>CM046661.1:75659159-77010697 GCA_025594165.1 Tamias sibiricus
GACGGGAAGAGATGGTCATGTAACTCCTTCTTGAACTCCATGCAGCCAAATTGGGAGATACCTACTGCTTGTGGGGAAAAGGAGTAATTGAGGCCAGGATTTAGTCTTTGATCTCAGTATTAGGCAAAGCTTGGTGGAACCCACTTCCAGGCAGACCTCACATTGCCTATATAAAGCGGGTGCTTGAATCCTCACTGGCATTCAACAGGTGGCCAAGGGACTGCTCCCACTACGCCTTACACACCTTAAAAAGGTGAGGGGATGTAAGAGTCCACTGCTGGAAAACAGGGCATGAAATATAAGACAGGCTATTGTCTTGAATTTCAGTGTCCATCATGGAGAGACTTATCAATGGGCAGACATCAAAGGCTGCTTATCCTAGGGCAGGTCCTGCGTGAGACAGCCTTGAGATCTGTCTGCCATTAGGAAGATACAATTTTACCAGGTGGAATGAGTTGACTTCCAGCCTGCATTATTTCCCACCTTGGCACGGGGCTGGCTCACCTCAAACCCCAGATACTGCATACACCTGTAGCTTTGACACTCAGTTGTGAGTTAGTTAATCATGACCTGGGAGCCTAGGTACTGCCTGCACCAACACTACTGAAAATTTTGGTATTATACTTTGAAGTAAGACTTTGTTTCGTACTCAGGACCAGTCTGGTTCAATCCAACAGTGGGCAGAGCTTAAAAGCCCACACATCCAGACTAGTACCCATGGTTGAGCCTCTGAAACAAACCTGGTACAAGGGAGAGACAAATGACCCCAGGCTATCACACTTTGATTCTATCCCAGGTGGCCTTTTGGGGGTTGCAGTAGTCTTGGCTCAGGATTACTTATAGTTAGTGGCAATCAATAAAGGGGGTGTCTTTTTCCTACCCAGTGTTTCACTAGTCTCAGAGAACCTTAAGTTTGAATGTGAAACCATTAAGGTGTGCATGTCCACAGATCTGGCAGAGTCCTGCGACCTGTCACCCCTTCATGATCCTTTACAGAGTAGAACAGAAGTAAGCAGTGCCAGATCACAGGCAGGTGACTGATGATGAAGAATCTTTGTATTTTCCAGCTCCAGAGAGAAGCTTGAAGGGACAAATTATCATTCTGGGGTGCTCAACCTGTTGTTATGGGACATGCCAAACACAGACTGGAGGCTAACCTGGACTTGAATTGGCCTCTCCTGCTAAAATAGTGGCAACACACCAAAATCCAACACATAGCACACTTGTACTTAGGCCACCATTGAATGCTAATATCGCAGAAGTGACTATAGGCTCAGAGAAAAGAAGCAGCGTTCTTGGATTTATGGCAAGATAGACACAAAGATTTTCAAACTATGAAGACTGGTATAAGTGCCTATCCTAGAATAGGCAGAGTATCTTCCATACCAAAAAGCTTCAAGAACTTTCAGGCAATCAGGGCCTTATTTATAGGTTAAAGAAAACTGACAGACTCTGACCAGAAAATAACCAGTATGGGCAAACTTTGGGGTGGGGAAATTAACACTTCTGATTGAAGGAAAACAAAGAAGATTCAAGAGAACACAGAGAAATGATTCAATATGATAGCAGAAAACCTTAATAAAGAGACAAAAGCAATTAAGAAAACCAACTGAAATTCTTGAACTGAAAAAATACAATAAATGAAATTAAAAACATAATAAGAAGAATCAATACCAGTGTAGGTCAAACAACAGGGAGGATTATGATCTTCAATAGGGGATTTGAAATTGCAATGTTAGTGGAAAAAGAAAGAAAAATAATAAGGCAGAATGAAGATATAGTGTGGGAACTATGGAACAGAACTAAAACAAATATTCTAGCTCTTGAGGTACAAGAGGGACTTGAAATACCCAAGTTGTGAAGATCATGGCAGAAAACTTCCAATGTTAGAGCAACATATACAAAGTCAAGGTACAAGGAAGTCAAGTATTATCGGTCAGATTGACTCAAATCCACACTAATTAATGTTGTAATGAAACTGTCAGGGTCACAGGTAAAGAGAAGATTCTCAAACCAGCAAGAAAAAAGGTGGGGGGAAGCACTTAATGTATGCCCCAACTGGCCAGATAACCAACTTCTCCAGAAAACCGTCTAAACTAGAAAAGAAAGACATGAATCTTTCATGGTAATGAATTAAGAACAAAACAAAAACAAAAACAAAAACTGTGAGCCAAGAATCTTGTGCCTAGCATAGCTCTCCTTTAGAATTTAAGAAATAAAGACATTCTATGAGCATTAAAAGCTGACCTGATATATCACCACCAGACTGATCCTATAAATGGAGTTCCTCAAACTGAGACTGAAACCTCAATGACTAGGAAGAGAATGTGAGAAGCTAAAAGACTCACTGGTTAGAGTAGCTACAAAAGAAGACAGAAAATCCATGATGTTGGAAACACAGTGTGTAAGCCATTCATGTCTTTATTATGAGATTGATATTTTTAAAAATGAACAATATTAACTATAACACTATATTAACAAAGAAAACAGGGAGATATTAACTGGGACATCAAAAATTAAAAATGTGCAAGCCCATACTTTTTTATTGGTATATATTATGTTTCTTTTTTCCCATCTTATATTTAAGATCATATTTTGGTGCTATCATAATATGATGTTGAATATCACATTGAAGTCAATACTGGCTGTAGTAAGTTTCAAGTAAAAGTCTGTAATGGTAAAATTCAAAGTTATACATGAAAAATCAAAAGATTCTACTAGGTAAGTCACTTAAGCACAACAGAAAATTATAAGAGAAAAAGAAAGAACCACAATAAAATAACAAACCAGTTAAATATTTTGCTTTTGTAAGTCCTACCTATTGAAAATTACCTGGAATATCAATGGTTAAAGTATTCAATTAAGAGACTCATTTTGATCAAATGGATTAATAAAAATATTCAAGTACGTGTTGCTTATGAGAATCTCTATGAACACACATAGGCTGAGATTAAGAAACAAAACAAACACTTCACAGCTTTATGTCAAACTTATATTTAACCTGTTCTAATAGTAGGATTGTAGTTTTCAGAATATAAAGTTAATGACCACAGGAAATAAACACACAAGCTAAGAACCAAGAGAAGCCTGAGCTCACTGCTTCTCATTGAACATTTAAAGGTCCACACTACTAAGTCCTAAATAAAGAATCCATCCACTTACTATCTTATGAAAATTTAATTGCAAGCCACGAACCCTTGGCACACACTCAAACCATATCCAACCACAGCAGAGGTCATAACTGAGATGATTTTCAAGTATGAATTCCACACTTCTGTCAAGTAGCCCATATATATTTAAGCATTTTTAATTTTTCTATGTTCAAACATCACACTAGTTTCTACTTTGGAATTTTTAGAGAAAATGGACTAGGGGAGTAAAGAGGATTCAGGTAGGAGAAGTTCAAACAGACAGCAATCGAAGGCACTTTTCAATCCAGGGGCTCTGGCTCTCTTGCCTTGTAGAAACTGGAGTTTCTAGAGAATTGACAAAGTAATAAAAAAATTTGAGAATACCCAGCTCATTGAGAGGAGTTTTCAACCTTAAAAGTATCATAGCCATTCCACGTTTTCTGAGGAATCTCTATACTGCTTTTAGCTCAATTCGCAATAGACAGATTATGCAACCCAACTCGATGCCCTTCAACAGAGGAATGGATAAAGAGAATGTGGTATATATACACAATAGAATATTGCTCAGCCTTAAAGAAGAATGAAATTATGGCATTTGCAGGTAAATGGTTGGAGCTTGAGAATATCATGCTAAATGACATAAGCCAATCCCAGAAAAACCAAAGGCCAAATGTTTTCTCTGATATGTGGATGCTAATTCACAACAATGGGTGTGGACTAGAAAAAAATAGAGGTACTTTTGATTAGGCACAGGAGAGTGAAGACAGGGGAAGTGACAAAGGGGTAGGACGTATAGCAGAATGAACCAGACTTTATTACCCTGATTACTTGACCATTGTGATTCTACAAAATGTACATCTAGAAGAGCTAGAATTATACTCCATCCATGCAGGACATGTCAAAATGCACACTACTGTCATGTAAAACTAATTACACCAAATTTTTATAAAGGAAAAAAAGTCATTGCCAGCCATTGTGGCACATGCCTGTAATTCCAGTCACTTAGGAGGTTGAAGTAGGTGAATTGCAAGTTCAAGGCCAGTCTAAGCAAATTAGCAAGGCCCTAAGCAACATAGAACTGTATCAAAGTAAATATAAAAAGGATTTCATTGTAGCTCGGTAGTAAAGCACTGATAGTTTCAATCCCCAGTATGAAAAGAAAAAAGGTATACATATATATTGTTTTTTTCTCCAATATATTGTAAACAATCATGGATCTCGAATGTCTCCTAAAAAATTAGATGTCTTTTTTGCTGTTGTTCTTTAATATTAGAAGAAAAGTATCAGATCCATTTGAATCTATATATGCACAAAGAACTGTTCATAGGTGTAATAATTTTCAACTATGTGGTATTAACCAAAGAATTGATAACTCTGTTCAATAAAGTTAGGAAAAATAAGTGCTTGTGTAAGTTGAATAATGTTTCTCAAAAGTTTCAAAATGACCTGAAGGGCTATCCAAGTTTTTTGTGACTTAAGTAAATCATTAGCTAATAAGACAAGCTTGACTTTTTGATTTAATAAAACTATCTATTTGGTCTAACTATTCAGCATTCAGTATGGCATGAGTGAAACATTTTGTCTTCCTTTGGTATTACATCTCTAGTGAATGGGAAGATGATACAACTCTGGGTTCAATAACAAATGTGTGAATGGAAATGCAGAATCTTTTACATCATGTACATCAAACAGCAACAAGAAGATACTGTCTGTTATGGTTTGGCTATGAGGAATCCCCCAAAAGTTTCTGTGTTAATGCAGGAAGTGAAATGACTATATTATGAGAGCCAGACCCAAAGCAGTGGATTAATCCATTCAATGGATTAATAATTTGAATGTATTGCTGGGTGGTAAAGGTAGGCAGGTGAGGTGTGGAAGGAGACAGTGTGTTACTGGGTATGCTTTTGGTACTATCAGTTTTGTCCCAGGCTCCTCACTCTGTTTCCCAGGTGCATTGAGCTATTGTCCAGTCTGCCCTACTGCCATGATGTTCTGCTCATCTTATGCCCTGAGAAAAGGCATCAGCCAACCATGGACTGAACCTCTCAAACCAAGAGCCAAAATAAACTTTTTCTCCTCTAAGCGGTTCTTGTTACTATCTCTTTAACAGAGAGGAAAAGCTAACACAACAGTTGAAAGCAAGAAGTGGCATTATTGCTGTGATGAACTGGACCATGCTGTACAGTAGTTTTTAGGACACGGTGGGAGAGTTTAGAAAAGTTTGGGATGCAGCCTGAAGAAGTCTTAAAATGTTATAAGCAGAGCTTAATGAGTGATTTTGATGAGAGCTTCCATAATCAGAATGCAGACAGGAATGGGAATAGTAAGGAATGTGCTCATGAGCTTTATTGGGGAATGGGCACTCTGTTGGAAATTAGAACAGAGGTAGTTTATGTTACACTCTGGTAAAGAAGTTGTCTTGAGACTTTCTGTGAGGTAATTTTAAAAGTAAAGGACTAATTATTCTGGAAGAGGAAATATCAAGGCAGCATAACATTCATGTAGTGACATAGCTGTTGTTGGAAGCTTTCATCCAGGTTTACACTGAGAATCAGGAGTAAAGACAAGGGTAAAGAATTAAAACAGCCAGGCGCGGTGGCGCACGCCTGTAATCCCAGTGCTTTGGAAGGCTGAGGCAGGAGGATCGCGAGTTCAAAGCCAGCCTCAGCAATGGCGAGGCACTTAGCAACTCAGTGAGACCTTGTCTCTAAATAAAATACACACAAAAAAAGGGCTGGGGTTGTGACCCAATGGTCAAGTGACCCTGAGTTCAATCCCCAGTAAAAAAAAAAAAAAAAAAAAAAAAAAAGAATTAAAACATTTGCAGATTAACAAAAGACGGAAATGCTAACCTGGGCTCAATGGCACACACCTGTAATCCCAGCACTTGGGAGGCTGAGGCAGGAGGATCGCAAGTTCAAAACAGCCTCGGCAATGGTGAGGCACTTAGCAACTCAGTGAGACCCTGTCTCTAATAAAAATACAAAAAAGGGATGGGGATGTGGCCCAGTGGTCGAGTACCCCTGAGTTCAATCCATAGTACCAAAGGGGGAAAAAAAAAAAAAAGACAAAATACTGGTAATATGTAATATGTGCTTGCTGAGGAGATTAACACCACTCTGAAATTGAGTACTTTGTAGTGAGACAATAAGAAAGATGCCTTGAGAGCATCTCAGGAATCAGTAAGACCACATCCATTGCAGGCTCAGGGTTGTAAAAATAAAAACTCATTAAAGGAAACTTGGGGACACCCTGTTCTCACAGTTTCCTAATTGTTCCTAGGAACCAACCCTAGGAAGTTGTTTCCCCAGCACTTGTTTCACCATGCTCAATCATCCAGGCACTAAGAGGCTACCATAACCCTGGCACAAAAGGGTCCAGCTTTTGCTCAGGCAGGTATCAGACCCGTTTATTGCATGTGAATCTTCTTCTACAGAAACACAGTATGCTGGAGTTAACGGGAAATTAAAACTTCTACCAAGATTTCCAAGGAAGGCCTGAGAGGTCAAGCAGAGAGTGACAGGGAAAGAATTCCTACATGCAAGCCCTGAGAGGGTGATGTATGAAACTGTAAAGGTGAAACTAAAGCTGGAGTGGAAAAATGCCAGAATTAAGATATGCCAGTGACATGATAGGTCTGCTGAGGAAAGACATTGACTGTGAACAGAGCCAACCTCAGAGAGGATCCATGTGGACTGAAATTGGCAAGGCCATAGGGTTGGGGTTGCCCAAGCCCATTTGAGATCACACCACATCACCACATGCCCCAAATACTGAATGTAGATTTACGACACCTAATGTTTACCTTGCTGGAGTTTAGTCATGTTTTTGTTCCCACCCTTCATTTTGTTTCCCTATTCTTACCTTTTGTAACGGAAATGTTTACTCTGTGTCTTTATATATTGGCTGCATATAACTTGCCTTCAATTGTGGGGATGGTGCTCAAAGTCAAGAGTTTCCCTTCAGTCTCAGAGGAGACTTTGGAATTGGATTTGTGGGCAGTGCTAAAACTGTTAAGGCTATGGGAACCTTGGAAATGGACAAATTGCATTTTGTATTGTGAGATGAAGAGGAGCTTTGGGGGACTAGGGTTGGAATGTTATGGTCTGGATATAAGGTGTCACCCAAAACCTCCTGTGTTAATGTGGAGGGGAAATGATTCAATCATGAAAGCTATAACCTAACTAGTGGAAAATCTAATGAAATAATAATTTGAATGGATTACGGGATGGTAACTGCAGGCAGGTAGGTCATGAGTGGAGGAGATGGACCACTGAGATCATGTGTTGGAGTTTATATATTTTGTTCCTGTGTCCTTGTGTGAGATCTCTCTCTCTCTTGCCCACCTTTCCTCTACCATTTCCTTCTGTCTTGGTATTCTGCTTAGCTTTGGCAAAGAGGAATGGAATTGGCTAAGCATAAACTGAGACTCTGAAAATGTGATCCAAAATAAAGTTTCCAACTCTACATTGTTGTTGTCAGACATTTTTGTCACAGAGAAGAAAACATGACATAAGCATTCACCCCAAAATACACATTTTACATAAATGGTATTTTAAGGTACTTGGGAAAGGGCAAAGGAAGAAGCATCCTTTTTGACTGCCTGATTTCTGCTCCAAAAGAGAATAGTAATTCTTTATTGAAAATAACTCTAGACTTCTGCAATCACAGAGCTTGACACCAGTGTAAACTGTAAACAAACTCTTTAAACTTCCTTCTTTTCCTTAAAGGAAATTGTAAAATTTCCATGTGAATGACATCCCCTCATGTCAGGAAATATTAGCATGCTTGATATCTAAGACTGGAAGTATATGCTCAGGGGAAAGTGCACAAACCATAACTTACTTCTCAAGGATAAAAATTAAAACAGCAAAAATCCACATAAATAACTTTTATAAGAGTCTCACTCTGATGAGGACTGTCTGACAGGCAAATACTCTACCCCGAATTAATATGAGATGATGGATAGCTTTGTCAAGCATGGTGAAATTTTCATGAGTAATCTAAACATAATTGTTAATAACAAATGAATATGTGCAAGAAAGATTAAAGTGTGTAAATGCATTTCAACAATGATTATATTTATAAAATGCCTGTTAAGCAATTTTCCAATTCTCAGACCTTTAACTCTTAAGTATTGGTAAGTTATATAATGCATATTTAGTAAATATCTAAATCAGCATTAAATCAGATGACATAAGATATTATTAATTGCTAATTGCAAACAGAAATGTACCTACTTTTGGCTTACTACATAAAAATGAAACGCTACTTAATGTGCTAATAATTCCATTCTGTGACACATTAAACAGTTATAGGACTAACTGCAATTTCATAAAATCAAAGAAACTAAGCTAAGAATGCAAAATATGAAAAAATGACAGGAAAAAAAATTAAGGAAAGCAGCTCTGTATATGAGAAAGGTAAATCATGTTTCCTACAAGCAAAATAGTGGGCTCTGAAAGTCTTGTTACTGTGATGAAAAATGGGAGTAATTCTTGATACAAATTCTAATTTGTATTTTATTCAATTGGTTCACAGCAGGAAAATGAAAACTTTTGGACAAAACCTAAATAGATATTAGAAAATCATAGAAGTTCTCTGGAATGGGAATTTTAAAAAACAAATTATATGTGCAATTAACCTGGCTAAGATTTGAATGCATTTATTCATAAATAATGATTTAAACTGGTTTACACATCCAATATCATGTGGAATTTGGAAGCAAAATAGAAGCATGTTTGATCTCTGTTGAAAAGATACGTTTCTCTGAGTATCGATCTTAAAATATAAAGGATTTTCTTTTCCCTTCATGCAAATGGTCCAAGAAGCAAAGATTTTGTTTCATCAAGATATTTTCCATATGCTTCATGTTGTGTTTTATGAGGACCTTGACTTCTTAAGAAATGTGATCCTTCTCACATTTCACAAACCTCGATTTTCATCTTACAACTGCCTCACCCCATGTGTTTGCATAATATTTTGACACTTCTGGATTGTTTGAAGTTGAGCCATGATTGTATTTATTCAAGGTTGTTAAACCTTTTGACAGGTTTGAACTATTCCAAAAATCAAATTTGCATTCAAGGCATTTTGTACTTTATAGAATTCTGGGAGATTCTCTGGAGATTTGGAATACCTCAAGTCATTTTTCTCGTTAACAAAAATGGAGAAATTAGAATTAATTAATATTGACAGGGCATGGAGTCCCACAATTTTCATCTCAGTTATTTGGGAATATAAAGTAGGAGGAGTGTGAGCTCAAGGTCAACCTCACCAACATAGCAAGACCCTATATTAAATAATATATAAAACACACTATATAAAATAACAAATGAATAATTATATAAAATACCTAGGATGTTTCAATGTGTTGGAATTTCTTGAGAGATAATATATGATGTTTCAACTTTGTTGATTTATATAAATTCATATGATTGGTATGTGTCCAAGAAACTGTATGAAATTCTCACATGCCTAATACTTCACAGTGCACAGTTCTATTCTATATTCCTCATGATGGTCCAGAGACTGCAAAAAACCAGAAGTCATGTCTGAAGTTCTCCAAGTGTCACCTCTCTGAAAATCCACCTTACTGCCTAGATGAAGAAAGGTGGGACTCTAGGGAGGGATAGATTTAGGCAATGATAAACTGAAGAGAGAAGATTTGGGTTCTAGGGAAATAGTTTCTGAACCTACATTGCCGTTCTTGGGAAACAGGGTCAATGATTATCAAAATGTGTAGAATCTCTCAGCCTACGCACTGATATTCTACATTCCTTCTTTCCCCCAAATTTACAAGAGTCTTAGTACATATATTCTCAAATAGTTTTAAAACTTGCACTTGTCTGATGAAACTTAAGGGATGCTGGGAACACTGCAGTGATTACACCTGGCTTGTGGATGAAGAAGGAGGGAAGCTTTCTGGAAGCATCCATGAGAGAGGTCCAGGATGTTCTTACTCTGTGTCCATAACCCTCAGATTCCACACTCTCCCATCCCAGAAAATGAAAGAGCAATCAGAAATTGCATGCTGATTATTTTATTGGTCTATAGAGGACATAACTATGAGCCTATCGTTCCAATGGCAGAATTCTCGGAAGGACATCTTCTTCTTATTCACTCTCTGAAACAAACAAAAGGGGAAGGTTGTAGGGAAGATGTGACATGCAGGAGGTTTCTAATCCCTGGCTGGCATCACTGAAACCTGCAGGGGAGAGCCCACTTCCTCATCTCCTGCTTCTCCGTCCACCCTTCCCTTCCTGGGTTCTTTTTCCTTCACTCTGGTTAGGCACCTAGCACCAAGCATGTTAAACATTGTCACATGTAACGTGAAGAAATAAAGATAATTCCTGGAAGGAGAGCTATGGGGAATGAAACTCAACAAGTTATATTGTTTCATTCTGTGAATATGCGATTTTTAACACATCCCAATATCGTGTATAATTATAATGTATCAATAAAAATATAAGAGGAATATTTCTGGGTTACTTATTTTTGTGGATGTTATTAAAAAGAGTCATGATCATTTTTACAAAGAAAATAACTGCAACATCCAACAATAATACGGGTATTACTCATGGCTTCATTAGAGAAACTATGGTATAGTAACTCCAGGAAATACTAAAAATTGCAAACTAATAAGCAGAGGAGGAGGCAAAAACAAGGAGAAGGACGAGGTATTTTAGAGAGGAAGAGATGAAGAAATTCAAAAATTAAGGTAGTAATTTGTTTAGAAAGAAGAAAAAAGAAAAAAAGGAAGAAAGAAAGAGGAAAGAAAAAAGATGGTGGAATGATCTGTGTATCTCTTGAACTGCTCTGATATCGTTGCAAAATATAGTACTTAATGTGAGAAACAATGAAATCTAATTGTAACTTGTAGTACCCATTTGTAGAATAAAATAGAGTAAATTGCACATATGTGTATGAATGTTTCCACGAGGATACACAAAAAAATTAATGATCCAGATTTATGGTGGAGGATATGAGGAGGTAGGATAAGTGCTTTCCTGATTTAGTTGAGTACCTTTTTATTCAGTTGGACGTCCCAGTCAGGAGTGGATTAATTTTCCAAAGAGCATATAAAAATCTAGTTTACATTTAGGAGCAGAGATGTGAATTCATGTAGCAGGGATTCTGGACTGAGAGGCCCAGTGTGTGATAGAACTGACTGGTCATGGTCAGATGGAAACAGAAAATGGGAGATCATTCGTGTCTGAGGAAGGAGACACAGGACCAAGGGACATCACTGCTCTGCCCCCAAAAAGCAGCCATGCTCAGTAAACACTGAGAGAAAGAACATTGGGTGCAGTATGACTGAAGATCCGAATTACCTTGTAGAACTTATATGGTCATCCTACACTGCCCAAGAATACCTGATTATACACATTTAGAAATGGGTGCCATGACCATGTACTTTGAACATGTTTCCAGATGTTTTGTTAGCACCTTAAATTTTGAAAACCACAAGAGTTAGGGCCTTTGCTGGAGAGTGAGCTTAAATCCCAGCTGACCCAGAACTCTAGAACTAGGGTAGATGCAGCCTGGGAGGAATTATACTCTATCCACTTGGGAATGTGAAAGTGATCCCCAGGGTTTTGCAGGATGATATGAGACAGAAAGGTCCCACTTACCTTCTGATTGGGCTGGTCCCTGCTGTTGTCCAGGGCGAGGAGGGCGACCTGGCTGCTGCTGCTGCTGCTGCTGGCCTCCTTGCTGGGGTGGTCCCTGCTGGGGTCCAGGACGAGGAGGGCGACCTGGCTGCTGCTGCTGCTGCTGCTGCTGGCCTCCTTGCTGGGGTGGTCCCTGCTGGGGTCCAGGACGAGGAGGGCGACCTGGGCTGCTGCTGCTGCTGCTGCTGCTGCTGCTGGCCTCCTTGCTGGGGTGGTCCCTGCTGGGGTCCAGGACGAGGAGGGCGACCTGGGCTGCTGCTGCTGCTGCTGCTGCTGCTGCTGCTGCTGCTGCTGCTGCTGGCCTCCTTGCTGGGGTGGTCCCTGCTGGGGTCCAGGACGAGGAGGGCGACCTGGCTGCTGCTGCTGCTGCTGCTGCTGCTGGCCTCCTTGCTGGGGTGGTCCCTGCTGGGGTCCAGGACGAGGAGGGCGACCTGGCTGCTGCTGCTGCTGCTGCTGCTGCTGCTGGCCTCCTTGCTGGGGTGGTCCCTGCTGTGAGTCATCACCTTCATCTTCATCTTCATTCTCATCTCCACCATCAGCAGGGGGTCTGGGTGGGCGTCCTCCAGGAGGTGGTCTGTGAGGGGCTGGTTCAGAGCTCTGGCTTGGGTCCTCAACCTCTGTGTGAGTACAGCACAAGAGCAGATGGGATGGCTGGTGGAAGAGCCTCAGTGCGCAATTCTCGGACCTTGGCACACGGACCCTTTATCCTAGAACTTGCCTCTCTCAACTGTAACCTCCATTTCCATTGCCTCCTCATGATGAATCCTCTGAACTCATATACTCATCATATGGACTGTTTCATACCTACTTTTGAAAGCTTTTCTCCTTTGAATTTGCAGTAAAGGAAAGGCTTTGGTACCTTCCAATGCCTAAGGATGTTTCCCAAGACAGAAGAGAAGCAAAGCAAGGAGATTGTGTACCTTTCATGTTCCCAGTTTTATTTCTGGATGCAGTGATAACTTGTTGAGTGTGAATTCAAGTCAGACATGTAAGCCACATGTTGAATCAAGATATGTAGTCATTTAGTGACCCATACTCACCTTGGTGAAATATAATAGAGTGAAGTGAAACCCAAGGTGGTGGCCCACAGGGGATTGGCTTAGGACACTGTGGCATGTATTGATCAGCTACAAGGACTGATCAATAGTACCACAAGACAAGGTACACAGACACACAATACTCTGCATTTCACCATGCAGCCATAACACTCCAGGCGATTTAGGAAGCACTGAATGACCACTGAGGACACAGAGGAGTACATTTGCATTGTATGTCACCTCTCAGAAACTCTTTCTCTCTGCCTTTTGTTATCAAGCTAGTTCTGGTCATTTTCCCCAGAATAAAAGTTTGGGAGGGCTTGTCTATATTCTTGGGGGAAATGACCTTTATTGATTGCTGAAAATATAAATAATGGTAATGAGACATGGAAGAAATGAACATTCCTGAGGAAAAGGAAGAGAAGGTCAACTGAGGATGAACTGGCCTTACCTGTTGATAGGGTAGAAGGGTCTTCATAGCTGACCTCTAGGAAATAAGAACAGATGAAGTGAAAAGTTAGTCACCAAATTCAGGGCTCACCCGTTTCTTACGGAAAGGTGACTTCCAACCACAACCTGCACACCCTCTAAGTGAACTCTCAGCCATGGTCGCTGATCAGCATGAAAAGGCAAGAAGATGTGAGAGAAAAGGCCTGGTGATGCAGGTACTTAATCTCGCTACTTTCATGAAAATATGAAATGATTTTGGTCTTAACTAGCATCTCTATAACCTTATGATTCATATTGTTAAGTGTTCTGACTATGTCAGTAACAGAGGCGTGTATTTCTTTTTTTCCACCTTTTTTTTTTAAACCCTTTGCGCTTCTTCACGTGCTTCTATAAGGATGGAAAACTTCCATGAACTTTTAGGGCCAATGATAAACCTCATGCACACAGCTTATTGAAATACTGAATGTAGGTCAAGGATAAATGAGAAATTGGGCCCTGATATGTATATCCCTCTGTATAAACACCGTCCAGTTTAGTCTCTGGATCTCTGTCTCTGACATAGCCCTGATGTTTGTATTTCTCCTTCCTATGCCCTGTGTCTGCAGTATAGCTATGAAGCCTGCAGCCTATCTTTTTGGAACACAATAATGTCTCCACAGCCGGCTTCCCTGTGTCAATCTCCCACCATCCTTGCATCTGTGACAACATGGAGCAATATTTCTTCAAATGTAAAGTTGAACTCGCCATGCTTCAGGTTGAAAATTTTGCTGTGATGTTCCAATTATACCTGGAATTCTAAAGCCCTGACATGAAGCAGTGGCATATGTAGTCTCAGAGTTTTCATAAAACTCTGTAGCCCTGTCCTCATAATCTTCCCTCCCTCCCCTTCCCTCTTTGCAGTGTGGCTTTCTAAACCACAGGAGTTACTAAAATCCCCATTTGCTTTTACCTTCATTTGCGCTCTGAGCTGGGCTCAGGGCCAGCAAGGCCACTGTGAGCAGGACCACCAGCATCTTGGAGGAGGATCTGCAGTTGCTCCCAAGTCTGTGCTGGGGGAAGCTAGGCAGCTCCCTTTATAAGGAGGAGCAGAACAGTGGTGCCTTTGAGCTCCATGCTGGGTGACCTCACAGCTGACACACTAGGATGTCTTGCATCCTTGCTTTCTCTTTGGGACCTCAGCCCAGCAGGATGGGGTGGGCAGGAGATTGTCAGTATGTCCTTTCTAGGAGATAAAGCATGTGACTTGGGCAATAATGCTGAAGCAAGTCTGTCCTGGAAATCAGCACCAATATTAGAACAGAAGTTCCATAATTATGTGAATTTGTCAGTTTAATGAGACTATGAATCTGACCTTCAACTGTGAAATTGTTTGTGGGCAGTTGTACTGCACGTATGTTTTTTTGTGTCAGCAATGACCCTAGTTGCAAAATGAGTTGGTTGGTGTGTGTGTTTTTAAAGCCCAAACTCAGTCAATGAAAATGTATGTGTCCCTATGTGTATTGGATAGAGTGAAGTTGTCATGAGTTAGTGCTATATCTCCTCAGATCTCTGATCAGTTAGGAGCTACACATGAGTACAAGGTAACTAAACATTGACCCTTAGCTTGCCAGACCCAGAAAATCATGGGATTGCCCAGAAATCATGGAGTTGGCTCTAATCAGGGAAGCCTTCTTGTTGTAGTAACAGATGGGCATAAAAATTTCTGTTTTCTCTAATATCTTTGGGTGGATTTAAAGCACAATTGGCAGATGATAGCCTGTGGAATTTCCATAGCACAGCAACAGAGCTATACAATTCCTAGATCAGCAGTGCTATTCCCCAAGTCTCACACTTGTTCAAAGCACTGCCATTTTCCAGAGTATTCTATACATTTGAGTGTGGGGCTCCTATCTTCTAAGACATATTCTTTATCACTGCCAGTGAAAATTGCTTGGTCATAATTATGCACTTTATTAGGGCAGGCTCATAGCACCTTTTCAGTCTCAATTTCATTGCATTCACATTCTCTGTTACAGTCAGATTCTATCTTATTGTCTGCAAATGGTCTTAATAGCAGAAAATATTCTCTACAATATTCTGACAGGCAGTCCTCCCTACACTCCTTTGGTGTCTGGGTGCTGATTTATTGTGTTCTGAACTAATACTTCCTGTGTTTATTTCGCATTTTATATCTGTTTTCTCATTCTTGCATTTTGGGAGATTTCCTTTATTTAATCTTACAGATCAATTTCTATTCTATTCTTCACTAGCTTTGTTTCATTTTTTATCCCAGGGTTCTGGAACAATGTATTGCATTTTTGACAGGGCTTCCTTGATTCCCTGAGTGGCTTGCTGTACCATCTGCTATTCATTCTGCTGTCTACTAGTTACCTGTTCACCCTTATCATGGACAATCTAAAACCTTCTGTATAACCAGCTGCATCTCATCATTTCAGACTTTCTCCAGGTGTGTGCAAGTGTTCATTTATGCAGGGCTGGTGGTAATTTGAGGAGCTTGGTTGGAGGTATGGCAGGAGAGGCATGTGAATGGAAATCATGAAGATAGATCTCTTGTCAAGTGGGGACAACTGGGTCCTTTGCTGTGTATGTGAGTGTCCTTTTCCCCTTTTATCCAGATCATACTAAACAAAGGATTCCTAAATAAAGGGGTTGGCTGCGGATATTATTGACCCTTGCAAGGTGACCAGACTGATGGATATTCCCTTTAACAATCATGGATATATTCTAAAAGGGTGTCATATTACCAGTTGGCAATCCTTTTCAGACCATGTAAAGAAAAGAAGATAGAGAGAGAGAGAGAGAGAGAGAGAGAGAGAGAGAGAGAGATAGAGAGAGAGAGAAATTCTCCCTGAGTTAATGGGTTTATTGGGAGACAGAGCAGAGCTGCTTTGGCCTGGCACATTCCTTTGTTAACTGCCATGACAGTCTGATTTCTGCAGACATCATTTGAGAAGGGAACCAGGTGATGAGTGGTCCTCAGCAGATGACAGATGGTGGACCCTCACGTGGGAAAGGAACTACAGAGAGAATGAGCAGAGTGGAGAGCCAGGCAGAGGAGCCTACCTGTGTGGGCAACTGTAGAAGTCGCAGTCCTGATGGCAGTCATCCTTGTCTTTGGCACGGTGGATCATGGCACAGAGCAGGAGATTCCTTCAAATATCACTCATCCTGGGCCCTCTTCCTGGCCTTCACCTCTATTAGCAATGCATGAAAGAGACTATTGTATCCTGAAAGAAAAAATATTACTTGTGAATTCACCAGCCTCTACCACACTGAGGCAATAGCAGCACTGATAGAGGATCTGTCAGTTAAAGAAGTGTGGTTGAAGCATTGAGCAAGGCCACAGCAGGCAGCATTTTTGGAGGCCATAGTTGAGCAGACACGCTGAAGTAAGGGTCTTGTCTAACATATGTTACCCTCTCTTGGCATAGAATAATCCCAGTTAATGTGGATGCTGCAGAAGAGGATCACAGGCTGGAAGACACACTGGAAAGCTTAGCAAGACGCTGTCTCAAAACACAATAAAAAGAGCTGGAAATGTAACTCAGCAGTACAGTGAACCTGTTTTCAATGCCCAGTACAGAAAAGATAAAATTAAAAATATAATCAAATGAAATATGCCAGCACAGTATGCTAGATTTCGACATCTGAATTCCCCATCTTTCTTTATGCTATCTGCCTCAAATAAGCATGTGCCATGTCAAATTAATAACAAAAATTTATTTTCACTCAAGTTTGGAGACTCAGGTCAACATTTAAGTTATTTTCTGTTGAAAAAAATGGGGGAAGTATATTATTTAGGTTTGACAGTCCAATCATTTTTTTTTTTTCTTATTTTTTTTTGATACCGGGGATTGAACTCAAGGGCACTTGACCACTGGGCCACATCCCCAGCCCTTTTTGTATTTTATTAGAGACAGGGTCTCACTGAGTTGCTAAGTGCCTCACCATTGCTGAGGCTGGCCTTGAACTCGCAATCCTCTTGCCTCAGCCTCCCAAGTCCTGGGATTACAGGCGTGTGCCACCGTGCCCAGCTCCATGTTTTTGATCTCAGTTATTTGGGAATATAAATTAGGCGAACCTACATTAAATAATAATTAGATAATTAAATAAAAATAAAAATTATATAAAATAACAAACAATCATATACTTTGGATGTTTCAATGTGTTATAATTTCTTGAAAGATATGATATGACATTTCAACTTTGTTGAGTTATATAAATTCATATGATTGGTATGTGTCCAAGAAACTGTATGAAATTCTCAAAAGCCTAATACATCCTAGTGCACTATTATTAGCCACAGCATTATTTTATAAGCCAGATGATGG
Source organism: Tamias sibiricus (assembly GCA_025594165.1). Lineage (NCBI taxonomy): Eukaryota > Metazoa > Chordata > Mammalia > Rodentia > Sciuridae > Tamias > Tamias sibiricus. The sequence continues at coordinate 75,676,781 of CM046661.1, forward strand.
TCCAGAGACTAAAACACACCTGAAAGTAATGTCTGAAAGTCTCCAAGTTTCATGTCTCTGAAAATCTACCCTACTGTCTAGGTACCAAATTCACACAGGTTTGCATAAAGAAAGGTGGGAATCAAGAGAGGGACAGATTTAGGCAATGGTAACTCAGCAGCGAAAAGTTAGGTTCTCGGAACAAGGTGTCTGAATCCACACTCCCATTCTTGGAAAAGAGGGTGAATGATTTTCAAAATGTGCGGTGTGGGCTCACTTGGTCCAACCATAGCCCACCAAACAGCTGAGGAGGGGGGGCCACAGAGTCAAAAAGAGACCTCCAGAGACCAGTTTCACAGACCCGGATCCACTTTATTATTACATAGGCAAGCTTTTATGCATAGTCTCTTACTGGGAAAATTTAGCTGAGGTCTGTAATAATCCAATGAGCTAGCAACACCTTTATAAGGGGCAACCAATGGGCTAAAATGTCTGCAGCAAAAGAAGCACATGCTGTGCAGCTGAGGGTGGCCAGGTTACCATGGTGAGGGGTGATAGATGGGCTACCCCTCCCCCTTCTGGAAGTTTCTGTGCCCTGAGCAAAGCAACCTTGTTTCCCTTTTTCTGGTCAGGAGCCAATAGGACTAATGGTTGCTCTGTTCCCTGGACAGGAGACAATAGGCTTCACCACCAATGGTTTTAACAGACAACCTAATGGTCCAATGGGGTATATGTAAGAGCCCTAATTGAGGAGATAGCTAAGATGGCGGCTAGCTGAGAGCCATAAAGTTGTTCAAGTATTTTCACCTGATATTCATGCATTTATCTAAGAATCTTTTTATGGCTGTGAACACTGCGTGACGCACCTGTAAGCTCGAGCTTTTAGCACTTGTCCTTGCTGAGGCAAAAAGTTTTTAACTGGGTGAGGGTTAGTTAGAGGGTTGGTTGGAGTTGGAGTTGGAGAGTTGTTGGAGTTGGAGAGAGAAGTTAGAAGAGAGAAGAATTAAAGAACTTTTTCATTTCCATCCTGCCTCTGAATTTTTTCCCACGGCGTCGTTGCTGCAAGCAGCAATCGCTACAGGCAGCAACAGGTATAAACTGGATCCTGTCCATTGGGGGCGGGCAGATGGAGAGAGGCACACTCAATAGCTCCTCCTTGCTGAGAGGAGGCAGTCCAGACCCACCGCCTCCAGCCCAACTGCAGCTGCACCAGTTGACAGCTCCAGCCTCCAGCCCTAAGGAAGCTGCCCCAGCCAATAGCTCCAGAGAACACAGCCAGTGTGACCAGGCACCTGCCTTCAGTTCAGAGCTCGCACAGCTCACACACTCCCCTCTCCCTGACTCCTCTCTCCCACTAGAGCTTGCACACTCCCCTCTCCCTGATTCTTCTCTCCCCATTCCTTTTCTACCTCCCACCAGCCATAAAGGCTGGTGAATCAATCCCTTGGCTGCATGGTTGTCCCTGGTGTGAGTTTTGCCCTTCAATGTGACTGGTCACGGTTGGTGTTCCAAATCACAAATATCTGGACCCAGTGTGCTGAGCCCTAGGAGCTCCTCACATAGGAAATACAGGCTGCTTTCCAGCTCACGGGCCCAACACTGCAGAACCTCTCAGCCTGGGCAAATTCTTCACTGATGGTCTATATTCCTTCTTTCCCCAAAATTTACAAGTGTCTTAGTACATATATTCTCAAATAACTTTAAAGCTTTCACTTGTGTTATGAAACTTAAGGGATTTTGGGAACACTGCAGTGATTACATCTGGCTTATGGATGAAGAGGGAGGGAAGGTTTCTGGAAGCATCCAGGATAGGGGTCCAAGATGTCTTACACTGTGTCCATAACCCTCAAATTCCATACTCTCCCACCCCAGAAAGAAAGACAGCAATCAGAAAATGCAAGCTGATTATTTTATTGTTCTGTAGAAGGCATTACTATAACCATAATGTTCCAATGGCAGAACATTCCAAAGTACATTGTTTTCTTATTCACTCTTGGAAACAAAGGAACAGGGAAGTTTGTAGGGAAGACATGACATTCAGGAGGTGTCTAATCCCTGGCTGGCATCACTGGAGCACTGCCAGAGAGAGCCCACTTCCTCTGGTCTCCTGCTTCTCCTTCCACCCTTCCCTTCCTGATTTCTTTTCCCTTCACTCTGGTTAGGCAACTAGTATGCTCTACATTGTCACTCATAAGCTGAGGAAATAAAGATTATTCCTGGAAGGGGAAGTTATGGGGATTGAAACTCAACAAGTTATATTATTTCATTATGTGGATGCATAATTTTTAACAACCCATCCCAATACCATGTATAGTTATGATGCATCAATAAAATCATAAAAATATTATTTCTACATTACTTATCCTGAGGATTCTATTGAAAATAGTCATGATCATATTTACAAAGAGGATGACTGCAACATTGAAATAGAATAGTAGTATTAAGCAAGCATATTAACAGGGCTTGATTAGATAAAGTAAAGTCAGTAACTTCTTGGAATACTACGTAATTTCAAAATAATAGAAACAGGGCAGAAGAGATGGAGAAGGAGGAATTTTAGAAAGCAAGACATGAGGAAATGAGAATATAAGAATGATTTTTCATTTAGACAGAAGAAGAAAGACCAAAAGGAAGAAAGGAAGGAAGGACTATGCTGGAATGATCTGTGTATCTCATGAAATGATTTGAATGTGTTGTAAAAAATGGCACTTGATGTGAGCAACATAGAGTAAAATAGAGTTATGAGCTTATGTGTGTATAAATGTTTCAAGCAGAATACACCAAAAAATTAATGATCCAGACTTATGGTGAGGGATGTGAGGAGATTGGATAAAGCTTTCCTGATTTAGTGGCATACCTTTCTATTCAGTTGAATTTTCCAGCACAACATGGATTAATTTACAAAACTGCATATAAAAATCAAGTTTACATATGGCAGCACAGGCTTGAATTTATGTAGCAGGGATTCTGGACTGAGAGGCCCAATGGGAGATAAATGCATTTGTCCTTGTGAGTTGTGCAAAGAATGTGAAATCATTTGAGTTTGAGCAAGGACTCACAGGACCAAAGGAAAACACTGCTGGTCTTCACAAAGCAACCACTTTCAGTAAATATTGGGAGAAAAGATATTTGGTGCAGTATGACTTAAAATTAGAATTACCTTGGAGAACAAAAAGAGTCATCTACACTGCCCAAGAAAGATTATAAACATCTAGAAATGGGTTCTATGACCATGTACTTTCAACATGTTCCTGGATGATTTGTTAGCACCTTGAATTATGAGAAACAAAAGAGAGCCTTTGCTGGAGAGTGAGCCTAAATCCCAGCTGCCCCTGAATTCTCAACCTGGGGTAGATTGAGCTGGGGAAGAGTTTATACTCTATCCACTTGGAAAGTGAAGCTGATCCCCAGGGCTTTGCAGGATGACATGGGGCAGGAAGCTCCCAACTGCCTTCTGATTGGGTTGGTCCTGTTTGGTTTCCAGGATGAGGAAGGCGACTTGACTGTTGTTGCTGCTGCTACTGGCCTCCTTGTTGGGGTAATCCCTGCTGATGTCCAGGACAAGAGGTTTATGAGGCTGCTGATTGCCTCCTTGCAATGGTCCCTGCTCTGAATCATCATCTTCATCTTCATCTTCATCCTCATCTCCATCATCAGCAGGGGGTCTGGGTAGGTGTCCTCCAGGAGGTGGTCTCTGAGGGCCTTGTTCAGAGCTCTGGCTTGGGTCCTCCACCAATGTGTGGGTACAGCACCAGAGTAGATGGGATTCGTGGTGAAAGGTCCTCTTCACTGTGCACCTCTCTGACCTTGGCATAGAAAGATACGTTCCCCCCATCCCCCCAGAACTTGCCTCTCAATAGCAACCTCCCGGGTTACAACTGTCCACATACAAAGTTCCTCTTAACTGAGGACACAGTCATAACTTGTTGCCTGTGAATCCAAGACAGACACCTAAGCCAGATGTTGAATCAAGACATAGTTATTTAGTGTCCTAGACCCATGTTGATAAAATGTAAGAAAGTGTAGAAACAAGAAAACAAGGTGGTGTATCACAGGGAATTCATTGATTATCTGTGGCATATATTTATCAGCTACAAGGCTCAGCTACATGAAGAAACACAGAGAAACAGGCCACAGACATCTATTTTAACAAATAGTCATACAATTGGAGAGAGGAACATTGGGGAATAAGAAAACCATTGAATGACTTGTATTACCACTGAGGAGGCAGAATTAGATCATTTGTACTTATCTATCACCTCTCAGCATTTATTCATCCCTGGGTCTACAGCAAACTATTCCTGTTGTTATTAAAGCCATTCCCTGTCATACCTATTAATACTACCCAGAATCAAAGTCTGGGAAGGTTTTTCTATGTTATTAGGGGAACTGGCCTTCATTAATTGCTGACAATAAAATGATGGTCATGAGACATTGCTGAATTGAATATTCCTGAGGAACAGGTAGAGAAGGTGAACTGAGGATGAACTGGCCTTACCTGTTGATAGGGAGGAAGAGTCTTCATAGCTGAACTCTAGGAAATAAGAAAGGATGAAATGAAAAGGTAGACACCAATCTCAGGAATCACCAGGGTCCAACTGGGAAAGATTACTTCCTAACACAAACTGGACACCCTCTAAGCCATGCTTTGTGATGCTGATGAAGAGGGAAGAAGATATGAGAGAAAGGCCTGGTGTTGTATATACCTAGTTGCCATCTTTGGGTGAAAATGTGAAAACCATTTTTGACTTCATTAGCATCAGTGAAAACTAATGGATAATATATTTAAAATATTTTGGAAAATTCAATGTCACATGTTAGTATTTTTTTTTTTTTTTTACCCTCTTTCTTTTGTAAACCCTCTGCTCCTGTTCACTGCTTTTTCCAGCTTGGAAAACTGCAATGAACCTTTGGGTCCAGTGGTGCAACTAGTTCTCACAGCATATTGAAACACCGAATGTAGCTCACAGTCAAATGACAAAGTAACTGAGCCCTGATATTCTAAGCTCACTCAGTAGAGAGAGTCCTGTTCAGTCTGTAGATCTCCATCTCTGACATCGGCTGATGTATGGATGTCTCCTTGTGTGTCCTACATCTGCTGTACAACCAGGCAGCCTGTAGCCTGTCTGCTTGGAATACAATAATGCCTCCACAGCAGGCTTCCCTGTGTCAGTCTCCCACATTCCTGTGTATCTGTGGCGACATGGAGAGATCTTTCCTCCAATGCGAATTTTCCTCACCATGTTTGGTGGAAATTTTTACTTTGAAGGAGGGGGGCACTTCCAGTTGTATCTGAAATCTAAAATCCTACCAGGTAATGAGCACATAACTGGTCTTATATTTTTCATAAAAATTATGCAGACCTGTCCTTCTTATAATCTTTCCTCCCTCCCCATCCCTCTCTGCAGTGAGATTTCCTAAGCCCTCACAGTAACAACCCTCCTCCTTTGCTTATACTTTCACATGAGTTCTGAGCTGGGCTCAGGACAGCAAAGCCACTGTGAGCAGGACCACCAGCATCTTGGAGGAGGCTGTGAAGTTATTCTCAAAATGTGCGGGGGAAGCAGGGCAGCTCCTGTTATAAATAGGAGTAGAACAGTGGAGCCTTTGAACTCCATGCTGGGTGATCTCACACCTGTCTTGCATCTCTGCTTTCTCTTTGAAACATCAGCCCAGGAGGATGGGATAGGCAGCAGGTTGTTAGTGTCTCCTTTCTGAAAGGTACAACATGTGATTTGGGCAACAATGTTGAAGAAAATTGGTTGCACATTCAGTAGAGATATTAGAACTGCAGGTCTGACATTATTTGAGTTTCATTCTGTAGTATGATAGTGTGATTCATCCCACACTGTGTGCTGTTTTGGCAGGGTCTTCCATTCTTTTCATGTGTCCCTATTTATGTCAATACCAATCATATGGCCAAAAGTGAATATGGTCGATATCTCTGAATATATTTCAACCCCAACTCCATCTAACATAATGGATATGTCTACAAGTGAAAGGGGAGGTACAGGAAAACAATATTGATTATATTATATTATATTATATAATAATATTACATTGATGCAGGCATTAGGTGCCCAATATTACATAAATATAATGCACTAACACATTAATATTAAAATAATGCTTCATATTCATGTTCTTTTCTGCAGCCTGATTACTTAAGAAGAGTGAGCCTCCTCAATATTAAAATGCCTCTTTTCATTATGCAGCTACATAAATTATGCATTTGCCTTACAATGTTTTGTCACTTTAGTATTGTTTTATAGTGAGGTGTGATTTTATTTATTGGAGTATTCTGAACTTTTTTGGTTGTGACAACTTTGCAAAACCAATAGAAAATTAAGTCATTTTGTAATGCGTGAGGAGGTTCCAGAGGATCTTGGAATATTCCCAAAGAATATACTTTCTCTTGTAATTAAAAGAGAGATGAACCTAATTAAGATTTCCATTTTTAAAATTTGCTTGGAAGTGAGAAATGATGCCTCATGTTTGCTGCGTTACATGGAGAAATATGATTAATAAGTACCTCAGAAATTGTCTGAAAATTTGGAAACAAAACCAGATCTTATATGATGTTACCATTCCTAATTTTGACTATCATATCATCCTACTGGGTGTCAAAAGCTTTAATGAAAGAAGAGAAACATAAAATCAAATCTTAAGATCTCCAAATTCCATACCCCTTAAAACTCCTCAGGCTGTGTCTTTTGTGAAATTCACCATTCTTTATTTGGATAAAGAAAGGTAGAAGGCATAGGTCAGCACTGAGTAGTCATATAAGATGGTAAAGAGAAGAGTGGGTTCAAGGAAGAAGCAAACTACAACCACATTCATGTCCCAAAAACTTGACTGAATTATTTTGGAAATTTTAAGAATTTTTCAGGCTGTGTACCTTCCTAACTTTGTTATATGTTCCTTGTTTCTCTAAATTTATATCCTGAAAATAATTTTAAAATGTGTACTTTTCCTATAGGATCCAAGGCAAACGGGAAACCATAAAAGTCTTTTGCCTGGCAGCTAGCTAGTGGATGACCGTGGTGGGAAGCTGGTTGGAAGCACCCATGGGAAGCGTCCTAGTTGTCCTTACATTGTGTCCATGGCCCCAGATTCCAGATTTTCCAGCCCCCAAAATGAGAGACGGAAATCAGAAATTGCATGCTGATTGTTTTATTTGGACATTAAAGACACAGTTATGGCTGAATTATACCAATAGCATAACACTCCGAAGGGCATCATCTTCTCTTTGGGTGTCTGAAACAAACAAGCATGGAAGGTTTCAGGGCAGAACTGATATGGCAGGAGACTGATAATCACTGTTGGTATCACTAAAGTGAGGCAGGGGACAACCCATCTCCTCTTCCTCTTCCCCTTGTCCTGCCCCCCTTTCCCTCCTAATTTCATTGTTCTCTCTTGTTAGGCACCTAGCATATTTAGAGCCCTCCATTTCTGCTTGGAATATGAGGCAGTGATAATAATTCTTAGGTTGTTTTTCTTTTGGTTTCTATTGAAAATGGTCCTTTCTGGGTCTAATAACTAGTCACTGCAAAATATATCTATAATAGCGAAATTAAAACTAGCTAAAAGTCTATAAGCAAGATTTGATTAAAGATGATGGCAAAGTTACACAGTGGGAAATGATAAAATTGCAAGAATATTAAATATGGAAGAATAAAGGAAGAAATTGAGAAGGACATAAAGAAATAATGAGTAAAATTCCATTTTGTATATAGAGAAAAAAATAATGGCATTTGCAGGTAAATGGATGAAGTTGGAGAATATAATGCTAAGTGAAATTAGTCAATCTCAAAAATCCAAATACCAAATGTTTTCTCTGATATAAGGAGGCTAGTTCACAGTGTTGTTGGATGGGGGTCCATAGGAGGATTAGAGGAACACTAGAATGGTCAAAAGAAAGGGAGGGGAAGGGAGGGAGCAAGGGGGGAGGGGGGGAAGAAAAAAAATGGTGGTTGAATGAAATGGATATCATTATCCTAAATGCATGATTGAAGACCTAAATGGTACTTATATACTTTGTATAAAAAGAGTTGTATGTAAAAAGATGCTATATATGTGCATTATGAATTGTAATATATACTACTATCATAAATAAAAAAAGAAAAAAAAAGAGATAATGAAATTAAGAAAGGAAGAGCAGAAAAAATAGAGAGTCAAAAAAAGAAAAATGAAAGAAAATGGAAGGAAGAAAGAATGGAAAAAAGGAAGGAAAGAACTATCTGTACATGTATATGAACTGATTAGAGAAGAAATATTAAAGAAGTATGTCATTTGAAATGAGCAATATACAGATGTGCATATCATTTTTGTTATAATTTGTAGAAAAATGGATGATGTTCTTATAGATGCATAAATGTTCTAAGAGATGTCCAAAAGAAATTATAATGTGGCTTGTGTGAAGGATATGGGGGAGGGAAATAGCTTTAAGAAATAGTTTCATACCTTTCTCTTCATTTAGATCAATTTTATTTTTGCATGAGGATAGATTAATTTGAGACTGAGCACTTTAAAATTAGAAAACAAAATTAGTGTCAGAGAATAGAATGTCATTTGATAGGAGTACTGAACGTGAGAGCTGTGATATGTCACAGAACTAAGCTATGAGTAGACAGGAGGACAGATGAGATGAGAAGTCATTGAGTCTGAGCAAAGAGGTAGATGACCAAAGGAAGACCAGGGTTCTACTTTCCTAAAACAACCTGAATGAAGTAAAGATATATAATCAGTGAGACAAAGCAAAATATAGGGCAACGGTCCTTAAAATCATAATTAATTAGGAGAAAGAATTTCTTAAAATATCAGCATTCTCTATGCCAATGAAACATTTAGAAAGAGATTCCATGACTATAAATATTCCCTATTGTACCAATTGATTTTCTGGAACACTGAATTTTGATAAGTGTAGTGGTTAGGCAACTATCTGGGGAATGAATTAGAATCTTAGGTGTCTTTGAATTTAGATTACTGGGATGATAGAGGATGGGAGGTCTATGTAGTCTATGCTCTTGGGAGGAGGGTGGTGGTTTCTAAACCAGCTAGGATGAAATGAAGGAGGATGCTCATGATTACCTTGTGATCAGGGTGGTCATTGTTGGTTTCAAGCACGAGGAGGGCCATTTTGCTGTTGCTGCTGCTGCTGTTGCTGCTGGCCTCCTTGTTGGGGTGGTCCCTGCTGGTTTCCAGGACGAGGGGGGCCATTGGGTTGCTGCTGCTGCTGACCACCTTGTTGGGGTGCTCCCTGCTGGTTTCCAGGACGAGGGGGCCCATTTGGCTGCTGTTGCTGCTGCTGGCCTCCTTGTTGGGGTGGTCCCTGCTGGTTACCAGGACGAGAAGGGCCATTGGGTTGCTGCTGCTGCTGGCCTCCTTGTTGGGGTGGTCCCTGCTGGTTTCCAGGACGAGAGGGGCCACTTGGCTGCTGTTGCTGCTGCTGGCCTCCTTGTTGGGGTGGTCCCTGCTGGTTTCCAGGACGAGAGGGGCCATTTGGCTGCTGTTGCTGCTGCTGGCCGCCTTGTTGGGGTGGTCCCTGCTGGTTTCCAGGACGAGGGGGCCCATTGGGCTGCTGTTGCTGCTGCTGGCCTCCTTGTTGGGGTGGTCCCTGCTGGTTACCAGGACGAGAAGGGCCATTGGGTTGCTGCTGCTGCTGGCCTCCTTGTTGGGGTGGTCCCTGCTGGTTACCAGGACGAGAAGGGCCATTGGGTTGCTGCTGCTGCTGGCCTCCTTGTTGGGGTGGTCCCTGCTGGTTTCCAGGACGAGAGGGGCCATTTGGCTGCTGTTGCTGCTGCTGGCCGCCTTGTTGGGGTGCCCCCTGCTGGTTTCCAGGACGAGGTGGGCCATTGTGTTGCTGCTGCTGCTGTTGGCCTCCTTGTTGAGGTGGTCCCTGCTGATTTCCAGGACGAGGGGGGCCATTGGGTTGCTGCTGTTGCTGCTGGCCGCCTTGTTGTGGTTGTCCTTGCTGGTTTCCAGGAGGAGGAGATCGACGACGACGCTGCTGGCCGCCTTGTTGGGGTGGTCCCTGAAGGTTACCAGGACGAGGGGGGCCATTGGGTTGCTGCTGCTGCTGCTGCTGGCCTCCTTGTTGGGGTGGTCCCTGCTGGTTTCCAGGACGAGAGGGGCCATTTGGCTGCTGTTGCTGCTGCTGGCCTCCTTGTTGGGGTGGTCCCTGCTGGTTTCCAGGACGAGGGGGGCCATTGGGTTGCTGCTGCTGCTGCTGCTGCTGGCCTCCTTGTTGGGGTGGTCCCTGCTGATTTCCAGGATGAGGGGGGCCATTTGGCTGCTGCTGCTGCTGGCCGCCTTGTTGGGGTGGTCCCTGCTGGTTTGCAGGACGAGGGCGGCCATTGGGTTGCTGCTGCTGCTGCTGGCCACCTTGTTGGGGTGGTCCCTGCTGGTTCCCAAAATGAGGGGGGCTATTTGGTTGCTGTTGCTGGCCTCCTTGTTGAGGTGGTCCCTGCTGAGGACCTTCCTGGTGGTTTCCATTACCAGCAGGGGGTCTAGGTCTGAATCCTCCATTAGGTGGTCCTTGAGGCTGCTGCTGGTAGAGCTGGCTTTGTGCCTCAGCATCTGTTTGGGTACAGCCCAAGAATAGATGATCTTAGTGGTGGAAAGCTCTCCTTACTCCTTACTATTTACCTCTCTGATCCTACCACACAGACTCTTTTTTCCTGAACGTGTCACTCAGCTGCCAGCCTTCCTCATGCCCTGTCCCTCCTCATGAAGAGCTCCTCTTTACCATAGGGAACATCACATATTCAGTTCCAAGAACAATTGTTTGTCCTTAAGTTTGGAAAACAACAACAACAATGTCTTGAACACCTTACCATCTGAGACAGAAGAGAAATAAAATGAAAAGGTTATGAATGACCGTTATGTGGCCAGTTAGTTTTGGGACACAGTAATAAGTGCTGACCATGAATCCAAGTCTTTTCACCTGAGCCTCTACTGAACAATAGATGATTGGATGCAGCCAAGATTCCCATGGAGAAATACTGAGACAGAGAAGAGCAAGATAAGTGATGATCCACAAGATTCACTAACCAGCGATGGAAGTTCTTGTCAGTTAGCAGGACACAGCAGAACAGAGAAAAATGGAGAAAAAGAAGACATAGTCTTTCTTCTGCTCATTTCATCCTGAAACTCTGCAGTGCTAGGGATGCCCACTGAGGAAGAGTGAAGTGGCTGAGTGACTCTCAGACCCAGGGAGGAGCCAGAATTTGGACCCTTCCCATTCATTCATGCATCATCTCTCTGCAGTCATTTCTGCCTGGGGGAGCAGAGGGCCTAGTCTTGTTGTGGAAGCCAGGGCTCCCTTTTTATTCGAGTCATGCACTTAGTCTTCAGATTTAGGTTGGGGAAAGTTCATGTATATCTTTGGGAGAACTAGCATCCAGTAATTCCTAAAAACAAAAATGATTATAACATGACTTTGTAAAAGTGGAAAATTTCAGAGGAAAACAAAGAAAAGAAAGTTGAGGATGAGGTAGATCTGAATTGATTCGAGGGAGGAAGAGTCTTCACAGCTAAACTCTAAGAAATGAAGCCCAAGATGAAGTGAAAAGTTAGTCCCCAATCTCAGGGCTCCCACATTTCCTACAGGGAAAGGTGACTTCCAGCCACAACCTGTGCACCCCCTAAGTGAACTTGTCAGTCAGTCTACGTGATTCTGTGGGCATGATAGGAGACTAGAATGGAATGGCTGGTGGTTGCCATGCTGAGTCTCAACCACATGCTTTGAACTAAAAGCTAATATAATAAAAATCATCTAAACCAAAATTGTGTCCTTCTAGAATTCTTCATACCTTGCTCCTAATATTTCTTAAGTATTCTGGGAATTTCAAAATCCCGTTTTATCGTTACTTTACACTTTCTTTGCTAAATCTTTTGCTTATATTCACATGTTTTCATGAGAGGGGAAACTGAAGGAGCCCCAATTAGGGAGATGGCTATTGCGGTCAGCTGGAAGCCATAAGTTCCACCTGATAATAAGTATGTATGTGACGCACCTGTAAATGCACGTGAGGCACCCGCAAAGCTAAAGGTATATAACCGGGTGAAAGCGGTTGGAGTGAGGAGAAGAATGAATTCATTCAGTCAGTCATGCAGTCGCTCGGTCAGAAGAAGAGTTCGGGTCGGAGAAGAAGAAAAGAATCAGAGTGGCCAGAACGTAGGCAGAGCGGTTACAGAAGAGAAACCAAATAGAAGAAGTAATTCCTGGTCAGAGTCAGGCCGAGGCTCCCGAAGAAGAAAGAAGAAAGAACAAAGAAGAAAGAAGCTCTAAAAGCTAAGCTCTCTCTCTCTCTAAAGAAGAAATCTCTCTCTTTCAAGCTCTCTGTCTTTCTCTCTAAGCTCTAAGAAGATGAAGAAGAAAAAGCTATCTTTCTCTCTAAGCTCTAAGAAGAAGAAGAAAAAGCTATCTCTAATCTTTCTCTCTAAGCTCTTTCTAAGAAGAAGAAAAATCTTTCTTTCTCTCTCTAAGCTCTCTCTAAGAAAGTAGAAGTAAAAGTAGTAATATCTTTACTCTGCCTCCGAGAGTTTTCCTCCCGCGGCGTTGTGGCTGGCCACGACAGGCAGCTTACAGGATACCAGCAGCAAACAGTTGGACATGGGTCACATACACTGTTTACAGCATATTCAAATAGTGAATGTAATTCAGAGTAAAATGTGAAAATAGGACCCTTATATTTCTATCTTTCTATATGGAGAAAGTCAAATCATTGTACAACTCTCCATTTCTGAGGCATCTTGGATGTGTGTATTCTTCCTCCTTCTGTCCTGCTACTCTACATAGCAAGGCTGCCAGAACCCACTTCTACATTGATTATGATACTGTCTTCACAACTGGACTGCCTCATTCAGTCCTCTCCTGTACCACTCTGTTCTTTGCAGCACAAAGACATCAGCCTATAATCCAAACTTACCTGATCATTCCTCTGGCCAAAAATTTTTATGGTGATCCCATTAGACTTTAAATAAAACATTATTGGTGTGTTGGATGTGGAATGAGGACATAGTGGCCTTACCCTTGTCCTAAGAATTCTGCAGTCTGCTGTTTCTTTTCATCTCCCTCCCTCCTTCATCAACTCCCTCTCTGCACTGTGCTCTACCTGGTCCCAGCAAAAACAAAGCACAGCCCCATACCAGCACTAGCAGCATATTTTTATACCTTCACTTGAGATCTGAGCTGGGCTCAGGGCCAACAAGGCCACTGTGAGCAGGACCACCAGCATCTTGGAGGAGGATCTGCAGTTGCTCCCAAGTCTGTGCTGGGGGAAGCAAGTCCGCTCTCTTTTTAAGGAGAAACAGAACAGTGGTGTCTTTGAGCTCTATTCTGGGTGACCTCACACCTGACATATTATGCCTTGCATCCCTGCTTTCTCTCTGGGACCTCAGCCCAGCAGGATGGAGTGGGTAGGAGGTTGTCGGAGTCTTGTTTCTAAAAGGCATAGCCTATGACTTGGGCAACAGTGTTGGAAGGAAAGGGGTCACATATTCAGCACAGATATTAGAGCTGAAGTTACATCATTACCTGAACTTCAATCTGTTCTATGATACCATGATTCCATTTAAATGCTGTGATATTTTTGAAAGGACTTTCATTTTTTTAACATGTGCTTATTTATGTCAACAATCATCCTATCACCAAAAATGTGTATGGTCAATAGCTCTGAAATTTTTGTATCCCCAAATGCATCTAACATGATGGATGTGTCCGGAAGCATATGATATAACACTGAATGCTTGGTGAAATCCAGACCATTCCTGTTCAACTCTGTAATCCCTTTGGACACCATACTTGTCCTAAACCATTACATGAACTCAGTTTCCCTGTCAGTCTTCACAGATCCAGAAAGATTGCCCAATATTCAGTTCTTCTGGCCTTAATCAGGCATTGTGGATCAGACGGCTAAAACAGTCTCTTCTTAGCGAAATCTCTGAGTAAGATATGTTTGAGCTAGTGAATCAATATGGCCTCAAAACCCTGTGGATTTCATGGCATCACACATGAGTAGCCAGTTCCTGGATGAAACAAGTTGTTTTGGGTCTCATATTCTCCTAGGTGCCTCCCTTTCCGCATAGTGTTCTGCAACATCTATTTTGAGCTGCATTTCTTCTTGGAACCATTGCTATCACCCCTATTACACATTTGGCATAATTTTGCTAGAACTGTGGCTCACACCTGTCATCCCCACAATTTGGGAAGCTGAGTTGGGGTGATCCCAGGTTGGAGGCCAGCCTTTTCTTCAAAATAAAATAAAAAGGACAGGAGATGTGGCCCAATGGTAAAGTAACTCTGGGATCAATTCCTAATACCAAAAAATTTTTAAGCATTGGGTGCATTTACGGATTTCAATAATGCAATCTACTACCACTACAACCTCCCAATTGCATTGCATTCATGTTTCTCTCAGAGTCACATTCTGTGCTACTTTCTCATATTGATCTTTAATGAAACACATTTTCTGCAATATTCTAATTGGCAGTCCTCCTACTCTTCTTCTGAATCTGATAGTGAATATTTTGTGTTCTAAATCTGAATCAACCCTATATTTAGTATTTGATATCTCGCTTTCCTCCTTGGCCATTACAGCAGAATGGTTTTGAATAACAAATCAGAGTCTAGTCCATCTTGTATGAGATTTGTTTTATGTTTTATTTCCAATCGGAGACAGTTATTAAGCTCCATATGTTTTCTCTGGGTATGGCACTGCATGCTGTCTATTCAGTTGCTGTCCACTCTGTTCCATCTAGTACTGGCGTGCTCACCCTTTCATGGAAAACCTGCATTGTCCAGAATACCCAACCGCATCATCAATTCAGTCTTCTGTAGGTCTGGTGTGATTATTGGTTTTTGTCTATGGCTGGTGGTAATTAGAAAAGAGGTTGGTTTGAGGTAAGACTGGGAGGGCCACATGAATGGAAATCCTAACCACAGGCCCCTTGTCCAGCATGGATGACTGATTTCTATGTTTTGCACAAGGATTTCTCTTCTGGCCCTTTCTACAGGGGTGCAGAGAATACTGAGGGAAAGCCTCCTACACATTGGGGTTTGCTGCACATATTTTGACACTTGCATGGTGACTAGGCTGATGGACTTTTCCCTGGCACACTCATGGATGTATTCTGAAAGGGAATATAAATGCAATTGTCTTCCCTATTGATTTGTATAGTGAAAAGTCCTGAATTCTTATGGGCCTATGACAGTGAGAGAATGGTCACTTGTTCCAGGCAGGTCCCTCTGTGTGTTGCCATGAGAGTCTCTTGTTTCTGCAGACACTTCATGAGAAGAAATGCTGAAGGAGAGTGGTGCTCATCAGTAGTTGGTGTTGAGCTTCATGTGGGAAAGCAAGGCGAGAGAGAAGGGGCAGGATGAAGTGATGGCCCACCCTGCTTGGACTACTGCTGACGTGGGAGTCTTGGTGGCAGTCGGCCTTGCCATTGGCCTGTTGTGTGCTGGTACAGAGCAGGTGGTTTTTTCCAAATATCATTCAGGTGGGGCCCTTTTCCTGACCTTCTCTGGCGTCAGCAAAGCATTCATGAGATTAGTGTATCAGGAAAGAAAAATACCACCAGTGAACTCACCAGACACAAGCAACCAAGATTGCGGAAGAGCTGACAGGGAGGACTGTTAGAAGGGAGGTGCTGAAGCATGAACAAGGCTGCAACAGCCATCTCAGGGAACTTTGGTTGGGTTCACCGCACCCACCCCCCAGGTATGCTCCTAAATGGATTATGTACCTTACACTTAACATGCCAGCAGTAGATTTCTTAATTTCCCCATCCTGCTCTCCCCCATCCTATTTGCTACATCTGTCAAAATATCCATGGTTAGTATGGCGTATACAAGAACAATGTGTTTTCATGCAGCTTTGTGGCTAGACTTCCAAGGTAAATGTAACAGCAGGCTTAGCCTTTTCAGAGGTCACTCTTTTGGCTTCCAGAGCTTCACCTCCTGCAGTATCCAAACAGAGCATCCCTGGGGTCTTTCCTGCATGGACACCAGTAACAGTTATGTTTGAGCCCCATTATCATATTTCAACCCTCTTTAATGGCCCTGCCTCCACATATGGTCATATTTTGAGATACTGGATTTGCAGTTTCAAATAAGGAAATTGGTGAGGGCAACAAAAATAGAGCTCATGTTATTTCCCAAATCTTTCTACATTAATGACAGTTGTTCCACCCAATTATTCAACAATTTAGGAGTCATTTTGGATACCTCTCTCCACAAGACATGGCTCATGTCTAAGTGGAATTGGCTCTCCCTTCAAGATAAACCCCAATATGGCCACTTACATAATCTCTGGTTCATGCAAAGATTTTCTTTTTCTTGGCCTCTTCATATACCAGGTGGCTTGGATTATCATTATTGATTCTAGCTCTGATTATTTGAGATGGAGTTTTCAGCGCTAAAGGACTGTGAAATGCAAGAGCTAGAATTATACTCCATCCATGCAGGACATGTCAAAATGCACACTACTGTCATGTAAAACTAATTACACCAAATTTTTATAAAGGAAAAAAAGTCATTGCCAGCCATTGTGGCACATGCCTGTAATTCCAGTCACTTAGGAGGTTGAAGTAGGTGAATTGCAAGTTCAAGGCCAGTCTAAGCAAATTAGCAAGGCCCTAAGCAACATAGAACTGTATCAAAGTAAATATAAAAAGGATTTCATTGTAGCTCGGTAGTAAAGCACTGATAGTTTCAATCCCCAGTATGAAAAGAAAAAAGGTATACATATATATTGTTTTTTTCTCCAATATATTGTAAACAATCATGGATCTCGAATGTCTCCTAAAAAATTAGATGTCTTTTTTGCTGTTGTTCTTTAATATTAGAAGAAAAGTATCAGATCCATTTGAATCTATATATGCACAAAGAACTGTTCATAGGTGTAATAATTTTCAACTATGTGGTATTAACCAAAGAATTGATAACTCTGTTCAATAAAGTTAGGAAAAATAAGTGCTTGTGTAAGTTGAATAATGTTTCTCAAAAGTTTCAAAATGACCTGAAGGGCTATCCAAGTTTTTTGTGACTTAAGTAAATCATTAGCTAATAAGACAAGCTTGACTTTTTGATTTAATAAAACTATCTATTTGGTCTAACTATTCAGCATTCAGTATGGCATGAGTGAAACATTTTGTCTTCCTTTGGTATTACATCTCTAGTGAATGGGAAGATGATACAACTCTGGGTTCAATAACAAATGTGTGAATGGAAATGCAGAATCTTTTACATCATGTACATCAAACAGCAACAAGAAGATACTGTCTGTTATGGTTTGGCTATGAGGAATCCCCCAAAAGTTTCTGTGTTAATGCAGGAAGTGAAATGACTATATTATGAGAGCCAGACCCAAAGCAGTGGATTAATCCATTCAATGGATTAATAATTTGAATGTATTGCTGGGTGGTAAAGGTAGGCAGGTGAGGTGTGGAAGGAGACAGTGTGTTACTGGGTATGCTTTTGGTACTATCAGTTTTGTCCCAGGCTCCTCACTCTGTTTCCCAGGTGCATTGAGCTATTGTCCAGTCTGCCCTACTGCCATGATGTTCTGCTCATCTTATGCCCTGAGAAAAGGCATCAGCCAACCATGGACTGAACCTCTCAAACCAAGAGCCAAAATAAACTTTTTCTCCTCTAAGCGGTTCTTGTTACTATCTCTTTAACAGAGAGGAAAAGCTAACACAACAGTTGAAAGCAAGAAGTGGCATTATTGCTGTGATGAACTGGACCATGCTGTACAGTAGTTTTTAGGACACGGTGGGAGAGTTTAGAAAAGTTTGGGATGCAGCCTGAAGAAGTCTTAAAATGTTATAAGCAGAGCTTAATGAGTGATTTTGATGAGAGCTTCCATAATCAGAATGCAGACAGGAATGGGAATAGTAAGGAATGTGCTCATGAGCTTTATTGGGGAATGGGCACTCTGTTGGAAATTAGAACAGAGGTAGTTTATGTTACACTCTGGTAAAGAAGTTGTCTTGAGACTTTCTGTGAGGTAATTTTAAAAGTAAAGGACTAATTATTCTGGAAGAGGAAATATCAAGGCAGCATAACATTCATGTAGTGACATAGCTGTTGTTGGAAGCTTTCATCCAGGTTTACACTGAGAATCAGGAGTAAAGACAAGGGTAAAGAATTAAAACAGCCAGGCGCGGTGGCGCACGCCTGTAATCCCAGTGCTTTGGAAGGCTGAGGCAGGAGGATCGCGAGTTCAAAGCCAGCCTCAGCAATGGCGAGGCACTTAGCAACTCAGTGAGACCTTGTCTCTAAATAAAATACACACAAAAAAAAGGGCTGGGGTTGTGACCCAATGGTCAAGTGACCCTGAGTTCAATCCCCAGTACCAAAAAAAAAAAAAAAAAAAAAAGAATTAAAACATTTGCAGATTAACAAAAGACGGAAATGCTAACCTGGGCTCAATGGCACACACCTGTAATCCCAGCACTTGGGAGGCTGAGGCAGGAGGATCGCAAGTTCAAAACAGCCTCGGCAATGGTGAGGCACTTAGCAACTCAGTGAGACCCTGTCTCTAATAAAAATACAAAAAGGGATGGGGATGTGGCCCAGTGGTCGAGTACCCCTGAGTTCAATCCATAGTACCAAAGGGGGAAAAAAAAAAAAAAAAGACAAAATACTGGTAATATGTAATATGTGCTTGCTGAGGAGATTAACACCACTCTGAAATTGAGTACTTTGTAGTGAGACAATAAGAAAGATGCCTTGAGAGCATCTCAGGAATCAGTAAGACCACATCCATTGCAGGCTCAGGGTTGTAAAAATAAAAACTCATTAAAGGAAACTTGGGGACACCCTGTTCTCACAGTTTCCTAATTGTTCCTAGGAACCAACCCTAGGAAGTTGTTTCCCCAGCACTTGTTTCACCATGCTCAATCATCCAGGCACTAAGAGGCTACCATAACCCTGGCACAAAAGGGTCCAGCTTTTGCTCAGGCAGGTATCAGACCCGTTTATTGCATGTGAATCTTCTTCTACAGAAACACAGTATGCTGGAGTTAACGGGAAATTAAAACTTCTACCAAGATTTCCAAGGAAGGCCTGAGAGGTCAAGCAGAGAGTGACAGGGAAAGAATTCCTACATGCAAGCCCTGAGAGGGTGATGTATGAAACTGTAAAGGTGAAACTAAAGCTGGAGTGGAAAAATGCCAGAATTAAGATATGCCAGTGACATGATAGGTCTGCTGAGGAAAGACATTGACTGTGAACAGAGCCAACCTCAGAGAGGATCCATGTGGACTGAAATTGGCAAGGCCATAGGGTTGGGGTTGCCCAAGCCCATTTGAGATCACACCACATCACCACATGCCCCAAATACTGAATGTAGATTTACGACACCTAATGTTTACCTTGCTGGAGTTTAGTCATGTTTTTGTTCCCACCCTTCATTTTGTTTCCCTATTCTTACCTTTTGTAACGGAAATGTTTACTCTGTGTCTTTATATATTGGCTGCATATAACTTGCCTTCAATTGTGGGGATGGTGCTCAAAGTCAAGAGTTTCCCTTCAGTCTCAGAGGAGACTTTGGAATTGGATTTGTGGGCAGTGCTAAAACTGTTAAGGCTATGGGAACCTTGGAAATGGACAAATTGCATTTTGTATTGTGAGATGAAGAGGAGCTTTGGGGGACTAGGGTTGGAATGTTATGGTCTGGATATAAGGTGTCACCCAAAACCTCCTGTGTTAATGTGGAGGGGAAATGATTCAATCATGAAAGCTATAACCTAACTAGTGGAAAATCTAATGAAATAATAATTTGAATGGATTACGGGATGGTAACTGCAGGCAGGTAGGTCATGAGTGGAGGAGATGGACCACTGAGATCATGTGTTGGAGTTTATATATTTTGTTCCTGTGTCCTTGTGTGAGATCTCTCTCTCTCTTGCCCACCTTTCCTCTACCATTTCCTTCTGTCTTGGTATTCTGCTTAGCTTTGGCAAAGAGGAATGGAATTGGCTAAGCATAAACTGAGACTCTGAAAATGTGATCCAAAATAAAGTTTCCAACTCTACATTGTTGTTGTCAGACATTTTTGTCACAGAGAAGAAAACATGACATAAGCATTCACCCCAAAATACACATTTTACATAAATGGTATTTTAAGGTACTTGGGAAAGGGCAAAGGAAGAAGCATCCTTTTTGACTGCCTGATTTCTGCTCCAAAAGAGAATAGTAATTCTTTATTGAAAATAACTCTAGACTTCTGCAATCACAGAGCTTGACACCAGTGTAAACTGTAAACAAACTCTTTAAACTTCCTTCTTTTCCTTAAAGGAAATTGTAAAATTTCCATGTGAATGACATCCCTCATGTCAGGAAATATTAGCATGCTTGATATCTAAGACTGGAAGTATATGCTCAGGGGAAAGTGCACAAACCATAACTTACTTCTCAAGGATAAAAATTAAAACAGCAAAAATCCACATAAATAACTTTTATAAGAGTCTCACTCTGATGAGGACTGTCTGACAGGCAAATACTCTACCCCGAATTAATATGAGATGATGGATAGCTTTGTCAAGCATGGTGAAATTTTCATGAGTAATCTAAACATAATTGTTAATAACAAATGAATATGTGCAAGAAAGATTAAAGTGTGTAAATGCATTTCAACAATGATTATATTTATAAAATGCCTGTTAAGCAATTTTCCAATTCTCAGACCTTTAACTCTTAAGTATTGGTAAGTTATATAATGCATATTTAGTAAATATCTAAATCAGCATTAAATCAGATGACATAAGATATTATTAATTGCTAATTGCAAACAGAAATGTACCTACTTTTGGCTTACTACATAAAAATGAAACGCTACTTAATGTGCTAATAATTCCATTCTGTGACACATTAAACAGTTATAGGACTAACTGCAATTTCATAAAATCAAAGAAACTAAGCTAAGAATGCAAAATATGAAAAAATGACAGGAAAAAAAATTAAGGAAAGCAGCTCTGTATATGAGAAAGGTAAATCATGTTTCCTACAAGCAAAATAGTGGGCTCTGAAAGTCTTGTTACTGTGATGAAAAATGGGAGTAATTCTTGATACAAATTCTAATTTGTATTTTATTCAATTGGTTCACAGCAGGAAAATGAAAACTTTTGGACAAAACCTAAATAGATATTAGAAAATCATAGAAGTTCTCTGGAATGGGAATTTTAAAAAACAAATTATATGTGCAATTAACCTGGCTAAGATTTGAATGCATTTATTCATAAATAATGATTTAAACTGGTTTACACATCCAATATCATGTGGAATTTGGAAGCAAAATAGAAGCATGTTTGATCTCTGTTGAAAAGATACGTTTCTCTGAGTATCGATCTTAAAATATAAAGGATTTTCTTTTCCCTTCATGCAAATGGTCCAAGAAGCAAAGATTTTGTTTCATCAAGATATTTTCCATATGCTTCATGTTGTGTTTTATGAGGACCTTGACTTCTTAAGAAATGTGATCCTTCTCACATTTCACAAACCTCGATTTTCATCTTACAACTGCCTCACCCCATGTGTTTGCATAATATTTTGACACTTCTGGATTGTTTGAAGTTGAGCCATGATTGTATTTATTCAAGGTTGTTAAACCTTTTGACAGGTTTGAACTATTCCAAAAATCAAATTTGCATTCAAGGCATTTTGTACTTTATAGAATTCTGGGAGATTCTCTGGAGATTTGGAATACCTCAAGTCATTTTTCTCGTTAACAAAAATGGAGAAATTAGAATTAATTAATATTGACAGGGCATGGAGTCCCACAATTTTCATCTCAGTTATTTGGGAATATAAAGTAGGAGGAGTGTGAGCTCAAGGTCAACCTCACCAACATAGCAAGACCCTATATTAAATAATATATAAAACACACTATATAAAATAACAAATGAATAATTATATAAAATACCTAGGATGTTTCAATGTGTTGGAATTTCTTGAGAGATAATATATGATGTTTCAACTTTGTTGATTTATATAAATTCATATGATTGGTATGTGTCCAAGAAACTGTATGAAATTCTCACATGCCTAATACTTCACAGTGCACAGTTCTATTCTATATTCCTCATGATGGTCCAGAGACTGCAAAAAACCAGAAGTCATGTCTGAAGTTCTCCAAGTGTCACCTCTCTGAAAATCCACCTTACTGCCTAGATGAAGAAAGGTGGGACTCTAGGGAGGGATAGATTTAGGCAATGATAAACTGAAGAGAGAAGATTTGGGTTCTAGGGAAATAGTTTCTGAACCTACATTGCCGTTCTTGGGAAACAGGGTCAATGATTATCAAAATGTGTAGAATCTCTCAGCCTACGCACTGATATTCTACATTCCTTCTTTCCCCCAAATTTACAAGAGTCTTAGTACATATATTCTCAAATAGTTTTAAAACTTGCACTTGTCTGATGAAACTTAAGGGATGCTGGGAACACTGCAGTGATTACACCTGGCTTGTGGATGAAGAAGGAGGGAAGCTTTCTGGAAGCATCCATGAGAGAGGTCCAGGATGTTCTTACTCTGTGTCCATAACCCTCAGATTCCACACTCTCCCATCCCAGAAAATGAAAGAGCAATCAGAAATTGCATGCTGATTATTTTATTGGTCTATAGAGGACATAACTATGAGCCTATCGTTCCAATGGCAGAATTCTCGGAAGGACATCTTCTTCTTATTCACTCTCTGAAACAAACAAAAGGGGAAGGTTGTAGGGAAGATGTGACATGCAGGAGGTTTCTAATCCCTGGCTGGCATCACTGAAACCTGCAGGGGAGAGCCCACTTCCTCATCTCCTGCTTCTCCGTCCACCCTTCCCTTCCTGGGTTCTTTTTCCTTCACTCTGGTTAGGCACCTAGCACCAAGCATGTTAAACATTGTCACATGTAACGTGAAGAAATAAAGATAATTCCTGGAAGGAGAGCTATGGGGAATGAAACTCAACAAGTTATATTGTTTCATTCTGTGAATATGCGATTTTTAACACATCCCAATATCGTGTATAATTATAATGTATCAATAAAAATATAAGAGGAATATTTCTGGGTTACTTATTTTTGTGGATGTTATTAAAAAGAGTCATGATCATTTTTACAAAGAAAATAACTGCAACATCCAACAATAATACGGGTATTACTCATGGCTTCATTAGAGAAACTATGGTATAGTAACTCCAGGAAATACTAAAAATTGCAAACTAATAAGCAGAGGAGGAGGCAAAAACAAGGAGAAGGACGAGGTATTTTAGAGAGGAAGAGATGAAGAAATTCAAAAATTAAGGTAGTAATTTGTTTAGAAAGAAGAAAAAAGAAAAAAAGGAAGAAAGAAAGAGGAAAGAAAAAAGATGGTGGAATGATCTGTGTATCTCTTGAACTGCTCTGATATCGTTGCAAAATATAGTACTTAATGTGAGAAACAATGAAATCTAATTGTAACTTGTAGTACCCATTTGTAGAATAAAATAGAGTAAATTGCACATATGTGTATGAATGTTTCCACGAGGATACACAAAAAAATTAATGATCCAGATTTATGGTGGAGGATATGAGGAGGTAGGATAAGTGCTTTCCTGATTTAGTTGAGTACCTTTTTATTCAGTTGGACGTCCCAGTCAGGAGTGGATTAATTTTCCAAAGAGCATATAAAAATCTAGTTTACATTTAGGAGCAGAGATGTGAATTCATGTAGCAGGGATTCTGGACTGAGAGGCCCAGTGTGTGATAGAACTGACTGGTCATGGTCAGATGGAAACAGAAAATGGGAGATCATTCGTGTCTGAGGAAGGAGACACAGGACCAAGGGACATCACTGCTCTGCCCCCAAAAAGCAGCCATGCTCAGTAAACACTGAGAGAAAGAACATTGGGTGCAGTATGACTGAAGATCCGAATTACCTTGTAGAACTTATATGGTCATCCTACACTGCCCAAGAATACCTGATTATACACATTTAGAAATGGGTGCCATGACCATGTACTTTGAACATGTTTCCAGATGTTTTGTTAGCACCTTAAATTTTGAAAACCACAAGAGTTAGGGCCTTTGCTGGAGAGTGAGCTTAAATCCCAGCTGACCCAGAACTCTAGAACTGGGGTAGATGCAGCCTGGGAGGAATTATACTCTATCCACTTGGGAATGTGAAAGTGATCCCCAGGGTTTTGCAGGATGATATGAGACAGAAAGGTCCCACTTACCTTCTGATTGGGCTGGTCCCTGCTGTTGTCCAGGGCGAGGAGGGCGACCTGGCTGCTGCTGCTGCTGCTGGCCTCCTTGCTGGGGTGGTCCCTGCTGGGGTCCAGGACGAGGAGGGCGACCTGGCTGCTGCTGCTGCTGCTGCTGCTGGCCTCCTTGCTGGGGTGGTCCCTGCTGGGGTCCAGGACGAGGAGGGCGACCTGGCTGCTGCTGCTGCTGCTGCTGCTGCTGCTGGCCTCCTTGCTGGGGTGGTCCCTGCTGGGGTCCAGGACGAGGAGGGCGACCTGGCTGCTGCTGCTGCTGCTGCTGCTGCTGCTGCTGCTGGCCTCCTTGCTGGGGTGGTCCCTGCTGGGGTCCAGGACGAGGAGGGCGACCTGGCTGCTGCTGCTGCTGCTGCTGCTGCTGCTGCTGGCCTCCTTGCTGGGGTGGTCCCTGCTGGGGTCCAGGACGAGGAGGGCGACCTGGCTGCTGCTGCTGCTGCTGCTGCTGCTGCTGCTGGCCTCCTTGCTGGGGTGGTCCCTGCTGTGAGTCATCACCTTCATCTTCATCTTCATTCTCATCTCCACCATCAGCAGGGGGTCTGGGTGGGCGTCCTCCAGGAGGTGGTCTGTGAGGGGCTGGTTCAGAGCTCTGGCTTGGGTCCTCAACCTCTGTGTGAGTACAGCACAAGAGCAGATGGGATGGCTGGTGGAAGAGCCTCAGTGCACAATTCTCGGACCTTGGCACACGGACCCTTTATCCTAGAACTTGCCTCTCTCAACTGTAACCTCCATTTCCATTGCCTCCTCATGATGAATCCTCTGAACTCATATACTCATCATATGGACTGTTTCATACCTACTTTTGAAAGCCTTTCTCCTTTGAATTTGCAGTAAAGGAAAGGCTTTGGTACCTTCCAATGCCTAAGGATGTTTCCCAAGACAGAAGAGAAGCAAAGCAAGGAGATTGTGTACCTTTCATGTTCCCAGTTTTATTTCTGGATGCAGTGATAACTTGTTGAGTGTGAATTCAAGTCAGACATGTAAGCCACATGTTGAATCAAGATATGTAGTCATTTAGTGACCCATACTCACCTTGGTGAAATATAATAGAGTGAAGTGAAACCCAAGGTGGTGGCCCACAGGGGATTGGCTTAGGACACTGTGGCATGTATTGATCAGCTACAAGGACTGATCAATAGTACCACAAGACAAGGTACACAGACACACAATACTCTGCATTTCACCATGCAGCCATAACACTCCAGGCGATTTAGGAAGCACTGAATGACCACTGAGGACACAGAGGAGTACATTTGCATTGTATGTCACCTCTCAGAAACTCTTTCTCTCTGCCTTTTGTTATCAAGCTAGTTCTGGTCATTTTCCCCAGAATAAAAGTTTGGGAGGGCTTGTCTATATTCTTGGGGGAAATGACCTTTATTGATTGCTGAAAATATAAATAATGGTAATGAGACATGGAAGAAATGAACATTCCTGAGGAAAAGGAAGAGAAGGTCAACTGAGGATGAACTGGCCTTACCTGTTGATAGGGTAGAAGGGTCTTCATAGCTGACCTCTAGGAAATAAGAACAGATGAAGTGAAAAGTTAGTCACCAAATTCAGGGCTCACCCGTTTCTTACGGAAAGGTGACTTCCAACCACAACCTGCACACCCTCTAAGTGAACTCTCAGCCATGGTCACTGATCAGCATGAAAAGGCAAGAAGATGTGAGAGAAAGGCCTGGTGATGCAGGTACTTAGTCTCGCTACTTTCATGAAAATATGAAATAATTTTGGTCTTAACTAGCATCTCTATAACCTTATGATTCATATTGTTAAGTGTTCTGGCTATGTCAGTAACAGAGGCGTGTATTTCTTTTTTTCCACCTTTTTTTTTTTTAAACCCTTTGCACTTCTTCACTTGCTTCTATAAAAATGGAAAACTTCCATGAACTTTTAGGGCCAATGATAAACCTCATGCACACAGCTTATTGAAATACTGAATGTAGGTCAAGGATAAATGAGAAATTGGGCCCTGATATGTATATCCCTCTGTATAAACACCGTCCAGTTTAGTCTCTGGATCTCTGTCTCTGACATAGCCCTGATGTTTGTATTTCTCCTTCCTATGCCCTGTGTCTGCAGTATAGCTATGAAGCCTGCAGCCTATCTTTTTGGAACACAATAATGTCTCCACAGCCGGCTTCCCTGTGTCAATCTCCCACCATCCTTGCATCTGTGACAACATGGAGCAATATTTCTTCAAATGTAAAGTTGAACTCGCCATGCTTCAGGTTGAAAATTTTGCTGTGATGTTCCAATTATACCTGGAATTCTAAAGCCCTGACATGAAGCAGTGGCATATGTAGTCTCAGAGTTTTCATAAAACTCTGTAGCCCTGTCCTCATAATCTTCCCTCCCTCCCCTTCCCTCTTTGCAGTGTGGCTTTCTAAACCACAGGAGTTACTAAAATCCCCATTTGCTTTTACCTTCATTTGCGCTCTGAGCTGGGCTCAGGGCCAGCAAGGCCACTGTGAGCAGGACCACCAGCATCTTGGAGGAGGATCTGCAGTTGCTCCCAAGTCTGTGCTGGGGGACGCTAGGCAGCTCCCTTTATAAGGAGGAGCAGAACAGTGGTGCCTTTGAGCTCCATGCTGGGTGACCTCACAGCTGACACACTAGGATGTCTTGCATCCTTGCTTTCTCTTTGGGACCTCAGCCCAGCAGGATGGGGTGGGCAGGAGATTGTCAGTATGTCCTTTCTAGGAGATAAAGCATGTGACTTGGGCAATAATGCTAAAGCAAGTCTGTCCTGGAAATCAGCACCAATATTAGAACAGAAGTTCCATAATTATGTGAATTTGTCAGTTTAATGAGACTATGAATCTGACCTTCAACTGTGAAATTGTTTGTGGGCAGTTGTACTGCACGTATGTTTTTTGTGTCAGCAATGACCCTAGTTGCAAAATGAGTTGGTTGGTGTGTGTGTTTTTAAAGCCCAAACTCAGTCAATGAAGATGTATGTGTCCCTATGTGTATTGGATAGAGTGAAGTTGTCATGAGTTAGTGCTATATCTCCTAACTGATCAGAAATCTGAGGATTTTGTATGCCTAGCATACAAAATAAAGGTAGAATTTTAAAGACTGCAATTGAGACCAGTCAGATTACGTATAAGGGAAAACCAATTTGCATCTCAGCAGATTTTTCAATTCAGACCCTCAAAGCCAGGAGAGCCTACAACAACATATACCAGGCTCTAAAGGATAAGGGATGCCAACTAACAATTTTATATCCAGCAAAATCAAGCTTTAGCTTTGAGGATGAAATAAAATCCTTCCATGATAAACAAAAGCTAAAAGAATTTACAACAAGAAAACCTGCTCTACAGAACATTCTTGGTAAAATATTCCACGAGGAGGAAATAAAAATAATAATGAAAATCTGCAAAGGGAAGAACTACAATAAAGGGAATAACCAACCAGAGGAAAAACTAAGTCAATCTAAATACCAAAAATAATAAAAAATAAATAAATAAAAATGACTGGTAATACAAATTATGTCTCAATAATAACCCTGAATGTTAATGGCCTAAACTCACCAATTAAAAGACATAGGCTAATAGATTGAATTAAAAAAAAGACCCAAAAATTTGTTGCCTTCAAGAGACACATCTCATAGGAAAAGATGCCCATAGACTGAAGGTGAAAGGATGATGTCGGGTTTTTTTTTTTTTTGTTTTTGTTTTTGTTTTTTGTGGTACCGGGGATTGAATTCAGGGGCACTCATCCACTGGGTCACATCTCCAGCCCTTTTTTGAATTTTATTAGAGACAGGGTCTCACTGAGTTTGCTAAATGCCTCACCATTGCTGAGGCTGGCTTTGAACTTGCGATCCTCCTGCCTCAGCCTCCCAAAGTGCTGGGATTACAGGCGTGCACCACCGCGCCCGGCTGATGTTGGGGTTTTAATGTTGCCGGGGTTTTTAACTCTCCCTGACCCGGGGTGAGCCTCCTCTGGCAGCAGAGAAGGCTGGGGGAGCATGCCCCAGCAGTAAGGCAAAATCGGGAATGTCAGGAGTCGACTGGTAACCCACACTCGCCTTCAGAAGACATTCAGAGCTACCAGGGAGTCCGGTCAAGGCACGAGCTCAGTTTATTGAGGAAGTTGGACAGCCTTTATAGAAGACATGGGCCAATCAGCAGAAAGATCATAGGGGCACATAGGGAGCATGAGCAAATCACATTGGCGGAGCCATTAGCCTATCCTAGTGGCAGTCTGACCTCTGTCATACGTCAGGGGAACACCCCTTGGCTAGGCCAAGTTCCCTTATCAGGAAGTGGGAGAAAGCCAGAAAGTTTCTATCTACTGGTGTGTTGTTAATGTCCCCAACATCTCCCCCATTTGTTTTATTAATGGGAGCCCACCTTACTTGAGGGTGTGCCTGTCTTAGGTTGTCCCCCTCTGGGGATCTTACCTGTCATTGACTACCACCCTAGCACTTCAGGTGGACTTACCCAAGGCCATCAAGCCTCGGCAGGGGGAAGATATGGGACAGAACAGTCACCTTCGGAAAGGCTTCCCATGGATGATTTAGACCTCCACATCCTGACAAGAACCATGGCCAAGTTTATAGGGCTCCCACTCAGCATAGTTGAAGGCAGCATATTATTGGCAGACTACCATAAGCTGTACCGATTTGGCCCTTTCCTTAAGGGATTGAACAAGCTTGTTGATTACACAGGGCCCAAAGGTGAACACAAGGATAATGATAACCAGGGGTCCCACAAAGGGGAGAAGGTAGGGGAGCCACCCATTTAGTCCAGTCCAAAGGAAGCTGTCTTGGACAAAGCCCAAACAGTTGGCACAGAAACAACACTCTTCTCCCAGGAACAGGCATAGTCTCCCTTCTCTTGCCGCAGAGAGTTGGAATACTTGCAAAGGGCGTCCAGGACAATAGTGCTCCCGATGAATATTAGGATAGAGATGATGAGGAGTCCAATCACAATGAGACAGAAGATCCATCACGGTCTTGTCATTCCTGTGGAAAAGGGGAGAAGATCACCCCTAAAGAGAATGTGCTCTTGGGTGGTCATTTTGTTCGGATTGGCAGTATTTGAGGTCCCTGGCTGGTACCCAAATAGGGCTTGGTTCCCCAATTGGAAAGACACATCCAAATCCTCTGCCTGCACTTATGAATGGATAAGAACCATGCCAACATCCAGTTAGTGGGTCCTTTCATTGGACTTCAACCTTTAGGTAGGGTGTCTTGCTGGACCAGTGTCTCTGAAAGGCAGTTAAGGGCTGATGCTTGGAAAAATTTAAAATATTTAGAGTAAGCATCGCTGTTTTTAACTGATAATGGGGGCTGCTTCCCCCTTTTGTTTTAGTAATTGGTCCTTTAGGGTCTTATTGTGCCTCGCAATGATGGCTTGTCCTTGGTTTTACTGGGCTTAACATATTTAAATAGCGTGCAGAGGTTAATGAAAGTGATCAAGGAGCATTCCACTTTCACAATTATCAGGACATGATAAAGCTTTATCCATTTCAATAGTAAGAGCAACCTGATTATTAGCTTTTCATCGGAGGCAGTTTATCTACAGTTCAAAAATGCTTTTATTGATTAAAGTCCAAAGTATCTCTTTTCATTTTCAACAGAAAGGCCTGGCATTTAATTAAAATAGATTTTTCTAACTATAAGTAATTGAATGAATGTTGTAAACCTGTGACTAAAATTGGCAAGTTGGTAAATATTGTAAGAATGAGGATTGTCAAAAGACTTTTTTTTTTTAATATTTATTTATTTGCTTTAGTTGTACACAGTGCGATGCATTTATGTTTATGTGGTGCTGAGGATCGAACCCGGGCCGCACACATGCGAGGCGAGTGCTCTACCACTGAGCCACAATCCCAGCCCCTGTCAAAAGACTTTTGAGAACACAGTTCTGCTTGGAGGGCTGCATGGAGGAAGTGCCTCATGGTCAAGAAATGAATGGCATTTCTTTTGCTTTCATTCAATTTTTTCCTGTCTTTCTTTCTTTTCCAGCCATTTTTTATATTCATTGATAGCTTGTTTATCTTTATCTTTTTCTCAGCTCCTTTCAGTTCTTCCTTCCTTTTCTCATTTTCTCTTTTCTTTTTGCTTGGAAAAAAAAAAAAAAAAAAAAGCTTCCTTTTTTTTTTTTTTTAATTTCATTTTTCAACAGCAGTTAAATTATCTTTTTTTTTTTTTTTTCCAGCAACAGTTTTCTCTCTTTTTTCTGTTTAGGTATCTATGGACATAAATATGTACTTTAATTTTCCAAATGGTGCATAATGGGTTAAATCAGTTTGCCAGACGGCATTGGGCTGTAGGCCTCCAGGATTTACCCCAGGGGACTGCAGGGGTGGGACTTGTAAGAAGGGCACACAGGATTTACAAGTCTTTACAATCTTTTTCAGATCTTTTATGGGAACCAAGGGAAATCTATGATGTAGTCCTCTTTAATTTAGATGAGTGAGGTCATGAAGACCTTGGGATAACTGAAGGTCTCACTGAAATGGAGTTATGGCTGTTAATATCCCTGTTGTGGCCAAGCGATCGGCAGCCTGATTTCCCTCAGAAAAGGGACCCAGATAAATCTTGATGCCCTCAGAGATGTTGGAGAAAGATGGGCCTGTTACGTCCCTTTAGTAGGGATCGTACCTGGATCATTAAGGGGGTTATAGGATTATTATCCATCCTGATATAGGACACATTAAGGGCAGGTAATAGGTTGATCACATATAAACTATCTGAGAAGAGATTCATAGGCTCTTGGATATGGGTTAGGGCCAATGCAACAGCATATAATACCTTTAATTGGGCAGAGCCAGAAACGGCTTGAAAATATTGTGTCCTTTTGCCTGAGGAGGGGTGAAAAACAACTACTGCAGACCCTTCCTTTCCCCCATCTGTAAAGACCTTTACTGCCTTGTGGAGTGGTCTGATGGAAAATAGGACAGGGGAAGCCCACTCCAGCCTGGAAAAGGAAGTGGCCCATTTGGTTGACCCATAGTGGTAGTCAGCCTTTCCTAAAAACACTTCCAAAGCATAGGAAACTCTATAGACAGTTTACAAGTAAAATACAAAATTTGACATAACCATAAACAAATTGAAGTTTGGCCTGCCCTGGAGCCACTCTGGCATGCATTCAATAAACGTGGAAGGAAGAGCCTTATTTTAGGTAAGGTGAATCTCTTTATGAACCTTAGGTCAGGTGTCTTAGTTCTGAAGCTGATCTCTGCTTTACAGTCCTTTATATAGATTAGGCTTTCATGAACTAAAAAAACTACATTTAACATAAAACCTTATATCTTATTGACAACAGGTCTAGTTGTAGAACACATTTTAAATAATATAAATAAATCTCTAATGTATTATCTTTATAAGCCTAAAATTACCATACAACTCTAGTTTGGAGAACACCAATTTGATATAATGCTCTTTTAGAATTTTCACCTCAAGGCTTGTATACCTGAAAGATGCGAACACATATACTCCACCATGATTATATTGATGCTTTTACATTAATCAAGTTTAGCTTTTAAAGAAATAACATTATAACATTTCAAAATAATAGTTGTCATTCAACCATAGCTGTATAATTCTTAATTTATTTCAGATTACTTGCTCAAAAAACCAAAACTTAATAAACATAATGTTATGGGTAAATTAATGTTTTAAGAAATTCTTATCTTCTTACCATAGATTAAACTTTGGTTTATATCAGTACATTAACATTTGACCTTAGGAAAAAACCTTAAATAGCTTTTCCTGATTGTTCTATATACTTATTTGACCAAATTTTATAGAGCTTTTATATAACCCCTTTTTTGTTCATGATTTAAAATATTTCTTGTAATAATTTGAATTTAGGCAAACATTTTATCTCAATAAAAATTATTGTTATTTATAGTACCCTCAATGGAAACAGCTGAAACCTTTGAGCTTCTGCATACATAGAAATCTTTATAAACCTTTATATAGAACCACATATCTGTTAACCACTTCACGAGAACACAATGTTTAAGCATATAGAATTATACCTGTTGGAACTTCAACCTTTTTCAGTGATGACAAAGAAACCTTAAAATCTCTTTTTTAATTTACCAATTTATGAAAACAATCAATAATGTTACCCAATGGAATTCAAGGAGTTAAGAGTATTTGATGGAATATTTAACAGTTAGCATTTTAACCTTGATAATTAATCAGATGTCTAACAAACAAAGTTATTCATAAATTTACTTTCCTTATGTTTACATCAGAGAAGACACACAATGAAAAGGCAGAAAAACCATTGAACACAGAATAAGACACAAGGGATATTAGACAATATTTTACTAGTTTTTGACTACCTAGAGAGACTTGTGGGTTAAGTTTCATTTTAAAGGCACCTTTAGTTTACCCAATTTAAATTGAACCTTTTAAATCATGTGAATTAAAGGTATTTGGATCCATTTTTTAAATTTTCATGGGTGCTCATTTTCTATTTGCCACATGATATCTGAACATATGCACATTTAGACATAAACACAGAACATAACTGTGCACACATAACACAATAGCAAAGGCCTTGTAGCTTTTTAGGCAATCTCCATTGCAATGGTACAGATGTTCAAAATCATGAGCTCAAAAAATCTTAGAAAAATGACAGGCTGCTAATACAAGTTCAGGCAAAAAGACATTTTAACCCCTTTTTTCTTTCTTTTTTTCTTTTTTCTTTTTCTGGGGCTTAGGTTTGCTTCTCCATTTGCATTTCAATGCAAGTCCTGGCTAAGGTCTGGAAGGGTGGGAAACTGCAATTGCAAGCAGATATCTTAAGGCATTTCTTTCTAATCTCTGGTACTATCTTTTTGTTAAACGTGCCATGACCTGTTTACTTCTTTAGTGTGTCTCCTCGCCGAGCCCTGGAGCCGTGGCGGGGCAGAGCCGGGTGCGCGGGGCCTGTGAGTGGTGTGAGCCGGGCGGGCGCCAGGGAAAATTGGCGACCCTACGCGGCCTCCGCTCACATAGTGCTGCAGAGGGTGGCCGCTTTTTGCTGTGGGCCCCGGGCCCTCCTGCCCACCTGTGGCTCCAATCCCGCGCCAGTGCCCACTCTGAGTTTATTGTGTCTGGCGGAGTCTCATGTGGCCGGGTCAGGCAAGAGGGCCTGGGCGTGACATTCATCACTGAAAAACAGCACACCACTTTAAATATAGGGGCCCTGGGAGGACGGCCTTAGTTAGATTTTTCCAGTCTTGTGTAGTACACTGCTGGTGAGCTAAGCCCTGTAGGATGGTTTCGGCCCAAGGTGAGTTAGGCCCATCCTCCGAAACTGCCTTTTTTAATTCCTTAAGATCTTGTGCCTCCCAGGGATACCAATCAGCAGGCCTATTGCCTCCAGGGTTAACATTTACCGGGAATGCCATTGCGGACGGAGAAATTCCCCAGAGGGGTGGTGGTGAACATTCGCTTGCCGAACAAAGCGGTGGCGGTGGTGATGTGTCAGCCACACAAGATAGTGGGTCCCGCACACGGGAAGGAGGGCAAGATGGCAGTTGGCCCTTATCCTCTAAAAACTTCTGAGGAGATTCAAGGGGAGGGGCCATGGGCCCTGAGGGAGAGGACTGATTGCATCTAGTGTAAGTTTGCCCCATTTTTATTAGGGGATACTCCTACCTTGTAGCCCAATTAACCCAATTTTCCGGAGACCTTCTGTTGCAATCTTCTTCGTGCCCCATGGTGTGGCACCAATTGTTGGGGTTTTAAGTTGCCAGGGTTTTTAACTCCCCCTGACTCGGGTGAGCCTCCTCTGGCTGGCAGAGAAGGCTGGGGGAGCACACCCCAGCAGTAAGGCAAAATCAGAACAGCAGGAGTTGACTGGTAACCCACACCTGCCTTCAGAAGACATTCAGAGCTACCAGGGAGTCTGGTCAAGGCATGAGCTGGGTTTATTGAGGAAGTTGGATGGCCTTTATAGAAGACATGGGCCAATCAGCAGAAAGATCATAGGGGCACATAGGGAGCATGAGCAAATCACATTGGCGGAGCCATTAGCCTATCCTAGTGGCAGTCTGACCTCTGTCATACGTCAGAGAAACACCCCTTGGCTAGGCCAAGTTCCTGTATCAGGAAGTGGGAGAAAGCCAGAGAGATTCTATCTACTGGTGTGTTGTTAACATCCCCAACAGATGGGATAAAATATATCACGCACATGGTCTATGTAAGCAAGCAGGGATCTCCATCCTCATATCAAATAAAATAGACTTCAAGCCAAAGTCAAAAGAGATAAAGATGGACATTCCATACTGCTTAAGGGAATCATAGATCAACAAGATATAAATATTATAAATATATATGCCCCAAATAATGGAGCATCTACATTCATCAAACTCTCCTCAAGTTCAAGAATCAAATAGACCACAACACAATAATTCTAGGTGATTTTAACATGCCTCTTTCACCACTGGATAGATCTTCCAAACAAAAGTTAAACAAAGAAACCATAGAACTCAATAATACAAATAATAACTTAGACTTAACTGACATATATACAGTATATCACCCATCAATGAGCCAATACACTTTCTTCTCATCAGCACATGGATCCTTCCCAAAAATAGACCATATATTATGCCATAAAGCAACTCTAAGCAAATATAAAAAAGTAGGGATACTACCCTGCATTCTATCAGATCATAATGGAATGAAATTAGAAATCAATGATTAAAAAAAGAAAGAAAAGCTACACTAACACCTGGAGACTAAATAATATGCTATTGAATGATCAATGGGTTGCAGAATACATTAATAAGGAGATTAAGAAATTCTTAGAGGTAAATGAGAACAACGATACAACATACCAAAATCTCTGGGACACCCTGAAAGCAGTACTAAGAGGAAAGTTCATTGCATGGAGCTCATTCCTTCAAAAAAGAAAAAGTCAACAAATAAATGAACTAACATTACATCTCAAAGCCCTAGAAAAAGAAGAACAAATCAACCCCAAAAGAAGAAGACAGAAAATAATTAAAATCAGAGCTGAAATTAATGAAATTGAAACAAAACAAAAAAAATTGAAAAAATTTACAGAGTGAAAAGTTGGTTCTTTGAAAAAATAAATAAAATTGATAGACCTTTAGTTATGCTAACAAAGAAAAGAAGAGAGAAAACACAAATTACCAATATCTATGATGAAAAAGGAAATATCATGACGGGCACTACAGAAATACGGAAGATAATTAGAAATTATTTTGTGTCGGGACCTTACACTGCTTTCTGGCTGCTTGCCACATTACCACACCCTGTTACAGGACCTAGGCTAAGCAGGGGGCGTGGCTGTGAGAACTGAAACCACCCCAAAGATAGGCCAATCGCTCCGCCAATGGCATCCGCCCATGATCCTTATGTGTCCCTATGCTCTTTCTGTTGATTGGCCCATGTCCTATATAAGACCGTCCAACTTCCTCAATAAACCGAGTTTTTGGCATTGCTTTCTTCCAAAACTCCCTGGGTGTGGTGTGGTGTCCGTCAATCAGGCGGGGGTAAGACACTCAGCGACTTTTGCCCGTTAAGCCTATCTTCGCCAGGTAAGCTACTTTAACTCTTTCTGCTGGCAGAAGGAGCCCCCTTTTTGGGCCCAAAAAGGGGGGTAGCTTTAGACCTCGGCCCCATTAAGAAGTAACGCAGCAATCCCGACAGTTGGTGCCCAACGTGGGGCACGAAAACAAAAGAAAATTATCGATAGGCTTAACAATCGGTTAGAGACGCAGCGTCTCTCTGGCAAAAGTATCCTCTAGAAAATGAGGCAACCATATATCTTTCTCTCTCTTTCTCATCCACTTTCTCTCTCTTTCTTCCTCTCCCTTTTCAGGAACCTCTGCGCAAGTAAACCTGCAATTTTTGTATGTGCCTGGTGGGGGAGAACAGAAAGATCATAGGGACACATAAGGATCATGGGTGGATGCCATTGGCGGAGCGATTGGCCTATCTTTGGGATGGTTTCAGTTCTCACAGCCACGCCCCCTGCTTAGCCTAGGTCCTGTAACCGGGCGTGGTAATGTGGCAAGCAGCCAGAAAGCAGTGTAAGGTCCCGACAATTTTGAAAATTTATACTCCAATAAAATAGAAAATAATGAAGGCATCAACAAATTTCTAGAGACCTATGATATGCCCAAACTAAATCAAGATGATATACACAATTTAAATAGGTCAATTTCAAGCAAAGAAATAGAGGATGCCACAAAAAACTTACCAACCAAGAAAAGCCCAGGACCAGATGGATACACAGCTAAGTTCTACAAAACCTTTAAAGAAGAACTAACACCAGTACTTCTCAAACTATTTCATGAAATAGAAAATGAAGGAACACTCCCAGACTCATTCTATGAGGCCAATATCACCCTCATTCCAAAACCAGACAGAGACAAATCAATGAAAGAAAACTTCAGACCAATATCTCTAATGAATATAGATGCAAAAATTCTCAATAAAATTCTGGCAAATCGAATACAAAAACACATCAAGAAGATAGTGCATTATGATCAAGTGGGCTTCATTCAAGGGATGCAAGGTTGGTTCAATACAAGGAAATCAATAAATGTAATTCATCACATCAACAGGTTCAAAGATAAAAATCATATAATCATCTCAATAGATGCAGAGAAAGCATTTGACAAAACACAATATCCCTTCATGTTCAAAATGCTAGAAAAAATAGGAATAACAAGAACATACCTCAACATCGTAAAGGCCGTCTATGCTAAGCCCCAGGCCAACATCATCCTAAATGGAGAAAAATTGAAAGCATTCCCTCTAAAAACTGGAACAAGACAGGGATGCCCTCTCTCACCATTCCTATTTAACATAGTTGTTGAAGCCCTAGCCAGAGCAATTAGACGAAAGAAATTAAAGGGATGCAGATAGGAAAAGAAAAACTCAAATTATCACTATTTGCAGACGATATGATTCTATACATAGAAGATCCAAAAAATTCCACCAGAAATCTTCTAAATCTAATAAATGAATTTAGTAATGTAGCTGGATATAAAATCAATACCCATAAATCAAAGGCATTTCTGTACATCAGCAACAAATCCTCAGAAAGAGAAACTAGGAAATCCACCCCATTTACTATAGCCTCAAAAAAAAAAAAATTAGGAATCAACAAAAGAAGTGAAAGACCTCAACAATAAAAACTATACCACACTAAAGAAAGAAATTAATGAAGATCTTAGAAGATGGAAAGATCTACCTTGTTCACGGATAGGTAGAACTAATATTGTAAAAATGACCATTCTTCCAAAAGCACTATACAGATTCAATGCAATACCAATCAAAATTCCAATACCATTCCTCATAGAAATAGAAAAAGCAATCATGAAATTCATCTGGAAAAATAAGAGACCCAGAATAGCCAAAGCAATTCTTAGCAAGAAGAATGAAGCTGGTGGCATTACTATTCCAGACCTTAAATTTTACTACAAAGCAATAGTAACAAAAACAGCATGGTATTGGCATCAAAATAGACCAGTTGACCAATGGTACAGAATAGAAGATTCAGAGACGAACCCACTCACCTTCAGTTATCTTATATTAGACAAAGGTGCCAAAAACATTCACTGGAGAAAAGACATCCTCAACAAATGGTGTTGGGAAAACTGGAAATCCTCATGTAATAAAATGAAATTAAATCTCTTTCTCTCACCATGTACAAAACTCAAAGTAGATCAAGGACCTAGGAATTAAACCAGAGACCTTGCACCTAATAAAAGAAAAAGAAGGCCCAAATCTCCATCATGTTGGTTTAGGCTCCAACTTCCTCAATAAGACCCCTATTGCAGAAGAACTCAAAACAAGAATCAATAAATGGGATGGATTTAAACTAAAAAGCTTCTTCTCAGCAAAAGAAATAATCAGTGAGGTGAATAGAGGACCTACAGAATGGGAGCAAATCTTTACCACAAGCACATCAGAACACTAGCCTCAAGGATTTATAAAGCTCTTAAAAGCCTTAACACCAAAAAAAAAAAAAAAAAAAAAATACTCCAATCAATAAATGGGCCAAGGAACTAAGCAGATACTTCTCAGAAGATGATATACAAACAATCAACAACTATATGGAAAAATGTTCAATGTCTCTAGCAATTAGAGAAATGCAAATCAAAACAACTCTAAGATTTCATCTTACTCCAGTCAGAATGGCAGCTATCAAAACAAACAAACAAACAACAATAAATGCTGGCGAGGATGTGGGGGAAAAGGTACACTCTTACATTGCTGGTGGAGCTGCAAATTGGTGAAGCCAATCTGGAAAGTAGTATGGAGATTCCTAGGAAAACTGGGAATGGAACCACCATTTGACCCAGCTATCCCACTCCTTGGCCTATTCCCAAATGACTTAAAAACAGATTACTACAAGGACACATCCACATCAATGTTTATAGCAGCACAATTCATGATAGCTAGATTGTGGAACCAACCCAATGCCCATCAGCTGATAAATGGATAGGTAAACTTTAGTATATATACACAATGGAACACTACTCAGCACTAAAAGAGAATAAAATCATGGCATATTCAGGTAAATGAATGGAGTTGGAGAAAATAATGCTAAGTGAAGTTAGCCAATCCCCCCAAAAAAAGGTCAAATAATCTCTTTGATATGAAGATACTAACTTATAAAGGCAAGATAGAGGGAATTAGAGAAATGAAAGAGCTTTAAATAGAACAAAGAGGAGGGAGGGGAAGGGAAGGGGATAGAAATAATGGCAGACTGAGTTATCCATGATTACCCTAAATACATGTATGAAGACACAATTGTTGTAAAAATACTTTATATTAAACCAGCAACTTGAAAAATTATGCTCTTTATATGTAATATGAAATGTTCTCTGCAAACATGTATAACAAATTAGAATAAAAAATGGGGAAAAAAGAAAGACAAAAAAAAAAACCCCAGCATTTTCACATGTGTGTAAAAGATATATATAGACATAGAAAATCTAGATTATGATTTCCACCCTATTTTAAGACACCTGTGGCAATTTTGCTTCTGGAGTTGCATAATTGAAAATTCAGAAGTTAATGTGTTAAAATTATGATCCAAAGAAAGTTCGTGGGTTCCATTTGGAAAAATTCAAATGTGGTACAAAACTCATATAGCATATGCTTCTTATGTCCCTCTTGTGTGGAGGTGGCTTGCAAGGCTCCGTAGACTGAACAGAAGAAAAGGCAATTCTGAAACCCCTAAATCAGCAACAAGCAGTCATGCTATCTGTGCCACTGTCTCACAACCCTGTGTCAATTTTCATTTGTTCACTTGCCAATTACTCAAGAGTTCACTAGATTTTAATACTTTCTGCCCAATGCAACATTTGAGCAGTCTAAGAATTCTACTAAATGGAACCACACCTACAAAGGAAATTTCTGAATGATCTCATATATCTACAGACAAGAGCATGCTTATTAGCTCTGCTCTCAGCTTGTCTGGGTATTGCATCACACTTGAAAGAATTGAGGAATTGTTAATTAGGCTGAAGGGGCTATTAATATGTGGCTGGTTGTATGCCTTCAAACTCTTGCTCTTTTGAGAATTATATTCACTTCAAAATAAACTTGCCATGAAAAACGTCCTCTACATCAGTATTTGTAGTGTTCCAGCTACCCAGTCTGGAGTTAAGATTGGTGAAGATTCTAAATATTCCCTGATTTCTGACCCTTGAAGCCTCAGAAATATTCTCACGTTGGAGTACAAGAGCAACAGCCTCACTGCCTGCACCAGTGTGGTCATTCCTGGAAATCTGGACACATATATTTCCACCACAGATAATCGTGAATAGAGTGTGCACTGGAAGTTATCAACAAATGAGAATCTTTGCTTTTTCTTCAGAAGAGCAATTTCCCTAGAGTTCACCTTAATAATTATGGCATTTCTTTCAGGAAATCTAATATGCTGGAAGAGTTGTGAATAGTCCTCTTCTTTGCCACAGGAAAACCAAGGAAACAAATGAATGGCCATTTGTCAAGGACAGCAACTGAGGAAGAACAATGGAATTAAGCAAGGGAGTGGCAGGAACCCTGTGAGGCGCAGAGACTAGAGATTGTAACTTGGAAAGCAGTTCCTGTTTCCCAAGCTGAGAGGAACTCCACATTGCCAAAAAGATACCCAGTGGTCTCCTTCCTCACCACAGACCAGTTTTCTTAGCTGCAGGAGATTTCAACACTCTTCACAGGATTTGAAGCCATCTTGCTAAGCTGCCTGGGGTCCCTGTGACAGGTTTGCTTCATGGCAGGAACTCACATTGGGTCTCCCCACTGAATCACCACAGCGGAAGTTGCTATGGCCAGGCATCACCTTGAGATGAGGACTAATCCTAGAGAGCAACCTGACAGGGGCCAGAAGTCTCTGCATTTTCCCAACCCTGGGGCACCATGCATGTTCAACCACTTTCACACACATGGTTGCGAATTTACAAACCCAATAACACAAGCCATGTAACTATAACACTAACAAATAACCAGACCCATGTTGCACTATACCTTGTATTTCAGAAAACACTTGGCCCAAAGCCCAAGGAGGACTTCCCCAAAAGCAAAACACAAACAAAACAATTGACATACTTGTCCTAAGTGCCTGTTCTTCACACTTGCTTTCACAACCTTTGCTATCACTGCAGCTTATCAAATCCAATGTGAAAGACCTGAGGACATTCTACTTTCTAACTCTTGTAACTGGCATTATGGCTGGTACCTCCACAGTTACCAGCATCATTAGCACTTGCCTCTGGGTGGTCTATGGATAAACTCCTCAGATAATGTCCTAGCATCACAGCTACTGACACTGGGGACTCTATTGCTCTTGGAGCTCATCTAAATGGAGTCTCAGGACACACTTTCCATTGAAAACATCCTCATTATCTGAATTAGACAGTCAATGAATACACAGAAATCATATGACAGAATCAGGCACTTTTTTAAAAGTCCCTCTCCAAATGTACTTTAGTCAACCTGTCAGAAGTCAAAGAGAATTCAAAAGGCAAGAAAACAATCCCCAGAAAGTCAAATATAAGGAAATCTCATTTAGAATAATGTTGGATTTCTCAATAGAAATCTTAGGACTCAAGAAAGAATGGGATATTTTTAAATGCTGAAAGAAAAAAAATTGCTAAAAATTGCTAAAAAAATGATAGCCAGCAAAACTATCCTCAAAAAAATAAGGTTTAATAAATTCTTACACAGACTAAAGAAAACTAAGGGAATTAACTATCAATGGACTGATCCTGTAAGAAGACCTAAGGCAACCTACATCTCCACCCAAAGAATGGTTACTACCATCATGAAAACAGGCAAAGGAATCAATCTCACTAGTAAAGCAATCACACTCATGAAAGAAAGAAAACAATCTATCAATAGTTAGGTTCCCATTAAAGTGACAAATAACTGAGATAATCACCTTGAATAGAGGGAGGGATCTTTTGGTGTGAATAGGTGTGGAGATAATAACCCATGGTCAGTTGGCCTCTGTTGCTCCAGTGCCTGTGCAAGGCAGTGTAAATGGCAGGAGCATGTGCAGGAGCATGTGGCAGAGAGAGAGGAAGAAAAAAGGGCCGGGATTCCAACATTCACTCAAGGCACCTCTCCAATGATCTCCCTTTAGGTTTTACCTCCAAAAGTTTCCCCAAGTTCCCCATGGAAACAAGTGAAGACTAAGCATTAATGTCTGTGCCCCTGAGGGAAATGGAGGTCCATGTCACAGGAGAATCAAGTTTTACACTACACAAAACCACAAAACCATAAAAAATTATAAAGAATGGAGAATAAGCTAGGAATATACAAAACAACAAAAATAATCCATGAAAGGTAGAAATATGTTCTTACATACCCATAATAGGTATGTGTGTATACACACACACACACATACACACACACACACGCACACAGACCCACATATACACACATACAGATTACTATTATTATTTATTTCTTTTTGGTAACAGGGGTTGAACACAGGGACACTTAACCACTGAACCACATCCCCAGACCTTTTGTCCATTTCATATTTTATTTTGACACAGGGTCTTGCTAAGTTGCTTAGTCTTAACTAAATTGCTGAGGCTGGCTATGAACTCATGATCCACCTGCCTGAATATAAATGGAGTAAACTCTGCTGGACACAGTGGCACAGGCCTATAAACCCAGGAGTCGGGATATTGAAACAGAAGGATCCCAAGCTGGAGGTCAGACTTGGCAACTTAGGAAGTCTCTGTTTCAAAATAAAAAAATAGTAGGCTAGGCATGTAGCTAAGAGGTAAAGTGACGCTGGGCTCAATCATTATCATCCTCAACACCCACAAATGGAGTAAACTCTCTAGTAGAATGAGAAAGACAGGTCAAATTGGAAAAAAAATTACCAAGTATGAACATTGCCTAGAGGAAACTCACACCATTTAAGACAGATAAAGACTAATGTAAAAAAAAAAAAAAAAATGGAAAAGTAGTTCCATGTCAATGGGAAGCAAAAGCAAACAGGGCTAGCTCTAGTTATATCAGTGAAATAGATATCAACTTAAAATTCGCAGAGATTGACAAAGGTGAACTTTATATAAGGATATGAAATGAATTCAACAAGAAAATATAGCAATTGATGAGCACTCAGACACATTAAACAAATGTGTTTCAGTCAAAAGTGATAGACACAACAACAATGAAGATTGGAGTCTCCAACACCTTACTTTCAACAATGGACAGAAAGAAACAATGAAAGAGAACAATCTACATTACAGATAACATGAACTTTGGAGCCATCTAGGGAACATTTCATTTAATACCTGCAAAAACATATGTATCTTATTAGCAAATAACACATTTCCAATGGTAGCACACTCTTATGCCACCAAACAGTTCTCAATAAATATGTAAATATTAAAAATCACTTCATATAGTCTCTGTGACTACTATGGATACATCTAGAAATAAACAACTCAACAAACAATGGCTAGTGTACAAAAGCACGGAAATTGAATAACATTTTCAAGAATGCTGGGATTGTAGCTCAGTGGTAGAGCACTTCTCTATCATGTGTGAGGAACAGGGTTCGATTCACAGCACCACATATAAATAAAATAAAGGTCCACTGACAACT
Organism: Tamias sibiricus; assembly: GCA_025594165.1. Taxonomy (NCBI): domain Eukaryota; kingdom Metazoa; phylum Chordata; class Mammalia; order Rodentia; family Sciuridae; genus Tamias; species Tamias sibiricus. The sequence goes on from CM046661.1 coordinate 75,720,091, forward strand.
AAAAATATGTATAGTCAAAGAAAAAAAATATACAGTGGCTCACTGAAGAAATCCAAAGGGGAATAAAAGATTATGTAGACAAATAAAAGAAAGACAGAAAATACAAAAAACTGTGGGATACAGGAAAAACTATATGAAGATGGTAGTTTATAGCAATAAATTTCTTTACCAAAATCAGAAAGAACGCAAATAAACTGCCTAAAAATTATTCACAAGGGCCTAGTCAAGCAAAAACAAATCAAACACAAATGGAAAAAAATAAAACCAAAAATCATAAAGTTGAGGATATAATATATACAAAAGATCCTGAAAATGAAAAGTTGCTTCTTTGAAAGACAAACAAAACATAAAAACCTTTAGTAGACTAAGAAAAATTAAAAACAAAAACTCAAATATAGAAAACTAGAAATAATAAAGGAGATATTATCACTAACATCACAGAAATACAAAGGTACATGAGATACTTCTATGAAGAATTATACAGTACATAGTATTGAGCTGCTATAAACATTGACGTGGCTGTATCACTATAGCATGCTTCTTTTAAGTCTTTTGGGTATAAACCAAGGAGTGGGATGCCTGGGTCAAATGGTGGTTCCAATTCCAGTTTTCTGAGGAATTTCCATACTGCTTTCCATAGTGGCTGCACCAATTTGCAGTCCCACCAGCAATGTATGAGTGTACCTTGTTCCCCACATCCTTGCCAACATTTATTTTTGCCTGTATTCTTGATGATTGCCATTCTGACAGGAGTGAGATGAAATCTTAGAGTAGTTTTGATTTGCTTTTCTCTAATTGCTAGAGATGTTGAACATTTTTTTCAAATATTTGTTGATGTTGACCATTTGCATTTCTTCTTCTGTGAGGTATCTGTTCAGTTTCTTAGCCCATTTATTGACTGGGTTATTTTTTTTTTTTTTTTTGGTGTTAAGTTTTTTGAGTTCATTATATATCTTAGAGATTAATGCTTTATCAGAGGTGCATGTGGTAAAAATTTTCTCCCAATCTGTAAGCTCTCTCCTAACGTTATTGTTTCCTTTGCTGAGAGAAGCTTTTTAATTTGAATCCATCCATTTATTGATTTTTTATTTTACTTCTTGTGCTTTAGGAGTCTTGTTAAGATGAATGGATAAAGAAAATGTGGTATATATACTCAGTGGAATATTACTCAGCTTTAAAGAAGAGTGAAAATATAGCATTTGTCAGTAAATGGTTGGAGCCAAATAAGCAAAATAAGCCTTTCCCACAAAACCAAAGGCCAAATGTTTTCTCTAATATGCAGATGCTAATTCACAATAAGGCAGGGGGCTCTAGGGGAGAATAGTGTTACCTTAGATTAAGTAGAGGGAAGTGATGAGAAGGGAAGAAGGGGATCAGATGGGAAAGATAGTGGAATAAAACAGAGATTATTACTGTATGTATATATGTGACTATATGATCAATATGATTCTGCAACATGTACACTTAAAAAATGAGAAATTATATCCTGTCTATGTATAATATATCAAAGTGCATAAATGCATTCTACTGTCATGTATAACTAATTAAAACAAATTTAAAAATTTTTTTAAAGAATTATACAATATACTACTGGAAACCTGGAAGAAATGGATGAGTTCCTGAACACATATAACCTACCATATTGAATCAAATTCATTGTTTAATTTAAGTGGAATCCATCAAAATAGACTATTAATGCCTAATAGATTAAATCAGTAATTAAAAGTCCCCCATCAAGGAAATGCTTTACTACTGAATTCTACAAAGCATGTAAAGAAGAACCAAGCCGGGCATGGTGGTGCACGCCTGTAATCCTAGCACTTGGGAGGCTGAGGCAGGAGGATCGTGAGTTCAAAGCCAGCCTCAGCAATGGCGAGGCACTTAGCAACTCAGTGAGACCCTGTCTCTAATAAAATACAAAAAAAAAAAAAGGGGGCTGGGGATGTGGCCCAGTGGTCGAGTGCCCCTGAGTTTAATCCCCAGTACCAAAAAGAAAAAAAGAAGAAGAAGAAGAACCAAGTCCATATTTCTCCAGATATTTCAAATGCTAAGAAAAGAAGAAAACTTACCAACCCATCATATAAGGCATGATTCTGATAGCAAAAGCAGGCAAGCAGCACGCAACAAAGAAAACTACAGAGAAATAATCAGGATGAATACAGATGCAAAGATCCTCAACAACCCACTGGCCAAAAGCTCCATCACCATATCAAAACTTATGCACCATCTTCAAGTGATAAGTTTTATAGGGATGTGAGGATGGTTCATCATATGAAATCAATAAACATAATACATCCCATCAATTGAACAAAGAGCAAAATGGTATGATCATCTCAAGAGATTCAGAAAGAGAAGTTGATCAGACTCATCATCTCTTTCTGATAAAAATGCTCAACAAATTGGTCATAGAAGAAACTAACCTTTGCACTATAAATGATATATAAGCCTATCCCACCACCAGAACAATGCAGGATAGGGGATGTCTACTTTTATGAATGTTATTCAACCTACTATGAGAGCTAGTAGCCAAATCAATTAGGCAAGGGAGAGAAATACAGAGAATTAGCATTGAAAAGGAGGAATTCCAAAATTTTTGTCCGCAGATGACATGATTGTATACAGAGAAAAAATAGACTCCTACTAAAATCTCTTGCATACCTCTCTTAATACTCGGGTTTTTTGTTGCTGTGACCAAAAGACCCAATGAGGACAATTTAGAGGAGGAAAAGTTTATTTTGGATCACAGTTTCAGAGGTCCAGTCCATGGGTGTTCAACTCCATAGCTCTGGGCCTGAGATGAGGCAGAACATCATGGCAGATGGACATGGTGTAGGAAAACAGATCAGGACAAAGGTAACCAGGAAGAAGACAGGCAGTTTTTGCAATCCAGGGACAAAATACAAAGCCTTAAGGCATACCTCTAGTGACCTACTTACTGCAGTCACACCCAGCCTGCCTAGAGTTACTACCCAGTTCATTCAAATCAGTGGGTTAATCCCTTGGTTAGGTCATAGCTCTCGTAGTCTAGTCATTTCACCTCTGTGCATTCTTGCATTGTCTAACACATAACTCTAAGAAGATACCTCACATCTAAACCATAACAATGACAAGTTCAGTACACATGCAGAAAACAATATTGGCTCCTAAAAACATACAGCAATAAAGAATAATACTGATTTTTCTATATCAATGATGAGTTTGCTGAAGAAGTAAGCAAGAAGGCAACTCCGTTGGCAGTAGCTACAAACAATAAATATCAAGAAAATTTTATGTCACCAAGGAAGTGAAGGTTCTTTACAAAGAAAATTATAAGGCATTGGTAAAAGATATTCAATATGACTTCCCCAAATAGTAAGACATGCCATATTTACAGATTGGAAAAATTAATGTTATTAAGATGTCCATGCCACCCACAGCCATCCACAGATGCAATGTAATCCCATTCCCCAAAACATCAAGGACATTCTTAACAGAAGTTGAACACACAATCTTAAAATTCACAGAGAAGAGCAAATGACTCTTTCCTGAGGAACCAAGAATTCATGACTATAAAGAACAAAGCTGGGGGCATCACATTATCTTACATCAATTTTACTTCAAAGGAAAAGTAATCAAAACAACAGGATAATGAAATAAACATTTACATATACACCAAGACAACACAAGAGAAAACCCTAAAATTAATCTACAAGTTATACCTAACTTTTTTTGGATAAAGAATAAAGAACATACATTGGAGAAGGGATGCCTCTTCAATAAATGGTGCTGAGGAAAATGGATACACCTGCATGAGAGTAAAACTACACCTCCATGTCTTACCAAATGAAAAAAAAAAAAATCACTCAGAATGTATCAAAGTCCCCGATGTAATATCTGAAACTATGAAGACACCAGAGAAATACACAGAGAAAATAGTTGAAGACATTGCTATAGGTAAAGACTTGATGCAACAGAGATCCCCCAAAAACTAGACAAATTAAATCATATCAAACTAAGAAGCTTCTGCACAACAAAGTTAACAATCAACAAGAGTAAGAAGAAACTAGCAAATTGGCAGAAAATATAGCAATTTTTTCCTAATAGAGATTAATACCAAGAGTATATAAGAAACTCATAAAATTCAGCATCACAAAATCAATTCATCCAATTTAATGAGAGGCAAATAGTCTAGATAAACATTTCTCAAAATAAGACATTGAAAGGCCAACAAGTGTATAAGAAGTTCTCAATATAACTAACCACTGGGAAAGTGAAAAATCAAAGCCAAAGACTGATATCATACTACGTCATATTTTTCCTGGGTTGTTGGTCTTTAAGTGATTTTCTTTGGATGGATTGTGGAACAGAATGGAAAGCAGGACTTTGGTGTTGTTACCATTTTATAACTGTTTCCTCCAGATGCCTTGATGGATTAGCTGAATCCACTCTTAGGAAGAGAGAATATGATGATCTTAGCAAATGAAGCCATGTTTAGGTCAACACTACTCTTAGGAAGGTCTAAATGTGAGTGGAGACTAAAACTTTGACCAGATGCTTCCTATGAGGACGTTTGCACTCTGCACCCACTGGAGGGAGTTCATCTCTGGCCAAGCACTGTGCTACAGGAGAAGGCATGGTTTGGTGCCACAAACTTCAAGAAATCCCACAGTCACTAAATACTTTGGGCTATTAACAGAATGCTAGGCATATTTTTAGTGATGCTATAAATGAATAAAAGCCATTTCTTAACTTCATTGCAGACTAAACCAGCACCTCCAAAGGAAGCAGTGAGAACATGCCAGTGCATCTTAGTCAATTTATTATCCATTGCCCCTCATCTTTTACTAGAGTTGATTCTATTTTGATGCCAAAAATAGAAAAAGATTCCAAACTTAACCCTCTGCAGAGTCTGAGACCATCAATAAATTTTAGAAGTAGTTTAAAGACAGCAACTGTCCTCTTTGAGTTCTTCATTGCCAATCGCCTTATATATTTCCATAGCTAAATAGACCAGGAATAAAGAGAGCCTCTCTCTGAAGTTCTCCAGCATTCCCTCCTTGCTGTGTCTCTAGGCTGTCCATCCCAGTCCAGTGAGTGGGATCTTACCTAAGGGAGAATCTGAAGAACAGCAACCAGGTTTTCTGACACATGGAACAGATACGTATATTAGAAATCCAAGCCTACGCTCTTTGTATCAGCTCAGTCATTGCTACTCAGAACTTCTTCACTAGCTGTGTGTGGTGACACATTCCTGTAGTTCCAGAAGCTTGGGAACCTGAGGCAGGAGGAAAACAAGCTCCAGGCCAGCCTCAGAAGTTTAGAAAGGCACTAGGAACTTAGCCAGACCCTGTCTCCATCTCAAAACTCAAACTCTCCTGGATTATCAATATTGTGCCAACAGAGCCCGTATCTACATAACAGGTAACATTTTTTAAGCATGTGTTATATACCATTTCTCTTCAGAAACATCTTACACTATACTATAATAATTATCACTATCACTATTGCAGATGAGATGACAGGGACACAGGCCTTCAGTGTCTAAGAGGCAGCCAGACCCCGGACCTGCCTTTCTGTGGCTGTGCCCCATTGTTTCCTGTAGTATGTTTGCTTAGAAGTTGAGAGGGAATGAAGTACTCACCTGAGGAGATGGTCAAGGTGAAATACATCCTGTGACTTAACCGGTGAAATAAGACAAGTTTTTGTTCCTAAAAATTTGAGTTGGTCTTAAGGTACATACTCATTTACAAGTGCTTATAGTATGCTGTCCCTCTTCTTTATAGAGTATTTCCTTCTTTTTCTTTCTAACACAAAACCCTGGCAGTGAACATCACACATTTATTTTTTATGCGTCTGCAATGGAATTTTCTAGGGAGGCATATTAACTTTAGTTTATTTTCAGGAGGCCCTATTATATAGATTATTCTAAGATTATTCTAATGGCCATGACTGATTTTTAGAAAATCTAGAGGGAGAGTGGACAAAGAGTTGTCTATCAAAGCATGTACTGTATATGCCTTACCCTGCTTCCAGTCTTCTGCCTGAATGGCCTCCCCTATCCTGCCCATGGTTGGGCAGTCACGTCCTCAGATTCTGCAGGATGGATAGGGAGGCACTGCTCCCCATCCCCACAGGGAAGTGCCGGTAGGCTCAGACCACCACTGTTTTGCCAGTGTCAAACTGTGTTCTGAACTTTCAGTTACTCTTCCTCTGAGTTCATAAAGAAATATGGTCACTATTTCTTCTATGTGAGATATGAAGCAAGGAATTTCCCCTCATAGTTTTTATAAAGATATACAAAATGCAGGTAATCAGATTCCTTAAGAGAGTTTTTTCCCAAGTGACTAATAAATGACTTCCTTCTACTCAATGTGTAAATGCATATTTTCCCTCAGAACTTGGAATGCCACTCTGCAAAACAACATTGATAGTTACATATGCAATTGCCATATTTTATTTCAAGATTACATTTATAAACAGTTAACATCTTGGAAATTTCAATGTGTGGCAGATTACATATTTAAAACAATGGCCACAGGGGTACATCTCATTCATGATTATATCTTACCAAGGACCTGATGTCTTCTCTTCAAGGGTTGAGATCTAATCCCTTTTCTTGAAATCTGTGGTACTTTGCAATCACCTGGACCAACAGAGCATGTTGGAAGAGATGATTTGTGACCATTGATTCTAGGCACAGAAGAGCCCTGTGTTTTATACTTGTCTTGTTGGAAACCTGGCCACATGCTGGGAGAAAACTTGTGCTGAGAGGTAAAGATTGATATTTTAAAGAATAGTTGGATTTGTTATTTTCACCCAAGACTTTTGAATGCCAGGTTTTCTTCCTTGCTTGAAATTCCATCTTTATCATACAACAAATTGCCTGCCTTGCCTGCCTATATAACTATTTATTAATTATTCTGTTGTTTTAACATGCTTAATATTCATGACATGTTCTATTCCTTTTAACAGCCTATGATGATTACCTGTATTAAGTCAACATTGAAAAGAAAAAACAGAAACTTAATGGATTGAATTGAAACATAATTCATGGATTGAATTTACCAATGTCTTACACTTGAAAGTTAGACCATACAATCAAATGAATAGAGAGATATAGATACAGAGAGAAAGAGGAATGGAGAGAGAGAGAAGGATGAAGAGAGAGAAAGGGGAGGAGGAGGGGTGGGGAGACTGAATTTATTCAAAAGAAATGTTCAAAATGCTTATTTGTTCACATTACTTTGCTAGGCAAACTTCTGCTTTGTGCTCTCCTGAATTTAATTGCAAAATCTGCTCAGTCTTATTATTATTAGTTTTTTTTTTTTTACTGGATGCATTAAAATTATATGACCATTCTTCAGAATCAGTTGAAAAATTTTCCCAAGGTAGATGAGTTTAGTTAATGTAGTTTTGGAAATAAGAGAAAATATTAAGTAAACAAGACATGTTTGCTACTATAATTGTCTTCCAAATTCATTATCCCATGAGGAAATTTAATGTAGCTGTTGATCACCCAGTGAGTTACCAAAGCAAACTTCTTCATAGGACAGGACATTTATTTGTTCTTTTTTTGTAAATAAACTAAACAAAATTGACTTTTTGATAAAATATATAGTGAATTTGGATTCATCATAATTCCCCCCCCTAATTCCATCTGTTTTCTGTCTAAATTTGGTCTATTCTTGTGTTTTCATAATGTATTGACAGAACATTTTACAAATGTGTAGAACAAATGCAAGTTTATTAATAATCCATTTTATCTTAGCATCCCAAATGTGGAAAACTGTAGGGATTCTGACCGTGGAAATATACAGGGAAGCGTTCTTCTGGTGAGCAACCTTCTGGGGGCTAACTGGCACTCTGTTTCCCACCCTTAGAATGCCCTGCTGTTTCTCCTAGGAACTAGTAAGATTAAATAATACATGTGCTATGTCTAGCTGCTGTGGCAATGCCTAGAGCCTTATCAGCCTCGACCTTGATCTCAGGCACACAGCTCCTGGGAATAAAGGAACTCTCTTGTTAGACAACCATAATGTTTCACTGAGCCTAAACCTGTCCACATAACAGTAACTTTATACAATGGATTTTCGTGAGAGCTACACAAAGCTCCTAACATTGCAGATTGCAATTTAGAATGTAAATGAGGAATAGCTGCATAATGTTGCTAAGTCTGTAACCTGCCTAGTAATACAATGAACAATATGTACTAATGATGCCAATGACCTAAAGTAACCTATTGCTATAAATAAAGCTGGCAGCTTGGCCATTCTGCCACTATGCCATCTTTTCTGTGTCTATATTTTGTCTCTGTGTCTCCTTATTATTTTCCTTACAGAAAACCAATAAACTTAAAATGAGCACCTAATATTACACTTATGGTAAGTTTGAAATAATTCTTGTGTTAGAGGTGTCAATTCTTTTGAGAAAAGCAATGGATGATTTATTATAGTATTTGAAAATATATATGTCCATATATATATCACATACATGTAAAATATATATATATAGACATAGAAACTCTAGATTATGATTTCCACCCTATTTTAAGACACCTGTGGCAGTTTTGCTTCAGTAGTTGCATAATTGAAAATTTGGAAGTTAATGTGTTAAAATTATGATCCAAAGAAAGTTCACGGGTTGCATATGGGCAAATTCAAATGTGCTACAAAACAAATATAGCATATGCTCCGTGTGTCCCCCTTGTGTGTAGGTGGCTTGCAAGTCTCTGTAGACTGAACAGAAGAAAAGGCAATTTTGACACCTCCTAAATCAGCAATGAGCAGTTGTGCTATCTGTAAGACTGTCTCACAACCCTATGTCGATTTTCATTTTTCTACCCGCAAATTACTCAAGAGTTCACTAGATTTCTTTCAATATTAATTTTTTAGTTGTAGTTGGACACAATACATTTATTTATTTATTTTTATGTGGTGCTGAGGATCAAACCCGGGCCTCTTCAGAAGAGCAATTTGCAGCAGAAGACAGGAAATAATTAAAATCAGAGCAGAAATTAATGAAATTGAGACTAAGGAAACAATTCAAAGAATTGACAAAACTAAAAGTTGGTTCTTTGAAAAAATAAACAAAATTGACAGACCCTTAGCAATGCTAATGAAAAGAAGAAGAGAAAAAAACTCAAATCACTAACATTTGTGATGAAAAAGGGAATATCACAACAAACACCTCGGATATACAGAAGATAATTAGAAATTACTTTGAAAACTTGTACTCTAATAAAACAGAAAATGCTGAATGCATTGACAGATTTCTAGAGTCATATGATTTGCCTAAACTGGATCTGGAGGCTATACACAATTTAAACAGATCGATTACAAGCAAAGAAATAGAAGATGTCATCAAAAAGCTACCAACAAGGAAAAGTCCAAGACCTGATGGGTTTACAGCAGAGTTCTACAAGACTTTCAAAGAAGAACTAATACCAATGCTCTTCAAACTATTTCAAGAAATAGAAAAAGAGGGAGCTCTTCCAGACTCTTTTTATGAGGCCAATATTACATTAATTCCAAAGCCAGGCAAAGACACATCCAAAAAAGAAAACTTTAGGCCAATATCCTTAATGAACATAGATGCAAAAATCCTCAACAAAATTCTGGCAAATCGGATACAAAAACATATCAAAAAAATAGTGCACCATGACCAAGTGGGGTTTATTCCAGGGATGCAAGGCTGGTTCAACATTCGGAAATCAATAAACATAATACATCACATCAATAGACTTAAAGATAAAAATCATATGATTATCTCAATAGATGCAGAAAAAGCATTTGACAAAATACAGCACCCCTTTATGTTCAAAACACTGGAAAAACTAGGAATATCAGGGACATATCTCAACATTATAAAAGCTATTTATGCAAGGCCCAGAGCTAACATTATCTTAAATGGAGAAAAATTGAAAGCATTCCCTCTAAAAACTGGAACAAGACAGGGATGCCCCCTCTCACCACTGCTATTTAACATAGTACTGGAAACTCTGGCAAGAGCAATTAGACAGACGAAAGAAATTAAAGGGATCCAGATAGGAAAAGAAGAGCTCAAATTAGCACTATTTGCTGATGACATGATAATCTACCTAGAAGACCCAAAAAACTCTACCAGAAAACTTTTACAACTAGTAAATGAATTTGGCAAAGTAGCAGGATACAAAATCAATACCCATAAGTCAAAGGCATTTTTGTACATCAGTGACAAAGCCTCTGAAAGGGAAATGATGAAAACTACGCCATTTACAATAGCACCAAAAAAAATAAAATACCTGGGAATCAACTTAACGAAAGAGGTGAAAGAGCTCTATAAGGAAAATTATAGAACACTAAAGAAAGAAATCATAGAAGAACTCAGAAGATGGAAAGACCTACCTTGCTCTTGGATAGGTAGAATCAATATTGTCAAAATGTCCATACTACCAAAAACATTATACAGATTTAATGCAATTCCAATCAAAATCCCAATGTCATTCTTCAAAGAAATAGAAAAAGCAGACATGAAATTCATCTGGAGAAATAAGAGACCCAGAATAGCCAAAGCAATCCTGAGCAAGAAAAGTGAAGCAGGTGGCATCACCATACCGGACTTTAAATTATACTATAGAGCAATAGTAACAAAAACAGCATGGTATTGGCACCAAAACAGACTGGTGGACCAATGGTACAGAATTGAGGACACAGAGACTAATACATATAATTTCAGCTATCTTATATTAGACAAAGGTGCCAAAAATGTACAGTGGAGAAAGGATAGCCTCTTCAACAAATGGTGCTGGGAAAACTGGAAATCCATATGCAACAAAATGAAATTAAACCCTTGTCTCTCACCATGCACAAAATTCAATTCAAAGTGGATCAAGGACCTAGGAATTAGACCAGAGACAATACGCCTAATAGAAGAAAAAGTAAGCTCCAATTTCCAACATGTCGGATTAGGCCCCAAGTTCCTTAATAAGAATCCTGTAGCACAAGAACTATTACCAAGAATTAATGAATGGGATAGATTTAAACTGAAAAGCTTCTTCTCAGCAAAAGAAACAATCAGTGAGGTGAATAGAGAGCCAACTAATTGGGAACAAATATTTAATACATGCACATCAGATAGAGCACTAATTTCTAGAATGTATATAGAACTAAAAAAACTTAACACCAAAAAAGCAAATAACCCAATCAATAAATGGGCTAAGGAATTGAAAAGACACTTCTCAGAAGAAGATTCACGATTAATCAACAAATACATGAAAAAATGCTCAACATCACTGGCAATTAGAGAAATGCAAATCAAAACTACTCTAAGATTTCATTTCACTCCAGTCAGAATGGCAGCTATCAAGAACACAAACAACAATAAATGTTGGAGAGGATGTGGGGAAAAAGGCACACTCATACATTGCTGGTGGGACTGCAAAATGGTGCAACCGCTATGGAAAGCAGTATGGAGATTTCTTGGGAAAATGGGAATGGAACCACCCTATGACCCAGCCATCCCACTCCTGGGTCTATTCCCAAAAGACTTAAAAACAGCATAATACAGTGACACAGCCACTTCAATGTTTATAGCAGCACAATTCACAATAGCTAGGTTATGGAACCAACCTAGATGCCCCTCAGTAGATGAGTGGATAAAGAAAATATGGTATATATACAAAATGGAATTTTACTCAGCAATAAGAGAGAATAAAATAATGGCATTTGCAGGTAAATGGATGAAGTTGGAGAATATAATGCTAAGTGAAATTAGTCAATCTCAAAAATCCAAGTACCGAATGTTTTCTCTGATATAAGGAGGCTGGTTCACAGAGTTGTTGGAAGGGGGTACATAGGATCAGAGGAACACTAGAATGGTCAACGGAAAGGGAGGGGAGGGAGGGAGTAAGGGGGGGGTTGGAAAAAAATTGGTGGTTGAATGAGATGGATATCATTATCCTAAATGCATGATTGAAGATCTGAATGGTACTTATATACTTTGTATACAAGCAGTTGTATGTAAAAAGATACTATACTTGTGCATGATGAATAAGTAAATAAATAATAAAAAAAAAAAAAGATGGTAGAATGAGATGGATATCATTACCCTAAGTGCATGTATGAAGTCATGAATGGTGTGAATATACTTTGTATACAATCAGAGATATGTAAAAATGTGCTCTACAAGTATAATATGAAATGTAATATATTCTGCTGTCATTTCTAACAACTTAGAATAAATAAAAAATAAAAATAAAAAAGATAAAAAAAAAAAAAAAAAAGAAGAGCAATTTGCCCAGTGTTCACCTTAATAGTTATGGACTTTCTCCGAGGAAAAGAACTAATATGTGGCAATTGTTGAAGTAGTCCTCATTTGGGCCACAGTGAAGAACCAAGGAGACAAATGAATGGCCATGGCCGTTTGTCAAGGACAGCGACTGAGGAAGAACAATGGAACTCAGCAAGGGATAGCAGGGACCCTGTGAGGAGGGCACTCTGCCCCTGAGCCACAACCCCAGCCCCAAGGTTCACTAGACCTTAATACCTCCACCCCATCCAATGCTCCTGTGGCTTGAGGGAGGCTGAGAATTCTAATACCTGGAACCGATTCCACTATATGGAACCTGAAAGAGGAAATTTTTAGATAATGTGATGTGTCTACAGGTGGGAGCATACTTCTACCAGCCTTGCTCCCAGCTTGTCTGGTTATGGCACCATACTTGAAAGAACTAGACATTGTTACTTAGGTTGAAGGGACTATGAATATGTGTTTGATATTGTCACATCTTCCTTGGGACAAGTGAGCAAGGCTCCTTGTCTGAAATAATAGGGAGAGAAAGCAAGGCATCTCTCCCTCTTCTAGGAATGATGTAAGACAAAAATGACACCGCGATGGTTAATTCTATCTCCCTATTCTTACTGTGTCTCTGTGTGACCACTAGGGGCTCATAAGTTAGCTATTAAACATAAATCTGATCACACAAATTTACATTGTGAAGTCTAGTCAGGAGCTCTATAGCAAATTCATTAGTACATGAGAAAAACAGGTTTATAATTAGACATTAGGCTTGTAAGTAATGATTAAACTTATGGCTCTTGCTGTGCCCCATAGTTCAGACTTTTCTAAGTTATAGTTATAAGGTTTTAAGTTATAGTTATAAGGCTTTCTTGTGATTGATAAGGATTCTTTTATCTTAGGTAAGTTTAGGATATTAGTTTAAGATATATTGATATAAGCTTTCCATAGTAGAGACCCCTTAGATCTAACACCTGATCAAAGGAAAAATACCTGTTAGCTTAACTTCTGAGAAATAGCTGTACTTCCTTCTTTCTAATTCAGAACAAAGTTATTATAGGAAACAATAGTAAGCTGAGTTCAGTCAAGGTTTAGCTATGATGTATTAGGGCAATCAAGGTGTGGGACATTGTGAGTGATCTTAAAGGGCTGTAAAAATAGTTTTAGGTAAAAAACAGTTTTTGTTCTTGACATTTAAGATTGATCAATATATGCTTTCTTTACGTTTTTAGATAAGTTTAATCAGTAATATGTACTTAGAACAATATCCTGTTTCCCTCAGAATGTATAACCCTGAAATTCCTTAATGTAACTTGTTTCCTTCATAATGTATAACTCTGAAATTCTTTAATGTAACCTCAAAAGCTGTAATGCAAAAGACTGTGCTGTCTGGGCTATAAAAACTCGGGTAAAAGAAGTAAAGTTAGAGTTAGCCTCCAGACTTGTGTGCTGTGTGGTCTTTCTCTCACCTTTTCGCTGACGTCTCTCCCCCCCCCCCCCCAACTGGAGCTGGTCTCCGGCACTCCTTCAATCTCTTGCTCTTCCAAGAATTATTTTCTCTCCAGAATAAACTTGTCTTGAAAAATGTTTTTCTACGTCCGTATTTGCAGTTTTCCAGCTATTCAGTCTGTATCGAATGGTTAAGATTCTAAATGTTCCCTGTTTTATAACTCCTGGGGCTTCATTAACAGTCTCACGTTGGAGTACAAGAGCAACAGCCTCACTGCCAGCACCAATGTTGTCATTCCTGGAAACCCGGCACATGTATTTCCTCCACTGATAAGCATGAGTAGAGTGTGCACTGGAAGTAATCAACAAATGAGAATCTTTGCTTTTGCTTCAGAAGAGCAATTTGTCCAGTGTTCAGCTTAATAGTTATGGACTTTTTCCCAGGAGAAGATCTAATATGTGGCCAGAGTTGGAATAGTCCTCATTTCAGCCACAAGGAAGAACCAAGGAAACAAATGAATGGCCATTTGTCAAGGACAGCAACTGAGGAAGAACAATGGAATTAAGCAAGGGAGTGGCAGGAACCCTGTGAGGCATAGAGACTAGAGATTTCAACATGGAAAGCAGATCCAGTTTCCCCAACTGAGAGGAACTCCACATTGCCAAAAAACGATAACCAACAAAGCCCATGGTCTCCTTCCTTACCACAGACCAGTTATTTTAGCTGCAGGAGATTTCAACACTCTTCACAGGATTTGAAGCCATCTTGCTAAGCTGCCTGGGGTCCCTGTGACAGGTTTGCTTCTTGGTAGGAACTCACACTGGGTCTCCCCCACTGAATCACCACAGCAGAAGTTGCTATGGGATGGCACCACCTTGAGAAAAGGACTCATCCTAGAGTGCAGCCTGACAAGGGCCAGTAAGTAGTCACTGCATTTTTCCAACCCTGGGGCACCACACTTGTTCAACCACTTTCACACACATGGTTGCAAATTTACAAGCCCAAGTAAACAGGCTGTGTAACTGTAACATTAACAACCATGCCCATGCAGCACTGCAACTTGTGTTTCAGAAAACACTTGGTTCAAAGCCCAAGGAGGGCTTCCTCCAAAAACAAACAAACAACAATAACAAAAAAAACCTGACATGCTTGTCCTAAGTGCCTGTTCTCCCCACTTGCTCTCACAAGCTTAGCTGTCACTGCAGCTTATCAAATCCACTATGAAAGACCTGAGGACATTTTACTTTTTGACTCTTGAATCTGGCTTTATGGCTGGTGCCTCCAGAGTCACCAGCATTATTGGCACATACCTCTGGGTGGTTTATGGATAAATTCCTCAGATAATGTCCTAGCATCACAGCTTCTGACACTGGGGGCACTGTTACTCTTGGAGCTCATCTGAGTGGAGTCTCAGAACACACTCTTTATGGAAAACATCCTCATTATCTCAATGAGATTAGTCAATGAATACATGGAAATTATATGACAGAATCAGGCACTTTTTAAAGTCCCTCTCCAAAATCTTCTTTAGCCAACCAGTCCAAAGTCAAAGAGCATTCAAAAGGCAAGGGGGAAAAAACACCAAAAACCCAGCAGTCATATATAAGAAAATCTCCTTTAGAATATTGTTGGATTTCTCATCAGAAATCTTAGGACTCAGAAAAGAATGGGATATTTTCAAATCCTGAAAGAAAAAAAGTTGTCAAACATGAATATGATAGCTGACAAAATTATCCTCAGAAAACTAAGATTCAATAAATTCTTACACAGACTAAAAAAAGCTGAGGGGATTGACTATCATCCAACTGATCTTGTAAGAAGTACCTAAGGCAACTTCATCTCAATCCAAAGAATGGTTACTATCATCATGAAAATAGGCAAGGGAATCAATCTCACTAGCAAATCAATAAAACTAATGAAAGAGAGAAAAGAATCTATCAATAGTCAGGTTCCCATTAAAGTAACAAATAACTGAGATAATCACCTTTAATAGGGGAGGGATCTTTTGGTGTGAATAGGTATGGGGATAATAATCCATGGTCAGTTGGCCTGTTGCTCCCGTGCCTGTGCAAGGCAGTACAACAAGGCAGGAGCATGCGCAGGAGCATGTGGCAGAGAGAGAGGAAGAAGAAAGGGCCAGGATTCCAACGTTCACTCAAGGCACATATCCAATGATCTCAGGTTTTATCTCTGAAAGTTTCCCTCAGTTTCCCATGGAAACAAGTGAAGTAAACATTAATGTCTGTACCTCTGAGGGAAATTTAGGTCCATGTCACAGAACAATCAAATTTTATACTACGCAAAACCAAAAAAAAAAAAAAAAAAAAAATCATGAGAAATTACAAAGAATGGAGAATAAGCTGAGACTATACAAAACAACCAAAAATAATCCATGGAAAGGATTATTACCAATAATACCTACCAATACTAAATAAATAAATGTGTGTGTGTGTGTGTGTGTGTGTGTATTTTGGGGGGGGGGAGGTGCCAGGGATTGAACCTAGGGACACTTAACCACTGAGCCACATCCCCAGATCTTTTGTCCTTTTCATATTTTATTTTGACACAGGGTCTTTCTAAGTTGCTTAGGCCTTGCTAAATTGCTGAGGCTGGCTATGAACTCACGATCCACCTGCCTGAATGTAAATGGAGTAAACTCTGCTGGATATAGTGGCACAGGCCTATAAATCCAGGACTTGGAAGATTGAAACAGAAGGATCTCAAGTTGGAGGCCAGACTCAGCAATTTAGGAAGACACTGTCTCAAAATATAAGATAGGAAGCTAGGCATATAGCTAAGAGGTAAAGTGCCCCTGGGCTCAATCATCATCATCCTCAACATCCCCAAATGACTTAAAGTCTCCAGTGAAATACTACAGATGGATCAAATGGAAAAAAATATAATCAAGTATGAACATTGCCTACAGGAATCTCACACCACTTTTTAAGACAGATAAAGACTAATGGAAACAAATGGAAAAATAAATGTCAATGGGAAGCAAAAGCAAATAGGGCTAGTTCTAGTTATATCAGTGAAATAGATATCAACACAAAATCCGCAAAGATGGGCAAAAAACTTTTTTTTTTTTTTTTTTTTTTTTTTTTTTTTTGGTACCAGGGATTGAACTCAGGGGCACTCCTCCACTGGGCTACATCCCCAGCCCTATTTTGTATTTTATTAGAGACAGGGTCTCACTGGGTTGCTAAGTGCCTCGCCATTGCTGAGACTGGCTTTGAATTCCCAATCCTCCTGCCTCAGCTTCCCAAGTGCTGGGATTATAGGCATGCGCCACTGCGCCCTGTGCAATGGTGAACTTTATATAAGGATATGAACTGAATTCAATAAGAAATTATAGCAATTGATTATGTATATACTCAAAAATGATCACTCAGACACATTGAACAAATGTGTTTCAGTCAAAAGTGATAAATGGATGCAACAACAATGAAGATTGGAGTCTCCAACACGTCACTTTCAACAATGGACAGATCATTCAGAAAGAAAAACAATGAAAGAGAGCAGTCAATCTACCCTACAGATAACATGAACTTTGGAGACATCTATAGAACATTTCATTTAATACCTGCAAAAAAATAGTATCTCATTAACAAATAACACATTTCCAATGATAGCACACTGTTAGGCCACCAAAAATTTTCAACAAATACTTAAGATTTAAAAATCACTTCATGTAGTCTCTGTGATTACCATGAAATATATCTAGAAATAAAAAATTCAATGAACAATGGGAATTATACAAAGGCATAGAAATTGAATAACATTTTCAAGAATGTCCAATGACTCACTGAAGAAATCCAAAGGGGAATAAGAAAAATGTGCAAATAATATGGAAAACATAAAATATCAAATTTTGAAGGATACAGTAATAAATGTAGTTTATAGCAATAAATTTCTTTACCAAAATCAGAAAGAATGCAAATAAACCGCCTAAGAAAATGATTCACAAGGGCTTAGTGAAGCAAAAATAAATCAAACCCTAACGAAAAAAATAAAAACAGAAATCAAAAAGTTGAGGCTAAAATATGTATAAAGGATACTGGAAATGAAGGGTTGGTTCTTTGAAGACAGACAAAACAAACAACGCTTTAGTAGAGTAAGAAATATAAAAGAAAACTCAAATAAATAAAAGTAGAGGTAAAAAAGGAGATATTATCCCTACTACCACAGAAATATTAAGGTACATGAAAAACTGCTATGAAGAATTGTATAGTACACTATTGGAAACCAGAAAGAAATGGATGAGTTCCTAGACACATATTACCTATCATATTGAATCAAATTCATTGTTTAATTTAAAAGGAATCAATCAAAAAAGACCATCAATGCCTAATGAGATTAAATCAGTAATTAAAAGTCCCCCATCAAGGAAATGCTTTACTACAAAATTCTACATACCATGCAAAAATGATCCAAGCCCATATTTCTCCAAATATTTCAAAACTTAAGAAAAGAAGGAAATTTACCAACTCATCTTATGAGGACAGCATTATTCTGATAGCAAAACTGGGCAAGCACAGAACAAAGAAAAGTATAGAGAAATAACCACGATAAATACAGATGCAAGGATCCTCAACAACCCACTGGCAAAAAGCTCTACCAGCATATCAAAACTTCTGCACCATCATCAAGTAGTCAGTTTTACAGAGATGCGAGGATGGTTCAGCATATGAAATCAATAAACATAACATGTCACATCAATTGAATGAACACCAAAATGATGTGCTCACCAAATTGGTCATAGTAGAAACCAACCTCGGCACTATAAATGATACGTAAGCCAAATCCACCACCACAACAATGCAGGATATGGGATGTCTATTTTATGAATGTTATTCAACATACTATGGGAGATAGTAGCCAGATCAATTAGGCAAAAGAGAGAGAAATACAGGGCATTGTAAAGGAGGAAGTTCAAATATTTCTGTCTGCAGATGACATGATTTTATAGAGAACAAAATGTAAAGACTCCTACAAAAAATTATTGAATACCTCTTGTAATACTCAGGGTTTTTTTTTTGTTTTTTTTTGTTTTTGTTTTTGCTTTTGTTTTGTATTTTGTTGTTGTTGCTGTGACCAAAAGACCCAATGAGAACACCTTAGAGGAAGAAAAATGTATTTGGGCTCACAGGTTCAGAGGTTCAGTCAGTCCATGGGTATTCAATTCCATAGCTCTGGGCCTGAGATGAGGTAGAACATCATGGCAGATGGACATGGTGTAGGAAAACAGATTAGGACAAAGGTAACCAGGAAGAAGACAGGCAGTTTTTGCAATCCAGGGACAAAATACAAAGCCTTAAGGCACACCTCTAGTGACCTATTAACTGCAGTCACACCACGTCTGCCTAGAGTTACTACCCAACTCATTCAGATCAGTGGGGTTAATCCCTTGGTTAGGTTATAGCTTTCATAATCTAGTCATTTCACCTCTGTGCATTCTTGCATTGTGCAACACATAAGCTTTAAGAAGACAACTAATATCTAAACTGTAAAATGACAAGTTCAGTACACATGCCGAAAACAATATTGACCCCTAAAACACACACCAATAAAAAACAGTACTTATTTTTCTGTATCAATGATGAATTTGCTGAAAAAGTAAGCAAGAAGTCATTGGCAGTAGCTACAAACAATAAATATCAAGAGAATGTTATTTTGCCAAGAAAGTGAAGGTTCTCTACAACGAAAACTATAAGCCATTGGTAAAAGATATTCGACAGAACTTCCCAATATGGAAAGACATTTCATGTTTATAGATTTAAAAAATTAATATTATTAAAATGTTCATACCACCCACAGCCATCCACAGATGCAATACAATCCCATCCCCCACCCAAATCAAGAACATTCTTAAGAGAAGTTGAAAACTCAATCCTAAATTTCACACAGAACAGCAAATGACTCTCTTCTGAGTAGCCAAGAATTCCCCAGTAAAAAACAAATCCAGAGGCATCACATTATCGAAATCAAAGTTTGCTTCAAAGAAATAGTAATCAAAACACCAGGGTACTGAAATAAACATTGACACATTCACCAATACAAGAGAAAACCCTAAAATTAATCCGTGTAGTTATACCCAACTTATTTTTTCGAGAAAAGAATCAAGAACATACATTGGAAAAGGGATGCCTTTTCAATACATGCTAGGCATATTTTTAGTGATGCTTGACTTCATTGCAGATCAAACCAGCACCCTCAAAGGAAGCAATGAGAGCATGCCAGTTCATCTTTGTCAATTTGTTATGACTTACCCCTGATCTCTTACTAGAGTTAGTTCTATTTTTGATGCCAAAAAATAGAAAAAGATTTCAAACTTAACCCTCTGCAGAGTCTGAGACCACCAATAAATTCTAAAAGTAGTTTAAAGATAGCAACCGTCCTCTTTGAGTTCCTCCATGCCCAGGCTGGGGGCAAGATCACTTCTGGAGGAATGATAGGCAGAAAAGCACGTAGCAGGAGTTGGCCATCACAAGAACAAGACATAGATCAACAGAGCCTTTTTAACCATTTGTTTCCTTTTAGTTTACAAGATTGGGACCTACACTGAGCATGTCAAAAGCAAGATTAATCCACCCATCTGAGGCAAGCTTCCTTTCCCTAGCAAAAGCCATGTGGAAGGCTCACATAGGATAGAGGTAAAAATATCTGACCCACCAGCTTCCATGCAGGCTTGGTATTAGTGAAGCTCTTCTATCACTCTGTCTCTTGAATCATTGGCTTTATGAGGGGGTAGCAGCATTGGATTTATCTTAGTTACAATTTCTATATTTCTTTCATTACTTTTTAGGAAATGAAACCCTGGTATCACAAATTTATAAATAAATTTTAGCTTCAGAGGAAGTCTGCTCTTCACTCTAGAAGACTGCTCTTCCCCTGCAGAAAAACTGCCAGACAAGGGATGACATTCCCAGCTGAGGAAAAAGAGCGGGGTGGAGTCAATCATGACAGATGGGGGACAGACACTTATTAACTGCTTCCCATTTGGAGTGGCCTCAAAAATACTCATTTAAATTGAGTTTGAGGTTGCTTTTTCTATTAGATAATAGATTGTTTATTTGCCTTAGATTAGCACAACAATTTAGTTCTCATGCAAAATGAGAACAAAAACTATAATATGAGAATTAAAAAACTATTAAGAACTATAAAAGCTCTCTTTCACTCAGGATCCCAAATTTGACGGTCATCATAGGAAAGCATCACATGAACCTATTGAGAGTAAACATTTCGTATTGCTGCTGTAAGAAACAACATCAATTTAATAGCTTAAACCAACACCATTCTATTATCCTGCAGTTCTGCAGTTCAGAAGTTAAATATGGTCTTCTACTGTCTGAAAGTGAGGTGTCAGCAGGCTGTGTTCCCTGCTACAGGGTCTAAGAAGAGTCAGTCAGAAGTCTACTGCCCCTCCTTCTTCAAGCTCATCATTTTGATTTCGCTCAGATAATGACACTCCTTCCTCCCTCTGACATGTAGAAGGAGCCTTGTGATTACATCAGCCCCAGCCCTGGATAGGCCAGAATATTCTCTCTATCTGAAATTCCACTGACCAGTAATGTTAATTCCCCCTTTCCATGTCATTTCACATGTTCACAGGTTCTGAGAATCAGGGTGTGGACATCTTTGGGTGGACATTGTTTTCCTACCTCAAGAAGACAGGATATCTCACACCTCTCAACTCTGTTTCATTGTTGATTAGAGATGGATTCTAATACTTGGGCACTGTAGAAATGTGGTATTTTCAAGAAGATAAATATGAGTTCATATAAAATTACTTTGTGTTTTATACATTAGCACTTTGTTGTATATAGTAATAGTGTGTATGACAAACTGAAATAGCACAAATTTACTTTGAGGTGATTCTCCATTTGTAGAGTAAGGACCACTGGTTCCTTGGTGTGATATAAACACCCGAGAATGAGAATATGTGGATTCTCATCACTTCTGTTACTGACTGTGATTTATCACTTACAAACCCAGTAGCCCCTATAAAATGCAACATTTAGAGCAGGTCCATTTGAAAATTCCGTTTTTACTCCGTTAATGTACATTTTAACAGCGATTACAGCAATAGTTGTCATCATTTACATACACAATCAGTTATTAGTTGATATCAGAGATAAATATTCCAAGTAGCCTGCTGTGTTGCACAACATGCAGTGAATCCTTTACTGTTAAGATGAGCTTCCCCAGAAGCTCATCTTATGTTTTCATTTCATCAAATGTTTTCATCAAATGTTTTCATTTCTGATGTACAATAAGGCTCCATCCAGCCTCTTGCCTAAGGACTTTTTTTTTTTTGCTAAAGGGAAAAACTGCCCCAAAGCTTCCACACACCTCCTTCAACAACAACAAGATTTTGTTCTTCCTTTCACCATTTTGCCAGTTTCTCCCTCACCATTTTCCCAATTTGTTTGTTATTTCAGGTATATTTCATCCTGGAAATTTGTGATGAACCATTTGGACTATTCGCAATGCTTAATCACTAATAAGTCTCAGTGGACTCCCAATAGCCACATATTAGTGTCTATCCAGATTGGAATAAAGGTTTTATTTCATATTCCATTCATCAGTTATAAGTATCTGCCCTGAGAATGATTAGGCAGAGAGATGTCCAACCTGGGGAGTTGTGGCACTGGTACAATGCAAGTAGCCATCCCTGTTCTAAGTGGGAGTTGAAATCATGGGTTTAGATGGGTCCTGTAGTAACAGTGTTGCCATGAGGAGGAATGGGGCTCTTGAAACAGCTCTGTGTCACAGGGAGCTGCAAAGCATGAGAAGTCCAACCCTGCTACTGTACTTGTGAGTGCAAGCACCAGTGAAGGCTATCCTCTACCAGGAAAGGACTGCATTGAAAGCCTTACAAGGGTTATCACAGTATGTGCAGGGTTTGTACAATATTAATAACAACAACAAAGTAATTAATTGTAACAAATGTAAATTGCATAATCCTAGTTAAATATAATTTAACAAGTTTGTAACAGTTATTTACAAATACAAATATTGAACAGATATTAATAATAGTGTAAAATTTTACGTTTCTTTAATCTATAAACCCACCCCTCAATTTCCAACTGATTTTAAAATATTTATATTAATGTAATTATTGTTATGTTGAGTCCTTTTTGGCTGTTCTTTTAGTTAGTCTGCCCCTCTGTTGCAGATTGTGAGATTATCACTTACAAACCCAGTTCCTCCTATAAAATGCAATATTTAGAGCAAGCCCATTTGAAAATTTCTTTTTTACTCCCTTAATGTACACTTTAACAGTGATTATAGCAATAGTTGTCATCATTAGGTGACAGTAGAATCCATTTTGATAAAAGTATATAAGTATGGAATATTTCTCATTCTAATTAGAAACCCATTCTTATGAGTGATAATTAATATTTCATGGAGAAGAAAGGACAATAAAAATGAAAGCCAGCAGAGAGAGAAGCTACACTAGAAAAACAGTCAGTCAAAGGAGAATCAAATTCAACTTAAAAACTAGAAATAAACCAAAATGACAAGAAATAAAAAGTATTCTTCAATAACACCTTTGAATGTAATGTTCTAAACTTATTAATCAAAAGACATAGGCTTGCAGATTGGATTAAAGAAGAAGATTCAACATTGGGAGGCTGAGGCAGGAGGATCGTGAATTCAAAGCCAACTTCAGCAAAAGTGAGGCACTAAGCAACTCAGTGAGACCCTTCTTTAAATAAAATACAAAACAAGGCTGGGGTTGTGGCTCAGTGGTTGACTGCCCCAGAGTTCAAGCCCCAGAATCCTGCCCCCAACCCCAAAAAAGAAGAAACACAATTAGTCAACAAATATATTTAAAAATTGTCAACATTTCTAGCAATTAGAGAAATGCAAATGAAAACTACACTGAGAGTTCATCTTACTCCAGTTAGAAGGACAACTATCAAGAAGAGTACAAGTAACAATAAATGTTTGGGAGGATGTGGGGGAAAGGGTGTACTCATGCATTGTTGGTGAGACTGCAAATTGGTGCAACCACTCTGGAAAGTAGCATGGAGATTCCTCAGAAAACTTGGAATGGAACTACCATTTGACTCAGTTATCCAGCTCCTCAACATATATCTAAAAGATTTAAAATCAACATAGTACAGTGTTGCAGCCACATCAATATTCACAGCAGCACAATTCACAGTAGCTAAATTATGAAGCCAACCTAGGTGCCTATCCCACTATCATGCACACTCATAAGAATGGGTTTCTAATTAGAATGAGAAATATTCCATACTTATATACTTTTATCAAAATGGATTCTACTGTCACCTAATGATGACAACTATTGCTATAATCACTGTTAAAGTGTACATTAAGGGAGTAAAAAAGAAATTTTCAAATGGGCTTGCTCTAAATATTGCATTTTATAGGAGGAACTGGGTTTGTAAGTGATAATCTCACAATCTGCAACAGAGGGGCAGACTAACTAAAAGAACAGCCAAAAAGGACTCAACATAACAATAATTACATTAATATAAATATTTTAAAATCAGTTGGAAATTGAGGGGTGGGTTTATAGATTAAAGAAACGTAAAATTTTACACTATTATTAATATCTGTTCAATATTTGTATTTGTAAATAACTGTTACAAACTTGTTAAATTATATTTAACTAGGATTATGCAATTTACATTTGTTACAATTAATTACTTTGTTGTTGTTATTAATATTGTACAAACCCTGCACATACTGTGATAACCCTTGTAAGGCTTTCAATGCAGTCCTTTCCTGGTAGAGGATAGCCTTCACTGGTGCTTGCACTCACAAGTACAGTAGCAGGGTTGGACTTCTCATGCTTTGCAGCTCCCTGTGACACAGAGCTGTTTCAAGAGCCCCATTCCTCCTCATGGCAACACTGTTACTACAGGACCCCATCTAAACCCATGATTTCAACTCCCACTTAGAACAGGGATGGCTACTTGCATTGTACCAGTGCCACAACTCCCCAGGTTGGACATCTCTCTGCCTAATCATTCTCAGGGCAGATACTTATAACTGATGAATGGAATATGAAATAAAACCTTTATTCCAATCTGGATAGACACTAATATGTGGCTATTGGGAGTCCACTGAGACTTATTAGTGATTAAGCATTGCGAATAGTCCAAATGGTTCATCACAAATTTCCAGGATGAAATATACCTGAAATAACAAACAAATTGGGAAAATGGTGAGGGAGAAACTGGCAAAATGGTGAAAGGAAGAACAAAATCTTGTTGTTGTTGAAGGAGGTGTGTGGAAGCTTTGGGGCAGTTTTTCCCTTTAGCAAAAAAAAAAAAGTCCTTAGGCAAGAGGCTGGATGGAGCCTTATTGTACATCAGAAATGAAAACATTTGATGAAAACATTTGATGAAATGAAAACATAAGATGAGCTTCTGGGGAAGCTCATCTTAACAGTAAAGGATTCACTGCATGTTGTGCAACACAGCAGGCTACTTGGAATATTTATCTCTGATATCAACTAATAACTGATTGTGTATGTAAATGATGACAACTATTGCTGTAATCGCTGTTAAAATGTACATTAACGGAGTAAAAACGGAATTTTCAAATGGACCTGCTCTAAATGTTGCATTTTATAGGGGCTACTGGGTTTGTAAGTGATAAATCACAGTCAGTAACAGAAGTGATGAGAATCCACATATTCTCATTCTCGGGTGTTTATATCACACCAAGGAACCAGTGGTCCTTACTCTACAAATGGAGAATCACCTCAAAGTAAATTTGTGCTATTTCAGTTTGTCATACACACTATTACTATATACAACAAAGTGCTAATGTATAAAACACAAAGTAATTTTATATGAACTCATATTTATCTTCTTGAAAAATACCACATTTCTACAGTGCCCAAGTATTAGAATCCATCTCTAATCAACAATGAAACAGAGTTGAGAGGTGTGAGATATCCTGTCTTCTTGAGGTAGGAAAACAATGTCCACCCAAAGATGTCCACACCCTGATTCTCAGAACCTGTGAACATGTGAAATGACATGGAAAGGGGGAATTAACATTACTGGTCAGTGGAATTTCAGATAGAGAGAATATTCTGGCCTATCCAGGGCTGGGGCTGATGTAATCACAAGGCTCCTTCTACATGTCAGAGGGAGGAAGGAGTGTCATTATCTGAGCGAAATCAAAATGATGAGCTTGAAGAAGGAGGGGCAGTAGACTTCTGACTGACTCTTCTTAGACCCTGTAGCAGGGAACACAGCCTGCTGACACCTCACTTTCAGACAGTAGAAGACCATATTTAACTTCTGAACTGCAGAACTGCAGGATAATAGAATGGTGTTGGTTTAAGCTATTAAATTGATGTTGTTTCTTACAGCAGCAATACGAAATGTTTACTCTCAATAGGTTCATGTGATGCTTTCCTATGATGACCGTCAAATTTGGGATCCTGAGTGAAAGAGAGCTTTTATAGTTCTTAATAGTTTTTTAATTCTCATATTATAGTTTTTGTTCTCATTTTGCATGAGAACTAAATTGTTGTGCTAATCTAAGGCAAATAAACAATCTATTATCTAATAGAAAAAGCAACCTCAAACTCAATTTAAATGAGTATTTTTGAGGCCACTCCAAATGGGAAGCAGTTAATAAGTGTCTGTCCCCCATCTGTCATGATTGACTCCACCCCGCTCTTTTTCCTCAGCTGGGAATGTCATCCCTTGTCTGGCAGTTTTCTGCAGGGGAAGAGCAGTCTTCTAGAGTGAAGAGCAGACTTCCTCTGAAGCTAAAATTTATTTATAAATTTGTGATACCAGGGTTTCATTTCCTAAAAAGTAATGAAAGAAATATAGAAATTGTAACTAAGATAAATCCAATGCTGCTACCCCCTCATAAAGCCAATGATTCAAGAGACAGAGTGATAGAAGAGCTTCACTAATACCAAGCCTGCATGGAAGCTGGTGGGTCAGATATTTTTACCTCTATCCTATGTGAGCCTTCCACATGGCTTTTGCTAGGGAAAGGAAGCTTGCCTCAGATGGGTGGATTAATCTTGCTTTTGACATGCTCAGTGTAGGTCCCAATCTTGTAAACTAAAAGGAAACAAATGGTTAAAAAGGCTCTGTTGATCTATGTCTTGTTCTTGTGATGGCCAACTCCTGCTACGTGCTTTTCTGCCTATCATTCCTCCAGAAGTGATCTTGCCCCCAGCCTGGGCATGGAGGAACTCAAAGAGGACGGTTGCTATCTTTAAACTACTTTTAGAATTTATTGGTGGTCTCAGACTCTGCAGAGGGTTAAGTTTGAAATCTTTTTCTATTTTTTGGCATCAAAAATAGAACTAACTCTAGTAAGAGATCAGGGGTAAGTCATAACAAATTGACAAAGATGAACTGGCATGCTCTCATTGCTTCCTTTGAGGGTGCTGGTTTGATCTGCAATGAAGTCAAGCATCACTAAAAATATGCCTAGCATGTATTGAAAAGGCATCCCTTTTCCAATGTATGTTCTTGATTCTTTTCTCGAAAAAATAAGTTGGGTATAACTACACGGATTAATTTTAGGGTTTTCTCTTGTATTGGTGAATGTGTCAATGTTTATTTCAGTACCCTGGTGTTTTGATTACTATTTCTTTGAAGCAAACTTTGATTTCGATAATGTGATGCCTCTGGATTTGTTTTTTACTGGGGAATTCTTGGCTACTCAGAAGAGAGTCATTTGCTGTTCTGTGTGAAATTTAGGATTGAGTTTTCAACTTCTCTTAAGAATGTTCTTGATTTGGGTGGGGGATGGGATTGTATTGCATCTGTGGATGGCTGTGGGTGGTATGAACATTTTAATAATATTAATTTTTTAAATCTATAAACATGAAATGTCTTTCCATATTGGGAAGTTCTGTCGAATATCTTTTACCAATGGCTTATAGTTTTCGTTGTAGAGAACCTTCACTTTCTTGGCAAAATAACATTCTCTTGATATTTATTGTTTGTAGCTACTGCCAATGACTTCTTGCTTACTTTTTCAGCAAATTCATCATTGATACAGAAAAATAAGTACTGTTTTTTATTGGTGTGTGTTTTAGGGGTCAATATTGTTTTCGGCATGTGTACTGAACTTGTCATTTTACAGTTTAGATATTAGTTGTCTTCTTAAAGCTTATGTGTTGCACAATGCAAGAATGCACAGAGGTGAAATGACTAGATTATGAAAGCTATAACCTAACCAAGGGATTAACCCACTGATCTGAATGAGTTGGGTAGTAACTCTAGGCAGACGTGGTGTGACTGCAGTTAATAGGTCACTAGAGGTGTGCCTTAAGGCTTTGTATTTTGTCCCTGGATTGCAAAAACTGCCTGTCTTCTTCCTGGTTACCTTTGTCCTAATCTGTTTTCCTACACCATGTCCATCTGCCATGATGTTCTACCTCATCTCAGGCCCAGAGCTATGGAATTGAATACCCATGGACTGACTGAACCTCTGAACCTGTGAGCCCAAATACATTTTTCTTCCTCTAAGGTGTTCTCATTGGGTCTTTTGGTCACAGCAACAACAACAAAATACAAAACAAAAGCAAAAACAAAAACAAAAAAAAAAAAAAAAAAAAAAAAACCCTGAGTATTACAAGAGGTATTCAATAATTTTTTGTAGGAGTCTTTACATTTTGTTCTCTATAAAATCATGTCATCTGCAGACAGAAATATTTGAACTTCCTCCTTTACAATGCCCTGTATTTCTCTCTCTTTTGCCTAATTGATCTGGCTACTATCTCCCATAGTATGTTGAATAACATTCATAAAATAGACATCCCATATCCTGCATTGTTGTGGTGGTGGATTTGGCTTACGTATCATTTATAGTGCCGAGGTTGGTTTCTACTATGACCAATTTGGTGAGCACATCATTTTGGTGTTCATTCAATTGATGTGACATGTTATGTTTATTGATTTCATATGCTGAACCATCCTCGCATCTCTGTAAAACTGACTACTTGATGATGGTGCAGAAGTTTTGATATGCTGGTAGAGCTTTTTGCCAGTGGGTTGTTGAGGATCCTTGCATCTGTATTTATCGTGGTTATTTCTCTATACTTTTCTTTGTTCTGTGCTTGCCCAGTTTTGCTATCAGAATAATGCTGTCCTCATAAGATGAGTTGGTAAATTTCCTTCTTTTCTTAAGTTTTGAAATATTTGGAGAAATATGGGCTTGGATCATTTTTGCATGGTATGTAGAATTTTGTAGTAAAGCATTTCCTTGATGGGGGACTTTTAATTACTGATTTAATCTCATTAGGCATTGATGGTCTTTTTTGATTGATTCCTTTTAAATTAAACAATGAATTTGATTCAATATGGTAGGTAATATGTGTCTAGGAACTCATCCATTTCTTTCTGGTTTCCAATAGTGTACTATACAATTCTTCATAGCAGTTTTTTCATGTACCTTAATATTTCTGTGGTAGTAGGGATAATATCTCCTTTTTTACCTCTACTTTTATTTATTTGAGTTTTCTTTTATATTTCTTACTCTACTAAAGCGTTGTTTGTTTTGTCTGTCTTCAAAGAACCAACCCTTCATTTCCAGTATCCTTTATACATATTTTAGCCTCAACTTTATGATTTCTGTTTTTATTTTTTTCGTTAGGGTTTGATTTATTTTTGCTTCACTAAGCCCTTGTGAATCATTTTCTTAGGCGGTTTATTTGCATTCTTTCTGATTTTGGTAAAGAAATTTATTGCTATAAACTACATTTATTACTGTATCCTTCAAAATTTGATATTTTATGTTTTCCATATTATTTGCACATTTTTCTTATTCCCCTTTGGATTTCTTCAGTGAGTCATTGGACATTCTTGAAAATGTTATTCAATTTCTATGCCTTTGTATAATTCCCATTGTTCATTGAATTTTTTATTTCTAGATATATTTCATGGTAATCACAGAGACTACATGAAGTGATTTTTAAATCTTAAGTATTTGTTGAAAATTTTTGGTGGCCTAACAGTGTGCTATCATTGGAAATGTGTTATTTGTTAATGAGATACTATTTTTTTGCAGGTATTAAATGAAATGTTCTATAGATGTCTCCAAAGTTCATGTTATCTGTAGGGTAGATTGACTGCTCTCTTTCATTGTTTTTCTTTCTGAATGATCTGTCCATTGTTGAAAGTGACGTGTTGGAGACTCCAATCTTCATTGTTGTTGCATCCATTTATCACTTTTGACTGAAACACATTTGTTCAATGTGTCTGAGTGATCATTTTTGAGTATATACATAATCAATTGCTATAATTTCTTATTGAATTCAGTTCATATCCTTATATAAAGTTCACCATTGCACAGGGCGCAGTGGCGCATGCCTATAATCCCAGCACTTGGGAAGCTGAGGCAGGAGGATTGGGAATTCAAAGCCAGTCTCAGCAATGGCGAGGCACTTAGCAACCCAGTGAGACCCTGTCTCTAATAAAATACAAAATAGGGCTGGGGATGTAGCCCAGTGGAGGAGTGCCCCTGAGTTCAATCCCTGGTACCAAAAAAAAAAAAAAAAAAAAAAAAGTTTTTTGCCCATCTTTGCGGATTTTGAGTTGATATCTATTTCACTGATATAACTAGAACTAGCCCTATTTGCTTTTGCTTCCCATTGACATTTATTTTTCCATTTGTTTCCATTAGTCTTTATCTGTCTTAAAAAGTGGTGTGAGATTCCTGTAGGCAATGTTCATACTTGATATATTTTTTTCCATTTGATCCATCTGTAGTATTTCACTGGAGACTTTAAGTCATTTGGGGATGTTGAGGATGATGATGATTGAGCCCAGGGGCACTTTACCTCTTAGCTATATGCCTAGCTTCCTATCTTTTATTTTGAGACAGTGTCTTCCTAAATTGCTGAGTCTGGCCTCCAACTTGAGATCCTTCTGTTTCAATCTTCCAAGTCCTGGATTTATAGGCCTGTGCCACTATATCCAGCAGAGTTTACTCCATTTACATTCAGGCAGGTGGATCGTGAGTTCATAGCCAGCCTCAGCAATTTAGCAAGGCCTAAGCAACTTAGAAAGACCCTGTGTCAAAATAAAATATGAAAAGGACAAAAGATCTGGGGATGTGGCTCAGTGGTTAAGTGTCCCTAGGTTCAATCCCTGGCACCTCCCCCCCCCCAAAATACACACACACACACACACACACACACACACACATTTATTTATTTAGTATTGGTAGGTATTATTGGTAATAATCCTTTCCATGGATTATTTTTGGTTGTTTTGTATAGTCTCAGCTTATTCTCCATTCTTTGTAATTTCTCATGATTTTTTTTTTTTTTTTTTTTTTTTTTTTTGGTTTTGCGTAGTATAAAATTTGATTGTTCTGTGACATGGACCTAAATTTCCCTCAGAGGTACAGACATTAATGTTTACTTCACTTGTTTCCATGGGAAACTGAGGGAAACTTTCAGAGATAAAACCTGAGATCATTGGATATGTGCCTTGAGTGAACGTTGGAATCCTGGCCCTTTCTTCTTCCTCTCTCTCTGCCACATGCTCCTGCGCATGCTCCTGCCTTGTTGTACTGCCTTGCACAGGCACGGGAGCAACAGGCCAACTGACCATGGATTATTATCCCCATACCTATTCACACCAAAAGATCCCTCCCCTATTAAAGGTGATTATCTCAGTTATTTGTTACTTTAATGGGAACCTGACTATTGATAGATTCTTTTCTCTCTTTCATTAGTTTTTATTGATTTGCTAGTGAGATTGATTCCCTTGCCTATTTTCATGATGATAGTAACCATTCTTTGGATTGAGATGAAGTTGCCTTAGGTACTTCTTACAAGATCAGTTGGATGATAGTCAATCCCCTCAGCTTTTTTTAGTCTGTGTAAGAATTTATTGAATCTTAGTTTTCTGAGGATAATTTTGTCAGCTATCATATTCATGTTTGACAACTTTTTTTCTTTCAGGATATGAAAATATCCCATTCTTTTCTGAGTCCTAAGATTTCTGATGAGAAATCCAACAATATTCTAAAGGAGATTTTCTTATATATGACTGCTGGGTTTTTGGTGTTTTTTCCCCCTTGCCTTTTGAATGCTCTTTGACTTTGGACTGGTTGGCTAAAGAAGATTTTGGAGAGGGACTTTAAAAAGTGCCTGATTCTGTCATATAATTTCCATGTATTCATTGACTAATCTCATTGAGATAATGAGGATGTTTTCCATAAAGAGTGTGTTCTGAGACTCCATTCAGATGAGCTCCAAGAGTAACAGTGCCCCCAGTGTCAGAAGCTGTGATGCTAGGACATTATCTGAGGAATTTATCCATAGACCACCCAGAGGTATGTGCCAATAATGCTGGTGACTCTGGAGGCACCAGCCATAAAGCCAGATTCAAGAGTCAAAAAGTAAAATGTCCTCAGGTCTTTCATAGTGGATTTAATAAGCTGCAGTGACAGCTAAGCTTGTGAGAGCAAGTGGGGAGAACAGGCACTTAGGACAAGCATGTCAGGTTTTTTTTGTTATTGTTGTTTGTTTGTTTTTGGAGGAAGCCCTCCTTGGGCTTTGAACCAAGTGTTTTCTGAAACACAAGTTGCAGTGCTGCATGGGCATGGTTGTTAATGTTACAGTTACACAGCCTGTTTACTTGGGCTTGTAAATTTGCAACCATGTGTGTGAAAGTGGTTGAACAAGTGTGGTGCCCCAGGGTTGGAAAAATGCAGTGACTACTTACTGGCCCTTGTCAGGCTGCACTCTAGGATGAGTCCTTTTCTCAAGGTGGTGCCATCCCATAGCAACTTCTGCTGTGGTGATTCAGTGGGGGAGACCCAGTGTGAGTTCCTACCAAGAAGCAAACCTGTCACAGGGACCCCAGGCAGCTTAGCAAGATGGCTTCAAATCCTGTGAAGAGTGTTGAAATCTCCTGCAGCTAAAATAACTGGTCTGTGGTAAGGAAGGAGACCATGGGCTTTGTTGGTTATCGTTTTTTGGCAATGTGGAGTTCCTCTCAGTTGGGGAAACTGGATCTGCTTTCCATGTTGAAATCTCTAGTCTCTATGCCTCACAGGGTTCCTGCCACTCCCTTGCTTAATTCCATTGTTCTTCCTCAGTTGCTGTCCTTGACAAATGGCCATTCATTTGTTACCTTGGTTCTTCCTTGTGGCCGAAATGAGGACTATTCCAACTCTGGCCACATATTAGATCTTCTCCTGGGAAAAAGTCCATAACTATTAAGCTGAACACTGGACAAATTGCTCTTCTGAAGCAAAAGCAAAGATTCTCATTTGTTGATTACTTCCAGTGCACACTCTACTCATGATTATCAGTGGAGGAAATACATGTGCCGGGTTTCCAGGAATGACAACATTGGTGCTGGCAGTGAGGCTGTTGCTCTTGTACTCCAACGTGAGACTGTTAATGAAGCCCCAGGAGTTATAAAACAGGGAACATTTAGAATCTTAACCATTCGATACAGACTGAATAGCTGGAAAACTGCAAATACGGACGTAGAAAAACATTTTTCAAGACAAGTTTATTCTGGAGAGAAAATAATTCTTGGAAGAGCAAGAGATTGAAGGAGTGCCGGAGACCAGCTCCAGTTGGGGGGGGGGGAGACGTCAGCGAAAAGGTGAGAGAAAGACCACACAGCACACAAGTCTGGAGGCTAACTCTAACTTTACTTCTTTTACCCGAGTTTTTATAGCCCAGACAGCACAGTCTTTTGCATTACAGCTTTTGAGGTTACATTAAAGAATTTCAGAGTTATACATTATGAAGGAAACAAGTTACATTAAGGAATTTCAGGGTTATACATTCTGAGGGAAACAGGATATTGTTCTAAGTACATATTACTGATTAAACTTATCTAAAAACGTAAAGAAAGCATATATTGATCAATCTTAAATGTCAAGAACAAAAACTGTTTTTTACCTAAAACTATTTTTACAGCCCTTTAAGATCACTCACAATGTCCCACACCTTGATTGCCCTAATACATCATAGCTAAACCTTGACTGAACTCAGCTTACTATTGTTTCCTATAATAACTTTGTTCTGAATTAGAAAGAAGGAAGTACAGCTATTTCTCAGAAGTTAAGCTAACAGGTATTTTTCCTTTGATCAGGTGTTAGATCTAAGGGGTCTCTACTATGGAAAGCTTATATCAATATATCTTAAACTAATATCCTAAACTTACCTAAGATAAAAGAATCCTTATCAATCACAAGAAAGCCTTATAACTATAACTTAAAACCTTATAACTATAACTTAGAAAAGTCTGAACTATGGGGCACAGCAAGAGCCATAAGTTTAATCATTACTTACAAGCCTAATGTCTAATTATAAACCTGTTTTTCTCATGTACTAATGAATTTGCTATAGAGCTCCTGACTAGACTTCACAATGTAAATTTGTGTGATCAGATTTATGTTTAATAGCTAACTTATGAGCCCCTAGTGGTCACACAGAGACACAGTAAGAATAGGGAGATAGAATTAACCATCGCGGTGTCATTTTTGTCTTACATCATTCCTAGAAGAGGGAGAGATGCCTTGCTTTCTCTCCCTATTATTTCAGACAAGGAGCCTTGCTCACTTGTCCCAAGGAAGATGTGACAATATCAAACACATATTCATAGTCCCTTCAGCCTAAGTAACAATGTCTAGTTCTTTCAAGTATGGTGCCATAACCAGACAAGCTGGGAGCAAGGCTGGTAGAAGTATGCTCCCACCTGTAGACACATCACATTATCTAAAAATTTCCTCTTTCAGGTTCCATATAGTGGAATCGGTTCCAGGTATTAGAATTCTCAGCCTCCCTCAAGCCACAGGAGCATTGGATGGGGTGGAGGTATTAAGGTCTAGTGAACCTTGGGGCTGGGGTTGTGGCTCAGGGGCAGAGTGCCCTCCTCACAGGGTCCCTGCTATCCCTTGCTGAGTTCCATTGTTCTTCCTCAGTCGCTGTCCTTGACAAACGGCCATTCATTTGTCTCCTTGGTTCTTCACTGTGGCCCAAATGAGGACTACTCCAACAATTGCCACATATTAGTTCTTTTCCTCGGAGAAAGTCCATAACTATTAAGGTGAACACTGGGCAAATTGCTCTTCTGAAGAGGCCCGGGTTTGATCCTCAGCACCACATAAAAATAAATAAATAAATGTATTGTGTCCAACTACAACTAAAAAATTAATATTGAAAGAAATCTAGTGAACTCTTGAGTAATTTGCGGGTGGAAAAATGAAAATCGACATAGGGTTGTGAGACAGTCGTACAGATAGCACAACTGCTCATTGCTGATTTAGGAGGTGTCAAAATTGCCTTTTCTTCTGTTCAGTCTACAGAGACTTGCAAGCCACCTACACACAAGGGGGACACACGGAGCATATGCTATATTTGTTTTGTAGCACATTTGAATTTGCCCATATGCAGCCCGTGAACTTTCTTTGGATCACAATTTTAACACATTAACTTCCAAATTTTCAATTATGCAACTACTGAAGCAAAACTGTCACAGGTGTCTTAAAATAGGGTGGAAATCATAATCTAGAGTTTCTATGTCTATATATATATACATTTTACATGTATGTGATATATATATGTACATATATATTTTCAAATACTATAATAAATCATCCATTGCTTTTCTCAAAAGAATTGACACCTCTAACACAAGAATTATTTCAAACTTACCATAAGTGTAATATTAGGTGCTCATTTTAAGTTTATTGGTTTTCTGTAAGGAAAATAATAAGGAGACACAGAGACAAAATATAGACACAGAAAAGATGGCATAGTGGCAGAATGGCCAAGCTGCCAGCTTTATTTATAGCAATAGGTTACTTTAGGTCATTGGCATCATTAGTACATATTGTTCATTGTATTACTAGGCAGGTTACAGACTTAGCAACATTATGCAGCTATTCCTCATTTACATTCTAAATTGCAATCTGCAATGTTAGGAGCTTTGTGTAGCTCTCACGAAAATCCATTGTATAAAGTTACTGTTATGTGGACAGGTTTAGGCTCAGTGAAACATTATGGTTGTCTAACAAGAGAGTTCCTTTATTCCCAGGAGCTGTGTGCCTGAGATCAAGGTCGAGGCTGATAAGGCTCTAGGCATTGCCACAGCAGCTAGACATAGCACATGTATTATTTATCTTACTAGTTCCTAGGAGAAACAGCAGGGCATTCTAAGGGTGGGAAACAGAGTGCCAGTTAGCCCCCAGAAGGTTGCTCACCAGAAGAACGCTTCCCTGTATATTTCCACGGTCAGAATCCCTACAGTTTTCCACATTTGGGATGCTAAGATAAAATGGATTATTAATAAACTTGCATTTGTTCTACACATTTGTAAAATGTTCTGTCAATACATTATGAAAACACAAGAATAGACCAAATTTAGACAGAAAACAGATGGAATTAGGGGGGGGGAATTATGATGAATCCAAATTCACTATATATTTTATCAAAAAGTCAATTTTGTTTAGTTTATTTACAAAAAAAGAACAAATAAATGTCCTGTCCTATGAAGAAGTTTGCTTTGGTAACTCACTGGGTGATCAACAGCTACATTAAATTTCCTCATGGGATAATGAATTTGGAAGACAATTATAGTAGCAAACATGTCTTGTTTACTTAATATTTTCTCTTATTTCCAAAACTACATTAACTAAACTCATCTACCTTGGGAAAATATTTCAACTGATTCTGAAGAATGGTCATATAATTTTAATGCATCCAGTAAAAAAAAAAAAAAACTAATAATAATAAGACTGAGCAGATTTTGCAATTAAATTCAGGAGAGCACAAAGCAGAAGTTTGCCTAGCAAAGTAATGTGAACAAATAAGCATTTTGAACATTTCTTTTGAATAAATTCAGTCTCCCCACCCCTCCTCCTCCCCTTTCTCTCTCTTCATCCTTCTCTCTCTTTCCATTCCTCTTTCTCTCTGTATCTATATCTCTATTCATTTGATTGTATGGTCTAACTTTCAAGTGTAAGACATTGGTAAATTCAATCCATGAATTATGTTTCAATTCAATCCATTAAGTTTCTGTTTTTTCTTCTCAATGTTGACTTAATACAGGTAATCATCATAGGCTGTTAAAAGGAATAGAACATGTCATGAATATTAAGCATGTTAAAAACAACAGAATAATTAATAAATAGTTATATAGGCAGGCAAGGCAGGCAATTTGTTGTATGATAAAGATGGAATTTCAAGCAAGGAAGAAAACCTGGCATTCAAAAGTCTTGGGTGAAAATAACAAATCCAACTATTCTTTAAAATATCAATCTTTACCTCTCAGCACAAGTTTTCTCCCAGCATGTGGCCAGGTTTCCAACAAGACAAGTATAAAACACAGGGCTCTTCTGTGCCTAGAATCAATGGTCACAAATCATCTCTTCCAACATGCTCTGTTGGTCCAGGTTGTCGCTGCCTGAAGCGGAAGTCGCTTGGAGCAGCGAACGCCACAGGAAAATTCGGAGGCAGGATGAAAATGAAAAAAGGTCTTTTATTCTTCTCCTCTCTCCAGCTCCAGCAATCACTCCAAATGCTCTAACTCCAACCACCACCTTCTTCTTCCCCACACACACTAACGAACCTCACCCAGTTATATACATATAGCTTTAACAAGGACACGTGCTTACAGCTCGAGCTTACAGGTGCGTCACGCAGTGTTCACGGGCATACAAAGATTCTTTGAATAATGTATCAACATCAGGTGGAAACTAGAACATCTTTTATGGCTCTCAGCTAACCGCAATCTTTAGCTATCTCCTTGATTATAGGCTCCTTCATTTCCCCCTTTTAGTTTTAAAAGAGGGGATGTTCTAGGACGTCCATGTGCAACCGACATTCTTACCCGTCATGGGAGTCTAGGCTGTCCTGACTCCTGGCTTAGGTTGACATGCCGGCCACATTAGACTGTCCCGTGCGACTGTGCCGTGTCTTAGGTTGTCCCCCTCTGGGGATCTTACCCGTCATAGGCTAACCAGCCATCCAATAGAGCCCTTCAGGATCGACTGTGTGTTGACTAACAGCCGTCCAATTTTTAGGAGATGCTGCGGCTTTAAGGCGGCAAGCCTACTGCTGACGAGCCAAGTTTCCATAGCGTATCAAGTTCTTTAAGCCAATCAGCTGCCCTTAGTTTCATCAAGTAACGCACTGAGTTCTCTTAGACAAATACCCGCAAGGCATTGTCCCGCAATGTCCCAAAATAATGGAAAATCAAAATGTCCATAAGTTATAACACATAGATTCAGGAGGCCCCATGCATGCAGAGCAGAGGCCACACTGCTGGTGAGGTTGTTGATGCTTGAGCAGCAGGGATGCTTGCAGCGACCGCGGTCCCTGCAGTTGTAGCAGCAGCCGTCTTTTTTATGTCTAGACATTTCTACCGGCAAATCTTCAGGGCCCGCTACCTAAAAACTCAAGCATCCATTATTAAGGGAAAGGCAGTGCTATTCCAGCACTGAGATCAAAAGGTGAGCTGTCAAACTAAAAAAAGAATTATTAGAGTAGAAAATAAAAGTTGATCTCTGCTCACACACATTGCTGCTTAAGCTCCCACAAACATAAGCTGGCAAAATATCACATTCAGAAATAATCAAAGAGAAACTGAGGGTGTTTACTGCATTAAAGATAAAGAAAAGCTAAAGGCATTTTGGAAAAATAATTTGTTAGCTGGAATCCTCGAGTCTCTATATACACAGCAATCCTATACCTGTTGAAATAATTCAAATTAATCAGCTACTAAACAAATGAAGTCAATAACAAATAAATGATCCTCTGTCGGAACACCAAAATATCAGGTTATATAACATTAAACATATTCACAGCTGAAGAGAAGTCCCGGAGACAACTATAAATCAAAATTGATTATCATTATAATTGATTATCTAAAAATATTCTGAACTTATATAAATATCTATTTATCTATCTATCTATTGATTATCAAATTAGAATATTCTAAGCTTAAATGAATTAACGTTATTTGTTATTTGGATCTATATCTATCTACCTTTTTTTTTTTTTTTTAAGCGCTTAATTATTTGTGACGTCACACTAGACAGACGCACATATAAACATATTTGTGACGACATCACATTAACATGAAATTTAGACAAATGCACAGACATAAAGACATATATAAAAGAGAAAAAAAAATTACAATTGTGTATACACTGAAGAGAGATCTTCTTGTCCCGGCCGGGAAGAATGAAATTTAAGTTGTAAATTTAATGGAGAACTCTTTTAAGGGAATCACTCCATACCTTCATTTTGGTCCTCTTGACCTTGCACTTGTTTATTCAATCTAGACTCCTCAATAACTTCGTCTTGATCCCTTTGACTTTGTACCTGCTTTATCAATCTAGATGGTATCCATATTGGAGAGGATTCGTGCTTTGGAAAAACACAAACAGATCCTCTCCCCCAAATTAATACTGGGTCTGGACCCTTCCATGTACCTGAGAGAACATCCTTCCAGTAAACCAAAGGTTTATGTTGTTGGTGTGGGTTCCAGTGTCTATCTCCAGCCGAATGTCCATTAGAATCTAAAGTTAAGAAATTTAGGGTAAACAGGGCAACTGCCAATCTGTCCTTAGGATTTTTCCAGTTTCCATCTTTTTGCTTTAGTAACATATTTTTAAGTGTCCGATTTGCTCTTTCAATTATTCCTTGTCCCTGAGGATTATAAGCGATACCTGTTTTGTGGATAATATTGAACTTTGTACAAAATTGTTTGAAGGATGTGGATGTATATGCAGGGCCATTATCTGTTTTTTAAGCATTTTGGGGATGCCCAATGCAGCAAAAGCTTGCAGACAATGAGATATAGTATCTTTAACTTTTTCTCCGGAATGTAAAGAAGCAAAAATCATGCCTGAGCATGTATCTATGGTGACATGAATAAATCGTAATTTTCCAAAACTTGGCTCATGTGTGACATCCATCTGCCACAAATGATTGGGCATCAAACCTCGTGGGTTAACCCCATAATGTGGATTGGGCAAAAGTGTTACACAAGATGGACATTCTTTTACAATTCTACGAGCTTGTTCTTTTGTGATTTTAAATTTTTGTCTTAAGGTAGTGCTGTTAACGTGGAACTGGGAATGAAATAAAGTAGCTTGTTGTACTGTAGTAAATATAAATATTGTTTTAGTGAGGGCGTCAGCTTTTTGATTACCTTCATGGAGAGGACCAGGCAGATTAGTGTGAGCTCTTATGTGACCTATAAATAAAGGTTCTTTTCGTTGCCATAGGAGATTTTGGATTTGAGAAAACAATTTAAAAGCTGGAGTATGTGGTGCTATTGGACCTGCTAGCTCCAATTTTGGGACAGCATGTACAATATAATGGCTGTCTGAAAAAATATTCATAGGCTGTTCTTTAAAATTTTCCAGAGCTATTATTATAGCTTCGAGTTCCACTAATTGAGCTGATTTTTGATTAGTGATATGAATCATTTTTTCATTTTGAGTGACTACTGCAGCAGTACCGTTAGAGGATCCATCTGTAAATACATTAAATGCTTTAGGAATGGGTTGATTTTTTATTACCTGTGGGAATATGATAAGATGATTGATACAAAAGGACAGTATAGGAGATTTAGGAATATGATTGTCAAAATTTGCAGAAGTAGAGCATCTAGCTATAGCCCAATCATTATCATTGAAGCACAAATATTCAACCTGTGACGATGAATAAGGAGTAATAATAGTAGCGGGATGAATTCCAAATATTTTAGTAGAGGTTTTAAGTCCTTGAAGAATAAGTTTAGCTACCATGGAGGTATAAGACTCAATTGTACTTTTAGGAGAGACAGGCAAATGTATCCATAATATAGGTCCCTGTTGCCAAAATACTCCTGTTGGAGTATATTGTGAAGGAATAATAATCAATATTAGTGGTTGTGCAAAATCAAATCTATCGCAATGGGATCTTTCAATGGCCTGTTCTACTAATTTTAGAGCTCTCCTGGCCTCAGGAGTTAATGTTCGAGGTGAGGATGGGTCAGGGTTCCCACGAAGGATGTCAAATAAGGGTTTTAATTGTTCAGTAGTGAGGCTTAGTGTAGGGCGAAGCCAATTAATGTCACCCAGTAATTTTTGGAAATCATTGAGGGTGGTCAAATGTTCTTTACTTATTAGAATTTTTTGGGGTTTAACAAAAGTATCCATGATTTTAAAGCCTAAATATAGTATAGGTGATCTGCTTTGAACTTTTTCTTCTGCTATATATAATCCATATTTTTTTAGATTTTTTGTTATTTCACTAAATATATTAAATAAGATTTGTTGATTAGGGTGAGCTAATAAAACATCGTCCATGTAGTGTAGACACATAAGGTCTTGATATTTGTTTTTAATGGGCTGTATAGCTCTGTCCACATATAGTTGGCACAGTGTAGGGCTATTTGCCATTCCCTGCGGCAATACTTTCCATTGATATCTTTTATCAGGGCCATTATTATTAATAGAAGGAATTGAAAAAGCAAACCTGGGGGCATCCAGAGGATGTAGGGGAATGGAAAAAAAACAGTCCTTTATATCAAGGGTTATAAGGTAATAGTTTTTTGGAATAGCTACAGGATTAGGAAGTCCAGGTTGAGTAGGGCCCATAATTTGCATTGTTTTGTTAATTTGTCTTAGATCTTGTAATAGTCTCCATTTTCCTGATTTTTTCTTAATTACAAATATGGGAGAATTCCAGGGAGAGGTGGAAGGCTCTATGTGTCCTGCTTCTAAT
This sequence comes from Tamias sibiricus, assembly GCA_025594165.1. Taxonomy (NCBI): domain Eukaryota; kingdom Metazoa; phylum Chordata; class Mammalia; order Rodentia; family Sciuridae; genus Tamias; species Tamias sibiricus. The sequence goes on from CM046661.1 coordinate 75,761,520, forward strand.
TGTTCTTTAATTAATTGGTGGGCCGCTTGCAATTTTTCTTTGGATAGGGGCCACTGAGGGACCCAAACTGGCTTATTAGAGAGCCATGGTATTTTTTAAAATTGTTTTCTCAGTGGCCCCTAGAAAAAATGTCCTTTGCCTTTTTTATTATGAGCAGGATTTTTATTCTTAACACCTGCAGGCTTGGTCGCTAGGTGTAACCCCATTTGATGTAAGATATCTCTTCCCCATAGGGTAACTGGCAAGCTGTTTAAAACATAGGGTTTGAATGTTCCTGTATGGCCTTCATTGTCTTGCCAATTTAAGATTACAGCACTTTGAGCTGGGGTATTACTGTATCCCAAGCCTCTTAAACTGGTTGAGGCTTTCTGTAGAGGCCAGTGCTTAGGCCATTGTTGTAGATTTATGATGGAAGAGTCAGCTCCTGTATCAATCAGCCCCTCCATCTCTATACCTTGAATTTTTAATTTGCACATAGGCCTCCGTGAACAGTCCTGGACCCAGAAAGCCATAGGTCCTGAACCAGTGGAACCGAATGCTCTGCTATTTCTATTTTGTGGCATGCTTTTAAAAGAATTATGGAGACTGGGAATGAGGAGCAGCTGTGCGATTCTGTCTCCTTGATTTACGGAGATGATGCCCCTGTGTGTACTTAGCATTATTTTAATCTCTCCATTATAATCTGAATCAATAACCCCTGGTATAACATTAAAGCCTAATAAACTTTTGGAACTACGCCCAAGGATTAGTCCCACAGTTCCTGAAGGGAGAGGTCCCCTGATTCCCGTAGGAATCAGCTGAACCCCCATTTCAGGTGTCAGGACCATCCGGGCAGTAGAACAGAGATCTAATCCTGCACTTCCTCTTGTCCCTCTGATAAGGGAGTTAATGGGTAGGAGGGACTGTGACGAGGAATCATTTGAATCTGAGGGCCTTCCTCCTCTAGTGCCTCGTACATTTGTGGGCCCCGGGGCATTGGGCCCCGTGCCCCGTTTTTTGAAATCCTTGATAAATCATTTCCATATATATCATATCTAGAATGGCATTGATTGGCCCAATGTATACCTTTTTTGCATCTGGGGCATCGGCCTGGAGCACGGTATGAATTTGATTTTATTACCCTTGGGGGATATTGCTTAGCATATCTTGGTTGATTATAATAATTTTGTCTGGAATATCCTGTTCTAGGTTGAAACCTTGGGAATTTTGAGGGGAGGAATTTTTCATCACTGCAGCAATTACGTTGCCTGTGATAACAGCCTCGTTAATGTCTTTGCACAGTCTGATATAAATTGATAAGTCTTTTTTACTTCTCCATGGCCTTATTGCATCCTGGCAATATTTATTAGCGTTCTCGTATGCTAATTGGATAACTAGGGGCATAGCTTGCTCGACTTCTCCAAAAACTCTAGATGTTGTTTTTAAGAGCCTATCTACAAAATCAGCGTAAGGTTCGTTAGGCCCTTGTATAACTTTTGATAGGCTTCCTTGCAGATCCCCTGTGCCTGAGATTGTCTTCCAGGCTTTCACAGCTGCAGTGTGTACCTGGGCATACACACCTGGATCGTATTGTAGCTGATTTTGTAGTTCAGCGAACTCACCCTCCCCTGTGAGCATATCTATATTGCGTTGAGGGAAACCTGCTGCAGCATTTCTCTTTGCTATTTCTGAACAAAGTTCCTGGAATTGAGTTTTCCAGATTAGGTATTGTCCCCCACTTAGTACCGCTCTGCATAGACTTTTCCAATCTGAGGGGGCTAAGGTTAGGGTGTTAAGTGACTCTATCATACTTAATGTGAACGGAGCTTGAGGCCCATAGGTCATTACCGCCTCTTTAAAATTCTTTATTGTTTTAAAGTCTAGGAACTCATGATATCTTTGTCCCTGTTCATTTTGAAATACTGGCAGTTCTAGGTGCTCCTGCGGTCTATGTTGTTCGAGAGCGTATAAGCGCTCTGAAAGGCCGCCAATTTCTACCTCAAGGGCACGTATACTCTGATCCATACTCTTTATTGTTTCTGTTAGGGATTCTATCCATGAAGGAGCAGAGGGCGCTAGTGGTTCCTCTATTTGACGGTCTTTTCTCTTTTTTAATTTCTTTTTGTTCTTTTTATTGGAGACTGTGCTCTCCGAATCGCTTTTTGATTCCTCTTCACTACTAGCTTCATAATTCCTAACCGGCTCAGTAGAGGAGACTGTACTTTCATGGTTTGGCTCCTTGTTACTATTATTACTTTCACTAGTATCCTGAGTTTCAGTTTCTAAGGAGAGTACATACTCCTCAGCTAATTTTATTAAGCTTCTGATGGCTTTTGCAGATCTTACTTTTGAATTTACATTCCTACTCTCCTTGCTGGTCTCCACTGAGTCAGAGGATATGCTTTCTTGTTCACTTTTCTCACTATCCTCTGAGTTCTCAATATCAAAAATTTCATTCATGGCTTTTATAAACCGACTTTTTGTTATATTTGCTCCCATCTTTTTAAATTTTCTTTTTTCTTACCTTGCCGCCGAATTCCCCGTACAGGCCGCCACCTGTCGCTGCCTGAAGCGGAAGTCGCTTGGAGCAGCGAATGCCACAGGAAAATTCGGAGGCAGGATGAAAATGAAAAAAGGTCTTTTATTCTTCTCCTCTCTCCAGCTCCAGCAATCACTCCAAATGCTCTAACTCCAACCACCACCTTCTTCTTCCCCACACACACTAACGAACCTCACCCAGTTATATACATATAGCTTTAACAAGGACACGTGCTTACAGCTCGAGCTTACAGGTGCGTCACGCAGTGTTCACGGGCATACAAAGATTCTTTGAATAATGTATCAACATCAGGTGGAAACTAGAACATCTTTTATGGCTCTCAGCTAACCGCAATCTTTAGCTATCTCCTTGATTATAGGCTCCTTCACCAGGTGATTGCAAAGTACCACAGATTTCAAGAAAAGGGATTAGATCTCAACCCTTGAAGAGAAGACATCAGGTCCTTGGTAAGATATAATCATGAATGAGATGTACCCCTGTGGCCATTGTTTTTAAATATGTAATCTGCCACACATTGAAATTTCCAAGATGTTAACTGTTTATAAATGTAATCTTGAAATAAAATATGGCAATTGCATATGTAACTATCAATGTTGTTTTGCAGAGTGGCATTCCAAGTTCTGAGGGAAAATATGCATTTACACATTGAGTAGAAGGAAGTCATTTATTAGTCACTTGGGAAAAAACTCTCTTAAGGAATCTGATTACCTGCATTTTGTATATCTTTATAAAAACTATGAGGGGAAATTCCTTGCTTCATATCTCACATAGAAGAAATAGTGACCATATTTCTTTATGAACTCAGAGGAAGAGTAACTGAAAGTTCAGAACACAGTTTGACACTGGCAAAACAGTGGTGGTCTGAGCCTACCGGCACTTCCCTGTGGGGATGGGGAGCAGTGCCTCCCTATCCATCCTGCAGAATCTGAGGACGTGACTGCCCAACCATGGGCAGGATAGGGGAGGCCATTCAGGCAGAAGACTGGAAGCAGGGTAAGGCATATACAGTACATGCTTTGATAGACAACTCTTTGTCCACTCTCCCTCTAGATTTTCTAAAAATTAGTCATGGCCGTTAGAATAATCTTAGAATAATCTATATAATAGGGCCTCCAGAAAGTAAACTAAAGTTAATATGCCTCCCTAGAAAATTCCATTGCAGACGCATAAAAAATAAATGTGTGATGTTCACTGCCAGGGTTTTGTGTTAGAAAGAAAAAGAAGGAAATACTCTATAAAGAAGAGGGAGAGGATACCATAAGCACTTGTAAATGAGTATGTACCTTAAAACCAACTCAATTTTTTAGGAATAAAAACTTTTCTTATCTCACCTGTTAAGTCACAGGAAGTATTTCACCTTGACCATCTCCTCAGGTGAGTACTTCATTCCCTCTCAACTTCTAAGCAAACATACTGCAGGAAACAATGGGGCACAGCCACAGGAAGGCAGGTCCGGGGTCTGGCTGCCTCCTAGACACTGAAGGCCTGTGTCCCTGTCATCTCATCTGCAATAGTGATAGTGATAATTATTATATTACAGTGTAAGATGTTTCTGAAGAGAAATGGTATGTAACACATGCTTAAAAAATGTTACCTGTTATGTAGATACTGGCTCTGTTGGCACAATATTGATAAGCCAGGAGAGAAACAATGATTTTTCTCAGCAGTAGGAAACTTGATGTAGAGATTATGTAAGTTGTCATATTTGGGATAAATATAGAAAGCTGAGGAAAATGGATTTGTTACTAGACACTGCTTGTGTAACTCTCCATCTGTAGGAAGCCTCGATATATACGTCTGATATGTAATCAGTAGATGATTCAGCCTCTTTCCTAAATTTTATGATGTAAAAAAATGTGTAATGCCAAGAAATGTTGCTTATATACTTGTACAAACTGAAAATAAACCAGCAGAAGATTCCACACCCTAACTCATGTCTGAGTGCTGATTTATTCCACCAACGGCTGACTCCTTTACTTAGTGCTACGTTGAGCACTGGCATAGTACCCACCCCCTACCCCCGGCTGACAACCCAAGACTTTGGAAGCCCCCAGATCAATCGTGCTACTCTACGCGCCCCCTCCTCCCGCGGAGACCACCACAGACGTCCGCATGCTTGCGGGATTGAGGAGCCAGTAGGAATTTGTGGTTTGACAATGAGATAAACAAACTTCATTAATTGAGAGCAATTGGGAGTCATTCAGGCCTGATTTTGCCCACCCCCAGGTCCCAGCTGAAGCCTCTCACAGAACCACAGACTGAGACTCTATTTGAAGACTGACCTTTAAAACAGGAATTAAATTATAATGAAGTTTTTGGGATGGCACACAATCAAACCTGCCTGGGAATTGTTTCCTTTAAGAAAAAGACCTTTGGACACACAGAACTAACAGGATGCCTGTGCATATAGAAAGCCCCACCTGAGGACACAGCATGGAGGCAACCATCTGGGAGCCCAGGAGAGGCCTCTGAAGAAGCCTAATCTGATATGGGGCATGGTGGAGCACACCTGTAATCCCAGTGACTTGGGCAGATGAGGCAGGAAATTGCGAGTTTGATTTCAGCCTCAGCAACTTGGGGACAACTTTAGCAACTTAGCCATAGTCAGTTTCAAGATAATACTAGAAGTAGTTGAGTGCTAAAGCACCCCTGGTATTATGGTTTAGTTGTTAGCTTTTTTCTAAAAGTTAATATGTAAGACAAGGCAAGAAAATTTAGAGGTGAAAGAATTGTGTTAAGAGAGGGTTAACCCAATCCTCTGATAGGGATGAACTAAGCTGGAACTGTAGACAGGTAGGGTGTGAACAGATGGTGTCAGTCATTGGGGCTTGCTTTTAGGGGTACGTATTTTGTCTGTGATGACAGGTGTCTCTCTCTGTCCCCCCACCCCTTCTCTCTCTCTCTATCTCTCCCTCTCTCGCTCTCTCTCTCTCTGATACTGAGATTGCTTTGTCCAGAGTCACTTTTCTACACCATACCCTTCCACCCTGATATTCTTCCTAACCTCAGGACCCAAGAAATGGAGCCCACCATCTACAGTTTGAGACCTCTGAAGCCGTGATCCCCAAAATAAACTTTCCACATTAAAATTGTTCTTATCAGGTCTTTTGGTTAGAGCCATGAAAAAGCTGACTACAATACCTGGGCTCTATCCTGAATATATAAACAAAAACAGAACATGCTGCCACCTTAAATTCTGACCTGAGTCTCCAAACTTGAGTGAAAATAAATTTCTGTTATTAATTTGACACAGCACAAGCTTATTTTGGGCAGACAGCACAAAGAAAGATGGGGAATTCAGATATAAAAATCTAGAATTCTATGCTGGCATATTTTATTTTTTATATTTTTAATTTTTTCTTTTGTGTACTGGGCATTGAACACAGGTACACTGTACTGCTGAGTTAAATCTCCAGCTCTTCTTATTGTTTTTTGAGACAGCATCTCAGAAACTGCCCAGTATGGCCTACAACCTGTGATACTGCTACCTTAACCTCATGAATAAATGGGATTACTGTAAGACAAGAGAGGGTACATATTTCAAACAAGACCCTTGCTTGAAGGCATCTACTCACCTACAACTCACCATGCTGCCTGCTGTAGCCTTGCTCAGTGTTTCCATCACACACTTCTTGACTGACAGATCCTCTATCAGTGCTGCTGTTACCTCAGTGTGATAGTGTTTGGTGAGTTCACAAGTCAGATTCTTCTTTCAGGAAACACTAGTCTCTTTTATGCATTGCTGATATAAGAGAAGGTCAGGAAAAGGGCCCAGGATGAGTGATATTTGGAAGAATCACCTGCTCTGTGCCACGGCCCACCAGGTAAAGGATAAGGATGACCAACACCAGATCTGTAGGAGCGTCCACAATTGCCCACACAGGTGGGCACCTCTGCCTGGCTCTCCACTCTGCTCATTCTCTCTGTAGTTCCTTTCCCATCTGAAGGTCAGTCAACCATCTGTCATCTGGTGAGGACCACTCATTACCTGGTTCCCTTCTCATATTGTGTCTGCAGAAATCAGACTGTCATGGCAGTAAATAGAGGAATGTGCCAGGCCAAAGCAGCTCTGCTCTGTCTCCCAATAAACCCATTAACCCAGGGGGTATTTCTCTTTTTTTAACATAGCTGCAAAAATTGCCAACTGGTAATATATCCCCCATTTGGAATATACCCATGATTATTCAAGGAAAAATCCATCAGCCTGGTCACCTTGTAAGGGTCAACAATATCTGTAGCCAACCCATTATTTAAGAAGCCTTCGTTTAGTGTGCTCTGGAAAATAGGGCAAAAAGGATACTCATATACACAGAAGAGGACCCAGTTTTCCCCACTTGACAAGAGACCTATCTCTATGACTTCTAGTCACGTGACTCTCCCTGTCATACCTCCAACCAAGCTCATCAACTTATCACCAGCCCTGAATAACTGAAACTTGCACACACCTGCAGAAGGTCTGAAATGATGAGATCCAGCTGAGTATACGGAAGGTTTTAGATTGTCCCTGATAAGGGTGAACAGATAACTAATAGACTGCAGAATGAATAACAGATGGTACAGCAATCCATGCAGGGACCCAAGAAGCCCTATCAGAAACATAATACCTTGCTCCAGAATTCTGAAATAAAAAACTATGCAAAGCTAGTGAAGAACAGAATAGAAATTATTTTGTAAATTTAAATTATTAAATTCTCCCAAAATACAAGAAGGAAAAAACAGATATGAAATGATAAATAAACACAGGAAGCTTAGTTCAGAACACAATAAATCAGCTTTCAGAGTTCAAAGGAGAGTAGGAAAGATTGCCTCTCAGATTATTGTAGACAACGTTCTCTCTGCTGTGAAAACCAATCTCAGACAAAGGGATATAATCTGACTGTAACACAGAACGTGAATGCAATGAAATTGAGATTTCAAAGGAGCTATCAGGCTGCCTTAATAAAGTGCATAGTTATAACCAACCAATATTCACTGGCAGTGATAAAGAATACATCTTAGAAGATATAATGCCCACACTCAAATGTATAGAACACTCTGGAAAATGGCAGTGCTTTGAACAAGTGTGAGATTTGTGGAATAGCACTGCTGATCTAGGAATTCCATAGTTCTGTTGCTGTGCTATGGAAGTATTACAGGGTATCTTTTGCCTATTTTACTTTAAAAACCACCACCCAAAAATATTAGTGAAAAACAGAACTTTTTATGCCCATCTGTTACTACAACATCAAGGCTTCCCTGATTAGAGCCAGTCCCATGACCCTGGGCAATCTCTCTTGGGTCTACTAGGCTAAGTCTCAGTGTTTAGTTTACCATGTATTCATATGTGGCTCCTAATAGATCAGAGATCTGAGGAGAAATAGCATTAACTCATCACAACTTCAACTATATCCAATACACATGGGGACACATACAACTTCATTGACTGAGTTTGGGCTTTAATAAAAAACACAACAATCAACTCACTTTGAAATTAGTGTCACTAGAATGGTCAACGGAAAGGGAGGGAAGGGAGGGAGTAAGGGGGGGGGTTGGAAAAAAATTGGTGGTTGAATGAGATGGATATCATTATCCTAAATGCATGATTGAAGATCTGAATGGTACTTATATACTTTGTATACAAGCAGTTGTATGTAAAAAGATACTATACTTGTGCATGATGAATAAGTAAATAAATAATAAAAAAAATTTAAAAAAAAAAGAAATTAGTGTCAATGCTTGTACAAATAAAAAATGGGTAGTACAACTGCCCACAAACACAATCACAATAGGAGGACAGAATTGTAAACTCATTAAACAAATTCACATAATTATAGAAATTCAGTTCTAATAACTGTACTGATTGCAAGTACAGTTTTGCTTTACCACTGTTACCCAACTGATATGCTGTACCTACCAGAAAGAAGACACTGAAAACCTGTCCACCCCATCCTGCTGGGCTGAGGTCCCAAAGAAGAAGTAGAAATGAAAGACATCTAGTGCATCACCTGTGAGGTCACCCAGTATGGAGTTCAAGAGCACCACTGTTCTGCTCCTCCTTAAAAAGAAAGCATCCCTGATTCCCCCAGTGCAGACTTGGGAGCAACTGCAGATTCTCCTCCAAGATGCTGGTGGTCCTGCTCATGGTGACCTTGCTGGCCCTGAGCCCAGCTCAGAGCACAAATGAAGGTAAAAGCAAATGGGTCTTGGAGTTACTCCTCTAGTTTAGAATGGTACTCTGCAAAGAAGGAAGAGGAGAGTGACAAAATTATAGAACAGGGGTGCAGAGTTTTTATGAAAATTGCAAGACTACTTATAGCCCTGTTTCATATTGGGGTATTAAAGTTTCAGAAAAAATTGAAACATCTTCTAAATTTTTCAACAAGAAACATGGCAAAGTAAATTTCACATTTGAGGAAAGATTGTTCCATGTTGTCACAAATGCAAGGAAGGTGGGAGACTGACACAGAGAAGTCTGCTGTGGAGACATTATTGTATGCCAAGCAAACAGGCTACAAGCTGCATGGTTGTACAGCAGATTCAGGACATAGGAAGGGGAAATTCACACATCAGAGCTATGTCAGGGACAAAGATCAAGAGACTAAACTGCATGTTCTCTACTAAGTTAGATAAAAATATCAAGGCCCAATTTCTCATTTATCTCTGGCCTACAATCAGTATTTCAATGTGCTGTGGGCACTAGATGTATCATTGGATCTAAATGTTCAGGTTTTCATGCTTGAAAAAAATGTCATTAGGGGCAAAGGTTTTAACAAAGAAAGAGGGTGAAAAAAGAAAATACTCAAATGCAATATTGAAATACCCAGAATACTTAACATTAATTATGAGGTTTTATAGATGCTAATGAAAACCAATTTGGTTTTTATTATAACCAACATGTGGAGACTAAGCACCAGCACCACAGGCCTTTCTCTCACATCTTTCTCCCTTTTCATTAGCATCACAGAGCATGGCTGACAGATCACTTAGAGGGTGTCCAGGTTATGGTTGGAAGTTACTTTTCCCAGTAGGACATGAGTGAACCTTGAAGTTGTTGACTAACTTTGCACTTCATCTGTTCTTATTTTGTAGAGGTCACCAAAGAAGACCCTTCCATTCTATCAACAGGTAAAAGCAGATCATCCTCAGTCGACCCTCTCCTCCTTTTCCTTAGGAATGTTAATTTCTACAATGTCTCATTACCATCATTTTTATTTTCAATAAACAATGAAGGTCATTTCCCACAATAATATAGACAAGCCTTCCCAAATTTTTATTCTGGGGAAAATGAGCAGAACTACTAGCTTGATATTGAACTACTAGATTTGATAACAAAAGGCATAGGTAAGCTGTTGCCCAAGGAGAAAGAATTTCTGAGAGATGACAGACAAATGCAAATGTGCTCATCTGTGTCCTTAGTGGTCATTCCATGGCTTTCTAAATCCCAAGTGCTCTTCTCTGGAATAAAATGCACAGAAATCTGCATCTGTGTACCTTGTCTTCTGATACTATTGATCAGTCCTTGTAGCTGATCAATACATGCCACATGTCGTAAGCCAATCCCCTGGGGCCCACCACCTTGGGTTGTCCTTCACTCTATTACATGTTATCAAGGTAAGTGTAGTAGTCACTAACTGACTACATGTCTTGATTCAACATCTGGCTTACATGTCTGACTTGAATTTCCAGACAACAAGTTATCACTGCATCCTGAATGAAACTGGGAACATAACCAACATACAATCCCTTTGATTTGCCTCTGTATTGTCTTGGGAAAAATAATTGAAAATTGGAATATATCAAAGACTTTCTTTAAGGCAAATTGAAAGGAGTAATACTTTTACGTCTAGGTATGACACAGTCCATATGATGAGTATATCAGGTAAGAGAAGCTCGTCATTAGGAGGCAGTGTAAATGAAGGAGGTTACAGTTGAGAGGCAAGTTCTAAGATAAAGGGTCTGTGTTTCAAGGTAAGAGAGGTGCATGTTGAGGAGGCTCTTCCACAGCCATCTCATCTATTCTAGTGCTCTACAGACACAAAGACTGAGAACCCAAGCCAGAGCTCTGAAGTGAGCCCTCACAGACCACCTCCTGGAGGACACCCACCCAAACCCCCTGCTGATGGTGGAGATGAGAATGAAGATAAAGATGAAGGTGATGAATCACAGCAGAGACCACCACAAGGAGGTTATCAGCAGCAAAATCAACTCCCTCACTCTGGAAACCAGCAGTGACCACCTTAACAGCAAGGCCAGCAACAGCACCAGGTTGCCCTCCTCATCCTGGAAACCAGCACAGACCACCAACAAGGAGGCCAGCAGCAGCAGCAGCAGCAACCAGGTCAGGCTCCTTGTCTTGGAAACCAACAATGACCACCCCAATCAGAAGGTATTTGGGAGCTTCCTGACACATATCATCCCACAAAGCCCTGCAGATCACCTTTACTTTCCAAGTGGATAGAATATAAACTCCTCCCCAGCTCAATCTACCCCAGATCTAGAATTCAGGGACAGCTGTGCTTTAAGCTCATGCTCCAGCAAAGGCCCTAACTCTTGTGCTTTTCAAAATTCAAGATGCTAACAAATTATCTGGAAACATGTTGAAATACATGGTCATGGAACCCATTCCCAGATGTTTATAGTCATGTATTCTAGGGCAGTGAAGGATGACCATATAAGTTCTTGAAGATAATTCTAATCTTCTGTCATACTGCCCCCAATGTCCTTTCTCTCAGTGTTTATTGAGCATGGTTGCTTTGTGGGGGTAGAGCAGTGATTTCCCTTGGTCCTGTGTCTCCTTGCTCAGACTCAAATGATTTCCCATTTCCTGTTTCCATCTGACCATGACCAGTCGGTTCTATCTCACACTGGGCCTCTCAGTCCAGAATCCCTGCTTCATGAATTCACATCTGGGCTCCTAAATGTAAACTAGACTTTTAAACTCTCTTTGGCAAATTAATCCATGCCTGACTGGAAAATCCAACAGAATAAAAAGGTGTTCAACTAAATCAGGAAAAAACTTATGCTACCTCCTCTTATCCTCCACCGTAAATCTGGATCATTAATTTTTTTGTGTATCCTCTTGGAAACATTCATACATATATAAACACATCACTTGATTTTATTCTATGAATGGGTTCTATAAATTATAATCAGATCTCATTGTTTCTCACCTCAAGTACCATATTTTACAAAAATTTCAGAGCAATTCAAGAGATACACAGATCATTTCACCATCTTCCTTCCTTTTTCTTTCTCCCTTTTGTAATTTTTTCTTCCTTCTAAACAAATTTCTACCTTAATTTTTTAATTTCTTCATCTCTTCCTCTCTAAAATACCTCATTCTTCTCCATTTTTTTGGCTGCGTCTCTGTTTATTAATCTGAAATTTATTAGTATTCAATTGAGCGCCATAATTTCTCTAAACAAGCCATGTGGTTTTTTTGTTTTGTTTTGTTTTGCTTTTCTGGTACTGGGAATTGAACGCAGGGGCACTGGACCATGGGGCCATATCCCCAGCCCTTTTTTTGTATTTTATTAGAGATAGGGTCTCACTGAGTTGCTAAGTGCCTCGCCATTACCGAGGCTAGATTTGAACTCGCGATCCTCCTGCCTCAGCCTCCCAAGTGCTGGGATTACAGGGGTGCGCCACTGTGCCTAGCTTAACATGCCATATGTTATACTCTTATTATTACTGGACATTGCAATTATCCTCTTTGTAAATATGATTATGATTATTTTAATAACATCTCCCAAATAATTAATCTTCATATATTATTCTAATATTTTTATTGATGCATTCAACTTATACACAATAGTGGGATTTGTTGTTTTAAACCATAAAACCACACAATGAAACAGCATAACTTGTTGAGTTTCCATCCCCATACCTTCCAGGAATTATCTTTATTTCCTCATCTTATATGTGACAACGTAGCAGAGCATGCTTGGTGCTATTTGCCTAAACAGAAAGAAGGAAAAAGAAATCAGAAAGGGAAAGGTGGAAGAAAAAGCAGGAGACCAGAGGAGGTGGGCTCTCCCCTGCAGTGCTTCAGGGATGCCAGCCAAGGATTAGAAACTTCCTGCATGTCCTATCTCCCCCATAACCATTCCTGCTTGTTTGTTTCTGAGAGTGAATAAGAAGATGATGTCCTTCAGAATGCTCTGCCATTGGAACCACACAGTCATAGTCATGCCCTCTATAGACCAATAAAATAATCAGCATGCACTTTCTGATTGCTATCTCGTTCTGGGGTGGAAGAGTGTGGAATCTGAGGGTCATGGACACGGTGTAAGAACATCATGGACCTCTCTCATGGATACTTCCAGAAAGCTTCCCACTCTCTTCATCCTCAAGCCAGGTGAAATCACTGTAGTGTTCCCAGCATCCCTTATGTTTCATAAGACAAGTGCAAGTTTTAAAACTATTTCAGAATATATGAACTAAGACTCTTGTAATTTTCTGGAAAGAAGGAATACAGAACATTAGTGAAAAATTTGCACAGAGAGTTTGTACATATTTCCAAAATCATGACTCTGGTTTTCAATGATGTGAATGTGGGTTCAGGCTAGTACTCCCTAAAACCCAACTCTTCTCTCCTCCATTTATCTTTGCCTAAATCTATCCCTCTCTAGATTCCCACGTTTTTTATCCAAACCTATGTGAATCTGGTAAATAGCCAGTAGGATGGATCTCAGAGACATGAAACTTTCAGACCTTCAGACAAGACTCTCAGTTTTTTTGCAGTCTCTGGACCATCATCAGGCTTATAGAATAAAGTTGTGGCTGATAATAGTGCAGTATGATGTATCAGGTGTGTGGGAATTTAATATAGTTTAATGGTCATATAACCATCATACATATTTATATAACAAAACAAAGTTGAAATGTCATATCTTACTATCCAGGAAATTATAACATACTGAAATATTCCACATATTTTATATATTTATCTACTTATGTATCCCTTTATTATTTAATGTAATGTCATGCTATGCTGGTGAGGCTAACCTTGAACTCACACTGTTCCTATTTATATTCCCAAAGCTGAAATTAAAGACATGGGACCCCATGCACTATCTAAATTAATTTAATTCCCCCTCCTCAATTTTTTAAAAGAGAAAATAACTTGAGATATTCCAAAGCCCTCTGGAATCTCCCAAAATTCTGTAAAGTACAAAAGGGCTTGAGGGAGAATTTTATTTTGGAAAAGTTCAAAAGTGTCAAAAGGTTTAAAAACACTTAATAAATACAATCACAGCTCAATTTCAAATAATCCCAAATTGTCAAAATATTATGCAAACACTTTGGGTGAAGTAGTTGTAAAATGAAAACTAAAGTGTTATAATATTGAGAAGACTCACAATTCTTAAGAACTTAAGTTCCTCATAAAATACAATATGTTGCATATGGAAAGTGTCTTGATGAAACAAAATCTTTGCTTCCTGGAACTTTTGCATAAAAGAAAAGGAAAACATTTTCCATTTAAGATCAATAGTCACAGAGAATTTTATCATTTCAACAGAGATCCAAATCACTTCTATTTTTCTTCCAATGTCCTTATGATATTGGAAGTGTAAACCAGCTTAAACCATAAGTGGTGAATAAATGCATTCAAATCTTAGCCAAGTTATCTACACACATAATTTGTCTCTCCCATTCCAGAGACCTTCTGTGACTTTCTAGTATCTATTTAGGCTTTGTTGTTTAGTTTTTTATTTTCCTGTTGTGACTCAATTGAGTAATTCTAATTTGGGACAAGACCCTCATGTTCCTTCAAATCTTTCATAGTCCATAACTTCACTTGTTGGAAACATGATTTACTTTTCTCATACACAGAACTGCATTCCTTGGTTTTTCTCCTCTTATTTTTGAAATTTTGAGTTTTTGGCTTAGTTTCTTTGACTTTATTACGTTGGGTTAAGTTATTACAACTGTTTAACGTGCCACATAATGGCTGTGTTATCACATTGAGTAGTGTTTCATTTTTGTGTAATAAGCCAAAAGTAGATATATTTCTGTTTGCAATTAGCAGTCACTATTACCTTATGTAATCTAATTTAGTAATGATCTAGATATTGACTAAACATGCTTTATTTAACCTAACATATATACTCAATAGTTAAAGGTCTGAGAATTGGAAAAATATTTTAACATTCTATAAATACAATCATTGCTGAAATTCATTTACACACTTGTACCTTTTGTGCACATATTCATCTGTTATTAACAATTGTGTTTAGTTTTCTCATGAAAATTTCATCATATTTGACTAAGCTAGCCATATCTCATGTTAATTCTGGGTAGAGTAATTGCCTGTCAGACAGTCCTCATTATAGTAAGACTCTTATAAAAAGCTAAATACATGAATTTTTGTTGTTTCAATTTTCATCCTTGAGAATTATGTTATTCTTTGTACACTTTTCCCTGAGCAAAAACTTCCAGTCTTAGATAATGAGCATGTTTGTATTTACTGACATGAGGAGATGTCTTTCATATGGAAATTTTACAACTTCCTTTAAGAAAAAGAAGGAAGTTCAAAGAGTTTGTTTATAGTTTACACTGGTTTCAACCTCTGTGATGACAGAAGTCTACAATTATTTTCAATAAAGAATGACTGTTCTGTTTTCAAGCAGAAATTGGGAAATCAAAGAGGATGCTTTTTCCTCATTCATTTGACAAATACCTTAAAGTAGCATTCATGTAAAATGTATATTTGGGGGTGAATGAATATGTCATCTTTTCATCTCTGTGACAAAAATATCTGACAAGAAAAACTTAGAGGAGGAAAGTTTATTTTGGCTCACAGTTTCAGAGTTTCAGTTTTGCATTGACCAATTCCATTCCTCTCTACCCAAATCTAGGGAGAATATCAAGACAGAAGGAAATGCTACAGAGGACAGCCACTCAGATAATGGCTGCTAGGAAAGAGATAGAGATAACACAGGAGTTAAGGACAAAATATATAATCCCCAAAGCAAGATCCCTATGGCCCACTTCCTCCAGTCATGTTCCGCCTGCCTACAGCTACCACCCAATAATCCATTCAAATTATTAATTCATTAAATTAATCTACTAATTAGACTACAGCTTTCATGATCAAATCATTTCATCTCCCACATTAACATGGGAGCTTTGGGCAACACCTTATATCCAAACATAACATTCCAACCTGACTCTGCAAAGCTCCTCTTCATTTCACAATACAAAATGCAATTCGTCTATCTACAAGGTCCTCATAGCCATAAAAGTTTTAGCATTGCCCAAAAGTCCACATCCAATGTCTCCTCTGAGACTCAAGGAAATCTCTTGACTTTGAGCTCCCCCCAAATCAAAAGCAAATTATATGTAGCCAATATATAAAGATATAGAGTAAACATTTCTGTTACAAAAGGGAAGAATAGGGAAACAAAATGAAGATTTGGGACAAAAACAAGACTAAACCCCAGCTGGGTAAACATTAGTTCCAGTAACTCCACATTCAGTATTTGGGGCATATGGTGATGAGGTGTGATCTCAAAGGGGCTTGGGCAACCCTAACCCTATGGCCTTGCCAGTTTCAGTCCACATAGACCCTCTCTTAAACTGACTTTTTTCACATCAATGTCTTTCCTCAGCAGTCATTCCATGTCACTCATATATTAATCCTGGCATTTTCAATTATAGCTTTAGTTTCACTGGAGCACACCAGTCTATATTGCCTGCTTGAGCAATAACTGGGCCCCCTTGGCACAGGGCTGTACTAGCCTCTTAGTGCCTAGATGATGGAGCATGCTGAAACAAATCCTGGGGAAACAACTTCCTAGGCACCCCTGTGAGGACAGGGTCCCTAAGTTCTCTAAATGTGTTTTTACTTTTACACCCCTGAGCCTGCAGTGGATGTGGTCTTGCTGATTCCTGAGATGCTCTCAAGGCATCTTTCTTATTGTCTCACTACAAAGTACTCAATTTTTCATTAGTGGTGGTAATATCCTCAGCATCCATGTGTATTACTAGCATTTCTTCATTTGATAAACTACAAGTGTTTTAAGTCTTTACTTTTTGTTTTTTGCTTCTGATTCTCAGGATAAACCTGGATGAAAGCTTCCAACAACACCTATGCCACTATATGAATGCTATGCTGCCTTGATATTTCCTCTGCCAGATTAATCAGTCCATCACATTTAAATTTACTCCACAAAAGTCTCATGACAACTTCTTTACCAGAGTGTAACATCAACTGCCTCTGTTTCAATTTCCAACAGAGTGCCCATTCACCTATAAAGCTCGTGTGCACAGTTCTTACTATTCTCATTCCTATCTGCATTCTGATTATGGAAGCTCTCATTAGAATTACTCATTAAGCTTTGCTTACAACATTTTAAGGCTTCTTCAGCCTGCATCCCAAACTTTTCTAAACTCGCCCACCAACTAGTTCCAGAAACTTCTGTACAGCAATGATCCCACTTCTTGCTTCCAACTGTTGTGTATTTTAGCTTTTCATCTCTGTGACAGAGATGTTAACAAGAGCAACTTAGGTGAGGGGAGTTTATTTTGGCTCTTGGTTTCAGAGGTTCAGTCTATGGTTGATGATGCCTTTTCTCTGGACATAAGGTGAGAAGAATGTCATGGCAGAAGTGCAAGCTGGACAAAAACTACCGAGTTACAGCAGCTGGGAAATAGTACAAGGTGCCTGGGACAAAATATATAATCCCAAAACCATATACCCCAGTGGTACATTTTCTCCAGCCAACCCCACTCGCCTACAGTTACCGCCCAGTAATATATTCAAATTATTTCTCCATTAAGTGGATTAATCTAGTGCTTAGGTTATGGCTCTCATAATCTAGTCATTTCACTCCCTGCATTAGCACAGAAACTTTTGGGGATGCCTCGTAGCCAAATGATGATGGATATTATCTTCTCATTGCTGTTTGATGTACGTGAAGTAACAGTATCTGCATTTCCATTCACACATTTGTTATTGAACCCAGAGTTGTGTCATCTTCCTATTCGTTAGAGATGTAAAACCCAAGGAAAACAAAATATTTCACACATACCATCCTGAATACTGACTAGTAGACCAAATAGATAGTTTAATTAATTTAAAAAGTCAAGCTTGTTTTATTTGCTAATGATTTTCTTAAGTCACAAAAACTTGAAAAACCTTTCTAGTCATTTTGAAACTTTTGACAGACATTATTCAATTTACATAAGCACTTATTTTTCTTATACATGATTTCAAAGAGTTATCAATTCATTGGTTAATACCACATAGATGAAAAAAAATCGTGCATGTAAACAGTTATTTGAACATATACAGAGTCAAGGAGATCTGATACTTTTCACTTAGTATTTTATTTTAACTTTTTTTGTTTGTTTGTTTGTTTGTTTGTTTTGTGGTATCGGAGATTGAAATCAGGGTTACTCGACCACTGGGCCACATCCCCAGCCCTTTTTTGTATTTTATTAGAGACAGGGTCTCACTAAGTTGCTAAGTGCCTCGCCATTGCTGAGGCTGGCTTTGAACTCGCGATTCTCCTGTCTCAGCCTCCCAAAGTGCTGGGATTACAGGCGTGCGCCACCGCACCCAGCTTATTTTAATGTTTTTTATGTAGAAGAGATGCCATGGATCATTTATTGATAACAATAAAAAAGATGAGCATTTAATTTTTCAGTATTCATATTAACATCAGAAGAAAATATATTTTAATTATACAAAAGTTTATGGTCCTATATCTTATACTTTTAATTCTTTTATTTTTATATTGATTTTTTGTTCTAATAAGTTATACATAACAGTAGAATGAACTTTGACACACCATTATAGCACATATATTATATATAATTTCCTGTTTTTGCTTGTACATACTGTAGAATGATCCCAGTCATGTAGGCATATAAGTACATAGGGTAAGAATGCCTGATTGGGGTGATCCAAGATGGCGAACCAGAAGGAGATAGCTTTCTGTGTAGCTCTGTGACCTGAGACTCAATTAGTGAGAATTCTGATTCTTTGCGAGCGATATTCCTGTTCCCATGCAGGAGTCACAGTCATCATGCCTGTCTGGGGCTCGGGGGCACAGGATTGGGGTGGGTCTCCCAGCTACTCACTTGCTCAAGACTACTGTGGAACAGGACCATCCCCATCAGCGCCTGCCCAGAACATTTGTTCATCCACCAAAGTGGAGATTGGGGATGCCACTCCCACGAAGGACACACGGCAACTTCCCATGTTCAGGAACTCCAGCTGCCACTCCCATGTGGACCCCCATCTGCCAATGTGGGGCTTCCCTGGTGGCCGCCATCTTGGGACTCTGCAGCAGCAGAGATAGTCCCTTACACACTGTAGCCTGCCTGCATCCAAGGACATTACACAGGTTCTGAAGTCAGCCAACAGCAACACACAGAGTGCCATGGGGCTTGTCTCTGAACCCAGTGTCCAGCACCATCGCCCTACTCCCCCCACCTGACCAGGCACCATGTCATGGAAAGTGGGCACTTCCATCTTGGGTCACCTTTAGCACCATTTCACAATGGAGGCAACTCCCAGATTGGAACTCCAGATGACCAGTGCTATAAGAGAAGACACACAAGCAATATGAAAACACAAGGGAAGAAAGTGTTTCAAACAAATCAAGATACCACATTATTAGAATTCATGGCCAGCACAGCAGAAGAAATGACAGAGAAGGAGTGCAGGATATACATAATTAAAATGTTCTGTGAATTAAAGGATGGTATAAGAGAACAAATACAGGCAGTAAAGGTCATTTTGACAAAGAACTACATAAACAAATAGAAAAAACAAAAGATTACTTCAATAGGGAGATAAAGCTTAAAAAAAAACAGAAATCAGAAATCCTGGAAATGAAAAAAACAATAAACTAAATTAAAAGTTCAATTGAAAGCATCACCAACAGATTACACCACTTGGAAGACAGGACCTCAGACAATGAAGACAAAATATATAATCTTGAAAAGAATGTAGACCACAACAGTGAAATGGTAAGAAACCATGAGCAGAACATTCAAGAAATATGGGATAGCATAAAAAGAGCAAATTTTAAAATTATTAGGATAAAGGAAGGCGTAGAGTTCCAAACCAAAGGAATGAGTAATCTATTCAATGAAATAACAGCAGAAAATTTTCCAAACATGAAGAATAAATGGGAAAACCAACTTCAAGAGGCTTACCAGAGACCAAATGTACAAAATCACAACAGATAAAATAAAAGCTACTTCAACACCTGGAGACTAAATAATATGCTACTGAATGAACAAGGGGTTGCAAAAGATATCAAGGAGGAGATTTTAAAAATTTTAGAGGTGGATGAGAACACATATACAACATATCAAAATCTCTGGGGTACTATGAAGGCAGTACTAAGAGGAAAGCTCATTGCATGGAGTTTATTTCTTAAAAGAAGAAAAAGTCAACAAGTAAATGACTTAATATTACACCTCAAAGCCCTTGAAAAAGATGAACAATTGACACCAAAAGCAGTAGAAGACAGGAAATAATTAAAATCAAAGCTGAAATCAATGAAATTGAAACTAAAGAAACAATTGAAAAAATTGATAAAACAAAAAGTTGGTTCTTTGAAAAAGTAAATAAAATTGAAAGACTCTTAGCTATGCTAATGAACAGAAGAAAAGAAAAAACTCAAATTACTAACATCCATGATGAAAAAGGAAATATCACAACAGACACTTCAGAAATACAGAAGATAATTAGAAATTATTTTTGAAAACTTGTACTCTAATAAAATAGAAAATATTGAAGACATTGACAAATTTCTAGAGTCATATGATTTGCCCAGACTGAATCAGGATGATATACACAATTGTTTAATTTCAATTTCAAGTGATAAAATAGAAGACGCCATCAGAAGCCTACCAGCCAAGGAAAGCCCAGGACTGGATAGATACACAGCCGAGTTCTACAAGCCCTTTAAAGAAGAACTAATACCAATACTCTTCAATTTATTTCAGGAAATAGAAAAAGAGGGAGCACTTCCAAACACATTCTATGAGGCCAATATCACCCTGATCCCAAAACCAGGCAAAGACACATCAAAGAAAGAAAACTTCAGACCAACATCCTAAAGAACATAGATGCAAAAATTCTCAATAAAATTCTGGCAAATCAAATACAAAAACATATCAAAATGATAGTGCACCATGATGAAGTGGGTTTTATCCCAGGGATGCCAAGTTCAACATACAAAAATTAATAAATGTGATTCATCACATCAATAGACTTAAAGATAAGAACCATATGATCATCTCAATAGAAGCCAAAAAAGCATTCGACAAAATATAGCACCACTTCATGTTCAAAACACTAGAAAAACTAGGGATAACAGGAACATATCTCGCCATTGTAAAAACTATCTATTAAGCCCCAGGCCAATATCATTTTAAATGGAGAAAATTTGAAAGAATTCCCTCCAAAAACTGGAACAAGACAGGGATGCCCTCTTTCACCACTTTTTTTTTTTAATATATAGTACTTGAAACAATGGCCAGAGCAATTAGACAGATGAAAGAAATTAAAGGTATATGGATGGGAAAATAAGAACTCAAATTAGCACTATTTGTTGATGATATGATTCTAGAAGTCCCAAACCTAGAAGTCCCAAAAAGTTACACCAGAAAACTTATATAACTAGTAAATTAATTCAGCAAAGTAGAAGGATACAAAATCAACACCCATAAATCAAAGGCATTTCTCTGTATCAGTGACAAATCCTCTGAAAGGGAAACAGGAAAACTACCCCATTTACAATAGCCTCAAAAAAAAAAAAAAATACTTGAGAAGCAACTTAATGAAAGAAGTGAAAGACCTATACAATGAAAACTAAATTAGAACCCCAAAGAAATGAATCAAAGAAGACCTTAGAAGATGGAAAGATCTACCTTGCTCTTGGATAGGCAGAATTAATATTATCAAAATGACCATGAAAATAGCTCTCTGGATAGGAAAAAAAGATGGCGAACAGCAGAGAAGCACGCTCGGGAGACTGGCAATAAAACAGTCTTATCGGGAAGATTGAACGCGTTCTTAGCAACGTTCCCGCAACTGGAAGGGAACTGAGACATCCGCGCACATACAGACTGTGAAAATACAAGGAACTCCACACCGCTGACGCATGGAGTCCAGTGCCAGCGGCCCACAGGCCGAACCAGCATTAACGGCGCAGCTGCTGTGGTAGCACTGCAGTACGGGAAGTGCAGACCACGGCCACGAACAGCGCAGAATAAAAAGAGAGCCAGACGCGAGCAGCGGCCTCACAGACTTCTTTCGCGTAAACTGCCTAACGGGACCTGCACGCATCAAGAGTGACACACAGGACCGGGATACTGCTGTCGGGACCAGGGAAGGCGCCGCCATTTTGGAGAAGGGCTGCGGCTGACCGCGACAAAGAAATGGAGAAGAAAAAACAGTTGCAGGCATCCAAGGAATGATCCAGAGCCCAGAGAACAGCAAACACCTGGTGAGACGTGCACAGGCAGCCCGAAGGAAAGGGCCTGCCTGAGGCCAGCACAGCAACCACAAGAGCTGTAACCGGGGGCGGGCGCGTGAGGAATGCATGCCTTTTTGATGAACGCTTTCTTGGTGCTATTCATGTACTGACACCCCCCAACCCCCCAGCCATTATTCCTCTGTGCCAATCTGCCGCTGGCCAAAGCTGCAGACTAGACTCTACTGTGACTGTGTGGGCGTGGTCCAAGTCAACTGGCTTAAACTCCGACTCTGTTTTTGTTTTTTTGTTTGTTTGTTTTTTGTTTGTTTGTTTATTTGTTTTTGTTTGTTTTTGCTTTTGTTCTGTTTGATAGTGGGATTATTTGTGTGTCTGTGCACCTCTTTCCTTCCTTCCTTCTCACTTTAGTCTCTTCTGCCCTCATCTTATCTACTTACACCCTGTCATTGTGTACTCATCAGAGGTGAAAATAAGGTATACACAGAAATTGGGACTTCTAGGCCTGGGGCAATTGAAATATACAGAAAAGCGGTGTTATATATAGTTTAATCTCTATTTTTCTTGACTCAGTTTTCTCTCTCCTCTCTCTTACAATAATTCTTAATTCTTTATTATCTCGCATTGTTCCTTTTTATTTTTTCTTTTCCATCTTCCTTTATCTTTCTTCTCTCGAAGGCTAAATAAGTTGGGTTTATATACAAATCGTCTTTCCTCTAAATTGCTCACTCCATTCTCTTTTCTCTCCTGTCTGCTGATATTAAACCACTTCTATAGAATTCTACTGTTATACTTCCTAAGAAAGAACATCTCAGTAATCTCACTTGCTTCTTCCTAAACATATCATCTCTGTATCCAATACTGAAACTGTAAACCCCAACGCAAGCATATAGAGTAAATTGGAAACAATATCTGGGTTAACTAAATCTGTACATTGTGATCAAACTGGGATTTGCTGTAAAGAAAGTGTTAGAGCTTAAATTGTAAGGTATTTATAAGGGGACCTGACAGCATTGTACCACAGGAGAAACATAAGGCCATAAGGTGAAATTGAAATAGGCAAGGTCCCACAGTGCTAGGAGAATAGACCCACAAGCATTATGAAGAAGCAAGGGAAGAAAGTGGCTGAAACCAACCAACAGGCTCCCTCAATTGATTCCATGGCAAGCACAGTTGGTCAAATGCCAGAGATAGAATTTAGAAATTACATATTCCAAATGTTTATGGATCTTAAGATTGAAATAAAAAATGAGATGAGAGAGCAAGTAGAGGCGGCAAAAGAACATTTTGACAAAGAACTCAAAAACAAATACAAGAAGCAAAAGATTACTTCAATAGGGAGATAGAGATTCTAAAGAAAAACCAAATGGAAATTCTGGAAATGAAATAAGAAATAAACCAAACTAAATGCTCAATTGAAAGTATCACCAACAGATTAGATCACCTGGAAGAAAGGACCTCAGATAATGAAGACAAAATATTTATCCTGGAGAAAAATCTAGAGGACATGGCAAAAGAAGTAAGAAAACAAGAACAGAGCATTCAGGAATTATGGGACAGCATAAAAAGACCAAATATAAGAGTGATTGGTATTGAAGAAGGAGGTGCAGAGTTTCAAACCAAAGGAATGAGTAATTTATTCAATGAAATAATAGCAGAAAATTTTCCACACATGAGGAACGAATGGCAAAACCAAGTTCAAGAGGCTTACCGAACACCAAACGTACAAAACCACAACAGATCCACACCAAGGCACATTATAATGAAATTGCCTAATATACTAGGCAAGGAGAGAATACTAAAAGCCACAAGAGAAAGGAAGCAGATTACATATAGGGGGAAACTGATCAGACTATGCTCAGATTTTTCAACCCAGACCTTAAAAGCTAGAAGATCCTGAAATAGCATATTTCAAGCTCTGAAAGAAAAGGGTTGTCAACCAAGAATCTTATATCCAGCAAAATTGAGCTTTAGATTCGAAGATGAAATAAAAACCTTCCACGACAAACAAAAGTTAAAAGATTTCACAACTAGAAAGCCAGCACTTCTGAACATCTTGGGCAAATTTTTCCACGAAGAAGAAGAAAAAAAATAACATTGAAAACCAACAAAGGGAGATAGTAAACTAAAGGAATTACCAACCACAGGAGAACCCAAATCAAGCTAATTACCATAATACATTTAAAAATGGATGGAAATAAGAATCACATCTCAATAATAACCTTGAATGTTAATGGTCTAAACTCACCATTTAAAAGACACAGATTGTCAGATTGGATCAAAAGAAACAACCCAACAATTTGTTGCCTACACAAAACACACCTCATAGAAAAAGACATCAAGCGATTGAAGGTGAAAGGCTGGGAAAAGTCTTATCACGCACACAGGCTGTGGAAGCAGGCAGGGGTTTCCATTCTCATATCAAATAAAGTAGACTTCAAGCCAAAGCTAATTAAAAGAGATAAAGATGGATATTTCTTACTACTTAAGGGAACCATTCATCAACAAGATATAACAATTATAAATCTATATGCCCCAAATAATGGAGCACCTACATTCATCAAACAAACCCTTCTCAAGTTCAAGAGTAAAATAGACCACAACACAGTTATTCTAGGGGACTTCAACACACCTCTCTCACCAATGGATAGATCATCCAAACAAAAGCTAAATAAAGAAACATTAGGCCTCATTAAAACAATTAATAACTTAGACCTAACGGACATATATAGAATATTTCATCCCTCAGTAAGCGAATACACTTTCTTCTCAGCAGCACATGGCTCCTTCTCCAAAATTGACCATATATTATGTCACAAGGCAACTCTCAGCAAATATAAAAAAATAGAAATCCTACCTTGCATTCTATCAGACCATAATGGGATGAAATTGGAAATCAATGATAATACAAGAAATAAAAAAACTACTCCAACAGCTGGAAGCTAAACAACATGCTACTGAATGAACAAGGGGTTGAAGAAGACATCAAGGAGGAGATTAAAAAATTCCTAGAGGTAAATGAGAATGCTGATACATCATACAGAAATCTCTGGGACACTGTGAAGGCAGTAGTAAGAGGAAAATTCATTGTACTGAATTTCTTCACTAAAAGAAAAAAACAACAACAAATAAAGGATTTAACATCACACCTCAAAGCACTAGAAAAAGAGGAACAGATCAACACTAAGAGCAGTAGAAGACAGGAAATAATTAAAATCAGAGCTGAAATTAATGAAATTGAGACTAAAGAAACAATTCAAAGAATTGACAAAACCAAAAGTTGGTTCTTTGAAAAAATAAATAAAATTGACAGACCCCTAGCAATGCTAATAAAAAGAAGAAGAGAAAAAACTCAAATTACTAGCATCCATGATGAAAAAGGAAATATCACAACAAACACCTCAGATATACAGGAGATAATTATAAATTACTTCAAAAAATTGTACTCTAATAAAATAGAAAATACTGAAAGCATAGACAGATTTCTAGAGTCGTATGAATTCCCCAAACTGGAACAGGAGGCTATACACAATTTAAATAAATCAATTTCAAGTGAAGAAATAGAAGACGCTATCAAAAAACTTCCAACAAGAAAAAGTCCAGGTCCTGATGGCTTTACAGCCGAGTTCTACAAGACCTTCAAAGAAGAACTAATACCGATGCTCTTCAAATTATTTCAAGAAATAGAAAAAGAGGGAGCTCTTCCAGACTCTTTCTATGAGGCCAATATCACATTAATCCCAAAGCCAGGCAAAGACACAGCCAAAAAAGAAAACTTCAGGCCAATATCTCTAATGAACATAGATGCAAAAATCCTCAATAAAATTCTGGCAAATTGGATTCAAAAACATATCAGAAAGATAGTGCACCATGATCAAGTGGGATTTATCCCAGGGATGCAAGGCTGGTTCAACATTCAGAAATCAATAAAAATAATACATCACATCAATAGACTTAAAGATAAAAACCATATGATCATCTCAATAGATGCAGAAAAAGCATTTGACAAAATACAACACCCCTTTAAGTTCAAAGCTCTAGAAAAATTAGGAATAACAGGAACATATCTCAACATTATAAAAGCTATCTATGCAAAACCTCAAGCTAACATTATCTTAAATGGAGAAAAATTGAAAGCATTCCCTCTAAAACTGGAACAAGACAGGGATGCCCCCCTCTCACCACTGCTATTTAACATAGTACTTGAAACTCTGGCCAGAGCAATTAGACAGACCAAAGAAATTAAAGGGATCCAGATAGGAAAAGAAGAGCTCAAATTAGCACTATTTGCTGATGACATGATAATCTACCTAGAAGACCTAAAAAACTCTACCAGAAAACTTTTACAACTAGTAAATGAATTCAGCAAATTAGCAGGATACAAAATCAATACTCATAAGTCAAAGGCATTTTTGTACATCAGTGACAAAGCCTCTGAAAGGGAAATGATGAAAACTACTCCATTTACAATAGCATCAAAAAAAAATAAAATACCTGGGAATCAACTTAACAAAAGAGGTGAAGGACCTCTATAACGAAAACTATAGAACACTAAAGAAAGAAATCGTAGAAGACCTCAGAAGATGGAAAGACCTACCTTGTTCTTGGATAGGTAGAATTAATATTGTCAAAATGTCCATACTACCAAAAGCATTATACAGATTTAATGCAATTCCAATCAAAATCCTAATGACATTTCTCAAAGAAATAGAAAAAGCAGTCATGAAATTCATCTGGAAAAACAAGAGACCCAGAATAGCTAAAGCAATCCTGAGCAGGAAAAGTGAAGCAGGTGGCATCACCATACCAGACTTTAAATTATACTATAGAGCAATAGTAACAAAAGCAGCATGGTACTGGCACCAAAATAGACCAGTAGACCAATGGTACAGAATTGAGGACACAGAGACTAATACATATAATTTCAGCTATCTTATATTAGACAAAGGCGCCAAAAATGTACAGTGGAGAAAGGATAGCCTCTTCAACAAATGGTGCTGGGAAAACTGGAAAGCCATGTGCAACAAAATGAAATTAAACCTTTATCTCTCACCATGCACAAAATTCAATTCAAAGTGGATCAAGGACTTAGGAATTAGACCAGAGACAATACACCTAATAGAAGAAAAAGTAAGCTCCAATTTCCAACATGTCGGATTAGGCTCCAAGTTCCTTAACAAGAATCCTGTAGCGCAAGAATTATTACCAAGAATTAATGAATGGGATAGATTTAAGCTAAAAAGCTTCTTCTCAGCAAAAGAAACAATCAGTGAGGTTAATAGAGAACCAACTAACTGGGAACAAATATTTAATACATGCACATCAGATAGAGCACTAATTTCTAGAATATATAAAGAACTCAAAAAACTTGACACCAAAAAAAACAAATAATCCAATTGATAAATGGGCTAAGGAATTGAAAAGACACTTCTCAGAAGAAGATACACGATTAATCAACAAATACATGAAAAAATGCTCAACATCGCTGGCAATTAGAGAAATGCAAATAAAAACTACTCTAAGATTTCATTTCACTCCAGTCAGAATGGCAGCTATCAAGAACACAAACAACAATAAATGTTGGAGAGGATGTGGGGAAAAAGGCACACTCATACATTGCTGGTGGGACTGCAAAATGGTACAACCATTATGGAAAGCAGTTTGGAGATTTCTTGGGAAAATGGGAATGGAACCACCCTATGACCCAGCCATCCCACTCCTGGGTCTATTCCCAAAGGACTTAAAAACAGCATATTTTTTACAGTGACATAGCTACCTCAATGTTTATAGCAGCACAATTCACAATAGCTAGGTTGTGGAACCAACCTAGATGTCCCTCAGTAGATGAATGGATAACGAAAATGTGGCATATATACACAATGGAATTTTATTCAGCAATAAAAGAGAATAAAATAATGACATTCGCAGGTAAATGGATGAAGTTGGAGAATATAATGCTAAGTGAAATCAGTCAATCTCAAAAATCCAAATACCGAATGTTTCCTCTGATATAAGGAAGCCGGTTCACAGTACTGATGGGTCGGGGTACATAGGAGGACTAGAGAAACACTATAATGGTCAAAGGGAAGGGAGGAGAGAGGGTGAAAGGGGGGAAAAGTGATTGAATAAGATGGATATTATTATTCTAAATGCACGATTGAAGACTTGAATGCTGTGAATATACTTTGAATACAAACTGTTTTATGTAAAAAGATGCTCTATATGTATAGTATGAACTGTAATACATACTACTATAAATAAAATTTTTTTTAAAATGACCATACTACCAAAAGCACTATACAAATTTAATTCAATTCTAATCAAAATCCCAATGGCATTCCTCATAGAAATAGAAAAAGCTGTCATTAAATTCACCTGGAAAAATAAAAGACCCATAATAGCTAAAGCAATCATAGCAAGAAGAGTGAAGCAGGTGGCATCACTATACCAGACCTTAAACTATACTACGGAGCAATAGTAACAAAAACAGCATGGTGTTGGCACCAAAATAGACTGGTAGACCAATGGTACAGAATAGAGGACACAGAGACTAACCCACATAATTATAGTTATCTTATATTAAACAATGGTGCCAAAAACATACAATAGAGAAAAGATAGCCTCTTCAACAAATGGTGCTGAGAAAACTTGAAATCCATATTCAACAAAATGAAATTAAACCCCTACTTCTCATCATGCACAAAACTCAACTCAAAGTGGATCAAGGACCTAGGAATTAAACCAAAGACCATGCATCTAATAGAAGAAAATGTAGGCCCTAATCTCCATCATGTTGAATTAGGCCCCAACTTCCTTAATAAGACTTCTGTAGCACAAGAATTAAAATCAAGAATCAATAAATGGGATGGATACAAACTAAAACACTTCTTCTCAGCAAAAGAAATAATCAGGGAGGTGAATAGAAAGCCTACATCTTGGGAGAAAATTTTTACCCTTCACACATCAAATAGAGCACTAATCTCTAGGGTATATAAAAAACTCAAAAAGCTAAACACCAAAAAAAAAAAAAAAAAAAAAAAAAAACAAATAACCCAATCAATAAATGGGCCAGGGACCTGAACAGACACTTCTCAGAAGATGATATACAATCAATCAACATATATATGAAAAAATCTTCAACATCTCTAGCAATTAGAGAAATGTAAATCAAAACTTAAGATTTCCTTTCACTCCATTCAGAATGGCAACTATTAAGAATACAAACAGTAAGTGTTGGTGAGGATTGTGGGGAAAAAGGCACACTCATACATTGCTGGTGGGACTGCAAATCAGTGCAGCTAAGATGGAAAGCATTATGGAGAATCCTTGGAAAACTGGGAATGGAATCACCTTATGACCCAGCTATCCCACTCCTCAGTCTATACTACAGGGACACAGTCACATCAATGTTTATAGCAGCACAATTCACAATAGCTAAATTGTGGAGCCAACCTAGATGCCCTTCATTAGATGAATGGATTAAAAAAAAAGTGGTATATATACACAAAGTTATATTACTCAGCAATAAAAGAATAAAATCATGGCATTTGCAGGTAAATGGATGGAGTTGGAGAATATAATGCTAAGTGAAGTTAGTCAATCCCCAAAAACCAAATGCCAAATGTTTTCTCTAATATAAGGAAGCTGATTCATAGCAGGGTAGGGAGGGAGAGCAAGGGAGGAATAGATGAACTCTAGGCAGGGCAAAGAGGTGGGAGGGGCAGGGTGGGGGCATGGGGTTAAAAATGATAGTAGAATGAGATGGACATCATTATCCAAAGTATATGTATGAAGACATGAATGGTGTGAATATACTTTGTATACAACCAGAGATATGAAAAATTGTGCTTGATATGTGTAATATGAATTTCATTGCATTCCACTGCCATATATAACAAATTAGAATAAAAAATTAAATTTAATTTGGGCTGGGGTTGTGGCTCAGCGGTAGAGTGCTTGCCTAGCACGTGCGTGGCCCGGGTTCGATCCTCAGCACCACGTAAAAATATATTGTGTACAATTAAAAGCAAATAAATAAATATTTTTAAAAATTTAATTTAATTTAATTTAAAAAAAGAAGTATCACCATTTTATCCACAATCTTGACAACAGCTATTTCTTTGGTTTTATATAATAGCCATTTTGAACTGTACAGAATTGTATTTCACTGTGATATTTATTTGCATTTCTTTAAAGATTGACAATGTTCCACATTTTTGTGTGTTTTTGTACCATTTTCAGTTTCTTTGGAGATATTCTCCCTTTGAGTAAATTTTAAATTGAGTTATATGTATTTTTGTTATCTTATTTTAGGGACTACAGACTGGGTATTAAACTGCTCTCATGTATGTGGGGGGAAAAAAACTCCAAGACTACTTATGACCTATTTCATATCAGGGCATTATTATTTCAGGAAAACTGAAATGTCTTAAAAAATTTCAAGCAGAATCATGGCAAGGTAGATTTCACATTTGAGAAAAGAACTCTCCACGTTGTCACAGATGCAAGAAAGGTGTGAAATTGCTGTGAAGATATTATTGTATGCCAAGCAAACAGGTTGCAAATTGCATGGTTGTACATCAGACACAGGACATAGGAAGGGGAAATCAACACATCAGAGCTATGTCAGAAGCAAAGGTCTAGAGACTAAACTGCATGTTCTCTACTAAGTTAGATAAAAATATCAGGGCCCACTTTCTCATTTATCTCTGACCTACAATCAGAATTTCAACGTACTGCGTGCACTAGACGTATCATTAAATCTAAAGGTTCAGGTTTCCATCCTTGAAAAAGAATGTGAGTAGGGGCAAAGGTTTAACAATGAAAGAGGGTAAAAAAAGAAAATACTCAAATGCAATATTGAAATACCCATAATAACAATCAAATATTAATTATAAGGTTTTAGAGATGCTAATGAAAACCAATATCATTCTTATTTTCACCAAAATGTGGAGACTAAGCACCAGCACCACCAGGCCTTTCTCTCAAATCTTCCTCCCTTTTCATTAGCATCACAAAGCGTGGCTGAGAGTTCACTTACAGGGTGTACAGGTTGTGGTTGAAAATCACCTTTCCCAGTGAAACATCAGTGAACCCTGAAACTGTTGACTAACTTTTAACTTCATGGGTTCTTATTTCGTGGAGGTCACCTAAGAAGACACTTCCACCCTATCAACAGGAAAAAGAAGATCATCCTCAGTTGACCTTCTCCTCCTTTTCTTCAGGAATGTTCATTTCTACAATTTCTCATTACCATCATTTTTATTTTTAATAAACAATGGAGGTCATTTCCCCCAATAATATAGACAAGCCTTCCCCAATTTTTATTCTGGGGAAAATGAGCAGAACTACTAGCTTGATATCAAACTACTAGATTTGATAACAAAAGGCAGAATTAAGCTCTTGCCCAGGGAGAAAGAATTTCTGAGAGGTGACAGACAAATGCATATGTGCTCATTTGTATCTTCAGTGGTCATTCTATGGCTTCCTAAATCCCCAGTGCTCCTCTCTGGAGTGATATAGCTCCATGGTGAAATGCACAGAATTGTGCATCTGTGTATCTTGTCATCTGATAGTATTGATCAATATATGCCCCATGTCCTAAGTCAATCCCCTGGGGCCCATCACCTTGGGTTTCCCTTCACTCTATTACATGTTATCAAGGAGAGTGTAAGTCACTAACTGACTACATGTCTTGATTCAACACATGGCTTACATGTCTGACTTGAATTTCCAGACTACAAGTTATCACTGCATCCTGAATAAAACTGGGAACATAACTGACATATAATCCCTTTGATTTGCCCTTGTATTGTCTTGGGAAACATAACTGGAAATTAGAACATATCAAAGACTTTCTTTAAGCAAATTAAAAAGAATAATACTTTCACATTTAGGTATGACACCATTCATATGATGAGTGTATCAGTTAATGGGAGCTGATCATGAGGAGGCAGTGGAAATGAAGGAGATCACAGGTGAGAAGCAAGTTCTAGGATAAAGGGTCTGTGTGTCAAGGTCGGAGAAGTGCATGTTGAGGGGGCTTTTCCACCAGCCACCCCATCTACTCTAGTTCTGTATCCAAACAAAGACTGAGTACCCAAGCCAGAACTCCGAAGTGAGCCCTCACAGACCACCTCCTGGAGGACACCCACCCAAACCCCCTGCTGATGGTGGAGATGAGAATGAAGATGGAGATGAAGGTGCTGAATCTCAGTTTGGCTCACCACAAGGAAGCAAAATCAGTCCCCTCACCCTAGAAAGCAGCTGGGACCACCCCAACACAGGGGCCAGCAGCAGCACGAGCAGCCACATCATGCTCCTTATTTTGGAAATCAACAAGGTCCACCCCAAACAGAAGGTAATTGGGAGCTTCCTGACACATTATCCTACAAAACCTGCAGATCACCTTTACTTTCCCAAGTGAATAGAGTATAAACTCCACACCAGGTCGAAAATTCAGACGTAGCTGTCATTTAAGCTCACTCTCCAGCAAAGGCCCTTACTCTTGTGCCTCTCAAAATCAAGATGCTAACAAATCATTTGGAAACACATTGAAAGTACATGGTCATGGAACCCATTCCCAAATGTTTATAGTCAGGTAATCTAAGGCAGTGTAGGATGAGCATATAAGTTCTTGAAGGTAATTCTGATCTTCTGTCATACTACTACCAATGTTCTTTCTCTCAGTGTTTACTGAGCACGGTAGCTTTATGGAGGTAGAGCAGTGATCCCTCTTGATCCTGTGTCTCCTTACTCAGACTCAAATGATTTCTCATTTCCTGTTTCCATCTGACCATGTCAAGTGGATTCTATCTCACACTGGGCCTCTCAGTCCAGCATCCCTGCTACATGAATTCACATCTGTGCTCCTAAATGTACACTAGATTTTTATGTTTTTTGGAAAATTAATCCATGCCTGTGCTGGAAAATCTAACTGAATAAATAAAAAGGTGTGCAACTAAATCAGAAAGCACTCATCCTACTTCCTCATATCCTCCACTATAAGTCTGGATCATTATTTTTTTGTGTGTGTATCCTCTTGGAAACATTCATACGCACATAAACACATCACTCTATTTTGTTCTACAAATTGGTACCATAAATTATAATCAAATCTCATTGTTTCTCACTTCAAGTACCATATTTTACATCAATTTCAGAGCAGCTCATGAGTTACACAGATCATATAGCATCTTCCTTCCTCTTTCTTTCTTTTTTGTTCTTTTATTATTCTATAAAAACAAGTTTCTGCCTTGATTGTTAATTTAATCATCTCTTCCTCTATAAAATACTGTAAGAAAATCAAAAGGAGACAGAAGCAAGGTGCAGAGACAAAGTGGCAGTATATAGAAGGATGGAAGAATGGCAGAAAGGTAGAAAACACCGTGTCAAAGCTACCAGCTTTACTGATATCAATAGGTTACATTAGGTCACTGGCAGGTTACAGAGTTAGCAACATTATGCTACCTATTTCTCACTTACATACGATAGTTGCAATGTGTAATGTTAGGAACTTTCTGTAGCTCTCAAGAAATTCCATTGTTTGAAGTTACTGTTACGTGCACAGGTTCAGGCTTAGCAGAGGTTGGTAAAATGTTGTGGTTGTCTAAAAAAAGATTTCCTTTATTCCTAGAAGCTGAGTGCCTGAGATCAAGATTGAGGCTGATAAGACTCTAACACAGAGCATCCTCATGCAGAGCATTGCCACAGACCCTAGGCATTGCGGAAAACAGGATGCCTGTTACCACCCCCCACCCCAGGAGTTTACTCACCAGAGGAACACTGTTCTGTACATTTCTACAGCCAGAATCCACACAGCTCTCCTTTTCTGTTTTGTATGGCATTTTTGGATGAATCACATCTGTTTTCTCTTTAATATTGGCAAGGGGTAAAAAAATAATAAAGTAGGCTTTGACAGTAACAAGCACAACATAACAATCCCAGTGTTAGTAAACACCCACCTAGGAACAAGGAGTCTGGTTTTTCTGGATTTCCCATAGCTAGGGTACAACAGCAGAATAACATTATCATAAGGATCAAAATATTTACAGAGTTTTGTGTAAGTTTAGCAAACAAAGCACTAACCAAATTTACAGAGTACATTTTAACCCCATTTGAGTCAACAACTGTTGAGTTGAAGCTGCTAATGATTTCATATTTCCCCAAGTCTCCAGAGGTCAGGTATCTCAGGGATGTCTTGCAGTGTTCCTTCTCTTTTGATGAGAGTGTTCATCTTTTTGTTTGGAGGAGTCCTCTTCATCCAGGGTCAAATGAAACTTGGGGATTGGGTTGTGAAGTCCATGATGCCCATTCATAATTGGCAGGTCTCATGCATTGAGATAGAATCCAAACAGGACCTGTTGATGTATGCATAGCAGCATATCCTTTTCCACATGAGATCAAAGGTACAGGGTCTTGCCATCCTGGTCTGATGGAACCCGATGTTTTACATAAATTTTTGGTAATGGTTGTTTGGGAATAAAATGTCTACCCAAGGCAGGTGAGCAATTGTGAGTATTATCTTTGCATGTTGAGAGCATTAACTGTAAATAAAACAATATTTAAGGCATCATTAACATGAGAGAGGATAGGTCCCCTTTTTTGTTTTTGTTCTAAGAGGCATGTCTTTAGGGTAATATGTGTTTGTTTAATTAAGTCTTGTCAGTTAGGATGAAGAAAAATTTTATGGGTTAAAATTATATTTTAATGAGTACAAAATTGTGCAAAAGAAACAGATGTATATGTAGGAGTATAATCTATTTTTAAATGAGCAGGCTTGCCCATAGTGGCAAAGCAGAGTAATAAATTTAAAAATGTATGCAAATACCTTTTTCAGACCCGTGGGCACTAGCCCAAATAAAACTAGAGCGAGTATCAATGGGAACATAAAGAATAGAATACGGATCAAAAGGAGGGAAACGGGTAACATCTATTTGTCAAAGTGCATTAGGCTTCATGGATTTATAGATTTCCACACAGGAGCCCAGAAAGGTGTACAGTGAGAACAGTTCTTGACAATGGTGTGAGCCTGTTGGGAAGAAATGGACAACACTTTTATTAGTGAATAAGCATTTTGGTGAAAAATTCATGAGATTTTACAGTATCTGAAAATAAAGGACAAAGGGATCTCATAGCTTTGTCTGTGTGAGCATTATCCTTCATCAGAGGTCCAGGAATCTTTGTGTGGCTGCATATATGAGTAAGGAAGTTAGGGGATGCATAATGCTGTAATAAAAGACTTTGAAGGATTAAAAAAGGAGGTAGTAAATTGGAATCCAAATGAGGGTATAACACAGCTATAGAAACATGAGGAACAAGTTTAGTTATATATTGAGATTTGTAATAGTGTTAAAGTAGCAGAAAATAAACTCAGCACTAAGATAATGGTGGTTAATTGAGCTTGCTGTGGAGAGATTTGAAGTAGGGTATAATAGTTATTCCATTTACCAATAATAAAAGCAGATATTATTTCTCTTTTGATTACCTTTATATGTATACATTATTAACCCATGTACAAGAGGAATAGTAGACATCAAGGGAGAAGGAAAATGTGTAACTTGATGTAGCAAAGATAACTGTCCCTCATGAAACATGTGAAAAGCAATTGGTGCTTAAAAATCTGTTAATGTAGCTTGATAGTATAAGTAAATCTGAAAGTATTGAATATGTAAAGTTTTTTAATAAGTAAGGTTTAAAACATGAATGTCCATGCCTGTTAAGGATAAAATTTTAGTATGACTATAAGCAATTAACTGAGCATATATATCAACAAAAGGCAAAATAAAAAAATATTTTGGCCTGAAAATGAGAATATAATCATTTCAATATATATATATATACATATATATATTATAAATAGTATTTTACTGCTGTAAATGCATAAGGTTTTCCAAAATAAAGTATCAATGATAATACCACATTAAATATTGAAAGTTGATTTATCGTTACTGTTGATAATTTTTGTTAATTTTTTGTAAAGCCTGTGTTGAAAAGAGAGTTAAAAAAGGATGGAAGTTGGGTACTTCTGGGTTTTTTGTTGTTGTTGTTTTGTTTTGTTTTGTTTTTTACCAAAAAAAAAAGAATAAGAATAAGAATAGAGTAGTTGTGAATCTAATATGTTTAAGAAACCATATTTATGAAAATTAATGCCATTTATGTTAAATTTAATTTATTTATTTTAACTGTACAATGTAAACATTAGAAAAATGTTGATAACAGTATTAATTATCTCTTTTGTGTTGAAAAATTTTAGAAGCAATGGATATGGTATTACATTTAGACATTTTTTAGAAATTAAAACTTTATTGTTTGGTCACCTAGAAAATTTTGTGACTTAATTTTAAAAGACATTGATATTTTTATTTAATTACTTGATTTGAATTGAATTATTTGGATCTATTTATTTATTTAAATGTTAATTAATAAACACTTGTTTGATTAAATGTCAATTTAATATCAAGTATATAATATATAGACATAAGATCAGCCTGTGTAATTGGAAATGCCAGGTATAAAATCCAATAGCCATAATGAATGCTGAAATCAAAGGTTTCAGATACCCGACTATTTGTCCGTGATGGTTATCAGATTTATTCCAGCATCACCATGTTGATATCCTCCTAAGGATTTATTAAAAGAAATTTTTGAATGTATTTGAGAGATAACTCTGGAGAAATTGGCCTTTGGACAAAGACAGAATGTAAAAACCTTTATAGTTAGATAACACAAGACTGATTAGAAAAATACATTAACTTACATAGAATATTTAAAAACACAAACACAGTACTAACTTTTTCATCAGGTCAAAGTGTACTTTTAGTTCAGATAACAGTCAGTTCAAAGCTTGGAAAATTTAAAAAAAACACTGTTTTGAAAAGAAAGTTTGTACTTTTGGAATCTTTCTACTTTTCTTTCTGTGCTGTAATATTAGGGAGGAACTGGTTAAGAAAGCCAACTGAAACAGATAAGATAGCCAGCCAAGCAGTTTGGATTTAAAAGGAACACTTTTTTATTTTTTATTTTTTTTTTATTTTTTGTCTTAACTGGTTTTACACAAGCCTAGTAAATCTTGTAAGCCTTGTAATTTATATTTAAAATATAAGGCTAAAAGAGCTAGAAATTCAGCAGAAGCTAAGAAGTAGGGTAAACTGTTGTAATCATTTTGTTTTTATAAGATTATTCTCTTAAAACATGCTGTAGTAGTTTACATTCTTTCTGGAGAGTTCTTTTTTCTTTTTGTTTTAAATCTGGTAAATCTTCTAAGAGTTTTCACGTGTGGTTCAACAGGAGTAATGATTTGTTGTGGATTGGAAGGGGCAGAGCATGGTAGCCACAGGGAGCTTTTGCACTCTTGTTCTTTTCAGCATCTTTTTTTGCCCCAGACTGAGATGGCCTCTTGAAGAGACCAAACATAAGGCCATACCATAAGAGCTATTACTGTGACAATACTATTGGTATCTGCTAACCCTATAATTGGCTCCTCATTTAAACAAAGCGTGATTCAAGTCTACTTTCAGTAATTGGTAAACATGTTCCAATGATAGTAGAGATAAACCTTGCATTACCCTTTGATTTAAAGGTTGATGAGCTGAAATATAGGGAATCACATTCAATTTAGCAATTTAGCAATAGAGTATTCTTTGGGGAGGTTTACGGGCATATGGGACCACATTTGGACATATATTATACCAGTATAGTCAAAACAAATTCCTCCCAGAATAACAAATTTTCCCTCTTTAGCATTATGAGCATGAGACAAAATTAATTGAAAAGTATTTTTGGATAAAGGTAGGGGACTTTGAGAGGATTTAGAGATCCTAAGATAGCATTGTGACAAAGAAATGAAATTTGCAGCACAAGCACAAGAGCTTATGGCTCCTCATGAAGCTTTTTACCTATATCTTCCCAATCCTTTAAATGTAAAGAACCACTTTCTGGGTACCAGGAGCAGCAAGAGTATATCTCTGAAAGCAAGGCAGCAAGATAATTATTACTATGGTATGTCCAACCTTGTGAAGTAGAAAAAAGAGCTCATCCCAATGAAGTCTTTGAGTGGCAGATAAGGAATTCCCCATAGTTTACTTATTGGGATGGGTACCAGCCAAAGAAACACACATGTCATAGCCTGCTTCAGGAGGTAAGCTATTCCCTTCCCCTGTCACCTGTCAAAACATCCATAAGGGTCCCTTTTTCAGGAGGATTTGTTGCTTTAGCTTCCCTGTGGATAGAGAGGCTGTGAAGTGGTATGGGGAGAGAATTCTCTCATGCCCCA
This sequence comes from Tamias sibiricus, assembly GCA_025594165.1. NCBI lineage: Eukaryota > Metazoa > Chordata > Mammalia > Rodentia > Sciuridae > Tamias > Tamias sibiricus. Next base: position 75,799,771 of record CM046661.1, read on the forward strand.
TGTTGGGTGCCACTTGTAAGAAAATCAAAAGGAGGCAGAAGCTGGTACAGAGGTAAAGTGGCAGAATACCAGGATGGGAGAGTGGCAGAAAGGCAGAGTTCCCCTTGTTAAAGCTACCAGCTTTATTGATATCAACAGGTTATATTAGGTCACTGGCGTCAGTAGTACATTATTGTTCATTGTGTCATTAGGTTACAGAGTTAGCAACATTATGCTGCTTATTTCTCACATACTATGGTTGCAAGTGTAATGTTAGGAGTTTTGTGTAGCTCTCAAGAAAGTCTGTTGTTTAAAGTTACTGTTATGTGCATAGGTTGAGGCTTAGCATAGCTTGGTGAAACATTGTGGTTGTCTAACAAAAGATTTCCTTTATTCCTAGGAGCTTAGTGCCTGAGATAAAGGTTGAGGTTGATAAGACTCTAACTCAGAGCCTCCTCATGCAGGACGTTGCCACGGCCCCTAGGCATTGCACATGTATTAGTTACCTTACTAGTGCCTGGGGGAAAATGCAGAATATTCCAAGTGTGTAAAACAGAGTGCCTGTTGCCCCCAGAAATTTGCTCACCATAGGAACACTGTTCTTACAAAACACCTCCTCTTTCTCCATCTTTTTTGATTCCTTATGTGTTTATTATTTTGTAATTTTTTAGTATTTCATGGCGTTACTATACCATAACACCTCTAAACAGGCCATATGTAATACCCCGATGATTGTTGGATGTTGCAGTTATCCACTTGTAAACATGATCATGACTCTTTTCAATAGCATGCCCAAAATAAGTAATCCAGATATATTCTTTTCATATCTTTATTGATGCATTCTACTTATACACAATAGTGGGATACATTCACATAATGAAACAACTTGTTGAGTTTCCATCCCCATACTTCTGATTACAGGAATTATATTTATTTACTCATCTTATACGTGAAAATGTAGTAGAGCATGCTTGGTACTAGTTGCCAAACCAGAGTGAAGGAAAAAGAAATCAGAAAGGGAAGGGTGGAAGGAGAAGCAGGAGACCAGAGGAGGTGGGCTCTCCCCTACAGTGCTTCAGGGATGCCAGCCAAGGATTAGAAACTTCCTGCACGCCCTATCTCCCCCATAACCATTCCTGCTTGTTTGTTTCTGAAAGTGAATAAGAAGATGATGTCCTTCAGAATGCTCTGCCATTTGAACCATACAGTCATAGTCATGCCCTCTATAGACCAATAAAATAATCAGCATGCACTTTCTGATTGCTATCTCGTTCTGGGGTGGGAGAGTGTGGGATCTGAGGGTCATGGACACGGTGTAAGAACATCATGGACCTCTCTCATGGATACTTCCAGAAAGCTTCCCACTCTCTTCATCCTCAAGCCAGGTGAAATCACTGTAGTGTTCCCAGCATCCCTTATGTTTCATAAGACAAGTGCAAGTTTTAAAACTATTTCAGAATATATGAACTAAGACTCTTGTAATTTTCTGGAAAGAAGGAATGTAGAACATCAGTGAGAAATTTGCACAGAGAGTTTGTACACATTTCCAAAATCATGACTCTGGTTTTCAATGATGTGAATGTGGGTTCAGGCTAGTACTCCCTAAAACCCAACTCTTCTCTCCTCCATTTATCTTTGCCTAAATCTATCCCTCTCTAGATTCCCACGTTTTTTATCCAAACCTATGTGAATTTGGTAAATAGCCAGTAGGATGGATCTCAGAGACATGAAACTTTCAGACCTTCAGACAAGACTCTCAGTTTTTTGCAGTCTCTGGACCATCATCAGGCTTATAGATTAGCATTGTGGCTGATAATAGTGCAGTATGATGTATCAGGTGTGTGGGAATTTAATACGGTTTCATGGTCATATATCCATATTACATATTTATATAACAAAACAAAGTTGAAATGTCATATCTTACTATCCAGGAAATTATAACATACTGAAATATTCTACATATTTTATATATTTATCTACTTATATATCCCTTTATTATTTAATGTAATGTCATGCTATGCTGGTGAGGCTAACCTTGAACTCACACTGTTCCTATTTATATTCCCAAAGCTGAAATTAAATACATGGGACCCCATGCCCTCTCTATCTAAATTAATTTAATTCCCTCTCCCTAATTTTTAAAAGGGAAAATAACTTGAGATATTCCAAAGCCCTCTGGAATCTCCCAAAATTCTATAAAGTACAAAAGGGTTTGAGGGAGAATTTGATTTTGGAAGAGCTCAAAAGTGTCAAAAGGTTTAAAAACACTTAATAAGTACAATCACAGCTCAATTTCAAACAATCCCAAAGTGTCAAAATAGTATGCAAACACTTTGGGTGAAGTAGTTGTAATATTGAGAAGACTCACAATTCTTAAGAAATTACATTTCTCATAAAACACAACATGTTGCATATGGAAAGTGTCTTGATGAAACAAAATCTTTGCTTCCTGGACCTTTTGCATAAAAGAAAAAGAAAACCCTTTACATTTTAAGATCAATAGTCACAAAGAATTTTATCATTTCAACAGAGATCCAAACCACTTCTATTTTTCTTCCTATATCCATATAATATTGGAAGTGTAAACCATTTTAAACCATATGTGGTAAATAAATGCATTCAATTCTTAGCCAGGTTATCTACACACATAATTTGTTTGTCAGTATTCCCATTCCAGAGATCTTTCACGACTTTCTAGTATCTATTTAGGCTGTGTTGTTTCATTTTTATTTTCCTGTTGTGAATCAATTAACTAATTCTAATTTGGGACAAGAATTACTCTCATGTTCCTTCACAAAAACAGATCTTTCGTAGCCCATAACTTCACTTGTTGGAAACATGATTTACTTTTCTCATACACAGAACTGCATTCCTTGGTTTTTCTCCTCTTATTTTCCAAATTTTGAATCCTTGTCTTAGTTTCTTTGACTTTATAAAGTTTGTTAAATTATTACAACTATTTAATGCCATAGAATGTGTTATCACATTGAGTAGTGTTTCGTTTTTATGTAATAGGCCAAAAGTAGATATATTTCTGTTTGCATTTAGCAGTTACTACTATCTTATGTAATCTAATTTAGTAATGATCTAGATATTTACTATTAAATATGTTTATTTAACCTAACTTACATAAACTTAAGAGTTAAAGGTCTGAATATTGGAAAATATTTTAACAGACCATCTATAAATACAATCATTGCTGAAATTCATTTATACACTTGTATCTTTCATGCACATATTCATTTGTTATTAACAACTATGTTTAGATTTCTCATGAAAATTTCATCATGTTAATTGTGGGTATTTTCCTGTCAAACAGTCCTCATCAGAGTGAGACTCTTACAAAAAGTTAAGATGCATGGATTTTTGTTGTTTCAATTTTCATCCTTGAGAATTACATTATTCTTTGTACACTTTTCCCTAAGCATGAACTTCCAGACTTAGATAATGAGCATATTTATATTTGTGACATAAGGATATGTCTTTCACATGGAAATTTTACAACTTCCTTTAAGGAAAAGAAGCAAGTTCAAAGAGTTTGATTATAGTGTCAACGTCCGTGATGGCAGAAGTCTACAGTTATTTTCAGTAAAGAATTACTGTTCTGTTTTTGAGCAGAAATCAGGAAGTCAAAGAGGTTGCTTTTTTCTCTGTCATTTCACAAATACCTTCAAATAGCATTTATGTAAAATGCATATTTGAGGGTGAATGAATATGTCATCTGACAAAAAAAAAACTTAGAGAAGAAAAGTTTATTTTGGCTCACAGTTTCAGAGTTTTAGTTTTGCCTTGAACAATTCCATTCCTCTCTACCCAAATGTAGGCAGAATATCAAGACAGAAGGAAATGCTACAGAGGATAGCCACTCAGCTAATGGCTGCTAGGAAAAAGAGAGAGATAACACAAGGAGTTAGGGCCAAAATATATAATCCCCAAGGCATGATCCCAGTTATCCACCTTCTCCAGTCATGTCCCACCTACCTGCAGTTACCACCCAGTAATCCATTCAAATTATTAATTCATTAGATTAATCCACTAATTAGGTTACAGATTTGATGATCAAATCATTTCATCTCCCAAATTAACATGGGAGCTTTTGGGTAACATCTTATATCCAAACATAACATTCCAAACCTGATCCCCCAAAGCTCCTCTTCATCTCAAAATGCAAAATGCAATTCATCCATCTACAAGGTCCTCATAGCCTTAAAAGTTTTGGCATTGCCCAAAAGTCCATGTCCAATGTCTCCTCTGAGACTCAGGGAAATCTCTTGATTTTGAGTTCCCTCCAAATCAAAAGCAAATTGTATGTAGCCATATAAGAAGACACAGAGTAAACATTTCCATTACAAAAAGGAAAAATAGGGAAACAAAACGAAGGGTAGGGACACAAACATAACTAAGCCCCAGTAAGGTAAACATTAGTTCCAGTAACTCCATACTCAGTATTTGGGGCATATGGTGATGAGGTCTGATCTAAAAGGGGCTTGGGTAACCCCACCCCTATGGCCTTTCCAGTTTCAGTCTACGTAGACCCTCTCTTAAACTGGCTTTTTTCAAACCAATGTCTTTACTCAGCAGTCATTCCATGTCACTCATATATTAATTCTGGCGTTTTCCATTCCAGTTTTAGTTTCACCTTTGCAGTTTCATACATCGCCTTCTCAGGAGTTGCATGCAGGAATTCTAACCATGTCACTCTTTGCTTGACCTCTCAGGTCTTCCTTGGAAATCTTGGTGGAAGTATTAATTTCCCTTTAAGAAAAGCATACACTATTCCTGGCTCTTTGTGTTGAATGAGATAACTGTATTTATATGGCTGTCTCTGTGTCTTCTGTTCTGTACCTTTGGTCTATGTGTCTGTTTTGGTGTCAATACCATGCCATTTTTGTTACTATGTCTCTGTAGTATGGTTTAAGGTCTGGTATTGTGATGCCTCCTGCTTTACTCTTCTTGCCAAGGATTGCTTTAGCTATTCTAGGTCTCTTGTTTTCCAAATGAAGTTTGGATTGCTTTTACTACTTGGGATTTTAATAATAATTGCATTAAATGTGTACAATGCTTTTGGTAGTATGGCCATATTGACAATACTGATTCTGTCTATTCAGTAGCATGGGAAATCTTTCCATCTTCTAAGGTCTTCTTCATTTATTTTCTTTAGTGTTCTGTAGTTTTCATTGTACAGGTCTTTCCCTCTTCTTTTAGATTGATTGCCAAGGTATTGTTTTCTGTTTTTGTTTATGTTTATGTTTATGTTTATGTTTATGGTTTTGGTTTTGGAGGCTATTGTGAATGGGGTAGTTTTCCTAATTTCTCTTTCAGTGGATTCATCACGGATGTATTGGAATGCATTTGATTTGTGGGTGTTGATTTTATATTCTGCTACTTTGTGGAGTTCATTTATTTGTTCTAGAAGTTTTCTGGTGGAAATTTTTGGATCTTCTAAGTATAGAATCATGTCATTGGCAGATAGAGATAATTTCAGTTCTTCTTTTCATAATCATATTCCTTGAAATTATTTCCTCTAATTGCTCTGGCTAGAGTTTCAAGGACATCCTTGAATGGAAGTGGTAAAAGAAGACATCCTTGTCTTGTTCCAATTTTTAGATCCAACCTTGCATCCCTGGGATGAAACCAACTTAATATGTTTTTGTATATGATTTAGCTGAATTTTATTGAAACTTTTTGCATCTATATTTTTTGGGGATATTGGTCTGAAGTTTTCTTTTCTTGATGTATCTTTGTCTGGTTTGGGTATCAGAGTGATATTAGCCTTGTAAAATAAGTTTGGAAGGGTTCCCTCCTTTTCTATTTCACAAATATTTAGAGGTGCATTGGTGTTGATTCTTGATTGAAGCTCTTGTAAAACTTGACTGAGAATCCATCTGGTCCTGGCCTTTGTTTGATTGGTAGGCTTTGGATGGCATGTGGCAGACTGGACTAAAACACAAGACCCAACAATATGTTGTCTCCAAGAGACTCACCTCATAGTCAAAGATGTCCACAGACTGAAGATGAAAGGATGGGGGAAAAAAAAAACATATCACTCATATGTATCATGTAAACAAGCAGAGGTTTCCATCCTCATATCAGATAAGTAAACTTCAATGCAAAGTTAATCTGAAGAGACAGAGAAGGACATTTCATACTGCTTAAGGAAATTATACATCAGTAAGACATAACAATTATAAATATTTATGTCCCAATCAATGGAGCATTTATGGACATCAAACAAACCCTTCTCAATTTCAAGAACCAAATAGACCACAACATACTAATACTGGGTGACTTTAACACACCCCTCTCACTACTGGACAGATCATCCAAAAAAAAACTACATAAAGAAACTATAGAACTAAATAATACAATCAATAATTTGGAATTAACAGACATATATAGAATATATCATCCATCGGTGAGTAAATATACTTTCTTCTCATCAGCACATGGATCCTTCTCTAAAATAGACCATATCTTATGCCACAAAGCAACTCTTAGTAAATACAAAAAGAAATTCTATCAGATCACAGTGGAATGCAATTAGAAATTAATAGAAAAATAAAAATAGAGGCTTATCTATAACCTGACTAAATAATACACTATTGAATGACAACTGGATAACAGAAGAATTAAGAATGAAATAAATAAAATACATAGAGTTAAATGAGAATACCAACACATCAAAATCTCTGGGACACCATGAAGGCAGTACTAAGAAGAAAGTTCATTGCATTAAGTTCATTCATTAAAAGAATAAAAAGTTAAAAATAAATAACTTAACATTACATTTCAAAGCCCTAGAAAAAGAACAACCAACAACAAAAGCAGTAGAAGAAAGGAAATAATTAAAATCAGAGATGAAATCAACGAATTTGAAATAAAGGAAACAATACAAAAAAATTGACAAAACAAAAAGTTGGTTCTTTGAAAAAATAAATACTATTGAAAAACCACTAGCTACACAAACGAAGAGAAAGAGAGAAATCTCAAATTACTAAAATACATGACAAAAAAAAAGAAATATCACACTACTAAAAATCAGAAGATAATTAGAAACTATTTTGAAATTTATACTCAAGTACAATAGAAAATCATGAAGACATCAAAAATTTCTAGAGATATAAGACCTACCCAAACTTAAAAGGACATAAACAGTTCAAACAGATCAATTCAAACCAATGAAATAGAAGACACCATCAGACACCATCAGAAGCCTACCCATCATGTAGTATTTTAGAATAACAAAAAGAGACACATTTAATTTTTTATGAGACATTTGAGATTCTTGGTTTTTTCCAATACATTGAAAAGAAAAACAATATATATATTGTTTTTCTTTATATATATATATATATATATATATTTCTTTATATATATATATATATATATATATATATATATATATACCTTTTTTTTTTTTTTTTGTACTGTGGATTAAACTTGGAGGGATTTACTACTGAACTACAATCCCAGTTCTTTTCATTTTTTATTTTGACACAGTTCTAAGTTGCTTAGGGCCTTCCTAAGTTGCTTAGGCTATCTTTTAACTTGTAATCCACCTGCTTCCACCTCCCAAGTTACTGGAATTATAGGCATGTGCCACCCTGCCTGTCTATGAAACTTTAATTGTTGAAAATTCCTCTCAATGGCCATGGTAGTCTCAATTTTTTTTTTGTTTTTGTTCTTTGTTTTTTGTTTATCAATGTCTTATGAATTTCAGTTTCTAAAATGCAAGAGAACTAGTGCCACTGGATTGAAAAGTGCCCATATTTGCTGTCTGTTTGAACTTGTCTTACCTGAAAACTTGTTACTCACTTAGTCCATTTTCTCTAAAAATTCTGAAGCGGAAACCAGTGTGATATTTGAACCTAGATAGAATTTAAAATACTCAAATATATATGGGCTAACAGACAAAGTGTTGGATTCATACTTGAAAAACATCTCAGTTATGACTTCTGCTATGGTTGAATATGGTTTGAGTGTCTGCCATGGGCTCATGGGTTGAAATATAATCCTCATAAGATAGTAAGTGGATAGATTCTTTTTCCAGGATTTACTAGTATTGACCTTTAAATGTTCAATGGGAAGCAGTGAGCTCAGGGCTCCACTTAATTCCTAAGCTTTTTTCTTTCTTTCTTTCTTTGTGGTCATTATCTTGATCTCCTGAAAATTACAATCCTGCTACTAGAACAATTTAAATATAAAGTTGACATAAAGTTGTCAAGTGTTTGTTTTACTTCCTAATGTCAGTCTATGTTTATTCATAGAGTTTCTCATAAGCAACACATACTTGAATCTTTTTATTAATCCATTTCATCAAAATGTGTCTTTTAGTTGAAGACTTTAACCATTTATATTCCAGGTAATTTTCAATAGGTAGGACTTACTAAAGCAAATGTTTGAACTTATTTGTCATTTCATTGTGGTTCTTTTTCTCTTATAGTCTTCTGCTCTGCTTAAATGATTTCTCTGGTAGTGTCTTGATTTTTCATATGACTTTGAGTTTGTCAATTACAGACTTTTGTTTGAACCTTACCACTATTGGTATTGACTTCAACAAGCTGTTTTGAAATGATAGTTTCATAATGTAATCTTAAATTTAAGATTGGAAAAAAGAAGCATAATGCATACTAACAAAAATCTCTGTGCTTACAATCCATTCCCCACAACATTTTGAATTTTTGATGTCCCATTTTCTTTGTTAACTTACTGTTATAGTTGTCATTCTTAACTTTTAAATTTCAGTCTCGTAATAAATACATAAATGGCTTAAACACTGTGTTTTCAATGTCACAGCATTTTCTATTTTCCTTTGTAGTGATTCTAACCAGTTAGTCTTACAGCTTCTCATGTTCTTTTCTTAGTCAGGGAGGTTTCAGTCTTTCAGTTTGAGGAACTCCATTATCATCTCTTATAGGATCAATCTAGTGGTGATGTATCAGGTCAGCTTTAATTTATCTTAGAATGTCTTTATTTCGTTTTAATTTCTAAAGGAGAACTTTGCTGGGTACAGGATGTTTTTTTTGTTGTTGTTGTTGTTTGTTTGTTTGTTTTTCATTCATGACCAAGAAAGTCTCATACCTCTCTTTTCTAGCTGAAAGATTTTCTGAAGAAGTTGGTTGTCTGGCCAATTGGGGCACACTTAAATACTTTTTTTCTTTCTTTCTTTTTTTTTTTTTTTTTTTTTTTTTTTTTTTTTTTTTTTGCTGGTTTCTCTTTTCCTGTGACCTTGACAGTTTGATTACAATATTACTTGGTGTGGATTTGAATCAAATCTTACAGATAACACTTGACCTCGTTGCACCTTGACTTTGTATCTTTCTCTAATATTGGAAATTTTCTACTATAATCTCTTTTGACATATGTTTCATAACTTGAGTATTTCAAATCCCTCTTGAACCTCAATAGATAGAATATTTGCTTTTAATTCTGTTCCACAGTTTCCACAACATTTCTTCCTTCTGCTTTATTATTCCTTCTCTCTCCCCTAATTTTGCAATTCCAAGCCCCTATCGAAGATCATAATTCTCCCTTTTGTATGACCTACTCTGGTATTGAGACATCCTATTAGGCTTTTAGTTCTAAGTCATCTCATCTGCGATAGTGGTAATGATCATAATTATACTACAATGTAAGATGTTTCTGAAGAGAAATGGCATGTATCCAGCGATCAATAAATGTTCCCTGTTATGTATATACTGGGCTCTGTTGGCACAATATTGATAAGCAAGGAGAAGAGACCATGTGTGACTGACTCCAGGGATTTGAGGTAGAGATTATGCAAGTAGTTATATTTCAGATAAATTTAGAAAGCAGATGAAGATAGATTTGTTACTGGACACTGGTTGGTGGAATGAAAAAAATAATAGTAACTCATGGTTTTAAAAAAATGGGATAAAATGACACTTATTAACTGGGAATTGATTAACAGTCATTGAGGACTGATTTTCCCACCCCAAGGTTCCATGATGAAGCCCCCCTTAGTACCTCAGACTGTATTTGGAGACTGAACTTTAAAACAGGGGTTAGGTCTGTCAGGGTCAGGTGTACCATGGAGTTCCATATACTGCCTCACCAAGTGATGACTTACTTTATTATTGTTAATGAATTTTTCTGTGCTTTTGTTATTTTATATTTGTGTACTGTTTACTATATTAAGTGTAATGTATTACAAATTTAATTACTGATAAACATTAAAGGAAAGCATTATTTTAAAGTATAAAATCAATAAACCTATTGCCTTAAAAAAAAAAAAAGAGGTTAAGTTATAATGAAGCTATTAGGATGGCACACAATCAAATCTGCCTGGGAATAATTGTTTCCTTTAAGAAAAAGACCTTCAGACACATAGAGACAGTAGGGATTGCATGTGCACATAGAAAGCCCTGCCTGAGGACACTGCATGGAATGACCCTGTGGGAGACCAGAAGAGGCCTCTGAAGACATCTAACCTACAATCAGACATGGTGGAGACATCTATAATTCCAATGACTTGGGCAGCTCAGGCAGGAGGATTGCATGTTTGATGCAACCCTCAGCAACTTGATGAGACTCTTAGCAACCTAGCAACAGTCAGTCTCAAAATAATAATAGAGGTAGCTCAGTGGTAAAGCACTCCTTTGTTATGGTTTACATATTAGCTGTTTCCCAAAAGCTCATATGTAATGCAAGGCAAGAAATATTAGAAGTGAAATTATTGGGTTATGAAAACCTTAAGCCAATCAGTGCATCAGTCCTCTGATAGGGATTAAATAGGTGGTAACTATAGGCAGGTAGGGTATGGCCGGAGAAGGTCAGTCCTTTGTGCTTGCATTTGGGGCATATATTTTCTCTGTCATGACAGGAGTCTCTCTCTCTCTCTCTCTCTCTCTCTCTCTCTCTCTCTCTCTCTCTCTGTGTGTGTGTGTGTGTGTGTGTGTGTGTGTGTGTGTGTGTCTACCCACCCCTCTTTCTGAGAATGCTATGTACTGGGCCAATTTCCTCTGCGATACTCTTCCATCATGATGTTTTTCCTCACCTCAGGCCCCAAGGAATGAAGTCTGCTACATATACATTGAGTCCTCTGAAACTGTGAGTCCCAAAATAACCTTTTTCCTCCTTAAAATTGTTCTTGTCAGGACTTTTGGTCACAACAGTTAAAAAAAAATCTTACTAAAATACCTAGTTTCCATTGTCAATATTAAAAAAATTAATAACAGAAACTGATACCAGATTTTCCTGACCTTAGCTTTGAAACCTGAGTGAAAAAATATTTCTCTTATTAATTTGGCAGAATGCAAAATGTCTGCTTATTCTTAGCAGACAGCACAAATTAAGATGGGGAAAAGGGGAATTCACATGTGGAAAAATATAATTCTTTCTTGCATGGTAAGGGTACTTTACATATTTCATTTATTGTTATTTTTCATTTTATTTTTTGTGTTCTGGGCACTGAACACAGGTATATTCTATTACTGAGTTACATTACCAGCTCTTTTTGTTTTATTTTGAGAAACAGTCTTGCTAAGGTGTCTTTTGTGGTCTCCAACCTGTGATCCTCTTCTGCAGCATCCAGATTAATGGGATCATTCCATGTCAAGATAGAGTACATATTTTAGACAAGACCCTTGCTTGAGGGTGTCCACTTGCCTACAGTTTTCCAACTCCTGCTGTAACCTTGCTCAATGCTTCAAACACACACTTCTTGACTCATAGATATTCTATCAGTGCTGTTGTTGCCTCAGTATAGTAGTGTCTGGTAAGCTCACAAGTCAGATTCTTCTTTCAGGATACACTAGTCTCTTTCATGCATTGCTGACATAGGAGAAGGTCAGGAGGATGGCCCAGGATAAGTGATATTTGGAAGAATCTCCTGCTCTGTGCCATGACCCACCAGGCCAAGGAAAAGGATGTCTGCCATCTCATTTTTTGCAGTTAAGGTCATTGCTGCTACAGATACAATGTTTGTACACTACAACTACCCACAAACACATCGCAATAGAAGAACAGATGCATAGCCTCAATTAACAGACAAATTCACATAATTATGGAATTTCAGTTCTAATATCTCTGCTGATTGCAAGGACAGTTTTACTTCAACATTGTTGTCTAACTCACGTGTTGTACCTCTGAGAAAAGATACACTGACAACCTCCTGCCCACCAAACTGCTGGGCTGAGGTGCCAAAGAGAAAACAGGGATGCAAGACATCCTTAGTGCATCAGCTGTAAGGTCAACCAACGTGGAGTTTGAAGGCACCACTGTTCTGCTCCTCCTTAAAAAGAAAGCATCTCTGCTTCCTCCAGTGCAGACTTGGGAGCAACTGCAGATCCTCCTCCAAGATGTTGGTGGTCCTGCTCACAGTGGCCTTTCTGGCCCTGAGCCCAGCTCAGAGCACAAATGAAGGTAAAAGCAAATGAGTATTGGAGTTACTCCTCTAGTTTAGAATGCTACTCTGCAGAGAAGGAAGAGGAGGGTGACAAGATTATAAGGACAGGGCTGCAGAGTTTTTATGAAAATTGCAGGACTACTTATGGCCCTGTTTCATATCAGGGCATTAGAGTTTCAGAAAAAATTGAAAGATCTTCTAAAAATTTTCAACCAGAATTATGGCAAGGTAAATTTTGCATTTGGGGAAAGATCTCTCCTCATTGTCACAGACGCAAGGAAGGTGGGAGACTGACACAGGGAAGCATTCTGTGGAGACATTATTGTATGCCAAACAAACAGGTTGCAAGCTGCATGGTTGTACAGCAGACGCAGGACATAGGAAGGGGAAATCAACACATCAGAGCTATGTCAGAAGCAAAGATCTAGAGACTAAACTGCATGTTCTCTACTAAGTTAGATAAAAATACCAAGAACCAATTTCTCATTTATCTCTGACCTACAATCAGTATTTCAATGTACTGTGTGCACTAGATATATCATTAAATCTAAAGGTTCAGGTTTACATCCTTGAAAAAGAATGTGAGTAGGGGAAAAAGTTTAACAAAGAAAGAGGGTAAAAAAAAGAAAATACTCAAATGCAATATTGAAATACCCAGAATACTTATCAAATATTAATTATAAGGTTTTCGAGAGGCTAATGAAAATCAATATGGTTTTTTATTTTCACCAAAATGAGGAGACTAAGCACCAGCACCACCAGGCCTTTCTCTTACATCTTCCTCCCTTTTCATCAGCATCACAGAGCGTGGCTGAGAGTTCACTTAGAGGGTGTCCAGGTTGTGTTTGAAATCACCTTTCCCAGTGGGACATAGGAGAACCCTGAGGTTGTTGACTGACTTTTCATTTCATCTGTTCTTATTTCCTATAGGTCACCTAAGAAGACCCTTCTATTCTATCGACAGGAAAGGCCAGTTCATCCTCAATCAACCTTCTCCTCCTTTTCCTCAGGAATGTTCATTTCTACCATGTCTCATTACGATCATTTTTATGTTCAATAAACAATGGAGGTCATTTACCCCAACAATATAGACAAGCCTTCCCAAACTTTTATTCTGGGTAAAATGAGCAGAACTACTAGCTTGATAACAAACTACTAGATTTGATAACAAAAGGCACAGTTAGGTTGTTGCCCAGGGAGAAAGAATTTTGAAGAGGTGACAGACAAATGCAAATGTGCTCATCTGTGTCCTCAGTGGTCATTCCATGGCTTCCTAGATTCCCAGGGCTCCTCTCTGGAGTAATATGGCTCCACAGTGAAATGCACAGAATTCTGTGTCTGTCTACCTTGTCTTCTGATATTATTGTTCAGCCCTTGTAGCTGACCAATACATGCCACGTGTCCTAAGCCAATTGTCTGGGGGCCACCACCTTGGGTTTCCCTTCACTCTATTACATGTTATCAAGGTGAGTGTAGGTCACTAAACGACTACATGTCTTGATTCAACATCTGGCTTACATGTCTGACTTGAATTCACAAATTATCACTGCATCCTAAATTAAAACTGGGAACAAACCAACATTTAATCCCTTTGATTTGCCCATCTATTGTCTTAGGGGACATAATTAGAAATTGGAACATTTCAAAGGCTTTCTTTAAGGCAAATTGAAAGGAGTAATACCTTCACATCTAGGTATGACACAGTCCATATGGCGAGTCTATCAGTTAATAGGAGCTGGTCATGAAGAGGCAGTGGAAATGAAGGAGGTTATAGTTGAGAGGCAAGTTCTAGGATAAAGGGTCTGTGTGCCAAGGTCAGAGAGGTGCATGCCACCTCATCTGCTCTAGTTCTGTACCCACACAAAGGCTGAGGACCCAAGCCAGAGCTCTGAAGTGAGTTCACTCTTGTGCTTCTCAAAATTCAAGATGCTAACAAATCATCTGGAACCATGTTGAAATACATGGGCATGAAACCCATTTCTAAATGTGTATAGTCACATATTCTTGGGCCGTGTAGGATGACCATATAAATTCTTCAAGGCAATTCTGATCTCCTGTCATACTGCTACCTTTCTCTCAGTGTTTACTGAGCATGGTTACTTTGTGGGGGTAGAGCAGTGATCCCTCTTGATCCTGTGTCTCCTTACTCAGACTCAAATGATTTCTCATTTCCTGTTTCCATCTGACCATGTCAAGTGGGTTCTATCTCACACTGGGCCTCTCAGTCCAGCATCCCTGCTACATGAATTCACATCTGTGCTCCTAAATGTACACTAGATTTTTATGTTTTTTGGAAAATTAATCCATGCCTGTGCTGGAAAATCTAATGGAATAAAAAGGTGTGCAACTAAATCAGAAAGCACTTATCCTACCTCCCCATATCCTCCACTATAATAAGTCTGGATCATTAATTTTTTTGTGTATCCTCTTGGAAATTTTCATATGCACATAAACACATCACTTTATTTTATTCTACAAATTGGTACTATTAATTATAATTAGATCTCATTGTTTCTCACTTCAAGTACCATATTTTACATCAATTTCAGAGTGGTTCATGAGATACACAGATCATTCTAGCATCTTCCTTCCTTCCTCTTTCTTTCTTTGTTCTTTTTTGCTTCTTTCCATATAAATTTCTTCCTTAATTTTTGAATTTAATCATCTCTTCTTTTCTAAATACTGTAGGAAACTCAAAAGGAGACAGAATCAAGGTGCAGAGGCAAAGTGGAAAAATAGCAGGATGGAAAAATGGCAAAAAGGCAGAATGTTCCTTGTCAAAGCTACCAGCTTTATTGATATCAATAGGTTACATTAGGTCACTGGCATCAGTAGAACATTATTGTCCATTGTGTCATTTAGCAGGTTACAGAGTTAGCAACATTTTGCTGATTATTTCTCACTTTTATACTATAGTTGCAATGTGTAATGTTAGGAACTTTGTGTAGCTCTCAAGAAAGTCCATTGTTAATCAATCAACAAATACATGAAAAAATGCTCAACATCACTGGCAGTTAGAGAGATGCAAATCACAACTACCCTAAGATATCATTTCACACCAGTCAGAATGGCAGCTATTAAGAACACAAACAACAATATATGTTGGAGAGGATGTGGGGGATAAGGCACACTCATACATTGCTGGTGGGACTGCAAAATGGTGCAAACATTATGGGAAGCAGTATGGAGATTTCTTGGAAAACTGGGAAGGGAACCACCCTATGACCCAGCCATCCCACTCCTGGGTCTATTCCCAAAGGACTTAAAAACAGCATATTACAGTGACACAGCTATCTCAACGTTTGTAGCTGTACAACTCACAATAGCTAGGTTGTGGAACCAACCTAGATGTCCCTCAGTAGATGAGTGGATTAAGAAAATGTGGTATATACACACAATGGAATTTTACTCAGCAATAAAAGAAAAGAAAATAATGGCATACACAAGTAAATGGATGAAGTTGGAGAATATAATGCTAAGTGAAGTTAGTCAGTCTAAAAAATCCAAATACCAAATGTTTTCTCTGATATAAGGAGGCAGATTCACAGTGGTGTTGGGTGTTGGGGTACATAGGAAGATTAGAGGAACGCTAGAATGGTCAAAGGGGAGGGAGGAGAAGGGAGGGAGCTAGAGGGGAATGGGGGGTGGGGAGAAGAAAAGGTGGTATACTTTAAAATTACTTCTAAACAAGGAGCATTTGAAGAATCTTCTCCCGATGCCATTACAGACTATAATGGGAACCAGTACAACTTTTTCATTTAGGACTTCAGGGAAGTTTATAAAAAATGAATGGCTTGATCTGCAGGAAAGAGAAGAGGGGAAAATATGTTCTGCAAACTGATAAACAGACACTATTCAAATTGTTTGATGAGTTCCACAGTGATACTTAAGTGATGGCACCTGTGTTGATAGGTGGCTCAGTGGTCATTCTGTGCAATATAAAAGTTAAGGTGGGTCTCATGTTTAGAAAACATTTGTTCCCACAAAAAGACAAAAAAAAAAAAAATAGTCCATTGTTTAAAGTTACTGTTATGTGCACAGGTTCAGGCTTAGCAGAGGTTGGTGAAATATTGTGGTTGTCTAAAGAAAGATGTCCTTTATTCCTAGGAGCTGAGTGCATGAGATCAAGGTTGAGGTTGATAAGACTCTAACACAGAGCATTCTCATGCAGAGCATTGCCACAGACCCTAGGCATTGCGGAAAACAGGGTGCCTGTTACCACCCCCACCCCAGGAGTTTACTCACCAGAGGAACACTGTTCTGTACATTTCTACAGCCAGAATCCACACAGCTCTCCTTTTCTGTTTTGTATGGCATTTTTGGATGAATCACATCTGTTTTCTCTTTAATATTGGCAAGGGTAAAAAAAATAATAAAGTAGGCTTTGACAGTAACAAGCACAACATAACAATCCCAGTGTTAGTAAACACCCACCTAGGAACAAGGAGTCTGGTTTTTCTGGATTTCCTATAGCTGGGGTACAACAGCAGAACAACATTATCATAAGGATCAAAATATTTGCTGAGTTTTGTGTAAGTTTAGCAAACAAAGCACTAACCAAATTTACAGAGTACATTTTAACCCCATTTGAGTCAACAACCATTGAGTTGAGGCTGCTAATGATTTCATATTTTCCCAAGTCTCCAGAGGTCAGGTATCTCAGGGATGTCTTGCAGTGTTCCTTCTCTTTTGAGGAGAATGTTCATCTTTTTGTTTGGTGGAGTCCTCCTCATCCACGGTCAAATGAAACTTTGGATCGGGTTGTAAAGTCCATGATGCCCATTCATAATTGGCAGGTCTCGTGCATTGAGCTAGAATCCAAACAGGACCTGTTGGTGTAAGATTAGCAGTATATCATATTCCCCATGTGATCAAAGGTACAGGGTCTTGCCATCCTGGTCTGATGGAACCCGATGTTTTACATAAATTTTTGGTAATGGTTGTTTGGGAATAAAATTTCTACCCAAGGCAGGTGACCAGTTGTGAGTATTATCTTTGATAGTATGTTGAGAGCATTAACTATAAATAAAACAATATTTAAGGCATCATTAACATGAGAGAGGATAGGTCCCCTTTTTTGTTTTTGTTCTAAGAGGCATGTCTTTAGGGTAATATGTGTTTGTTTAATTAAGACTTATCAGGATGAAGAATATTTTTATGGGTTAAAATTATATTTTAATGAGTACAAAATTGTGCAAAAGAAACAGATGTATATGTAGGAGTGTAATCTATTTTTAAATGAGCAGGCTTGCCCATAGTGGCAAAGCAGAGTAATAAATTTAAAAATGTATGCAAATGCCCTTTTCAGACCCGTGGGCACTAGCCCAAATAAACCCAGAGCGAGTATCAATGGGAACATGAAGAATGGAATATGGATCAAAAGGAGGGAAATGGGTAACACCCATTTGTCAAAGTGCATTAGGCTTCATGGATTTATAGATTTCCACACAGGAGCCCAGAAAGGTGTACAGTGAGAACAGTTCTTGACAATGGTGCAAGCCTGTTGGGAAGAAATGGACAACACTTTTATTAGTGAATAAGCATTTTGGTGAAAAATTCATGAGATTTTACAGTATCTGAAAATAAAGGACAAAGGGATCTCATAGCTTTGTCTGTGTGAGCATTATCCTTCATCAGAGGTCCAGGAATCTTTGTGTGGCTACATATATGAGTAAGGAAGTTAGGGGATGCATAATGCTGTAATAAAAGACTTTGAAGGATTAAAAAAGGAGGTAGTAAATTGGAATCCAAATGAGGGTATAACACAGCTATAGAAACATGAGGAACAAGTTTAGTTATATATTGAGGTTTGTAATAGTGTTAAAGTAGTAGAAAATAAACTCATCACTAGGATAATGGTGGTTAATTGAGCTTGCTGTGGAGAGATTTGAAGTAGGGTATAATAGTTATTCCATTTACCAATAATAAAAGCAGATATTATTTCTCTTTTGATTACCTTTATATGTATACATTATTAACCCATGTACAAGAGGAATGGTAGACATCCAGGAAGAGGGAAAATGTGTAACTTGATGTAGCAAAGACAACTGTCCCTCATGAAGCATGTGAAAAGCAATTGGTGCTTAAAAATCTGTTAATGTAGCTTGATAGTAAAAGTAAATCTAAAAGTATTGAATATGTAAAGTTTTTTAATAAGTAAGGTTTAAAACATGAATGTCCATGCCTGTTAATGATAAAATTTTAGTATGACTATCAGCAATTAACTGAGCATATATATCAACAAAAGGCAAAATATTTTGGCCTGAAAATGAGAATATAATCATTTTATATATATATATATAAAATATATTATTATTATTATAAATAGTAATTACTGCTGTAAATGCATAAGGTTTTCCAAAATAAAGTATCAATGATAATACCACATTAAATATTGAAACTTGATTTATCATTACTGTTGATAATTTTTGTTAATTTTTTGTAAAGCCTGTGTTGAAGAGAGAGTTAAAAAAGGATGGAAGTTGGGTACTTCTGGGTTTTTTTTGTTGTTGTTGTTGTTGTTGTTGTTGTTTTGTTTTGTTTTGTTTTTTACCAAAAAAAAAAAGAATAAGAATAAGAATAGAGTAGTTGTGCATCTAATATGTTTAAGAAACCATATTTATGAAAAGTAATGCCATTTATGTTAAATTTAATTTATTTATTTTAACTGTACAATGTAAACATTAGAAAAATGTTGATAACAGTATTAATTATCTCTTTTGTGTTGAAAAATTTTAGAAGCAATGGATATGGTATTACATTTAGACATTTTTTAGAAATTAAAACTTTATTGTTTGGTCACCTAGAAAATTTTGTGAGTTAAATTTTAAAAGATATTGATATTTTTATTTAATTACTTGATTTGAATTGAATTATTTGGATCTATTTATTTATTTAAATGTTAATTAATGAACACTTGTTTGTTTAAATGTCAATTTAATATCAAGAATGTAATATATAGACATAAGACCAGTCTGTGTAATTGGAAATGCCAGGTATAAAATCCAATAGCCATAATGAATGCTGAAACCAAAGGTTTCAGATACCCAACTATTTGTCCGTGATGGTTATGAGATTTATTCCCAGCATCACCATGTTTATATCCTCCTGATGATTTATTAAAAGAAATTTTTTAATGTATTTGAGAGATAACTCTAAAGAAATTGGCCTTTGGACAAAGACAGAATGTAAAAACCTTTATAGTTAGATAACACAAGACTGATTAGAAAAAATACATTACCTTACATAGAATATTTAAAAACACAAACATAATACTAGCTTTTCCATCACATCAAAGTGTACTTTTGTTCAGATAAGAATCAGTTGGAAGCTTACAAAATTAAAAAAAAAAAAAAAAAAAACTTTTTTGAAAAAGAAAGCTTGTACTTTTGGAATCTTTCTACTTTTCTTTCTGTGCTGTAATATAGGGAGGAACTGATTAAGAAAGCCAGCTGAAAACAGATAAGATAGCCAGCCAGGCAGTTTGGATATGGAGATTCCTAGGAAAACTTGGAATGGAACCACCATTGACCCAGCTATCCCACTCCTCGGTCTATACCCAAAGGACTTAAAAATAGCATACTACAGGGATACAGCCACATCAATGTTCATAGCAGCACAATTCACAATAGCTAGATTGTGGAAACAACCCCGATGCCCATCAATAGATGAATGGATAGAGAAACTTTGGTACATATACACAATGGAACACTACTCAGCAATAAAAGAGAATAAAATCATGGCATTTGCAGGTAAATGGATGGAGTTGGAGAAAATAATGCTAAGTGAAGTCAGCCAATCCCAGAAAACCAAAGGTCGATAGATTCCTTTGCTACGATGATACTGAATTATAGTGGCAAGGAAGGGGAGATGAGAGGAATGAAGGAATGTTAAATAGAAAAAAGGGGGGAAGGAAGGAAAAGGGGCAAGGGGATAGAAAAAATGGCAGAAGGAGTTTGACATCAATACACTAAGTGCATGTATAAATCCTCAAATGTTATGAAAATACTTTGTGTAAAACCAATGACTTGGAAAACTGTGCTCTTTATATGTAATATGAAAGAAATTGCACTCAAAAGCATGTATAACAAATTAAATTAAATTAAAAAGAAAGAAAAAAGGGACAATTTATTTATTTATTCACTTATTTTGTTTTAACTGGTTTTACATAAGCTTAGTAAATCTTGTAGGCCTTGTAATTTACATTTTGATTATAAGGCTAGGAGATCCAGTAGAAGCTAAGAAGTAGGGAAAATTGTTGCAACCATTTTTTTAATAAGATTATTCTCTTAAAACATGGTGTAGTAGTTAATATTCTTTCTGGAGAGTTCTTTTTTTTTGTTTGTTTGTTTGTTTGTTTTAAATCTTGTAATAGTTTTCACATATGGTTGAACATGAGTAATGATTTGTTGTGGAGGAAGGGGCAGAGCATGGTAGCCATAGGGAGCTTTTGGACTCTTGTTCTTTTCAGCATCTTTTTTGCCCCAGACCTAGATGGCCCCTTGAAGAGACCATACATAAGGCCATACCATAAGAGCTATTACTGTGACAATACTATTGGTGTCTGCTAACCCTATAATTGGTTCCTCATTTAAACAAAGAGTGTTTTAAGTCTACTTTCAGTAATTGGTAAACATGTACCAATGATAGTAGAGCCAAACCTTGCATTACCCTTTGATTTAAAGGTTGTTGAGCTGAAACATAGGGAATCACAATCAATTTAGCAATTTAGCAATAGAGCATCTTTTAGGGAGGTTTAAAGGCATATGGGACCACATTTGGACATATATTGTACCAGTATAGTCAAAACAAATTCCTCCCAGAATAAGACATTTTCCCTCTTTAACATTATAAGAATGAGACAAAATTAATTGAAAAGTATTTTTGGATAAAGGTAGGGGACTTTGAGAGGATTTAGAGATCCTAAAGATAGCATTGTGACAAAGAAATGAAATTTGCAGCACAAGCACAAGAGCTTGTGTCTCCTCATGAAGCTTTTTACCTATATCTTCCCAGTCCTTTAAATGTAAAGAACTACTTTCTGGGTACCAGGAGCAGCAAGAGTCTATCTCTCAGCAAAGCAGCAAAATGCACATTGCTTATGGTATGTCCAGCCTTGTGAAGTAAAAAGAAAAGCTGAGCTCAATGATGTCATTGAACATCAGATAGGAAATTCCCCATAGCTTACCAGTTAGGATTGGTACCAGCTGATGAAAGACACGTGTCTTAGCCTGCTTCAGCTGTAAGCTACTCCCATTGCCTATCACCTGTCAAAATGTACAGAAGAGTACCTTTCTCTGGTGGATTTGTTGCTTTCACAAATTCCTGTGGATAGACAGCCTGTGAAGTGATGGGGGGAGAAAACTTTCTCATGCCCCATGTTGGGTGCCAGCTGCAAGAAATTCAAAAGAGACACAGACAAGATACAGAGTCAGAATGGCAGAATGGCCAAGCTGCCAGCTTTATTTATATCAATAGGTTACATTAGGTCACTGGAATCATTAGTACATTATTTTTCATTATGTCCTTAGGTAGGTGAAGAGTTAGAAAAATTATGTAGCTTATTCCTCAGTTACATAATATAGTCGCAAT
Organism: Tamias sibiricus; assembly: GCA_025594165.1. Classification (NCBI taxonomy): domain Eukaryota; kingdom Metazoa; phylum Chordata; class Mammalia; order Rodentia; family Sciuridae; genus Tamias; species Tamias sibiricus. The sequence continues at coordinate 75,821,708 of CM046661.1, forward strand.
GTGCAATGTTAGTAGCTTCCTGTACCTCTCAAGAAAGTCCATTTTTAAAGTTACTGTTATGTGGACAGGTTCAGGCCCAGCAGAGCTTGGTGAAACATTGTGGTTGTCTAACAAGAGAGTTTCTTTATTCCCAGGAGCTGTATACCTGATATCAAGGTTGAGGCTGATAAGACTAGCACAGAGCCTCCTCATGTTTGAAGTGAAAAGCTCTGTACGTCATTGCTACAGCAGCTAGGCATCCTGTGTCTTTGTACAGAAGTTTTCCTAGCAGCCAGGCATTCTATGTCTTTGCCCAGAAACTTCCTAGCCACCAAGCCTGCCACAGTCATGGAGCCATCGGAGACCCTAATCCCAAACACAGAACCCTTACACGCTGCCTCTTGTAGGCCCATAAGCATTCAGAAGTTTTCACTATTCAAATCAACAAAGAAGAATGGACAACTGCATTTATATTCCCTATCAGAATACATCTATGACTGTGCCAGGAAAAACCATCAGCCTACTTACTCTGCAAGGGTCAAAGTATCTGTAGCAAACCCAAATATGTAGGAGGCCATCCCTCAGTATTCTCTGCACCCCTACAGAAAAGGCCAGACAGAAATCCTCGTGCAAAACACCGGACCCAGTCATCCATGCTGGACAAGCAGGCCTGTTTTTAGATTTCCATTCATGTGGCCCTCCCTGTCTTACCTCAAACCAACCTCTCCTCTAATTACCACCAGCCATAGACAAAAACTAATAATCATCCAAGACCTACAGAAAGTCTGAAATGAGGACACAGGTGGGTATTCTGGTCAATGCAGGTTTTCCATGAAAGGGTGAACAGTCCAGTACTAGATGGAACAGAGTGGACAGCAACTGAATAGACAGCAAGCAATGCCATGCCCAGAGAAAACCTGCTGGAGCTTAATAATAATTGGAAACAGAACATGAAACAAATCTCATGCAGGAGAGACTAGACCCTGATTTGGAAGTTATACAAAAGCATTTTGTGAAAATTCCAGGGGGGAAATCAAAGTATACAATAATAACTACAGGGTTGATTCAGATTCAGAATACAAATTATCTACTATCAGATTCAGAAGAAGAGTAGGAGGACTGCCAATCAGAATATTGCAGAAAATGTTCTCTGTTTAAGACCAATGTGAGAAAGCAGCAGAGAATATGGCTATAAAAGAAATATGAATGCAATGCAGTTGAGAGTTTGAAGTGAATTGCAGGTTGCATTATTCAAATCCATAAGTGCCCCTCCCCTTGTTTTTTTAGTTTTGGTGTTAGTGATTGATCCTAGGAACACTTTACCACTGGGCCACATCTCCAGTTCTTTTTTTTTTTTTTTTTTTTTTTATTTTTCTTTTTTTGAAACAGTATCTTGCTAAGCTGCTTAGGGCATTGCTAAATGCAGAGGCTGGCCTCCAAACTGGGATCACCCCAACTCAGCTTCCCAACTTGCTGAGATGACAAACATGAGCCACCACTCCTGGCACAATTATGCCCATTGTAATGGGGATGATAGCAATGTTTCCTAGATGAAATAAAACTGAAAAGGCATGTTACAGGACACTGTGCAAAAAGGGAAGGTGCCTAGGAGAATCTGAGGCCCAAAACAGCTTGTTTCGTCCAGGAACTGGCTATTCATGTGCCATGCCATGAAAATCCATGGGATTTAGAGGCCATATTAATTTGGATATTGCTAGGAAGAGTTTCTACAATGTTTCTACAAGGTATCTACAAGGTTTCTACAATGCCTGATAAGGGTCAGAACAACAGATCTTTCTGAGAATGAAATGTATCATTTAAAGGTTTAGGACATGTATGGTGTCCAAAAGGATTACAGATTTTAGCAGGAATGGTCTGGATTTCACCAAGAATTCAGTGTAATATCATACACTTGTGGACACATCCATCATGTTTGATGGAGTTGGGGATATGAAAATTTCAAAGATATTAATAAATATTCATTTTTGGTGATAGTGTTTAAATAAGTAAACACACATGAAAAGAATGACAGGCCATGAAAAAACAGCACAGCAGTTAGAATGGATTCATGGTATCATAAAAGAGATTGAAATTCAGATAATGGTGGAACTTCAGTTCTAATATCTCTACTGAATGTGCAAGCAGTTTCTTTCAACACTGTTGCCCAAGGCACAGGTTGTACCTTTTAGAAAGGAGACACTGACAACCTATTGCCCACCCCATCCTGCTGGACTGAGGTTCAAAGAGAAAGCAGGGATGCAAGATCTCCTAGTGCGTCAGCTGTGAGGTCACCCAGCATGGAGCTCAAAGATGCCACTATTCCTTAAAAAGGGAGCTGCCTTGCTTCCCTTAGCACAGACTTGGAGCAAGTGCACATCCTCCTCCAAGATGCTGATGGTTCTGCTCACAGTGGCCTTGATGGCCCTGAGGCCTGCTTGGAGTGCAAGTGAAGGTACAATGAAATACTGCTGGTGGTGATAAGGGGCTGTGATTTGTTTTTGCTGGGACTGGGGAGACTGCAGTGCAGAGAGGGAGGTGAAGAAGGAGGGAAGGAGATGAGAAGAAACAGTAGACTGCAGAATTCTTAGGACAAGGGTAAGGCCACTTGTGACCTCATTCCACATCCAATATGTTAATTATATTATATTTAATGCATAATGGGATCACCATAAAAAGTTTTGGCCAGAGGAATGATACAGTAAGTTTGGATTTGTAGGTTGTCCTCTGTGTCCTGTAAAGGACAGAATGATAGAGGACAAGACTGAATGGGGCAATCTAATTGAGAAGACAGTTTTTAGAATTGGGTTCCGGCATCCTTGCTGTATAGAGAAACAGAACAGAAGAAGAAAGTACACACACATCCAAGATGTCTCAGAAATGGAAAATTGTAGAATGATTTTACTTTCTCCACATAGGAAGATAGAAATATCAGGGCCCTATTTTCACATTTTACTCTCAATTACATTCATTATTTGAATATGCTATAAATGGTGTATGTAACCTATGCCCAAATTTTGTTGCTGGGTTCCCCTCTCAAGAAAGCATGTGAATATAAGCAAAAGATTTGATAAAGACAGAGTAAAATAATGATAACATTGGATTTTGAAATTCTCAGAACACTTAACAAATATTAGCAGCAAGGTTTGGAGAATTCTAGGGAGGACAAAATTTTTGTTTGAACGATTTTTTTATTATATTATTTTTAGTTCAAAGCATGTGGTGGAGACTCAGCATGGCAACCACCAGCCATTCCATTCTAGTCTCCTATCGTGCCCACAGAATCACATAGACTGACTGACAAGTTTACTTATGGGGTGCACAGGTTGTGGCTGGAAGTCACCTTTCCCTGTAGGATACCTGTCAACCCTGAGATTGGGGACTAACTTTTTACTTAATCTTGTGCTTCATTTCTTAGAGTTTAGCTGTGAAGACTCTTCCTCCCTGGAATCAGTTTAGATCCAGTTCATCCTCAACTTTCTTTTCTTTGTTTTCCTCAGGAATTTTTAAATTTTACAAAGTCATGTTATAATCATTTTTATTTATAGCAATTACTAGTTGCTAGTTCTCCCAAAGATATACATGAACTTTCCCCAATCTAAATCTGGAGACTAGGTGCATGACACCAATTTGAATAACAGGGAGCCCTGGCTTCCATGACAAAATTAGGCCCTCTGCTCCCCCCAGGCAGAAATGACTGCAGAGAGATGATGCATGAATGGGAAGGGTCCAAATTCTGGCTCCTCCCTGGGTCTGAGAGTCACTCAGCAGCTTCACTTTTCCTCAGTGGGCCTCTCTAGCACTGCAGAGTTTTAGGATTAAATGAACTGAAGTAAGTATCTGTCTTCTTTTTCTCTGTTTTTCTCTGTTCTGCTGTGTCCTGGTAATTGACAAAAAATTCCATAGCTGTCTAGTGAATCTTGTGGATCATCACTTATCTTTCTCTTCTCTGTCTCAGTATTTCTCCATGGGGATCTTGGGCCCTGACCAACTGGTCTATTGTTAAATAAATGCCTCAGGTGAAAAGACTTGGATTCATGGTCAGCCATTTATTACTGAGCCCCAAAGCATAACTGGCCACATAACTGATATTCATAGTCCTTTCATTTTGTTTCTCTTCTGTCTCCGATGGTAAGGTATTCAAGACATTTTTGTTGTTTTCCAAACTTAAGGACAAACAATTGTTCTTGGAACTAAATGTGAGATGTTCCATATGAGAGTACAGTGGTAAAGAGGAGCTCTTCATGAGGAGGGACAGGGCATGAGGAAGGCTGGCAGCTGAGAGAAACGTTCAGGAAAAAAGTGTCTGTGTGGTAGGATCAGAGAGGTAAATAATAAGGAGTAAGGAGAGTTTCCCACCACTAAGCTCATCTATTCTTGGGCTGTACCCAAACAGAAGCTGAGGAGCAAAACCAGCTCTACCAGCAGCAGCTTCAAGGAGCAGCTGGTGCTGGAGCCCTACAAGAAATTCCTTCGCAACTAGCAAGCCAGCAGCAAAGCGGACTAGCCAAACAGCAGCTAGCCGCCGCGGCCGCCGCCACTGGTTTAAAGCAAGGAGCAGCAGCACTAGCAGCCAATCAACAGGTACAAGGTGCAGCCGCTGCCGCCGCTGGTTTAAAGCAAGGAGCAGCAGCACTAGCAGCCAATCAACAGGTACAAGGTGCAGCCGCTGCCGCCGCTGGTTTAAAGCAAGGAGCAGCAGCACTAGCAGCCAATCAACAGGTACAAGGTGCAGCCGCTGCCGCCGCTGGTTTAAAGCAAGGAGCAGCAGCACTAGCAGCCAATCAACAGGTACAAGGTGCAGCCGCTGCCGCCGCTGGTTTAAAGCAAGGAGCAGCAGCACTAGCAGCCAATCAACAGGTACAAGGTGCAGCCGCTGCCGCCGCTGGTTTAAAGCAAGGAGCAGCAGCACTAGCAGCCAATCAACAGGTACAAGGTGCAGCCGCTGCCGCCGCTGGTTTAAAGCAAGGAGCAGCAGCACTAGCAGCCAATCAACAGGTACAAGGTGCAGCCGCTGCCGCCGCTGGTTTACAGCAAGGAGCAGCAGCACTAGCAGCCAAACAACAGGTACAAGGTGCAGCCGCTGCCGCCGCTGGTTTAACGCACGGAGCAGCAGCACTAGCAGCCAAACAACAGGTACAAGGTGCAGCCGCTGCCGCCGCTGGTTTAACGCACGGAGCAGCAGCACTAGCAGCCAAACAACAGTTACAAGGTGCAGCCGCTGCCGCCGCTGGTTTAAAGCAAGGAGCAGCAGCACTAGCAGCCAAACAACAGTTACAAGGTGCAGCCGCTGCCGCCGCTGGTTTAAAGCAAGGAGCAGCAGCACTAGCAGCCAATCAACAGGTACAAGGTGCAGCCGCTGCCGCCGCTGGTTTAAAGCAAGGAGCAGCAGCACTAGCAGCCAAACAACAGTTACAAGGTGCAGCCGCTGCCGCCGCTGGTTTAAAGCAAGGAGCAGCAGCACTAGCAGCCAATCAACAGGTACAAGGTGCAGCCGCTGCCGCCGCTGGTTTAACGCAAGGAGCAGCAGCACTAGCAGCCAATCAACAGGTACAAGGTGCAGCCGCTGCCGCCGCTGGTTTAACGCACGGAGCAGCAGCACTAGCAGCCAAACAACAGTTACAAGGTGCAGCCGCTGCCGCCGCTGGTTTAACGCACGGAGCAGCAGCACTAGCAGCCAAACAACAGTTACAAGGTGCAGCCGCTGCCGCCGCTGGTTTAAAGCACGGAGCAGCAGCACTAGCAGCCAAACAACAGTTACAAGGTGCAGCCGCTGCCGCCGCTGGTTTAAAGCAAGGAGCAGCAGCACTAGCAGCCAAACAACAGTTACAAGGTGCAGCCGCTGCCGCCGGTCTTAAGCAGGCAGCAGCGCTACACAGTGCAGTCGGAGCCGGAGCCGCCTCCGCCGCCGCCGCAGCTGCTTATAAGCATGGACTAGCCAAGAAAGCCGGCGGTGCCTCCGCTCTTGGTGCTTTGCAGGGAGCCACAGGCCAGCTACAAAGTGGCGCCGCCACCGCTTTCGCCGCGAAGGCAGCGCTCAAAACAGGAGTCCTGCCGCAGCAAAATGCTTATCCTGGAAAGCAAAAATGACCACCCCAATCACAAGGTAATCGTGAGCATACTCCTTCATTTCATCCCAGCTAGTCAAGGAACCACCACCCTCCTCCCAAGAGCGTAGACTACAAAAACCTTCCATCCTCTATCATCCTAGTAATCTAAATTGAAAGACACCTAAGATTCTAATTCACTCCCAAACAGAACCCTAACCACTACACTTATCAAAGTTCAGTGTTTCAGGAAATCAATTGGTAAAATGAGGAATATTCACAGTCATGGAATCTCTTTCTAAATATTTCTCTGGGGTAGATTATGCAGATACTTTAAGAAGTTCTCTCTCCTAGGTAATTATGATTTTAAGGAGCCTTGCCCTATATTTTGCTTTTTCTCGTTGATTGTATGTCTTTACTTCATTCAAGTTGGTTTAAGAAAATAGATCACTTTTTTTCCTTTCCTTGTCTGCCTCTTTGCTCGGACTCAGTGACTTCTCGTCTCATATATTCTCCTGACTACTCTTCGCTTAGTTCTGTGTCATATCTCAGCTCTCACGCTCAGTACTCCTGTCATATGATATTCAAGCCTATAATGCTAATTTTTATCTAGATTTTAGAGTGCTCACTTTCAAATTAATCTATGCTCATGCAAAAAATAAAATTGATTTAACTGAAGAGAATGGCATGATGCTATTTCTTAAGGCCATTTCGCTCTACCTTCCCATCTCCCTCACCAAAAGCCACAATTATAATTTCCTTTTGATATCTTCTTAGAAATTTTTATGCATATATAAGTACATAATCCTTTTCCTACAAATGATGACAAAAATTATATGCATATCTGTATGTTGCTCATTTCAAATGACATACTTCTTTAATATTTCTTCCCTAAGCAGTTTATATAGATACACAGATTATGCCTTTCTTCCATTCTTCCTTCCTTCCATTTTCTTTCTTTCTTCCTCCTTTGACACTCTATTCTTTCTACTCTACCTTTCCTAATTTCATTGTCTCTTTAGCTTCTCGATTTCTTTCTTCTTCCACATTTAATATTCTTGCAATTGTATCATTTTCCATTGTGTAACTTTGTCATAATTTCTAATCAAATCTTGCTCATAGACTTTTAGCTTGTTTCAATTTCACTATTATAGATGTTTTGCAGTGACTATTTTTGAAGATATAGAATTGATCATTTTCAATAGAAACCAAAAGATAAGCAACCTAAGCATAATTATCACTTCCTCATCTTCCAAGCCAAACTGGCAGGCTCTAAATGTGCTAAGTGTCTAAGAAGAAAGAACAATAAAATTAGGAGTGAAAGGGGGGAAGGACAAGGGGAAAAGGAGGAGGAGGTGGGCTGTCACCTGCCTCACTTCAGTGATATCAACAAGTGATTTTCAGTCTCCTGCCATATCAGTTCTGCCCTGAAACCTTTCATGCTTGTTTGTTTCAGACACCCAAAGAGAAGATGATGCCCTTCGGAGTGTTACACTATTGGAATAATTCAGTCATAACTGTGTCTTTAATACAAAATAAAACAATCAGCATGTCATTTCTGATTTCTGTCCCTTTTTCTGGTGGCTGGACAGTGTGGAATTCAGGGGCCATGGACACAATGTAAAGACAACTAGGACCCTTCCCATGGGTGCTTCCAACCAGCTTCCCACCTCCTTCATCTACTAGTCAGCTGCCAGTCAAAAGACTTACTGTTTCCTTTCTGCCTTGGATTCTATAGGAAAAGTACACTTTTAAAAATTATTTTCAGAATATAATTTTAGAGAAACAAAGTTAGGACAGTACACAACCTGAAAAATTCTTAAAATTTCCAAAATAATTCAATCAAGTTTTTTGGGACATGAATGTAGTTGTAGTTTGCTTCTTCCTTGAACCCACTCTTCTCTTTCCCCCTAATTTATCATTACTCATTTCTGATCCATGTCCCCTACCATTCTTTATTCAAATAAAGAATGGTGAATTTCACAAAAGACATAGCCTGAGGGGTTTTAAGGAGTATAGAATTTGGAGTCCTTCAGATTTGATTTTATGATTATCTTCTTTCTTATAAGCTTTTGTCACTCTGTAAGCTGATATGATAGTCAAAATGATGAATGACAGCATCATACAAGACCATGTTAGGTTTGCAGAAATTTCATACAATGTTCAAGATACTTATTAATCACATTTAGCCATATGACTCAATAAACATGAGTCATCATTTCTCATTTCCAGGCTAATTTAACATATTGAAATCTTAATTAGGTTAATACCTCTTTTAATTAGAAGAGAAAGTAAATTATTTGGGATATTCCAAGACCCCCTGGAATCTCCCCAATTATAAGGACAAAAAGACTTAATTTAGTATTGATTTTGGAAAGTTGTCAAAATGCAAAAAGGTTAAGAATACTTCAATAAATAAAAATTGCAACTCACTGTGAAACAATACTAACTTGACAGAACATTGTAAGGCAAATGTATAATTTCTGTGGCTGCAAGATGAAAAAAGGCAATTTAATATTGAGAAGCCTCATCTTTTTTAAGTAATCAGAGATTGCAGAAAAGAACATGAATAAAAAGAATTATTTTATTATTAATTTATTGGTGCATTAGAATTAATTATATGTGATAGTGGGATTTTTAGTTACATAATACACGCATCAATGTAATAATATGATATAACCAATATTGTTTCCCTGTACTTCCATTTTTCTTTCCTTCTCTTCCTCCTTCCCCTTGCTCTCCTTCCTCTATTCTACTGGTCTTCTATTTTTACAAGATCCCCCCCCACACACACACACACACTTTTTTTTTTTTCTGTAACTTCCACATATGAGAGAAAATATAGGACTTGACTTTCTGAGTTTTGTTTATTTTGTTTAACACAATGCTGTCAAGTTCAATCCATTTTCCTGAAAATGACATGATTTCCCTCTTCTTTATTGTTAAGTATACTCCATTGTGTATGTATGCCATATTTTCTTTGTCATCCAATGAAGGACAACTAGGCTGATTCCATAATTTGCTATAGTAAATTGTGCTCCTATAACATTGGTATGCATGTATCACTAGAGTGCAATAACTTTAATACCTTAAGATAAATAATGAGGAGTGATGTAGCTAAGTTATATGGTGGTTCCATTCTTAGCTTTTGAGACACCTCTGTAATGATTTCTTTATACTAATTTGCAAGCCCACCAAAATTGTAAAAGTGTTCCTTTCTACCACCATCCTTTCTAGCATTTATTACTATTTATATTCCTGATATCTAATATTTTAACTGGAGTGAGATGAAATCTCAGTGCAATTCTGATCTGCATTTCTTTGTTTGCTAAGGATGTCAAACATTTTTTCATATATTTGGTGAACCATTACCTGTTTATTGGATTTTGTCCTACCTGAGAACGCTTTACCTGAACCAGTTCATTTTCTGCAAAGAATTCTGTGGAAAACAGTCTGACTTTTGAACCTGTGCAGTATTAAAAAATATCAAACACATGTGGGCAACGTGACATAAGAGTAGTTGGCAGATAATATTGGTAACTCCCTATGCTGTGATTGGATATGGTTTCAGTGTCCATAAAGGCTCCATGTGTTCAAATTTAATTCTCATTGTGAGGTAGTAAGAGGATATATTATTAATCTGAGACCACTGGTGATGTACTTTATGTGTTCAATTATAAGCAGTGAGCCCAAGTGTATCCTCATTGTTCCTATGCCTGTTTGTTTGTTTTTTTCTTGTGGTCATTATCTGGGGTCTCCTGCAGATTCTAGCTATGCTATTAAATCACTTTAAAGATAAGCATTAGCACACTAAAATTATTAAGAGTTTACTTCATTTCTTCACTCTCAGTCTATGTGTGTCCTTAGAGTGTTTTGTAAGCAAAATATAGTTGAGTCTTATTTTGTGCATTCAGCCTAAATATTTTTTAATAGTAGAATTAAATCTATTTACATTCAAGATAATTATTCATAAGCAAAGATTTACAAAATCCATTCCATTACTTGTTTTTTAGTTTCATTGTAGTTCTTTCTTCTCTCTAGGTCTTCTATTATATTTAAATAAATTACTCTGTTTCAGTCAGCTTTTTTTTCCACTGTGACCAAAAGACCTGACAAGAACATTTTTAGAGGAAAAAGTTTATCTGGCACTCTATTTCAGAGGTCTCAGTCCATAGACAGCCTGCTCCATTGGTCTGGGCCTAAAGTGAAGCAGCACATCATGGAAAGCAGCTCAGGACACGGCCCCCAGGAAGCAGAGAAAGACAGTTCCCTTCACCACAAAAAATAAGTAGATAAATAAACAAGGGCACATCCCCAGTGACCCACCTCCTCCAGCCACCCTCTACCTGCCTACAGCTATCATCCAGGTATGAGTGTATTAATGCACTGATTAGGTTAAGACTCATAACCCAATCATTTCACTTCTAAATTGTCTTGCTTTGTCTCATACATGAGCTTTTGGGGACACCTCATATGTAAACCATAACTCCATAGTAGTATGCTTTGTTTCCTTTATTATTTTTAGGGTTTTTTTTAATTACAGTCTTTTGCTTTATAGAGCTAAAATCCATGGTTTTCACTATAATAATATTTTGAAATGATAGCAATATAATCTTAAAGACTGAAAAAGAGAGAAAGTATGTACTTATTATGCTCATGACCTCTTTCTCACCACATTGTGTGGTGTTTTTTTGTTTTTTGTTTGTTTGGGGTTTTTTTTGTTTGTTTGTTTGTTTGTTCTTTTGGTTTGTTTTTTTGTTTTGTTTTGTTTTGTTTTGTTTTGTTTTGTTTTGGTACTGGGGATGGAACCCAGGGATGCTTAGCCACTGAGCCAGAGCCACTTTTCCAGCCTCAGCTTCCCAAGCCTGGAATTATAGGTATGCACCACTGCACTTAGCCACATTGTGATTTTTTTTATGTTACATTTTAAATTATTCAATGTTGCCTATTTCTTAACATGTTGAAACAGTTATTGTTTTTAATTGTTTTGTATTTAGTCTTCATACTAAAGATGAAGGGCTTACACACCCTTCAGTATCACTGCATTTTCAATTGTCTGTGTAGTTACTCCTACCAGTGAGTTGTACACTTTCTCATGCTTTCCCCTTATTTGTTAGGCTCTCTTTCTCTCAATTTCAGGAACTCCCACTAGCATTTATTGTAGGACAGTTCTGGTGGGGATGTACCATTTTAGGATGTTTCTCTGGAACAGTCTTTAGTTCTTCTTCACTTCTATTTTTCTCCATATTTTATTGGTGCACTATGATCATACATAATGGTGAGATTCATTGTTATATATTCATATATGCACATGATATGACAATATGATTTGGTCAATATCATTCACCAGTATCTTCTCTTTTTCATCGTAGACTTTCCTCTACTCTACTGTTCTCTCTTGATAATTCATGAGATCCTCCATGAGAAAACATGACACTTGACTTAATGAATTTTACTTATTTCATTTAACATAATGTCCTCAACTTTCATCTATTTTTCTAAAAATTATATAATTTCATTCTTCTCTATGGCTGAAAAACAATTCCACTACTTATATATACACAATATTTTCTTTATTTGTTTATCCACTTAAGGTCACCAATTCCATTGGTTGGCAATTGTGAATTGTGCATGAACATGGATATGCATGTATTACTAGGGTATGTTGACTTGACTTCTTTAAATACTGAAGAGAGGTATGTTGGGCCCATGAGCTGGAAAGCAGCCTGCATTGCCTATGTGAGGAGCTCTTAGGGCTCGGCACACCAGGTCCAGATATTTGTGGTTTAGAACATCAACCATGACTAGCCCCATCACCATGGTAACCTGGGCACCCTCAGGTGCACAGCATATTCCCTTCCTTCTGCTTTTTTGCTCATTGGTTGCCACTCATAAGGGTATTACTAGTTCATTGGATTTTTATGGCCCTCAGCTAAGTTTGCTCAGTAACAAACTATGCATAAAAGGCTTGCCTATGCAATAACAAAGTGGGTTGAGTTCTCTGAATCTGGTCTCTGGAGGTCTCTTTTCGACTCCATCGCCACACTCTCCTCAGCTGTTTGGTGGGCTTCAGCTGGACCAAGTGAGCCCACAGAGGTAAAGTTGGGTCATTTGTTAGTTTCATTCCTAGCCTTATGATTTTCATAGACCAATAATGTAAAAGCGTTTCTTTCGCTCCACATCCTCTCCAGCATTTATTATTGAATTGTATTCTTGATGTCTGCCATTCTAACTGGAGTGAAATGAAATTGCTGTGTAGTTTTCATTGCATTTCCCTAATTAATAATGTGGTGCACACACAATGGAATATTACTCAGCAATAAGAGAGAATAAAATCATGGCATTTGCAGGAAAATGGATGGAGTTAGAGAATATAATACTAAGTGAAGTTAGCTAATCCCAAAAAGCCAAATGCCAAATGTTTTTTTCTGATATAAGGAGGCCAATTCACAGTCGGGTTGGGATGGGGAGCATAGGAGGATTAAAGGAACACTAGAATGGCCAATGGGGAGGGAGGAGAAGGGAGGGGGCAAAAGGGTGAAGGAAAAAAAAAAAGATGGTAGAATGAGATGGATATAATTACCCTAAGTGCATGTATGTAGTCACGAATGGTGTGAATATACTTTGCATACAACCAGAGATTTGTAAAAATGTGCTCTATATGTGTAATATGAAATGTAATGCATTCTGCTGTCATTTATAACATCTTAGAATAAAAAATAAATAAATTATAAAAAAATAATGTGGTGCACATCTTTTCATATAGTTGTAGGCTATTTGTATGTCTTCATTTTTAGAAGTGTCTTCTTAGAACATTTGCCCATTTGCTTATTAGGATATTGGGATTTTGTTTGTTTCTTTGGCATTAACTTTTCAAGTTCTTCATATATTCTGGATATTAATCCCCTGTTGGAGGCATAGTGGGCAAACATTTTCTCCCATTCTATAGTCTCTCTTCACCTTTGTATTTTTTTCCTTTATTTTTAATTTGATGCCATACCATTTATTAGTTCTTGGTATTATTTCCCGAGCTTTAGTGGTACTATTGAGAAAGTCTTTGCTTGCATCTATTTGTTGAAGAGTTGGCCCTATATTTTTCTAGGAGTTGCTTAGTTTCTAATGTAATTCCTAGGTCTTTGATCTGAAAATCTACTCAAAAGGTAGTTGATGGCAGAATGGTGTTCACACTTAGAAATAGGGGTGAGGGGGGGAGATGGAGGAAGAAACAAAAAGGTATTACTAACAGAAAAAAAGAGGGGCAGTACTGAGAAATCAGCCCGTCTTCTTCACACTGACTGTGATCTTGGACATAATACTTAATTTCTTCAGGTTTCCTATCCTTCCTCCCTCTCCTGTTTCCTTAAATGAAATAATAGCACACTGCTAAGGTTTTCACACAACATTATGAAATGCTAAATTTAAAGATTTAAAGAAAAACATTTGTAGCCATATTGAAATTGGACCGCTTTGTTTAGAACCCCTAGCTTTTGGAGTTTTTAACTGAATTTCATGTTCTATTCATCATAAAATCTGACTTTTAAAATCATGACTTTTTAAAAACCATGACTTCTTTCAGCCTATCCTTTAAATGAGATCTCATGGACAAGATTGGAATCCACATCCAAGGGAGACAAGAAGGAAGGAATGTTGGAAAAATCGAGGAGAGGCTTTGTTTACCCTATGCATATTTAGTGACTAGCAACCCAGACTGGTAAAGGTACAAGACCTCAGGGAGGAAAAATGCTGTTGTTAAATACTTCATTAGATTTTATTTTTTACTGGACTAATACCAGCATCAAAAAAGGTATCAAATATCTAGTAAGGAATTAGGGGCAAGAAAGAGACTAATTACAAATACATACTGAGGTGGACCCATTGTTCCCTGTGGAAGTGCTAGTTTGGTGTACTGCCAAGTAAAGAAATGGTTTTCAAGTATTTTCAGTATCAGTCATATTCTTTCAACAATCTCAAGAAGTTTTAAGCCAAGAGTTATTAGTTTGTTGATTTTTTTATGAACATCTTTTGATAGTTTATTGATTATTGAGGCAGTGTGAACTCATCTCCTGAAAGACACCTGTGGAAAATGTGGGGGCCTGATACACTAGCAGAAACCTCATGACAAGTTTGGACTGTGAAACTACTTTGTTGCTCTTGTAATTCAAAATGTGATTTTCCTAATAATTCAGGGATTGTCAAAAAATGGAAAACAATATCTACCCTTAACTGTTATCTACAACTGGATAATTGGAGCACTGCACATAATGACATGTGACATCATTTGGTGAGGGAGGCATATTCTACAAAGACACTTAGCAGAAGAGCAAGAAATTAAAGCCATACAACTAACCCCATTTTAATAAAGACCTCAACTTCCATTAAAATGTAATTTTGAGATTTCTCAGAATACAATGCAGTTCCCAATACACTTAGAACAGTGCTGAAATATAATTTGTTATTATCTGCATATTAAGAATCAGATTTTCTAGAAATTTGCTTTTTTAAGTAAGGACCCCCACTTCTTGGGACCAAATTCACAGATAGCCCACAAAGTACTGAAGTTTGTTTGTGAAGTAGAAGGCATTGTAATCTTATAATATCATGGGTAAGTAGCAGACATTAAGTGAAAAAAAAGTTGGAGGCTTGAGAAAAAGAAAGGTAGAGATAGGACCACTGCTTATTCAGAGAGATTTTAAATCTCTTCTACTTTGTTTGCATCCTGTCTTAGATAAAGCCTGCAGAGTAGAGGGAACCCAAATTTTACACTTTATTAGTTTTTTAAATAATGTTTTTAAAAGGAAGAATGATTTCTTTGTATGAAGGGGAGGAGAATCAGAATATTAGATGTCTGGGTAAATGTGCTTATAATTTAAAATAACTAAATTATTCAGGAAGAGATTATTTTTCTCAACTCACTGGTTAATACCTTAGAAATGTACCTCTTAAATATTTCCAGAAATAAATACTTTTGCTTGTTCCCTGGACTTCATTCTCTATCAACTTCTGAACAAATGAACAACAGGAAAGCTTTGGAACCCAGCAGCAGAAAGCAGGCTGCCTCCCAGACACTGATAGCTCCTGTTTATTGTATACTTTGAGACCAAGTCTTGCTATGTTCCTGAGGGTCTCACTAAGTAGCTGAGGTTAGCCTCAAACTTGTGATCCTCCTACTCAACCTCCTGAGTCACTGGGTTTGTAGGCAAGCACCACTGTGCCCACCCACCAATGGCCCTTAGCATTAGCCAGTGCCCCACCATCTCATCTGCAATTGTGAGGTAATTATGAGAATCAGGTTACTTAACAACATGGTTCTGTCAATGAAATGGAATGCAGTAAGGGCTGGATTAATTTTCTTTGTTATACACAGCCATGGAGAGTACTGGTTGGTAGAATGTTCAGCATTGCCTGAACCAGGGTCTTAGAGTAGAGATTATGCAAGAGGTCATATTTGGGCTGTACTTGGAATTTAAAGCCAACTGAATTGGAAAATATATGATGTCTTTGGAGGAAAGAAAAAAAGTGACACCTGTATTTTTAAATAATTTAGTGAAACAACTGTCATTAACTGAAAAAACTTTGGGAGGTATTATAAACTGTATTTTCTCCCCTTGTCAGAGTTTCTCTGTTGAAACCCTAATCCCAGAATCTCAGATATGACTATATTGGAGATAACACCTTTAAATAAATGTTTAAGTTAAAATGAGACTGTTAAGGTTGATCCTAATCTGAGATGACAGATGTCCTCATAAGATGTTTGGACACACAGAGGAACAGCTATGATGCATGTGCACAGGAATCCCCACCTGAGTACACTGCATGAAGGTGACTGATACTCTAGGAGCCATGTACAGACCACTGAAGAAACTAATCCTGCCATCACCTGAGTGTTGGACTTCTAGCTCCGAACTGTGTGAAAACAAAATTTCACTGTTAATTTCACTCAGTCTCAAGACATTTTACGTGTTGTTTTTAATGTATTCTATTTACACATTTTGAAATAATCATACAGGCATGGCATATAATTTGCTCCATTTCAATCCCCAGTACTTTCTCTTTCCTTCCCCTCCTCCCACCTCCTGTTTCCCTTCCTCTACTACTGGTCTTCTATTTATTTGTGTGTTTTTTTTTTTTTAATTGGTGCAATATAAATACACAGATATACATAAAGGTGAGATTTGGTATGATTTTTCATGTATGTTTATAGCATAATTTGGTCAGTTTCATTCCATAGTTTCTCCTTTTCCCTTCCTTGTTTCCTCACCCTGTATGTTTTTTCTCTACTCCACTAATCTCCCTTCTATTTTCATGAGGTACCCCCACCTGCTTTTTCCTTTTTTTTTTTTTTTTTCCTCGCTCTAGCTTCTGCATTCAATATTTGACTTTCTGAGTCTGACTTATTTCACTTAGTGAAATAAGTTCTCTAGTTCTTAAGTTTCTGTAGTTCCAACCATTTACCAGCAAATGTCATAATTTTATCCTTTTTTATGAGTGAATAAAACTCCATAAATATATACCACATTTTTTTAATCCATTCACCTGTTGATGGGCACCTGGGCAGGTTCCATAACTTGTCTTTTGTGAATTGCACTGCTATAAGCATTGATGTGGCTGGATCACTATAGTATGCTAATTTTAGTTCTTTTGGATAAATATCAAGGAGTGAGATAGTTAGGTCATAAGATGGTTCCATTCCTAGTCTTTTGAGGAAACTCCATACTGTTTTCCAAAATGGTTGTACTAGTTTACAGTTCCACAAACAATTTTTGAGTGTACCTTTTTCTCCACAGCCTCTTCAGCATCTATTATTGTTATTTATATTCTTGATGATTTCCATTCTAATGAGTGAGATGAAATCTCATTGTCTTTTATATTGACATTTCCCTGGTTGCTAGGGATGATGAACATTTTCTCATAATTGGCTGGGCATTTATATATCTTCTTTTGATAGTTCTATTTATTTCTTTTGACCATTTATTAAATGGGCTATTTGGATTTTTGGTGTTGTTTCTTGAGTTCTTTTTATATTCTGAATATTAATCCCCTGGTGGAAGAAGAGAAGCTGGTGAAGATTTTCTGCCATTCTTTAGTTTCCTTTCTTCATTCTCTTGTTTTCTTTGCTGTGAAGAAGCTTCTTAATTTGATGCCATTGCATGGATGAGTCTTAATTTTATTTCTTGAGGTTTATGGGTCTTATAAAGAAAGTATTGAGCCTAAGTTTCTTTCTAGGAGCTTCAAAGCTTCTGGCTTAATTCCTAGGTCTTTGAAACACTTGGAGTTTACTTTTATGAAGGACAAAAGAAATCTATTTTCATTTTTCTCCATATGGATATTCAGTTTTCATAGCCCCGTTTGTTTAAAAAAAAAAGAAAAGGCTCTTTCAGTGGTGGAAAGGTACCAGGGAGTGGGATAAAGGGAGGAAGGTGGGAAGAGCTGGGAGGGATATTGGCCAAATTGTTATATTGTGTATATGTACAAATATGTAACAATAAATCCCATCATTATGTACAACTATCATGCACCAATAAAAAAATGTGGAAAGAAAGAAAAGCCTAACTTTTCATTCTGGAAATTTATTAGGCACCCATAACAAACTAAGATGAGGTAGAACAAGAATTAAGACATGGAAATCAAGAATTCTGCTGGTGACAGCTAAGTTTAATATACATATCCAAGGCAAGTGGTTTGCTTGAAGTCTGTAACTCACCTTAAGGCACCTTGCCCGCCTGCCGAGGTCTTACTGGTTGTTTCAACTCCACTCTTCCTACCTGACAGACTTCCCTGTTGGCTCTTCCAACTTTTTGGTTGTGCATAGTATGTTCGTAGGTAATGTTTTCCTTTCACAATACACTAATCTCTTTCACTCATTGCTGATATTGAAGACGTTTAGGAAAAGGGCCAAAATTGAGTGATGCTTGGAAGAATTACAAAGCCAGTGAAGAATTGCAGCTTCATCTATATTCTCTTTTAGAGCACATCCATGATTATGCCAGGCCAAAAAAAAAAAAAAACATATGCCTGGTCATCTGCAAGGTCACATCTGAAACAAACCTCATGTTTAGGAAGGCTTCCTATGGTCTCTGCATCCTTGCAGAAAGAACCAGAACAGACATGCAGGATAGGGGCTTGTCTTCAGGGTTTTCAGTCACATGGCCCTCCCTGCCTTACCTCCAACCAAACTCTCCTCAGTTAACTGCCAGGTCTGTAATAAACTGAAAAAATCACACAAGACATAAATAAAGTGTGAAATGATATGATGCAACTGGCTTAATACTTGATGTAAATTTCCCATGAAAAGGATGACCAGGTAACTACTAAATAGAACAGAATGAAGGACAGGTGAAAGGAGACCAAACAGTGCAGTTTCCCAAAGAAGATTTGGCAGAAACAGAATAGCTTGTTACCAAATTTTGAAATAAAAATGAAACAAAACTAGTGAATACTGGAAAAGACTCTGAGTTGGAATAAATACATAAATAAAGGGATTCATAATTTAAATGAAAGAATTATTTTATTTAAGTAAAAGATGCAAGACAAAAAAATACAGATGAAAGGTGATAAATATATACAATGAAGGTTGGTTCAGAACATAAAGCTATCAGATTCAGAAGAGAAGTGGGAAGAATGAGCAGCACTGAGTGGCAGACAAATTTTCTCTGTGGTGGAAACCAACCTGAGAAAACCGCATAGAGTATGAATGTAAATCAGAACACGAACACAAAACAATGGGAACTTATATGATGAAAACACACTTCCATATTCAAGTACATAATTGTGGCCAGTGAATTATCAGTGTGGGTGATTGACAATATTTCTTGAGAGAAATAAAGCCCAAAATCATCTTACAGAACATTCAGCAAAAGGAAGTCTGAAACACCTAAAATATCATGTTTTATAGGAACTGTGTATTCATCTTGCGTGGAAATCCCATGGGGTTTCTGTGGCCAATTTTGCTAATAAACTCCAAAGATAATAATAAGAAGAGAATAATTTAAGCTATTTATTTCTACAATACCAAGAGCTCCTGATGAGAACCAGATACAGAGGCTCCTGGATAATTTTTCTGGGTCTCTATAGGCTGAGGGCCAACATTTAGTTATCATTTGTCCATGTGGTATCCTAAGCCAATACAGAATTGAGCAGGTGAAGGGCAAAAATCACACTGGGGACAGCCGTGCAGGCAAGAGATTTATTCAACCGCCTTTGTGGCTGGTTGGAGGTCGAATAGGTGCTCTGGTTGAAGGTTGAAGAGGTGCTGGAGGAGGGGAGTCAGGGAGAGGGGAGTGTACAAGCTCTGGTGGGAGAGAGGAGTCAGGGAGAGGGGAGTGTGCAAGCTCTAAATGGAAAGTGGGTGCCTGGTCACGCTGGCTGGGATCTCTGGAGCTATTGGCTGAGGCAGCTGCTGTCTGGCTGGAGGCTGGAGCTGTCAGCTGGGGAGCTGCCGTTGGGCTGAAGGTGGTGGGTCTGGAGCTGTCAGCTGAAGCAGCTGCTGTCTGGCTGGAGGTGATGGGTCTGAGGCTGGTGCAGTGGCTTCCTCTTCTCCGCAGGGACGAGCTGTTGTTGTCTGAGAGTCTCTCCTCTCTGCAGGGTCGAGCTGTTGTGTGAGTGGCTTCCTCCTCTCTGCAGGGATGAGCTGTTGTGTTCTTGGCTTCCTCCTCTCAGCAGCGATGAGCTATTGTGTTCTGAGTCTCTCGAATGGGACCCTATATAGGGATTTCTGGTGGGGGTGTGCACCAATGCCATTGGCTCTTTGCCCATGGAACAAGGCAACCTTTAAGCCTATTGGCTCCTGCCCGGGGAAAAGAAACATCCTGTCCAGGGAAGAAACATCCTGCCTGGAAAATGAAACAAGGTTGCTTTGCTCAGGATATGGAAACCTCTGGGGGGCAGGTAGCCCATCTATCAGCAGGAATGACCTCAAATCATCAAAACTTCAGCTGAATACCATAGACATGGGGACACAAACATCAAAGTTGATGGAATTCAGGCTATGATAACATTCAAAGATGTTGACCATCTTCTCTGTTGGCTATAGGATCAGTGCTCACAAAATATACACAGTTGCACAATCCAACACCCCCCCCCCCCCACCATCACCACCCCCTTGCAACACATGAAACACACAGTGCAGAACTGAATTATAATCTCATCAAACCAGACTGAGCCCTCTGGAATTACAATCTCATCAAACTAACCCTCACAGTTAGTTTGAGTGCAAAAACTTAATTTTGCATTTCTCTAAAATAAACAACTCACCAGTAAAGACACACACAAAGACTCAAAGTCAAAGAAAACAATATTCCAGGGAAACTAAAACCTACAGCAGGATTTTAAGACAAAACCTCTTTGAAGAGACAAATGTCACTATATAGTAATCAATGTATTGATATAACAAAAAGATATAATGATTGCAATTCTATATATATTTAATGTCAGAGCACAAACTTTTATAAGATAAGTACTATTAGACCTAAACAGAGAGATAGATAGGCTCCAAAACATTAATAATATAAGGGCTGGGGTTGTGGCTCAGTGGCAGAGTGCATGCCTCGCACGTGCATGGCCTGGGTTCGATCCTCAGCACCACGTAAACATAAATGCATTGTATTGTGTACAACTAAAGTAAATAAATAATAATAATAATGATGATGATGATAATATAAGACTTTACATTCATGAATGGACAGAACAATAAGACAAAAAAATCATAAAATAAATATTGGAGTTGAATTGTGCTGTAGATCAAATTAACTTAATACATATTTATAGGAAATTCTATCCTACAGCTACAGAATACACTTTCTATCAGTGCCTGGAGTGAATCATACGTTAGGGAATTAAAAAAAAATTAACAAAGTCAAAAAAATTAAATCATATACTATGTATTTGAATAAAAATATGATAATGAAATAAAACTATAAGACAACAACAAAATAAATTTTAGAATTTATACAAATATATGGATACTGAACAACACACTTATAAATGAACAATAAATGCTTCATCAAAAGAGCTGAAAGGAAATTCCAAAGTTTCTCAAAATGATGAAAATGGAAGCACAGCATACCAAAACTGTATGATATATAGCAAATGTAGTTGTAAGAGGAAAGTTTATAGCAATAAGTGCCTACATAGAAAAGTAGAAAGATTTAAAATAAATAACCTAGTACTGCATCTCAGGGATTGAGAAATCAAGGGGGAAAAAATCAAAAATTAGTAAAAAGGAAAAAATATCAAAGATGAGAACATAAATAAATGAAATGGAAACTAAAAACATACAGAATGTCAATTTAAAAGTTGTTCTTTTCAAAAGATGAACGATATTGGCAATCTGTAGCTACACATACCAAGAACAAAAGGGAGAAGACCTTTTGAAATTACAATGAAAATTACAAACCACTGATGAAAGAAATTGAAGAAGACAGAAAAAAGATAAAAAGACCCCCCATGTTCATGAATGAGATGAATTAATATCATTAAAATGTTCATATTACCCAAAGCAATCCACAGGTTCAATGTCATCTCCATTAAAATGCCAATGACATTCTTCACACAATTAGAAAAAGAAATCCTAAAATTCATAGGTAGGCACAAAAAAACTCTTGAGCAAAAATATCAAAGCTGGAGACATCACAATGTCCGATTTCAAGACTACAGAGCCATTATTACCAAAGCAGTCTGATATTGGTACAAACTGGACACCAAAACCAATGTAGCAGAAGAGAGGAACCAGAAATAAATCCAAACATCTACAACCAATTCATACCCTACAAAGGTGTGGAAAAAAACATACTGGAGATAAGACAGCCTCATCACTAAATGGTGCTGAGAAAACTGGACATACCCATGCAGAAGACTAAATCTTCACTGCTGTCTCTCACCCTGCACAAAAAATCAACTCAAGATGGATACCAAAGACCTAAATGTAAAACTGAAAACACTGAATCTACTAGAATAAAACATAGAGGAAACACTTCAAGACATTGGTACAAGCAAGGATTACCTGGATAGTATCTCAAAAGTATAGGCAATAAAAACAAAAATTGACAAATGGAATTACATCAAACTAAAAAGCACAGCAAAGGAAACAATGAACAGAGAGAAGAGATAAGCTACAAAATGGGAGAAAACAGGTGCCTACTATTCATCTGACAAAGGGTTAATATCCAGACTATGTAAAGAAATTAAAGTTAAAACAATAAAAATACAGTGATTCAATTTTAAATGGACAAGTGATCTAGACAGGCAAAAGAATAAATACCAATGTCCAACAAATATATTAAAAATGCTCAATATAACTAGTCACCAGGAAAATTTAAATCTAAACTACAATAGATACAATCTCAACCCAGTTAGAATGGCTATTACAAGAAAGAAAATAACAAATGCTGGTAAAGATATAGAGAAAAGTCAACTCTTACATGTTGTTGGTTATAATGTAAATTAGTTCAGCCATTATAGAGAGCAGTGTGGAGGTTCCTCAAAAACTGAAAATATTTCTATCATATGATCCAGCTATCCCACTTCTGGGTATACATGCAAAGAAAATGGAATCTGCATGCAAAATAAATACCTACAAGTTCATGTTTATTGCAGGAGTAATCACAATAGCTAACATATGGAATCAGCCTAGGTGCTCATCAACAGTTGAACAGATTTTAAAATATGGCATATAAACCTAATGGAGTTTTACTCAGCCATAAAGAAAATAAAGCCCTACCATTTGCAGCAAAATGCATGAAACCTGAAGTCATTATGTTGAGTAAAATAAGCCAGACATAGAAAGACAGATACTGAATTCTTTCTAATATGTAGAAGCCAAAATAGTTGACTTGAAATTAGAATAGAGACTGGGAAGTATATGTGGGGGAAGGGTAAAAACAGGAGGTTGGATTTGATCGGTGCATGCTAGATGCATGATGGAAATAACAAACTGAAACCCATTAAAATGTACTACTAAAACATGTTAATTTGAAAAATTATGACAACTTAATTTATCATTTAATTTTGGCAACTTATCCAAAATATCAAAAGGTTAAAAACAAATCCTTCATAACTAATAGCTTATCAAACTTATAAATATGATTTGCTTTTCCATTTCAGAATTTTCCTTACTCTCTCCATTTTTACTTTTCATATATTAACTAGAGTTCTTAGTTTCTCCAATTATGGGAAGCATGTACTTATTCACAGTATATGATTATTAGCACACTGAAAAAATCTTAAATTCCTGTTAACTGTGTTTATAGTATGTAACTATCAGGCAAGTCATCATCAGAGTGCGAATCTTAAAAAGTTGAATATATGGGGTTTTCTTGTTACTGTTCTTACGCTTGAGAATTTAGTTGTTTGTAAGGATTTCCCTCCGCATCAACTTCCAGTCTTTGACAGTAAGAATGTTAGTACAAGTTGGTATAAGGGGGAATTTTTTTATTATATCTTTATGATTATACATAGTAGTTGAGTTCATCCTGACAAACTCATACGTGTGTAAAAATTGATTTCAGCTCATGATCTAAGGGAGACTTCTTTCATGTAGAAATTAATCTCCTGCTTTAAAGAAGAAAAAAATATCAGTGATTGTTTATTTCTCTGATGCCTCTCTGGGAGGAGCAAATATCTAAAGTTATCTCAAGAAAAGAATTAATATTCTGTCTGCCCTTGGGCAGAAAGGAGGAGACAAAGAGGATCCTACCTGCAAATACTATTTCTCAATTGCCCTCAAAAATGGTTTTTTCAATGTTTTCTTCATAGTCTATAAGGTCTCTTTCTTTCCATTTGAAGAACTCCATTTAACATTTTTGTATAGGACAGGTCTAGTTGAGAGATCTCATCTCAGCTTTTGTTTGGGAATGTCTTTATTTCTCTTTCATTTCTAAAAGACTGCTTTACTGGGTACATGATTCTTGGTTGGCAGAATTTTCCCTTCAGTCCTATGAAAACTCATGCCACTCTCTCCTGACCTATTAGCTTTCTCTGGAGAAATCTACTATCAGGTGAATTAGAACACTTTTACATGTTGTTTCTTTCTTTTCTCTTTCTGGTTAGAGAATCCTCTATCTTTCACCTTGAGAACTTATAACAATATTAGTTGGTTTAGACTTGTTTTTGTTAAACCTAAATATTTGTGTCCTTCTCTAGTACTGGGAGTTTTCTTCTATAAAAAATTTAAATAAGCTTTCTAAAATTTGGGCAGTCTTAAGTCCCTTTGGAACACAAATAGTCGCTATATTTGCTATTAATGATGTCCCAGTCTTCCCATAAGCTTTCTTCGTTCTTTATTCTTTTATCTCCTCCATGAATTTTTGAATAGTCTGTCTTTAAGCTATTTCTATCCTTGATTCATTTTTCCATACATGCCTTTTCTCATGACTTTAATTTCACTTAGTGTACATTTTTTAGTTGTTGATGGAGATTTATTTTATTTATTTATATGTGGTGCTGAGAATTAAACCCAGTGCCTCACACATTCTAGGCAAGCCCTTTACCACTGAGCCACAATCCCAGCCCTTAGTGTACATTTCAGTTGAAGAATTTCAGTTTGATATTTTTAAAAAATTGTTTCCATCTCTGTAAGTTTTTCTGTTAGCATGTTGGATCATTTCTCTGCATTTTCTTGGAGCTCCTTGAGTTTCCTTAAGCAACTCTGTTAAATTCTCCATCCAAGAATTTCCCCATACTTGATACTATCTTGTGACTTTGTATTGCCTTACTTTGATCATTAGATGTGAACATAGTTCCCTGAAAGATCTTTTTTTAAAATATATATATATATATATATATATATATATATATATATATATATATATTTGTTTTAGTTGTACACAATGCCTTTTATTTTTATGTAGTGCTGAGGATTGAACCAGGGCCAAACATGTGTTAGGTGAGCGCTCTGCCGCTGAGCCACAAACCCAGCCCCACTCTGAAAGATCTTGATTCTTGTTAGTGTGCAAGGTAGACTGCACATTCAAAGGTTAGGTATTTATTCCAGCCTTCATAATTTGGTGTCTGTGTGTGTGTGTGTGTGTGTGTGTGTGTGTGCATGCCTATGTGTGCACTTGCTTGTCTTTTTAGAAATTCAAGCAGATTGCTTCTCTTCTCTGAGCCTATTGTTACTTCTGCTATTTCATCACTTGACCGTAGCAAAGTATACACTGTTGGTGTGCTGTGACTATCACATCACCAGAGGGCAATCCAAGCCCAGGTTGGCCCACAATCTGCATTTGTTCAGCGTGAATTGCAGTGTACCTATAAATTGTAATCTCCACAAGTCTCTTCCCAGAGTTTGAGTGGACCTAGCAAGTCTCTCTGGCCTGCAGTTGAGCACTTCAGAATTCTGCTCTGTCCTGGGAAATATCTCCATGCTGCAAGGGGTGGGGGGCAGGCTCAGGCTCCTGTGTAACACTGGCCATGAATACGGCAATGCTGAGTCAAATCCTGAATGCTCAGCACATGGATTGCAGCATAACACCAAGTCTCACCTTACGTGGCCTGCCTGCACCCTTGGTGGACTTGTGGGCCAAGACCATTACAGCTAACCATGCAGGACCCCTTATCTTGCCCAGTTACGGCTCAAGATGGGCCACTAGGAGGCGCAGGTTGTAAACCTTGGCCACATCTATATAAGTCTAATTGTACCCCCTTTAAGTGCTAATAACTCTGCACCTTGACTTAGGAGAGGCACCCTATTCTCTACCTGTACGTGGAGTCTCATTCAAACATTTCAATCTGGAAAATAAGGTCCAGGGCATCCTGAAGGAGCAAAGATTCCAGACAGAAAATCTCCTGATGCTTTCTTATATCTAATTAAACCAATTTTTACTTCCAGAAAGGTGGGGTTCATATAATATGCCCAAATTTTTCCCAATAAATAAAACTAAAATCTGTGAATATCATTGATTTATTACTATTAAATTAAAATATTGTTATTTAATTTAAAAATAAAATTTAAAATAGTCTCTAAAAGCTGTTGAGAAGAAGGCAGATGAACTAGGGACTCAGGAAAGGAAAAGAGGGTTAAGGTCTGTAAGTTTTCTTTTGGGCTTTCTTGATCACAGACATGCTTCTGAAAAATCCAGCAATACAGAAAGGCTAACGGTCACAGATGAAAAACACCCAAGAAACACCTACTTTTTGTAGACGGAACACACCATAATACAGATAGTCTAGGAAGATAAGAAACCTTAGACAATGACCATCCTGTGGCAGCCAGACACTACAGGAAAAGCTAAAACCTGTTTAACAGGAGTGCTAAGACCTCCATTACATTGTATGACTTACAGTATGATGTTATATGAAACTCTTGTTCTCTCCCAAACTGAATTCAAATCTAATTAAACCTCTAGATCTAACTACCAGTATTCAGGCTTTATGAGTAATAGTGGAATAAGATAAATGACATTCCTAGAAGCAAAAACCAAATTTAAGATATACTACAAGGAAAAATGACCTGATTTCTCTAACAAACCAATGACATATGATATACAAGAAAAGCAATGTGTGAACCTTATTTGGATCCTGATTTCAGCAAATCAACTCTAATAAAACAGTTTTGAGACACTTAGATAAATATAAATGCAGGTGATTATTAATGGAATTAGAGAATAAGTTCTAACTTCATGTAACATTATAATATACTACTTAAAGAAGTTTCTTAACAGTTAAATCCATTTTGAAAAACTTCTGGAAGAAATGACATGATATATGGGATTGTTTAAAATACCTTAGCTTAAAAAAGTGGGAAGGGGTGGTCAATGAAACAAACCTGTGGAAAGATTGATAATTGTTGGGGCTGGATGACAGATATATATGGAGATTCACAACATCAAAAAAAATTCCTAAATCATTCTTTTCAATAGAAGAAACTTGGGATCATTATTGATTTAAGAGTTTAAAAGCCGAGATACAATTCACCCATGTAGGCAAAAGACACCATATAGTACTGAGAAGCCTGAAAATAAAGTGAGCAGATTCCACATCACTATATACAATAAAAATGAACAAAACAATTTTTTATTAAATAAATAATATTCCTAGGAATAGAGGGGTCATAGCTACATAGCTACATCCTGTTACTCATTGTTGTGGTTCAATGTCCCTTCCAAAATTCATGTTGAATTTAACTGCCAGTTTAATGGCGCCTGGAGTTGGGACCTTTAAGGTGATTGATTAGGAATACTAGTCACCCACAGAACGAATGAAATTCTGTCATTTGCAACAATATTCACAGAACTGGTAATCATTATGTTAAGTGAAATAAGCTTGGTACAGAAAGACAAGGGCAGCAACATCTCATTCATATATGGAATATAAAAAAGTTGATCTCATAGCAGTTGAGAGTAGAATGGTGGTTACCAGAGATGGGTGAGTTTTAGGGGGTATAGGAGGGATGGGGAAAGTTTATAACATAGCACCAATGGGTGCTATGTTATAGTTAAATAAGAACTAGAAATTGGTGTGCACTATTGCACAGTAGGATGACTACTGATGACAATAATGTGCTGTATGTTTCAGAAAGCTCGAAGAAAAAATTCTCAATGTTTTAATAATAAAGAAATGGAAAGTGTTTGAACAAAACATTGCTTGTTATCAAAACATTACTTGTTATCCCATTAAAATGTACAATTAAAAAAATAAGACGTGGTCCTAACACTGCACTCTCTTTCTCAAACCTCAAACCTCCATCTTTCTCACTGTGTGTGTGTGTGTGTGTGTGTGTGTGTGTGTGTGTGTGTGTGTGTTGTGCTGGGGATTGAACCCAGGGCCTTGTGCAAGTGAGGCAAGCACCCTACCAATTGAGCTATATCCACAGCCCCCTTTTCACAATTTTTTTTCCTGTCACTTATTCATGGGATCATGAGATTTTAGTACTTTTTCCTCACAGTTAATGGAAATCTGGAATTTATGTTATCAATAAGTCTTGGTCCTTTTCTATAAAAGCAAATGTCTAATCAGATTCTAATATCAACACATAATAGCACACCATAATTCAGAATGGTTCTAGTATATTTGGGGAATACAAGATAGTAGAAGAATCTAGTAATGGCACATTAATGGAGGTTGGATGGAATATTAAAATTGAGTTGCTTGTGTGTCTCTACATCCTTACTCTTCCACTAATTGTCTCTTGTGCAGAATATAGATACCTTGCCAAATGGTATTTGACATATATCTTTGCAGTTCTTCAAACACCCAGCATATAGAGAATGATTAATTAAGCTAGTTCTTCCTCCTTAACAACTCTCAGGAAGTCAGGAAAACTCACTTTGTTACACAAAAGAGCAAAAGAAGGCTAACAGGGCCCAGACGAGTCTGGAGATTTCTGGTGTTGTTGGACCCCATCTATTTCCACACTTACCTATCAGGAGGTGATTTCTGACTGTGGTAAACATCAACAAACTGATATCATAAGTATTTAATTCGGGTATTTATTTCCCTGGATGTTTTACCTCATATATTAAGAAGTTTACTCATTATTTCTAGTAAAGTGCATTACTAGTTATCCTGAGGAGCTCAGGACTGGGCCACAGGTAAAATCAAAGATCTTTGTGTTTTTACTTTATTATTGATTGTTGAGTTAGTTTTCTTCCAAGGCATTTCAGAACAGAATCAAGAAAAGACTCTGGTCCTAAGCTTCCCTTTTGTACCCTTCTCTCTCAGGTGGCATTTTTGTTTAGATGAATACACTCTTGGGGAGAACAAAGAATCTAGTAGTAGCACATGGAAATATACCTGGTTTGTGTGCTACTCACAGGAACGTCTGAGTGTGAATGGAGACCAAACATTTCACCAATCCTCATGGAGTGCAGTTGCATTGACTTCCACCAGCAGGTGTTCATCCATGGCAGAGTGTCCTGGCAGTTAAGAGAAAGAAGTTTGTTGCCATAGATTCAATGGA
This sequence comes from Tamias sibiricus, assembly GCA_025594165.1. Lineage (NCBI taxonomy): Eukaryota > Metazoa > Chordata > Mammalia > Rodentia > Sciuridae > Tamias > Tamias sibiricus. The sequence continues at coordinate 75,850,622 of CM046661.1, forward strand.
GTCCTACATTTCCTAAAGCTACTTGAGTCTACTAACAGAATGATGGACACATTGTGAGTGATGCCAACTGGAAGTGAAATGGAAACCCACTCTTTACTTAATTGCAGATCAGACCAGCACCTCCATGGGAAGCAGTGGGTCCATCTCAGTGCACCATTATGTTTCTTCTCTTATCTCAGATGCCTTCCTAGAGATTTGATACCACGTTTTATGCTAATTTTCAGCCAGTCACAAAGATTGCAAGGGTAACACTTTTCAGATGCTTGGTCAGCTATAAAATCTGATAAGAACCTCTCTCCTTTCTGAAATTTATCTTCCAAGGCTAACTATCTGCTCTGGATTTTTTTCAACAACCAAATACACATGGTATAAACAATACCTCTCCAATGAGTTTCCAACATTCCTTCCTACCTGTCTCCCTAGAAGATAATTCTTGTCCCACCTATGAAATCTTACCTAACAGAGAGCCTGAACATGGGTTTTCTGGTGCATAAACCATTTAATTCACTTATAAATGCCATAGCTTAGGGCCTCTGACTCAGGTCACCCAGTTTTTTTTTTTTTTTTTATTATTATTTATTTACTTATTCATAATGCACAAGTATATCATCTTTTTACATACAACTGCTTGTATACAAAGTATAATAAGTACCATTCAGATCTTTAATCATGCATTTAGAATAGTGATATCCATCTCATTCAACCACCAAATTTCCCCCCTTCTCCTCCCCTGCTCCCTCCCTTGCCCTCCCTTTCCTTTGACCATTCTAGTGTTCCTCTAATCCTATGTACCCCCATCCAATCACACTGTGAACTAACCGCCTTATATCAGAGAAAACATTTGGTGTTTGGATTTTTGAGATTGACTAATTTCACATAGCATTATATTCTTCAACTTCATCCATTTACCTGCAAATGCCATTATTTTATTCTCTCTTATTGCTGAGTAAAATTCCATTTTGTATATATACCACATTTTCTTTATCCACACATCTACTGAGGGACATCTAGGTTCCACAACCTAGCTATTATGAATTGTGCTGCTATAAACATTGAAGTGGCTGTGTCACTGTAATATGCTGTTTTTAAGTCTTTTGGGAACAGACCCAGGAGTGGGATGGCTGGGTCATAGGGTGGTTCCATTCCCATTTTCCCAAGAAATCTCCATACTGCTTTCTATAGCGGTTGCACCATTTTGCAGTCCCACCAGCAATGTATGAGTGTGCCTTTTACCCCGCATCCTCTCCAACATTTATTGTTGTTTGTGTTCTTGATAGCTGCCGTTCTGACTGGAGTGAAATGAAATCTTAGAGTAGTTTTTATTTGCATTTCTCTAATTGCCAGAGAGGTTGAGCATTTTTTCATGTATTTGTTGATTGATTGTATATCTTCTTCTGAGAAGTGTCTTTTCAGTTCCTTAGCCCATTTATTGATTGGGTTATTTGCTTTTTTTTTGGTGTCAAGTTTTTTGAGTTCTTTGTATATTCTAGAAATTAGTGCTCTATCTGATGTGCATGTATTAAATATTTGTTCCCAATTAGTTGGCTCTCTATTCACCTCACTGATTGTTTCTTTTGCTGAGAAGAAGCTTTTTAGCTTAAATCTATCCCATTCATTAATTCTTGGTAATAGTTCTTGTGCTACAGGATTCTTATTAAGGAATTTGGGGCCTAATCCGACATGTTGGAAATTGGAGCTTACTTTTTCTATTAGGCATATTGTCTCATATCTAATTCCTAGGTCCCTGATCCACTTTGAATTGAGTTTTGTGCATGGTGAGAGATACAAGTTTAATTTCATTTTGTTGCATATGGATTTCCAGTTTTCCCAGCACCATTTGTTGAAGAGGCTATCCTTTCTCCACTGTACATTTTTTGCACCTTTGTCTAATATAAGATAACTGAAATTATATGTATTAGTCTCTGTGTGCTCAATTCTGTACCATTGGTCCACCCGTCTGTTTTGGTATCAATACCATGTTGTTTTAGTTACTATTGCTCTATAGTATAATTTAAAGTCCAGTATGGTGATGCCCCCTGCTTCACTTTTCTTGCTCAGGATTGCTTTGGCTATTCTGGGTCTCTTATTTTTCCAGATGAATTTCATGATTGCTTTTTCTATTTCTTTGAAAAATGACATTGGAATTTTGATTGGAATTGCATTAAATCTGTATAATGCCTTTGGTAGTATGGACATTTTGACAATATTGACTCTACCTATCCAAGAGCAAGGTAGGTCTTTCCATCTTCTGAGTTCTTCTATGATTTCTTTCTTTAGTGTTCTATAATTTTCTTTATAGAGGTCTTTCACCTCTTTTGTTAAGTTGATTCCCAGGTTTTTTTTTTTTTTTTTTTTTTTTTTTTTTTTTTTTTTTGTGGTACCAGGGATTGAACTCAGGGGCACTCGTCCACTGGGTCACATCCCCAGCCCTTTTTTTTGTATTTTATTTAGAGACAGGGTCTCACTGAGTTGCTATGGGCCTCACCATTGCTGAGGCTGACTTTGAACTCGCGATCCTCCTGCCTCAGCCTCCCAAAGTGCTGGGATTACAGGCGTGCGCCACCGCGCCCGGCTTATTTTTTTTTTTTTTTTTTTTTTGATGCTATTGTAAATGGGGTCGTTTTCATCATTTCCCTTTCAGAGGCTTTGTCACTGATGTATAAAAATGCCTTTGACTTATGGGTATTGATTTTGTATACTGCTACTTTGCCGAATTCATTTACTAGTTGTAAAAGTTTTCTGGTAGAGTTTTTTGGGTCTTCTAGGTATATTATCATGTCATCAGCAAATAGTGCTAATTTGAGCTCTTCTTTTCCTATCTGGATCCCTTTAATTTCTTTCATCTGTCTAATTGCTCTGGCCAGAGTTTCCAGTACTATGTTAAATAGCAGTGGTGAAAGGGGGCATCCCTGTCTTGTTCCAGTTTTTAGAGGAAATGCTTTCAATTTTTCTCCATTTAAGATCATGTTAGCTCTGGGCCTTACATAAATAGCTTTTATAATGTTGAGATATGTTCCTGATATTCCTAGCTAGTTTTTCTAGTGTTTTGAACATAAAGGGGTGCTGTATTTTGTCAAATGCTTTTTCTGCATCTATTGAGACAATCATATGATTTTTGTCTTTAAGTCTATTGATGTGATGTATTATGTTTATTGATTTCCAAATATTGAACCAGCCTTGCATCCCTGGAATAAACCCCACTTGATTATGGTGCACTATCTTTTTGATATGTTTTTGTATCCGATTTGCCAGAATTTTGTTGAGGATTTTTGCATCTATATTCATTAAAGATATTGGCCTGAAGTTTTCTTTTTTGGATGCGTCTTTGCCTGGCTTTGGAATTAATGTAATATTGGCCTCATAGAAAGAGTCTGGAAGAGCTCCCTCTTTTTCTATTTCTTGAAATAGTTTGAAGAACATTGGCATTAATTCTTCTTTGAAAGTCTTGTAGAACTCGGCTGTAAACCCATCAGGTCTGGACTTTTCCTCGTTGGTAGCTTTTTGATGACATCTTCTATTTCTTTGCTTGTAATTGATCTGTTTAAATTGTGTATAGCCTCCAGATCCAGTTTAGGCAAATCATATGACTCTAGAAATCTGTCAATGCATTCAGTATTTTCTATTTTATTAGAGTACAAGTTTTCAAAGTAATTTCTAATTATATTCTGTATATCTGAGGTGTTTGTTGTGATATTCCCTTTTTCATCACGAATGTTAGTAATTTGAGTTTTTTTCTCTTCTTCTTTTCGTTAGCATCGCTAAGGGTCTGTCAATTTTGTTTATTTTTTCAAAGAACCAGCTTTTAGTTTTGTCAATTCTTTGAATTGTTTCCTTAGTCTCAATTTCATTAATTTCTGATCTGATTTTAATTATTTCCTGTCTTCTGCTACTCCTGGTGTTGATCTGTTCTTCTTTTTCTAGTGCTTTGAGGTGTGATGTTAAGTCATTTATTTGTTGGGTTTTTTTTTTTTTCTTTTCCTTTTAAGGAATGAACTCAGTGCAATGAATTTTCCTCTTACTACTGCCTTCATAGTGTCCCAGAGATTTCTATACGATATATCTGTGTTCTCATTTACCTCTAGGAATTTTTTGATCTCCTCTTTGATGTCTTCTTCAACCCCTTGTTCATTCAGTAGCATGTTGTTTAGCTTCCAGTTGATGGAGTAGTTTTTCTTATTCATTGTTTTGTCGTTGATTTCCAATTTCATTCCTTTATGGTCCGATAGCATGCAGGGTAGTATCTATATTTTTTTTTATATTTGCTGAGAGTTGCCTTGTGACATAATATATGGTCTATTTTGGAGAAGGAGCCATGTGCTGCTGAGAAAAAAGTGTATTCTTTTACTGTGTGATGAAATATTCTATATATGTCCGTTAAGTCTAAGTTATTAATTGTTTTAAGGAGGCCTACGGTTTCTTTGTTTAGCTTTTGTTTGGATGATCTATCTATCGGTGAGAGAGGTGTGTTGAAATCCCTAGAATAACTGTGTTGTGGTCAATTTTACTATTGAATTTGAGAAGAGTTTGTTTGATGAATGTAGGTGCTCCATTATTTGGGGCATATAGATTTATGATTGTTATATCCTGTTGATGAATGGTTCCCTTAAGTAGTAAGAAATATCCATCTTTGTCCCTTTTGATTAGTTTTGTCTTGAAGTCTACCTTATTTGAAATGAGAATGGAAACACCTGCTTGCTTCTGCAGGCCATGTGAGTGATAAGACTTTTCCCAGCCTTTCACCTTCAGTCTATTTATGTCTTTTTCTATGAGGTGTGTTTCTTGTAGACAGCACATTGTTGGGTCATTTCTTTTAATCCATTCAGATAATCTGTGTCTTTTGAATGGTGAGTTTAGGCCGTTAACATTCAGGGTTATTATTGAAATGTGATTTTTATTCCCATCCATTTTTATTTGTATTATGATCTTTAGCTTGATTTGGCTTCTCTTCTGGTTTGTATTTCCCTTAGTTTAATATCTCCCTTTGTTGATTTTCATTGTTATTTTTCTCTTCTTCTTCATGAAAAATTTTGCCCAGGATGTTCAGAAGTGCTGGCTTTCGAGCTGCGAAATCTTTTAACTTTTGCTTGTTGTGGAAGGTTTTTTATTTCATCTTCAAATCTAAAGCTCAATTTTGCTGGATATAAGATTCTTGGTTGATATCCCTTTTCTTTCAGAACTTGAAATATGCTATTCCAGGATCTTCTTGCTTTTACGGTCTGGGTAGAAAAGTCTGAACATAGTCTGATTGGTTTCCCCCTATACGTAATCTGCTTCCTTTCTCTTGTGGCTTTTAATATTCTCTCCTTGCTCAGTATATTAGGCATTTTCATTATAATGTGTCTTGGTGTGGATCTGTTGTGATTTTGTATGTTTGGTGTTCGGCAAGCCTCTTGAACTTGGTTTTCCCATTCATTCCTCAAGTTTGGAAAATTTTCTGTAATTATTTCATTAAATAAATTCTTCATTCCTTTGGCTTGAAACTCTGCCCCCTTCTCTACCCCAATCACTCTTATGTTTGGTCTTTTTATGTTGTCCCATAATTCTTGGATGTTCTGTTCTTGGTTTCTTACCATTTTTGCTGTGTAATCTAGATTTTTCTCTAGGGTATATATTTTGTCCTCATTGTCTGAGGTTCTTTCTTCCAAGTGATCTACTCTGTTGGTGATACTTTCGATTGAGCTTTTATTTTGGTTTATTGCTTCTTTCAATTTTAGGAATTTCTGTTTGGTTTCTCTTTTTTTTTTTTTTTTTTTTTTTTTACTTGTAAACTCATAAGTACTTTACTCATAAATTGATAAGGCACATTGTTGCAAAATCATGCAAGGAGACAGATCCAAGGATCTGAAAAGGGGCAAAGAGCATACGTTTGCAACAGTGTGGGAAACTTCCTGGCTCTTCTCTCTCTCTACTCCCAAACACTAAAAGCCACTGATTTCAAAGTCCAGATAGGCCTCCTCCTCACCCTCTTGTTAACAAGCCTTTAAAAAAAATGCATTTTTAAAAATGAAATCTTTGCTGTGAAAAGATCACACCATATCCCCAAAACAGCACTTGGGAATCCATTCTTCCTATGGAATGTAAGTATTCTAAAGAATTCATGTAGAACAAGAAGCTCAGATTAAAACCTTGGCAAGATTCTTGGCCAATCCAAACAAAAAACACCCAATGGATGATTCTCAAGAGTAGCCGTTCTGATAAATTATGATGAGGATACAGGATTGCAGAGCTGGTCAGTTTAGGTGCCAAGGGCCATCTGTCCTTAGAGGCAATAATGTAGGTCCCGATCCAATACTGCAGCTGTAGGAAGCAAGGCTAACTTTAGGTAATTAAAATACAACACAACCAAGTAATAAGACCAACTTTTCCTCTTTGAATTAAAAAATACAACTACTTATCAGTTTTTCTCAACAAATAACAAAATGAAAAACATTCATAGGTACACTGGCTGATAGCCTCCTGTACTGAATCCATTCTCCCAAGCACAAGGAGGTAGAAGGGATTCCCAACTGAAAGGACATATTAGATAATGTACAGATGGTCATTTCATTCAGGTGACTCAAGGGCCCTGCCCTGTCCAGAACAGTAAGGATTGCCCTACTATAGATCATAACATAAAGTTTGCTCCATTCATATTTATAGTCTGTTTGTAGTCAGCTTAATTGTCAGGACATACAACCATGAGGAGATTCGACATACATGGTTAACATCACTGTGTCTGAATATAGAGCATCACAGAAATCACTGTGCACTTGAGCTACATGTGGAAGTCCTAGGCGGTTTCCTTGGCTTATGGAAGAGGTAGATCAGCAGCAAAAAAAAAAAAAAAAAAAAAAAAAAAAAAGGTACACAAGAAACATATCAGAGATTAACAGCAGGTGGAGAGTCATGTCAGCAATGTGGGTTCACAGGTCAGCAATGATCCTAATCACATCCATGGGGACTTAACAGGAGAACACCTGTCATACACAGCCTATCATTTTGCAAGAGGTACTCTGGACAAGGACAACCAACAACTTCTCCCAAGGCAGCTAAGGAGTGGGCAAGGGGCAAACCCAACAGACTACCCTGAGTTCCTTTTTATTTAATAAAACAGAGATGGGATTTTCTAGTAGGCCACCCATTTCACAGTCCTGCCAAAGCAAGGCCAGACAGAACCTGATACAATTCATCTTTTAAAGCTGAGTACTCTTTGTGACAAGACACTGCACACAGATGAATAGTGTCCAAATCACCTGGTGAGGGTGATTAAAAAACAAGGAGGACCTTAAAAGGACCACACCTGTTACACAAATCATCAAGAGTCCAAGGATGTGGCAAACAGAAAATCCAGATCACGTGTCTTTTCTACTATTCATATGATTAGTGTTGCTTTGCTCATTCAATTGCAGGTGTTTCTGGCTAAATTTTTTAATGAGAGTTCCAGGAACTAAGGCCACCAAAGCAATGGCCAACAGCTTAAAGACTGTTTCCCAGGAGAAGAGAGCATCCAAAGAGGTTAGGGTTGACAGGATGGAGCCTGTCTGCACACAGATGAAATTGTATGGGATCAAACCAATGAGAACTGAGAAGAAGAACTGCACAATGGGGATATTCAGAATCGGGGCTGAGAGATTCAGGAACCAGTTTGGTGTCATAGGGAAAAGTCTCAAAAACAGTAAAAAGAAGAACAAGCTGTTTCTGTTCTCCTCCACCTTCCTCTGCAGCAGGGCCACTTTATCAGGAAAGTAGGAGACCACCAGCTGTTTGCCAAAAATACTGGAGAGCAGGTAGCAGCATGTGGCACCCACCGAGGTTAGTATACAGCATAGCACAAGTCCCAGCCATGGCCCAAACAAGGCACCGGCTAAAACATTCTGCCTTCAGGCTCCTCGGGGGAGCCTCGTCTCAGCCCCCCGGGCAGTCGCGTGGACAGCAAGTACAGGGCAAAGGTGCAGCCCGCAAAGACCAGGAGCAGGCCAAGCAGCGGGCGCATGTCGGCGCCACACCCCGCAGCCGGGCCACCCTGTTTGGTTTCTCTTTAGAGCCTCTATCTCCCTATTGAAGTAATCTTTTACTTCCTGTATTTGTTTATGGAGCTCTTTGTCAAAATGATCTTTCGCCATCTGTACTTGCTCCCTCATCTCATTTTTTAGTTCATTCTTAAGTTCCGCAAGCATTCGGCAAATGTAATTTCTAAATGCCATCTCTGTCATTTCACCAACTGTGCATGCCATGGAATCTACTGAGGAGGTATATTGATTTGTTTGTGCCACTTTCCTTCCTTGTTTCTTCATCTTGCTTGTACATCTATTCTTCTTGCACTATGGGACCTTGACTATTTTGATTTTACCTTAGAACCTTACGTTGCTCCTGTAGTACAATGCTATCAGATCCCCTTATATTTCCTTTACACTTTAAAATCAGACACTTTCTATTCAGAGAATCCCAGTTTGATCACAATGTACAGATTTAGTTAACATAGATAGTGTTTCCAATTTAGTCTGTAAGCTTCTAATGGGGCTTTATAGATTCAAGTAATGGACACAGAGGTGATATGTTTAGTAAGAGGGAAGTGAGTGAACTGACTTGTTCTTTCTTAGAAAGTATGAAAAGAGAGTTCTATGGAAGTGGTTTAGTATCAGCAGATGAGAGAGGAAATAGTGAATGATTAGGTGGAAAGACCAATTTATATATAAACCTAATTTATGCAGCGGTTGAGAGAAGAAATAAAGAAAGATGGAGAAAAAGAAAAAGAAAAAAAAGAAGAAAAAAAAAGGAAGAAAAAGAAAAAAGTGATCAAGGAGTAGAAATTAGTATGAGAGAGAGTGAGTCTAGAAAATAGAAAATACACTATATATAACACCACTTTGCTATATATTTCAATTGTACTCATTCAAAAAATCCCAATTTCTGCGTATAACTTGTTTTTGCCTTTGTCGAGTATGCAATGGCAGGGTGTAAATAGGGAAGATGAAGGAAGAAGAAAAAATACTAAAGTGAGAAGGAAGAAAAGAAAGAGAGCAAAGAGGAGCAGAAGCAAACAAACACTGTCAATCAAAACAAAACAACAACAACAACAAAAATAAAAAATAAAAAACAGAAACTAACAAACAACCCCCCCACCAAGAAACAACAAAAGAAACAAAAACAAACAAACAAACAAACAAAAACGTTGAAACCAGGAATAAGTCTCAAGCCAAAAGGACCCTTGGAAGCCCTTCTTATTTCCCTTCCAGATTAAGCCAATTGACCCAGAACATATCCAGTCAGCAATCCTGTTAGTGGAGTCAAGGCTGCACCTTTGGCCCTTTGCAGAATGGCACAGTGGAAGAGTGGAGGGGGCTTATCCTCAGGATGGGCCCTGCGTTCAGCAGCAGGGAGCTGCCACTCTGGGCCCTGCAGGCCAGGCAAATTGGCGGCTGGATCTCTCTTTCCCGCGGGCGGGCGGATGCCTACCAGGTCACCCAGTTTTAATACTTCACCTTACTCTTGGCTTTTCTGGAAGACCCTAAATTGGGTTTTTCATGCTTGTAAAGTCGATAACTGCGCCATATATAAATATCTCATTTAAAATAGGAGAGGGAGAAGAAGGATTATACCTAAAGAAATTATCTCATATACCCAAGGTCACAGTGATTAACATGAAAGATGGTCCTCATATATTGAGTATTAATCATCTTGTTTCTCTTAGTAACCCTAGCTTTGGGATTTTGTTTGTTTGTTTTGTTTTTAATTTAGAAATTGAAGGAAATTCTTCTTCTTTCCCCCTTCCCCTTTGGGTGCCAGGGATTGAACTCAGGGGCACTTGAACACTGAGCCACATCCCCAGCCCTATTTTGTATTTTAATAGAGACAAGGTCTCACTGAGTTGCTTAATACCTCACTTTTGCTGAGCCTGGCTTTGAACTTTCAATCCTCCTGTCTCAGCCTTCGGAGTTGCTGCTATTACGGGCATGTACCACTGCTCCCAGCTGAAGCAAATTCTTTATAAACTGTGACTATCATTTTTGTTATCCACCACTTTCTAAGAAAATTTCAAATTTTTGAAAAAGCTAATCACTACACTAATAGATATTGAATAACTGTTAAAAAAAAAAAAAAAAAAAAAAAAAAAACTGGTGAAAAAAGGAATGTTCCCAGCTAAGAAGAAACAGCAGCAAGTGACTGGTTCTGGATTCCGGATGGGTATTGTGACTTGTACAGAGACGAAAAGAGGCATTTTTTAGCTGTTTCCCATATAATATAAGCCTAGTAAATGTCCATATCATCTTTCAAAGGCTAATATTTCTTTTTTCTGACTATTTTATAACTGACTTTTGAAGTTGTTTTCTACAATATTGAAAAATTGTCTATTAACTCTATTGCTAAAAATTCTATTTCCTTGCAATATCTTCTTTCCCTTCTTAGAAAAAAATATTGTTCTCCAAATTCTTTCCCTATTATTCCATTTTGATAATATAGTAATGTTTCTCTTAAATTTACTATTTTATACTTTTTCTTTGGCCTGTAATTTCTTTCAGGTTTCCAAAATTGGTTGTTTTGTTTTGCGTTGTTTTTTGCAATATGAAAGATGACACCCAAGACCTCACATATGCTGGGCAAGCACTCTACCACTAAGCTACATTCCCAGCCCCAATAGTAGTTTTTAAAAGGAGTCATTCTCATTAAATTTAATTCTGTAATCTAAATGCTTGTCCTTGATTTGTTTTTTCCTTAGAACATTCTTTTTTTTTTTTTTTTCCTGACAGTGGCTTTTTAACCAAAAGAAATCCTGTGTTGGCTATTATCATCTCCTGGAAACTTATTCATTTTCTAGTATGTGTTCTTGCCTTTCCTGTACCATTTGAATACAATTTAAGTTTTACTCTCAAAGTTCAGATTCTAGAGTTGAAATCTGTTGGTCTTGGTAGTCTAATACTTTTTACCAAAAATACTTATATAATAGGTCTTGTATTTAGGAAGAACTCTTAATAATATGTGCCTTTCAACTGACTTTAATTTTAAACTTTCAAAGTTTTTGTTAAACTTTAGACCATATTAACTATTTTCATTTGGTTTCTAGCTGTAAATGATCAGTCAATCACCCTTTTTGAGTGATCATTTTAAAGATCATTTTAGTAACTAAATTTCTACATGTATGTGCATATAAATCCATTTATACAGATGCATTAATACATGTTTATCACAGTCTCTAATGTCTTTTAATTCTATTCTATTCTAATATTTATCAAGTATTAATAAAATTTAAAAGTGAAATAATCTGTATCTTTTATTATGCCTAATGTCAAATACTTTTCCCATATATTATAATTTTACCACTAAATACATAATCTCTATATCTAATGCAAACACAGCAACATTTTTTCCTTTTAATTTAAAACAGATAGGTATTTTCAATAATGCTCAACAACATATCAGAACATAAGGAGAGAAAAATAGGTAGATGAAAGAGGTATGTGAGGTCCTCATTTTCTTCTTCCTTCTCCTCACCCCCCTAGAATATCATCAGTCATATCAGAAATGAGGGATTATCTCCTCTGTGATATACTTCAGCTTCCTCAGGACCCAGAGAAAAGACTGTTTCAATTTGTTGTTCCATAAAATCAAAAGAAATGGATGCACAGATGGATACAAAAATACTATTACTTGAGCAAAAGTCTTTGCCACAACACTCTTTAAAATAGAAAAAGCCAATATTATTATATAGTTGCTGAAATAATACATAATGAAGAAGAGCAGAAATGAAATCATAGTTTTCATAGCTCTTATGTGGGCTTCTATGTTTGAATTCCTAGAATATACGCCCTGTAGCTTCATTCGCCGGGTGTGGCTCCATAAGGAGAGGATTAGAAGAAGGAAGGAAGTCAGGGACACTACAAAAAAGATAAAGAGGATCAGGTGAATAAGAATCTGAGAAGTTAAGAAATTACATACAATCTCCATAAAACTGAGTGTCAAGTTTCTTTCCGCTTTTATACATTCTTGGATAGAGCTATTATTTAATATTTCCTTCAAAATTAGACTTATGCAGAAAGACAGTATTGTCCCCAGTACAATGATGAGAAGCACTTTGTGAATTCTCCATTTCACCCAGAGGAAAATAGGATTAGAGAAGTTAGCTATCTTGAAGAAATAGAAGATACCGAAGCAAGTGGTGCAGGCCATGCACAAATGGTTGGATCCTGTCCAGAGGATGTCAAAAGTCATTATTAGATTCTTAGAGTAAACTACTTTCTCAGAGAATATGTGTAAAGAGATAGCCGAAATTATTATCCACAGATAACATATTCTAGAAAAGACCAAGCAGGTGAGAATAAAATCAATCAGGGAGATCTTCCAATTCCTGATCCAATCAGTGCTGTTTATCAGTACAATGAACCCATTTCCAAAAATTCTCATTATGAATTCTGCAGCAAAAATGATCATAAGCAGTGTTCCCATTATGCTCTCCATGTCTATTCATAGGATATCTCTGCCTTCAGCTCACCACGGACTGATTGATTCTAGCTGCAGTGGTATAGATTTATGTATTGCAAGCTTTAATGTCCAATGATATCTACTTTCTGTTTTATTGATGGGCCTCTGGTAGAATCTGAAAAGCCTCCAAATTAGATCTCGATTATATTGTAAAATCTAGACCCATTTTCTTAAGGATATGAGCAAATGATTTTCAAGGCAGATATCATATTACCTGATACTATTGGCAATGGTTATATTTTACACATAAAACTTTGCATAGAATTTGGTTCCTATTTGCTAACATGCAAAATCAAGATAAGTTTTCTCTTATAATTTTACAATGTCATCATTTCCTTAAAATCTATTCATTTTGAAATCAATATTTCAAAGAGACCTTGTTTATTGCACCACTGTTCACAATAACCAGAAACAGAAACAACCTCAGTGCCCATTAACTAATAAATGGATAAAGAAAATATGCTACGTATACACAACAGAATACTCTGCAACCATAAAAAAATGAAAGCCTGACATTTGTGGATACATGGAAAAACCTGAAGATCATTGTGTTAAATGAAATAAGCCAGACACATAAAGAGAGATACTATGTGATCTCACTCCTGTATGGAATCTAAAAAAGTTGAGAGTACAGTGGTGGGAGAGTAGGATGAGGGGAGGGATGGGGAAGGTTGATAAGTGGGTACTAAGTTACAGCTTTTGCACTGGAGGGTGACTGCAGGCAACATGTAATATACTGTCATTTCAAAAGATAGAAGAAAGTTTTCACCATAAAGAAATGATAAATGAGCCGGGCATGGTGGCGCACGCCTGTAATCCCAGCACTTTGGGAGGCTGAGGCAGGAGGATCGCGAGTTCAAAGCCAGCCTCAGCAATATCGAGGCACTTAGCAACTCAGTGAGACCCTGTCTCTAATAAAATACAAAAAAAGGGCTGGGGATGTGACCCAGTGGTCGAGTGCCCCTGAGTTCAATCCCCGGTACCAAAAAAAAAAAAAAAAAAAAAAAAGAAAGAAATGATAAATTATCAAGGAGATAAATATGTTCAACCTGATTTATACATTTAACAATGAATACGTGCATAAAAACATTGCATGTTACCCTATTAATGTGTAGATTTTTATGCTTTTATTTATAAGTTACAAAGCAAATTTTTTAAAAGATGATTCATTTTGATCCATTTATTCATTTATCATCCTGGGTTTAGGAACCTTAAAACCCCATGAGGAAATGCAGCATGTATCTATAGTTTAGAATCAGCATCTACCTTCATTACCAACCTTATCAATGCAGTTTATTTTTAAATACCCAAAATTTAAAAAATGGATAAAACATACTTTCTATTGTAATATCTAAACTTTTAGACTCTATAATACTTTTAAAACATGCCACAAAGGTTTAACATTCTTTCTGCATATTTTAAGTCTATGTCCCTTCTCTTTGAAGGATGGTTTCTGTCTACTTCAACTAATATGAAATGGTAGAAATTTTGCTATATAAATTCTGAAACTAAAATATAAAAAGCTGTGCAATTTTGTTCTTAATCACAAGAACATTTACTCTTGGAGTCCTAAGCCATATGTAGATAGTCCAACTACTCTGAAGTCTCAATGCCTAAACCACATGATGGGCTATACTACAGGTCTTATGGTCAACAGTACCACCTGAGCACAGTTTTTAATGCTTTTTACCATAGGTATTAAATTTATAAGGCAAGAAAATTTATATTTGAACTTTCCAAAAATAGCTACTAGCTACCTGTCACACTTGGCTAAAGTCAGATTGATTAAAATAAAAAAGATTAAAAGTCTGATTCTTCAGTGTCACTAACCACATTTCAAATGCCAATAGCTACATGCTCTGTTAGTAACTGTATAGGTAGTACACATATGGAATATTTTCATCGTTACTAAATATTCTATTTTAACTCTTCTGTAGAGGGTTTTAGCCTCTAATCATTTTAACTACCCTCAGTCATTCAGGTCTTTCTGACTAAGTCTCTACACATTGAAGAACAAAAACAAGTCATCCCTGCTATGCCCAATTAAAAGTCCTAACTTACAGAATCCATAAATGTAATTAACTGGTGATTTTCTTACACCACTGAAGTAATAAAATGGTGGTTGTTTTGCAACATGAAGTGTTGGTATGATTATATTGTGCAACAATAATTTAATCAAAATAGAATGATTTGCATACAAGTGTTAATATTTTATTAGTTAAAATTTCCATCTCTTTCCCATCCCAATTGTAGGTATTCATGATATATTTATCTTCCTTACAGAATGTGAGACTTATTGTAAACTTTTCAAAACTTTCCCATATATCAAATTAAATTTACTTAACCAATCCTAACAAGGTCAAACAGGGGAAGGTTCTTTGTAGTGATACAACTGCTGCATTTTCCTCCCTCCTAGTCCAAAATTCAGTGACATTCAAAAACAGTAAGAGATATACAGGTAGACAGACCTAGGAGAGTCAAAGTAAAAACTATGCTAGATAACCAACGAAGAGACACGCCCAGGTGAATTTACACACAATAGTCTGTGCTAAAAGAAAGGCTAATTGTACTAGACAAGAAGAAAAACAAAACTGAGACTGAAATATTCAGAAGAGGATTCAGGAAAAAAAATATTATGCAGAAAGAGTTTTATTTTATTTACTCAGACAACAAACACTGAATGTCTTTATGCCAGAACCCCAGGAGCTGGGATGCAGCAGTGAGCAAAATGACTGCTAAAATGCACTTAATGAACTTGTGTTCCAGTACAAGAGAAGATGGACTGTAAACAAAAAAAGTAATAAAAATGTAATGCATAAGTATGAAATATAGTATGTAAGAAGTTGCAAACATAAGGAGGGGAAATAAAAGGTGAGAAGAGGGATATTGAAATTTTAAATAAGGTGATTAGAGGAAGACTCACTGAGAAGATAATATTTGAGAAAAACCTAATAGGTAAAGGAATGAGCCCAAAATGACAAATTTCTGGCAAAAGACATTCTAAACATAGGCAATAGCAAGTAAAAGGGTGCTAATATTGGAACAACCTAATGTGTTTGAGGAAGAGCAAGGAAGCCAGTGTGGTTGGGGCAGAGGGAAGGAGAGGGAGATTCCTGTGAAGTCTAAAAAGAAACAGGCATCACTTGTGTCAGAGTTCAGGGGATATGGAAGGATTTGGCTACTTGAGTGAGATGCAAAGACTTTGGATGATTTTGAGCAGAAAAGTGACATAATTTAACTTATATTTGGAAAAAAATAATCTTCTTGAGAATACAATCTGAGAAGATGAAAACAAAAATAAAAAAGATGGCTTTTGGTGACTGAACCAGAGAAAAGATGATATTAGACCTAGGACGTCGTTTAAATAAGTTCTGGTGCTGGTGGTATGAACATGGAAATACTGTGATTGAACGAAGTGTTGGATGGTTGGACTGTGGATGTATGTTAATACAGTGTTAGGATTTACTGGTGGATTTGAGGCACAGTATGAGAAAAAGAGAGGTGACAAAGATGACTCCAAGGTTAGGTTTCTGTGTGTCTAGAAGTATAAAGACGCTTTTAACTGAGATGAAAATGACTATATCAGAAGCAGTATTGGATGTGGATATGGATCATATTTCTTAAAGATCTGTCAGGTTTAAAATGTCACTTCCACATCCAGCTAGAGACGTTGAGTAGGAAGATTGTATGTAAATCAAAATCAGGGATGAGATCTTGACTAGATACAAATTCATGAGACATCAAATAGAGGCATTTTATAACCATGAATTTAAATAAGACCATCAAGTGTTAGCTGAATTGGAGAAGAAAAAAAAAAGCTATAAAGAAGTTCTGTAGAACTCTTGGAATTTAAAGATCATCATCTTTAAAACTTTCCTTCTGTTTCCCATCCCAATTGTAGGTAAGCATGATATATTTATCTTCTGATTTTATTTTATTTACTCAGACAACAAACACTGAATGTCTTTATGCCAGAACCCCAGGATTCTGAATCATCCCTGCTATATATAAAAATATATAATTATAAATACATAATTATATATTTTTATATTTTAGTTTCAGAATTTATATAGCAAAATTCTGAAATCAGAATGTGAGACTTATTGTAAACTTTTCAAAACTTTCCCATACATCAAATTAAATTTACTTAACCAATCCTAACAAGGTCTTCAAAGACAAAAATTACTGAACCAGTTACAAGAAGAAATAGAAATCTTAATAACCTTGTATCTGTTGTTAAAAATTAAACTCCTAACTTAAAACCTTCTCATAAAACAATGAATTGCCTGAATGGTGATTTAAATCAAATATTTTTGAAGAAAAAATACTAATCTTCCATAAATCTCTCAGAAAATGAAGGAGGTGGGGAACTTTACCCCAAACTTATTTTATGAAGTTGGGGATATCCTAATGCCAAAATGAGAAAAACATATTACAAAAAAATGAAAGTATGGACTAAATAGAATTTATCCCAGCAATAAAAGTCTAGCTTAACATTTAAAAGTAAATAAATACAATTCACCATATTCTCAGAATGAGGTAGGAAAATCATATGTTCATTTCAATAAATGCATAAAAATCATTTGACAAAATTCAGCACCCATTCTACATAAAAGCTCTCAGCAAATTAGGAATAAATGGAAACCCTAAGACTGATTAGGAATTCTTTTTAAAAACTATAAGTAGTATTATATTAATGGATTTTTAAAAAGGGGGCACTTTGTCCTAACATTAGGAAAAGTCAGATATATGTTCACAGCAATATTGCCTCAAAAAGGTTAGTCAGTGAAATAATGCAAGAAAATTAAATAAAAGCTATAAGGATTGCAAAGAGGAAAACAAAATTTGTTTTATCTACAGAAAGCAAAATCACATACATAGATAATCCCAAGCAATTGCCAAAAGATATTTTTAGAACTAACAAGGAAATTTTACAAGTTCACAGAACATAATGTCAGTATTACACAAAAGTCCATTACATTTCTGTACACTATTAACAAGCCATTAGAAATCGGAATTTTAAAATCAGCATTGTTGGTAGGCACAGAAACATGAAAAATGTATAGGCAAATTCAACAAACTGTGTCTAAAAACCATACATTGGAAACTACAACGGACCATGTAAAGGAAAAGTTATATCCTGCTCATGTATTGTAAGGCTCAATATTGTTAAGGTTTCAGTTAATCCAAATATATATCTATACATTCGATACAAGTCAAACAAACATTCAAGAAAACTTTATTAAAGAAATTGATAAACTAAATCTAAAATGTATATGCAAAACCAAAGAAAACCAGAGAAAAACTGACATAAGTTTGAAAAAGAAAAATGTGGGAACATTTGCTATTACACTCCAAGATGTAGTATTAAACTGGAGTAAAAGCGGTAGACACCTGCTGGAAGGAGCGGCCCATCCACCGGCCAGACAGACCGCCTGCTCACGCAGCCACCAGGACTGGCAATAGCAGGTCCCCTTGCAGAAAGGGCTGGACCAGAGGAAGGGCCCTGCCCATTGCCTGGGGGACTGCTACCTGCCCAGTCATGACCTAATCAAGCAGCAGCTGCTGGCAGAAGGAAGGATCCAACCACTGGCCCGCCTGACCACAGGCTCACACCACCACCAGGACTAGGAGCAGAGGCTCCACCCTGTGGAAGGCCCTGCTGCCCACCTGCCCAATCCCCACTGAAACAACTAGACTGGGAGGAGACCCAGGAGGAGGAGAGTGGGAAGAGGAAAGCCAGACTGCCTCCATTACACTGCAGCCAGGAGGAGATCTGGAGAGAGAGGCCCGCTCCACGCCCGCAAATCAGAGAGGCAACCCGCATCTGCCCAGAGAGACACACCACACTGGGATTCCGTAGCTACAGAACCCAACACCAACACAATTATAGGCCTGAGGCTGCCACTGCCACAAAACTCAAGGCTACTACCAAGGAACAACAAAAAGTTCCTGGTAAGACACCAATAAGTTCCCTGGGGAACAGGATGCACCAGAAGGTGCAACCAGTTATGATGTTGTGAACTAACAGGGAATCTTACATGGCCATGATGCCTATCTCTTGCTTCTCCTACTAACAGCCAAATTCTAATGTTTACACTCTCACTAGTCGAATAATCTAATACCTCTATTTTCTCACATCCTACCTCATAAATGTCTAAGCCAACCTCTAAGTTCCCCCTTCTACCATTAGATACTGTAAACCACCACGCAAACATAGAGACTATATGGTATAAGATAACTGATCTCATAATTTCTGTTTATAGTGACAAAACTGTAAATATAAAATAGAAACTGATGTATGGATACACTTGAAAGCTCTAATATTGATCTTTTCCTAAAAAGTGAGGTTTTGGGTAACCTGTAGGGACCTTATAAGACAAAAGGGCAGAAGTTGTAATACCTCAGGCTTACCTTGCAAGAGAGGAAAACACATAGACAGCATGAAAAAGCAAGCGAGAAAAATGCCCCCAAACAAACCAAGATACTACAACAATAGAAGCCATGGAAAGCACAACAGATGAAATGTCAGAGAAGGAGTTCCGGATATACATAGGAAAAGACGCCAAAAGACTGGAGGTGAAAGGATGGGATAAAATGTATCACTCACATGGTCTATGTAAGCAAGCAGGGGTCTCCATCCTCATATCAAATAAAGTAGACTTCAAGTCAAAGTTACTCAAAAGAAATAAAAATGGACATTTCATACTGCTTAAGGGAATCATAGATCATTAAAAATTTTTTGAATGTGTTCTCTTTGAAAGATACTATGAAGATAATGAAATGGCAAGGCACCGTCTCAGAGAAAATATTTACAAAGCATGTATTTGATAAAAGATGAATATTCAGACTATGTAAATAACAGTTAAAACTTGACAATAAAAAGAGAAAACAAGAACTATGTAAAGAACAGTTAAAACTTGACAATAAAAAGAGAAAACAAGAACCAAATTAAATAATAAGCAAAAGATTTAACCTCATTTCCTAAAAGAAGTTACATGAAGGCGAATGTACATGAAAAAAAATTCTCAACATCATTGGCCAACAGGAAAATGTGGAATAAAACTACATGCCATTACACACTGATTAGAGCAACTAAAATAATTTTTTTTTAAAGAGTGCCAGCTGAAACCCTCACACATTCCTAGTGGTAATTTAAAATGAAGCCAACACTTTAGAGGAGGACTCTGGAAATTTTTTTTCCTTGATAGTTTTTAATAAAGTTCAACATAAAACCATATGATTTGATACTTTACTTCTAGCTATTTACCCAATAGCAATAAAATCATATATTCAGAAAAAAAAACACATACGTTAGTATTGATAGCAGTTTTGTTTATAATGGCCAATAATTGGGAACCATTCCAATGTTCATCAATAGGTAAAAGGAATTTTTAAAGGTGATATATTTAATAATACCCAAACATACCACCCATGAACAAATTATTGAGCTATACAACAAAACAGATGAACCTCTAAAGTATTATGCTGAGTTTGAGAAACACTATTTCTAGTAGTACATATTCTAAGGCTATGTATAAATGAAATTATAGAAAGCAAAGAACTCTCTCTAGTTATTGAATCAGATAAGTAGTTGCCTGGGTAGAAGGGATGACGAGGAGGAAGATGAGCTGTAAAGGCATTGATGTTGTAATCACTACATATATACATCATCAAACTCTAACTGCAATGTACACTGAAGTTTTTGCATTTTATTATACATAAATTATACCTTGATAATGTTTACTTAAAAGGCATAGTAAAGTATGCATGTACACATATGTACAGCATAATAACTAGAAAAGGAAGGTCATTGTCTTATATGGCAATTATTCATTTTAAACTTTTTTTAATTTGTTCTAATTAGTTATACATGACAGTAGTTAAACTTTTTAATCCTCTCATTGTTCCCATTCTATCAGTACTAGTAAAAAAAATACAAATTTTCCCTATTTCTATTTCAAATAACTTCAAGTTGTCCTTGAGCCACCAAATAATATGTGTGCATGAGATAATAATACCTATCTCCAATGAATAATTTAAAATTAAAGGGTCATTACCATCCAAAAGGTTGGAGGTTCATAATTAACATCTAAGTGACCTATGGTACATGTTTCTTTCCTCTAACCTGCCATCCTGGTACATATTTTTAAATTTTAAGAGAATCTACAATTTCTTCAAATAATTTCAAATTATTAATATTACAGAAATGCACATCATAAATATGTAATGTTCTTAGGCACAATGTTGTTATAGACCTTCATTTGAAAAAATTTACAATGACCTTCACATTGGAAAATCTGAGGGGAAGAATTAAATATCTTTGATCTCCTCATAGATTCCTTTTATTATCTAGAACATGCAATAGCATCTAGTTTTTGTTTGTTTTATTGTTGCTTCTGTTGTTGTTTTCCAATGTTGAGGACTGAACCCAGGCTCTTGTACATGCTAGGCAAGTGCTCTACCACTGAACCACACCCCCAGCCTCATACTTCTTGGGTAAGCAACTCACAGAATGGTGAGCTTCTCATCTTTTAGCCCACACCTCAGCTGCTTCAGCACCAAAAGAAATGCCTCTCTTAACTTGGAGTTTCCCAAAATCAAAATAAATGAGTGGCTTGAAGGATAGATGAGTCCAAAATTGAGGGAAAGAATGTGAACCAGATTGCTCTGATGCATCTTCAAAAGCCATGATATGATAAAAGACAGAAAGTAAGTGGCATAGAGCAGAAGGAAGGAGATCATAATTTTCAAGGCAGTTATGTGGGCCTTAGTCCTGGGGTCTCTGGGTCCTTTGAAATTGTGCTGCATATTCTGGAGATGTCGCCACAGGGAAAAGATTAGCAGGAGAAAAGTGATCAGAGCCACAGTAAATGGAGTTATGGAGAACATACTCATTTTGAACATGATCAGTTCTGAAAATGTTGCAAAGTCACTCATTCTGGAATTCCAAGTTGTGTTTGTTTCACTTCCATGAATCCAGTCTTCGATATATATATTTATTTGTACCAGATTTAAAATCAAGACCATCAGGTTTCCTAGCAGTATCATCAGAATCACTTTTTTTACTCTCCACTTCAGATAGAGAAAAATAGGCTTTGTGAAGCTGGCTATTTTGAGCAAATAAAAGATGATGAGGGTCATGGCAAACCAGAGATTGAAGTGATTGGCAAATATCCAGGAAGAAATACTAATTCTTACTTCTGTTTCAGACATGAGTAAAAGTGGATGATACAGAGAGCTAAACCAACTTACTAATGCTTCCCAGAGCAGAAATATTCTAGAAATTGCCAAGACAATGAGGATTTGATCAAGTATAGAGAGCTTTCTTTTATTGAGCCCATCTATGCAGTTTATCAGTACTATGAATCCATTGCTCAAATTCCCAAATATGAACTGTAAAATCATTATGACAGTGAGGATGTTCTGCAAGCCATTTTCCATGTCCAAACAGAGAAAATTCAAGGTCTAATATCATTGACGCAAAATGCCACACATATCCTTGAATGTACAGCTAAGCTCTTTCTCCTCTTTCTCCTCCTCCTGCTTCTTTTTTAACCATTGATTCAATACCAAGTCAAAAATCTCTAAGGTTTGCTAATTAATCTGCATATGTTCCTCTGAAATTTTTATTTTTCTCCAGTTCCTCTCCAGAGCCCTCACTAAGATATTTATGTCCTCACCATAGGCTAAAATATGTTTCATAGATGTTTATGAAGCAAAGTAAAACTCACATTTGCTAATATGCAAATAAAGACATATTCTCTTTCACTGTTTTGTACTTTTTGCCTAGTCTCAGCTGCAGAAATTTGGTTCCACCAACTTGAGTTCTGAGGTACAAAGATCACAAATATCTGTTTCATCAAATATGTAGCTAAATGAAGTTTAGCTACATAAATGAAGTTTAGCTACATATTTAAATGGAAAAAAAAAAAGCAACGATTGCCGAAAAGCACAGAACTATAAGTCATAAATTTCAAAACTGACATCCAAGCAAAGCAAGAGTTACTCATTACCAAGAGTTGTATTTACTCAGCCTACCTGAGAAAAGAAAGTGAATCAGCAAAATTCTAAAATGGGGAGAGACTCAAGAAAGACAATCTAATTTGATATTTAAGTAAATAAAACACTTTTTATCTTGGTTATAATATAATAAATAGCTGTTTTGATGGATAAAGAAAAAAGTTATTTTTAGTTAATAAACATAACTTGTAAATTATGTATGTATTTTATTAATCGCACAAACTTTGCTGAGTCATCCACAGAACAGTCAGATATTCTATATTATAAAAAAAATCAATGAAATAAGATAGCATTCCAAAGTCTTTTCTCTAACAGACATGAAGACACTTTTATTTGCTCTTAAAATTAAAAAAAAAAAGTATAAGGAATTTATTTAAGCTTGTGTCAAGAGTGCACATGGAAACTCACATAAGTATGTATTCTTCAAACTTTCTTTGCCGTCATGACTTAGTTGCGTATCTTGTAAATAGCATAAAGTTAGTGAAAAGGGAAGTATGTCTGTAAGATTACAAGAAATGCATTTTTGTACGATTCCCTTCTCCCCCTTGAAGTTATACGTTGTCATATAAACTCTTTAGTAAATAAAAATTGTGGAAATGGTGTGTTGCTTCTGAGAACCCTGCAGTTATCTTCTTGCCTTGACACTCAAACGATGGTTAAGAAAGAGCATGTGTCAGCCTGGATCCTGTGGTATCACTGTGTGTACTGGGCACATAACAGAAACTAAAAGCAGAAACAAACACACACTTTTACTCTGTGAAGTCTCTGAGATTTGAGGGCCTTCTTAGTGAAGGCTGGTTATTATGGGATGGGCCTTTTGAAAGTGAAGTGATGCTGAAACAAAACATCTAACATATAGCATCAGCTTCATATCAATTTACTGTCAATGATAAAAAAAATATATATGTTATTGGTTGCTGGCAAGCAAATTAAGAATTGGCAAAGCATTTGGTAAATTGTTACCTCTGATTACAAGGAAAGTCAATCACGTATCTGAGGATTTTCTCACTCCAGGGAGAGATTATAATTGAATATTAGCAGTGCAGTTGATTACATTATTGTTTTTTTAATTGAGCTCAGAAAATAATTTGTATAAACAAAAAACTGCTGTGTTTCTCGAGAAACTTGGAGTCTTCCAATGTTGGAAGAGGAAATTGCTTCTCAGAACCAAATAGTCTTTGAGTTTTGAAGTCTAGTTGAAGCTCAGCCCTCAGGCTAAGGTCATCTCCAGGGTATGGCTGTCCAGAGCCATGTTAAAATTTCTGAATGGAGTATATTTACAGACACAGGTCCAACTGATACCTATTGCACCCGATAAATCCTTTCAGTTTGACAAAGTAGCTCAAAGCAGGAAGACTAAATATGTGGTTTTCCTGATAAAGCCTCATGTGTTCAAAGTATCTGCTGTTAAGTACAAAAAGAAAGGCACACAGTGTAAAAGCAAAGAAATTCAGCAAGCCAAGAGGGTATCTGAAAAGAACTATGAGTTGTCTCTGGCACATGAAAGTGAATAAAATCAAATAGGTAACACAGTGCATTCTTGTACTTGTAGAAAAACTACCATCGGAGACTAGTCATACGTGTTGAATTAAAATGGAGAGCAAGCCTGAGAGTCCCTGAGCAGGCTCAGCCAGGGAGGCCTCATGAGTGACCTTTGCTTTTGATTCACAAACATAAATGGAACTTCACTTGAGCTATTTCCTGTAAATGCCCATGTTAAAGAAAAACTGAACTTAAGCTAAACCAACCAGAAGCAGCCAACAAGTTGGCTTTCCCACAGGATATACCACACGAGGCAACTATGACCAGATATTTTCCTCGCTATTCTTCCAACTGTCTTACTTAAGTCTCCTCCTGTGTTCCTTCAGGGGAGCTCCTGAACCACTTCTGGCTTTCAGCTTCCCAATTTACGAAGCTTTCTTTCACTCAAATAAACTTAAAAAATGTTATTGTGCCTCTCAGTTTACCTTTTCAAAATCAGTTGAGCTAAAAACCTGTTCCAGAGATATAAAATACTATAAAGACCAACTGGAGATCATAAGAGATCAATCTCTTAAAGATTATAGTTTATTTCTTCTGTCCCAATTCTAATTTATATGAGATTTGTTCTTCTTCCCTCTTGGGACACCTTCAACAATCTCAGGCCCAAAGGGAGCAAATGATGTTTAGTAGTTATTGTTTCAGCATTTCTCTGTTATTTTCTTTCATCAAAACACTATTTTTTTTAATCAGCTTTATTGTAGAGTAAGGCCATATCAGTCTTTGTGACGTCATAGCTATCATTTTTCAAACGACTCAGCCAGCAATTTCCATTATAGCAATGTTTTATTTCTTTTATAAAAGACAGAGGTGATAATTTTCCATATTCAAAAGGAATGAAGTCCAGTGTACTCAGATGCAAATAGAGGCAGCTTTTCTTTCACTGTTTTTCTCTTTCTGGCTCATGCCAAGATGCAGTTTATGAACACATCAAAGTCATCAGGTAGAAAAATAACTGGAGATTGAAGAATGGAACTGGCAAAAACAATTCTGGATTTAGAGATGGCAAACTGGCAGCACTATCATTCTCAGCTACATTGTTTATTAGATTTAGATTAAATTTAATTTTAATTACCATAGAGGGACTGTATTTAACTCAAGGAAATTATTTTAATAAGCTAAAAGATGAAAGTAAAAATCATTAACACTTCTCTATTGTTATCTGTTTTAATTATTCCACCTAAACAAAGCTTGAAGACATATTGTGCACACAAAACACACACATATATGCTATAAAATTGTAATTCCTTATCAACAAATCATAAACTTTAGCCATTCAATCTGCTTAATGGAGAGGGGAAAATTTATGTGATCAAAAGAGTTTGGAAACACCACATAATAACATCACTCTTCTACTGGATATTGACAAAATACCTCAGCTTATCACAGAGGTTCTGCAGTACAGAACATTGTTTTTAACCTCCTTGCTTAACCTCCTTTGGAAAGAACCATTTCCATGCAACGTTCATCGACATCATGCTGACATAGTGATCCTTACGCAGCACTGCTTTTCAACCTCCTCTTAACGTTTGTATGGGATGGCAAATGCCCATGTGCCCTTTATGTATTTGTGTTGAGAATATTCTTTTTTTTAAAATGTTTTGGTTGCTTCACAATATTTTATGCCATAAACTTTGTGATGAAATCTCTATTTGTGGAATGAAGTTGCAAAACTGGGTCAAGTACTAGGGTCTAAATCAACATAAGATCTCTATTAAAATTGACAAACTTTTTGTTCAAATATGAGGATGAATTTCATATGTGCAATAATCAGTTTTTATTATTTCATAAATTGTGTTTGTGTATACAATTTACTATATATATAAAATTTATATACATACGAATATATATCTTTATTTTAACAATTACAATGATATTTCATTACTGGTTTCCTGTAGTGCCTTTCTTTTGTTAATAAAATAATAATGGTATTGAATATTTTAGTAACATATATATTGCAAATATTTTTGCAAAGTCTAGTATTTACCTTTTACTATATTTATTTGCCTTAGGCATTCAGAAGTTACAATAATTTCATTATTATTAATACCTCAACTTTTAATGGACTCTGGCTTTAATATCAAGACTTTGAAAATTTCAAGATAATGAAGCTATTTATGACATTTCCTCTGTCTTTGATTATGTATTTACTTCTTACATTGGATATTTAATCCACATGCTATTGGTTTTGGAGAAAGACCTGTGTTGCAGATTTAATTTCCGATTACAATATCAGTAGTGACAATGATACTAATGATTGAATATTTTTTCTTCACATGTTGAGGCAGCATATTAACACATTTGTACAAAAGCAAGAAAATTTTTCTGAATTTTTCTTTCCTATTCCACTGATGTGGCCTCACACATTCTTTTATGATGGCTCATTATGCTGTTGCTTAAAAAGAGGAGTTTTACTAGACAGGAGATGTGAGAGCTTAGACATACATATCAGATTATTTCTTGGACAGTTGGCTTAGGATAGACCAATCACATTATTTTAGTTGGCAAAAATTCTTTCAGCAAACTTTTTCTTTATGACTTGTTCTTCCCTAAATTGAAGATGTAAAAGTATTGTTTTTATTTTCTTGTAAAGGTTTGAAAGAATTGTTTTCACACATAATAATACACTTACACAGTTTTATGTATGTTGTAAGTTAGAAATATATTTTAGTCCCTATAGTAAATATCAGTCTCCATATCATTACTTGAATAGTCTTTTCCCCCACTCATTTCCAGTGCCCATTCTATCATATAAGAGGGTTCTTAGAGAGTTCTTAGAGGTAAAAGCCTCATGTCTTTATTTTGATACACTGAACTATTTGTTACATAAATAAATTTCTATTTTCACTTCCTTCTATTTCTGTGCCAAAACTGTCATTATTTTAATTATTCAAATAAATAATTAATAACTCTTGACACGTTCTAGGACATCCCCTAGCTTCTTCACTTTTTTCAAGAATTGTCTGGGCTATTTTTGAATCTTTAATTTTTTATATGTAATTAGCAATTATGCTGTCAACTTTGATAAGTAATACCTTTGAGATTCTGGTTATGATTACATTGAATATGTTAATTAATTTGGGCATAATCTATATTTTAAGAAATTAATCAGTGCAAAGCTCTGTTTAAATCTTTTAAGTCCTTCGCTACAATTTTATACTTTTATAACATAGTATCTTATAATGCTTTTATGAGACTCCATGATTTATGGTTCTTGCTGCCAGTCTGAGAGCAATTATTTTTAAATTACTCATTTTAATGGACTACGCCTGACAAATAACAGTACTTAGGATTTATATACATTGATATTATATTCCAGAAATCTGTCTGTTTTTTTATTTTAAGCTTTCCTATTCATTCTTTTGGATTATATAGGTAGACTTTTCTGCCATCAGTATATAAAACAAAAATTTATTTCCATCCAAATTTTTATGTAACAGTAATATTTTTTGGTCACAGTGAATTACAACTAATATGCTACTTGAACAAAAATATCAGGGAAGCTAACATTTATCTTGATTAGAAGTTCAGTCAGGTAAATTTTGCAGTATCTAAAGAAATTATTTAAATTAAAATTCCCTAAATCGAGTTGTAAAGAAGTAGCCTTCAGTAACTTCAGAAGGTGCCTGATAAATAAATATGGAAGTATTATAGTTAATAGTGTAACATACAAATATTTTCATTTAACTAAGATTAAGACAAATATACTTGCTTGATGACCATGTCACTGGAGAACTTAACTGACATTTATGACACTTTTCTTTCCTATTCCACTGATGTGGCCTCACACATTCTTTTATGATGACACGTTATACTGTTGCTTAAGGAGGAGTTTTACTAGACAGGAGATGTGAGAGCTTAGACATACATATCAGATGATTTTGTGGAGTCATTAGTTTCTTTTTGTGATGTTTTTGTTTTATTTTATCTAGTTAGGTAAAGCATTATTTGGTGTGCTCAAATTCATAATTATATCTTTTCCTTGAACTACTGCTCTATAAAATTCTTCTATAACTATATTTAAATGTTAGCTTCCCTGATATTTTTGTTTAAATAGCATATTAGTTGTAATTCAACTAAATGCAGCCAATATAAACAAACAATTAAATGCTAGCAAATTAGCCATATGGAAGAACATCTATCTCTCATGAAACTGAAACATATCTAGGTAAATATTTTTGGTGCAAATGTGTGCAAAAGAATAGTGTGAGTCTGTCACTAACAAAAGACAGGATAATAAACATTGGGAAGCA
This sequence comes from Tamias sibiricus, assembly GCA_025594165.1. NCBI lineage: Eukaryota > Metazoa > Chordata > Mammalia > Rodentia > Sciuridae > Tamias > Tamias sibiricus. The sequence continues at coordinate 75,878,893 of CM046661.1, forward strand.
AGTAACAGACAATGTGATCATTAGTATGTGGTACGTTTCTATCCATTTATTTTTATCACTGGTTATCTGCTTCAGTTATGCCTTTTCTTAAGTAGAATACTGTTATTTTTGTTTTCTTATTTATTCTCTATCTTTTTGTAGAGAAGTAAATTTATTTAAATTCATGGTGATTTCTGGTAACATTAGACTTGTTTCAATCATGATATGAAAGTTTTCCTAGTTATCACTCATTTTCTTTTTGTCCTCTTCTCTTACTTTGGGATTGAATTGATGGAATTCTTTTTGTTCCTTTCTCCATCTAGTCTAAGTTTGTTTTTATTTATGTATTACACAACACTTCAAAAATTAGTGACTTAAAACAACAGTTTTTATTTTTTTTCTCATGCTTCTGCAAATTGCTGCCCTGACTGGGCAGTTCTTAATTATGGGTTTTCATGTAGTTGTTGTCAGATAATGGTTAGCACAAGAGTCCTCAGAAGGCTTAAAGGGCAGGACATTTGAAGCGCTGGCAGTTGATCTAGTTGTCAGTAAAGAGCTCAACAGAAGCTATCAAAGCGCCTTCAATGACCTTTCTCTGTGACTTGTGCTTCTCCCAATGTGGTGGCTGGGTCCCAGGAGTGAGTGTTTCAAAGACTGGAAATTAATGCTGCTGGTGTCATTAAGCTGGGCCTGGAAACTGGCAGAGAATCCCTTATGCCATCTTCTGTTGATCAAAGTAATTATAAAACCCTCCCAGATTCATGATAGAAGTATCAAAGAAAGTGTGGCCATTTTTAACTCAACATATCATCTCTAATGTTCAGAATTATACTTTAATAATCAGACCTGTTAAAATACTGTTTAGAAGAGCAAAATTTTCATGTCTTCCTTCTCTTTTCTTCCAATCATAACTTATTCCTTCATATCCAGTTGTACTTGATATTCCTACATAACTTTAAATATTCTGCTAACATGATAGATTCTACAAGTGTTCCAATATTTGTAAAGCTTGTTCCTGTAGAACTATGTGTCAATTAAAACAAGTCTGAAGGAAAATAGCTAACAAAAACTATTGAAAATTATAGAAGATCATGAATATATCACATTTGCAGCAATAGTTCAAAGACATTTTTCCTTGACAAATGAAAGAGATGAAAACCAATGGTTGGAATAATATATAGTAAATATAACTAAAATTATACATATATTTGTGTCAAAATTAAAACAAAGCAAAAAGCATATGCTTTCCTAATACAATTTATTTAAAGACAGCAAAGAAAATAAAATATAATTATACAATGTACTTTTATAAATCCAATTATCAGAACACTAAAAAATAATTAAAATATAGAAATAAAATACAAATAAATCCACTTAAATTCTTCAAATACTTACATGATGTAAATATCTGAACAGAAAACTTAAATTTGCTAACAATTTTGAAAATAGAAATTACAAACTGTGAAAATTGAAATGATTTGACATAATAATCAGAGAAAATTTTAGAAATTGAGTGATTTAATAATGCAACAAGGAGCACTAAAAGTAAATTAAGTAAGCAATAAATTCAAATTATTATAAAGGAGATGAAATATAGCCATGAGAAAAAAAAATAAAAAATATAGCTATGAGAGAAGAAATGAGAATTAATAAAAAAATTTTAAAAGCAATATTTAATAAATGGGAAGAATATTTATAAAACCATCACTAGAAGCACTAATTTCTTGAAAAATGCAATAAAAATAAAAGAAATATAGAGCCGGGCACGGTGGTGCATGCCTGTAATCCCAGCACTTGGGAGGCTGAGGCAGGAGGATCACCAGTTCAAAGCCAGCCTCAGCCATGGCGAGGCACTTAGCAACTCAGTGAGACCCTGTCTCTAATAAAATACAAAAAAGGGCTTGGGGATGTGGCCTAGTGATCCAGTGCCCCTGAGTTCAATCCCCGGTACCACACAAAAAAAAAAAAAAAAAAAAAAAAAGAGAGAGAGAAATATAAAAATTATTGAAACAACAAGGACACAATCTTTGGTGAGATCAAGTAAAGACTAAGAAAAGTTTAAAAAGATAAGACATTTCATTCCATATTCTGAAGATTAAACTTGTAAAGGAAGAATAGTTTCTACAGATACAAAATGTAAAATGACTTACAATACACAAAGTAACATGAAAAATACATTAAACTTGCTAAAGTACTTCATGTCTAAATATGACATGAATTTCAACTGAGTTGGTTCCTCCCCCAAATTGCTGGGTATGAGTAGTACCATGAGAAATTTGCTCAAGGAATAGGCAGTGCTTTAGTATGATTATTTAGATAAAACATTGAAGAGAAATATCTCAAGTTTTTTAATAAAAAGAAGTCAATTTTAAAACTAAATAAAATATTTTCAAACAAATTGAAGCAATGTGTAAGATGATGGCCAAGCAGACTACACTCCAGGAAGGCAAGAAAATGTTCTTTAGTTGTTTACTAAGTCAGAAGAGGAAAAAGTATAGATCATTTCAAAAGACACCAGTACTCTCTTTAATGATATCTAACGTATAGTTTTTAAACGATTGTTGAAGCTGGAGGTATAGCTTAGTGGAGAGTGTTTGCTTAGCATGCACAAGGTTCTGTGTTCAATCCCCAGACCTACAAAAATAAATAAATAAATAAATAAAATTCTTGTAAAATAGGTATGAGAACTTTCTGACCATGATAAAAATTATGTACCTCAAAATAGCTGCTAACTTTATGAATATCTGGAACACACTGGAAATTTTTCCAATACAAAAAGAACAAGATAAGAAATTTACCAATGTCATGGACACTTAATGCAAAGTGGATTTTCTTATTTAGTCTTAGACAAACAAGCACATGAAAAAGATATATGTACTCAAATGGAAGAAGTAAAATTATCACTGCATGAACACGTTTTTCTATCCATAAAAGAAGAATCAGAAAGAAAAACATCATAACAAAAAATTAATACAATAGCTGATTATTAATTCAATTTTTAAAAATATCTGTGGTTATACAATAAGCAGCTAACAAATACTATAAGAAAATAACCATTCATAAAGTACCCAAAAGACACATTCTTCCATTTGATTTTTCATGCTATTGTGATAACAAACACTTGATTTTTTATTGTGATTTATTTCCTCATCCTATTATAAGACTGGCTTCTTTCATGTTGATGTGTTCCTGGGGTGATATATAGTCTGCCCTGCAGGATTCTAGAGTTCTGGCTGCTGGAAATGCTTGAACTTGTATACTATAAATATAAATTTTTAAGTTGGCTGGAGGTCTACAATATACAGACTTCATGTTTGAGAAGACTGAGCTTGCACTTCCAGTTCTAGTACATGTAGTTCATGTAATCATTCATTCAGTTATTTTTTCTTTTTGTTTTTAATATTGTTTATTAGCACAGTAACAAATGCAAAGGTAAGAAGTCTGCAACATATAACCAATCCACCAAGTGACTCCTATTCCACACCTTAACAGCTTAAGGTATTTCACTACAGGTTTTCACAAGTCTTGATTTAAACCTTTAAAGTAGATTTGCATATAAAATAAAATACATTTACTACTGATTTCCTACATGGTACCTTATACATATGAAATGACAGTGTCTAAAAAGTATTAAATAGTAATGTTCCCTTTCAAGAAGGAGAAAGAAATTCCAAATTTTTTTGAAACAAAAAGTATATAGTCTTAGGACTTTTACTTAAATGGCCATATTTGTAACCTGTACAAAATTAAGCTGTTTTAAAATTAGACTGTAAGCAATTGAACACAAGTGTCTAAATTCACATTCTTTTTTGTACTACATGTTAGTTAATATTGCAGAACCAATACAGTTTTAAAAGTTGATATTACCAATTTTGTCTACTGTAGCAAGATACCTTAAGTTACAACAAAATCTTAGGAAATAAGGCTGAATAATATCTTACTCTTTTTAAAATTTATTTATTTATTTTTGAACCATAAATGTTATTTGTATTTATGAAGTACCATGTTATGTTTCAATACAGGTATATGTTGTACAACATTCAAATCAGGGTAAATACATCTATTTCTCAAAAATTTATCATTACCTTGCAGTAAAAGCATTCAAAATCCTCTGTTCCAACCTTTCTTAAATAAACAGTATATTATCAGTATCCATAGTCATCCTACTTAAGTAACTTGTTTTTATTACAATTAAATAGATCATAATTCTATTAAACATATTTAAATATTCACTAATTTTAAGGTGAAATGTCATGAAGAATTGAGTACTTTTTTAGAATGCTTCTGTTCATTCTACCTCAAAAGAGTATATGATTTTTACTACTAACTGCAGATGTTCTATACCAGCTCTGTACAAAATGGTAAACCTTGTTTCAGTGTATTTTTTGCCACCATTATGAATTTTGCATATTTTTTATTAATTTTTTCTACTTAATCAGACACTTTAAATGTCAGTGTTTTCATTATAATTATAAAACACTTTACACGTTTATTATTATACATATCCTTCATTACTTTTGCCTGGGCAGTTATGGATTTCCTTTTCAAAATCTCTTTAAATGTTGACTATAGTCTCATTTGAGACATTTGAAGGTGAGACCTAGTTTAACTCCCAAGGTCTTTTCAGCTGGGAGATTTATGCCCTGAAGTCTAAATTGTTGATGTACATATTTAACTATTATAATTGGAAATGTTGATGAATTTCCAAGGAAATTTTCAGTTTCATGACAATGTATAAATATTATTGAATGAAAAGGTAACAAAATAAAAAGAGAAATGTAAGTTGCTACTTTGATTCTGAGAAATACCTAAAAATATTTGTAAATTGATTCTAAAAACTGGAAAACTGATATGAATAAAAATTATAACCTTCATATTTTAGTAAATGTATGTTTGCTAAGTATATTTTTGACTTTTTTATTATCATTTTCCAAACAGGTAAAAACTTAAACACTATTTGTATTATATGTTGCTGGCAAACTCTTATAATTGGGTAATTTGTTTAACTTTTTCATTTGTATGAATATATTAAGTATATATACACATAACATTAAAAGCACAGATAAGTGTCTATTTCAAAGAGACATTTGAAAAATAGTGTCATATATTACAGAAGAACCTCAAAGAAGGATGAAATATCATAAAAGAATTCCTTAACATTTTTCTTATAAGTTATGTAAGATGCTCACCAGAATGGTCTCTGTATGCCAGGGTTTCCCAGCTTTCAAGTGCATCTCAACTTCCAGAACAACAAAAGAGAAGCCTTTCTTAGCTTACCATTTCCCAAAATCAAGAGAAACGAATGGACTGAAGGATAAACACATCCTATGGTCTGAACAAGCAAAAGCTTCAGGTTGTTCTGTGTCTCCATAGAATAGAAAGTTGCCATAATCACAGCTAGGAAATATATAGCAAATAGTAAGAGGAATGATACCACAGATTTCATGGCTCTTATGTGAGCCTTGACACTAGGATCCCTAAATCCTGTTGCATTGAGCTTCATATTCTTGAGATGTTTTCTTAGAGAGAAAATTAACAGGAAAAAAAAACTCAAGGATGCCAAAAAGGGTATAAAGCCTCCTATAGTAAATATAAATATTTTTGAAAAGTCTTCAAAATCACTCCTTTTAGAACTCAAAGTCATATTTACTTCACATGGATACATTTCACATTTCTTCCATCTTATCACAGCAAGAGTAAAAGGCAAGAAGACTAATGTTCCCAGCAATGTCACAAGAACTACCATTTCAACTCTGTGCTTTAGGTGAAGAAAAACAGGATTTGAAAAATTGGCTATCTTGAGAAAGTAAAACAGGCTGAGGCTTGTTGCAAGCCATGTGCTAAAATGTTGAGCCAAGATCCCAGCAAGACCAGTAAGTATACATATGTTTGAATTCAAATATGAAGATGCATAAAATGCCCTCGGTAAACGATACATTACCAACACCAAAATCAGACAAATTCTGGAGATCGCTAAAGCAGTGAGGATTTGATCAGCTAAGCAGATCTTTCGTATCTTGACCCAGTCAGTGAAGTTCACCAGTATTATGAATCCATTCCCCAAAATCCCAGTTATAAATTCTGTACTTACTATAATGGTGAAGATGATATGCAAGGCACTTATCATGTCTTCAAAAAAAAAGAGAGCAATGTGTAATTGCAAGACTGACAATTTCTTGATTTACCACATGAAAGTGGTATATATATATATTTTATTTTCCTGGATGTCTTCTTTTAAAAAAATTATAAATTCAATATCATTAATGTGTCCTAATGGATGGGTACATAGCTCTCTTCATTAAAATACCATTTTCCTCCAGACAGCTAGCTGCATTCTGATCTAGACACTGTATGTTCTCAACATAAATTGAAATTTCTCATACTTGACAGTAAAAGAAAAAAAATGAACTCTCATTTGCTAACATGCAAATTGACACATTACCTTTCAATATCATGCAATGTATTCTCTGCATCTGTACAGTTTGCTCATGATTTGAGTTGTTATAAATAGCATCTCAAAACTCAATAATGTGTTAGTAGATGGAGTTTGGTGAGCACTAAAATCATTTCCACTGAGGAGCTATGAAGGAATACTGAAGGGATATTTCCATAGTTCATCCAAAACTTTTTCTATCCAAAGCATTCAAGTTCCCTGAGAGAACCCAGAGAAGGCCTAACTCCACAATGCTGGGTGCTGATACTTTCCATTTATCAGTGGATAGTTTGAGCACTTGCAAACAATCCACAAATAAACATGCACCTTGTAGAACCACTTTACAGATTATTGTTCAAAAATGACAGGCTCCTTTTAGGCAAGAAGAAAATGAGGCTCAGAGAAATTATCTGGATGCAAAACTCCTTTGCTTTTCTCTCGAATAACTCAGATTTTATTCCCTCATTAGTGTTTATTAATTTCTCCTGATATTAAAAATCATATTAGGGGGCTGGGGCTATGGCTCAGCAGTACAGTGCAAGTCTTACATGTGTGAGGCCCTGGGTTCAATCCTCAGCACCACATAAATAAAAATAAAGGTTTACAAATGTTTTCTCTGATATAAGGAGGCTAGTTCACAGTATTGTTGGATGGGGGTACATAGGAGGATTAGAGGAACACTAGAATGGTCAAAGGGAAGGGAGGGTAAGGGAGGGAGCAAGGGGGGAGGGAGGGGGAGAAAAGAAAAAAAAGAAAAGGTGGTTGAATGAGACGGATATCATTATCCTAAATGCATGATTGAAGACCTGAATGGTACGAATATACTTTGTATACAAACAGTTGCATGTAAAAAGATGCTATATATGTGCACTATGAATTGTAATTATTATAAATAAAAAATAAATTAAAAAAAATAAAAATAAAAATAAAGGTTTAAAAAATTTAAATCATATTAGATATCAAAATATTTCAAAACATGATTACTCTTGATATTATTTAATACTTAACTGAACATATTCAGAAAACATGGAACCATTTACAGAGTTTGTACGAGGTGATGGAACCTTACCTTTACCCCACAATATGTCTTAGCAAAAGCCAATATGATATTGAAAGTGAAGACAGGCTCATCAGCTGGACATGTCTTGTCCTAATGTGGGCCCATCTATCACTAAGACCTGTCCACACCTACAGTCATCAAAGTCCTTTGGATTTTACTCAGCTTCCCTTAACAGTCCCCAGAAACATCCACTCTGTTAAATCAGACTCCAATGTAAGTAATTGTAGGTTTCCTAAACAACATTTTGGAACAAAATCCCAATACATTCTTATTTCTTCAGGAACTTTTTAAGCAGAAAACTAAAATTAACAAAGTCCTATAAAATTGTCAGTATTAACCACCAATTTGAAAGGATCCACATTGAGGAGAGTTTTAAGGAAATCTCTTAAGGGTATAAGCCCCAACACACCAGCCAGGCAGAGGTAGGGTGGGCCTCATAACCTTGGCACCTTTTAGGATAGGAAGCTGAATTTGAAGACGCTACCAGTTTTCACAGGAGTGCAAAAAAGATGGCATCATCTAGTGGGCTCTGAAACTGACCTTGCACTGCACTTCAGATGACAAACCAGAACCTGTACTTCAAGAGACTGAATTCATCTCAGAAGAGTTCTGTATTCTTACTCTCCTATCCCTCCACCAGTACCACACACACACACACACACACACACACCCCACACACACACACACACACACACACACACACACACACACACACACACACACACACACACACGGGAACACAGACACCATTAGCATTCTGCATTCAAACGATGGCCCTTAACAAAAGGCAAACCAGTGTCACAGAAGGCATATAAGGCAACAAGGAAAATTCCCACACAATATACCCTATAACATTTCTGAGCTGAGAAAAAAATGAATAAGAGTTGCAAATAAAGATACTGGATTCTTCTAACACTGCAATGAGATTTCTAAATTCATGTTTGTGTGCAATGTTCTCCTGAGCTGTTTTTGACATTCATACTAAACCCATGTATTGCTTAGTGATGGTATATGTTCTGATAAATGAATTGCCAGACAATTTCATCATTGTGCAAATACCAAAGAGTGTACTTACAAACACCTGCTACATGTCCAGGCTATATGGTGTATACAGCCTATTGCTCCTAGGCTACAAACCTGTACAACATGTTGCTATACTGAATACTGTAAATGATTATAACACAAAGGTATTCATATACCCCAACATATTTAAACATAGAAAGGTACAGTCAAAATAAAGTACAAAATACTTACTAAAAAGGTATACTTGTATGGCACACTTCACAATCAGAGCTTGCAGGATGAAAGTGCTGTGGATGCAGTAAGTCACTGGGGAGTGAACATGAAGACTTAGGACATTGCTGTACATGACTTTATAAACACTGTGCACTTAGGCTGAATTACATTTTTAAAAATATTTTCCTTTTCTCAATAATAAATCAAACTTAGCTTACTATAACTTCTTTGTTTTGCAAACTTTTTAAGTCTTAACTACTTGACTCTTTTGTAATAACCTTAAATTAGAACACATACACACTGTAGAGCTGTACAAAATTATTTCCTTTCGTTAAACTCTTATTCTATTTTTTTTTTTTACTTTGTAAACATTTTTGTTAAAACCAAACATTAGCAAATAAACATTAGCATAGGTCTGTTTATACCAGCATCGTCAAATACATGTGAGTAGTACATGGCACAATGACATTATGACAGCTATAGCAACCCAAGATGATGGGAATTTTTCAGGTCCTTCATAATCTTAAGGGACCACAAGCATATATGCCTTCTGTTATTGATTAAATGTCATTAAGTAGCACCTGACTCTATTGGAGGTACAACTGACATACACTTAAGTTGTATAAGTTGTATATTGTTAAAATACATAATTTGATGAGTGTCACATGTCTATATGTCAGTGAAACCATAACTGTAGTCTAAGTAACAAATATGTATATTCCTTCAAAAATGTCCTTTATGTCCCTACATAATTCCTCCATTCTACTCTCCATTTTTCATTATTTTTTTAATTCTCTATCTGATCTGCTTTGTTTCTATAGATTATTTTCATAGTCTGAAATATTATATAATTGAAATCATACATCATATATTCTTTCTTGTCTGGCTTCTTTCACATAACTACTGAAAAGATTCCTCTATGTTGCTGTGTATGGATATATACATTCTTTTTTTAAAATGAATACTACCCTATTATATGGAAAACACCATCATTTATTTATCCAGTCACTTGTTGATGATTATGTAGATTGGCAAGGATATAACATGACACAACTACTTTGTAACAGATGCATAATTTCTTAAAAAGTGTGCCTGCAATACCAGCAACTCAGGAGGCTGAAGCAAGAGGGTTGCTCAGCAATTTAGTGAGACCCTCTCTCAAAATAAAAAATAAAAGGGGCTGGTAATATATCTCAGCAGGTAATCACTTCCAGGTTAAATCCCCAGTACCAAAAAAATAAAAAATAAAAAAGTTAAACACACCTTGTATATGATCTAAACATTGGTTTTCCAAAATAAGGCAAAAACTTAAAAGGCACATTCACAGTAGCTTTAATTTTAATACCGCTGAATTCTAACTGAAAGAAATCATAAAAATTTGGCCCTAAGGAGGTATTATATGATAAAATGACTACTAAATAATGGATAAAAGTGAAGTTAATTTAGCTTTAAATTATTTGTCTTTAAAAATAAAAAGTGAATAAATAAACTAAAATGAACCAAAGAAGTTTACTTAGGAACTTCCACTTTTGAAATTTAAAAATCAGATACAATATTTGAAAAAAAAAAAAAAAAAAAAAACAGATTTCAAGACACTAGGCAATGAAAGACAGTGATATCTTTTTTTTTCATTTTTTTAATTGGTACATTAAAATCATACAAAATAGTGAGATTTGCTGTTACATATTCATACGTGCACACAATATAACAATATAATTTCGTCAGTATTGTTCTCCATTATTTCCCTTTCTCACTCCTCTGCCCTCCCCCTCATCCCTTTCCTTAATTTTACTAGACTCCCTTCACTTTTCATAGGATCTCTGCTCTACCTTTCTATCCATTTATCCTCTCTAGCTTTCACATATGAGAGAAAACATATGACTCTTAACTTTCTGAGTTTGGCTTATTTTTCTTAATATAATGTTCTCAAATTCCATCCACTTTCCTGCAAATGACATAATTTCATTCTTCTCTATAACTGAAAAAAAACTCCATTTTGTATGTATACCACATTTTCTTTTTCAATTCATACATTGACAGATACCTAGCATGGTCCCATAGTTTGGCTGTTGTCAATTGTGTTGCTATAAACATGGGTATGCACGTATCACTGTATGTTGACTTTAATTCTTTAGAATAAATACTGTGGAGTGGTATAGCTAGGTCATATGGTGGTTCCATTCTTGGTCTTTAAAGAACCTCCAGACTGGTTTCCATAGTGATTGTACTAGTTTACAATCCAACCAACAGTGTAAATGTGTTCCTTTCCCCCCACATTATCTCTAGCATTTATTATTATTTGTATTCTGGATGGTTGCTATTCTAATTGGAGTGAGATGAAATCTCCGTGTAGTTTTAGTTTGCATGTTTCTAATTGCTAAAGATTTTGAACATTTTTTTCCTGTGTGCTGGCCATTTGTATTTTTTATTTTGAGACATGTCTGTTCAGTTCATTTTCCCATTTATTAATTGGGTTATTTGAGGTTTGGGGTGGTGAATTCATTGAATTTTTTACATATTCTGAATATTTGTCATCTGTCAGAAAAGTAACTAGCAAAGATTTTCTCACATATTCTAGATTCTCTTTTCACATTCTCAATTGTTAGGGAGGCTCATTTATAAGGAAAACCAAGTGCAGAAGCCTTGTAATTTGATGCCATTCCAATTATTAATTCTTGGGATTATTCTCAGAGCTTGAGAAGTTCTATTTTAAAAGTTATTACCTGTGCCTATTTGTTGGAGTATTGACCCTAGATTTTCTTCTAGGAGATGCCTAGTTTCTGGTCTAATTTCTAGTCTTTTGATTCATATTAAGTTTACTTTTGTGCAAGGTGAGATATAAAGATTTAGTCTTATTCTTCTACATACTTACTGATAACCAGTTTTCCCAGCACCATTTGTTAAGTAGTCTGGTTTTTTCCTATACGTTTTTGGCACCTTTGTCAAGTATCAGATGACTCTAGATCTGTGGGTTTGACTCTGTGCCTTCTATTTTGTTCCATTGGTCTGTGTCTATTTTCATTCTAGTTCCAAGAAGTTTGTTGCTATAACTGTATACTATAATTTGAAGTCAGATTATTTTGATGGTTCCAGCATTGCTTTTTTGGCTTAGAATTGCTTTGGCTCTTCTGGGTCTTTTGTTTTTCCAAATGAATTTTAGGACTGTTTTTCTAGTTCTGTGAAGAATGTTCTTGGTATTTTGATGGCCGAGTGCATTGAACCTGTATATTGCTTTTAGTAATATAACCATTTTAACAATATTAATTCTTCCTATTCATGAATATAGGAGGTCTCTCCATCTTCCTGTGTCTTCAATTTCTTTATTCAATGTCATATTGTTTTCATTCTAGAGGTCTTTCACCTTCTTGGTTAGATTTAGTCATAAGGTTTTTTCATAAAGACTATTGTGGCTGGGATTGTTTTCCTGATTTCTTTCTCAGAAGATTCAATATTTCTGTGTAGGAAAGTTGCTAATATTTGTATGTTGATTTTGTAACCTGCTGCTTTACTGAATTTGTTATTTTTAGCAATCTTCTGGTGGAGCCTTTTGATCTTGTAAGTATAAGAGTTTATCATCTGCACAGAGTGATAATTTGACTTCTTCCATTCCTCTTTTTATCCCTCTTATTTCCATCTCTTGCCCAATTGTTCTGACTAGAATTTCTAGCACTATATTAAAAGGGAGTGGTGAGAGTGGACAACCTTGTCTTGTCCCAGATTTTAAAGGAAATGCTTTCAGTTTTTCCTGATTCACTATGATAATGGTTTTGGGTATGCCATATTTAATCTTTATGGTGTTGAGGTAGGTTCCTTCTATTCCTAGTTTCTTCATGTTTTTATCATAAATGTTTTCTGTATTTTATCAAAGGTTTCTCTGCATCTATTGAGATGACCATGTGATTTTTGTTCTTAATCTGATTTATGTGGTGAATTACATTTATTGATTTGCCTATGTTAAACTACCCTTGCATCCCTAACATGAAACCAATTTGGTAATTATGTAAAATCTTATTAATATGGTTTCAAATGTGATTTACTAGTATTTTATGGTGGTGGGGGGGGACTCACATCTAAGTTCATCAGAGATATTGCCATATAGTTTTTTTTCCTTTGTGTGTCATCTGTATCAGGATAATGCTGGCTCCATAGAATGAATTTGGAAGTGTTACAGCCCTTTATACTTCATGAAATAATTTTAGGAACATGCCATTAGTTCTTCTTTAAAGATCTGATAGAATTCAGCTGAGGATTGACCTGGTCCTAGGCTTTTCATTGTTGGAAGGCTTTATATTATTGCTTCTATCTCATTATAAGTTATTGGTTCATTTAAGTTTTCTACATCTTCTTGACTCAGTTTTGGAGGTCATTTGTGTCTGGAAATGGATCCATTTCTTCTAGGTTTTCAAATTCTTTAGAGCATAACTTTAAAATAGTTCCTAATAACACTCTGGTATCAAAATGACCTTTTGTGTCTCTTAATTTTGGTTTGAAATCTGCTTTATTGAATATGAGAGTAACTTCTCCTGCTTAATTTGGGGCTTTGTTTGCATGGCATGTTAATTTCCATCCTTTCACTTTCAGTCTGTGGTTATCTTTGCCTGTAAAGGTGAGTCATTTACAAACTGGGTCTTGCATTTTAATCCATTCTGCCAGTCTATATCTTTTATTTGAAGAATTGATACCATTTACATTGATTGTTATAGAAAGATGTTTATTAATTCCAGACATTTTGATGTATGTCTAACATTTAATTTGGTCCTGTTTCACATTTGCTTAGCTAGTCCTCAAATGAAATTTGTTCATTAGTAAGCTCCAGAGTTTGCTTTTGATGTCTTCTGTGTATAGTATTTCTTTCAATATTATCTTTCATGACAGCTTCGTAGTCATGGATGATTTTAATTTCTGCTCTCCTTGCAAGGTTTTTATTTTTCCTTTGAATTCTGATGCAAAGTGTTTTTATAGTGTCTTGAGTAATCTTGGTTTAAAGATGTTTTATTTTAGGATTTGGAACGTATCATTCCAAGCCTTCCTGGATTTTAGAGTTTGTGCTGCTGAGAAATCAAAAGTAATATCAATTGGTTTACCTCTAAATGTGACCTGTTGTTTTTTTCTTGAGGCTTTTAAAATTCTATCTTTGCTTTATATGTTAGTCATTGTAGTTATAATGTATCATAAAGAGGTTCTTTTTTTATCTTGTCTACTTGGAGTTCTGAATATGTCTTGTATCTGGATGTTCAACTCATTCTCAAGATTTGAAATGTTTCCATTAATATTTCTCTGAAGAGGTTATCCATGTCATTATTCCATATCTGACAACCTTCTTATATTCCATGGATTCTTAAATTTGAATTTTTAATATTGTCTCAGAATTCATTTATATTATGGTTACTTATTTTCCTTTCTTTAATTTTCTCTGAATGTTCAAGGCTGGCCACTTTTTCTTTCATCTCTGAGATTCTTATTCTGTCTGGTCTATTGTGTTAAAGAGAATTTCCACTGAACATTTTATTTGATTTATTGTGCCTTTCATTTCCAAGATTTTTGGTTTTGGTTCTTTTTCAATATCTGTATCTCTTTGTTGAACTTCTCATTCAGACCCTTACAGACTTCTTTCATTCATTCAACTGTTTTTCTGTGTTCTCTTGGAATTCATTAACTATTTTTATAATCAGTTATTTGTTATTTCAAACACTTCAGTATCTTTGGAGTCAGTGGCCAGTGAATTATGAACTTTTATCATATTACCTTCTTTTCTCATATTTCTTGTATTCCTTGTTGGGTTTTGTGCATCTTACTGAAAAGCAGTACTCACATCTTGAATCCCTAGCAATGAAGAGACAGGAAACACAGCCTTTCTCTAATCTGTCATCTTGAATCCCCCACTCATATCTTGATATCAGACTTTTGGCCTCCATAATTATGAGAAAACAAATTTCTGAAGTTTAAACAAATATGTTTTTATTTTCTTTGCTCTTGGAAACATGTATAAAACTCACATTGTACTGGACTCACTGTCCTGGAGAAGAGCCAAGATGGTGTTTGCAATCAGCCACCTGATAGAGGAATCAAGACAGTGATTCCTGAGCAATGGAAAATAAATTATGTGAGCTCTATGATGGCTCCATTTAATGGCCTTGAGAAAATTTCTAGGCCATGGTGCAGGGAGCATAGCCCAGTGGACACCCTAAGCTGAGCAAAGTTGAGAACCAAGGAGACCAAGCCTGCTAGAATCTGCAGCAAAGAGTACCAAAAAGGAGAGATAACTGCAGAGGTAAGTAGAACTTCCCCAACAAGTGTTCTGCAAATAACTAGTAGACACATGCCTATGAGGAAACTTCCTAAGGCTGGGAAAGAACCAACAAGAGGATTGGAGGAAGGAGTATTCAGCAAACATTAGGGGTGGGGAAAAGTTCCTGTCCAACAACAGTAATGCTAGAAAACCATATTTTTCACAGGAGACTGGGCAGAATACACAAAAAGGTTTTGCCTTAGTGGTTGGGAGTTAACATTGTTCTGTTCCTGTCTAACAAATCAAACTGTTTCCAAGTAATTTAACTGCATTCCACTACAAATCTCATGAATAGCTACAGGAATACAAAGCTGAAATTTGAAATTGAATATCCTTGCCTTTCAAAAAAACTGAATGTTCAAATGATATCTAAACACACTGTGGGACACTGTATATGTGGTACAAATTACAATAAAAAATGATGAGGATTTCCAAAGATAAGCTGTATGAATAAATATAAATCATGAATTCTTCAAGTTGAGGATAACCAAGAATGTCTGTACAACAGGCATGTTTTATAATTCTGAAAATTTTCCTACCACATTTTATATAACTACATTATTGTCATCTTTGTAATGTTACACATACACACACACACACACACACACACATTCACACACAAACATACTCTTTCATATATGCTTTTGTTTAATAAACAGGTCAACATTTTATGGGCATATATTAGAAATCACTCAATACATACACTCTGAAAAAAGTATTATAACACATAAAATATTGCAGACTCCATCAGCCATGATTTCTGCTAGATGTCATGCCATGGCCCTTTTATGTATCTATGGACTTGCAGGTTTCCATTCCTTCAGCCAGCACCTTTCTAGCCACAAAACTCACAAACAGGGTTGCTACTTGCTTCTTATTTCCTCAAATTAGGAAAAATGAATGGCCTGAAGGATAGATGGTGCCAGTAGCCAAAGCAAGAGAACTAGTTCATTTATTGAATGGTCCTATTAGAATTCCAACCTGTCATGCTTAAGAAGAGACAGTACACAGCAAATAACAAAAGAAAGGAGACCACAGTTTGCAAGGCCTTCAAGTGAATCTTGGTGCTAAGACTGTGGGGTTCTTTTCCATAGAGCTGGGTCCTCCTCACTTGTTTACACAAGGAGCAGATTAACAGCAGAAAATAAATCATGTATGTAATAAAGGGTGTGAAGTTCACTAGTCATAGTTGAAAGGTTTATAGTACCCTCAATTTAATCTTCAAAATTATGTTTCCTTTATGTTTATTCTCTTCTATGTTTACCACCAAATGATCAAAAACCCACCAACATTCAAACCATATCACTAGAATGACATTCCTCTTTAGGTGAAGAAAAATAAAGTTAAAGAAATTGAGCATATTGAACAAATAGAATGTGCTGAGGCTAGTAGCAAATGAGAAAATAAAATGGTTGGTTACTGTCTGAGAAATAAGAACAATTATTCTTCTTTTTCCCTATATGAAGCTGGGTGATTCACAGCTGTATATTGGTATTAACTTTCCCAAACCTAACAACTCTGGAGACAACCAAAGCAGAGACCATTCAATCAGTCTGGGAGATATTTCATCTCTTGTCCCAGTCTCTGCAGTTCACTAAACTATGAAGACAAGGGCAAAATTTCCAAAACAAATTCTGTATTGAGTAATTGCTAATATATGCCCAGAAAATTGTTGAGCTGTTTATTAAACAAAAAGATATTTACTTGGATGGAAATTATGTTCAGCAGTGAACTTATCAAATCTGGGGTGCGGCAGGAGGAAACCATTCCTAAAATTTTGGTTGTGATTTATAATTTCTTGACCTGAAGTTCCATCAGCAGCTATTTTCTGGAATGCATGATGAAGTTCTTATATCTTTAACATTCTGTGACCAATGTCAAGCAGAAAATGACCACAGTTCTGATAAAGAATGAATGTAATGGTGTCTCATGGAAAACAATGTTATTCCCAAAACAGCTCAAAATAACTCCTATCCATTTAATTTATGTTCTTACCATAGCCTGGATTCTTTCATAGCTGATGTTGATGTGAAAACTGAGTTCTCATGTGCTAGCATGCAAATGAAGACATATTCTCTTCCATGGTTTTGCAGATTTGGTCTTGTCTAACCTCTACATAATATAGGTCCATCCAGTTTGACTCTCAGCCAGCAAAACTTTAAAACTTAATCCACAGGATATGCCAGAAATGCCTAAATTGATAAATGAAACTATCACATGGATATGACCTGAATAGTTAATTATCATTGATGATTCATTTTAACAAAACACTGGATCCATGCAAAAAGATTTGGAGAAAACAATTTATATGTTTGCCAAGTTCTTCTTTGCAATTCTTTCCAGTTCCTAGGAACTCCCTGGAATGCTAGTCCTCCCTTCATTTGGTTGCTGATAAGTAGAACACACACAAACCTTTGTTTGCAATTCATAAACACTGACTAACACATGACACCATCACCACCCATACATTTCATTTTTTTTGTCTGAAAAAATTCTAAGGAATTCTAATACATGACTCATTATCTTTAATCTTCAAGATAAAAAAATGAATCTCAGAGAACTCGAGGAGATTTAAATATCCTTCTTCACACTCAGGTTTATTAACACATAATAATTATCAAGCATGCCTCTCATACTGAGATCTTTTACAAGACTCCATCTAATATTTAAATGTTAATTGTTTAATTCAAATATTGGGGAATTTTATGGACATTCCTGAAATCCACTGTGATTTTCATTGGAATTGTATTATGCACAAGAATTTAGACACAATAAGTACCTTATGAAATTGATTCTTTCTGCTCAAAAACATTCTGCTTCAATGTAATTTAATAAATATCTCAATAAAATATGGCATATGAGACTTATTTCCATGCACTTTCTAGTTTTTGTTGTTACCCTAAAATCTGAGTGTTTCTACTCTTTAGTAACTAAGGTAATTCATTTATGAATTCCTGATAACTTAGACTCTGCTTAGTCATGGTTTCTCTTTTCTTCACTAATTCTTTTTTCTGTTTTGTCTTAGATTGATAGAATCACTATTATTCTTCTTTCAAAACTATCTATTTAGCAGTTTACTTTTCATTTTTTACTTTTTATTAGGTAATGCACAGTTGTTAATATATATAAAACTTTTTATTTTAATGTCTGAATTACATCACTGCTTTCTTTCAATCCAAGTAGAGTCCTTGACATGCTTTTAAATATCCTGGTGCTAGTCATACCTTTCAATATGTATCATGTAAATGTTTTTAAAAAGAACTTTATTAAGGAAGAATTTATGCAGAATAAAATCAAATAGGCTTGAATGTGCAGTTCATTTCACGTAAAATCTTAACAATAACTTGTTTTAAACAAAAAATTTCAACTTTATCACGACATATACAACCTCAGTGCTTATTTCTCAGCATACTTGACATTTCATTTCCTGAACATCTCTCTTTCCTTCTTGAATTTTTCTCCTTGAATTACTTTGCCTGGGTTTCCATGACAAAATACAACAGAGAGCTGCTTACACAACAGAAATTTATTTCCACATAGGTCTGAAGGCTGTAAGTCCAAGAGCAAGGGGCCAGCAGGGCTAAATTCTGGTGGGACCTCTTGCAGGCTTTAGGCAAGCCACCTTCTCACAGTGACCTTTATTTTGTGACCTCTTTTCTGTGACCTCACATGGTCTTCCTCTGTGCACAGGGACTCCTGATATCTCCCCTCTTCTCATAAGGGCACCAGTCTTATTGGATTAGGGCCTCACCCTCACTAATTACCTCAAATGTTAATGAGATCTATAAATGCCCTATCTCCAAACATAGGCATATTGGGGATCTGGTTTCAACATTTGGATTTTGGAGCCTAACAAATCAGTCCATAAACATCTTTTTCTTGTATGTCCATTAGTAGCATTTACAATGAGGTGTGTATGTAGAAAATAGTCCCAGAATTTCTATATGAAATAATATTAATTACCTAAATCCCTTAGGACAGACTGTATGCCAGGACTTTGCAATTATAGTTGCACTCCTCATAGCCATGAAATATGAATCAGTTGTCTTGTAGTGTATGATTTTTTTGAAAAGATTTCTCATGTAATTCAAATGGATTACTTCCCCCTTCGGATATTACTTTGTAGATAATTTCTGAAATTCAATTTAACTCTGATGATTAAAATTACTTACAGTGCATGCAAATGTGAACATTTATATGACATTTCATAAATATAACATACACTACTAGGTTAACCATTGTTTTGATTCAACTATTAACATTCATCATTATTTTAATTGGTCAGAGAAAAGAGGAACATAATCATCTTCATAATTAACAACACCAATTTAGCACCTCTTAACATAGGTTTTATCAAAAAAGATAAAAAGAGAAAGATTCTTTTTGAAAATAAGGCAAAAAAATATTATCTCAGAGTAAAGGTATTATGCTTACTAGAAAAACAACGGGAAATTGTCCATTTACAAAGAAATGTGCCAGTCATAACAATTACTTAATGTTTTAAATGTTGGAACCATTTTATTATATAACAAACACACACGAATAAGAATGACAAATAGAGGGGGCAAGGGGATAGGAAAAATGGCAGACTGAGTTATCCATGATCACCCTAAATACATGTATGAAGACACAATTGTTGTAAAAATACTTTATATAAAACCAACAACTTGAAAAATTGTGCTCTTTATATGTAATATGAAATGAAATGTACTCTGCAAATGTGTATAACAAATTAGAATAATAAAAAATTTTTTAAAAAGAATGACAAATAACCAGAAGGGAGAAATAAAATTATCATTATAAATAATTATATGCAGATCATGTGACTTTCTATCTCCAAAGACAAGAGAATGAACTTAAAACACAAAGCACATACAGCAACTCTGTAAGGCAGCTGACTTTTTTTTTAATATTTATTTGTTTGTTTTAGTTGTACACAATGCCTTTATTTTTATGTGGTGCTGAGGATGAAACCCGGGCTGCGCATATGCAAGGCGAGCACTCTACCACTGAGCCACAACCCAAGCCCTCAGCTGACTTTTGATAAGCTAACAAACAAATAAAGCACTCTACTTTTGTGTGTACACATTAGCCAGGTGCTAAATTTCTGTTCCTATGAAAATATGGTTGATTTCCACCTAAACGGAACATAATAACATAATAGGTACATAATAACATAAAGTATAACATAAACAAAAACGTCCATTAAAAGACCACCATAGTTGTGATTTGCTACTCTATTGCATGAAAATAAAATTGGGGCTGGGGTTGTGGCTCAGTGGTAGAGCACTTGCCTAGCATATGTGAGGCACTGGGTTTGATCCTCAGGACAACAACAACCAAAAAAAAAAAAAACCTACATAAACAAAACAAAGGTATTGTGTTCATCAACAACTAGAAATATATTTTTTAAATGATCTGTGGTACATACTTTAAAACTACTTGAAAGAATACAATGTACTTCAAAATCTTAATAATAATAAAATGTAAAAGGAATTCTTTAATTCAAAAATAATAACACAGATAGGACACTAAGGTTAAGGCAGCCCCAAAATTTTGAGGAATTTTTTATTTAATTCACAAATTGGATCTTATACTTTAAAGGATGAATTAAGCCTCTTTGGTTTCCAAAAATCTATATTTTATTCTTCATTTCTTGCCTGATATACAAACTTGTATATGTACTCCTAATGTAATAAAATGTTTGGGTGGCACTTATTCAAAATCTAATTTTATAAAATTTACAAAGATGAAAACAAAAAAGGAATATTGAGAAAGTATCAAATAATAATGTACAAAAATTTCTTGTGAGCTGATTTTCCTGTAGAATATGCAAGATGATCCCAAAATGGCCTATGGACCTGATTCAGGTCTGGCATCTTTGGACCTGCACCTCAGCCACCACAGCACTGAAAGAAAGGCCTGTCTCAGCTTACAGTTTCCAAGAATCAGAACATATGAATGGCCTGAAGGAAAAGCAATTTTAGTAGCCCAGACAAACAAGATGATTGGGCTTTTCTCCACCAATTCAAAACTCCAAACCTGTAGAAGAAATGAAAGAAAGAAAATGGTATATAGCATCAGGAAGGCAATCACATATTGCAAGGCTTTCGCGTGGGCGGTGGTGCTGGCATCTCTGGACCCTTTGTCATTGTGCTGCATCTTCTTCAGATGTTTCCTCAAGGAGATGATTAGCAGAATAAAAGTTGCCAGGGACACAGTGAAGGGTACAAACATGAACATAGAATTGGTGAATAAAACAACTTTGTAAAATTGTACATAACTCCTTAAACTGGAATTATAAGACATGTTTCTTTTAGCTCCATCAATCCAGACATCTATATATGTATTCATCAGTACCAAATTTATAAACAAGAGAACCAGGGACACCAGCAATGTTACTGAAACTACCTTTTTAACTCTCCACTTTAGGTAAAGAAAAACAGAGTTCGAAAAATTGGCTATCTTCAAAAAATAAAAAATACCTAGGCATGTAGCAAGCCAGATGCTAAAATGATTGCTTACTCTCAAGGACATATAAATTATCCTAAATATTTTCCCAGGCATTGATAAAGCTGGGTAAAGCACAGATGTCCACCAACTTAGTAATACTAACCAGAGCGCACCAATTCTTGAAATTGCCAGAGCAATGAGGATTTGCTCAACTGAAGAGACCTTTCTTCTCCTGATCCAGTCCATGCAGTTCACCACTGCTATAAATCCATTTCCTAAATTTCCGATTATTAATTCCACACTTAAAATGACTGTAAGTATACTCTGTATGACACAACCCATTGTAAGATAATGTCCCAGTTTCTAATATTACTGCTGAAGATTTCTTGATGCATTCATCAAAAATATTATATATATCTGATTCTTGAAAGAGTAATGATACTGTCCATGTTGACTCACCAATATGTCAAACCAGCAAATACCAATATTTACTAATGGCTCAGTTCAGAGCTTTCTTCATGAAAATCTTGAATTTGTCCAGTCAGCTCAACTGAGCTTCATTTAAATACTGTGTAAGGTTGCACATGGTAGCCTGGAAGTTTTTGCAAATGATGAAGAAAACACTGAATTCTCATTTGCTAACATGCAAATAAACACTTATTTGCATTGTTTTGCTTTATCCAAAGAATTTAATCTGGCTATTTGAGTTCTGTGCAAGAATCATTACAGAATACATATATAGGAGGTAGCAAGAATTCAATCTGGTATATAGAATTTCCTAAGCACTGAGATTTTATAAACACTTCAAAATTAGGTCTGAATAATGACCTACACGTATGCTAGTCAAAGCTCTTCCTATAGACTCTGAGTTATATCCTAATTGTGCATTATTTCTTAAAAGTTCATTACTAAGGTTGGGCATGGGGGTGCACACCTGTAATCCCAGCAGCTGGGAAGACTGAGGCTGAGGTTTGAAGTCAAATTCAGCAACTTAGAGAGGCTATAACCAACGTAGTAAGATTCTGTCTCAAAATAAAAAAATAAAAAGGGCTGGGGTTGTTGCTTAGTGGTAAAGCACCCTTGGTTTCAATCCCTGGTACAAAAAAAAAAAAAAAAGTTCAATATTAAGAATAATACTTATTTACTTATTTGTAGTTTACTTCTTTTATTTATTTTATTTTATTTTTTTTTTTTTTTTTTTTTTTTTTTTTTTTTTTTTGGTACCTGGGATTGAACTCAGGGGCACTCAGCAAATCCAGCTCTGTTTTGTATTTTATTTAGAGACAGGGTCTCACTGAATTGCTTACCCCCCCCCCCCCCCCCCCCCCCCCCCCCCCCCCCCCCCCCCCCCCCCCCCCCCCCACACCTCGCTTTGGCTGAGGCTGGCTTTGAACCCATGATCTTTCTATCTCAACCTCCAGAGCTACTGAGATTACAGGCTTCTCATTTACTTTTTACAAAGGCACACCTAAGTACACCAACACACTCACCCTAAAACACACATTTATTTGCATCACAATTGCCTTTTTTCCTATCTCAATAATAATGATTATTTGCTTCCTCAACATTTATTATGCATTTACCTCATGCTTAGAACTGTGATAGTTGTTAAGACATTGCTTAAAAAATGCTTTTAAGTATATATCATAGAGTATTAAGTGTAAATGTTCAGTAAACTTGAACTATTTCACCAGTGGATGTGAAAACAAGTGGAAATCTTTCTGCTGTCCTATGAAGCAGACATTGAGGTAAATGACTTCATCCACACACCGAAAATCCTGCTCATGCTCTGCCTCTCTCTGGCCCAGTAGGGACCATTCCTCCATCAACACCAGAGACCTCCAGATTTCATCCACTTCCCCTCACCTTCTACCAACATCTGCTCAGTGAACATCACTGCAGGCATCCAACTAGATGAAGAATAATGCATTGCCTGGTCAAAATGGGGAATACCAGGATGACAAAATTGATCCTCTTCAATAGCTAATG
Organism: Tamias sibiricus; assembly: GCA_025594165.1. Classification (NCBI taxonomy): domain Eukaryota; kingdom Metazoa; phylum Chordata; class Mammalia; order Rodentia; family Sciuridae; genus Tamias; species Tamias sibiricus. Next base: position 75,902,332 of record CM046661.1, read on the forward strand.
AAAAAGGAATAGATTTTTGTAACAAATTCAGGAAAAATTACCCAGACATCAGGAGAAAAATGCTTCATATACTACTGAGATTGCACAGAAAGACATGGCATATTCCAGTGTATAGGGCTGACCCCACCCTTCGTCCCCTGAAAAAATACTGAGCAAAAAGAGTGAATCCAATATTTGGAAATTTCTCAAAATTGCTCTACCTATAGAGAAGAGATACATGGAGAGGGCAAAATGGGACAGCATGGGATGATTTTTATGAAAAACTCCTAAGAGTAGTAACACAAATAGTGGCAGGAAGGTCCCTCTGACTTGGTTCCTTCCAGGAAGCAAAGAGTTTAGGAAAGAAGACAAAGTGCAATGTAGTCAACTCAACAGGTGGGGCTGATTAGAGTGGGTGGTGCTAATGGAATTTCATGGGCTTTTAGAAAAGAGATAAAACTTGGGTTACAGTGAGGACTGAAGGAGCCCTAATTAGGAAGGGCTGTTGCAGCTAGCTGGAAGCCATAAGTTCCACCTGATATGTATGTGACGCACCTGTAGGCACCCGCAAACCTGAAGGTATATAACCGGGTGAAAGCGGTCCGAGTTAGGAGAACGGAGAATTCAGTCAGCCGGGCAGTCACTCGGTCGGTCAGAAGAATCAGAGCGGCCAGAACGTAGGCAGAGCGGTTACAGAAGAGAAACCAGATAGAAGAAGTAATGGCTGGCCAGAGTTAGGCCGAGGCTCCTGAGGAAGACAGAAGACAGAAGAAAGAAGAAGGAAGAAAGAAGAGAGAAGAAAGAAGCTCTAATCTTTCTCTAAGCTAAGCTCTATCTTTCTTTCTCTCTAAGAAGCTAAGCTAAGAAGACAAGAAGAAAAGCTCGCTTTAATCTTTCTCTCTAAAAATCTTTCTTTCCCTCTCTAAGCTCTCTCTAAGAAAGTAGAAGTAAAAGTAGTAAAAGCTATACTCTGCCTCCGAGATTTTTTCCCGGGTTTCGGTACCAGGCAGCTTACAGAGGACAACACTCACTCTGGGCAGCTCTCCATGAAGCTCCAAAGCTCTACTGTTCTCAGTAAGGAAACTCTGTGAGACCACCATCTTACACATGAAAGAGGAAGCAAGATCAGCATAATTGGGATATAAATTAAAGAACTGCGCACTTGGCATCTTCAACATTTTCTATTCAGGGTGAAGATGACAACTAGCAAAAGAGACAGAGAAGCTATGCTCAATGACCAAAGATATAAATCAGGAGAGGTAATATGTGTATGCAGGGGTTTCTAGCTCCCCCTAACCCGGGTTTGGCCTTCTCTGGCCAGCAGAGAAGGCTGGGGGAACACGCCCCAGTGGTGAGGCGAGATCAGGAAGAGGCAGAAGTCGACTGGTGGCCACGCTCAGCCCTCACAATAGAAGACAATCAGGAATACACCAGGGAGTCCGGTCAAGTCATGAGCTGGGTTTGAGTTAGTTGGACAGCCTTTATAGAAGACATGGGCCAATCAGCAGAAAGATCATAAGGGCACATAGGGAGCATGAGCAAAGCACATTGGCGGAGCCATTAGCCTCCTAGTGGCAGTCTGACCTCTTGTCATACGTCAGGGGAACACCCCTTGGCTAGGCCAAGTTCCCGTGTCAGGAAGTGGGAGACAGCCAGAGAGTTTCTATCTACTGACGTGTTGTTAACGTCCCCAACATGTGTGGTAAAAATTGCAATAGAAAATGTCAATTATTTCCTCAGGTAAGCAGACAGTTCTACATAATGCATAAATATAAATCATAAATACTTCAAATATTGGACAAAATAGAATATGTGTGTGAAATATGCATGACTTCATAATCCTGAATTTATAATTCTTCTCATTTTGCTGTTTTTCATCTGGTTGTTTCAAATAATCTATGTTTTTTTTTTCTCCTTTATTTATCTTAGAGGTTTGGTGGTTTACTGAATTAATAACATTTAATCCTTTCTTAATTCTCATTTGTTTATCTACTCTACTAGTGAGGTGTGTTCTTTCATATACTTTTAAGATTGTGTTTACTTGCTTCCTCTTTCATATGTAAGATTCATTTAATAATTTTCTGCAATGCTCGTTTAGTGGTCTTGAATTCCTTTAGATCATGTGTGTCTTGGACAAAGTATACTCAAAGAGTAGAAAGAAAGAAATAATAAAGATCAGAGCTGAACTAAATGAAATAGAGATTAAAATAATAATTCAAGGGATTAATGAAACACTTGGTTCTTTGAAAAGATAGCTAAAATTGGCAAAACTTTATTTACCTAAACTAACCAAAAGACAGAGAAGACACAAATAAACAAAATTAGAGATGAAAAGTGAGATATTTCAACAGATACCACTGAATTCCAGAGATTATTAGAAACTATTTTGAAAAATTATATTCCAATAAAATGAAAAAATCTAGAGGGAATGGACAAATTTCTGGATACATGACCTACCTAAATTGAACAAAGGAGATTATATATATATATATATATATATATATATATATATATATATATACACTAAACAGATCAATAACAAGCAGTGGGGTTGAAATAGTAATACAAAGTCTCTCATTGCTCTCTCATTGCTGAATTTTACCAGATTGTTAAAGAAGAACTAACACTATTGCTTCTCATACCATTTCATAGGGAAGTAAATCTCCCAAATTCATTCCACAAGTCTAATGTTACCCTGCTACTAAAACCTGATAAAAACACAATAAAACTACAGACCAATATCTCTGATGAACATAGATTCAAAAATCCTCAATAAAATAGTTTCAAATTAAACTACATAACATAATTAAAGGATCATACACCACTATCAAGTTGGTTTCATTTCAGGAATACAAGAATGGTTCCACATACAAATTAATAAATATAATAACAACTCACAAATAGAATTAAGGATAAAAATCACATAATCATCTCAATAGATGCAGAAAAATAATTTTGATGAGGAAACTAGGATTTTACCTCAAAATAATGAAGGCTATATATGACAAACTCATAGCGAAAGTCATACTGAATGGGGAAAAACTAAAAATATTTCCACAAAAATCAGGAACAAGACAAGAATGTCCACTCTCATCACTCTTATTCAATATAGTACTTGAATTTTTATCCAGGGCATTCAGGCAAGAGAAAGACATAAAAGAGATACAAATAGGAAAATAATTAAAAATATCCATGTTTGCAAATGATATAATTTTTATTCTGAGAACATTTTAAAGACTCCATGGAAAGACCCTTAGAAGAAATTTTTAAAATTTTTTTTCAATACAGTAACAGTATACAAAATCAACACTCAAAAATCAGTATACTCTCTGTAGGCCAATAACAAACTTACTAAGAAAGAAATCAGGCCAATTTTTCTATTCACAATAGCCTGGGGGGAAAAACTCAATGAATAAACCTAAGAAGCCAAAAGACCTCTATAATAAAAATTATACAACATTGAAGAAAGAAACCAAAGAAGACACTAGAAGATAGAAAGACCTCCCATGTTCATGGACTGAGAGAAAAAAAACATTGTTAAAATAACTATAAACAAAAAAGGGATGTACAGATTCAACAGTCCTCATCAAAATACCAATTATATTCTTTACAGAACTAGAAAAAAACAATCCAAAAATATGTAGGTGACCACAAAACAGTACAAATAACCAAAGCAATTGTAATCACAAAGAGCAATGCTGGAGGCAACACAATGCCAATTTCAAAATATACTACTGAAACCACAATAACAAAAAGAGGATTGTATTGATATAAAAACAGCTATGTACATAAACAGGGTAAATAGAAAACCCAGAAATAAACCCATGCATCTATAGCTATGTGATTCTTAACAAAAGTGCCAAAAACATTGGAGAAAAGACAGCCTCTTCAACAAATGAGCTGGGAAAACTAACCATCCATATGTAGAATATGGAAACTAGATTCCTATCTCTTATGGTGTAAAATGTCAACTCAAAATCCATCAAAGACCTTTGATGTGAAATCTAAAATTTTGAAGATATTAGGAGAAAACATAGGGAAAATACTTCAAGATACAGATACAAGAACAATTTCCTGAATAGAATTCTAAAAGTTTAGGAAATAAAAGCAAGAAATGAAAAATGGGATTATATCACATTATAAAGCTTCTCTATGCAAAGCAAAGAATCAACACAATGAAGAGACAACCTATGAAATAGGAGAAAATCTGTGCCAACCATTCATCTGACAAAGGATTAATATCTAGAATACATAAAGAATGCCAAAAACTTAACATAAAGAACAAGCAATCAAATGTTTTAAATGGACAAGTAATTTGTACAGACACTTCTCAAATGAATAACAAAGGGCCAGTAAATACATAAAAAGTGTTCAACATCTTTACCATCAGGCATATGCAAATCAAAACTACCTTGAGATCCTACCTTATCATAGTTAGAATGGCTATTTAAAAAATGAAAAATAACAATTACTAGTGAAGATGTGAAGAAAAAGGAACACATATACATTGTGGAAAACAATATGAATGTTCCTCAAAAAACTAAAAATAGAACTACCAATGAGTCAGCTATACCACTCCTGATATATACCTGAAGGAAATTAAATCAGCATACAAAAGATGTATCTACATAAATATCTTTATGAAGGGAAGAGAAAAGAGGAGGAGAACAGAAAAGGAGTGTTGTAGGGAGGATAGATATAATTAAAATACAATATATGCATATATGGAAATTTCACAGTTAAAACACATTAATTCATACAATTAATATGAGTTAATATTTATAATAAAGACCAAAATATAATTTACATAGAATAAATCTAATTCTCAATGTGCAGCTCATTTTCTGTAAAATCTCTATAACTGCTTGCTTTTTTTTTTGAGTTGTAATTTCTTTTTTATTTTAATTTGTTATATATGACAGCAGAATACATTACAATTTATATTACACATATAGGGCACAAATATTCTATCTCTGCTTGTACAAAAAGTAGAGTCACAACATTCGTCTCTTTATACAGGTACTTAGGGTATATTGCCATTGTCCCTCTGCTAGGATGCAAATTTCATGACTCCAGTGAAGTCATGGCTGATTCCCCACAGTCTAGAATTCTGACACAGTAGACCCTTAAATAGGAAGGAAAGGAAGGGAGGAGGAAAAAAGGAAGGGAAGAAGGGAGGCAGGGAGGGAAGGAGGAAAAAAAGAAGAAGGAAGGAAGGAAGGAAGGAAGGAAAGAAGGGAGGGAGGGAGGGAGGGAGGGAGGAAGAGAGGAAGGAAGGAAGAAAAACAGGAAGGAAGGGAGGGAGGGTAGGAGGAAGGAAGAGAGAGAGAGAAAGAGAGAAAGATTGAATGAACAAATGTCTTTTTTTATGAAGCCTTTTCTGCCCTTTGCCTCTCCTCAGATCCAAGATGTTTTCAGTAATAGAAGAGTTGTGCTCATTATCTCAACTAGAAATTTACTTCCATATACATGTGGCCTGGTTTATGGTAAGCATCCATCCCTCCAACTCCTCATACTGGGCCAAACGCTCAGGGGGTGTTGATTTTATCTTGATATTTTTTTCTTTCCAACCAAATTCTTATCGAATGAGGAAGATCACTGAGGATTCGGGGATGCAGTTGGTTGAGGGTCAAGATGGAGGGAAAGGAAGAGAATACAGAGAAAGAAGGGGTCTGCCAATCCCTTTGCCTCCAACCAGAGGCCTCGGTTTATCTCATGGTTGCCACATTCCTTACTCAGAGAAGTGTGGTTTTGCTTCCTGTGACTGACTTCCACCTGGAAGGAGCAGAGGCACTGCACACTCCTCAGAGGCCCACTGATGGACAACCACGCAGAGTGGACTACAGCTCAGGGCCCAGAAGAGGTCCTTGGAATAAGAAAAGCCACAATCTAGTCATCTAGTCAAAACCAATCCGAGCTCCCTCTCTTCTGTTTTGCTTTGCTTTTTTTTAAAAAAAAAAAAAAAAAAAAAAGTCCTATTTTCCTTCCCCCAGTTTGTTTCACTTCTGCCTGGTTTCTGGGTTCACACCACTTCCACCCACCCTCACCCCCACCCTCCACTTGCAGTAATAACTTTGCCCTTGGCCTTAGAAAATGTGTTCTCCCCCGGAGCCGTGGTGAAGGTGTCCATGGAAATGGAGTATCTCCAGGGGCTCCAGGCCCGGTATGAGTGGGGTCACACCATCCATTGTCCTGAAGCTTTCTTTGTTTGTGAGTTAGGTTTCTCCTCTGGCCCTCAGAGAGCAAGTTAGAAACCCGTTGCCCCGAGGAGCTCAGATGGGTCAGGCAGAATTCTTGGGATGCCACGGTGACTGCTAGGTCAGGACGCCCTGACACATGAACCAGCTGAAGACCCAGCCAAGGCCCCAGGATCAAAGGTCATATGGAGACATAGGGAGACAGGGAAAGGATGATTGATTCCAGAAAGCGACACTTAGACACAAACTGCTTGCTTTAAACTAAAAATATCAAATAGTTGCTTCTTATGCACACCCACGGCTTACTTGTTTTCTTAAAATATTTAGCATGTTGAGCCGGTCGCGGTGGCGCACGCCTGTAATCCCAGCACTTTCGGAGGCTGAGGCAGGAGGATCATGAGTTCAAAGCCAGCCTCAGCAATGGTGAGGCACTTATCAACTCAGTGAGACCCTGTCTCTAAATAAAATACAAAAAAGGTCTGGGGATGTGACCTAGTGGTCGAGTACCCCTGAGTTCAATCCCCGGTACCAAAAAAAAAAAAAAAAAAAAAAAAAAATTTAGCATGTCATTTGCTCAACATCATTCTTTCACCCTTAAATTTTCACCTTTGTGTTAGTGTGCTTGGGCTAACATTAAAAAATACCACAGACTGTATGCTTAAACAACAGAAATTTATTTCCTCACAGATCTGGAAGCTGGAAAGTCTAAGATCAAGAGGATGGCAGAGCTGGATTGCTATAAGAACATGCTTGCTGTTGGTCCAGAGGCCACCTTCTCACAGGAACTGTCTTCTATGAGCACATACAGCCTTCTCTGTGCTCTCACATGCCTGGTGTCTCTCCTCTTCTCATAGGATGCCAGTCCCGTTGGATAAGGGTTCTTCCCTATGACCTCCCTTAAACTTAATGATATCTACAAGTGTCCCCTCTCTAAGTATAGTCACATTCGGGATTTGGCTCTCAACATGTGAATGAATTTGGGGAACAAACAATTTAGTTTCTAATAGTCTGTCTGAAGTAGGTCCATTAGTAACATTTTCAATGAGGTCTATATGAGAATATCATTAGTCTTTTGTTATTTTGAAATAATATTTATTTATTTTTTCAATCTCTCAGACATATTTTGAGCCAAGAATTTAGAATTTCAGTTATCTTACTAAGCACTTTGAAAATATGAATCAGGAATCTGCTTCCTACAAACTCCCATGCAGATCACTCAGTGAAGGCCAAGGTGCAAAGCATATCACTTCTTAACATGTCTTCAAGGAATTTTCCCAGCAAGGGAAAAGCAATGTGGGAGAAAAACACTAGACAGTGATGTTGGAAACTCATGAAATCCATGACATTGACGAACTGTGCTTCAGAGAAATTCAGAAAAATGTATGTGAATTTGTGTGACATTGTGGAGATAAAAGACATTACACAGGATTTTGTAATTTTGTTTTGGTTCTTTTATTTTTTTTTATTTTTTTTTCCATTTTTATTGGTGCATTACAGTTATACGTAATGGTAGGATTTATTGTTACATATTTATGCATGCACACAATATAATTTGGCCAATATCATTCTCCATTATTTTCACTTTGACCTTGGATCATGTAAATCTTTTGCCTCTTACACAGGGTTTTGTATGATCCAAAAGGAACCTCTCACTGGAAGAAAGATGAACATGGTAGAAGGAATATAGAAAAATAAGCATATCAAAATTTGCTTGGATTAGCATTCAGTCACATCTAGCTGAACTGCAGTTATTTGAAGATGCTAGGAACATTTATAAATGGAATTACAGTGAGCAGTATGTCAACAATGCTTTCTTTCAACCCACCAAAGAATTCCTTTAAGTGTCAAAACAAACATTTCTCATGAATATAAAAATTATTTTATAATATTTTATTATTTGGACAGATGCAAGAAACACATCAATTCAAAACCTTGCAAATGAAATGAGTGTGGCAAATCCTTTAATCACACACTGCCTCAAATAATCCATACTGGAAATACATGATTTATTTGTGACATATGTGGCAAGGTATTCAATCCAAAATTGAACCTTACAAGTCATCATAGAATTTACACTGGAATAAACTGGACAAATGTAAAGAATGCAGAAAGGTCTTCAATCATGTTTCACACTTTACACAACATCAGAGAATTCATATTGGAGAGAATTCTTATTACATATAAACAATACCTGATAATTCATACTTGAAAAAAAAAACCTACAAATGTAAAGACTGTGGCAAGGTCTTTTAATCACATTTCATACCTTGCACAACACTAGAGAAATCATACTGAAAAGAAACCTTACAAATTAAATTAATTCATTCACAATTTACACCTTAAATTTTATCATAGAATTCATTCTGTAGATACACATACAAAGGCAATGAATGGGAAAATGTATCCAGTCTAAATTCTTCCCTAGAACATCATCAGAGAATTCATACTGAAAAAAAAAAACCGTCTATATTTAATGAACATGTAGAATCTTTAGGTTTCATCTAAGATTTAGTAACCTTGAGTTAGTCCATAATCTTAGCAATGCATTGGATGTGACCAGACCTTAAGGTGAAAGACTGACATTAGGTTTCACCACAGGATTCATGCTGTAAAAAAATTTAAAATAAAAATAATTTTAAAAAACCTTATAAATATGCCAGGAATCACAATTATTTTAATATGAACTCAAATCTCAGTACACAACAGATAAGATAACCTGGAGAGAAACCTTTAAGAAAGTTAATAACTGGCAAATGCTATTTGATAAATTATTTAACCAATTCTCATGCTACACTCTATAGCAGAGAATTTATAGGAAGAACAAATAAGTCTTTACTTCTCCAAGATTAACTTTTGGTCTTGCGTACTACATTCAAGCTATGGTCAAAATATGTTAAAACTCATGACATATCAAAAGTACTAGGACAGTTGAAAATTTCCACTTATCTTCAAGTTATAAAACATTTTTGAGATTTCCTCCAAAGTCTACCTCACTATTTTTTGAGTTTCAGATCTTCTTTACAAGACTTTCACAGCGGTGTCCAGAAAAGAAACCATGGGAGGAAAGGCATTACATCATGAAATGAGAATCAGTGTTGTCCATGTTTCTGAACAAAGAAAACCCTGTGTTTTAGTATTTAATGTCTATGCCAAAGAGTATTTGGAAGAGACTGAGCATGATATAAAATTACAATGTCGGTCATCCTGCCTACTGTGTTTCACACACTCTGGTCCTCACAGTGGACTACCATGGGATGTAGGTAAGGAATGTTCTACCAACGGACTGAAGAGCAGGCAATACAGTCAGGACCTGGGGTTTGTATTGGAGGAGAGGAATGTGTTCCTAGGGACCTATTTTAGGAAGGGTGCAGGGAAAAAGGTGGCTACCTGCTGCATCGAATGGCCACAGCTGTTGTATATAGCATGATTGATGAGTAATTAGTCTTATTCTTGTAATTAAAGAGGGAAAATTATCAGAGTGGAGAGATCAACCAAAAGAATCACAATAGTGTGCTGTTGATGAGGAATCATATTCTAGAAACTACTGTAAATCACTTGGTGATTTCTGATAATTTAGGACTCATTTTGAATGTCTTCTTCATGGTTGTTATCAATCATATTTTGCATTTTCTTCTCTAACTTTCACAATCTGCTTTATGTTGTGTTAATAGAAATTTTATCTTCTCACCTATCTATGTAGCAATTTACTTACTTTATTGTTTTATAATATAACATACACTTTTATAATATATAATACTTCTCTTTCTAATCATGTCTGAATTATATCAGTGTCTCCTTTCAATCCAAGTTTTAAATTACTTTTCACTTGTCACTCCTTCCAACATGTTATGCAGATATTTTTGCTTTATTAATCAACTTTATTAAGCAAAATTTATGTGAAATAAAACAAAGTAATTTTGAATTGCAGTTTATTCTACATCATATGGAATCTTAACAATCGTATGTTTTAAACTATGGAATATCCATTTTGTTACATCATAGGCACAATTCTGTTTTCTCCATAAATTTAAGTTTTTATTTGCTCAACATCACTGTTAAACTTTTGTCTTCGTATTAGTGTGCTTGGCCAGTCATAAAATTCCACAGGTTCAGTGGCTTAAATATGGAAATTTATTTCCTCACAGTTGTGGAGTTTGGAAGTTGTAGATCAAGTGACCAGCAAGGTTGACCTCAAATTAGGCTGTGGCTAATCCTTCTGGTTTGTAGGCAGATCACTTCTCACAGGACCTGTCCTCACTTGGTCTTCTCCATGCACAAAAAGTCCTGATATCTCTCCACCTCTCATAAGGAAACTACTCTTGCTGGCTTGAGGACCTCTCATGAATTTATTTGCTGTTATTTTCTTATTTATCTCCTAAGGCCTTTCATCTAATTCAGTCAGATAATGGGCTAAGGATTCAATACATGGATTGGCTGAGTTTCTGGGGAGCAAACGATTCAGTCCATAATGGTCTTTTTGAAGCAGACCTATAAGCAGGATTTTCAGTGAAGAGGTGTATGTTGGAAATAGCACTACTCATTTTTATTTAGAGAGTATTATAAATAATTTAATTCCTAGGACATATTTTTTAGCTAATTTAGGATTACCATCATATTTCATAAGACTTTGAAAATATGTATCAGTCATCTTCTGGAATATGGTTTTTTTTAGATTTTGCATGTGATTAAAATTGGTATTTTCCCCTTTTGGGATTAATGTCCCATACTTTTTAGATACTTTCTGAATTTCTATTTGCCTCTGATGGTTCCATTATACAATAATATGTACAAATATGAAAATGTCATATATGATGTTTCAATAATTATGGACCATATGCAGGAAAAGACACATGTACCACTATTAACATGTATTTTAGTTGATCTGAGGAAAGGGAAATTTATTACCACCTTAATAAATAACACTTAACACTTTGTTTATAGCAACTTCACTTATTTATATTAGAAACAAATATATACTTCCAGGGGTGAATGCAAATGAACTGTGGTATATCCATACACGAACTACCACTCATCTACTAGACATCCATGTGGATGAATCTCAAACACCTATGCTGAGTGAAAGAGGGCAACCTCCAGGTACATCCTGTATGATCTGTTTATGTCACATTCTGAAAAAGGCAAGACCATAGGGAGAGAAAACAGATGCATATTGGTAGGAATTGGGGTTCAGGAAGGATTTCACCACAAAAGGGAAGTACATGAGATTGTTGGGGGTATTGCAACTGCTGTGTCCCATTTCTAGTGGCACATACATTAACTTATTAAAACTCATACAATTGTACAACATTTTATACTTTTAACACAAGTTTTATTAAAGTATCACAGGCAGTGAGGAAGAGAAAAATGCTCTGTAGGATGATTTTTAAAAGTACTTTCTCAAAGGTGAAGTCAGTATTAACACTTACTGGTGCAACACTAACAAATTCTTAATTCACAAGCAGAGATGCCAGTTATCACCACAAACTTCATTTTGAATATAAAATAATTTTCATTATGTAGCAAAATATATATATATATATATAACCAGGAGCAAATATCATATAAAAAATGAAGAACATTTCACATAGGCACCAAAATTGCATATTCTTTTACATGTTTTTCCACCACATTCATCAATCATCATGTGTGTGAGCAGCCCCCTGTGGATGCTTCATAGTAACTTGGTGGGGGGCGGTCGTTCTGCAGGGGGTTATTATCCTTACCTCTGCTACATCTTCACACAGTACTGGATGAGTCTGAATATCTCAGAACCTCAGTTTCTTCACAGGAAATATAGTACCTCAAATTTATGAATTATACTGATAATTGGCCACACAAACATTGAAATGTCCTCTTTTTAGTGGCTATTTCTTCAGATGTCCACTTTGTATTTTATAGTATATGTTTCTCATTAAAATGTCGCCAAAAGACACATAGGTGTTCAGCATAGATTTTTTTCAATGAATGACAATAGGAAAATGAGAAAATCCTTTCCAAATAAAATCCCTACAATTTGAAGGGATGTGTTTGGGAAAACTAACCATGAATAAAGAGTTTATCAACTTAAAAAATATACAGAATTCTTTCACTAAAGATTTGACAATATTGAGCACAGGTCACATAACAATGTTTCCCTGACCTTTAACCACCTCATCAGCCTAATTTGTTATAAAACTTTCACCTGTTTTATTAGATCACGTTTTATTAGGCACCGAAATCTCTCACTTTTTTTATTTTTATTGATTAGCCACCTAATCAATATTAATATCATACAAATAACAAAATTTCCTGTTAATGATATGGTTGTAATCCATAAGTTACTCTAATTTTCTGTTTCTATGACAAACTGATTCTTTTCCCTGTTTGTGAAATACAAGTACATGATGAAATAAAGTTAACATAAGCACTAATTTTTCAGAGTAATATTTGTTAAAAGACTATTATCAGTCAAGATTCAGTGGTCCTATGCATTAAAATTGAAATGTTTTGTGAGAAATATTTGAAAACCATTGAGCATTATATAATATGTTGCAAAATACATTATAGCTTCCCATGGATTTCCAATGTAAATTGTATATTTCTAATAATAATTAAAACCTTCCAAGAATTCATGAATCTGAAACTGATAAAAGAGGATATTTGGAATAAATTAGCCTCTAGATTATAAGGAAATTTTTAAAAACACTTAATAAATTAGTTCTTGTACTTGAAATGATAGATATAGTGTATAGACATCTAATAGTTCATATTTCATTTTTCATTTCTTATTTGCTATTCTAGGCACTTATTCTAAATTAAGGAATTAATTTGTGTGTATAATTATAGTTTTATTTTTAGTAACCATATTTCATATGCAAAGATACATACATAAATATTCTATATTTTACGTTTCTCATTTTAAAATCTAAAAAGTTAATGACTGACATAAAATTCATATTGTTTATTACTATAAAGCTTATTATCTTTAATGAGTTTGCATTGATATCCTTGCATGTATAAATATGCTAATATACAAATTTGCATATGTACTGTTAAGTTTGCAATATATATAGTCACTATATATTCAAACATAATTTTGTAAAATTCATAAAGCTATATTTAATAGAAGAATATTTAGAAAATACAAAGTTACAAGAATTTTGTATTAAATTACTTCTTTCTAGAATATGCAAAATGATCCCAAAATAGTCTATAGACCTGATGGCTCAGAATCTTTGGACCTGCACCTCAGCCACCACACCACTGACTTAGAGGCCTGTCTCAGCTTCCTGTTCCCTAGAATCAGGACAAATGAGTGGCCTGTAGGGAAAGCTGCCCCACCAGCCTCAGTTAAAAACACTATCAGGGACCCAGTGGTCAAAAACTGAAGAAGAAAGGACAAAAAGAAAATGGCATACAGTAGCAGGAAGGCAATCACAGTTTGCAAGGCTTTCACGTGGGCCATGGTGCTGGCATCTCTAAACTCTCTGTCATTGTGCTGCATCCTCTTCAGATGTTTCCACAGAGAGAAGATTAGCAGGAGAAAGGTGATCAGGGACACAGTGAAGGGTATGAATGTGAACAGAGTAATATTGAATGATAAAAGTATGTAAAATGGTACATCTGTACTCAGACTGGAACTGTAAGACAAGTTTCCTTTACATCCATCAACCCAGTAATCAATGTGTGCATTTATAAGCATAATGTTTAAAAACAAGAAGACTAGAGACACCATCAGTGTCACTGAAATAACTATTTTAACTCTCCACCTTAAGTAAAGAAAAACAGAGTTAGAAAATTTGGCTATCTTGAGAAAGTAAAAGATGCTGAGGCTTGTAGCAAGCCAGATGCTGAAATGATTGATTACTGTATAGGTAATATAAATGATTTTCATAATCATTATAGTTGCACATAAACTTGAATACAGCTCAGGTACCCACCAATCTAGGAAAAAAAAACAGAGCACACCAATTCTGGAGAGCGCCAAAGCAGTGAGGATTTGATCAACTGAAGAGATCTTTCTTCTCTTAACCCAGTCCACGCAGTTCACCAGTGCTATGAATCCATTTCCTAAATTTCCCATTATGAATTCCACACTTAAGATAATTAAAAATATGCTCTGTTCAACACCAACCATTCTCTGTTAGAAAAACTTCAATGACTAAAATCACTGTAATTTGTTAATGCATCCATCTAAAAGGCTATGTACAATTAATTCATGATAAAACTCTCATCTACAAGGTCAAACCAGCAACCATCAAGATTTGCTCATGAGTTGGTTCACAGCTTTCTTTATGAAAATCTTGTGATTTCCTAGACAGCACAGCTAAGCATCATCCTTACATTGTGGTCTTACACACAGTTGCCTTTTATAGGTGACGCTGAAGGAAATGCTGAAATCTCAGGTACTCACATGCAAATAAAGATTTATTTATTTGCATTGATTTGCTATTTTTTCCTTAATTACATATGTTAGACTACTTAAGTCATAGGCAAGTAACCTTACAAAATACTAACACATACAGCATATAATTAGATTCTAAACTGGTATGTAGAACTTTCTAATCACTGAGGTTTTAAACACTTCAAAATTAGGTCCTATGCATACATTTTTCCAATGGTATTCAAAGCATGAAAGTTATCCTATAATCACATATATATGTATGGCTCAAATGCTTGGTACCCCAAAATGTACATATCTACCATTTTACCTTTTACAAGGTCATGCACACACACACACAAACTCAGAAAAACACATTTATTTGAATTCAGATCCCACCTTTTTTTTTTCTAACACCAAAATTCAGGTTTTTACATATTCAACATTTCATAGGAATCTTTCTCTTGCTTAGTACTGTGATAATCATAAAGACATGGTTTCAAAACGCTTTCAAGTATCATTGACACAGTATTAGGACTACTCTACCTTGTATCTGAAAGACAGAATCTTCCTGTTGAGTGTGAAGCAGCCACTGAAGCAAATGAGTTCATCCACACACAGAGAATCCTCCTCATTCACTGTCTGCCCCTTGCCTAGTAGGGATCACTTCTTCAACTGCACCAAGGGGCTTCAGATTTTATCCAACCTCCACTCACATCCATGATCATCACTGAGGCAACAAGGTAGATGGAGGATGTTATGCTGCCTGGAAAAAGTGGGAAATAGGCAGCATGATAAAATTATTCAATAAAATTAAAGAGGACCAATTAAAATTGTTCAATTAAATTAAAAAATAAATTGCTCAATAAAATTTAAAAGGGCCGGGCGTGGTGGCGCATGCCTGTAATCCTAGCACTTGGGAGGCTGAGGCAGGAGGATCGCGAGTTCAAAGCCAGCCTCAGCCATGGCAAGGCACTTAGCAACTCAGTGAGACCCTGTCTCTAATAAAATGCAATAAAAGGGCTAGGGATGTGGCCCAGTGGTCGAGTGCCCCTGAGTTCAAGTCCCTGGTACCAAAAAAAAAAAAAAAAAAAAAAATTAAAAGGACCAATAACATAGATAGAACAACAACTTTCAAAGTCAGCAGGAAAAAATGTATCATAAACCTTAAAGGTGGCAGAGGAAGACAGGATATTTCAGTATGTAGGGCTGAACCCACCCACAGACCCCTGAAACAATACTGAGCAAAGAAATGAAATCAATATAATGGAAATATTCATTAACATTTAAGAAAGAGACATATTGACATTAGCCCAGCATGAGAGATTTTTAAGGAAAAACTCCTAAGAACAGATGTGCAAACATACCATCAGTCTAGAAGGAGGAAGTTCTCCTAGCTCAGCTCCTTCCACACAGCAAAGAAGAGCTCTTCGAAGAAGTCAAAGAGAAAAGCAAGCAAGTCCAGGGGTGGGGCTGTGTGGAGGGGATGCTGGTAGTGGAGCTTCACGGGCTTTCATAAAAGAGACAGAATTTGGGTCCCAGCAAGGGCCGCACTCATCCCTGAACCTCCCTGAGGCCCCACCTTCTTCAGTTTCCACCTAAAAAACAGCTGCTAGGAAGAAAAAGACAATCTTTTCCAATCAAGGTGACAATAGAAACAAGGATAATTCCCCAACTTCTCATCCATAAAGCAAAATGACGAGTCATCCCTGAGAGAGGAAGAGTAACTGCATTCATTTCCATGTCAATGCTGTATGCGGGTATATTTAAACAAGGTTAAAGTGTCTCTTTTAATTTTTCGTTTGTGACAAGTTTTGCATGCTGACTGTTCTAAATGCAAGTCATTGAAAGGAGTTAACCATAATTTTACACACACACAAACACATTTCTACTTAGGTCCTCAAATACTGAAAATACCTTAATACTTTAAGACAACAAAATTATTGTAAGAAAATAAATAAAACTGAGAAGAGCATTTGTCACCCTTGTGACTGTACAAGTCATACATTTATAAAGCCAGACACTATTGCAGGGCACGATCTCACTGAGTGGCACAAGGGGTGAACTGTTTTGAAGACAAAATTGTGTGGGTTCTCAGATTCCCTAATTATACTTATTATCTTGGTCAGCACCTTGTGTGATCCAGATTATTCTTCCTTTATGCACTTGAAAGTGAAATCCATACTCTGAGCATCAGATCTTGTTTTACAAATGGTCCTCATGGGGCTGGATGATTTAAGGAAGAAAAACAGAGACGATAATACCAGTAAGGTAAACCCAGGCCAATGGAAAATAGAAGACAGAAGAGAGCTGAGAAAATCAATAACCGCTCCTCTATCTTTTCCTTTGATAATGAAAAATCTGGTTCCCCTTGAACCCTGCTGGAAAAGTCCTGGAGGCCAAGTGCTCACATGTGCTGACCATCATGCTGCCTCTCAGCTCCTGGTGAAGAAGCCACCAGCAGAGTCATACAACAAATCACATTGCTTCACCCCTTCTTGTGGCTTAGTTTCCATGTGTCCTCCACATTGCTGCACTGGCCTTCCTTCTCACATACATGACACTACCTTAATTCCATTCACTAAGGTTTCACAATCCCCAAGCTAGGATATTCATTGAGTTGTACAATTTTTGTTTGTTCCCTTGGTGAGTTTACAACATGGTAATATTTAAAAAAAAAAAAAGAAAGAACACTTGTTTAGAACATATTGTATATTAAATTATTATTTTAGGACAGAACCAAGATGCTAAATATACTTTAAAACTGAAGTGTTGTATTTGTGGAAAAATAGCCTACTAGAAAACATCATCATGGTAATATAATGATTCACAATAAAAGTATACATATACATTTATAATGATCTTCTATGTGTTTTTTAAAACTACCATTTTGTGATGAGTACCATTGAACTTTGATTTTCAAGCTTATCTTCACAAACCTAACGTAGCTGCATCAAGGGAAAATTATGCAATATTTTCCCCAGAATTGTACAATAGTTATGTTTTTACTCTCAGTGTATCTCAGATAAGCTGTTTGGGTAAGCCTATAACCAAAACATAGCAAAATCAAAAAGTCCGTGCAACCCCTGATTTTGTGATGGGTTTTGTTTTTATAGTTCTTCCAGTCCTGATAGCACTCATTCATTCATTCATTTCTTCAGCAAAACACCATTTTTCATGAACTATTCTATATGCTGACTCATAGGCCCTAGAAGTCAACAGCAACAACACAGATATTGTCTCTGCTTTCATGATGCTTGCATTACACCAGGGAGATAAAGAAATCAATAGATCTGGAGAACAGAACGGTGACTTAGACCATAGTCTTTGACTGTCTGGGAGCTGTGGCTGCACTTGGGAACTTTCTGTGCAAAGGTGCAGGATGAGGTTGCCCAGGAGCAATGGTAATGTTCTGCCTGAGGAAATTCTGTGTAAAGGTGCAACATAATAAGAGTCTTGACCTTGAGCTCAGACACCAACTGTCAGGGATAGAGAATTCTGAGCATAACAAGATAACAACAATAACTTGCAAGCGCTATACCTTTAAGCCTGCCTGCTTTGAAGAAAATTTCCCACAAATAAACTTTTGATGACAAAACCTATATAATAAACATGCTGTGCTAGTTCTGTGTCACTGTTCCTCCATCAGAGGTCAGTGTCCCAACTGATCCCAACTTTCTCTTTGTAAATGTTTGTGTGTCTTTCTTAATCCCCCTGTCACCCCTAGCCAGTTTCTAGGGTTTGGCTGTGCAGGTCACTGCAAACAGATAAACACATTTGGACATGATCTATCTGAAGGTTTGTTAAATTTTGATTACACTTAAAATTAGCATAGTCACATAGAACTCAGTTGTTGAACAAAGTTATACGTTTCCTAATAATAGAACTTGCCATTAATAAACTTGTCAACACATTCTTCTTTCTGCATTTTACATAAAATTATAAGAAACAAGATCTTACAGTAAACCCCTATGATTGTTATATGGATTTCATAGGTGATATTTTAATATTTTCAGAAAAGTTCATGGAGTTATTACAATAATTACAATTTTATGTCATTATTTAAATGAGCACTTTTATGATATTAAAAATTATAATATTCTCATAATAAATTAATTGAAAGGCATTTTAAGAATGGCAAATGGTGGAATAATTAATTCTTCTATTACATATAATTATATAGCACCAACAAAAAATAATTTAATAGGGGCCTAAAAGTACCTTAGACAAAAACTGACATTTAAAATCAGATCTCAGTCTCAAGAAGATCTTCCTTATGAAATGGATATCATTACCCTAAGTGCATGTATGAAGACATTAATGGTATACAACCAGAGATATGTAAAAATGTGCTCTATAAGTATAATATGAAATGTAATGCATTCTGCTGTCACTTATAACAACTTAGAATACAAAAATAAATAAAAAAAGAAGATCTTCCTTAACTAAGGAACTGAAAGAAATGACTTTCTAATGGCAAGTGAAAATGTGTGACGGCTTTGAAACCTGGTCATGATCAAGGTCTTTTTTTCTTCCTAATTCCCATTATGGAAATAATATTTTCTGAGCTTTTCATGTTTGTATTAAATCTAATATTCTTCAGTACTGTACTTGATATAAACAAACAAAATTGACTCAAAATATATTTGCCACTCTTCATTTATTGTGTTCATATATTTATAATAATTTTGTTATCTACTAAACATAAAATAATAATCTTCTATATTTTAATAATAATTTATGATGAAATAAGTATCTCAAACAAAAAGCTAAAATGTGATTTAAATGTGATAGTTTTTGCATCCCATAAAGTTGAAGATCAAACAGTGGAATCTAAACACGCTCTAATACATATGTGTAAGACAAAATGCCAGTGATTGCCCTACAAGTGCTGACATTACATAATGCACAAAATTAATCATAAATTCCTTCAGTGGAGGATAACCTAAAGCATATATGTGAAACAGGCATAACTTCATAATCCTAAAAAAATCCTCCTATCATTTTTTGCATAACCATGTTACCTTCTAAAAAAATTTAAAGGTATGTTATTGTGAATCTTTCCTGTATGCCATAGATACAGAAAACATACATATTCATGTATCTTTTTATTTAATAATCTTAGATAAATTTTTGGTGTATGTTTTTACAAATTAGTCAAAAACATTGACTAACATTCAATTTTTCATTGCTATGATCTAAATATTTGACACTAACAACTTAAAGGAGGAAAGCTATATTTTGGTTCATGATTTCGGAAGTTTCAGTTCATGGTCAGCTAGCTCCAAGTCAGAAACATCACGTGGAAGGATGTGCTGAAGAAAAGATGCTCATTTCATGGCATCAGGGAAATAGAGAGAAAGAGGAACAGTTAAGGAGGTGAACTCTTCCAGGTCACATCCCCAGTGACAGATCTCCTCCTGCAAGTTCCCACCTCCCAGTAGTCCATTTCATTATCAACAGATTAATCCACTGATGAGGTCAGAGCTTCCATGATCTAATCACTTCCCCAAATCCCTGCCTCTGAACATTTTTTAATTGGGGACCAAGCCTTCAATACATGAGACTTTGGAAACATTCTAGTTCCAAACCAAAGGCTCATACACATCTCACAAAGCAAAATGCTTTCAGTCCATCTCCAAGTGTTCCCAAATGGTAAGACATTTCCAGTTATTGCTCAAAAGTTCAAGTCCAAAGTTTCCTTTGAGAATCAAAAGAAACTCTTATCTGTGAGTCCCTGTAAAAATAAAAAATAAAGTCATATACTTCCACCATGTAGTGGTACAGAGTAAACATGCCCCTTCCAAAGAACAGGAATACTGTGTCTAGAAAGAAGGGATGGAATTAAAACACAGTAGGAAAAACATTAAATTCTTTAGCTCCACATTTGGCATCTGGGGCACTTGGTAGCAAGCTGTGGGTCCCAAAGAGTGGTCAGTTCTGTCCCTATGATCTTGTTGGTTTCAGCCCACATGGCCTCTGTCCTGAACAAGTTCTGCTTGCTGCTTATAGCTTTCCTTGGCAGACATTGCATATTCCTAGTATCTCTAACTTCTTGACGTCTCCATTGAAGCTTCAGCTTCACCACCAAAGCTTTACATACTGTCCTTTTCACAGAGTGCTGCCTGCTGGGACACAGACCCTGCCATACTTGACTTTTCCCCAAGGCCTTCTGGTAGAATCAGCATGGAAGCTCCCATATTCCCATAACTCCTGTATTCTTTATTCCTGCAAAACCAGCACTGTGTGGATGATGCCAAGGTCTGCTGAGACTGTAGTTTCCAGACCCCTTTTGACCATGGCTGCAAAGGCTCTGATTGCCTGGTTGGTTGAACATGGTGAAATAAATCCTGAGAAACAAAATCCTGGATGGACCTGTTGGACCAGCTCTCCTTAGGCCTTTCTTCTCAAAGGATTGTCTTTCAAAGGAGTTTTTTACTTTTACTCCTTGAGCCTGTGGTGGGCAGGGTCTTGGTGATTTCTGAGATACTCTCAAGACAGCTTTTTTATTGTTTCCATGCAAAGCATTTGGCTTCTCTTTAATAGAGTTCATTTCTGCAGCAACAACATCTTCCTTAGCCCTAATTTTGCATATGCTTTTCTGGCCAAAGATTTTCAAATCTTTCTTCCCTGTCTTTACTTCCAATTCTCATAGTAAATCTGGTTGAAATCAACCAGTATCACCATGCCATGGCCTGACCGTCATGGCCTTGAAATTTCCTCCATCAGATTAATTAATCCATCACTTTAAAATTTGTGTTAACCAAAATCTAAGGGCATGGACACAATGTCGACAAGTTCTTAGCCAGAAGGTAACATATTACCTCTAATCCAATTGCCAGTACAGTCCTCATTCCCACATGAAACCTCAGATGCACAGCCTTTTGGTCTGCAGAACTGTCAGAATTCAAGCCTTCTGAGCTCACACCAGAATTGTTCATTCACCCCTGCTTATAGCATTCTAGGGCTTTCCTAACCTGCATCACCAAATGTTTCCAAACTTCTCCCACAAATGAGTACCAAAGGGTTTTGAACCACATGGTCAGGTATAGTCACATAAATGACCCCACTCCTTCCACCAACTATCTGTGTTAGCTTGTCATCACTATGACCAAAATACCTGACATAAACAACTCAAAGGAAGAAAGGTTATTGTTATCTCATGGTTTCACGGGTTTCAGTCAGCTGGCTCCAAGGCAGAAACATCAGAGTGGAGGGGATTGGCAGAAGAAAGCTATCAGCTCAGGGCAGCTGGGAAGCAGAAAAAGAGGGAGAGGAAGAAGCTGGGGAGAAGATAACCCCTTCCAAAGCAAGCGCTCAGTGACCTACTTTGTTCAACTGGGTCCCACCTCCCAGTAGTCCATTTAGCTCTCAGTGAATTAATTAGCCCCTCAAGATCTAATCACTTCCCAAATCCCCATCTCTGAATTTTTTTTTTTTTTTTTTTTTTTTTTTTGGTACCGGGGATTGAACTCAGGGGCACTCAACCACTGGGCCACATCCCCAGCCCTTTTTTTTTTTTTTGTATTTTATTAGAGACAGTCTCTCACTGAGTTGCTAAATGCCTTGCCATTGCTGAGGCTGGCTTTGAACTTGTGATCCTCCTGCCTTAGCCTCCCAAGTGCTGGGATTACAGACATGTGCCACCGTGCCCGGCCCCATCTCTGAATATTTTTGTACTGGGGAACCAAGCTTTAAATGCATGAGACTTTCGAAGATATTCCAGATCCAAACCATACACATTCTGGAAAAGGGGGTAGCAAGCATGTTACGGACTCCCCCAGTTTGATTTTTGCTAGATTTCACTACTTGTCCCTATTGTTGATATGTGGATTTGAAGGTTTCTGTTCTTTCAACAAGCACCTCTCCTGCCACAGAACGAAGAGAAAGTCCTGTTTCAGCTTCTTGTTTCTACAACTAAATACGAATGAAAAGTTTAAAGGATAGATGATGGTAGTAACCTGGATGAGCAAGAGAAAATATTTATTCCACAATGTTGGAATTCCAAACTGATATGTTTATAGAGAGTCACATGGCAAATGCCGAGAGAAAGAACACCACAGTTTGCAAGGCCTCCATGTGTACCTAGGTGCCGGGATCTTGGTATCATATGCCTTGAAACTACATCTTCCTGAGATGTTTGCAGTGTTTAGATCAATAGCAAAAAACAGATCAGTTAAGTAATAAGGGGTGTGAAGTTTCTGGTGTGAATATGGTCATATTTGAAAGGTTTGCAATGTTCCTCACTTGGTCTTCAAAGTCCTATTTCCTTTATGTCATTCATATACAGGGTCTCTTCAATGTTTACAAATGTAAGGTTGTTTTTTTTTTAAGCCAACTCCCTCAAAATAATCTCTGGAATGACACTCTTATTTCTCCCTTTTAGGTTAAGAAAAATTATGTTGGAGAAACTGGCCATATTGACCAAATAAAATTTGAAATATGCTGAGGCTATTAACCAGCCAGTTGCCAAAATGGTTGATTACTATACAGGCAATGACAACAATAATTCGTACTTGTCCATCATATATACTTAGGTTGATCACAAGTTTTGTTTTTTGATGTCATAGATTTATTTTATTTTATTTATTTTTAATGTTTTTATTAATGCACTATAGTTATACATAACAGTATATATAATTTTGACATAATCAAAAATGCATGGAATATAATTTTCTCCTTTTCAGTATCTAGTACTTCCTCTTTCCCCACTTTCCTCCCTCCCTCTATTCCGTTTCCTGTACTACACCAGTCTTCCTTCTATTTATTTACTGTTTTCTTATTGACCCTTTATAGATAGACATAAAGGTGGAATTGACCATGGCATATTGATATATATTCATAGCATAATTTGGTCAATTTCATTCCACAGTTCCTCCCTTTACCCATACCTTCTTTTTCCCCCTCAATCCCTGTCCTCTACTCCACTGATCTCCCTTCTATTTTCATGGGATTCCTACCCCCTTTTCTTCCTATATTTCACTCTAGCCTCTACATATTATAGAAAATATTTGACCCTTGATTTTCTGAGTCTGGCTAATTTCACTTAACATTATGTTCTCTATTTCATCCTTTTTTTTTTTTTTTTTTTTTTTTTTTTGTGGTACCGGGGATTGAACTCAGGGGCACTCGACCACTGGGTCACATCCCCAGCCCTTTTTTGTATTTTATTTAGAGACAGGGTCTCACTGAGTTGCTAAGTGCCTCACCATTGCTGAGGCTGGCTTTGAACTCGCGATCCTCCTGCCTCAGCCTCCCAAAGTGCTGGGATTACAGGCGTGCGCCACCGCGCCCGGCTTCTATTTCATCCATTTACTAGCAAATGACATGATTTCACTCTTCTTTATGGTTGAATATATCAATATGGTAAGAGCAAAGAGAATTAGCCCAGCTCCTTGAGGAAAATTTTGTCTTTCGACCCAGTAACTGAAGTTCATTGTACTATGAAGATATAGACAAAAGTTCTAACAACTTCTTCCATTAATTGGATGGAAATGATGCTCAATAGAAAATTTATTAAATGCAGTGGCTGAAAGTGACATCTAATGTACTGATTGTCCTGAAGTTGTACTGACACCGGTTTCTGTACATGCACTGAAGTTTTATTTCTTTTACATTCTGTGACAAATGTCAAGCAGAAAGCAGGATGGGATGCTAAAGGATGAGTCAGTGGTGCTTTTATGGAAAATGTCGTTAGACTCATAACAGTTCAAAATAACTCCTATCCATTTACTTGATGTCCTTGGCACAGGCTGGAATCTTTCATAGCAGGTGTTGAGGAAAAGCTGAGTTCTCATTTGCTAGCATGTAAATGAAGACTTATTCTCTTTCATGGTTTTTGCAGCTTTTCCCCTTGTCTATCTTTACATAATTTGGGTTCATCTAATTTGGATATCAGCTAGTAAAATTTTGAATTTTAATTTTAAAACCTAATACATAGACTGTGCCAGAAATGCCTAAATTGATAGATGAACTTTAGCCATGTGAGATAATTTGAATAGTTCATTATCACTAAGGGTTTATTTTAAAACATTAGATCTATGGAGGAAAGTTTAAAACTTCCCTAGCTTTTTCTAGGATCCCCAATGAATGCGAGTCCTCCCTCCAACTGGGTGCTGAGAACTAGTACTGAAACATAGCATTAGTGTTCACAAGCCATAAAACAGCCACACACATTCACCACCACCACCCACACATTTCATTTGGTCTCTAAACAAGTTCTAAGAAAACAAAACACATTGATCATTACCCTGTAATTTCCAAAATAGTTCTCCAAGATTTAAATCCTCTTCCCTCATTGTCAGTCCTCTTAGCCCATAATCTTTATCTAGCACGCCTCTCACACTTGGGCTTTTTATACAGGTGTTTCCCTTCTGACACTATTTAATATTTCAATGTTCCTTAACTAAAATATTCAGGTACATTATACACATTCCTGATACCCACTTTGATTTTCATTGGAATTATCTTGCACACAAATATTGGGACACAATAGCTACCTGAGGAAATTGATTCTATCCACCCACCCCCACCCTCTCCAAGTACATGTTATATATCCACTTCTATTCAGTTATTTTAGATTTTTTTGGTTCAAGTTAATAAATGTCTCAATGAAATGTGGTGGATGGGACTTATTTCTAAGACACCTTTCTCTTTCTTTTTTCTTTTTTTTTTTTTCTTTCTTTCTTTTTTTTTTTTTTTTTTTGTTGTTGTTGTTGTTGTTATGAAAAAGTCCAGTTTCAAATATCATATTCTAATTATATGGTACTGGTGCATGTTTACACCTTAATATTATATTTGGCCATTTTCCTAAACTTACTTATTATGCTTGATAAAGTTACTACTTATTTCTTTGTGGATTATGTTGGATTATTCATAGGAAAACACAATGTATTTGTTTGGGAAATAAATCTGCTTTGTCATTTGCATTCAAATTGTCATGAGTTTTTTTTTATCTTTCCTCATTTCACTGTATAATAATTGTAACATAAAACAACTCAATTCTGGAATCAGTAAAAGATTATACATTTCACCATTAAGCATAATGTTTCTGCAAATATGTAGTATGATTCATTTATTGTGTTATGACTTCCTTCCACTTATGATGGCTCAGTTGAAATTTTGCTTACATAACATTTCAAAATCTTTTAGTGGTCAGGTGCAAACAGAAGCCAGACCACATTCAAATTTGAGCAGGAAAGTTTAACATAAAGAATTATTAACTACAACAGCGTGATGGGGAATAACAAGGGATTGAGAAGAAGGAAGATGACCCCACAGAATATAAAAACTTCTGACAGAAGGAACAAGCATCCCTAGGGCTAACATGTAGCAACCAACAAGGGGCCTACAGTGCTCGTGTGTGTGTGTGTGTGTGTGTGTGTGTGTGTGTGCAAGACTCCATTCAGGACAACACAGCTGTGGCTCTTCCAGCAGAGCCACCAGAAATGGTTGGAAATGCACTGTCTAGACTTTTCCAGCATTCCACCTTGTGGGTGCTGGGAAAGCTGCTCATGGATACATGTCTTGCCAGTGGTACTCTCTGAGAAAACTTTAGAGGGGCTGCTAGGAAAAGCTGCTGACAGTTGGGTGCTATGGTCCACCATATACCCAGGGACAGGTGTGGTGAGCCTGCCCATGCTTTGAAGCCAAGAAAGAAATAAATACATTTTTTTCTGAATATTATACTTTTGGCAAATAAGTATGCTCATAATTTTTGTTTTTCTATGGGCTAAAATTGGGTTTCTAATATTATATATACTTATTGTCCATTTACTGTTTTTTCAAAAGAATCTTTTGGTTTATAATACATGTATATTTTATTTTAGTTTTCCATGTCACTGAATTTTTCATTAGCTATTACAATCAATCTTCTGTATCACATCTGTGTATTCAACCAACTGAGGATTGTTAATCATTAAAAACAATTTTATCACTACTGATTATGTATAGACTTTTTCCTCTTGTCATTATTTCCTAAATGAGGTAGTATAACAACTATTTACATAGCATTTACATTGTTTTAGAGATTATGAGCAAATTAAAGATAATTGGCTACGTGTGGGAGGATGTGCACAATTTAAATGCAAATATCATTCCACCTTTCATGAGGGAAATGAACATCCACTTATCTCAGTGGACATGACGCATCCTAGAACCAATCCCCTGCAGATGCTAAAGGATGCCTGTATATGTAAATTGTGACATATTTTAAAATGCCACCTGGGGAATCATATAACTTGTGCCAGCACTTCATTTTTCATTTACTACTTGGGCAACCTTGGGAAAAGTCTTTAATCTCTTCATCACAGAGAACCATCCATGCACTGTATGTAGACTACATCAGCATCACAGCCAGTGAGGGGATAGGTTTAGCATTGGCACCACCACAGGGATAGATCACCTGATGCAGGTGAATGTCCCCCTTGGCTCTTCCTAAAATCCCACAGAGCACGGGGATGGGGTGACCTCTGGAGCTGCACAGCCTCTCTGAGAGGTGTGTAAGCTGCAAGTTGCCAATCAGCCTGCTGACTGCAAGTCATCAAAGCAAGACTCCACCCCTGAAACCTTACCCTGCCTTTGATGTACCCCCTGAAATAAACCAGAATCCATCTTCTAATTGTCTAGCTCCAGCTCCTGTGTGGACTGGACCTATCAGGCACTCCAAGTTCCCTTTAAAACTATTCTTTCTGACTTTTCTTTTGTTCTTCACTAATTATTCTAGACTTTAATTTCTTAGGTGGCTTACACCCTCCTTGGCAGGAAGAAGAACCCCCCAAATGAGGCACTGGATGCCTCCCCATTCTTTATCTTAAAACTTCCTTATATATCAAAGAGTAATCAGTATTTTCAGCATTCAATATGATAATACATGTGGAGCACTGAGTATAGTTGTCTGTTCAAAATAAAGCTAAGTAAATATTAATCTACTTCCTCCTCATTTCTTTCTACATTTTATAAGGTTTCATTTGTTCCTACCTTCTTGTGTTAAATATTCTACTCATTCATCTTTTCAACATTGTTTCTACTAAATACATTTATATTTATGAACTTTCCAGATTTGTCTGAAATTTTCAAACTTCAGTTTAGGTGTTGCTGTCCTTATTATTCATGTGTAAATTTGTAACTGATACTAATGAGTTGTTTTTTGAGTTCACAGAATTAGAGTATAATGTCCTTTCCAATTTATATGATAATATTAAGGTATTATTGAAAGTATTACTGTTCATAATAATATTTTTTTATTATTGAAAGTTGTACTAAGAAAATATATTCTGTGTAAGCACTATTCTGAAATATTTTTTAATTTATTTATTTTTTATTCTAAGATGTTATAAATGACAGCAGAATACATTACATTTCATATTACACATATAGAGCACTTTTTTACAAATCTCTGGTTGAATGCAAAGTATATTCACACCATTCGTGACTTCATACATGCACTTAGGGTAATGATATCCATCTCATTCTACCATTTTTTTTTTTTTCATTCACCCTTTTGCCCCCTTCTCTTCCCCTCCCTCCCCATTGGCCATTCTAGTGTTCTTCTAATCCTCCTATGCTCCCCATCCCAACCCCACTGTGAATTGGCCTCCTTATGTCAGAGAAAACATTTGGCATTTGGCTTTTTGGGATTGGCTAACTTCACTTAGCATTATATTCTCTAACTCCATCCATTTTCCTGCAAAAGCCATGATTTTATTCTCTCTTATTGCTGAGTAATATTCCATTGTGTGTATATACCACATTTTCTTTATCCATTCATCTACTGAAGGGCATCTAGGTTGGTTCCACAGTTTAGCTATTGTGAATTGTGCTGCTATAAACATTGATGAGGCTGTGTCCCTGTAGTATGCTGTTTTCAGGTCTTTTGGGTAAAGACCAAGGAGTGGGATAGCTGGGTCATAAGGTGGTTCCATTCCAAGTTTTCCAAGGTATCTCCATACTGCTTTCCATATTGGCTGCATCGTTTTACAGTCCCACCAACAATGTATGAGTGTGCCTTTTTCTCCACATCCTCTCCAACATTTATTGTTGTTTGTGTTCTTAACAGCTGCCATTCTGACAGGTATAAGATGAAATCTTAGAGTGGTTTTGATTTGCATTTATCTAATTGCCAGAGAGGTTGAGCATTTTTTCATGTATTTGTTGATTGATTGTGTATCTTCTTCTGAGAAGTGTCTGTTCAGTTCCTTGGCCCATTTATTGATTGGGTTATTTGTTTTTTTGGTGTTAAGCTTTTTGAGTTCTTTATATATTCTAGAGATTAGTGCTCTATCTGATGTGCATGTGGTAAAAATTTGTTCCCAATTAGTAGGCTCTTGTTCACCTCACTGATTGTTTCTTTTGCTGAGAAGAAGCTTTGTAATTTGAATCTATCCCATTTATTGATTCTTGGTATTAATTCTTGTGCTACAGGATTCTTATTAAGGAACTTGGGGCCTAATCCAACATGTTGGAGATTAGAGCTTACTTTTTCTTCTATTAGGTGTAGTGTCTCTGGTCTAATTCCTAGATCATTGATCCACTTTGAGTTGAATTTTGTGCATGGTGAGAGATAGTGGTTTAATTTCATTTCATTGCATATGGATTTCCAATTTTCCCAGCACCATTTGTTGAAGAGGCTATCTTTTCTACAATGTACATTTTTGGCGCCTTTGTCTAATATAAGATAACTGAAATTATATGTGTTAGACTCTGTGTCCTCTATTCTGTACCATTGGTCTACCAGCCTATTTTGGTGCCAATACCATGCTGTTTTTGTTACTATTGCTCTGTAGTATAATTTAAGGTCTGGTATAGTGATGTCACCTGCTTCACTCCTCTTACTAAGGATTGCTTTAGCTACTCTGGGTCTCTTATTTTTCCAGATGAATTTCATGACTGCTTTTTCTATTTCTATTAGGAATGTCATTGAGATTTTGATTGGCATTGCATTAAATCTGTATAGTGCTTTCGGTAGTATGGTCATTTTGACAATATTAGTTCTGCCTATCCAAGAACAGGGTAGATCTTTCCATCTTCTAAGGTCTTCCATAATTTCTTTCTTTAGTGTTCTGTAGTTTTCATTGTAGAGGTCTTTCACATCTTTGGTTAAGTTGATTCCCAAGGTTTTTTTTTTGTTTGTTTGTTTGTTTTTTTTTTTTTTTTTTTTTTTTTTTTTTTTTGATGCTATTGTAAACGGGGTAGTTTTCCTCATTTCCCTTTCAGAGGATTTGTCACTGATATATAGAAATGCCTTAGAATTATGGGTGTTGATTTTGTATCCGGCTACTTTGCTGAATTCATTTATGAGTTCTAGAAGTTTTCTGGTGGAATTTTTTGGGTCTTCTAGGTATAAAATCATATCATCAGCAAATAATGATAATTTGAGTTCTACTTTACCTATCTGTATCCCTTTAATTTCTTTAGTCTGTCTTATTGCTCTGGCCAGCATTTCAATTACTATGTTGAATAGAAGTGGTGAAAGAGGGCATCCCTGTCTTGTTCCAGTTTTTAGAGGGAATGCTTTCAATTTTTCTCCATTTAGAATAATATTGGCCTGGGGATTAGCATATATAGCTTTTACGATGTTGAGATATGTTCCAGTTATCCCTAGTTTTTCTAGTGTTTTGAGCATGAAGGGGTGCTGTATTT
Organism: Tamias sibiricus; assembly: GCA_025594165.1. Classification (NCBI taxonomy): domain Eukaryota; kingdom Metazoa; phylum Chordata; class Mammalia; order Rodentia; family Sciuridae; genus Tamias; species Tamias sibiricus. The sequence goes on from CM046661.1 coordinate 75,932,506, forward strand.
TGTCAAATGCTTTTTCTGCATCTCTTGAGATAATCATATGGTTCTTATCATTGAGTCTATTGACGTGGTGAATTACATTTATTGTTTTCCGTATGTTGAACCATCCTTTCATCCCTGGAATGAACACCACTTGATTGTGGTGTATTATAGTTTTGATATGTTTCTGTATCCGTTTTGTTAGAATTTTATTGAGAATTTTTGCATCAATGTTCATCAAAGATATGGGTCTGAAGTTTTCTTTTTTGGATGTGTCTTTGCCTGGTTTGGGGATCAGGGTGATGTTAGCCTCATAGAATGAGTTTGGAAGTACTCCCTCTTTTTCTATTTCCTGAAATAAGTTGAAGAGTATTGGTATCAGTTCTTCTTTGAAGGTCTTGTAGAACTCAGCTGTGTATCCATCTGGTCCTGGGCTTTTCTTGGTTGGTAGGCTTCTGATGGTATCTTCTATTTCGTCGCTTGAAATTGGTCTGTTCAAATTATGTATATCATCCTGCTTAAGTTTGGGCACATCATACAACTCTTGAAATTTGTCAATGCCTTTAGTGTTTTGTATTTTGTTGGAGTACAAGTTTTCAAAATAATTTCAAATTATTTCCTGTATTTCCATAGTGTTTGTTGTGATATTTCCTTTTTCATCACATATATTAGTAATTTGAGTTATCTCTTGCCTTCTCTTTGCTAGCCTGGATAAGGGTCTGTCAATTTTATTTATTTTTTCAAAGAATCAACTCTTTGTTTTGTCAATTTTTTCAATTATTTCTTTGGTTTCAATTTCATTAATTTCAGCTCTGATTTTAATTATTTCCTGTCTTCTACCACTTTTGGTGTTAGATTGTTCTTCTTTTTCTAGAGCTTTGAGATGTAATTTTAAGTCATTTATTTGTTGAATTTTTCTTCTTTTGAGGAATGAACTCAATGCAATGACTTTTCCTCTTAGAACTGCCTTCATAGTGTCCCAGAGATATTGATATGTTGTGTCTGTGTTCTCATTCACCTCTAAGAATGTTTTAATCTCCTCTTTGATGTCATCTGCAACCCATTGTTCATTCAGTAGCATATTATTTAGTCTCCAGGTATTGGAGTAGCTTTTATTTCTTATTTTATTATTGATTTCTAATTTTATTCCATTATGGTCGGATAGAATGCAGGGTAGAATCTCAAATTTTTTGTATTTCCCCAGAGTTGTTTTGTGGCCTAGTATATGGTCTATTTTAGAGAAGGTTCCATGTGCTGCTGAGAAGAACGTGTATTCACTTGTTGAAGGATGAAATATTCTATATAAGTCAGTTAAGTCTAAGTTATTTATTGTATTTTTGAGTACAATAGTTTCTTTGTTCATCTTTTGTTTGGAAGATCTATCTAGTGGTGAAAGAGGTGTGTTAAAGTCACCCAGAATGTTGTGTTGTGGTCAATTTGACTCTTAAACTTCAGGAGAGTTTGTTTGATGAACATGGATGCTCCATTATTTGGGGCATATATATTTATAATTGTTACGTCTTGTTGGTGTATGGTTCCCTTGAGCAGTATATAGTGTCCTTCTTTATCCCTTTTGATTGACTTAGTTTGAAGTCTACTTTATTTGTTTTTTTTTTTTTTTTTTTTTTTTTTTTTTTGGTACCGGGGATTGAACTCAGGGGCACTCGACCACTGGGCCACATCCCCAGCCCTTTTTTTTGTATTTTATTAGAGACAGGGTCTCACTGAGTTGCTAAGTGCCTCGCCATTGCTGAGGCTGGCTTTGAACTCATGATCCTCCTGCCTCAGCCTCCCAAGTGCTAGGATTACAGGCGTGCGCCACCACGCCCGGCTAGTCTACTTTATTTGATATGAGGATGGAAACCCCTGCTTGTTTCCTCTGTCCATATGAGTGGTAGGATTTTTCCCAACCTTTTACCTTCAGCCTATGGATATCTTTTCCTATGAGATGAGTCTCTTGGAGGCAGCATATTGTTGGGTCTGTTTTTTTGATGCAATCTGCTAATCTATATCTTTTGATTGGTGAGTTTAGGCCATTAACATTCAGAGTTATTATTGAGATGTGTTTTGTATTCCCAGCCATTTTTATTTCTGGTATTTACCTTGACATGGTTTTTCGTCTGATTTTTTTTTCCCTTTAGTGTAATAACTCCCTCTGTTGATTTTCATCATTGTTTTTCTTTTCCTCTTTATGGAATATTTTGCTGAGGATGTTCTGTAGTGTTGGCTTTCTACTTGTAAATTCTTTTAACTTTTGTTTCTCATGGAAGGTTTTTATTTCGTCCTCAAATCTAAAGCTTAATTTTGCTGGGTATAAGATTCTTGGTTGGCATCGCTTTTCCTTCAGAGCTTGAAATATGTTGTTCCATGATCTCCTAGCTTTGAGTGTCTTGAGTTGAAAAATCTGCTGTGATATGAATTGGTCTCCCCCTATATGTGATCTGATTCCTGTCTTTTATGGCCTTTAAAATTCTATCCTTGTTCTGTATGCTAGGCATTTTCATTATAATGTGTCTTGGTGTAGATCTGTTGTAATTTTGTACATTTGGTGTCCTATAGGCCTCTTGTATTTGGTTTTCCAATTTATTCTTCATGCTTGGGAAATTTTTTGATATTATCTCATTGAAGAGATTGTGCATTCCTTTGGTTTGAAACTCTGTGCCTTCCTCTATCCCAATTATTCTTAGATTTGGTCTTTTGATGCTGTCCCATACTTCTTGGATGTTCTGTTCATGGTTTCTTACTATCTTCATTGTGTGGTCAACTTTATTTTCAAGATTATATACTTTGTCTTCATAGTCTGAAGTTCTTTCTTCCAGTTGATCTAGTCTGTTGGTGATGCCTTCAATTGTGTTTTTTATTTGGTTAATTGTTTCCTTCATTTCAAGGATTTCTGGCTTTTTTTTTCAGAGTTTCAATCTCTTTTTTGAAGTAATCTTTTGCTACCTGTATTTGCTCTCTTATATCTTTGTTGTAGTGGTCAATTTTTGCCTGTATTTGCTCATTTAGGTCATTCTTTGATTCACAGATCATTTTAATTATGAACCTTCTGAACTCCTTCTCTGACATTTCTTCAACTTTACTGAGCATGGGTTCTGTTATTGTAGAATCCTGGCTTGTTTGGAGTATTTTCCTCCCCTGCTTTTTCATGATGTCTATTTGCTTTACTTTTTGCAGTGTAGATCTGAGTTATTATAGATTCTTTCCTATATTTTTTAATACCCTTGCAGGTTGTCTGTGCCTCCCCTTACCGCTGGACTATCAAAACCAGCCACTGACCCTCAAAGTATGCTACCTGAAGCTGGTTTCACACTGGTTGGCATGGGCCGAACTGGTTGAGTCTGAGCTCCTGTGGTGGTCTGGGGCTAACCCCACTGAGGTGAAGGTTAGTGGGACTGCCCTGGGCCCACCTGGGCTATGGCAGAGTTGGTAGGTCTGTCCTTGCTGTCTCCTGCTCTGGGACGGAGGTCAGCGGGGCTGGCTAGCAGCTGGTTGCACACCAGCAGGCGTCAGCAGGACTGACCTGGGGCTGGCCACACTCGGGTGAAGGTCCGCGGGACTACCCTGGGCCAGCCTGGGCTCAGGCAGTGTTGGCAGTTCTATCCTTGCTGTCTCCTGCTCTGGGGCGGAGGTCGGTGGGACTGGATGGAGCCTGGGCCTGGCGGCACTCTCCATTCTGAAATATTTTGAGTCTTTTTTTTTTTTCCCCCCTTTGGTTCATTTAAGGTCTATGTTAACAAAAGTTAAAGGGTTTTTTTTTTTTTTTTTTTTTTTTTTTTTGGCATGTTGTATATTCTCTGTTGGTAAGGGATTCTGCATTTATCCATTAAATAAATCGTAGTTGTATTATTAGCATCCACGTTTTTATTTTATTATTTTGGTTGTCAATGGGTATTTATTTATTTATTTATTTATGTGCGGTGCTGAGATTTGAACCCAGTGCCTCACACATGCTAGGCAAGAGCTCTACCACTGAGCTACAACCCCAACTTTGCATTCTCTTTATGATTACTAATTCTGCTTGACCTATAAGCTTATGAAATATTTAAAAGTTTTACTATACATAGAGTCAGTATTTTCTTTATTTTTAAAATTTTGATGCACTTATCTTGGTACTATATATTTAAAGCACCCATAACCCTAATTATTATCTTATTAATTATTCTTCCTTTTATTATGTAAAGAGCTTTCCTTAAATATTAATACATTCCAACAAAATAACTATTTCATTTGATACAAGTGTTGCTTCAACAGCTTTTATTTGTTTGGTGTGTTAGTACACAAATCAGCCTCATATTATAAGTTGTAAACACTTTGTGTTTTAATTAGATAAAAGTTTATCTTTAATCAACAAAGGTGTTCAGAAATTAGGTTTTGGAAATGAACATCCACAGCATAATACTGGGTCTCAGTCAATAACCAAAAATGGAAGAATGGATATTGGAAAGCATCTAACAATACTTTGACTATTTATTTTTCTATATTTTTGGTCAAATACTTTCAGCCAGTTTTCATTTAAACATTATAGGTGTAAGTCTTGCATACAAGATGTAATAATGAAATATAAACATAAAATTTATAAATGTAGAAAAATTGTATTATATAAAATATATGATATGTAATGATCAGCACATAGTTATGATAATATATATGTGCCAATAAAAATTGGAGTGTTTCTTCTTTCTAATGACTAACATAATTCATTTACAGATTTCTGATAATGTAGGACTAATTTCTAATCTAATCATTGTTTTTTGTCTTGCTTTTTCTTTTCTTACCTAACTCTCCTTGTCTGCTTTGTCTTAGAATGATGGCTTGCTATTTTTTTGTAGTTATCTGTTTAGCAATTTACTTATAATTTTTCATCTTTTTAATTTGCATATGCTTGTTAATATATACAACACTTTTCTTTCTAATCATGTCTGAATTAGATGACTTTCCCCTTTTGATCTTGGCAAAGGCCTGGCCTTGTGTTAAAATCCCCATGCAGTAGTCCCCTCTTCTAACACGTGTCATTTAAAAACAACTTTATTAAAAAGTTATGCAGGAAATAATTGAATATGGTTGAGTATGCAATTCATTTCATATGGAATCTTAATAGTATAATATTTGTTTTAAATGAAAAGATCCACTGTTTTCTCTGTATAATTAACATTGCATTTGTACAACATTGCTCATTGTTTTTTCCTTCTTTTTTTTTTTTTTTTTTTAATCTTTGTATTAGTGTGCTTAGCAAGCCACAACAAAATACCAAAGACTGGATGGCTTGACCAACATTAATGTATTTCTTCACAGTCTGGAGGCTGGATTTAGAAGCCAGCGGTGGTTCTGGTGAGGCCTCTCTTGCTGGCTAATTGGCAGGCCACCTTCTCACAGGACTTGTTCTCTGTAAGTTACATTGCCCTCTGTGCATTCAGATGCCTGGTGTCTCTCCTTTTCCCATAAAGTCACCAGTCTTAGTGAATTTAGGTCACCTTTATAACCTCCTTTACCCTAATGATGCCCATAAATGCCCTGTCTAAAAACAAGGCTTCCACGGTGGATTGGGGACCTAACAAACCAGTCCATAACATTCTTTCTGATGTATATCCATAAGTAGAGCATTTTCACTGAGGAAGTGCTTTTTAATATGAAATTGTGTTAGTAATACTTCAGGACATACATTAAACCAAGAATTTATAATTATAGTTACATTCCTACCCACTTTGAAAATGTGAATCTCTTGTCTTCTAGCATGTGACTTTTTAAAAAAAGATTTATCATGTGATTCACATTAGTTATTTTCTGCTTTGTGTATTACCTGTCATTACTTTGTAAATATTCTGAATTTCATTTTGTCTCTAATATTCTAAATTTCACTTTGCAAATTTATTAATGATACCTAGAAATGTGACTATTTTTATGAGATTTTATTACATATAGAATTAACATACTAGAAGTCAAACCATTTTGTTGGCTAGAGGAAAGGGAAATAAATGAATGATCTTAATAAAATAAAACACATTTGATGCTTTTAGCACAGGTTTTATCAGAAATAAAGAAGAAGAGAAAGCTTATTTCTGAAGATGATTTTAAAAGGCATTTATCTCAAAGCTTAAGTCAGTTTTTCACTTACATGTGAAACAATAGAAAACTCTCCATTTATAGAGATGTCAGTTATCACCACAACTATTTAATGTTCTGAATGTTTGAGTCATTTCATGATGTAGCCAGCACCAAAGGAAAAAAAAGGAATCACAAAATATTGAAGGGAAGAAGTAAAATAGTCATTATAGGTAATTACATGCAGATGATATGATAGTCTATCTGTAGACACAATATTAAAACACAAAGCACATCTGACAGTTCAGAAAGGCAACTGGGTTCTAATTAGCAAACATACAAAAACTAGTAATCTACCTTTAGTGTACATGTTAACAGGGAACAAATATCATAGGAAAAATTAAGAACATTTAATATAGGCACAAAATTTCACATTATTTTACAAGATTTTTTTTTCCACCAAGTTCCAGATGTGGCTGTGAACATCTCTTGCTATTGATGCTTCATCTAAATTTGGGGTGAGCTCCCTCTGCTGGGGTTATAAACACTCTGCTACCATCTTCACACACTTCTGGACAAGTCTTTTAACATCTTGGAACCTCAGTTATCTCACATGAAAAATAATACTACACATGTGTTAGTCCTAAAACTTATAAGATATTCAGGTTACCAGCTATATAAATATTACAATATCCTCTTTTTAATGGCTATTACAGAAGCCCACTTTTTATTTCATAGCATCTGTTTCTCATTAGAATGTTTCCAAAAAATACATCAAAAGGATAGTCACAGTATAATTTTTCCACAAATAAATAAATGAATTAACTATATTAGAAATATTTAAAACAATTCCACACAAAACTAGGAGTGTTAAAAGATTTCTTTATGAGAATAAACCGGAGTAAAGAATTCTTCATTCCTAACTGTAGCCAAGATTATATCCTACTAAAGAATTAACAACACTGGAAACAGAGTATATGAACACCTTTTCCTCTTTTTATCTCCTTTCTTGTACCTAATTTATCCTAAATTTTTCACATATTTTATAAATTCCTTCAGTTTTCTTGTTTCATTTCTGACATATAATAAATACTAATAACATGTAAATATAACAAAACATTTCATGGTAATTATAATTGTGTTGGCCACTCTAACTCTAAATTTCTATTCCTATGATAATATGGTTGTTTTCCAGCCCAATTTTTAAAAAATGGGTACATGATGACATGAAGTGTATATAAACATCAACTTTCCAGTGTGATTTTCAATTAAACAATTACCAATAACCATGATATAGAATCATTTTGCATTAAAATTTAAATAGCCTACTTTGGCGAATACAAGGCATTTCCAAATGTGAATTGTACATTCCTAATAATAATAAATATATCCCAAGAACTCTCAGATTTAAAGTTGATAATGTAGATAGAAAATAGTAAGAGAGCAGCCTAATATGTCTCAGGAATTTTTTTAAATTTGTCAGTTAGGTCTTCTTACATTTAAAATGATAGATTTAGTGTATTTGATTTACAAAAACCCATATATTTTTTACTAATTTTTGGGGTTTTTTTATTCAAATTTGTTGTATTTATAATAGTAGTATGCATTATAATTCATAATAAACATATAGAGCATCTTTTTACAACACACTGTATACAATGTATATTTGTACCATTCAAATCTTCAATCACGCATTTTCCCAAAAGCCCATACTTTACATTTATTTTTTTCTCTGATATTTTAGGCACATCTTTTACATTAGAAATATTTTTATGTATACAAATAATAAAGTTCTATTTTTAGTAATTTTATTTCACATGTAAACATACATATCATATTGTTTTCTTATTTTATAGTCAGAGAAAGGTTAATAGTATACACTATTCATATTTTGTTACTATAAATATTTCATATGTTTAAGTTGTCTGCATTGATAGATTTCTGTGTACATGTCTATTTAAATATGTGCATGTATATGTACCTATATATAATGTGTATGGCAAAGATGAAATGTGTTAGAACAGTACTTATTCCAAACATATTTTCATAAAATTCACAAGGTTACATATGATAGAAGATATTTGAAAATATAAGTTCATAAATACAAGAATTTCTTGTGCTCTGATTTTTCTCTAGAATGTACAAGATGATCCCTGACATTATCTATGGACCCAGTGGTTCCATATCTTTGAACCTGCACCTCAGCCACCACAGCACTGAAAGACAGGCCTTTTTCAATTTACTGTTTCCCACAATCAGGACATATGAGTGGCCTGAAGGAAAAGCAATTCCAGCAGTTTGGCAGAATGAAAAGATCAGACTTTTATCCAGAAACTCAGAGCTCCAAATCTGTACAAGAAATGACAGGAAATATGTGGTATAAAGTAGCGAGAAGGCAATCACAGTTTGCAAGGCTTTCACGTGAGCCCTGGTGCTGGCATCCCTGGGCCCCCTGGCATTGTGCTGCATCTTCTTCAGATGTTTCCATAGAGAGAAGATTAGCAGGAGAAAAGTTGTCAAAGACACAGTAAATGGTATAAATGTGAACATAGTGTTGGTGAGTAAAAGAAGTTTGGAAAATACTGTAAGATTCCTTGAACTATAATGACAAGTCATATTTCCTTTTTGTTGGTCAATCCAGACATCAATGTACATGTTCACCCATACAATATTTAAAAACAAGAGAAAGAAAGATATCATCAGTGTCACTGAAACCACCTTTTTAATTCTCCACTTCAGATAGAGAAAAATTGAGTTAGAAAAATTGGCTATCTTAAGAAAATAAAAAATGCAAAGACTTGTAGCAAGCCAGATGCTAAAATGATTAATTATTGTCCAGGTAATATAAACCATTTTTATTATTTTTTCAGTCCTTTGTTGAACTGGGTGAAGCACAGATACCCACCAATTTAACAATGCTATCCAGAGCACACCAATTCTGGAGAGTGCCAAAGCAGTGAGGATTTGATCGACAAAACAGATCTTTCTTCTCTTGACCCAGTCCACACAGTTCACCAGTGTTATGAATCCATTTCCTAAATTCCCAGTTATGAATTCCACACTTAAGATGACTGTAAATGTGTTCTGTGTGACTCCACTCATTGTCTGAAATGCCCCAATGTCTAATATCACTGCTGAAGAATACTTATTGAATTCTTTTAAAATGTTATATACATTTGATTCTCAAAAACTCAGTAACTGCCGGGTGAAGTGGCACACGCCTGTAATCCCAGCACTTGGGAGGCTGAGGCAAGAGGATCAAGAGTTCAAAGACAGCCTCAGCAATGGCGAGGCACTTAGCAACTCAGTGAGACCCTGTCTCTAATAAAAATACAAAAAAGGGCTGGGGATGTGACCCAGTGGTCAAGTGCCCCTGAGTTCAATCCCTGGTACCAAAAAAAAAAAAAAAACTCAGTAACGTTCTTCCTGTTAAGAACTCACCTACATAATGTCAAATCAGGAAATGACTGGTTTTGTGATTTTCTTCATGAAAACTTTGCATTTTCCCAGACAGTCCAGATGAGCTTTATCCAGATACTGTGCTTCACATACAGTGACCCAGAGGCTTTTCTATTTCGTAATGAAGGAAACTCTGATCTCGTATATGCTAACATGCAAACAAAGGTATTTATTTGCATTGTTTTGATTTTTTCCTTGTCTACATATTCTAATTTGGCTACTTGGGTTCTAAGCAAGTAACATTGCAAAATTCTAATCTCTGTGTACAGAAGGCAACAAGTATATGAATTTCTATAAGGTGCTTACTAAGCCCAAAGTTCTTTAAATGCTAAAATGAGGTCTGTACAATGAGCTATGCACACATTGTCCAAAACTCTTCCTACAAACTCTACTACCTACTAATCTCATATTATTTCTCAAAAATGCAATATGGATGATAATATTTATCATTTTATTTTTTACCAAGGCATGCATGCACTCATAGACATGCACACTCTTGAGTAAACACACATTTATTTAGATCTAAATCTCCTTCATTTCACTTCAATAATTTAGGTTACTCAATCAATATTTACTATGAATCTATCTCATGTTTAGTACTGTAATAGTGCTTAAAATTTCTATTAAAGTGTTTATATTCCTGAATGTTTAAAATGCTTGATAGTATATTTTACAGAGCATTAAGTGTGACTATTCAGTAAACTTGAACTACTTCCTCTGTGCATATGAAAATAGGTAGAAATCTTCCTGTGGTCACATGAAGCAGTCACTGAGGCAAAGGAGTTCATCCACACAGCTAGAATCCTTGCCCACCATTCCTCTACCAGAACCAGAGACCTCCTTCAGGTTTTATATACGTGTCCTCATCTCCCACCAGTGGCTCTCCCAGAGACTCCAACCCTGCACCTTTCACTCTGGGTTGAAAATGCTTTAGGTTTCCACCTGAACAACAGCCTCTAGGGAGAATAGTCTTCCAGACAAGATCGGAATAGTGCCCAGGGTAATTCCCACCCAATTTCATCTTTATAGTAAAAATGACAGGTCAGTCCTGAGAGAGGAACCGTGTCTCCATCCATTTAGGAATATTGAACAATTTGTACATTGCATTTAATTCTTTTGTTCCTGAAAAGTTTTATATACTGTCTGTATCAAGGACAAGATATCAAAAAGAGGTGAATCTATCATAATCTTATATTTCTGTCTACTTAAATTACTATATTTATAATGATACTTGCATGTCATAAAGATTTCTATCAATAACTATACTTAATATTAAATTAATATTAAAATATATTTTAATTAATATTAAAACTATGTAAAATATAGTGTTATAGTTTTATTAAAGCTATGTTTTTTTAAACTACATTAAGCTCTAGATCACCATCATTCTGATTTAGCAGGTCTTCAAACACAAACATTGCTGAAACTTCCTTCTTCTCAATAGTTTTTAGTTGTGTTACTTTTAATGTATTTTTTACATCTGAAGGGGAAAAAGTGCAATTTCCAATAAGAGATCACGAATAGGCAGAAAAAGATATTTGGGCAATCAGCCTTATTCATCTCTAAAGAACTGTGTAATTATACTCTCAGCAAGGAAATTCTGTGAGATCACCAGCAAGATCAGCCTAGCTGGCTACAATTTTGAAAAATTGAGCCCTTGGTTAATGTGATTTTAATCTTTAGAAAGAAGAGAAATTACTAGCGAGAGATTGAAAGTGGTACTCAATGAACAAGGGTATAGCCAGGAAAGGGGGGTATCCTGGAAAGCAAGGAAGTTCCCTCTAGGGCTGCTCATAGGTCATGCAGGGTGAAGCCTGAGGACTGGCAACGGAGACTCACTGGAGACTCTCCAAGGTCAGGTTCAGAACAGTTCTGAGAGCAACACTTTCATGGAGCAGCTTCAGAAGATAGCAGTTGAGGGAGTTTTGTAGTCTGATAAGTACTATAAACCAAGAAGAGAAGAGACCTGAAAAGTTGATTACTGAGCTTAGCCTTTGAGGAAGAAAGTCAAAGGCCCTCACCCAGTCCTGAGCACTGAGCCAAGACAGAGAACCAGAGTCCAGAGACCGAGGGGATCTAAGTACCCTGAAAAAAGACACTGAGATGCACCACAAGAATTGTGAGGATGTGTTCTTGTGGTGTTTTCTCAAAGATCTGTAGCTATGTACCAGAAAATGTGCCCAGAGCAAGGACAAGTATCCACATTCTGAGACTTTCAAGCATGGAGCCTAAAATGACTCCAGTATCTAGGGACCAAACCAATCTTTTGTTCCACTACATGAACTGGGGGTTCCAGAATATTAGATGTTCCTTAGAGTTTTGACTTATGTCCACCCCAAGGTTTGTAGTTATTTACCTATTCCAGAATGGAGTATTGAAATGCTCAGATTAGGCATCTGGTAAAACTCGCGTTGCTTTCTGATTTGTAAAGAAAGTGACATTATCCTAAGCAGGAGCAAGGGGGAGCCTCTGATACTCCCCAGTTCTAGCAGACAATGACTTAAAGTCAATAACCATATTCTTCAAGGAATGGAATAAATTATAGCCACCACAAAAGTTTGAAAGTTATAGTGAGCAGTATTCCTCCTCATATCCCAATTAAATTAAAGTATCTGGACTCTGCCAAAACCAGCTGAAGTACAGGATGGATGCAGATTACCATAAATTTACCTTACATTGGCAGATGCCATTCAGGAAGTAATATCTTTACTGAGCAAAACATCACTTCTGACATATTGTATGTAGTGTTGAATTGGTGAATGTTTTTAATCTATGTTTATCATGATGAAAAAATCAAACTAATTTACACTTGAGTTCTAGAAATAATAACATTTAAATATTTTATGTCAGCACTATATTATTTATTTTGTTCTCAGGCTGTGTGTGTGTGTGTGTGTGTGTGAGCGTGCACACGTGCCCCACACTGGGGATTGAAATCTGGACTCATTCATGCTGAACACGGGTTCTGTCACTGAGCTATACCTCTAGCCACTGCTCTCAGTTTAATGACACTTTGCAAAACACCAAATTGCATCTATTAATGGCATTATATTAATTGGTACCTGTAAGCAAGAAATAGAAAATTCCTGAAATATCATAAAATACCATAATATTAAACAAGAATAAAATGTCAAAAGAAAATTAAACTTGAAAACAATTAAGAACATATATAACATGAGTGATGTTCTTGGATGTCCAGTGGTCTCATCTACATGTTAAACATCTTTTCTAAAGAAAATAGCATGCTGTTCTATCCTATATTTTCTATCACTAAAAAGGTGACAGTGTTTGTTGGGCTTCTTTTGATTTTGAAGCCAAAATAAACCACATTTAAGGATATTGCTCAAACCCATTTATGGAGGTTTCCAAGAGGCTTCTGGCTTCAAGTGGACCCCAGAGCAAAAAAAGGGCTCTAAAACTGTGCACACTGTAGTCCTAGCTGCTCTACTCATGGTGCCAATTAAGCCATGAAGCTTGGTGATGCATGTACAGAGCACAATTTCTTTCTCTCCTCCTTACTTACAATCACTTTTCCCCAGGCCTTAGACAACCTCCTTAGGAGGAGGATTTGAAATCAATCTTTCATCTCCACATGCATAGCCACCACGTGTATAAGCTTTCTTTTGCGAACTTGTTGCTTCAATGACTGGCATTCCACAGTGTGAGTAAAATGAACCTGGTTTGGAAAAAGGGACACTGTGCATGTCTCTGACATGATCCATAGGACATGGGGAGACCAAACTCCTTCAAAATTAGTGCAAAGCATCTCTCTGCTGCACAGGAGTGCCCTGTGTCTATGAGAAAAAATGATACAACTATTAAGAACAAAAACAATAATAAATGTTGGAGAGGATGTGGGGGAAAAGGCACACTCATACATTGCTGGTGGGACTGCAAAATGATGCAGCCATTATGGAAAGCAGTATGGAGATTCCTTGGAAAACTGGGAATGGACCCACCTTATGACCCAGTCATCCCACTCTGGGTCTATTCCCAAAGGACTTAAAAGCAGCATACTACAGGGACACAGCCACATCGACGTTCATAGCAGCACAATTCACAATAGCTAGGCTGTGGAACCAACCTAGATGCCCCTCAGTAGATGAGCAGATAAAGAAAATGTGTATATATCCACAATGGAATATTACTCAGCAATTAAAGAGAATAAAATAATGGCATTCGCAGGTAAATGGATGAAATTGGAGAATACAATGCTAAGTGAAGTTAGTCAATCTCAAAAATCCAAATGCCAAATATTTTCTCTGATATAAGAAGGCTGAGTCACAGTGGGGTTGGGTTGGGGAACATAGGAGAATTAGAGGAACACTAGAAAGGTCAATGGGGAGGGAGGGCAAAGGAGGTAGCAAGGGAGTATGAAGGGGGAAAAAAAGAAGATGGTAGAATGAAATGGATATCAGTATCATAACTGCATGATTGAAGACATGAATAGTGTTATGTAAAAAACAGTGTTATGTAAAAAGTTGCTCTATATATGTACTATGAATTGTAATGCATGCTATTGTTATATATACAACAACTTCGAATAAAAAAAAAATATATGAGTGGAGCATTAAACCAGGCTAAAGTCCCTTTAACACAAAGTCCCATGAACTTGTACAAGTCATGCCCTCAGAAAGCCAGCTACTCATTCAGGGCATGAATACACCTGAGTGACAGAAGGGGCAAACAATATCAGGAACAAACTTATCTGAGTCCTCACATTCCCTGACCATCTCCTAGTCTCTTGGTCAGCACGTTGGTTGATATAGATTATGATTTCACCTTTATCTTCCTTTATCTTGAGTGAAGTCCATTCTGTGAGCATCAGACCTTATCTTCAGAGTGGCTAGATGATGAAAGGCAGAAAAGCAGAAATGCTGGTTCTCTTTGGGTCAACCCCAGCCAGTGGGAAACAGAAGACAGAGAGAGCAGGGAAGATAAATTGTTCATCACCTCTCTTCTCCACGGACTAATGCCAGATCTGGTTCACCTTGACCCTCCCAGAAAAGCCCTTGGGACCAAATATACACAGCGCTGAGCAACTTGTTACCTCTCAGCTGATTGCCAAGTGGCTCTCAGCAAAATCACACACCACAACACATTGTTTCACATCTTTTCTTAACTTAATTCCTATATATCCTTCCCAATTCTATATAGGACTTGCTTTTGAAAAGAAATGTCATCATTTTAATCCCTGACATTGGCTCAGGTTTTAGAAACTCCAGGCTAAACTATTCTTTGAATTGCACTGGTATTTGTTCCCTTCCCTGTGAGTTTCCAATATGGTAATTAAAATTTTAGAAAGAATATTGGGAAAATATTGTATTAAAATAGCCATTTTTGTGTGTAAAATAAGTAACTAGAATTATCATAACAATAATATATCATTCACTACACAAACAGACTTAAATGTAACAAAATCTCTTATATGTTTTTTAAAAATTATTGTTTGGTGATGTGTCATCTACTGATAGCTGTTCACCTCCCCCCACTTTCTATTCCTGATATGGTTGCATCAGAGCTATATTCTAGTGATATTTTCCCTAGAACTGTGGACTAGCCAGTTCTTTGTTCTGAGGCATACTTAAAGCAGAGCCAGGAAATGTGTGCATCTTGCACATTGGTTATAAGTTGTGTTTTCACTGGTTCATCAGTCCTAATATAGTTTATGCATTCATTACTTTATTGATTAAAATATCACTTTTATCAAATATTCATGTCAACTTTTGCATTTCTCAGAGTAAAAAACTAGCTAGTCCATAATTCTAAAGAAAATATTACTAGAATATAGCCCTGATGCAACTTTATCAGAAATAGTAGGTAGGGAGAGATGGAGTGCTAAAAGTAGATGACCCTTAAGACACATCACATTATAACAATTTTAAAACCGTATAAAATATTTTGGTAAATTTATGTCTATTTATTCTGGAAATATACATTAAAGAAGACAGATACACTCTCATCCTATATGGTCTTTCTCTGGCACTGGCAGGGATACATGATATACAAATAAATCAGATGTGGGGATGATCTATCTTAAGATTTATACAATCATGCTAAGATTTAATAATGAAAGAATATACAATATATATAATATATAATAATGCACAATTCAGTTATTGTATAAGGCTATATATTTTCTTCTTGGATTAGAACTTGCCATTAATAATTATGTCTACACTTTCTTTTATTTCAACATTTTACACAATTATAATAAAAGATATTTATAAGAATTTCCCTATCATTATTAAATGGATTTCATAGATGTCATTTCAATGGTTGTAAAAAGGATCACTGAATTTTGTAATGATTTCTACACTACTTTCATTTGATTTTTCTTAAAATACAGAGATTGGAATCTTCTCATTTTAAATTTAAAAGTTATTTTTAAATGGGGATTTTTCAGCAATTCAAGAGCCAAGAGGTGGTTGAGGAGAAAACAGAAATGTTAAAAATGAAATTTCAACTTCAAAAAGGTGTGCCTTAAGACAAGAATAGAAGAAACAACCTTCCTAATTCCATACCCTCTTAACTGCATTGATATTTGGACATGATCATGTTCCTATTTTCTTCATCCCAATTATGGAGATGTTATTTTTCTATGCTCCTCACCAGCTTAAATCTAATCTTCTTTAGTATAGCTTAGGAAATCATTTGCTAACTTTACTCTAAATATATTTGTCACTCTTGAATTTTATTGTGTGTACATTTTAATAACAATTCTGTCTACTCTCCATTAAGCATGAAGTAAGTCTTCATGATGAAACAAAATCAACCTCTAACATCCTTAATATGTGATTTAGAATCGAGCATTTCTGCCACCCAAAACAGTTACAAGTACTGGCCGGGCGCGGTGGCACACACCTGTAATCCCAGCACTTGGGAGGCTGAGGCAGGAGGATCGCGAGTTCAAAGCCAGCCTCAGCCATGGCAAGGCACTTAGCAACTCAGTGAGACCCTGTCTCTAATAAAATACAAAAAAGGGCTGGGGGTGTGGCCCAGTGGTCGAGTGCCCCTGAGTTCAATCCCCGGTACCAAAAAAAAAAAAAAAAAAAAACAGTTACAAGTACAAAGCATGAAATCTAAGTATACTGTGGTCCATATGTGTTATAAACTACAGTGGAAGGTAGCATTGATTCCTGAGATAAGCTGACAGCTCTACACAATGCATAAATACAAATCATAAATGCTTTAAATGGAGGATAAAATAGAATATGTATGTGAAAGACACATGACTTCATAATATTAAAATATTCCCTATAATATTTTATAAAAGTTACTTGAAAAAAATTAAGAGTATGTTATGGCTAACTTTTCTCGTGTTTTGCATACCCACTCACAAACACACAAACCTTATATCCCTTTACATAATAAATATAGGGAAAAGACTTTCTGGAATATGTTTAGATATTACTCAAATTCATACACTATGGAAAAAATGGTGGGAAGCATGAACTGTTACAGACGCCAGCGGTTTGATTTCTGCTTGAAGTTACACCATGTCCCTGTTACTGATCTGTGGACTTCAAGGTTTCCATTCTTGCAGACAACATCTCACCTGTTACGGAACCAACAGGAAGACCTGTTTCTACTTCCAGTTTCCCCCAATCGGGACAAATTAATGGCCTTAGGGACAGACAGCGACAGAGGCCTGGCAGAGCAAGGGGACTGGTTCATCCAACAGCCTGTTAAAACTCCTACCACTATGGTTACAGACATAAAGTACATGGCAAATAATGAGAGAGAAGACCACAGTTTGCCAGGTTTTTATGTAAATCCTGGTGCTGGGATTGTGGATCCTTAGCCTGGAACCATGTCATCCTCTGTGTTTACACAGGGAGTACATTAGCCACACAAAACAGATCAAGTATTTTGTAGAGAGGATGAAGCTTACTAGACTGAATACAGTCAGATTTGAAAGGCTTATAACGCCCCTCAGTTTGGTCTTCACACTCCCATTTCCTTCTTACTAGTTCACCTACATGGTCTCCTCTATGGTGGCCTCTGCAGGATGAAAACCAAAACCACCATCATCCCCAAAAGCATCACTAGACTGACCCTCTTCTCCCTCCTTTTTAGGTGAAGAAATATAAAGTTGGAGAAATTGACAATCTTGAGCAAATAAATTGTACTGAGGTTTGTAGCAAGTGAGATGCTAAAACGGTTGATTACTGCCCAAACAATAAGAACAACAATTCTAACTTGTCCCCTGTTTCATATCAGTCTATTAATTTCCTCATGGCAAAACAAGTCTGGAGACAACTGAGGCAGGAACAATTCAGCTACCTGAGGGGATCTTCTGTCTCTTGACCCAGCCGTGGCAGCTCACCAGTACTATGAAGACCTCTGCAAAATTTCTAAAAGCAAACTCTGTCATTACTTGAATGGAAATGATGCTTAGTAGTGAAACTTAAATATGGAAAAGAAATAAAAATCAAAGCAAAACATATTTCTGTTGTTTTTCATATTCGTAACCAATATCAAGCAGAAAAGCACCAAAATGTGCTAAAGGATGAGCTCAATCATATTTTTATGGAAAACACTCTTGTTCCCAAAACAGCTGAAAATAACTTTTATTAAGATACTTTATGATCTTGCACAGGCTCCAATCTTTCAGAGCAGATGTTGGAGCAAAAACTGAATTCTCATTTGCTAGGATGCAAATGAAGACATATTCTCTCTCACAGTTTGGCAGCTTTTTTTGCCTTCTCTAACCTATGCATAATTTGGCATATCAAGTTTAAATGTCAACTAAAAATTTTTAAGCCCTAATAAATTAACCATGAAGGAAATGTCTAAACTGATAGATGGACCTTGGTTATCTGATGATGACTTGAATGGTTTATTGTCACTGAGGGTTTATTTTAACACAATCACTAGATCTGTACAGAAGGGTTAAGAGAAACTGATCTGGAGGCTTTCCAAGGCTTTCCTATCAAAAGCTTCTTTCTTTCAGTAGAAACCTCCAAATATTGGGTGCTGATAACCAATACTTACATTCTTCTTATAGTTCACAAGCCATAAATGGAGACACATGCACTCATCACAACTTCCCACACAATTTATTTGATCTCTGAAAAATTTCTAAGGAACTGTAAGACATAAATTATTAGCCTATAATTTCCAAAATGAGTCTCAGAGAACTTATTAAGACTTAAATTACCTTATTTTGCCTTCAGGCTTCTTAACTGACAATATTTACCAACTATGTTTCCCACACAAAAGTCTTTTACAAAGGGTTGTACTAACTATATTTAATTTATATTTAATTATACTTAATGAAGATATTCAGAAAATTTACAGTATTCCTGAAATCCATTTGGACCCTAGGATTTGGACACAATAGCTACCACAAGAAATTGATTCTATCTATTCAAAAACAAGATATATTGTCTACGTTCATTCATATCTTCTTTTATATCTACATTTATTCAGATCTTCTTTTTTATTAATTTTTGTAGCATCTTCTTTCTGATAGCGAGCAAAGGCATCTCCATCATGGGCAGCAGAATCTGTCCATCCGGGAGAAGCACAAGGCAGCTCCCCTGAGAGAAGATATAGCATAAATATGGCTAATTATGATCCTATACTCTTACTTTGTTTCCTGCTCATATGGCCATCAGGTATAAATATATTAATTATTAAGTATGAAACTGGTTCTGGAGATTATAGCCTTATGGAATCTGAGTTAGAAGCATAAAAACATTTTCTAAAGTTGTACTATATAGCAGGTTTCTAGTTAGGAAACAGCTTTTGTAAATGCCCGCTCTTTGACCTCTTCTCATTATAATCATGTGCACCAAGAAAAAGCTTTAAAAGTCTTTTTGTGATTTGATAAGGATTCCTTTTACTTTTGAAGTAGTTTAAGATAGATATATACAAGTTCCTTAGGGTAGAAGTCCTTCAGGCCTAATGTTTGGCTAATAAAAACACCTGTTAGCTCAATTTCTGAAAAACAGCCATACTCCCTTTTTCCTAAATTCAAAACAAAGTCATTATAGGAAACGAAGGAGCCTAGGGGTTTTGAGTTTAATTAAAGATGTTAGGGTGATTCAACCATAAACATTATAGATTGAATTGTTTAGACTTAGGGGATCATGGGAATAGGTTTAAGTAAAAAACATGTTTTGTACTTTATCTTATTAACATTTAAGATTAATCCATATACACTTCTTCTCTGTCTTTAGATGGATTAAGCAGTGTTATATACTTAGAAAAAACACTCTGTTTTCCCCAGAATGTATAACCTTGAAACTCTTTGATGTAACTTCAAAAGCTGTAATGTGAATTGCTGTGTTTGCTAAGATATTAAAAAAAAAATGCTGAAAAAAGTAGAGGATTCAGCAGCCCGACTCTCGTGTCTGTGTGCTGATTTCTCCATCTCTGATCACTGACTCCTTACCTTCATGCCACGTTACACATGTCGTGTTGCACCTCCATCATGCTGCCTCAGCACCCCGGGCCAATAACCCGACTTCGGCAACTGCCCTGCAGGTTCTGCTTTGCACCCCTCGCTGAGACCAGACCTCAGCAAATTTTTATTTGTTTTAATTAGTTATACATGACAGTAGAATGCACTTATGCACTTTGATATATTACATATAGACACGATATAATTTCTCGTTTTTCTGAATGTACATGTTGTAGAAACATATTGACACAGATATTCTTTTATATCTATGTTTGTTTAGATCTTTTTCTTAATAACTGCCTCAATAAAATCTGAAATGTGAGGCTTATTCTCAGGCCCCGTCTCATTTTTGTTGCTACTAGGAAAAAGTCTAATTTCAAATGCTATATTCTACATTGTCTTTACTGATGAATAGTTGTACCTTTATGTATTTGGCAATACTGCTAAGCATATTTATTCTATTTAATAATCTATTAGCAATTTCTTTGTGGATTACATTGGATTATTCATAGGTAAGACACTGTCCAAAACCCAAATATTTTGTCATTTTCATTCCAATTTTCATAAGTTTTTTCTTTATTATCTCTCCTAATTGAACTGGCCAATAACTAATACACAGCTTTTCTTAATACTGGGATTATAAAATATTTTACTTCTCACCATTAAGCATAATGTTTTTGTATTTGATTAATACACATCAATTTGGGGCTATTATTTTTTCCTTCCGTGCATACTGGTTTAGTGAAAATTTAATCAAATGATACTTTAACATCTTTTAATGGTCAGAGTTCAATCAGGAAACTAACCATGGAGAAATTTTACTGTTAAATGTTAACATGAAGAATTTTTTTATTATACTAGGGGGTAGAATAATGAGGAACTGATTGGAACAAAGTAAAGATGACTCTACAGAATGTAGAAATAGCAAAGAACAACCACTATACCTAAGGCTAAGACATGGCACCAAAATGAGACTGCACACACACATATCATCCCCCCTTTCTCCCTCTCTCCATCCAAGTCTAAGAACAAGAATTCGAAGAAGACTACACAACCATAGCTTTTGCAGCTGACCTACCAGAAACAGCTAGAAATCTTCTGTGTAGGCCTGGCCACAAATTCTTCTCTCCGGGGTTGTGAAAGCAGGCCATAGATGTCTTGGCAGAGGTGCTCTGTGTGAAATTCTTTGAGGGCCTTCTGGGAAAAGCTAACCGCCCACGCACGGGGGCCCAGTTCGAGCAGTCCACAGACCAAACCAGCACTATCGGTGCAGCCAGCACGGTAGCATTGTGGTAAGGGAAAGATCCAGACAACGGCTTTAAAACCAAACAGCACAGAAGGATAAAAGAGAAGCTAGACGTGAGCAGTGTCCACATGGAGTTCTTTCACACAACTTGCCCAGCCAGACTTGCATGCTCGGGAGTGACACACAGGTCTGGGGAACTGCTATTGAGCCCTAGGAAAGCATCACCATCTTTGAGGAAAGCCGCGGCTGACCAGGACAAAGAAACAAGGAAGAAAGGAAAAGCAGCTGAAGGCATCCAGGGATCCAGCCAGTGCTCTGAGAACAGCATACACCTTGGTGAGACACGGGCAGCCAGCAGGGGAGGGCGTGTCTGAGGCCAGTGCTGCGGCCCCAAGACACTACAACTGTGGGTGGGTGTGGGGAATGGACGCCTTCTGGATGGACCCTTCCCCGGTGCCATTTACCTACTGACATACACTCCCCCAGAGCCACTCTTCCGCTGTGCAATTCTGCAACTGACCAAAGGTGCAGACTTGACTCCACTAACAGGTTCCCTGTGACTGTCTGGACATGATCCAGGACAACTAGCTTAAACTGGAAGGGAAAAAAGAAGGGCTTCCCAGGGTCCTGTTTGTTTGAGACTTGTTCCTGGGTTCGACTTTTTTGTTGTTGTGGTTTGGTTTGGTTTGGTTTGGTTTTGCTTTGTTTTTGTTTTGTTTGATAGTGTGTTCCTTTGTTTTTGTTCCTCTTTTCTTTCTTTCTTTTCTTCCTTCTCACTTTATTCTCTTTTCTTCTTCCCTCATCTTTCCTATTTACACCCTGCCATTGCATACTCATCAGAAGCGAAAACAAGTTATATGCAGAAATTGGGATTTCTAGAACTGGGGCAATTGAACTATAGAGCAAAGCGGTGTTACATATAGTTTATTCTCTATTTTCTTGACCCACTTTCTCTCTCCTCTCTCTTACACTAATCCCTACTTCTTTGTCTTTTTTTATCTTTTCCATCTTTCTTTTTTTCTTCTCTTAATGGCTGCATAAGTTTGGTTTATATATAATTTGGTCTTCCCACTAAATCGTTTCACTCCATTCTCTTTCCTCTCTCATCTGCTGATATTAAGCCACTTCCATAGAATTCTCTTTTCATACTTCCTAAGAAAGAAAAACTCAAAACACTCACTTCCTTCTTCCTAAACATATCACCTCTGTGTCCAATATTTGAAACGATAAACCCCATCACAAGCATACAGAGTAAATTGGAAACAATATCCGAGTTAACTAAATCTATAACTTGTGAACAAACTGGGATTTGATGAATATAAAGTGTTAGATTTTAAAGTGTAAAGTATTTATAAGGGGATATAATAGCATTGTACTACATGAGCAACATAAGGCTTTAAGGCAAAATTGACATAGTCAAGGTCCTACAGGGCTATAAGAAAAGAGACACAAGCAATATGAAGAAACAAGGGAAGAAAGTGACTCAAACAAATCAACATACCTCCTCAGTAGATTCTATGGTAAGCACAGTTGGTCAAATGCCAGAGATGGAATTTAGAAATTACATATTCCAAATGTTTATGGAACTTAAGAATGAACTCAAAAATGAGATGAGAAGCAAATACAGGTGGTAAAAGAGCAGTTTGACAAAGAACTCCAAAAACAAATACAGGAAGCAAAAGATTACTTCAATAGGGAAATAGAGGTTCTAAAGAGAAACCAAACAGAAATTCTGTAAATGAAAGAAGCAATAAACCAAACTAAATGTTCAATTGAAAGCATCACCAACAGATTAGACCACTTGGAAGATAATGAAGACAAAATATATATCCTGGAGAAAAATCTAGATTATACAGCAAAAGTGGTAAGAAATCAAGAACAGAACATTCAAGAAATATGGGACAACATAAAAAGACCAAATTTAAGAGTGATTGGGTAGAGAAAGGTGCAGAGTTCCAAACCAAAGAAATGAGTAATTTATTCAATGAAATAATAGCAGAAAATTTTCCAAACTTGAGGAATGAATGGGAAAACCAAGAGGCTTACCGAACACCAAACGTACAAAATCACAACAGATCCACACCAAGGCACATTATAATGAAAATGCCTAATATACTGACCAAGGAAAGAATATTAAAAGCCATGAGAGAAAGGAAGCAGATTACATATAGGGGGAAACCAATCAGACTATGTTCAGATTTTTCAACCCAGACCTTAAAAGGTAGAAGATCCTGGAATAGCATATTTTCTGCTCTGAAAGAAAAGGGATGTCAACCAAGAATCTTGTATCCAGTAAAATTGAGCTTTAGATTCAAAGATGAAATAAAATCCTTCCACAACAAACAAAAGTTAGAAGATTTCACAACTCCAAAGCCAGCACTTCTGAACATCTTGGGCAAAATTTTCCACGAAGAAGAAGAGAAAAATAAAAATGAAAATCAACAAAGGGAGATATTAAACTAAAGGAATTACCACCAGAGGAGAAACCAAATCAAGCTAAATACCGTAATACAAATAAAAATGGATGGAAATAAGAATCACATCTCAATAATAACCCTGAATGTAAATGACCTAAACTCACCATTCAAAAGACACAGATTGTCAAACTGGATTAAAAGAAACGACCCAACAATTTGCTGTCTCCAAGAAACACACCTCATAGAAAAAGACATCAATAGACTGAAGATGAAAGGCTGGGAAAAGTCTTATCACTCACATGGGCTGTGGAAGAAAGCAGGGGTTTCCATTCTCAAATCAAATAAGGTAGACTTCAAGCCA
This sequence comes from Tamias sibiricus, assembly GCA_025594165.1. Taxonomy (NCBI): domain Eukaryota; kingdom Metazoa; phylum Chordata; class Mammalia; order Rodentia; family Sciuridae; genus Tamias; species Tamias sibiricus. The sequence goes on from CM046661.1 coordinate 75,956,418, forward strand.
AAGCTAATCAAAAGGGACAAAGATGGATATTTCTTACTACTTAAGGGAACCATTCATCAACAAGATATAACAATTATAAATCTATATGCCCCAAATGGGAGCACCTACATTCATCAAACAAACCCTTCTCAAGTTCAAGAGTAAAATAGACCACAACACAGTTATTCTAGGGGACTTCAACACACCTCTCTCACCACTGGATAGATCATCCAAACAAAAGCTGAATAAAGAAAATGTAGGCCTCCTTAAAACAATTAATAACTTAGACTAATGGACATATATAGAATATTTCATCCCTCAGTAAGCAAATACATTTTCTTCTCAGCAGCTCATGACACCTTCTCCAAAATAGACCATATATTATGTCACAAGGCAACTCTCAGCAAATATAAAAAATAGAGATAATACCCTGCATTTAATCAGACCATAATGGGCTGAAATTGGAAATTAATGATAAAACAAGAAATTAAAAAAAAAAAAAAAAAAAACTCCAACAACTGGAAGCTAAACAACATGCTACTGAATGAACAAGGGGTTGAAGAAGACATCAAGGAGGAGATTAAAAAATTCCTAGAGGTAAATGAGAACACAGATATATCATATAGAAATCTCTGGGACACTATGAAGGCAGTAGTGAGAAGAAAATTCATTGCACTGAGTTCATTGCTTAAAAGAAAAAACAAAACAACAAATAAATGACCTAACATCACACCTCAAAGCACTAGAAAAAGATGAACAGATCAACACTAAGAGCAGTAGAAGACAGGAAATAATTAAAATCAGAGCTGAAATTAATGAAATTGAGACTAAGGAAACAATTCAAAGAATTGACAAAACTAAAAGTTGGTTCTTTGAAAAAATAAATAAAATTGACAGACCCTTAGTGATGCTAACAAAAAGTAGAGAAAAAAACTCAAATTACTAACATCCATGATGAAAAAGGAAATATCACAACAAACACCTCTGATATACAGAAGATAATTAGAAATTACTTTGTAAACTTATACTCTAATAAAATAGAAAATATTGAAAGCATTGACAGATTTCCAGAGTCGTATGAATTGCCCAAACTGGAACTGGAGGCTATACCCAATTTAAACAGATCAATTTCCAGCGAAGAAATAGAAGACACCATCAAAAAGCTACCAACAAGAAAAAGTCCAGGACCTTGATGGGTTTACATCCAAGTTCTACAAGACCTTCAAAGAAAAACTAATACCAATGCTCTTCAAATTATTTCAAGAAATAGAAAAAGAGGGAGCTCTTCCAGACTCTTTCTATGAGGCCAATATTACATTAATTCAAAAGCCAGGCAGAGACACAGCCAAAAAAGAAAACTTCAGTCCAATATCTTTAATGAACATAGATACAAAAATCCTCAACAAAATTTGGCAAATCGAATACAAAAACATATCAAAACGATAGTACACCATGATCAAGTGGGGTTTATCCCAGGGATGCAAGGTTGGTTCAACATTTGGAAATCAATAAACATAATACATCACGTCAATAGACTTAAAGATAAAAACCATATTATCATCTCAATAGATGCAGAAAAAGCGTTTGACAAAATACAACTCCCCTTTATGTTTAAATTAGAAAAGCTATTTATGCAAAGCCCCAAGCTAACATTATCTTAAATGGAGAAAAATTGAAAGCATTCCCTCTAAAAACTGGAATAAGACAGGAATGCCCCCTTTCACCACTGCTATTTAACATAGTACTGGAAACTCTGGCCAGAGCAATTAGACAAAGGTAATTAAAGGGATCCAGATAGGAAAAGAAGAGCTCAAATTAGCACTATTTGCTGATGACATGATAATATACCTAGAAGACCCAAAAAACTCTACCAGAAAACTTTTACAACTAGTAAATGAATTCAGCAAAGTAGCAGGATACAAAATCAATACCCATAAGTCAAAGGCATTTTTGTACATCAGTGACAAAGCCTCTGAAAGGGAAATGATGAAAATTACCCCATTTACAATAGCATCAAAAAAAAATAAAATACCTGAGAATCAACTTAACAAAAGAGGTGAAAGACCTCTATAACAAAAACTATAGAACACTAAAGAAAGAAATTATAGAAGACCTCAGAAGATGGAAAGACCTACCTTGCTCTTGGATAGGTAGAATTAATATTGTCAAAATGTCCATACTACCAAAAGCATTATACAGATTTAATGCAATTCCAATCAAAATCCCAATGACATTCCTCAAAGAAATAGAAAAAGCAGTCATGAAATTTATCTGGAAAAATAAGAGACCCAGAATAGCTAAAGCAATCCTGAGCAAGAAAAGTGAAGGAGGTGGCATCACCATACCAGACTTTAAATTATACTATAGAGCAATAGTAACAAAAACAGCATGGTATTGGCACAAAAACAGACTTGTAAACCGAATGGTACAGAACTGAGGACACAGGGACTAATACATATAATTTCAGCTATCTTATATTAGACAAAGGTGCCAAAAATGTACAGTGGAGAAAGGATAGCCTCTTCAACAAATGGTGCTGGGAAAACTGGAAATCCATATGCAACAAAATGAAATTAAACCTGTATCTCTCACCATGCACAAAATTCAATTCAAAGTGGATCAAGGACCTAGGAATTAGACCAGAGACAATACACTTAATAGAAGAAAAAGTAAGCTCCAATTTCCAACATGTCGGATTAGGCCCCAAGTTCCTTAATAAGAATCCTGTAGCGCAAGAATTAATATCAAGAATCAATGAATGGGACAGATTCAAACTTAAAAGCTTCTTCTCAGCAAAAGAAACAATCAGTGAGGTGAATAGAGAGCCAACTAATTGGGAACAAATATTTAATACATGCACATCAGATAGAGCACTAATTTCTAGAATATATAAAGAACTCAAAAAACTTAATTCCAAAAAAAATAACCCATCAATAAATGGGCTAAGGAATTGAAAAGACACTTCTCAGAACAAGATACACAATTAATCAACAAATACATGAAAAAATGCTCAACATTGCTGGCAATTAGAGAAATGCAAATCAAAAGTATTCTAAGATTCCATTTTACTCCAGTCAGAATGGCAGCCCTTAAGAACACAAACAACAATAAATGTTGGAGAGGATGTGGGGGAAAAGGCACACTCATACATTGCTGGTGGGACTGCAAAATGGTGCAACCGTTATGGAAGGCAGTATGTAGATTTCTTGGATAACTGGGAATGAAACCACCCTATGACCCAGCCAACCCCCTCCTGGCTCTACTCCCAAAGGACTTAAAAACAGCATATTATAGTGACACAGCCACCTCAATGTTTATAGCAGCACAATTCACAATAGCTAGATTTTGGAACCAACCTAGATGTCCCTCAGTTGATGAATGGATAAAGAAAATGTGGTACATATACACAGTGAAATTTTACTCATCAATAAAAGAAAAGAAAATAATGGCACTCGCAGGTAAATGGATGAAGTTGGAGAATATAATGCTAAGTGAAGTTATTCAATCTCAAAAATCCAAATATCAAATGTTTTCTCTGATATAAGGAGGCTGGTTCACAGTGGTGTTGGGTCGGGGTACATAGGAGGATTAGAGGAATGCTAGAAAGGTCAAAGGGGAGGGAGGGGAAGGAAGGGAGCAAGGGGGGATGGAGGGGAAAAAAGAAAAGGTGGTTGAATAAGATGGATGTCATTATCCTAAATGCATGATTGAAGATTTGAATGGTATGAATATACATTGTATACAGTGTTTTGTAAAAAGATGCTCTATATGTTTATTATGAATTATAATGCATAGTACTATTATTTTAAAAAAAAATAAAAGATTTTTTTAAATTTTTTTAAAAAAGAATCCTGTAGTACAAGAATTAATATCAAGAATTAATGAATGGTATAGATTTAAGCTAAAAAGCTTCTTCTCAGCAAAAGAAACAATCAGTGAGGTGAATAGAGAGCCAACTAATTGGGAACAAATATTTAATACATGCACATCAGATAGAACACCAATTTCTAGAATATATAAAGAACTCAAAAAACTTAACACCAAAAAAACAAATAACCCAATCAATAAATGGGCTAAGGAATTGAAAAGACACTTCTCAGAACAAGACACACAATTAATAAACAAATACGTAAAAAAATGCTCAACATTGCTGGCAATTAGAGAAATGCAAATAAAACTAAGATTTCATTTCACTCAAGTCAGAATGACAGCTATCAAGAACACAAACAACAATAAATGTTGGAGAGGATGTGGGGAAAAAGGCACACTTGTACATTGCTGGTGGGAATGCCAAATGGTACAACAATTATGGAAAGCAGTATGGAGATTTCTTGGAAAATTGGGAATGGAACCACCCTATGATCTAGCCATCCTACTCCTGGATCTAATCCCAAAGGACTTAAAAACAGCATATTACAGTGACACAGCCACTTCAATGTTTATAGCAGCACAATATCACAATAGCTAGGTTGTGGAACCAACCTAGATGTCCCTCAGTAGATGAATGGATAAAGAAAATGTGGTATATATACACAATGGAATTTTACTCAACAATAAAAGAGAATAAAATAATGGCATTCGTAGGTAAATGGATGAAGTTGGAGAATATAATGCTAAGTGAAATTAGTCAATCTCAAAAATCCAAATACCGAAAGTTTTCTCTGATATAAGGAGGCTGGTTCACAGTGGTGTTGGGTCGGGGTACATAGGAGGATTAGAGGAACACTAGAATGGTCAAAGGAAAGGGAGGGGAAGGGAGGGAGCAAGGGGGGATGGAGGGGAAAAAAAGAAAAGGTGGTTGAATAAGGTGGATATCATTACTCTAAATGCATGATTGAAGACTGGAATGGTATGAATATACTTTGTGTACAAACAGTTTTATGTAAAAAGATGCTCTATGTGTGCATTATGAATTGTAATACATACTACTATTACAAATACAACTTTGAATTAAAAAAATAAAAATAAATAAAGAAATACCACTGTTAATGTACAGCCTTATTTTAAATTGGTCAGAAAAGAGAGAAATACATAGTCAACATGATAATGGCAAAACATATTTGATGCTTTGTTTGTTTATAGTAACTTATTCATACCAGCCAAACACTGGGAACCACAAGAGTATCCTTCCACAGGTAAATGGAAAGCAAACTTTGGTGCACCAAATACTACCCAATCATGAAAAGCAACAGTTATGTATAAACCTCAAAGACATCACAATGAGTGAAAGAACACAATTTCCAGGAACATCCTGTATGGTCCTATTTCTGTAACATTCAGAAGTAGGCAAATTTATATGGACTGAGAACAGATGAGTATTTGAAATAATTGGGTGAGGTGAAGGTTTGACCACAATGGAGAAACCTGTGGGTCACTTTTAAATGGTGGATCTCCTCTGTGTCCTGAGAGTGGTGGTGAACACTTGAATTGACAGGTGTTGAAACTCATAGAACTGCAAAACATTTGATACTCTTAACAAGTTTTAATGGAATACGACATGCAGAGAAAAAAAGTAAAGAAGATTCTCTTTAAGATGATGTGAAAATTTCTTCTCTCAAAGAGAAAATCAATATTGTGCTTATCTATGAAACATTAGCAAATTATCCATTTACAAAACTCTGGTTATCACAGTAATTACTAGTTATCACAGCAATTACTTAACATCATAATTTTTGAGCCAACACAAACAAAAAAGAACTGTAATTAAAAGAAGCTGGGCACAGTGGTGCATGCCTGAAATCCCAGCAGGTTAGGAGGCTGAGGCAGGAGGATCACAACTTCAAAGTAAGCCTCAGCAAAAGTGAGGCACTAAACAACTTAGTGAGACCCTGTCTCTAAATACAAAACTAGGGCTGGGCATGTGGCTCAGTGGTTGAGTGCCCCTGAGTTCAATCCCCAGCACCCCCTAAAAATTAAAATAATTAAAAGAAGTGACAGAGTCATTATTAATAATTATATAGAGATGACATAATTTATTTTTCTATGTGCAAACAATAAGAAAATAGGATTAAAACAAAAAACACATGTGATAGTTTAGCATGTGACTTCTAAGTCAGCAAATGAACAAGAACGATGATTATCTACCTAGTTGTACACATCGACCAATCATCAAATATCATCAAATGTCATAAAAATTCAGAACTCTTAATTTTAGCACCAAAATAAGCTCTATTTTTTTTTATTTCTTTCCCAGCATATTTCAGATGTAACTGTGAGCAGCCTCTTCCTATTGGCATTTCATCTGAATTTGGGGGAGTGTCTCCCTCGGCTGGGGATTATTTGCTGTAGTTATTTGCTGAGATTTTCACACAGAATTGGTTAAATATTGTAACATTTCAAAACCTCAATCTCTTTGTCTTAAATATAGTATTAAATATATGTAAATATAAGATACTATGAAGAATATATGTTAATCCACCACATAAATATTACATCTTCTTCTTTTAATTGTTACCTATTTCAGATGTCCACTTTTTACTTCATAAAATCTGTTACATATGAAAATGTGCAAAAGACACATAGAAAATAACTCCAACATATGTTTCTTCCCTGAATATATGAATGAATGAGACATTTTGAGAATAATAAAATCTATTCCAAACACAAAGCCAGCCTACAGTTTGAAAGGTCTTCTTTGTGAAAATGAGCCATGAGTAAAGAATGATTCATTTCTAAAAATACATAGGATATTATATTGCTGAAAGTTTGACATCCAACAAAGGGCAAATGGCCAAGTTTTCCTCTGTGCATCCCAACTCTTGAATCTAATTGTTTCAAAATTTTCACCAACCTTGTTAAACAACTTACTTAAATCATTTCTTTCACACAACCAGTATTAATAACATATTCACATAACCAAAATTCACGTTAATTTTTATATTAGTCACCCATAACTTTCTTTAAATTTCTGCTTGTATTACAACCTAGTTGTTATCCACCCTAGTAAATATAGGCACATGATGAAATTTTTTAATCTCAGTATGATATTCAATTAAAAGACAATCATCAAGATTGCTTATGGAAGGTAGAAGATGGCAGATTAGAGGTACTCAGCACTAACCTGCTACTACACAATATTGAACCAAATCAGGTGTGCAGCTGCATGTTGGGGGATGGGGTGGGGGTCATGGGAACGCACTGGAGAGCAACATATCAGTGACCAAGTGAAACCAGATATATTGTTTTTTAGAGTGGTAGGAGGAATGGAGCACACCAACACCAAATGCTCAAGTGACTGGGCAGGGGAGGGGAAATGCTGAAGGGCAAATGTGCACAGGGAAAATGTGCAGGGTAAGTAGACAGGAGCCTTATACAGGCTGGGTTCTGCATAAGGAGTTGTTTTCCATGTTTCACAGCATGCTCATACTATGCCACCATGGGAAGACATGTTAAGAAGCGTCTCCTTTATGTGGAAGATTAAAAAAAAAAATCTCTACCTTTTTTTTTTTTATATATCCAAGACCCAACCTTATCTTTACTGGCTCAGCAGGTGCCAGCTGGAGAGTCATTTTGGACCCAGGGAAGTGACTGTGACACAAATCTGCTGAGAACTCTGCACAGTGAGATGTGCTATCTGCAAGATGAAGGGAAGCAGAAAATGCTTTGATTGCCAGTTCAACCACTGTTATGAAGAGTGAGATCAGCTGAGGGTGGATTAAAGAGGAGACTCTGTCCTGGAGCATGCCATTGCCAGGACCAGTTGAAGTTGATTCCTGCTCACCCCAGCACAGATTCTATTGGCTCAATCACTTGAACTACATTTGGGACAGAAGGTGCACAAACACCATTAGTTTACTGGCTTATTGGGAGAAGTGATGGTAGGCAGTCCCTGTTCTTGCTGCATCCCCATTCCTGGTGTGAAGATGGAGGGCTCCAGAGTAAATTTAGTTCTACTGCAGACATATTTGCTTTAGCCCTCACCAGTGGTCAAGAAGAGGTAGAGCTCACCCTAAAAATTGCCCTAATTGTTTTGGGCTGCTTAGACTGGAGCTGAGAAAGAACAGAACAGACTGCAGCTTCAACTCACTACCCCCCAACATATTTGGCAGATTCCAAAATTAGAAGACCAGGGAAGATGTGTCTTCATCTCAAGTACCTCAGACAAGGAGGAGTCTTTGTTGTCTTTGTTTTGTTGTTGTTGTTGTTGGATTTTCTAATTACTTTTGGAACTTTTATCAAATTTTATATATTTTGAATCTTTAATTGGATTTTTCTCTCTTCTTTCTCATTATTATTTCCTTTACTTGTTTCTTTCCTCATCTTTTCATTTCTTCCTTTTTTGGGTGGGAGTGGTGTAGTGGAGATTGAACTCAGAGACACTCGACCACTGAGCCACATCCTCAGGCCTATTTTGTATTTTATTTAGAGACAGGGTCTCACTGAGTTGCTTAGCACCTCACCTTTGCTGAGGCTGCCTTTGGACTCATGATCCTCCTGTCTCAGACTCTCAAGCTGCTGGGATTACAGGCATGTGCCACTGTGCCTGGCTTTTCATTTCTTCTAATGTCTTTCTTCACTTCCCTCATTATTTTATTTTAGTATTAATTTTATTGTCATTGATGTCTAACTCTTTAGCTTATTCTTCATTATTATTGCACCCTTCTTCTCTTTCAGCAGTATTATAGATGTTTTAAAAAAAGTTTTATTGTATGTTTACATCTGGTTTGCTTGTAAATTACTGCTGTCACTGGTGGTGGTTGTCTCACTTCAGAAAGGTGTTGGCAGCACTTTGAACACATTGAGTGAGTGCTTTGATAATGTGTTATATTCCAAGCCTACTTCAGGAGAAATTGTATCTTAACTTTATCCAAAACATCATCCTACTCAAACTTTGGCAGTACCTGAACTTAAAGAATAGGGGAAGCAAAAGCCCCAGTTACCTGGCCCAAAATAGACACAAATGGAAGGAGCTGACGATCCTCTACTGCACATTCACCCCCTTAGCAACAATAGGCAGAAATAACACAACTGATGTGGCTACCACATCCATGAGGGACCCAACCATCAGTAACTCCCAAACTCTGTCATACTATACAATGCTAACATATTGAGAGGAATAACAACAGAAAGTATTCTTCATATACTCCACTACCTATAATAGACCTTTCCAAATTAGCAAAGGATCCCCACTCATACAAGTTCTACAGAGGAAATATGTTCCTCAGGTTCTGAAACAGTATACACAGAGTCAAAATCCATAAAGCGTAGCCTAAGAAACCGCAGGAAAACCATAATGTGAAATTCACTGAGAATTAAACTCAACATTACACAATGAACCAAAACCCCAGTGTACATCATCAAAAAAATGCTGTTCACTAAGAAGACCCTTACATAATACTGAAAAGGGTAGCCATCCTTAAAATAAATAACCCTAACACAGAAACACCAGAAACAAACAAAAAAGGCAACATGACTCCTCCAAAAACTCATAACTCACCAATAACTGAATCCATACTTGTAGAAAAGGATGAAATTCGAGGCAAAGAATTAAAAAAATTGATTGTTAAAATGATCAATGAATTCAAAGAAGATTCAAATAAACAGCTGAGAAAGGCAAAGTAAGATATGATAGAACAATTCAATAAGAAGATGAACATTCTGAAAAAGAGTCAGAAATCTTAGAAATGAAACTCAGGAATTAAAATAAAACACTCAGTTGAAAGCTTCATCAATAGACTAGATCCAGAGGAAGAAAGAACAACAGGGCTTAAAGATAATGTGGATGTACTTTATTATTTAGATGATAATAAATACATAAATAAACAAAGAATTAACAGAACATAAAAGACCAATGGAACATAGACATAAGAGAACAAACATAAGAAGTATAGGTGTGGGTGAAGGAGGAGAGGTGCAGGCTAACTCACAGAAAACTGACTCAGAAGCCTGGCTGAAAATATCCCAAATCTTGGGAACATGAATATTCAAGAGATATTTAGAACCTAAAATAGAAATGATCAGAAAAGAACCCTTCCATCACACCTTGACATATTATATATACTACCAAAAATAAAGCAAAGAATATCAAAAACTACAAAATACTGCATATGCCCAGTCATGTGAAAAGCAAGCCCATCATATTAACAGATTTCTAATCAGAAAATCTAAAGGATAGGAGGGCTTGGAGTGATATGTTCCAAACCCTGAAATAAATTAACTGCAACCTAGATTACTATATCTAGTGGTTATCCTTCAGAATCAAAGGAGAAATATAGACCTTCTAAAACAAGAATAAACAGAAAGGATTCAGGGCCACTAAACCAATGTTACAGAAAATACTCAAAGTAATCCTACATGCAGATGAAGAATCAAGATAAGCACAACAACAAAAGCATGGGAAAGAATAAATCTCAATATAAGCGTAGTTAAGTAAATAATAGGAAAGAATAAAAAATGATTATTTCAATAAACCATCAAACCTCTAAGATGAGTAAGAAAGAAATACATAAACATAGAATTCTCAAAATGAACAAAATGGCAGAATAAGTTGGACATCAATACACTAAGTACATGTATAAAAACACAAATGGTGTGAAAATACTTTATGTAAAACCAGTGAGTTGAAAAACTGTGCTCTTTATATGTAATATGAAATGAATTTCACTCTGCAAGCATGTATAACAAATTAGAATAAATTTTAAAAAAGAAAAGAAACAAAATAACAGGAATTAGTAAATTTCCTCCAATAAAAAACCTTGAATGTAAATGGTCTGAATTTTCCAATTAAAAGATGCAGACTAGCTGATTGAATTAGAAAACAAGAACCAACCATTTGCTGTTTGCAAGAAACTCACTTCATCAGCAAAGATATACACAGACTGAAAATGAAATGATGAAGAATGATATGCCAATCAAATAGGATCCAAAAGCAAGCAGCTATAGCAATACTCATATATGACAAAATAGACTTTGAGCCAAACTCAGAAAGAAAGTCACTATATTTTAATAAAGGAGGGGGACATCAAGAAGATACAATTATTATAAATATATATACTCTGACATCAGAGGACCCAATTTTATAAGACAAATTCTACTTAGAAAGATAGGCCTCCACTATGCCACTCTTACCAATAAAGCAATCATCTAGGCAGAAAGTAAACAAATATCAGAGTTAAGTTACCCTATACAGATCAAATAGACTTAACAGATATCTGCAGAATATTTCACCCAACAGCTGCAGAATACATATTATTTTCATTAGCATGTGGATCTTTCTTTAAAATACATCACATTTTAGGCCATAAAGCAAATCTTAATACAATACAAAGGAGACTGAAATAATTTCTTGTATCTTAATAGGTTCTAATGGAATGAAATTAGAAATCAACAGCAAGAGAAACTATGAAGTTATACAAACACATTCAAGACTTCAATCATGCATTTATACAAACACATGAAAATTGAGTAATATTTTTGAATAAGCAGTGGGATATAAAAGAAATAAGAGGAAAAGTTTTAATTATTATAATTGAATGAAAATAGAAACACAACTGATCAGAACTTATGGGACACTGTGACAGCAATTATAAAAGGTAAATTTATAGCAGTAAGTGCCTACATTGGAAAAATAGAGATCTCAAATAAATAACCCAATGATGAATCTCAAGGTGTTAGAGAAATGAGAGTAAACCAAACCCAAAATCGGTAAAAGGAAAGAAATTATAAAGATCAAAGCTGAAATTAATGAAATACAGAATAAAACAACAAGTTAAAGGGTCAGTGAAACAAAAAGTTTGTTCTTTGAATAGAAAAACAAAATTGACAAATATTGAAACAAAGTAACCAAAAGAGAAAAGTGGGGGAAGACAGAGAAAAAGCAAACAAATAAATTAAGAGACAAACAAATAACTTAAGATACCACTGAAATTCAGAGAACTATTAGGGAATATTTTGAAAATTATCAAAATAATAAGTTGGAAAATCTAGAAAAATGGAAAAATTTCTGAAATATCTGACCTAATATTGAATCAAAAGGAAATGAAAAGCTTAAAGCCTAAATAGATAAATAGCAAGCAATACTGGTAAATATGCAGGGGGAAAGGAACATTTATACATTTTTGGAGGAAATGTAAATTAGTACAGCCACTATGGGAAACAGTATTAAAGTTCCTCAAAAAACTAAAAATAAATCTACCAAATAATCTAGCTACACCACTTCTGGGTATATACCTAAAAAATCTAAGTCATCACACTATAGAGATACCTGCATATCCATGTTTATTATAGCACTATTCATAATATTTAAGTTATGGAATCAACCTAGATACCAATCAGTGGGTGAATAAATAAAGAAAATGTAAGATAGATACACACACACACACACACACACACACACACACACCCAATGGAGTGTTATTTAGCCATAAAGAAGAATTAAATCATGTCATTTGCAGAAAAATGGATGTAACTGATAGAATGAATGGATCATCATGTTAAGTAAATTGAGACTCAGAAAGACAAGTATTGTATGTTTTCTCTCATATGTAGAAATTTTTTTAAAAGGATAACATGAAAGTACAAAAGGGACTATTAGAAAAGGTAAGTGCAACAGGAGGTGGGAAGGGGGAAAAGAGAAAACAAGACATGTGGATAAGATCAAAGGATATTATATTCGTGTATAAAACTGCCACAATGAAATCTATTATTTTGTACAATGAAGATGCCCTAACAATTACAATAAAAGATAAAAAGATATTTTAAAAAAACTATCATCAGCCATGATTTGGTATTCTTGTGCATTGAAATTAAAATGAATTATGACACATACTAGAAAAACACATTGAAAATTTTAATGTATTTCCAAATGTAAATAAGATATACCTAACACTATTAAATGTGTCCCCAAAACTCTTGAATTTGAAGCTAATAACTTGGAATAAAGCAGCCTCCAGATTTATAGGGATGATTTTTAAAGTTTTGAAACTGTTAGGTACATTTGAAATCAAGCATTTAGATTATCTGATTTCCAAAAGTCTAATTTTATTCTTCATCTCTATTATAAAACTTAGCACAGCTTCTACATTAAATTTTACTTTTATTTGCATAATATCATAAAGTTTTATTTTTAATAACTATGCCTCATATACCTGCATACACACATACATCTTCTGTGTTATAGATTTCTTATTTTAAAATCTCTACAAGGTTAATGATCAACAAAAAATTCATAATATTTATAACTACAAAGACTTCTTATCTTTATAGTCTGTATTAATATTCTCCTGTGTAAAGTATATTAACATACATATATTTAAATGGACTGCTAAGTTTGGAATGTGCTTGGTTAATGTTTATTCCAAACATATACTTATAAAATTCAAAATTTACATACAATAGAAGAACATTGGGATAGTACAAACTTATAACATACAAGACTTTGTTCTTCAAGAATACTCACGATGATCCCTGAAATTAATTAGGGTCCCCACATCCTTGGACCTGCACCTCAACCACCACGGCACTGAACGAGAGGCCCGTTTCAGCTTATGGGTTCTCAGAATCAGGACAAATGAATGGCCTGAAGGAAAAGCTGTTCCAGTAACCAGGACAATAAAAAAGATAAAATTACTACCCATTAATTCAGAGCTAGAAATTTGTACGACACGAGAAAATAAGAACATGGTATATAGCAGGAGAAAGGCAACCACAGTTTGCAAGGCTTTCACGTGGGCCATGGTGCTGGCATCTCTGGACCCTCTGGCACTGTACTGCATCCTCTTCAGATGTTTCCACAGGAGATGATTAGCAGGAGAAAAGCTATCATGGAAGCCGGGCATGGTGGCGCACGCCTGAAATCCTAGTACTTGGGAGGCTGAGGTGGGAGGATCGCGAGTTCAAAGCCAGCCTCAGCAATGGTGAGGCACTTAGCAACTCAGTGAGACCCTATCTCTGATAAAAAAAAAAAAAAAAAAATACAAAAAAAAAAAAAAAAAAAGGCTGGGGATGTGGCCCAGTGGTTGAGTGCCCCTGAGTTCAATCCCCAGTACAAAAAAAAAAAAAAAAAAAAACTATCATGGACACAGAAAAGGGGATGAACATGAACATAGAGTTGATGAGAAAAAGATGTTTGGTCGTTTGTACAGAGTTTCTGAAAATAGAACTGTGAGATAGGTTTCTTTCACATTCATTCCAGCCATCGATATGTGTGTTTATAAATACAATATTTAAAAACAAGAACATCAGAGACACCAGCAGAGTCACTGAAACCACTTTTTTAACTCTCCACCTTAAGTAGAGAAAAATAGAGTTAGAAAAGTTAGCTATCTTAAGAAAATAAAAGATACCAAGGCTTGTTGACAGCCAGAGGTTGAAATAATCGATCACTGCTGAGATCAAAATAGTCATTCTCATCATTTTTGCAGTCAGCAACAAACCTGGACAAAACACAGATGTTGTGGCATTTTCTATAAAGCCCTCTCCTTTTTCATGAAAGATATCATGGTATTGAAAGAGTTAACTTTGACTTCTACTTGCTGTTCAGTTCTTTATTCACATATATGGCCACCAGGTATCGCTATTTCAATTATTTAGATCCAGACTAACTCTGTACATTTATCTTTTCTTTAAAAGAGTAACACAGATCCTTTTCTCTAAGTACTTAATTTCTAGTTAATAAGCTTTAAGAGTCTTTTTGTGATTAAAAATAAATTTCTCTTACTTTTAAAGTAGATATAAATCCCTTAGAGCAAAAAGCCCTTCATGAGCTAACATTCAGCCTTGCCTCCCTCTTTTCCCTGCTTCTAGGTTTTATAAACTACTGCTATAAAAGAAAAACAATAGTGCTTTGGAATCCCAGACACAAAAAGTTGACTTTTATCAGACAGCCTAAATAGTGTGCAGAAAAATAGTTTCAGGGAATCCGTGAGAGATAAATTTTCACCCAAACTAACTAAATTAATAATGACAAAATTATAATACGCCCAGGCAGTCACGTACAGGGCCTTGAAAAGGTGCAAGTGACCTCAAAACTTTAAAATATATGAAATAAGAAATTTAATATGTCTAAAATGTAATCTATAAATTAAGTCATGTCTGTAATGAAATCACCAAAGAAAGTATAAACAATCTGTACTGCCAAAAATTATGCTTAAAACCTACAACAAAGTGAAAGTAAAGAGAGAAGATTCCACAGCCTACTCGTGTGTCGGTGCGTTATTTTCACCATCGCTGCTTCTCTGCCTTCGTACTTCATTGAGTGCTCGTGTTGTACCCCCTGGCTGGGGCTGGCCCCCAGCACAGAGATACCAGTATATTGATGGGTATTGATGAGAGCACACCAACTCTGGAGATTGCCAGGGCTGTGAGGATTCAATCAACTGAAGGGATCTTTCTTCTCTTGACCCAGTCCACGCAGTTCACCAGTGCTATGAATCCATTTCCTAAACTCCCAGTTATTAATTCCATACTTATAATAATTGTAAATATGTTACATATGATGACATCACCCATTACCCTAAGAGAATGTCCCAAGGTTTAATATCACTGCTGACGATTAGTTTATACATTCATTTAAAATGCAATGGATGTTGGATTATTGAAAATTCAGAAATATTCTCCCTTCAAAAACTCATGTATACAATGACAAACCAGGAAACAGCCAGATTTTCTCATGACTGAATTAAGTTTTCTATGTGAAAATTTTGTATTTTCTAGACAGCCCTACTGGGCTACTCAAGATATTGTGTACCTTACACACGGTAGTCTGGAGTCTTTTGTAATTGATGATGGATATGCTGAATTCTTTTGTGCTCACATGCAAACTGAGATTTATTTATTTATTTGCATTGCTTTGATTATATTTGCCCTAACTACATATTTCAGTCTGGCAGCATGAGTTCTGAGTAAATAATATTACAAAATCCCAACACACATAGCAGACACCAAGAATATGAGCTGGATCCCCAGCATCACAAAAATAAAAATAAAAAAGAATATGAGCAGGTAAATGGAACTTCCAAAGCATTAAGGATTTTTTAAAAAATTAAGCATATATGGGAACCTATGCAGATATTTTCCAGAGCTCTTCCCACAAAGTGTCAGCATTATCTAATATCATGGAGCTGAGGACTAAAATGATATTTGTCATTTTAGTTTTTATAAATACATGGGTAGACAACATACACAAGCAAACCATAAAGACACATTTACTCAAATCCAAATAAATCTCCCCTTTTCTTTTCACTCCAATAATTGAGTTTTTTTAGATTTGTGTTTATACATCTACCTCATACGGAGTACAGTGATAGTAACTCAGTCATTCTTTTAAAAATGCTTCCAGGTTGATACATATATTCTTAAATGTGAATATTCAGTAAACTTTATTTTTCTGTGCATGTGAAAAGTGATGGAAATCTCTGAAGCAGTCACTGCAGCAAAAGAGTTCATCCACACAAGAATCCTCCTCATTCTCCACCTGCTTCTTGCCCAGTAGGGACCATTCCTCCATCAGCACCAGAGACTTTCACGTTTTATCCACCTGCTCTCACCTCCCACCAACATCTGCTCCAAGACCCTCACTACAGGCACCCAGGTAATGAAGGATAATGGGCAGCCTGGGCAAGATGGTTACTAAGCAGCCTGGCAACATTGTTTCTCCTCAATAGCTAAGAAGTAATTAGGGAACAAATAAGAGGAATACAACAACAGCTACTAGAAGCAACAGAAAAACATGTTGCTGTCTGAAGCGATGGCCGCTTGGAGCAACGAAGCCGCGGGAAGAAGTTTAGAGGCAAACTGGAGACAAACAGCTTTTTATTCTGATAACTTTTCTCTCTGGCTCTAACAACGACTAACACGCGCCGCACACACCACCAAAATGGCGCTGACCTGATCAGCAATCTCGGCCAAGTCACTCGAGATCCCGGGCCAAGTCCCGTGAGACTACGGAAGGCGACAATGCCCAAATCTCCATGGCCCATAGTCAACCGCAATTCAAGCCATCTCCCCAAACAGGGCTCTTACAAAAACATGTATAGAAGAAAATAAAGTAAACAAGAATAGAAGAAAGGCATGCCATTAGTATGTAGGTGGAAGGGCCCCTGGCTTTACTCCACACATCAAAGATGAGCTCAAGAAAGACAACCTAGGAATAGGGCTGTGTGGAGTGTGAGTTGGGACTGCAACTTCTTGTGCTTTTCAAAAAGAGCCAGAAATTGGATCCCAGAAAGGGCCACACTCACCTCTGAGCAGCTCTCCCTGAAGCCTAACCTGTGCACCTTTCCCCTGGATGGGGAACAATTTAGGTTTCCACCTGAACAACAGCCCAGAAAGAAAGATACAACTTAGTTCCTCAGAGAGGAACAGCTTCTTTATTCATTTCATAGTTAATGTTGTATTTAGACAAGGTTGAGGAATTTCTTTTCAACATTCTCATTGTTGAAACAATGAAATAATATATATGAAACAATACATATATGTATATATATTCAGTAACAAATGCAAAAAATTGAAATGGATTCATTAAATATAATTTTATCTATGTAGCTCTCTGCTTAGCTCACCATATCCATAATAACAACACCTGTGTATAAACCAAGTTATAAGTATATTGTTATCTTAAGTAAAACTATATTAAGTTGTTGGTCATTATTACTCCAATTTAGCAGAAATTCAGGCAAAAATATTATTGGAACTCCCCTTTTCTTCTTCAATTTTTGGTAGTGTTACTTCTAAATGTATCTTTCACATTTGAAGAGGAAAGAGTATGCTTTCTTATATAAGATAGATGATGCATAGATGGATGAATGATATATTAGATGTATGTATGTATGTATGTATGTATAGATAGATAGATATGTAGATAGATAGATAATTGAAACAACCAGTCTTATTCACCTCCATGGAACTGCTTAACTAAAGTCTCATTAAAAGATTATATAAGCTGATCAGCGAGGTTAGCATAACTCCAGTATCTGTGGACCCAAAGAGACCTTGTAGTCCACTGCATGGAGTAGGAGCTCCTAAACTTCCCATGCAATAAGAGCTTTAACTTAAGTCCATCCCAATGTGTTTCTAAATGTGTAGTTAAAATGGACAGATTTGGCCATTGGCAAAACTCTCACATTGCTTCCTGATCTGTACAGTAAGAAACATGGTTGTGAGCAGGACTAAGGGGCAGCCTCTGAAACTCTCTCTTCCTGGCAGAAAATAAATAAAAATTAAAAAGCACCCTTTTGAAGGAATGGGATAGATTACTGCCAGCACAGAAACCTTAAACGTTCCAGGGGATCATGTTCCTTTTCATATCCTGTTGAATTCAAGTATCTGGACTCTGCCAAAAACAGTTGGGATACAGGATGCTTGCAGATTACCATAAATTAACATTTCACTGGTAGATCTTTTCAGGAAGTGATATCTTCAGTGAGTAGGGCACACCCTCTAGCCCTTTATATGTGGCTATTGGCTTGATGAATGTATTTTTAATCTATAGCCATGATGAGAGAAGGTCAAAATAATTTAATTTTCTTTCTTAAATACAATAGCATGCCTTCACTGTTTTATGTCAGAGCTCTTTTTCAGTTCTGTTTCTTTAATAATTTGCAAAACATCTGTTTATCAAATGCATCATATCAATAACACTATATTAATTGATATCCATGTTCAGGGACTGGCAAGTTCCTTAATTATTATAAAGTACTATAACTTTTAAACACAAATGAAATATTGGAAGAAGGTACATAAACCTGATAAGATTCAGAGACTTCAAAATCCATGCCATTTTTAGGAGTCAAATGGCTCAATTTGTACATTCCAACACATTTCCTATGGTGAATACCATGTTGCCATATTTTTATTTCCTATCAATAAAAAGGTAGCACTATGCATCACATTCATGAATATTGTACTGACATGGATGGAGTTTCCCTAAAGGCTGCTGGTTTCAAGTGGACCCAGAGCAAGAGAAGGTTCTACAGCTGGCACAGGCTGTTGTCCAAGCTCCTCTGCCTATTGTGCCAGATGAGTTAGCAAATTCAAACTTGAGAGAGGTCTTTTCTAGTAGGGTCCAAGAGGGAACCAGATCTAACATTACTGTGGGAAGGACATGAATGTACGAAAGACACTGCACATGTCTCTGACAAGACTCATAGGCAAAGGGTAAAGCCAAAGTCCTGTTATAAGCAAAGGCGACTTAAACTGGACTTGGACTGTCTCCACCTGATGGCCCATTGACTCACCCTTGATGGCCCATTAACCCACCCTTAAACCCTCTCCACCTGAGGGCTTGAGGGCATATTAACCCTGTGCTTTATAAACCCTGCCCTTGCTATGAGCAGGCATCATTTGCTACTATCCTGCTTTGTGCTGGACATAGTTGGTGGCCCTGGCCAGAATAAAGGCTTCATTGGCTATTACATGAGTGACTTGTGAGACTTTTTTCCTGAAAATTGGGTACAACATTTGGTGTCCCCTAGCGAGATTCTTTATTCTCCTTGCCCTCACACCCAAATTCGGCCTCCTGTGCCCGATCACAGACTCCTTCTTGGGGTAGGGGAGAGCTCCTGAGAGACGTTCCTCAGCCTCGCCCAGAGAGGACTGCCGCTCGGTTCTCCAGATGCCTCTACAAAGCCACCTGTTTACCTGTCTGGTGAGCTCTCCTGGGGGATAAGGTCAGACTGGACGCAGTCGCTTATACCGAATCCCAGGACAGGGCGAGATGTCGCTCCTGTCCACCTGGTGAGCCTCCCTGTGTGGCCCAATCTGGTTCTCTGTGGCGCCCAGTTTGGTTGTCTGGTGGGCCTCCCTGTGTGACCCAGTCTGGTTGTCTTTTGTCCTTGTGTCTGTTTATTTCTTGTGTGGCTGATTTTCTGTGTGCTAGCATTCTCGTCCATTTCATTTTTTCTAACTCCCTCCAACGCCAGCCTGGAGCCTGAGCCAGCAGGGCAGGGGGGAGAGTATCCAACGCAGCGTAGTAGCGGAGCCCCACAAGGCCCGACCAGGCCAACTCCTCCAAACACTTTTCCTGTCTGAAGAGTGTGAGTGGATCTGGCGGGAAGCCCAGCGGTCCATCCTCAGACCAAACAGCCTGTCTACAGATGACCCCGTCCAGATCAATAGGGTCTTTCCTTCTGCTCACCCAAACTGGGACCCCATCAGTGATGGAGGTAAGGAGGCTCTAGATTGGTTTTAGCTTTTGTAACTCAGCCCCAGATATAAGGAAGAAGTTGCAGAAATTAGAAGGGTTTGAGGGAAAGGTATTGTCTGAATTGGTGGAAATTGCCCAGCAACAACCCTACAATAGTACAACAACCGCAAACCCGCCCCCCCTCAGGAAAGGCAAACCCGAAAGTTGGCAAAAGTTTTATTGGCTGCCAGGGGAAATTGACTGGATGGTCCCCCTAGAAGGCAGTATAACTCTAGGAGCCAGAGATTAGAAGAAAGTGCCTTAGGCATAAGGTATTTACTCACAATTACAGTTCCCCACCCTTCCAGACCTCAGCCAGGACTTGCATTGAAATGCAAATGGGGAAGCAAGCTTAAGCCCCAGAAAAAGGGGGAAAAAAGTAAAAATGTCTTTTTACCTGAACTTGCATTACCAGCCTGTCATTTTTCTAAGATTCTTGCTTTTTCTTGAGATCCAAAGTGTATTTTTTGAGCTCATGATTTTGATCCTATGCACCTAGGTTAATGTTGTTTTGATCAGTTCTATTTTTTTATTCAACTATGGAGTTTTTAAACATCTGTAACATTGCAATGGAGTGCAAAAAGCTACAAAGCCTTTGCTATTGAGTTACGTGTGCACAGTTGTGTTCTGTGTTCAAATATCTATATGTGTGTATGTCCAGATGTCATGTACATGATATCAAGATTGGCAAATAGAAAATGAGCACTCATGAAAATTTAAAAAATGGATCTAAATACCTTTAATTCACGTGATTTAAAAGGTTCAATTTAAATTGGGTAAACAACTGAAATTTAACTCACAAGTCTCTCCAGGTGGTCAAAGAACTAGTATAAGCTTGCTTTAATTTGATTTAAAATTAGAGTTGGTGGTCTTTTCTTTACCACCACAAATTCTGAAGCTGGACCTTCGCTCCGGGACTCCGGGTCGGAGTGCCGCCCCAGGGGGTGCTCACCTTGAGAAGTTCCAAGGCCCCGGGATGTGCCTTCGGTCCTTCGGATTACTGGAGTGAACTGCCACATCAAAAGAATTAGCAAGCATCCAGTGGAGAAACCTCCACATGTAAGTGGCACCCCATAACATCTGGTATCTGGTTTTGAGATCTCTTCTGGGGACAGTGAGGTGCCTGGCGAGGCACATACACTCCTGTCCAGGGCAGTAGTGAAATGTCACACTGTCCTCTGGTCCTGGTCTGGTTGGGAATTCCTACTGGGGACAGAGAGGTGCCTGAGGAGGCACATATGTACTCCTGTCCGGAGCATTACCAAGACGTTGCACTTCTCCCTGGTTGGTTTGGTGCCTGGTTCTTGTTCCCTTGTGTATTGTTCTGTGTTCTATGGGTTTTCTGCCTTTTCACTGTATGTCTTCTCTGGTGTAAATGTAAGAAAATTAAATTTGTGAGTAACTTTGTTTGTTAGACATCTGATTAATTTTCAATGTTAAAATGCTAACTGTTAAATATGTCGTCAAGTAACTCCTTGAATCCCATTGGGTAACATTATTGGTTGTTTTCATAAATTGGTAAATGAAAGAAGAGAAAAAAAGAGGTTTAAAGGTTGCTTTGTCATCGCTGAAAAAACTTCCTAAAGATCTTTAAAAAAAAGGGTTCCAACAGGTATAATTCTATATACTTGAACATTATGTTCTCGTGAAGTGGTTAACAGATATGTGTGATTCTGTATAAAGGTTTAGAAAAGATTTCTGTGTATGCAGAGGCTCAAAGGTTTCAGCTGTTTCCATTGGGAGTACTGTAAATAACAATATTAAGATTTGGTTTTTTGAGCAAGTAATCTGAAAGAAATTAAGAATTATACAGCTGTGGTTGAATGACAACTATTATTTTGAAATATTATAATGTTATTTCTTTAAGAGCTAAACTTGATCAATGTAAAAACAATGTAAATATGGAGGAGTAATACTCTTCTTTGTATATTAAATGTGTTCATATCTTTCAGGTATACAAGCCTTGAGGTGAAAGCTCTAAAAGAGCATTATATCAAGTTGGTGTTCTCCAAACTAGACTTGTATGGTAATTTTAGGCTTATAAAGATAATACATTAGAGATTTATTTATATTATTTAAAATGTGTTCTACAACTAGACCTGTTGTCAATAAGATATAAGGTTTTATGTTACTTTTTACACTGGGGTACAATTTAAATGTTTTTTTTTAGTTCATGAGAGCCTAATCTGTATAAAGGTTAATATTGTAAAGCAGAGATCAGCTTTAGATCTAAAACACCTGACCTAAGGTTCATAAAGAGCTTCATCTTGCCTAAAATAAGGCTCTTCATTCCACCTTTACTGCGTGCCAGAGTGGCTCCAGGGCAAGCCAAACGTCAATTTGTTTATGGTTATGGTCAAAAGAATGATTCTTATTAAGAAACAGGGGTTGTAGTATATAACTCAGTCAAAATTCAAGATGGTTATTACACAAACTAAATGTGTTTTTACTCTTGTTAATTTTATTTTGTATTTTCCTTGTAAACTGTCTAAAAGTTGCCTGTTAATGTTTTGCAGGGGTATTGCTTTAATGACACAACCTGGGTTAATTTAAGACAATAAGCAATCACCTAGGATGGTACAAACCCCAATTAATGGAAATGGTAAATGACAGTAAGGTTATAGACATTAAAGTAAAGCCTAGTGCTCTTAATTTGAGACTGGTGAGACTAATTTGCTGGATGTTTAAGATCAAAACTTTAAGTTAAATTAAAAGGGCCAAGAAAACCAATATTTGGCTCTTGCCCTAAAAGTCAGTCTCAATCCAGGGAATAGGGAACTTCTCTAAAGAACTTTGCAACTCTGGGCCACATGGCCTCCTGAGCAGGGAGGCTATAAGACATCTGGAGAAGAGAAAGCCAATCAGTGCACTTGCTAAAAGGAGGGTCCCTAGAAAAGGGAGAGACATTCCTGGTGCTTCCAAGGGAAGCCACAAGGTCAAGCAAGACCTGGACCCATCCGAGTGCAAAAAAAGGCACTGAGCAGAACAGAAAAGCTGCTCTCAAGTTCCCCCAAGAGTTATCAGCTGACTCTTAGCAATAGATAAAAGCAAAAGTTGGTTTGACCTGCTTCATCTTAAACTCCTAGCAAAAACAGTTGAAACCAAAACACAACAATTCCTGACATTGAAGAAATAATAGTTAAATGTAACTTAAGATATACACTTATATTAGCCCCAAGAATTAGTAAGACTGGAGGCTACAAAAGAGATCCACAGGCAGGAATGCCTAATAACTATAAAAAGAAGCAGTTTAGCTATTAAGTGACTGCCAAGTCAAAAGTTTTTAGTCAGTTTAAGGCCTACAGATCTTCCTAACCTACACAGGTAGGCTTAATATTCAGTAGTATGATTATCTAGCCCTAAGTAACAGAAATAAAGGGTTCTCTACTGGACACAGAGGTCATGCCAGTAGAAAGATTTTATAAGATCAGATCACATTAAGTAGCTTGACTACCATCCTATCTGAAGAGACATCTGTAACATTAAATGCTGTGTTTACATTCCTGATTTAAAGTTATATTCCCAAATAAAGGCCTTGTCCACTTTGGCCTTATTATGGTGATAACTTCTCAGCCCTCACACCTCCTGGTGAGAAATTATTGACTGCTACCATATTCGTGGTATACATTGACATGTTCCAGATGCTGCAACATTTATTCAGTACTCATGTTTTTTGTTTCTCTCATAGAAGCACTGGTCCCTGATGACAACCTGTTCTTTCCCAGGCTTCAATCTGACCTGACTTCTAAAAAAGGGAACTCAGAACTACTTGCCCTCATCTCGTCACCCCTGTTCAGCTCGAAGAAGCCAGATTCCGTCATCGTCCCCTTCCCTTGCAGTAGTAAGGAGTTTCTAAAGCCAGAATCTGTTAGACAGTTAGTATAGATGGGTAAATCAAGTCAGGTCGGACCAAGAAAGCCAATTTTGAGTGAGTTCGGGAAGTTGAAGACTGTCGGGACACTGTCCACTAGAAAATTGTAATGTTAATTCCCTCAGAGCCCTTCCTCCACCCTTGTGGAGACCCGGCCCCCCTGTCCCAACCTGTTGCCAAGGTAACCTGTTCCAGGAATTGCCCCTCCCAGGAGGAGCTTTAGGACTTTCAATATCACCCCTCCTCCTGCCTGTTATCAGGGGAGTCCCCAGTGCCGGCATTCAGTTTCGCATTCTGTCTCCCCAATTCAGCCTGCTGGTTTCTCTACCAAACATGGAGATGGCAGATTATGGAGGAGAACAAAGATTTGTTCTCCCTGATAAGACCAGTGGGGAATGTTAAAAGCAAAGGCGACTTAAACTGGACTTGGACTGTCTCCACCTGATGGCCCACTGACCCACCCTTGATGGCCCATTAACCCACCCTTAAACCCTCTCCACCTGAGGGCTTGAGGGCATATTAACCCTGTGCTTTATAAACCCTGCCCTTGCTATGAGCAGGTGCCATTTGCTACTATCCTGCTTTGTACTGGACGTAGTTGCTGGCCCTGGCCAGAATAAAGGCTTCATTGGCTATTAACGTGAGTGGCTTGTGAGACTTTTTTCCTGAAAATTGGGTACAACAGTCCTGCTGAATCAGTACAAGGCAATACCCTCTTCAGGAGGAGTACCCTGTGTTTGAGAACCAAGTGGTAAAAGAAGACACTTAAAACAAGCATAGGTCCATTCTCAACACCACACCTTCTGTGAATGCACAAGTCATACATTTATAAAGCCAGTCACTATTGCAGGCACAGACTCAAATGAATGGTACAAGGGGTAGACTGTTTTGAAGACAAAATTGTCTGGTTCCTGAGATTCCCTGATGATATCTTATTGTCTTAGTCAACACTTTGTGTAATCCAGATTATCCTTTTTTTATGAACTTGAGAGTAATCTCCACAGTCTCAGCGTCAGGTCTTATTTTACAAATGAGATTGAATAGTGTAAGACAGAAAAGTAGAGATGTTGGTTTAGGGTAAACACCGATCAATGAGAAATAGAAGACAGAAGAAAGCTGAGAACAGAAATTGCTGATCCTTCTGTCAGTGATGGATTGATGATAGATTTGGTTCCCTCTTGGATCTCCTGGAAAAATCCTTGGGGCTGAGTGCTCACGTGTGCTGACCAACATGCTCCCTCTCAGCTCCTGGTGAAGAGGCCTCCAGCAAAGAGTCACGCACCACATCACATTGTTTCACACCTTCTCATAGCTCAGTTTCCATATGTACTCTGCATTTCTGCCTTGGACATGCCTTCTCAAACAAGTGTCATCACATTAATCCCAGATATTAGCTCAGGTTTTTGAAGTCCCAGGTTAGGATATTCATTGAGTTGTACATTTTCTGTTTGTTCCCCCTCTGTGAGTTTACAACATGGTAATAAAAAAAATATTCAGATAAGATATTGAAAAATATGTCAAAAATAGGAAAGAAGCTGGTTACTATTTTTTTAATCAAATGCCATTTTGTGTAAAAAATAGTCACTGAGAAAATATCAAAAAATAATAATAGAAAACTTATATGAATTTGTCCAAACCTTCTGTATGTATTTTTTAAACTACTGTTCTGTGAAAACTGTCACTGAACTTTGATGTTCCAACACATCTCCACACTCCTAATGTAGGTGCATCAAGGCTCAATTTTACTGATGGCTTCCCTAGAATCGTGGATAGCCAAGCTGTTTCAACAAGCTTAAAACTTAATGAAATAACTATAACATGAAACCAGGAACAAAAAACCCATGCACTTGCAGATTTTATGATGGGTTTTAATTTTATTGGCTTAACATTTCTAATCTACTTCATTCATTCACTAATTTCTTCTGTAAAATGTATTTTTTGGCCACCCTATCCATGCACTGGCTCTCAGGTCCTGGAAATCAACAGTCAACAATACAGATGTCATATCTGTTCTCATGGTGCTTACACTGCATTAGGGAGAAGAATGATAAAGGAGTCAACAGATAAAGCAAATTAGGACATGATTTATCTGAAGGTTCAGGCAATGTTGTTAAAATTTAATAACAACCCAAATAAATAAAGTCAGGTAGAACTCAGTTGTTGAGCAGGTTAAACATTTCCTTCTTATAATAGAAATAATAGCAATTAATGAACACATCAACACACTTTCTCTCATTTCCACATTTTACACATTATTAGAAACAGGATCTTCAAGTAATTCCTTGTAATTATTATATGAGTTTCATAGGTGCTATTTTTATGTTTGCAGAAAGGCTCATTGAATTATATGTAATAATTTTATACACTGAGCATTTTTTCATGATAAGAAAGATTATTTTCATCTTAAATTTAGAAGGAGTTTTAAAAATAGAAGATGGACCTGGGTGCAGTGGTGCACGCCTGTAATCTCAGTGGCTCAGGAGGCTGAGGCAGAAGTTCAAAGCCAGCCTCAGCAAAAACGAGGCACTAAACAACTCAGTGAGACCCTGTCTCTAAATAAAAAATACAAAATAGGGCCGGGGATGTGGCTCAGTGGACTAGTGCGCCTGAGTTCAGTCCCGGTACCAAAAAAATAGGAAGACGGAGCCAGACATGGTGGTACACACCTATACTCCCAGCAGCTCAGTGATTTTAAGGCAGGAAGAGCAGATTCAAGGCCAGCCTCAGGAATAGCAGATTCAGGCCAGCCTTAGTGAAGCTCTAAGCAACTTAGTGAAGCACTGTCTCAAAATTTAAAAAATGGATTGGGGATGATATAGGTCCATGGTAAAATGGCCCAGGGTTCAATCCTTACTACCAAAAAAAAAAGGAATGGAAGGTGGAGATGATTGGCAAATTCAGAGGCTCCTGGGTGGTATAGGAAAAAAATAGAGATATTTAAAATCAAAAGTACAAAAAGGTCTTCCATAATTTAACAACTGTAAGAAATACCATACCATACCTATTGTACATGGAAACCTATAACAGCATTGAAACCAGCTCACAGTCATGGTCCTTCGTTCTTCATTCCTATTATAGAAATGATCCTTTTATTAGTTTTTCATCTGTTTGTATTGTCTAATATTATCTAATATTCTTCAGTACTGCACATGGTGTATGTGTGTATGTACATATTAAATTAATTCAAAATATATTTGTCACTTTGTTTTTTGGGTGCCTGTTTTTATAATAATTATACTGCATACTCTCTATTAAACATTAAATAAGAATTCAAAATGGAATAACTATCTCAAAACAAAACCTCAAAATGTGATTTCAAATTGAATATTCTTGCCATCCAAAGTACTGGGGGTTTGAAAAATGAGGCCAAACACCCTGTGTTACAAATGTGTAAACAAATTACAATGCAAAATAATGATTTCCCAAGAAAAGCTGGCAATTCTACACAATGTATAAATATAAATCATAAGTTATGCGGAGGATAACAGTATTATGTGAAACACATGGATTCATAATTCTGAAAAATTTCCTACTATATTTGGCATCACTCTCTTATTTACAAAAAATTAAGCATATTTTTTATGAATCATTTCTATTTTCCATCTATATCCACAAATATACACATCATATACTCTTTTATTTATGAGGTTTTCCTTTAACACTTCCACAGTGATGTTTCTGTCTCATCAAAGACCTAAAAACGCCAGGCGTGGTGGCGCACGCCTGTAATCCCAGCACTTTGGGAGGCTGAGGCAGGAGGATCGCGAGTTCAAAGCCAGCCTCAGCAATGGCGAGGCACTTAGCAACTCAGTGAGACCCTGTCTCTAATAAAAATACAAAAAAAGGGCTGGGGATGTGGCCCAGTGGTCAAGTGTCCCTGAGTTCAATCCCCGGTACCAAAAAAAAAAAAAAAAAAAAAAAAAAAACCTAAAAACGATGAAGTCAGATGACCATGGATGGAAGCCTTGGAAACCATGATCCAAAATAAATCTTTCCTCCTTTCAGATGGTTATCAGGTCTTTTGTCACAGTGACAGAAAGAAGACTTATGATTTCTACTAGAAGTTACTCCATGGCCCTGTTACTGATCTATGCACTTGAAGATTTCCATTCTTTTAGCCACCAACTTTCCTGCCACAGAACATGCAGAAAGACCTGTTTCAGCTCTTCCCTTCCCAAATCAGGACATGCAAATTGCTTGAAGAATAAACAATGCCAGTAGCCTAGCAAAGCAAGGCGACCAGTTCATTGAGAAGCCTCTTAGAACTCTACCCTGATATGGCTTCAGAAAAAGAGTGCATGGCAAATAAGAGAAAGAAGACAACATTTTGCAAAGACTACATGTGGACTTTTTTTACAGCATCTGTGCATCCTTTGCTATAGAGCAGCATCTTCCTGAGATGTTTACACAGGGAACAAATTCAGAGCAAAAGCAGATCAGGGATTTAATAAAGGGGTTGAAGTTCACTAGAGTGAATATAGTCCTATTTGAAGGACTTACAAAGTTGCGGAATGTGGTCTTCCAAGTCACATTTCCTTCATATTCTTATACCTGCATGGTCTTACTTGTGCTTACCACCACAGCAAGATGAGAAAATTAATGACCAAAGACCCCAACTGTGTCACTAGAATAACACTCTTATCTCTCTGCCTTAGGTGAAAGAAAATAATATTGAAGAAATTGGCTATCTAGAACAAATAAAATATGCTGGGGTTAGTAGCAAGCCAGGCACCAACGTGATTGATTACTGACCAGGCAATGAGAACCACAATTCTTACTTGTTCACTATAACCTGGATAACCATGGTTTAATATCATTATATGAACTTTTCCAAAGCAAACAACTTTGAGAAAGAATTCCATCAACTGAGGAGCGACTTTGTCTCTTGACTCCGTCACTGCAGTTCACCAATGGTATGAATACAAGGGAAAATTCCAAAAGAAATCCTGCCATTACTTGGATTGAAATGATGCTTCATAGTAATCTTACCAAGTCTGGGAGTGGGGCAGGTCTACTATTCCAGCGGTTATTTATAACCTCCTGACCTGAAGTTTCATCAGCACCACTTTTCTGAATGTGCACTAACATTCTTGATTTCTTTTACATTCTGTGACCAATGTCAAGCAGAATATCATAATGGTATGTTAACAGATTATTTTAATGGTGTTTTAAGGGAAACATCATGATCCCAAAACTGCTCAAAATATTTCAAATCCATATACTGTATGTCGTTACCCTGGATTGGGTTCTTTTACTGCAGGTGTTGAGTGAAAGCTGAGCTCTCATTTGCTAGCACACAAATGAAGATATATTGTCTTTCATGGTTTTGCAGGGGGTTTTTCTCTTGTCTGTATCCACATCATTTGGGTTCATCAAATTTGGATGACAGCTTGTAAATTTTTAAACCTAGTGCATAGAATTTACCAGAAGTGTCTAAATTGATAAATGAAATTTAGTCATGCGGAAATTACCTGAATGGTTTATTATCACTGAAGATTTATCCTGTAAAAAACACATATATGAAGATTTAAATGAAATGATCCAAAGGTGTGTCGAGTTTTTCCTTTCAAAACCTTCCTAGTTTCTCAAGGAAACTCCAGGAAAGCTTATTTCCCCTAAAACTAGGTGTTAACAACTAGTATTTACTTGTACATAGCTTTATTGTTCTCAAGTCAAAAATGCACACACACACATTTTCAAGGACCACCTACACATTTCCTTAGGCTTCTGAAATAGTTCTAAGGAAATTTAAGAGATGAGTTGTCTCATAGTTTCCAAAATGAAAAATTAGTCTCTGAGGACTTACTGAAATTTAAATCTCCTTCTTTCATACTCAAGCTTCTCAGTACATAATATTTATCAAGTTTGTCCTCACACTTAAGAATCCTGCAAAGACTCTATCTTGACTACATTTGGGTTTTCCTTCTTTAATGAAAAGATTCAGGAATTTTATAAACATTCCTGAAATTTACTGTGATTTTCATTGAAATTGTATTGGATACAAGGAACTGGACACAATAACTACAGTAGAAAGTTGATTCTCTCTGCTCAAGAACACAGTGCACATCTATATCTATTCAGGACTTTTTTTAGGTTTTTCAGTACAACTTAATAAATGACTTAATGAAAAATAACACGAGACCATTTTCTAACCACCTGTTAGCTTTTGTTGCTACTATTAAAGAGTACAGTTTCAAGAATTATAATTAGGTGTTACTGGTGAATAACTATCTTAATATCATAATTGGTAGTTTTCCTAAACTTACTTATTATATTTGATAGAGTTACCTATTGTGTCTTTTTAGATCATGTGTTAGTGCATTTTTTTGTCAGTGTGATAAAATGCCTGAGGAAAGGAACTTAAAGCAGGAAAGTTTTGTTTTGGTTCATGGTTTCAAAGGTCTCAGTCCATGGTTAGTTGGCTCCATTGCTTTGTATCTGAGTGAGGCAGAATTTCGTGACAGAAGGTTATGGAAGAAGAAAGTGCTTAACTCATGACAGCCAGAAAGAGGGGAGAGAGAGAGAGAATTGGGGGGGCAGTGAGAGGAAGGGACTAGGGGCAAGATATACCTTTCAGGACACCCCCGGTGACCTACTCTTCTAATGAGGCCTCACCTCGTTAGATTAATCCACCAATGAGGTTAGACACCACATGATCCAAACACTTTCTTATAGCCCAACCTTTGAACACTGCTGCTCTGGGGACCAAGCCTTCAACACGATGCCTTTGGGGACCTTCCAAATTCACATAATAACAGATTACCATGTATTATCCACAGTTGATAATGTCTTTGGAAGATAAATCTGTTTTGTCATTAGCATTCAAATTATCATGAGTTTGTGATTTTGTGGCTCTTCATTTCACTGGATTATAACTCTAATACAAAGCTTCCTTTAATCCTGGTATCAGTGTAAAAGATTTTTACATTCCACCAATAAGCATAATGTTTTTGTATTCATTTACTATACAAATTTTATTGGGTTATCTTTCCTTCCACATATATTGATTCAGTTAAAACTTTGGTTATGTAAAATTTCAACATCTGTCAGTGGTTGATGTTCTATCAGAAACAGACTATACTGATACTTGATCAGGAAATGTTAAAGAATTATAACATAAAGAATTATTAACTACAACAAGGTGGATGGAATAATGAGGGATTACATAGAAAGAAGTAAAGACGGCTCTACAGAATATAGTAATAACAGATATAAGGAACAGCCATTATCCCTAGGGCTAACATATAGCAATAAACAAGGATTTGATGTCCAACACACACACACACACACACACACACACACACACACACACACTCACATTAATCCAAGACCTCCATTGAAGACAATACAGCCATGGCTCACCAAGCTGATCCACCAGAACAGACTGGAAATCCACCATCTATACCTTTCTAGAAATTCACCTCATGGGTTTCGGTAAAGTTGCTCACAGACACCTTGCCAGAAACGCTCTGTGTGAAACAATTCCAGGGCCTGCTAGGAAAAGCTGCTAATGGCTGGGTGCTGTGGTCTACAACATTCCTCATGAGTCAGGTATGGAGAAGTTGCCTACACTATCAATCCAAAAACTAAAAATGTCCAATTTCTCTGAATTTTGTATTTTTCCTGACTAAGCATATGCATACACTTCTATTTTTCCCTATAAGTTTATTGTGTTTATTGTGTCCTTCACTTTTTCAAAATATAGCACAACAGTCTATATTGTAGTAATGAACATAAGCTTGGGAATCAGATTTCTTGTGCTAACATTTTGATTTTTATTCCATCATATAACATAGGAAATTGGCAAAGTTTTTAGCCTCTTTTATCATTCAGTTTCTTCATGTACCAAAGTGTCATGGCTGTTATCAGACTTCAACCTGATAATACATGTCGAACATCAAGCATGGTCTTCTGTTCAATGTTTAAATAATTATTTAAACATTATTCTACTTATTCCTATTTTCCTTGTTTGTGGTTTTGTTTTTTTGTTTTGTTTTTGTTGTTGTTGTTGTTGGTACCAGGGATTGAACCCAGGTGTGCTTAACCACTGAGCCACATTCCCAACCCTTTTTATTTTTTTATTTTGAGACAAGTTCTCACTAAATTGCTTAGGGCCTCACTAAATTGCAGAGGCTGGCTTTGAACTGGCGATCCTCCTGCCTCAGCCTCCTAAACCACTGGGATTACAGGCCTGTGCCTTTGCACCTGGCTCTTTGTACTTTTTCTGAGATTATTCAGTCATTCATTTCTATCTTCTTTTTTTGTGTGTGTGGTACGGGGGATTGAACTCAGGGGCACTCGACCACTGGGTCACATCCCCAGACCTTTTTTGTATTTTATTTAGAGACAGGGTCTCACTGAGTTGCTAACTGCCTCGCCGTTGCTGAGGTTGGCTTTGAACTCGCGATCCTCCTGCCTCAGCCTCCCAAAGTGCTGGGATTACAGGCGTGCGCCACCACGCCCGGCTCTATCTTCTTGAGTTAAACAGTCTACCAGTTCATCTTTTTAACATTCTTTTCATACAAAATGCTATCCTGGATGTGAATTTTCAAATTTGGTTGAAATTTTCAAAGTTCAATTTAGGAACTGCTGACATTACTATACAGTTATAAATTTGAGACTGATGCTACTGTGCAGTTTTATTTTTAGTTCATTGAATTACAGTACAATTTTCTTTCCAAATATATAAAATGTTATAATTACTATCATCATTTCATTAAAGTATTATTGAATCATGGTGGTAAGAAAATATGTTCTGTGTAATAATCACTATGACATATATCAAGAATTTGGGGTTCAATGAAAGTCCATGTTTGGAGACAGCTGGATGTCTGCTTCAGAGTGGGAACTTTCATTGCACTAGCCATAAAAAACTGTTGTAAGTAATGGGTGCAGAAACTGCAGTAGAATTAAAAATGGCGAAGTTGAGAAAGGCAGTTTTGTTCTGAAGCATGCTTAGTGGCACACTGTGGAAGGAGAGACAAAAACACAAGACAGGGCCAAATCTCCCTGGGCTGTTTGGGCAGAACACAGTTTAGGCATTTGGATTCTCTTACGCTGACACCAGTGCACACAGAGCCATCACCTGGGGAGGACACATTGATGGATTATTTAAAGAATCCCACAAAGTCCACCCCTGAACAAAAATGATCTTCGCTGGTGTTAAAAAGGAAAAAAAAACAGACTTAAAAGCTTACATCAAACAAAAGCTACTAATGAATAATAGCCACTGCTATATATATATATATATATATATATATATATATATATATATATATATATAAAGATTTATATATATATATACAAAAGAGAACTTTTTTTGACTTCTTATGTGCATGATAATATAATTGACATCATACATCAGAATTCAAATCATAAATGGTTGGCAGAATATTTTTATTGGACAGTCCTGATTTAAGTAAAATCGGCCTATAGTTAAATGAATATAATCTTTTGGTTTTTTTTTTTTTTTTTTTTTTTTTCAATTTTGAGGAATTGCAGGTCAGTAAATGTCATCACTGTTTTCCCTTTCTAAAAATTTGGTTGGATTTAATTAGTAATATTCAGTTTTTCACAGAGATGGTGAATGACACCTCAAACCTATTGAAGACTGGTTTTATGTTTAGTTTTGTACAACTGGTTATACAAATATGTTTAAATGCTGGGGGAAATCCTTTCACTGTCTCAGAACCTGGCAAGACTCATGTGTTTCAATTTGTGTTCATTAGCTTATTGAAGGTAATAGTTGAAGAGTAAGGTGGGGGAAAAGTCTATGTTTGCAAACATTATGTTTTTTTTTTTAACGATTGTGTATTTTCTGCTGGTAAAACACTCTACATTTATCTATTAAATTAAACTTATAGGGCTGGGTATATAGTTCAGTTGGTAGAGTGCTTGCCTTGCGTGCACAAGGCTCTGGGTTTGATCCCCAGCACCAAAAAAAAAAAAAAAAAAACATTAATTACATTATCCACATTCTTTTTAAAAATTCTAACTGCTTGATTTATCAGCTTGTGAAATGTTTAAAATTTTTACTGTACATAGATTCAGTATTTTCTCCACTTTTAAAAATCCTTGGACTTATTTTGGTACTTATTTTCATACTGCTCATGACCCTTATTATTTTCTTATTTAAGATTCTTATCTTTTATTTAAACATCTATCTTTCGACATTAACACGTTTTAATTTTATAATTTTTTCGTTTACTATTAGTATTTTTCCACCAGCTTTTATTTGTTTGGTATATCAGTACAGAATACAGTGTTGTATTACAAAGTTAAATGAATGAGTAAAAACTTGGTGATTTGATTAGATAAAATTTTATCTCTCTCATCTAACAAAAAAGCTAAAGTTTAGTAATTGGGACAAGAACATTCACAGCTAATATTAGGGACATGTCAATAACAAAGGGAGGACTGAATATTGGAAAGCATCTAACAGTTCTTGTACCATATATGTGCCTATATCTTTATTCCCATATTTTCAGACATTTTTAATTAATTTCTTTTTGGTGTGATATTTGTATACAAGATGTACTATGTGGAATAAAAATATATAAAATGTATGAATTTACAAGATATATAAGATTATGTCTTATATTTGATATGTAATATTATAAACAGGCATGCATAATAAATATGTGTTAATCTAAAATCTGAGTATATATTCTTTTTAATGACTACTTCCCTTTCTGATAGATTTGGCCTCTTTGATACACTATTCTTGGTTGTTCTGCTTTCTCTTCTCCAAATTTCTTTTCCTACCTTGTCTTATATTGATGGAATTAACATTATTCTTTTTTAACTATTTGGCAGTGACATACTGATAATATTTTTTTTAATTAGGTAACATACATTTGTCAAAATACTGAATATTTCTCTTTCTAGTTATATCTGAATTACATCACTGTCTCTTTTCAATCCAAGCAAAGGCCTTGACATGTTTTAAAACCTCCTTGCACTTGTCACCCCTATCAACGTGTCATGTAGAAATTATTGTTTTAATACACAACTTTATGAAAAGAAGAATTTATGCAAAATAAAACTGAGTATATTTGAGTATGCAGTTCATTTCACATAGAATCTTAGCAATAACTTTCTCCAAAAAATTCAACTTTATTACACTTATGTGAAACCAATGCTCATTATGTCAACATATTTAGCATTTCATTTTCTGAGTATTGTTCTTTCCTCTTTTTTTTTTTTAACATGACAAAATATCAAACACCATGTGGCTTAAACAACAGAAATTTATTTCCTCACAGATCTGGAGGCTGGAAATTCACATCAAGGGGCCAACAGCACTGGATTCTGGTAAGTCCACTCTCACTACTGGTCAACAGGCCATGTTCCCAGTGCCTGTCCTCCGTGAACTCACATGGCCTCCTCTGATGCCCAGCGTCTTTCCTCTTCTCATAAAGACATCAATCTGAATTAGGGCCTCCTTGTATGACCTCTCTTAACCTTAATGCCATTCATACTTGTCCTATCATCAAATATAGGATTTGGATTTTCAGGGCAAACAGTTCAGTTCATCGCAGTCTTTCTGAAGCAGGTCCATAGGAAGCATCTATAGTTAGGAGATGTGTACTGGAAATTTCTCCAGGTATTTTTGTATGAAATGACATTAACTAATTGAATTGTTAAACCACAATGCGAAGAAAAGACAACCAACTCCAATTAAATCAAATTAAAGCAAGCTTATATTGTATACACAAAGAGAGCTGGCCAGCAGTTGCCTCTCCCAAACACTGGGCTCGGGATCAGCCCCGCTCTCCAGGAAGACAAAATTTTTATAGCTCAAAGAGTTACAAAAAAAATCTTGGGAACTTATAGATAACAGGGTTCAGACATACACAATACAAGGGCGAATAGCAAATTAATAATCTATATGGCACTGCATTCCAAGGTAGGGAGTAAAGTCAGACCCCACATCTTCTCATTTTCTGAGGAGCCATTAGGTTTTAGAGAGGGTTGTTATATGGTGGGGAGGGAGGGCAGGAGTTATGAGGCGCCATTAAGGCTTTAGAGAGGGTTGTTATCTGGTCAAGGAAAGCCAGGCCTGAGTGAGTTCAAGGCACGGGCAGGAATTCCAAACAGGTTTAAAACATCAAAATGTGATCAGGCCTCCCATCCACGTACTAACCAGGCCCAACCCTGCTTAGTTTCTGAGATCAGGCACATTCAGGGTGGTATGGCCGTAGAGATGGATATCATTATCCTAAATGCATGATTGAAGATCTGAATGGTACTTATATACTTTGTATACAAATAGTTGTATGTAAAAAGATGCTATATATGTGCATTATGAATTGTAATACATACTACTATTATAAATAAAAAAGAAAAAAATGTGATCAGGCCAAATAGGAATCCTAGTATTTTATAGAAAATTGAAGTGGAATTTTCATAACTTTTTGACAGGATGGCTCCCAGTCTTAAGATGGAATTAGGCTGGGTTTATCAGAATCCTTATAGATGTACTCTTAGTCAAGAATTTAGGGTTGTAGTTATATTTATCAGCACTTCATTAATGTGAATCAACTGTCTTCTGGCATACTTTGTAAAAACTTTCTCATGTAGTTCAATTTAATTATTTCACCTTGGGATATTGCCTGCCATTACTTTGTAGATACTTTCTGAATTTTTCTTTGCCTCTGAAGATTACAAATGTTTTACAAAATATACAAGGAATATATATGAGGCATTTAACTGACCATAGAATGCACACCCTAGAAGACATACCACTGTTTTATATGCCATTATGAACATGCCATTACTTTAATTGGTAAGAGAGAAATACATAATGATCCTCATACATAATAACATACAACTGATACTTTTAACACAGGTATTATCAGAAAAGATAGGAAGAGAATAATTCTCTCTTCAGATAACTTGTACAGCTCTTAAAACTGAACATAGTACTACGCTTACTGCTACACTTACCATGAAACTATTTACAAACAAAGACGCCAGATATCACCACAATTATTTAACCTTTGGAATCTTCCAGCTATTTCATTATGTAACTAACCACTAAAAATAATTTATGAATAATTAGAAGAAGTAAAATAATGATTACAAATAATTTTTATGCAGATGATATCATTTTCATCTGTAAAAATCAAGAGAATAAGCTTATAATACAAACTACATGTGATACATTATTAAAGCAGCTGTTTTTTCTGCCATACAATCAACACTAATAATACATATACATAAGTACATGTTAATTATGAGTTTGCCACTCATGCCTTACTGTAAAGTCCTGTTCCTATGACAACTTGGATATATTCTACCCTAGTAAATGAAAAGTACATGATGAACTAAAGTACATGAAAAACACCAATTTCCCAATGTGTTATTCAATTTAAAGGTTATGATTTATTATGCACATGTATTAAAATTAAAATGATTTGTGGGGGCTGGGGTTGTGGCTCAGTGGCAGAGTGCTTGCCCAGCACGTGTGAGGCCCTGGGTTCAATCCTCAGCACCACATAAAAATAAATAAATAAAATAAAGTTATAAAAATTGAATTGTGGTACATACCTGTAAGTTGCCCAGAAAATCACAATGCATTCCAAAAACAAATTATATATTCCTAATAATATTACATAAGTTCCCAGAATTCTTGATTCTGAAATTCACAATATAGATAGGGTAATTGAAGTAAAATAGCCTTATGATTCTGAGGAATTTCTAAAATACTTTTCTAAATTGGATCTTATATTTGAAACATATATTTAGTACAACTGATTTCCAAGCCCAGCACTGGAGACTGGCTCAGAGGTAGAGTGGTTGCTAGAACCTATGAGGCTCTAGGTTCAATCCATGGCACCACAAAAAAAAAAAAAAAAAAAAAAAATCAACATGAGCAATAAATATTCAAGAAATTTGTGTTACCAGGTCATTGATATTATTGAATTTGGGTCACTGGGTTCAGAGTCAAAACAAACGGCTTCCTAGTCTATATGTTATATTACTCTTTTATTTCTTATCTGAAATGTTAGGCACACATTCTACATTAGGAAATTACTTTTATGTGTATATAATTATACAACTTTATTTTTACTATGTCTTAGATGTACACATAAACACGTATACCTCAATATTATAGATTGATCATATTAAATCTCCAAATGGACAAAGACTTATGCAAAAATTATGTTACAAAAAGAGTATATAGTGGGGTGTGGTGGTGCACACCTATAATTCCAGTGACTTGGGATGCTGAGGCAGGATGATAACAAGATCAAGGCCAGCCTCAGCAAATTAAGGAAGCCCTAAGCAACTTAGTGAGACCCTGTCTCAAAATTTAAAAATTAAAATGGGGGGCTGGGGTTGTGGCTCAGGGGACTGGGGTTGTGGCTCAGTGGTAGAGCACTCGCCTAGCATGTGTGTGACCCGGGTTCGATCCTCGGCACCACGTAAAGACAAATGCATTGTGTACAACTAAAGCAAATAAATAAATATTAAAAAAAATTAAAATGGGCTGGGAATGTAGCTCAGTGGTAAAGCACTCCTTAGTTCAATCCCCAGTACCCCCCACCAAAAAAAAAAAAAAAAAAAAAAAAAAGAGCACTCGTATTTAAGTGGTCCATATTCACATCCTTCTTAGTATGAGTATAGTAAGATACATACTTGTGTATGTATTATACTGTTTGTTTTTATTTAACTATTGCTACATATTTTGTAAAATGCACAATTACATGCAATAAAAATATTTGGAAAATAAAAATTCATAAATACAAGACTTTCTTGTGATCTGATTTTCTTTTAGACTATAAAAGATAATCCCTAAAAGGTTTCAGGGACCAATGAGTCCACATCTTTGGACCTGCACCTCAGCCACCACAGCACTGAAAGAGAGGCCCGTCTCAGCTTATCATTTCCCAGAATCAGGACAAATGAGTGGCCTGAAGGAAAAGCTATTCCAATAGACCAGATTAATAAAACAATCAGATATTTATCAGGAAACATATAGCTCCAAACTTCAACAAGAAGTGACAGAAAGAAAATAGCATACAGTAGCAGAAAGGTGATCACAGTTTGCAAGGCTTTCACGTGGGTAATGGTGCTGGCATCTCTGGACCCTTTGGCATTGTGCTGCATCCTCTTCAGGTGCTTCCACAGAGAGAAGATTAGCAGGAGTAAAGTCATCAGGGACACAGTGAAGGGTATGACTGTGAACATAACATTGATGAATGAAAAAATATTGGAAAACTGTTCAAAGTTACTCAAACTGGAACTGTAAGACATGTTTCCTTTACATGCACCAATCCAGACATTAATTTGAGTGTTCACCAATACAATATTCAAAAACAAGAGGACAAGAGACACCAGCAGGGTCACTAACACCACCTTTTTAACTCTCCACTTTAGGTAAAGAAAAGCAGAGTTAGAAAAATTAACTATCTTGAGAAGATAAAAGATGCCGAGACTTGCAGCAAGCCAGATACTGAAATGGTTGGTCACTGTCCAGGCAGCAGTTATTATTCTTGTCATTTTTCTAGTCATACTTACATCTGGGAGCAGTACATAGGTCAATGCATTTATGAATGAGACCAGGAGCTGACCAGTTCGGGAAAGCGCCAAAGCAGTGAAAATTCGATCAACTGAAGAGATCTTTCTTCTCTTGACCCAGTCCACACAGTTCACAACTGTTATGAATCCATTTCCTAAAACTCCCATTATAAATTCCACACTTAAAATGATTTCCAATATTCTATATACAATACCATCCACTGCCTGTAAGAGAATAAATAACCCAGCTTCAAATACACTGCCAAAGATTCAACATTCATTTAAAAGGCTCTGCTTATCTGATTCTGGAATATTCACAGCATTTCTACTTTTAAAATTTCTCATATGAAACCACAAACAAGCAAGCATCCAGATTTGTCAGTAACCAGATTCATAGTTTTCTTCATGAAAATCTTGTGTTATCCAAGACAAACCAGCTGAGCTTCATCCAGATACTGTACCTCAAACACAGTAGACAGTAGTCTTCTGTAGTTGAGGATAAGGGAAATGCTAGAACCTCATGCTAACATGGAGCTAGAGTTACATTTATTAGCACTGTTTTGCTGGTTTTGTATAACTCTACATATTTTAATCTAATTATTTGAGTTCTAGGCAAGCAATGTTACAAAATTTTAATGTATATAGAAGGTAACAAGAATCTAAACACGTGTGGAACTTCTTGGGATTTCCTCAGCACCGAGCTTCTTTAAATACTTCAAAAATTGGCCTGTTCAGGAACCTAGGCACATATTGTCCACAACTATCAGAGTTCTGTGGAGATCATTACTCCTCAAATATTCAGTACTGAAAATAATACTTAATCATTTTACTTTCTACATGGACATGCATACACACACACACAATTCACACAGAAATACACATATATTAAAATCCAAATCCCCTTTGTTTTCCACTTCAGTTTTTCGTGTACTCAATATTTTCTTGCATGTGACTCATATCCAGTACTACGATAGTTGTTCAGACATTGTTTAAAAATACTTTCCAGTATAATGGGGCAGTATTAATGTGAATATTCAGTAAACTTGGAGCTACTAAATCTGTGCATCTGAAAAGCAGCAGAAATCTTCGTAGTCCCCCATGCAGTCACTGGGGTGAATGAGTTCATCCATAGAGCAAGGATCCTCCTCATTCTCTGCCTGTCCCTTTCCTGATAGGGACCGTTTCTCCATCAGAACCAGAGAACTTCAGATTTTATCTCCCTCCCCTCACCTCCTACCAACACGTGCTCCATTCACTACAGGTACCCAGGTATATGAAGAATGATACAATTCCTGATGAAGATGTTTAATGAGCAACATGAAATAATCATTCTTCACTTACTAAAGAATAACCAAGGAACACATGAAATATATATATATATATATATATATATATATATATATATATATATATATATGCAGGAAATATTACCAAAGGCAGCAGAAAAACATGCTTCAGAGATGGCAGAGAAAGACATGAGGTATGCACCGTGAAGGGCAGATGCTAACCTGTGAACATGAAGAGATTAAACCAAGATCACTTGAAAAAAATCCACAAATAACCTACATGCAAGAGAGAGAGAGAGAAAATAAATTAGCCAGCATGAGAACATTTTTAGAGAAAACTCCTAAGAATAGAAGCACAAGCATACCATCCTTGTAGAGTCAGGAAATTTCCCTGGCTTGGCTCATTCCATGTAACAAGAGGAGGTAGGAAGGAAGACAAAGAGCAAAGCAAACAGTGCTGGGGGTGGGGCCGTGTGGAGGGAGCGCTGGTACAGAGCTTCAAGAGCTTTTAGAAAAGAGATAGAAATCCATCCATTCCCCAGTGAATACTGCACTCACCCCAGAACAGGTCTTCCTGAGGCCCCAACACTGCACCTTTCACTCTGGTTATTTGTAATCATAATCCCCTACATATAAATCTTTAATTTAGGTTTAGGTTTACACCTGCACAACAGCTTCTAGAAAAGACAGGCTTTTTCCGGACAAGGTGAAGATGGTACCCAGGATAATTTCCCCACATTTAATCCATAAAGCAAAACAAGTCAGGTCCTCAGTGAGGGGCAGTGTCTTTAAGCATTTTTCTATCAATATTATATTCAGGTGTGTTTAGAAGTTAGGCATTTCATGTTAGGGTTTTTTTGTTTTTGTTTTTTCCATTTGTGGCAAGTCTTATATACTGACTACAACAAGTAATCAAAAAGGGTTTAACCAACCAAAATTCTATATATCTCTTTACTTATTTCATTATTTGTAATCACAATCCCCTACATATAAATCTTCAATAACTGTGTTTTTCTTTTAAATAAAACTAAATTAGTTTCTTGATCACCATCACAATAGGTTAGCAGAAATTCAGACAAAAAGTAGTACTAAAGCTCTCTTCTCTCTAGTTTCTGGGAGTGTTACTTTTAAACATACTTTTTATATCTCAGGGAGCAAAAGCACTTTTTCCAATGTGAGATAAATAGATAAACAAAGATACAGATTTGATCAATCGGCTTTATTTATCTCTAAGGAACTGCATAGTTACATTCTCAGTAAGGAGACTGTATGAGATTACTAGTGAAAACTGAGCCTTTGGTTGGCCTTTTTACTTTTTAGGAGAAACCAGCAAAAAAGACTGAGAATCTGCCCTCAATGGTAATATCAATATACTTTCTCTTGTTTCCACATTTTACATATGGTAATAGAACAGGTATATGAGAAATTTCCTGTAA
Organism: Tamias sibiricus; assembly: GCA_025594165.1. Lineage (NCBI taxonomy): Eukaryota > Metazoa > Chordata > Mammalia > Rodentia > Sciuridae > Tamias > Tamias sibiricus. Next base: position 75,998,634 of record CM046661.1, read on the forward strand.
TTAAAATACAAATTTCATAGATGTCATTTTAACAGATGCAGGAAGGTTCACTGAGTGTGTATGATGATTTCCATATTACTTTTATATTATTTCCTTAAGCAAGGAAAAATTAGATTCTTTTTAAGTTTAAAAAGCATTTTAGAAGTGGAAGATACAAGAGATTTTTGGTAATCAAGACCTCAGAGGTGGCTTAGGACAACAATTAAATATTTAAAATTGAATCTCAACTTTGAAAAGGTCTTCCTTGCTGAGGTGGAGCACTTGCCTAGCATGTGCATGAGGCCCTGAGTTCGACCCCCAATATCACACACAAAAAGAAAAAAGAAAAAAAGAAAAAGAAAAGAAATCATCCCAAAAAGTTCTTTCTTAATTCAACAACTAGAAGAAATGACTTTCCTAACTGCAGATGGAAGCATATGACAGCAATGAAATCCGATCATGAGCAAGGTCCTTCTTTTTTTCATTCCTGTCATAAAAATCTTTTTCTAAGAATTTTACCCATTTATATTAAATCTAATATTCTTCCATACAACTTCAGGTTCATATATATACTAAATTTCCTCTAATATTTTTCATACTCTTGAATCAGATTATATGCATGTCTTGTAATAATCATACCATTTAACAATTCATATTAAACATGAAATAAGAGTTCATGACACCTCAATATTCAATTTAGAATTGAGTTTTTTTGTCATCCAAAAAAAGTTGGTGGGGCTGGGATTATGGCTCAGCGGTAGAGCACTCACCTAGCATGTGGGCGACCGGGGTTCAATCCTCAGCACCACGTATGAATAAAACGCATTGTGTACAACTAAAAGCAAATAAATTAAAATATTAAAAAAAAAAATTGGTGGCTCAAACAATGAAATCTAAACATACTGTGGTACACATGTGTAATACAATGCACAATAATAAATAGCAGTGATTCCCTGAGATAAGCTGACAGTCCTACATAATCTATAAATTAAAATCATAAAACAAAGGAGGGTCAGTATGGAGTAGGCATGTGAAATGCACATGGCTTCATAAGTCTGAAATTTCCTTCCACATTTTGAATAATTAGGTCATTTGCATGAAAAAAATGATTAAGGGCATATTATTGTCAGTTTTTTCTCATATTTTTAGTATACTCGTGTGTATCAAAAGGATACGCATTTGAATTACCTATTTGAATTGAATCTAATATTCTCCCATACTACTTAAGGCTGAGATATATACTAAATTTCCTCTAATATTTTTTCTACTCTTGAATCAGATTATGTGCATGTCTTGTAATAATCATACCATTTAACAATTCATATTAAACATGAAATAAGAGTTCATGATGGAACTCACCATATCCACCTCAATATTCCATTTAGAATATGTGTCCTTTTATTTAATAAGTTTAGGTACCAGACTTTGGGGGCCTGTCTTTAGAAATTCATCAAATACTAAACTATGGAAAAAGTCACAGGAAGCATAATGTTACAGACTCCATCTGTCAGATTTTTTCTAGAAGTCACACAATAGTCCTGACATCAATCTATGGACCTGAATGAAGGTTTCCATTATTTCAGCCAGCACCTCACCTGCCACAGAACTGATAGAAAGGCTTGTTTCAGCTTCTTTCTTCCACAAAGTAGAACAAATGAATGACTTGAAGGACAGATGATGCTAGTACCCAGGGGACTCCAAGAAATCAGTGGATCAACAGCCTGCTAGAATTCCAACCCAATGTGGTTGCAGACAGAGAGTACCTGGCAGATAAAAAGAGAAAGGAGACCACAGTTTGCCAAGTTTTCATATGAAACTTGGTGCTGGGATCTTGGGACCCTGTGCCATGGAGCTGCATCTTCCTGACACATTCACACAGGGAGTAGATTGACAGCAGAAAACAGATCATATGTATGAAATTTACTGCAGAAAATGCCATCATATTTTAAAATTTATGGCATCCCTCAATTTGGTTTTTATACTCAATTTCTTTTATATTCAACCACTCAGCCTCTTCTACAACATGAAATAACAAAACCACCATCATCCTCAAAAGAATCAATAGAATGACACTCTTCTCTCTCCTCCTCAAATGAAGAAATAATAATCTGGAGAAATTGACTAACTTGAGCAAATAAAATATGCTGAGGCTAGAAGCAAGCCAGGTGCTAAAATGGTTGATTACTACCCAGGCAATAACAATAATTCTTACTTGTCCACTATATGAACCTAATAATCACAGTTATATAAGTGTGTTAACTTTTCTGAAACAAACCAACTCTGGAGATGACCAAAGCAGAGAGAATTCTGTCAGGTAAAGGAATATTTTTTTCTCTTGACTTAGTCACTGTAGTTCGTCAGTGTTATAAAGACACAGACAAAGTTTCTGAAAGCAAATTCTGCCATTACTTGGATGGAGATGATGTCCAATAGTAAATTGATCAAGTCTAGAGTTGAATAAATAAATCCTGCTTGTGATTTACAATCTCTTTCCTTGAGTTCTATCAACACCTGGTTTCTGGATGTGCACTAAACTTCTTATTTTCTTTCACATTCTACAACCTATGTCAAAAAGAAAAAGACTGTGGTGCTGTTTTTTTAATGGAAAGTACTGTTATTTCCAAACCAGCTCAAAATAACCCCTATGTACTTTATAATACTTTATATCACTCCCATAAGCTGCAGTCTTTCACAGCTGATGGTGTGAAATCTGAGTTCTCATTTGCTAGCATGCAAATGAAGACATATTCTCTTTCATGGGTTTACAGTTTTTTGCCTTGTCTAATATGTACATAATTTGAATTCATTAAGTTTACATATTGGCTAGCACATTTTAAAACCTAATACATAGACTATGTAGGAAAAATCTAAATTGATAGAAGGAACTTAGTTATCTGGTGATTAACTGAATGGTTGATCAACACTGAGAATTCATTTGAAGAAAAACTTTGGATGTATATAGAAAATTACAAAGAACTAATCTATAGATTGTTTATGTTTTCCTATCAAAGCCTTCACAGTTTCCTTAGAACCTCCAGGAAAGCCAATTCTCCCTAAAATCAGGTGCTGATAACTAGTACATATACATAGCTTTATTGTTTACAATCCATAAACACAGACTCACACTCACTACTACCATAAAATCCACATATTTCATTAGGCTTCGAAGAACATCTAAGGAACTACAAACATGAATCATTTCCCATAATTTCCAAAATTAAGAGTGAGTCTCAGAGACTTAATGAGATTTGAATCCCCTTCTTTCACACTCAAGCTCCTTAACCCACAGTGTTTCTCACACTTAGATCTTTTACAGAAGCTTCTGTCCTGGCTCTATTTAATCCTTAACCATTCAAGCTGGGCATAATGGCACACATCTGTAATCCCAGTGGCTCAAGGCAGGAGGATCACAAGTTCAAAGCCAGCCTGGGCAACGTAGAGAGACCCTGTCTTGAAATAAAAAATAAAAAAATAAAGAACTAGAAATGTGGCTCAATGGTAAAGCACCCCTGCATTCAATCCCTAGTACCAAAAAAAAAAAAAAAAAAAAGAAAAAAGAAAAAAAATTATTTAATGAAAAAATTTATTATTTAAAGAAAATATTCACAAATTTTACAGACATTCCTGAAATCCACTGTGATTTTCACTGCATTGAATTGGATATATGGATTTGGACACAGTAGGTACCCTAGGAAATTAGTTCTGTCTACCAAAAAAGGTGGTAAATATCAACATTTATTCATATTTTTGTGTTCCTCAATACAATTAAATAAATGCTTCAATAATATATAATGTATTAGACTTACTGTCATGCCCTTTCTATTGATTTTTTGTTTTGTAGGTTGGGGGTTCAAACCCAGGTCCCCTACATGCTAAACAAGTGCTCTTTCACCGAGTTACATCCTCAGCCCTCCTTCCACTGTTTGTTGCTACTATGAAAAAGTCCAGTTTCAAAAGTCAAAATCTAACTGGACATTACTGGTGAATAGTTAAACCTTAATATTATTTTTGGCAATTTTTCTAAGTTTACTTTTTCTATTTGACAAACTATGTATTTCTTCATGGATTACATTGATCATAAATAGGTAAACGTACTGTCTGTGAGAAAAATAAAGGCCTTGTCCTTTGCATTTAAATTTTCATGCAACTTTTTTTCTCTTCTCATTGCTTTGGCCAAAAACTCTAAGCTTCTCTTAATTCTAGCTTTAGTTGTTAATGTCTACATTCACCATCAAACATAATATTCCTGTATTTGTTTCATATACTCTTTTTATTTGATTATCATTTCTTTATACCTTATATTATCATTTCTTTATAGGTTCAGTGAAATTTTTGGTCATGTAATATTTCATCAACTATTAATGTTTAGATTTCAATTGGGAGACAAATCACATAGAAATTTGACCAAGAAGCATTTATCATAAAAAATTATTAAGTACTACAAAGGGTGGAAAATAAATTATAAAGAAGTAGACAACTCTGCAAAATATAGAAATAGTATATGGGAAACCTGGTCAGACAAATGTCTTGCCAGAGGTACTCTGTGTAAAGCCATTCCAGGGGCTGCTGGGAAAGCAGCCAACTGCTGGGTGCTCTGGTCGACCACACACCACATGAGCCTGGCATGGAGAAGCCACCCATGCTATGGATCCAAGCACTAAAAATGTGTAATTAACCTGAATTTTGTACTTTTGGTGAGAAACTGTGTTTATATATTTTTTATTTTGTATTTTGTCGTGGATTATTATTGTGTTTCCAATATTGTTTTTGCTTTTTCCTGTTTATTGACTTTTACCTAGAACTCTTTGGTTTTACCCTCACTTATACCTTTAGTTTTCTATTCCATTAGTCTCCTTTTTCATGATTATGGCTGTCCCTCTGTATCCACCTGTGAATTCAACTTAGTGTGGATAAAAAATATTTGGGAAAAAATTAAATCTGAACTTATCGTATATAAAACTTTTGTTGTCATTATTCCCTAAAAATAGAGCATAAATATTATTTGCATACCATTTACATTGTAAGTAAGTTAGATGTGATTTAAATATGTGAAAGGATATAGATAGGTTATATGACAATGTAATGTCTTTTTAAAGAGGGGACTTGAGCATACACTGATTTTGGAGTCCACCAAGAGTCCTAGAACAAATCCCCTGCAGATACCAAGACATGACTGTGCAGATTATAAAGTATTTAAGAATGCAAGGCTTGGAAATTAGATTGCTTGTGCTAGCATTTCAAATTTTTCCACTCTAGTTATGGGATCTTGTGCAAAATCCTTCACCTCTTTTATCCTTCAATTTCCTTATGCACCAAAAGTAATAACCTTGTTTCCAGGATTAAACTTGATTTGCATGTGGAGCACCAAGTACAGTTGTCTGTATACAACAAGGCCAAGTTAAGACTATTCTACTCCCTCCTAACTTCTTTCTTCTTTTTTAAAGATTACTTTGCCATTCATTTATATCTTCTTGATTTAAACAATCAATTATGTGCATCTACTAATATGACATATTGAATCCCACTACTATATGTAATTATAATGCACCAGTAAAAGATAAACAAAAGAAATTTCTAAAATTGAGAAAAAAATTCTACCCATTCATATTTTCAACATTTTTTTTTACCAAATATTTCCATAGTTATGGATTTTCCAGATTTGGCTGAAATCTTCAAACTTTGGTTTAAGAAGTACTGTCAGGACTGTTTAATTCTAAATTGTGGATTTACCTCAAGATACATTTTGTCTTTTACCTATGATAAAGAGCAATTTCTATTACAAAGTTAGATATTATTATTACTATTTATACCAAGTAATAGAATATTTTTATAATAGCCATTTTCAACATTCACTGAGATTTTGTAGCTTATCAATAGTCTGTGTTTGTAAAAAATATGTATTTCTTTGAGATGATAGTGTATTCTGTTAGTAAAGGACTCTACTTTTGCCTATTAGATTAATCTTATTATTCGTGTGATTCATGCCTCTGTTATGATTACTACTTCCTCTTAATCTATCAGTTTGTAAAATACTGTAAATATTTACTCTATATTGATTCAGTATTTTCTCCATTCCAAAAAATTTAATGCATTTGTCTTGGTACTATATTTTTAGAAGCAGTCTTGGTCTTAATTATTGTGTGTTGTCTATTGCTGTTTCCTTTTATACTTTAAATATCTTTGTTTAGATGAATTTCACTTTAATAAACATTTCATCTGATATTTGCATTGCTTTCCCAGATTTTGTTTAATTGGTATGTAGTTTCAGCATTCAGCATCATATTACAAAGCTAAATAAGTGAATAAAAACTTAGTGATTAAATTAAATGAAAGTTTGCAACTCATCTAACAAAAGCATCCAAGGTTTAGTAGTTCAGACACCAAAATGTACATGATAACATTGGGGTTCTGTCACAAACCAGAAGGGGAAGAATGAATATTGGAAAGTACCTAGCAGTCCCTTGACCATTTAAATTCTTATATAGTTATTCACACATTTTTAACCATTTTTTATTTATTTTTTAGATGCAACTCATTTGTAGGATACATACAAAATTTATAAATTTACAAAATATATGATTTATCATATAAAATTATGTAATACTACATTTGTATGTTTAATAAATATAGACTAATCTGAAATTTGAGTGTTTTTGTTAATGACTAACTTAATTCATTTAGTGATTTCTAACTATATTAAGTTCAAATGGCCTCCACAGTTGTTCATCATGCTTTCTCTTTTCTTCTCTAAATTTTCTTATTTGCTTTGTCTTGAAATTGCCATTGTTTCCCCCACCCCAAGCTTGCTATTTAGCAGTTTACTTGTTATTTTAATTTTTTATTAGGTAACATATACTTTGCAATATACATACCACATCTCTTTCTAATCATGATTAATTATATCACCATCTCCTGTTGATCTGAGTAAAGACCTTGACATGATTTTAAATCCCTTTGCTCAGGTCAAGACTTCCAATACACATATGTAGATATTTTTGTTTTATTAACCAAAGTTCACAGAATAATCTATGTAGAATAAAATTTAATCATTTTGAGTTAGTTTATTTTATGTAGAACCTTTTTGCAGTATGTAAATTTTTTAAATTTGTTCTTTTTAGATATAGATGACAGTAGAGTGTATTTTTTTTGAAATATTACACTTACATGAAGTATGACTTTCCATTCTTTTGATTGTACACTGTTAGCCAATCCCATAAAAACAAAGGCTGAATGTTCTCTCTGATATGTGGAGGCTAACACACAATAAGGAGGGGATGAGGAGGGAAGAATAGAACATTGGATTCGACAAAGGCGAATGAAGGGAAGGGAGTGGGGATGGCAATAGGAAAGACAGCAGAATGAATCAGACATAACTTTCCTATTTATGTAGAACCTAAAATTAGCTTGCTTTAAACTATAAAATATCAACTCTATTACACCTTGTATACAGCCAATGGTTAGTTATTTTCTCAGCTTACTTTAACATTTCTTTGCTCAACTTCACTCTTTTCCTTTTAAATTTTTGTCTTTGTATTAATGGGCTTAGACTGCCATAACAAACTGGCTGTTTAAACAACAAATTTATTTTCTCACAGTTCAAAGGCTGGATGTCCAAGATGGGCCAGTAGGGCTGGATTCTGTTGAGGCCGCTCTTGCTGGCTGGTCAGCAGGCCACCTTCTCATAGCACCTGTCCTCTGTGAGCTCAAGTGACTCTCTCTGCACACTCAAGACTCCTGGTATCTCTCCAAAGCACAAGTCCTATTGGATTAGGATTCCTCCTCATGACCTCATTTTAGCTTTAATTATATCCATAAGGAACCTGTCCTAAAATGCAGTCACATTGGGGTTTAGGGAATCAACACTAGATTTTTCTGGCAAATGATCCAGTCCATAATATTATTTCCATTAGTAACATTTTCACTGAAGTGTGTGTATGAAGCAGCACTAATTTTATTTACTCTGAAATGGTATTAATTAAATTCCTCTGGCATATTTTAGCCAAGAATTAAAGATTACAGTTTAATTCCTCAACACTTTTAAAATATGAAACACTTATATGTAACATATAATTTTTTATGAGATTTCCCATAAATTCAGATTGGTTATTTTATTCTTTGGTGATCACCTCCCATTGCTTTGTAGGTACTCTGGATTTCAATTTGCCTCTGATAGTTGCAATTTTATTAAAACATATACAAAAGTGAATATGTGTATGATATTTCATTAACTAGAATATGTATATATTCTATACATTGTTTATGTATCACCATTAACATGTATCATTAATTCCATTGGTCAGAGAAAAGGGAAATATGCGATCATTTTAATGAATAACAAAACATAGTTGATATTTTTGTTTGTTTTTATTACAATTTTATTCATAAGTGCCCAAACTGGAAAAACAACCCAAGTATCCTTAAACAGGTAATGGAAAGCAAATTGTGATACACACATACAGGAAATGCTACCCAGACATAAAATGTAAAAATGTGAATTAATCTCAAAGACATTACCCTGAGTGAAGGAAGGCAATCTTCAGGTCCATCTAGAATGAACCTATTTATGTGATGTTCTGGAAAAGGCACATGGGAACAGAGAATACATGAGAATTTGCAGGAATCAGAGTGGGATGAAGGTTTGACCACCTAGGGAATGCACATGGGGAATCTCTGGGTAATGATCTGCTCTGAGGGTGGTGGTGGATACATGATTTTATATCTGTGTTAAACTCATAGAACTGTATATTTGATAATTTAAACACAGGTTTTATTGGAATACCACATGCAGAAAAATAAGAGAAAGATTCTCTGTGAATATTATTTTTAAAAGTACCTCAAAACTAAAGTGACTATTATGCTATCAGTGAAACACCAACCAACTCTCCATTTACAAAGATGCCAATTATTACCACAACTGCTTACCATTTTGAATGTTTAAGCCATTTCATATAATAAACAACATTTCATATAAACCAACAAAAATTTTCAGTGATAAATTATTTCAAGAAAATAATAAAATAATGATTATAAATAACTATATGCAGATTACATGATTTTTTTAATCTGCAAAAGGAAAGAGGATGAGTGTAAAAAGCAAAGCATATGCTATAGTTTAGCAGATTGCTTTCTTTTTTTTAATTATATTTTTATAATTTTTAATATGTACAACTCATAGTGCATATATTTAGTATCTTTTTACATACAACTGTTTGTATACAAAGTATATTCGTACAATTCAGGTCTTCAATCATGCATTAAGGAAAATGATATCCGTCTCATTCAACCACCTTTTTTTTTTCTCCCCCTCCCTCCCCTCTTGCTCCCTCCCTTACCCTCCCTTCCCTTGACCATTCTAGTGTTCCTCTAATCCTCCTATGTACCCCCATCCAACAATACTTTGAAATAGCCTCCTTATATAAGAGAGAACATTTGGTACTTGGATTTTTGAGACTGACTAACTTCACTTAGCATTATGTCTTCCAACTTCATCCATTTACCTGCAAATGCCATTAATTTGTTTTCCTTTATTGCTGAGTAAAATTCCATTGTGCGTATATACCACATTTTCTTAATCCACTCATTTACTGAGGGACATCTAGGTTGGTTCCACAACCTAGCTATTGTGAATTGTGCAGCTACAAGCATTGAGATAGCTGTGTCACTGTAATATGCTGTTTTTAAGTCCTTTGGGAATAGACCCAGGAGTGGGATGGCTGGGTCATAGGATGGTTCCATTCCCAGTTTTCCAAGAAATCTCCATACTTAGCAGATTGCTTTCTAATTCACCAAATGAACACATAAAAACAATTATTGTACCTTTTTCAGTTCACATTAACCAAGTACCAAATATCATTTTTAAAACTTGAGAATATGTATTATATTGTACAGGCTTGGGCTGTAGCTCAGGGGTAGAGCGCTTGCCTAGCATGTGTGAGGCACTGGGTTCAATCCTCAGCACCACATTAAAAATAATTAATTAACTAATTAATTAAAGCTATTATGTCCACATACAACTAAAAAATATATTTTTAAAAAAGAATATGTAGTATATTGTTAATATAATATTAAATTTAATAATATTTAATATAAGCACCAAATTTACATATTCCTTTATGTCTTTTTTTCACTAGGTTCTGGATGTGTCTGTCAGTAGCCTCATTCTATTGAAAAATCATTTGAATTTGGGGGACTGCCTCCCTCTACTGGTGATTATCACTCTGGCTCTTTGCTGACCTCTTCATGCACTGCTGGATAAGTCTTTCAACATCTCAGAAACTCAGGTTCTTCACATGAAGAATAATATTAGACATACACGAATATTAAGAAGTTATGAAGAATGCATATTAACCTACCACATAAATAGAACAACTTTCTCTTTTTACTTGTGACTTATTACAATGTCCACTTTTTTGTTTCATAGAATCTACCTAGAAAAGATGTTCAACATGTATTTTTTTCAACAAATAAATGAATGAGCAACATTAGAGGAACAAGAAAATCTATTCCAAAAGCAAACTCTACAATTTGAAGGGATTTCTTTGTGAAAATAAGCCATGAACAAAGAATTCTTCATTTCTGAAAATACATAGGATTCTAACTTAGCTGTTTCAACAACACTGAATACAGTATACATGACCATGTTTTCCTCTCCTTCATACCACAACCTAATTATTTTATATTTTTCACATATTTGATCAAATTACTTTCTATTTCTGTAACACAATAAATATTATAATTACATGCACATAACCAAGTTCCGGGTTAATTATGTGATGGCCACCTATAAGTTTTTCAAAATTTCTGTTCCTTTGACAATCTTATTGTTTTCAACCCTAATAAAATATGGGTGTATGGTGAAATAAATTAAATCAAAAATACCATGAACCAGTGTGATATTCAACTAAAAGACTATCTGCAGCCATGATCTGGTATTAGTATATATTAAAATCAGAATGGATTGTGTTACATACCTGAAAACTACATTGAAAAACACAATATATTTCCAAATGTAAATAACATATTGTTAATAATGATAAATATGTTTCCAAAACTCTGGAATTTGAAACTCAAAATATAGACAATACTATTGGAATAAAGCACTTTTGGGATTCTGAGGAAATTTTTTTAATTTGTAAATTGGAACTTAAAAGATAGATTTTTTTGGAGTTAAAAGATAGATTTAGAGTATGTGATTTCCCATAGTGTGTATTTTATTCTTTACTTCTTATCTAAAATTTTAGGCACATTTACTATGTAAAAACTTATTTTTATGTATATGGAATTATAAAGTTCTATTTTTAGTAACTGTTTCACATGCATGCATACACATATATAGCTTGTATATTGTAGGTGTCTCATTTTAAAATCTCAGAAAGGTTAATAATTGACACAAAATTCATATTATTTGTTACTATAAAGATCTCTTATCTTTAAAACATCCATAATGGTATATTTCTGTATATAAGTGTATACACTTATTATTTACAACGTGGTTGTAATGTGGTTAGCCCCTGTTCCAAACAGATTTCATAAAATTCACAAAGTCAATAAAAGGAGAATATTAGAAAACTACAAATTCACAAATGCAGGAATTTTTGTGAACTGACTTTTTTCTAGATGATCCCAAAATGATCTATGGACCTGGTGGCTCAGCATCTTTGGACCTGCACCTCAGCCACCCCAGCACTGACAGAGAGGCCTGTCTCAGCTTACCGTTCCCTAAAATCAGGACAAGTGAGTGGCCGGAAGGAAAAGCAATTCCTGCAGCCTGCCAAAACAGAACGACCAGCTTTTCCCTCTGAAATTCAGAGTCCAAAGCTTGTATGACAAGAGACAAAAAGAAAATGGTATATAGTATAAGAAAAGTGATCCCAATCTGCAAGGCTTTTATGTGGGCCGTGGTGCTGGCATCTCTGGACCCTCTGGCATTGTGCTGCATCTTCTTCAGATGTTTCCACAGGGACATGATTAGCAGGTAAAAAGCCAGCAGGGACACAGTGAAGGGTATGGACATGAACATACAGTTGGTGAATGACAGAAGCCTGGAAAATTGTGGAAACTTCCTCAAACTGTGAGATACATTGCTTTCATGTCCACCAATCCAGAGCTCATTAGGAATGTTGATCAATACAATATTTAAAAACAAAAGGATCAGAGACATCAGCAGAATCACAAAAACCGCCTTTTTAACCCTCCACTTTAAGTAAAGAAAAATAGAATTAGAAAAATTGGCTATCTTCAAAAAATAAAAGATACTGAGGTTTGTAGAAAGCCAGAGGTTAAAATGATTGGTCACTGTCCAGGTAATAGTAATCATTCTTAGCATTTTTGCAGTCAGCAATAAACCTGGATAAAACGAAGGAACAAATAAGCTTGTGAGTACTGACCAGAGCACACCAATTCTGGAGAGTGCCAAAGCAGTGAGGATTTGATCAACTGAAGAGATCTTTCTTCTCTTGACCCAGTCCACGCAGTTCACCAATGCAATGAATCCATTTCCTAAACTTCCAATTATGGATTCCACACTTAAAATTATTTTAAGCATGCTCTCTATGACATGGCCCATTGTAAGAGATCGCCTGAAAGTCTAATATCACTGCTGAAGATTTCTTAAAGCACTCATCTAAAATGCTATGTATATCTGATTCTTGAATATTCATTCATAGCACACTTTTTAAAACTCGCATATAGAGCATGAAATAAACAAGCATCAAAATTTTCTGATGACTAGATTAATCACTTTCATCATGAAAATATCACATTTCCCAGACAGCCCAGATGATCTCATTGAGATATTGTGTGCTTCACACACAATAGCCTGGAGTCTTTGTGTTAATGATGAAGGAAACACTTTGCTCCTGTTTGCTAACATGCAAACTGAGATCTTTCATTTGCATTATTTTGACATTTTTTTCCTTAATTATATATTTTAGTCTGGCAAAGTGAGTTCTGAGCAAGTAAGATTACAAAATTCTAATAACATGGCAGGCAACAAATATATGCATAAGTATGTGGAACTTACTAAGCCCTAAGGATTTTAATATTTTTAAAGTTAGATATACAAAGAAACCTATGCATAGCGGGCATGGTGGAGCACGCCTGTAATCCCAGCACTTAGGAGGCTGAGGAAGGAGGATCATGAGTTCAAAGCCAACCTCAGCAATGGCGAGGCACTTAGCAACTCAGTAAGACTCTGTCTCTAAATAAAATACAAAAAAAAAAAAAAAAAAAAGGGCTGGGGATGTGGCCCAGTGGTGCCACATCCCCACTCGAGTGCCTCGAGTTCAATCCCCAGTACAAAGTGTCAGGATTGTCTAACATCCTGGAGCTCATTTATTTCTATAATGCTGGGTACTGAGGATAATATTTATCATTTCACTTTTTAACAATGCTTTGGTAGCACATACAACACACCCATAAAAATACATTTACTTGAAACCAAATCCCCTTCTCTTTCCATTCCAATAATTGAAGATTTTCAGATTCAACATTCAATATACATCTGCCTCATACTGAATACAGTGATAAGTCATTCCTTTAAAAATGTTTCCAGGTTGATATTATATTTTATTAAATATGAATATTCAGTAAACTTCGGGAATATTCTTTTGTGCATGTGAAAAATGGTGGAAATCTCTCTATGGTTCCCTGAAGCAGTCACTGCAGCAAGAGTTCATCCACACACCAAAAATCTTCCTCATTCTCTGTCTTCTCCTTGCCCAGTAGGGACAAGAGACCTTCAGATTGTATCCCCCTCCCTTCATCTCCCATCAACATCTGTTCCATGACTCACACTAGAGGCACCCAGGTAGGTGAACAATGATACACTGTCTGGGCAAGTAGGGAGTAAGCAGCCTGATGACATTTTTTCTCCTCAACAGCTAAGAAGTAAGCAGGGGACAGACAAGAGAAATGTAGCAACACCTATCAGAAGCAACAGAAAAACATGTATCCTAACTTTCAGGCATGACAGAAAAAAACTTGGGACATTGCATAGTGAACATCCAACATACCCTCCATCCCCTGAAGCAACACTTAGCAAAGGAAATGAATCCAATATATCTTGAAACTTCTCTCAAATGCCCTTTATATGGGAGAAAGATAGGTTGAAAGAGAAAAATAGGACTGTATGGACAAAACTTAAGGAAAACTAAGAAGGAGGGGGAAAAAGTATACCATAAATGAAGAGGCAGGAAGCTCCCTCCAGCTCAGTTCCTTCCATGTAACAAAGATGAGGTTGCAACGGAGACAAAGAGCAATGCAAATAACCCTGGGGGTGGGGCTGTGTAGAGCAGGCACTGGTAAAGGAGCTTCATGAGCTTTTTTAGAAAAGAGACAGAACTTAGGTCCTAGTGAGGGCCTCTTCAGCCCTGAGCATCTCTTATGAGGACCCAAAAATGCACCTTTCACTCTGGATTAGAAATGGTTTAGGTTTCCACCTGAACAACAGCTTCTAGAGAAGACCGATGTTTCCAGAGAAGGTGGGATGGCAACAATGATAAATCCCACACATCTCATCCACAAAGCAGAATAACAAGTCAGCCCTGGGAGAGGAACAGTGTCTCCATCCAGTTCTCTGTCAATGTTGCATTTAGGTGTAGTTAGATGTTAGCAGATTTCATTTGTTTTTATACACTGACTGTACCAAATACAAGTAGTTAAGATGGGGTAAATCCACCATAATTCCATCTAAACATTTCTCTATTTAGATCATTACATCTATAATAGTAATACTCTCAGTATCAATCTATCAACACCTGTACTATTAATTTATATAAAACTAAATTAGATTCTGGGTCACCATCACCCTGATTTTATAGAAATTCAAGCAAAATTGTTACTAAGGTTTCCATTTTTTCCTAAATGTTTTAATGTTTTTATTTTTAAATCCAACTTCAACATGTAAAGAAAAAAGTATGTTTTCCAATGTGAGATAGGTAGATTTAGATGGATTTGAATAATGAGCCTTGCCCATCTCTATAGAACTGATAAGCTATGTTCTTAGGGATGAGACTGTGAGATCATCAGCAAGATCAGCATAACTGGTTACAAATTGAAGACTAAGCCCTAGGATAGGCTGCCTGATGTTTTCTGTTTGGGGAAAACAAGGGGGAAGAGGAAGAAGTAGCAAAAGAGACTGAGAAGCAATGCTTGGTGGGCCAGAGTAGAGACCAGGAGAGGGCAGTGTCTTGAGAAGCAAGGAAGTTGCCTCCAGTGCTTCCCACAGGCCATGCAGGGTGAAGCTTGAGCACTGGCAGCAAAAACTCAGTGGTGACCCTGCAATGTCAGATTCAGGAAAGTGGAGAGAGTGACACCCTTGTGAAATGAGTTCATAAGGCAACAGTGGAAGAGGTATTATAGTCTGAATAATACTATAAACCAAGAGGAAAAGAGAGCTGAGCAGTTGATTCTCTAGCTTAGTCTTTGAGATGTTTCCAAAGGCACTCAGCTATGAGTGCCCATGCAGAGAACCAGAGTCCAACGACTGAGGCTTCCCTCAGTCGCTGATAAAGTGCCCTGATAGTCCACAACAAGTATGTGTATACTGTGTTCATGTGGCATTTCCCAAAAACCTTTAACCATTTACCAACATCCCAGAGGAGAAGGCACGGATCCACATTCTCTTAGTCTTAGGTATGGAGCCTAAATCAACTCAAAGAGACCTTATGGTCCACTACATAGAATGGGAGCTCCTAAATGTCACATGATCCTGAGAGCTTTTACTGAAATCCATTCCAATGCAGATTTCATGCATTTGAGGTTTTTTCCTATTTCAAAACCTGTAGTTAAAATGGGCAGATTTGGCCATTGGCAAAACTCTCACATTGCTTCTTGCTCTGTACAATAAGGGACATGGTTGCGAGCAGGACCAAGGGGCAGCCTCTGAAACTCTCTCTTTCTGGCAGACAATGAATAAAAATTAAAAACCACACTCTTAAAGGAATGGGATAGATTATTGCCAATACAGAAGCCTTAAAAGTTGCAGGGGATCATGTTGCTTTTCATATCCCTCTTGAATTCAAATATCTAGACTCTGCCAAAAACAGCTGGGATTTAGGATCCATGCAGATTACCATAAATTTACTTTACACTGACAGATGCTCTACAGAAGATAGTATCTAGTAAGCAGAACATAGCCTCTGGCAATATCGAGTTGGTAAATGCTTTTTCAGCTCTCAGTTTCATTAATAAGTTGTAAAATATCATGTTTATTAAACGTATTATATTAACAAAATTATGTTAATTGATATCCATGTGCAGGAAGTGGCAAGTTTCTTAATAATTATTAAACATTGGAAGAAGATATATAAAAACCTGATAAGACTCCAACATCAATGAATTTTCGGGAGTTCAGTGTTCTATTTCACATGCTGCAACAACTTTGCTTAAGTAAACATCATGTTGCCCTATCTTTATTTCCTATCCAAAGTGGCAACATACACCATATTCAAAGATATTGCTCTGACCCACTATCAGAGTTTCCCTAAAGGCTGCTGGTTTCAAGTGGATCCAGAGCAAGAGAGGGCTCTACAGCTGGTACAGGCTGTTTTTCAAGCTGCTTTGCCTTTGGTGCCAGATGAGTCAGTGATCAAATCTGATAAGAGGAATTTACGTAGTACAAGTATACCACGCCTATCTCTAAAGGACTCAGGAAAAAGGCAGACCAAACTCCTACTCAATTACTCCAAGGCTGCTGCCTGTTCCACACAAGGCTCCCCTGTGTCTGAAAACCAAAATAGCAAGTGGAGACAAATATAAGTCTAGAGCCCTCGGAGCCCTATGCCCTCTGTGACTGCACAAGTCATACATTTACAAAGCCAGGAACTACTGCAGGGCTCGATCTCAATTGAGCAGCACAAGGGGTGGCCTATTTTAGAAACAAATTTGTGTGCTTCCTCAGATTCCCTGACTATATCTTGTTCTCTTGGTCAGCACATTTTATGTTCCAGATTGTCTTCCCTTCATACACTCCACACTGTGAGCAGATCTTATTTTTGAAATGGCCACCAAAGGGCTGGATGATGTAAAGCAGAAAAGCTGAGATGATGGTTCTGCTAGGGTAAACCCTGGCCAATGAGAAATTGAAGGCCGAAGAGAGCTGAGAAGATCCATAGCTGCTCCTCTCTCTTCCATGGATTGATGCTGGATCTGGTTTCCCGTTGGACCCTGATGGAAAAGTCCTGGGCCCAAGTGCTCGCATGAGCTGCTCACCACGCTGCCACTCAGGTCAAGGTGAAGAGGCTAACTGTGTTCACCACATTTCTGCCCTGGGCTGGCCTTCTCAAACAAATGACATCATATTTATCCCAGACATTCACTCAGATTTTAAAAGCCCTAGGCAAAGTATTCATTGAGTTGTACAGTTTGTGTTTGTTCCCTCTCTATAGTTTTACAACATGGTAATATTTTTAAAAAGTAATTTCTAATTTTTTCTTAATTAGAAAAGATATTGGATTAAAATATATCAAAATACTATTTAAGGAAAGAAGTTACTGAATATATTTTTAAAGATCAAAAGCCATTTCTGAGTAAATATAGTTACCCAGGAAATATAGTAAAAATTATGTATCATTCACAACAGAAAAAATGCATATACATAAATTTACCAAAATCTTATACATGTTATCCAGGCTTTTACTCTGAAATACACTATTTGGATACATGAAACCAGAATCAAGAAACCCATGCAAACCCTGGTTTTTGTGAGGGGTTTTATTTTCATTTGTTCACCAGTGCTGATAGGGTTCGTTCATTAATTCATTCATTCATTCTTCAGTAAAGCATCATTTTAAACTAACTATCTTTGCACTGGCCCTTTAAATGATAGAAGTCAACAGTAAAGAACACAGACATCATTTCTGCTCTGGTGGTGCTCACATTGCACTAGGGAGATGGATGATAAAGAAATCAACAGATAAACCAGATGTGGAAGTGATTACCTAAAAGTTTAGGTAGTATTGGGGTTTGCTTTTGTAATACTGTTAAAGTTGCATAACCCCCAAATTATTATAGTCATATAGAACTCAGTTCTTGAATAAAGTTGAATATTTCATGCTTATAATTGAACTTGCCTTTAATGAATATGTCAGTACTTTCTGATTTCCACATTTTATGCAAAATCTCAAGAAAAAAAACTTAAAGTAATTCCCTATCATTATATGGATTTCACAAATGCTATTTCAATGTTTGTAGAAAGGCTCATGGGATTATATACAATTTTACATGATTTTTGATATGGAGTATTTTTTCATGATAGGAAAGATTATTCTCATGTTAACTGTAAAAAGCATTTTAAGAGCTAGGTGTGGTGGCTCAGGCCTATAATCCAGCAGATAAGGAAGCTAGGACAGGAATATTTCAAGTTCAAGGCCAGCCTCAGCAATTTAACGAAGTCCTAAACCTAGTAAGATCCTAAGTAGTATGATCCTTTCTAAGCTTTAAAACTATTTATGTTAAATCTAATATTCTTCAGTACTGCACATGGTATACATATACTAAATTGAAATATATTTGACACTCTTGATTTTATTGTCTTCATATTTGTATAATATGAATTCCATTTACCCTCTATTAAACATGAAATAAGAATTAATGATGGAATAAATCTATATCAAAACAAAAAACCTCAAAAGTAATTTAAATTTGGATGGTTCTGTCATCCAAAGTATTCAGGTTTAATTTAATTTAATAATGAAAACAGAACACACTGCAGTACATGATACAAACTACAATGCAAAATAACAATGATTTCCCAGGAAAAGTTGACAGTTCTATATATTGTATAAAAATATATTGCAGGAGCCCTGTTTGGGGAGATGGCTAAGATTGCGGTTGACTACAGGCCATAGAGATGTTTGGGCATTGCCGCCTTCCGTAGTCTCACGAGCCTTGGCCCCGGATCTCGAGAGACTTGGAGTGAGATTGTGGATCTGGTCGGCGCCATTTGGTGTGTGGGTTTTTGGTGGTGTGTGGTACATGTTAAAGTCGTTGTTAGAGCCAGAGAGAGAAGTTATCAGAATTAAAAGCCTGTTTGTTTCCAGTTCGCCTCTGAACTTCTTCCCATGGCTTCGTTGCTCCAAGCAGCCATCCCTTCAGGCGGCAACAATATATCATAAATACTTCAATTGAAGGATTGCATAGAGTATGTATATGAAACACATAAATTCATAATTCTTAAATTTTTCCTACTGTACTTGTCATAACTATGTTATTTGCAAAAAAAAATTAAGGGTGTGTTATTGTGAATCTATGTTCCATACACAAAAACAAACATGCACATTCACATATACTTTTATTTAATAAGCTTGAGTAAAGGATTTTATGCATATACCTTTTGAACTTACTCAAACACACACACTCTGGAAAAAGTGATAAGTGCATAAGTTCATAAAATTGGAGACTCCACCAGTTTGATTTCTTTTAGAAGTCACACCATGGCCCTGATATTGATCTACTAACTTGATGGCTTCTTTTCTTTTTTTTTTTTTTTTTCTTTGTTCTTTTTAGCTATTCATGACAGTAAATGTATTTTGACATATTATACATACATAGAGTTTAACTTCCCATTCTTGTGGCTGCACATGATGTGGAATTACACTGGTAGTGTATTCATATACAAACATAGGAAAGTTATGTCCAATTCATTCTACTGTCTTTCCAATTCCCATCTCTCCTCCTTTCCCTTCATTGACATTTGTCCAATCCAATGAATATCTATTCTTCCCTCCATCCACCTTATTGTGTGTTAGCATCCACATATCAGAGAGAATATTTGGCCTCTGGTTTTTTGGAATTGGCTTATTTCACTTAGCATTATAGTCTCCAGTTCCATCCATTTACCTGAAAATGCCATAATTTCATTCTTCTTTATGGCTGAGTGATATTTCATTGTGTATATATACCACATTTTCTTTATCCATTCATCTGTTGAAGAGCACCTAAGATGGCTCCATAGTTTAGCTATTGTGAATTGAGTTGCTATAAACATTGATGGTTTCTTTTCTTTAACCAGCACCTCTCCTGCCACAGAACCCAGAGGAAGGCCTGTTTTAGCTCTTTCCTTCCCAAATCAGGACATATGAATTGCTTGAAGAATAAACAATACCAGTTGCCTGGCAAAGCAAGGGGACCAGTTCATTAAGAAGCTTATTAGAACTCCACCCTGATATGGCTGCAGACAAAGAATGCACAGCAAATAAGAGAAAGAAGACAACATTTTGCAAAGACTACATGTGGACTTTCTTTACAGCATCTGTGCATCCTTTGCTGTGGAGCTGCATCTTTCTGGGATGTTTACACAGGCATTAGATTCACAGCAAAAAACAGATCATATTTAATAAAGGATGTGGAGTTCACTAGAATGAATACAGTCATATTTGAAAGGATTACTATGTTGCTGAACTGGGTCTTCTGAGTCACATTTCCTTCATATTCCTTCACCAGCATGGCCTCACTTTTGTTTGCCACAGCAGGATGAGAAAACTAAATGGCAAAAGTTCCCAACTGTGTTACTATAATAGCACTCTTATCCCTTATCTCTTCTCTTTAGGTTAAAAAAAAAAAAGTAAGGATGGAGAAATTGGCTATCTAGAATAAATAGAATATGCTTAGGCTAGTAGCAAGACAGGTGTCAAAATGGTTGGTTATTGACCAGACAATAAGAACAATAATTATTACCTGTCCCCTCCCTGCATGAACCTAGAAAATCATAGTTACATATTATTGTGTTAATTTTCCCAAAACAAACAACTCTGGAGATGTCCAGAGCCCAGAGGATTCAATCAGCTGAGGATTATTTGTTTCTTTACCTGGTCACTGAAGTTCACTGTATCATGAAGACATGGGCAAAAATTCCAAAACAAATTCTGCCATTACTTGGATTGAAATGATGCTCAATAGTAAACCTACCAAGTGTGAGGAAAGAAAAGTCAGACCTAATATTCTGGTTGTGATTCACAATCTCCAGACCCAAAGTTCTATCAGAACCAGGTTTCTGGGTGTGCTCTTTTAAGTTCTTGTTTTCTTTTATAGTCTGTAACCAATGTTAAACAGAAATTGATTCAGTATGCTAAAGGATACATTCAATGATGCTCTTAGGGAAAACACTTATTCTCAAAACAGCCCAAAATATCTCCTTTCCAAATACTATATGTCTTCACCATAAAATATAATCTTTCATACTTTGTATACAAACAGTTGTATGTAAAAAGATGCTAAATACATGCACTATGAGTTGTACATATTAAAAATTATAAAAATAAAAATTTTAAAAATTCCCTTTTTTCCTTTAAAAAAAAATAGAATCTTTCACAGCAGATGTTGGAGTGAGAGCTGAATTCTCATTTGCTGGCAATGCAAATGAAGACATATTATCTTTCATAGTTTTGCAGGTTTTTTTGCCTTGTCTAACCTCTGCACAATTTGGGTTCAACAAGTTTGGATGACAACTAGTAAAATTTTAAACCTAATACAATAGAATATCCCCAAAAACCTACAAACTGATAAATGAGACAGTCGTGTGCAGATGACATGAACAGTTTATCATCGCTGAAGATATATCTTAACAAAAATACCACACATGTAGAAAGATGAAAGGAAACAGTCCAGAGGCTTGCCCTGTTTTGTCTTTCAAAATCTTCCTTTTTATTTTGAGGAACCCCCATGAAAGCTAATCTCTCTAAACTTTAGTCCTGATAGCTAGTATGTATACATAGCTTTATTATTCACAAGTCACACACACAAACTTGCCACTACCACCCACAGATGTGGTTTGGTTTCCGAAAATGCCAAGAAACTGAAAGAGATCAATTATTATCCTATAGTTTCCAAAATGAAAATGAGTTTCTGAACACTTATTGAAATTTAAATCCCCTTCCTTCACACTTAGGCTGCTTAGCCTATAATATTTACTAATCATGGCTCTTTCACGTAAGTCTTATACAATGGCTTCTATCCTGACATATTTAATTTGTAAGAGTTCCTCAATTTAAGAAAAGATTCAGGAATTTTCTAGAGATTCCAGAAATCCATTGTGATTTTCAGTGTAATCATCATATACACAAAATCTACATTAAGAAATAGATTCTATGTACTCAAGAACATGGTACATATTTACATTTTTCAGATTTTTTAGGTTTTTCAATAAAATTTCAATAGATGTCTTAATAAAATGCAACATATGAGACTGTTTTCAAACCACCTTCTAGATTTGGGGTGGGTGTTGTTTGTTTGTTTGTTTTGTTTGTTTTTGCTACTGTGAAAGAGTCCAGTTTCAAATGTCATGTTCTAATTAGGTATTTTAGGTGAATAGCTATATCTCAATATCATAATTGTTGATTTTCCCAAACTTATTATTATATTTTATAAAGCTACTTATTTTCTTGATATTATGTCAGAATACCCATATTTTAAAACACTATGTGTCAGAAAAATAAAACTTCTGTCATTTGCATGTAAAATTCCATGAGTTTATTGTGTGTTTCATCATTTCACTAGCTAAAAATCCCAATACAAACCTTTCCTTAATTCTAGTATCAATATGAAAGTTTCTACATTTCAACAATAAACATAATATTCTTGTATTCATTTACTATACACAATTTATCGAGTTAATATTATTTCCTTCTACACATTTGGTTTCAGGTAAAATTTTGGTTATTCAACATTTCATCATCTGTTAATGGTCAGTGTCCAATCAGGAGAGACATCACACTGGAATTTGACTATGAAATGTTTACCATAAAAAATTAGTAACTATAATAGGGTTGAGGGAATAATGAGTGATTTAAAAGAAAGCTCTCCTTGGTCTATACCCAAAAGACTTAAAAACAGCTTACTACAGGGACACAACCACATCAATGTTTATAGCAGCACAATTCACAATAGCTGGATTGTGGAACCAACCACGATGCCCATCAGCAGATGAATGGATAGGGAAACTTTGGTATATATACACAATGGAACGCTACTCAACACTAAAAGAGAATAAAATCATGGCATTTGCAGGTAAATGGATGGAGTTGGAGAAAATAATGCTAAGTGAAGTTAGCCAATCCCAAAAAACCAAAGGTCGAATGATCTCTTTGTTATGAAGATACTGACTTATAAAGGCAAGGGGGGGGGATGAGAGGAATGAAGAAACTTTAAATGAAACAAAGGGGGGGTAGGGGAGGGGAGAGAGCAAGGGGATAGGAATAATGACAGAATGAGTTAGACATCATTACCCTAAGTACATGTATGAAGACACAATTGTTGTGAAAATACTTTATGTAAAACCAGCGACTTGAAAAATTGTGCTCTTTATATGTAATATGAAATGAATTGCACTCTGCAGGCATGTATAACAAATTAAAATAAAAATAAATTTATAAAAAGAAATAAAAGATGACTCTACAGAATACTGAAATAGTACATAAAAGGAACAGCTGTTATCCCTAGGGCTGATAAGTGGCAACCAACACACGTACATACATACACACACACACAGAGGTACACACACCAAGACAAAACTAAGAGAAGAAGAACTCCTTGAAGAAAACAACAGCCATTGTTCTCCAAGCTGACCCCACAGAAACAGGTAGAAATCCACTACTTAGACCTGGCCAGAAATCCTCTTTCTGGATATGAGAAAAGCTGCTCACAGACAGATAACTTGGCAGAGATGTTCTGTGTGAGAAAAGCTGCCCATGGCTAGGTATTGTTGTCCATCACACACTTGGGGAGTTTGTCCTGGAGGACCTGTCCATGCTATGGATCCAATAACTGCCCAGTGGATCGGAATTTTGGATTTTTCCTAAGTATGTGCATGTGTGTGTATATATATTCTCCTCTATGGACTTATTGTATTTCCAATGTTATCTGTATTAGTGCTTTTTTCTCTTTATTGAATTTTAGAAATAATTCTTTAGTTTTTACCACACCTATATTTTATTTTAGTTTTCTAAGTAATTAATTTCTTCTTTCATTATTACAGTCAGCTCTTCATAACCACATCAGTGGATACAGCCAATTGGGTATTGAAAATCATTGGGAAAAACACTTTCATCTGTGCTGAACATGTACACACTTCTTTGTCATTATTTCCTAAACAGAAGTGTTTGAACTATTTACATAGAATTTACACTGTATTAGGTATTATAAGTAAGTTAGAGGTGATTTAAAGTATAAAGAAGGATAAGGGCAATGGCTTCTATTCAATTATTTTACATTTTTTCACTCATTTTACAAAATCCACGGACTTTGGTGTCCATAAAGAGGACACCTATTTCTCCTACTTTCCTTCTACTTGTTCTAAGATTATTTTGTCATTCTTTTCTGTCTTCTTGAGTTAAATATTTACTCATTCATCTTTTCAACTTTTTTTTTAATAAAAGCAACCATAGATATAAATTCTCCAAATTGGCTGAAACCCTCAAGCTTCAATTTAGGTAGTGCCATCATTATTTGTTCTTTTCTAAATTTGAGATTACTGCTAATATGTTGTCTTATTTTTAACTCACTGGAGTGCAATTTCCCTTCCAAATTTATAGAGTATTTTTATTAAAGTTCCTACAATTATTTCATTAGATTATTATTGAGTTGTGGTGATAAAAATATATTCTGTGTAATAGTCACTCTGACATATAATCAATAATTTTTTGGCTAATTTAAGGTATATGTTCACAAAAGTTAAAGGTTCCTTTAAATAATTATGTATTCTGTATCTATTACATTAAACACTGTTATTTACATATCTTTATAAATATTAATTCTAATTGGTACATCAGCTTGTGAAAAAGTTAAAGTTTCTATTGTACATGGATTCAGTCTTTTTTCCACTTTTAAAAATTGGATGCTTTTTTGTTTTGGTTTTGGTTTGGTTTGGTTTGTTTGTTTTGTTTTTTGGTACCAGGGATTACACCCAGAGGCACTTAACCACTGAGCCACATCCCTAGCCCTTTTTTTGTATTTTATTTAGAGACAGGGTCTCACTGAGTTGCTTAGGCCCTTACTAAATTGCTGAGGTTGGCTTTGAACTCATGATCCTCCTGCCTCGGCCTCCCAAGCTGCTGGGATTACAGGTATATGCCACCACACTTGGCAGATGCACTCATTTTGATACTATATTTTTTAAAGCACTGGTGGTTCTATTTTCCTGTTTTTTATCCTCTTACAATTTAAACACCTCTCTTTAAATATTGCACATTTTACCTAAATATTTTTCATTTGGTATTAATTTTTGTCCACCAGCTTTTATTTAGTTGATATGTTAGTACAGAATTTAGCTTCATAAATAGAGCAGTAAAAACATAGTGATTTAATTAGACAAAAGTTTATTTATCTCTCATCTAACAAAGGCATCCAAAAGCTTAGTACTTCTTATTTACTTCTTTTAGGTGTGATTCTTGTACATAAGATGTAATACATGAAACAAAATATGCATATAAAGTTCATGAATTTATAAAATATAAAATATTGAATTAGGGACTGGGGCTATGGCTCAGCAGTAGAGCACTCGTCTCACATGTGTGAGGTCCTGGGTTCGATCCTCAGCACCACATAAATAAAATAAAGATATTGTGTCCACCTACAACTAAAAAAAAAATTTTTTTAAATAATAAAATAAAATATTGAATTATATAAAATATAGGACATATAATCTTAAAGATAGGTGTGCATAATAAGTATGTGCTAATCTCAACTCTGAGTGAATCTTTTTTTTAATGACCAAGGTACTTCATATAGGGATTTCTGACAACTTTGTGTTACCAGGCAGGGGTCAGAGGAGGTCCCTCCAAAGAGGAGAATGATACATCAACTGGGCCTAAATGGGTCCTTGACTTTCCTGCTGAAAAGACTTCCAGGACACAGAAAAGCAAGGAACAAGCAAAGATTTATCTAAGGACAGCAAAGGTATACACACCCTAAAGGCAGGATGCAGGAGCCCCTGGCCTCTCAGAAAGAGGAGTGACTGCACCCAAGGTTGAACTCTCTGACTATATGTATGATTTTTCTGGGAAGAAATGTATATTCTCAGGCAAATTTCTGTGAAAATCAAGCCCCATGGCAATCATTTATATTTGGGGTTCAGAATGTTTCTTTTTGGTTAAACAACCAGTCATAAATCAATTGTGGGTGTCTTATATACATTTTTGAATCTGGTAACATTTAAATGGAGTGTGTTTTTGTTCTAGTTGAGTTGGTACAAGCATACACTGGAGGTTTTATTCATCTAATTAAAAGGCAAGCATAACTGGCCATAGTTGTAGATCCAAGTCTCCATGTACTAAACGCCTATTTTCCTGTCTCCCTGAGAGCTCACCTGTCTCATGGGACTCTTTGATGTCCTACTCTTAGTAGTCTGACATGCCTTCTCCAATTTTTTTTTTTTTTTTTTCTGCTTTATCTTGGATTGATGGAATTAACATTATTCATTCTCTCTCTCTCTCTCTCTCTCTCTCTCTCTCTCTTTCTCTCTCTCTCTTCCCCTCCCTCCCTCCCTCCCTTCTCCCAGCTATTCAGAGTTTGCTTATTATTTTTTATTGGTTTACATACTCTTTTAAAACATTGTTAATATACTTCTTTTTCTTTCTTTTTTTAAAATATTTATTTATTTACTTTAGTTGTACACAATGCAATGCATTTATGTTTACGTGGTGCTGAGGATCGAACCCAGGCCGCACACGTGAGAGGCGAGCACTCTGCCGCTGAGCCACAACCCCAACCCCAATATACTTCTTTTTCTAATCATTGTGAATTAAATCACTCTCTCCTTTTAATTTAAGTGAAGGTCTTGACATGCTTAAAAATACCCTTCCAATATGTGTCATGTAAATATTTTTGCTTTAATACCCAGCTTTATTAAAAGAAGAATTTATGAAGAATAAATTGAGTCTTATGAGAATGCAGTTAATTTCATGTAGAATCTTAACAATTGTTTGCTTTGAAAACAATTTCAAATTTATTACAACTCATATGAATCCTATCCTTATCTGTCAGCACCTTAGCTTTTTGTTTCCTGATCTCTCTCTCTCTCTCTCTCTCTCTCTCTCTCTCTCTCTCTCTCTCTCCCTTTACTTTTCTTTTTTTTTTTTTTTTTAATTTCTTCTTTTTGGTACCAGGGATTTAATCCAGGGTGTTTAACCATTGAGCCATATACCCAGCCATTTTAATTTTTTATTTTGTTTAGCTACTGAGACTGGCTTTAAAATTGTGATCCTCCTTCCTCAGTCTCCCGAGCTGCTGGGATTACAAGTGTGTGCCACTGGACCCATCAGTCCCTCTCATTTTTATCTCTCTATATTAGTGTGCCAGACTCCCATAACAAAACACCAAGTACTGGCTGCTTAAACAACAGATTTATTTCCACATAGCTCTCAAGGCTAGAAGACCCCAGTCAAAGGGCCAGCAGGGCTAGTGAGGCCACTCTTGCCACTGGTCAGCAGGCCACCTTCTCACAGGATGATATGTCCTCTGTGAGCACACACATAGCCTTCTTTCCCCAGATGCCTGGGTCTCTCCTCATAAGAAAGCCAATCCTACCAGATTAGGGCCTCAGCTTATGCCCTCCTTTAACCTTAATGACATCCATGCTTTCCCTATCATCAAATAAAGTCACATTGGGGATTTAGAGATTTAGCATTTGAATTTTGGAGGCAAACAATTCAATCCATTGCAATCTTTCTAAAGTAGGTCCATTACAGTAAGGAGGTGTATGCAGGAAATTGCCCCAGTAATTTATATGTGAAATAATATTAAATAATTGAATCCCTACATACATATTTTAGCCAAGAATTTAGGGTTATCAAAGGCCTGATGCTGGGGGTCCACAAATGATCTGGCCACTTGCCCCAGAAAACAAATGGAGAAGGTAATGGTGAAAAGCAGGCAGAAAAGGGACTATAGTCAGTATGCCCATACTGGGAAGGCAAAGTAAGATCAAGCATCTCAGGCTGGTCTTTGGAGCACTGAAGCAGACTTGGCCCAAGTGTGGTCTGGCTGACCATTACCTCTGTCCTATTGGAGAAGTCTCCACCAATCTGCATTTGCTGCTCAGGATGTTCACCTATCAGACCTGTGATCCTGGAAGGAACAATTCTATTCCCATGAGCTGATTGCCCCTGCTGAGGGGGGCAGCCTCACTTCCTTTCATGGGGTAATTTCTCCCATTTAGAAGGTGATCTCATTACAGGGTGACCTATCTGGGAGACTCTGCTGTTCCTGGGATTCAAGGTGACCTCAGGTTTAGAGCAATGCCTAAAGACTTGTAAGGGTCACTCCAAGAGTCTGAAATAGGATGCTATAAAAGCTGACCCTAAAAATCTTGAAAATAGCTTAGTCACTCTTATTTTGATATCTTTGGCATTAAAGATAAATAAGTAAAATTAGAGCTAATAAAGCCTCATATTACCAGTTTTTAGAAACACTCCTCAAATGACTAATTATACCTACATGCAGATTGGAGCAGGAATCTGAAGATTTATCCTGCTTCTAATTACCCATTGGACATCAGCAAGCTTAAATGAAGAGTCTGTGCATTTAATAAAAACAACTTTTCTATTACCTTTGGATATCATCTGTCATTACTTTTTAGACACTTTCTGAATTTCACTTTGCCTTTGCTGGTTGCACGTTTCTTAAAATACAAACAGGGGGATCGTTAATGAGACTTTTTGTCAAATATAAAAATGCATGCTTTAAAAGATATACCATTGTATATCTTTTGATATGAGCAACTATTAACACTTATCATTATTTTCATTGATCAGAGATATATAATCATATTTATAAATAATAATACATAGTTGATAATAATATACATTTAACACAGGTTTCATCAATAAAGGTAAAAGCCGGGTGCAGTGGCTCACGCCAGTAATTCCAGCACTTGGGAGGTTGAGGCAGGAGGATTGTGAGTTCAAAGCCAGCCTCAGCAATGGCGAGGCACTTAACAACTCAGTGAGACCCTGTCTCTAATAAAATATAAAAAGGGGCTGGGGGTGTGGCCCAGTGGTCGAGTACCCCTGAGTTCAATCCCCAGTACCAAAATAAATAAATAAATAAAGGTAAAAATGATTCACTCTGAACATGAGTTTTTAAAAATATTTATCTTAAAGCTAAAGACAGTATTACAATTCATGGTGAAACACTAGGGAACTCTCCATTTACAAAATTGATGCCTGTCATGACCACAACTACTTAACATTTGGAATGTTCCAGCCATTTCATTGTTGTAGGTAAAGTCTTTCCCAAAAAAAGAATATTTTCCAGGCTAGTAAAACATAGGTAAAATACAAATATGTGATGACATAAAGTGTAACAAAAATAGTAATTTTCCAGTGTGGTATTTAATTACAAGATTATAGTTAGCTATGACTTGTTATTCTTGTCCATTCAAATTAAAATGGATTGTGATATTCACAGAAAAATACAATGTATTTCCAAATATAAATTACATATTTTTAATAATGTTATATATGTTCCAAGAATTCTTATTATAAACTAATAATATAGGTAAGGTAATTGAAATAAAATAGCCTCACAATTCTGAGGAATTTCTAAAACACTTGTCTAAATTGGGTCTTATATTTAAAACATCATATTAGTGCATCTGATTTCCAAGTCTGTATGTTATTCTTCATTTCTTATCTGAAATTTTAGGTACATATTCCAGATTGGGGAATTATTTTTATGTGTGTACAATTATAAACTTTTATTTTTATATGTCTCACATGAATACACACACACATATATGTTATAGGTAAATAATTTTAAAGCATCAAGAAGGTTAGTGAATGCCTGGTGTGAGGGCACGCGCCTGTAATCCCAGCACTTGGGAGGCTGAGACAGGAGGATCAGGAGTTCAAAGCCAGCTTCAGCAATGGCGAGGCACTTAGCAACTCAGTGAGACCCCGTCTCTAATAAAATACAAAAAAGGGCTGGGGATGTGGCCCAGTGGTCAAGTGCCCTGAGTTCAATCCCGGTACCAAAAAAAAAAAGTTAGTGATTGACAAGAAATTACATAATGTTACTATAAATAGTTCTTATATTCAAGCAAAGGATATGTTTATATCCTTCTCTTATTAAGTATTCCAATATATATACTTGTATATATTCTGCCAATGTTGTTAAATGCTTAAATACTGCTTAACCCAAACATATTTTGTAAATTTGATAAAGTAATGTACAACAAATTATTCAGAAAGTATAAATTCATAAATACAAGAATTTCTTATGATCAAATTTTTCTTTAGAATACACCAGACAATCCTCAAAATGTTCTAGGGACCCAATGGTTCCACATCTTTGAACCAACACCTCAGCCTCCACAGCACTGAGAGGCCAGTCTCACTGTTTCCCAGAATCAGGACAAATGAGTGGCCTGAAGGAAAAGCCATTCCAATAACCCAGATCAATGAAACAATCAGATGTTCCTCTGGAAGCATCCAAAATTGTACAAAATGCGACAGAAAGTAAATGACATACAGTAGGAGGAAGGTGACCACAGTTTGCAAGGCTTTTCACGTGGGCCATGGTGGTGGCATCTCTGGACCTTTTGGCATTGTGCTGCATCCTCTTTAGATGTTTCCACAGGGAGAAGATTAGCAGGAGAATAGTTGTCAGGGACACAATAAAGGGCGTGAGAATGAACATAGTGTCTATGATTAAAAGGAATTTGCAAAGGCATGCAACATTGCTCAAACTGGAACTGTAAGTAAGACAGGTTTCCTTTATATCCACTATTCCCGTCATCAATTTGTGTGCTTATAAGTACAATATTTAAAAACAAGAGAACCAGAGAAGCCAGCAGTGTCCCTGAAATAACTATTCTAACTCTCCACCTTAGGTAAGAAAAAAAGAATAAGAAAAATTGGCTATCTTGAAAAAATAAAAGATGCTAAGGCTTGTAGCAAGCCAGATGCTGAAATGGTTGGCCACTGTCCAGGTACTAAAAAGGATTCTTACCGTGTTTCCAGTCGTCATTAAACCTGGATACAGTGTAGATACCAACAAATACATGATGTTTGACCAGAGCACACCAATTCTGGAGAGTGCCAAACCAGTGAGGATTTGATCAACTAAGGACATCTTTCTTCTCTTGACCCAGTCCGCACAGTTCACTAGTGCTATGAATCCATTTCCTAAACTCCCAATTACTAATTCCACATTTTAAATGATTCCAAATATGTTCTGTACAACATTATTCATTGTCTATAAAAGAATGCCCCAACTTCTAGTTTACTGCAGAAGATTTGTTAACACATTCATTTAAAAAGCCAGGTATATCTGACTCTTCAATATTCATAACATACTCATTTTTTTAAATTCCCATCTACAATAACAAACAAGTGAACATTAAGATTTGTCAATAACCAGTTTATAGTTTTCTTCATGAAAAACTTGCATTTTCCAAGACCAGCTGAGCTTCAACCAGATACTGTGCCTCACAGGCAGTAGATGGGAGTCTGTGGTAGTTGAGGAGGTAGTAGAGGATGAAGGAAAATCTCATGTGCTAACATGAAAATAAAGATACATATATTTGCATTGATTTGCTCTGTATTATTTACATATTTTAATCTGGCAACTTGAGTTCTGGGCAAGCAACATCACAATATTCTAATGTGTATAAAAATCAATGAGAATTTCAGTGGTATATGGAACTTCCCAAGCATAAACTCTTGAAAATTTTGTCTTGACAAGAACCTGTGCACATATTGAACAAAGCTTTTCTGTGAATCATCAGAGTTATCTAAAGATCTCATGGAGATTGTTACTCCTAAAATATTCAGTTCTTTAATATCTTACTTTGTACAAGGTCATGCATACACACACACACACACACACACACACACACACACACACACACACCATTCACATATAAACACTATTTGGATCCAAATCCCAGTTATTGTCCACTTCAATAATTCAGGCTTTTTGTTCACTCAACATTTATTATGCATCTGACTCATGTGTAATACTATGATAGATGTTAAGGCAAAAATGTTTTCAAGTATAATTTATGCAGCATTAATATAATATTTGGGACTATTAACTCTGTACATCTGAAAAGCAATGGAAATCTCTCTGGTCCCCTGAAGCAGTCACTGCAATGAATGAGTTCATCCAAGAAGCAAGAATACTCCTCATTTTCTGTCTTTTCCTTGCCCAATAGGAACCATTCCTCCATCAGCACCAGAGACCTTCAGATTTTATCTACCTGCCCTCACCTCCCACCAACATCTGCTCCATGACCCTTACTACAGGAACATGTAAGGAAAATTGTTGTAAATGGAACATGGGGAAGCCTCTGAAATTCTTCCTTACTGCCAGACAATATAATTGCATTCTCTAGGGAATGAAATTAATTCCTGCAACCATCAAAACATTGTAAATCACAGGAGTGGTGTTCCTTCTCATGTCACTATTAAATTAACCTATACTGACTGTGTGCCATCAGAGCATCTTTTTTTTTTTTTTTTTTTATATTTTTAATATGTACAACTCAGAGCAGTATCTTTTTACATACAACTGTTTGTATACAAAGTATATTCGTGCAATTTAGGTCTTCAATCATGCATTAAGGAAAATGATATCCGTCTCATTCAACCACCTTTTTTTTTTTCCCCCCCTCCCTCCCCTCTTGCTCCCTCCTTACCCTCCCTTCCCTTGACCATTCTAGTGTTCCTCTAATCCTCCTATGTACCCCATCCAACAATACTTTGAAATAGCCTCCTTATATAAGAGAGAACATTTGGTACTTGGATTTTTGAGACTGACTAACTTCACTTAGCATTATGTCTTCCAACTTCATCCATTTACCTGCAAATGCCATTAATTTATTTTCTTTTATTGCTGAGTAAAATTCCATTGTGCGTATATACCACATTTTCTTAATCCACTCATTTACTGAGGGACATCTAGGTTGATTCCACAACCTAGCTATTGTGAATTGTGCAGCTACAAACATTGAGATAGCTGTGTCACTGTAATATGCTGTTTTTAAGTCCTTTGGGAATAGACCCAAGAGTGGGATGGCTGGGTCATAGGATGGTTCCATTCCCAGTTTTCCAAGAAATCTCTATACTGCTTTCCATAACGGTTGCACCATTTTGCAGTCCCACCAGCAATGTATGAGTGTGCCTTTTTCTCCACATCCTCTCCAACATTTATTGTTGCAGAGCAGAATCTTAACTGAGCAGAAAATTGCCTCTGATGCTTGATTTCCGGCCATTGACTTGGTGAATAATTTTCCATCTATATCCATTTTGGGGGGAAATCAAACAATCTAACATTTGTTTATAACATTGCTATAGAACACCTCACAGTGGTATGTCAGAATCATATCTCTTCTGCTCCCAGTTTCATTAACATTTTCCAAACATTGTGCTCATTAAATATAACATTTTAGTGATGTTCTATTAATTAGTACCTATAAGCAGGAAGTGGCAAGTTCCTGAAATGTTAAAAAAAATCATATCAGTACAGAAAAGGAAAGCACTACAAGGAGAGAGAAGAAACAGAGGATTTAGGGACCTCCACCTTCAATGTTGTTTAAGGGATCCAGTGGTCTGGTCTACATGTGCAAACATTCTTACTAAAGTAAACAGCATGTTGTGCTATCTTCTATTTCTTACCACTAAAAAGGTGCCGTAGTACGTGTTGTGTTTTGGAGCCAAGTATACTACATTTGAGGATATTGCACTGAACCATTTATGGAGTTTCCCTAAAAGTTGCTGGTTTCAAGTGGACTCCACAGAAAGACAGCTGTATAGTCGGTACAGACTAATGTCCAAGCTGCTCTGCCCATTGCTCTGCCAGATGATTCTGCAGTTCAAAGCTAATAGAACTGTTTGTAGTGGGCAAGGATGCTGTGTATGTTTCTGAGACAACTCATAGGAAAAGGGGTGACCGAATGCCTACTAAATTAGGATAAGGCCATCCCCTCTTCAGTAGAGGAGTATACTGTGTCTGAGAAATAAAATGGTAAGAGCAGATGATTAAAACAAGCATAAGGTTCCTCTAAGCACAGGGCCCTCAACAACTATACAAGTCATACATTTACAAAGCCAGTCACTGTAGGAGGGAATGCGCACACCTGATTTTCCAAGAGGTGTACTGTATTGGACACAAATTTGTGCATATCCTCAGATAGCCTGACTATCTCCTATTCTCTTGGTCAATATCTTGTGTGATCCAGGTTATCCTTCTATTTTGTATTATAACAGAACTCCATTCTGTGAGCAGAAGATCTGACTCTGTAAACGGCCACCACGGAGCAGTATGATAAAAGGTTAAAAAAAGAAAAAAAGAAAAAAAAAACAGACGTTGATTCTCCCTTGGGTAAACTCTGGCCAATGGATTAAAAGATAGAAGAGCTGAGCTCAATGGTCACTCCTTTCTTCCGTGAACTAATGTTCAATCTGGTTCCCCCGGGACTTTCCTAGAAAAGTCATGGGGGTCAAGTTCCTACACATGCTAGAGACTGGTTTTCTCAGCTTATTATAGTTACCAGCAGAATCACATCACATCACTTTGTTTCACATCTTCCTTTGCTTCCTTTTCCACATGCCCTCCATACTTCTGCACTGATTTGCCTTCTCAAATACATACAATCACTGCATCCCAGGAATGACTCAGATTTTAGAAACCCCAAGCTAAAACATTCATTAAATTGCATGATTATTATTTATTCATTTCTCTGTGAATTTACAATATGGCAATTTTAAAAGTTTATTTAGAAAATATGTTGGAAAAATATTACACTAAACTAATACTTTAAGAAAAAAGCTGGTTACTAGCTAAATCTCAAAAGGCCAAATGGCACTTTTGTGTATAAAATAGCCAGCTAGAGGGCTGGGGTTTTGGCTCAGCGGCAGAGTGCTCGCCTTGCACGTGCGTGGCCCAGGTTCGATCCTCAGCACCACGTAAACATAAATGCATTGCATTGTGTACAACTAAAGTAAATAAATAAATATTTTTTTAAAATAGCCAGCTAGAAAAATAATAATAATCTATCACTCATAATAAAAATACATCTGTAAATTTTAAAAGTCTATTATATGTATTTTTTAAATGCTGTATTGTGATGAATGCCATCTGCTTTTGGTGTTCCACCCTTCTCCACTTCACACTCCTGAAAAAGGTGAATCAAGACTATATTTTTTTTAATTAGGTTGTGGTAATGTTTTTTATATATATTTTTAGTTGCTGACAGACCTTTAATTTTATTCATTTACTTATATATGGTGCTGAGGATCAAACCCAGTGCCTCACACATGCTAGGCAAAGGCTCTACTACTGAACCACAACCCCAGACCCAAGGATATTTTCCCCAGGATTGTGAAACAGCCAGTCTTTTGCTCTGAGAAATGCTTCTATTTGGATAAGCCTGTAACCTCAACATGAAACCAAAACAAGGAAATCTGTGTAACCTGCAGATTTGATGGTGGGCTTCATTTTCATTGTTGCATTCACTAATAAAATATCATTTTCACCAAGTATTCTTTGTGCTAACATCAAGGTGCTAGAAGAAGACAGCAAACAAGACAGATATGACCTCACCTTATTGATGGCTTATACTATACTGGAGAGGATACATGATAACTTAACAAATAAATAAATCAGACGCGGACTTGATCTATCTTAAGACATCTCTAAAATTTCATAATACCAAGAATTAAATGTAGTGATGCAGAATTCAATTAGTATTGAAGGCTATACATTTCCTTCTTATAATTGAACCTGTAAATAATGATAACATCAAAACATTTTCTCTCACTTCCACATTTTACACAAGATTATAATAAAACAGGTATATGGGAAATTCCCTGCAATTATTATGTGGATTTTATAGGTGCGATTTTAATGGTTGCAGAAATATTCACTGAATTATATAGCATGATTTCTATACTCTTTTTGTGTGTCATTTTTTCTTAACATCAGAAATATTAGAAAATTCACATCATAATTTTAAGGGTATTTTAGAATGGAAGGTAAATGTGATTTGGGGAAATTAAAAAAGCACAGAGGTGTTTTAGGAAAAAAATGGAAATATTTAAAATCAGATCTCAACTGCAAAAAAAAAAGTCTTCATTGTTTCAAAAAGTATAAAAAATTAGCTTTCTAAATACATATAGAAACTTAAGTAGCTTCGAAATCAGATTAGGACCACAATCCTTCCTTTTTCAACCATCCTTATTGTAGAAATTAGCCTATCTAATTTCTAATCTTTCCATCTATTATTTTTCTGTACTATTTAAGATAGTCACATACTACATTTATACTGTATTTGTTTGTCACTGTTGAATTTTATTCTGAGCATATTTTATTCTAACAATTTCAGTTATTCTCTATTAAGCATGACATAAGAATTCATAATGACATAAAATCTATTTCAAATACGCATCTTTGATATATAATTTGACAACTTTTTCTTTGGTAGGAATACCAATATTCCTCCTTTGTCTCCGTAGTAGCACCACTCACTGCTCTACATGTGATTTAAAATTGAATGCCCATGGGGCTGGGGTTGTGGCTCAGTGGTAGAGTGCTCACCTAGCACTGCGCGGCCCAATCCTCAGCACCACGTAAAAACAGACTGTGTACAACTAAAGCAAATAAATAAATTTTTTTTTTAAATTGAATCCCGTGGCTGGGGATATAACTCAGTGATAGAGCACTTGCTTAGTAAAAGTGAGGGCCTGGGTTCAATCCCTAACATGGGGGGTGGGGAGGATTGAATGTCCTTGCAATCCAAAATGTTGGAAATTTAAAAATGAAATTAAACACTCTGTGGCACTTAAGTAAGGTATAAAGTACAAGGGACATTAATTTCCTGAGATAACCAAACACTTTTACACTACTGATCATAAATATATCTGGAAAATGTCCTATCATGCTCTGTATAATTAGGTTGTTTACATCAAAAAATGATGATTGTATGTTATAGTCAACCTTTCTCATTTTCCATACATGCACAGAAACATACTCACATGTATATACTTTTACTTCATTAGCTTAGGTAACTGACTTTTTAGAAAATTACTTAGAAATTACTCAAAAGCATACACATACTTCTTATCTGCAAAAAAGATAAGAAGCATAAAATGTTGCTGACTCCATCTGATTTCTATTTAAAGTCACACCTTGTCCCTGTTATTTATCTATGGACTTGAAGCTATCCAATTTTTCTTGGCCACAGGAACAACAGAAAGGCCTATTTCTGCTTTTGTTTCCCCAGATCAGGACAAGTGAATGGCCTGAAGAATGAACCAAACCAGGAGCCTGGCAAGAAGATGGCCAATTCTTTCAGCATTCTATTAGAACACCCACTGATACAATGAAAGACAGAGAGGACATGGCAAATAACAAGGGAATGGAGACCAGAGCTTGCAACACCTTCCAATAGACCTTGGTGCTTGGGATCCTTTGTCATGGAGCTACATGTTCCTCAGAAGTTCTATTGAATGCTGAAAGAACTGGCCATCTTCTTGCAAGGCTACTGGCTTGGTCCATCTTTCAGGCTATTACTGCAGGGAGTAAACAGCTCAGGGATGTAACAGAGTATGGAGTTGTTAGAGTGTGTATTGGAGGGATACAATGTTGCTCGATTTGCTCTTCCTCTACACAATTCTTTGTATTCTTACACCTGCATGATCTCACTTATGGTTACCATAGTAAAATGAAGAACAAAATGACTAAAATTCCCAACCATGACACTATAATAACACTCTTCTTTCTCCTCCTTAACTGAAGAAAAATAAGGTTGGAGAAAGGCTATCTTGAACAAATAAAATATGCTGAGGCTAGAAGCAAGCCAGGTGCTAAAATGGTTGATTGCTGCCTAAGCAATAAGAACAATAATTCTTACTTGTCCACTATATAAACCTGAATAATCATAGTTTCATTTCAGTGTATTAACTTTCCCAAAACAAACCAACTCTGTGGATGACCAAAGCAGGAAGAATTTCATCAACTAAAGGGATATTGTGTCTCCTGCTCAAGTCACTGCAGTTACCAGTACTCTGAAGACATGAACAAAGTTTCCAATGACAAATTCTGCCATTACTTAGATATAAATAATGCTCCACAGTAATCTTATCACATCTCTGAAGGAGGGGGATCCATGTTTAATATCCTGGTTGTGATTTATAATCTTCTGACCTAGAGTTCTACCAGCCCCACTTTTCTGGATATACACTAAAGTTCTTGCTTTCTTTTACATTCTGTGACCAAGGTCAAACAGGAAGCAGACAATATACTAAAAGATAAGTCTATGATGTTTTTAAAAAAAATCATTGTTATTCCTAAATAGCTCAAAATATTGCCTAACTATTGTCAATACCATAGACTGGTTTCCTTCATAGCAGGTGTTGGGTGAAAGCTGAATTCCAATTTGCTAGCATGCAAATTAAGATATATCCTCTTTCAGGTTTCTTGCCTTTTTATAATTTACATTCCTGGGGTTTGGGTGTCAGTTAGTAAAATTTTAAAACCTGATATATAGGATATATCAGAAATATCTAAATTGATAGTTGAAACCTGGTCATATGGAGATGACCTGAATAGACTATTATCATAAAGGATTATTTCAAAGAAAATATTGGATCCACATAGAAAGGTTTAAAGGAAGTGATTTGTAGGTTGTAACTCTTTCCTAGTCTTTTCTAAGATCTCCCAGGAAAGATAAACCTCCCTACAATTAGCTATTGATAACAAGTACTTATATGCAGCTGCATTGTTTACAAGCCATAAACACATACACACATTCACCACCACCCTGTGTTCCATTAGGATTCTGAAAAAAACTTCTAAGGAACAAGAAAATATTTTATCCAGTAATTTTCAAAATGAGAACTCAGAGAACTTGAAATTTAAATCCTCAGGGGGGATAGGGGTTCCGGCAATTGAACCCAGAACCTCACACATGCCAGGCAAGCACTCTTCTACTGAGCCACAACCCCAGCCCTAAATCCCTTCTTTCATACTCAAGCTTCTTAGCCCATAACATTTATCAAGCTCAGGTCTTTTACAAAGGTTTCCCTCCTAACCTTATTTAATGTTTAATGTTCAGTGTCCATGAAAAGATTCAGGAATTTTACAGATATTCCTGAAATTCTTTGTGATTTTCATTGGAATCTTATTGAACCCACAGATTTGGCATAAGAGTCACATTAGGAAATTGAGTTTATAACTCAAGGTCATTGGTACATATATACATTTATGTAGATCTTTTTTTGTGTTCTTCTATACAATTTAATAACTGCCTCAACAAAAGATGATGTATGAGACTTATTTCCATGCCCCTTCTGGCTTTTGTAGCTACTGTGCAAAAAGTCCAACTTTAAATGTTATATTCTAAGTAGCCTTTATTGGTGAACAGTTATACCTTAATATCATATTTGCCAATTCTGTAAGACTTACTGATTGTATTTGAAACACTCACTGCCCACTTCTTTGTGAATTCCATTGGGTTATCCCTAGGCAAAACTCTGTCTGCAAGACAAATAAATTATTTTGTCACTTTCGTCCAATTTTTTATAGTTTTTTTCTTTTGTCTATGTTAGCACTAACAACTCTAATACAAACCTTCTTAACATTCTACATTTCACCATTATTCATAATGTTCCTGTATTTGTTTAAATTGGTTCACTGAAATTTTTTTTCAAGATTTTAAATGTATTTATTTGCACTGATTAAATGAGAGTAATATTAGTCCATGTAAATCAATCCTCAATCTCACAATAAAGATAAGAACAATAAGAACAGAACAGAGGTGGTTGGAGTCAATTTCCCTCATCTATTGGTCTATAGCATAAGATTTTATTTCTGTACAAAAGTCCAAAAATAATGTTAGATTTTTGAATTATGGTTCTAGACTTCAGTGGGTCTCAACTCCCCTAAGTGTGTGTCTGCATCACTTCTATCACTATAAGATACTCATGGAGGTCCCACAAGTGATAATGCCAATGACTGTGATTAAATACATTTGCAATCTACATCTCTGCAGGTTAAATGATGCATGAGCTGAATAAAGAATTATCTAAGAATTCACAGTTTTGGAATGTGAGGTTTCTTATCATTGTACTTTTTAAAATGGAAAAAAAATAATAAATGGATTATATAATGGCCCATGGGCAGGGAGGGGGAACAATTTGATTTAATGGGACTATTTGTGGCATATGCCAAGAACAAAACAAAACACCAAACAAAAAAGTATTAATGACCAGCTGCTCTAAATGTTCAAAAATGAAAACACTAAATGCACATGGATTACATTTGAAAGAAAACTAAAACTCTTAGGAAATTTAATTTTCTCTTACCATTTTGATAAATGTACACAAGTACTGGTGGAAGTGAATACAGATCACTTTCACAAGGCCTAAAATATTATTTGGGAACAAATAGAATTCAGATATCTATTTTGTTTTCATGGAGAGAGAGAGAGAGAGGAAAAGAGGGAGAGGAAGAGAGGGAAAGAGAAAGAGAAAAAGAAAAGGAAAAAAGAGGAGGGGCAACAAAAAGATCTATCTACTTTTTCTTAATTTATTCAGTGTTTTGTTATTAGACATATACACCTTTCAGCTTTTTATTTGCTCATAATGAATTTAAACTTTTATCCTTATGAAATCTTCTTTTTTGTCCCTGGAAATACATTCTTTGTCCTCAAATCTATGGCTTTGTATTTATACCATCACTCTAGCTTTCTTATTATTGGTGGCATGTTATATCTTTTCATCATTTTACTTTTTAAATTTTTTTTAGTTGTAGATGAACACAGAGTATCTTTATTTATTTTTACGTGGTGCTGAGGATTGAACCCAGTGCCTCACACATGCGAGGCAAGCACTTTACCACTGAGATACAGCCCCAGCCCTTTATCATTTTACTTTTAATGTATGTTTGACTTTATAGCTTATATATAAACATAATATTGTTGAGTCATGATTTTATCCATTTTGGTTATCTCTAATACATAATTTTTTAAAATAATGCAAATGTACTATGATTATCAGTACAAATAGATTAGTCTTTTTGTTTTGGGTTCAATGAAATTTTAATCAAATGATATTTCAACATCTGCTAATGGTCAGTGTTCAACCATGAGACAACCACACAGGAATTTTGGCAGGAAACATTTAACATAAAGAATTATTGGCTATAACAGTGGGTAGAATAATGAGGGATTGAATATCAAAATAGCAGATAATGGTTACACTTAAAACAAAGACTTGACACCAAAAACAAGTCTATGTGCACATGGATGCACACACACATACCATCCAAGAATAAAAAACAGACCCCATTAAAAACAGCCAAGGCTCATCCAGCTGAGCCACCAGAAATGGCTGGAAATCCACTCTAGAGAACTTGCCAGAATTCCACCTCGTGGATGTTGGGAAAGCTGCTCACAGAGAGATGTCTTACCAGAGGTTGCTCTGCATGAAACTGTTTGAGGTTCTGCTGGCAAAAGCTGCTAACAGCAGGATGCTGTGGCCCCCTGGGCACTTCAGGAGCCTGGCACAGAGAAGCTGCTCATGCCACCAATGCAAGCATTAAAAATGTTTAATTTATTTGAATTTTGTACATTTTGTTGAAAAATGGTGCTCCAATACTTTTATTTACAGACTATTATTGTGTTTCTAATGTTATTTATATTTTATTTTTTGTATGTTTATTGATTTTTACTAAGAAATCTTTACTTTTATCCTCACCTACATTTTACTTCAGTTTTCTGTATCACTAATTTCTTCTTTTATTATTACAGTCAGCCTTCCATAGCCACTAGTTCCATCCCTATGGATTCAAGCAACATCAGATAAAAAATAATTGGAGTGCCAGGTGTGGTGGCGCACGCCTGTAATCCCAGCACTTGGGAGGCTGAGGCAGAAGGATCGAGAGTTCAAAGCCAACCTCAGCAATGCAGAGGCACTTAGCAACTCAGTGAGACCCTGTCTCTAATATTCTAAAATACAAAAAAAGGGCTGGGGATGTGGCCCAGTGGTCGAGTGTCCCTGAGTTCAACCCTGGTACCACAAAAAAAAAAAAAAAAAAATGGAAAAAAATGTTGTCACTACTGAACATAAGTAATTTTTCTTACCCCATCCCCTAAAGAATACATTATAGTAACTATTTATATTTTATTTATATTTATTAGGAATTACAAGTAATCTAGACATGATTTAATGTGTACTGAAGGATACACACAATTTATAGGTAAATACTGTCATTTTTATAAGGCACTTAAGCTTCCCCAGATTTTCAGAACCATGAGCATTGGAATCAATCTGTACAGATACCAAAGAATGCCTATAGATGTAGATCACAAAGTAGTTAAGCTTAGGAGTAAGACTTGGGCTAACATTTGATTTTTTGTGTTTTCTAGCTCTGGGACCTTGGGTGAGGTATGTAACCTCTTTTACACATTGTGTTTTGTTTTTGTTTTTATGTAACAAAAACTATGTCATCGTTTTCAGGATTGAACATTATAACATGAAGCCCTGAGTATACTTGTCCATATACAATAAAACTAAGTACACATTTTTCTACTCCTTCCTAACTTCTTTCTTTTTTCTTTCTATTTTTTTAAAGATTACTTTGAGCCGGTTGTGGTGGCAATGCCACTGACTCAGGAGGCTGAGGCAGGAGGATTGCAAGTTCAGAGCCAGCCTCAGCAGAAGTGAAGCACTGATCAACTCAGTGAGACCCTGTCTCTAAATAAAATACAAAATAGGGATGGAGATGTGGCTCAGTGGCTGAGTTCAATCCCCAGTATCTCCCCAACACACGCACGCTTGCGAGCACACACACACACACACACACACACACACAGATTATTTTGTCATTTATTTCTATCTGCTCATGTTAAATATTCATCTCTAAACTCTCACAGGCATGAATTTTCCAGATTTGAATGAATTTTTAAACATTAATTTAAGAAGTACTATCATTAATGTTTGGTTATAAATTGGGAATTGATCTAATATGGCTTTTTTAAAATTTTGGTTATGATTGAATTAAAGTGAAATTTATTTTCCAAACTCATGAAATATTATTATCTTATTATTTCATTGAAGTATTGTTTGAATTGTGATGATAATAAAATAAGTTATAATAGTCATTCTTTGACATGTATTGAGAATTTTGTGGCTTATTAAAGGTCTTTGTTTGCAAAAGTTAAATATTTCATTGAAATGATCATATATTCCATGTTTGTAAAGAACTCTACGTTTATCTATTAGATTAAGCATGTTAGCTAAGTTCTTCACATTCTCTTTGTAATTACTAATTTTTTAAATTTATTTTTTATTCTAAGTTGCTATAAATGACAGCAGAATGCATTGCATTTCATTTTACACATGTAGATCACATTTTTACATATCTCTGGTTGTATGCAAAGTATATTCACACCATTTGTGATTTCATACATGCACTTAGGGTAATGATATCCATCTCATTCTACCATTTTTTTTCTTCACCCTTTTGCCCCCTCCCTTCCCCTCTCTCCCCATTGGCCATTCTAGTGTTCCTCTAATCCTCCTATGC
Source organism: Tamias sibiricus (assembly GCA_025594165.1). Classification (NCBI taxonomy): domain Eukaryota; kingdom Metazoa; phylum Chordata; class Mammalia; order Rodentia; family Sciuridae; genus Tamias; species Tamias sibiricus. The sequence continues at coordinate 76,042,134 of CM046661.1, forward strand.
TCCCTATCCCAACCCGACTGTGAATTGGCCTCCTTATATCAGAGAAAACATTTGGCATTTGGCTTTTTGGGATTGGCTAACTTCACTTAGCATTTTATTCTCTAACTCTATCCATTTACCTGCAAATGCCATGATTTTATTCACCCTTACTGCTGAGTAATACTCCATTGTGTGTATATACCACATTTTCTTTATCCATTCATCTACTGAAAGGCATCTAGGTTGGTTCCACAGTTTAGCTATTGTGAACTGTGCTGCTATAAACATTGATGTGGCTGTGTCCCTGTAGTATGCTGTTTTTAAGACCTTTGGGTAAAGACCAAGGAGTGGGATTGCTGGGTCATAAGGTGGTTCCATTCCAAGTTTTCCAAGGTATCTCCATACTGCTTTCCATATTGGCTGCATCATTTTGCAGTCCCACCAACAATGTATGAGTGTGCCTTTTTCTCCACATCCTCTCCAACATTTATTGTTGTTTGTGTTCTTAACAGCTGCCATTCTGACCAGTATAAGATGAAATCTTAGAGTGGTTTTGATTTGCATTTATCTAATTGCCAGAGAGGTTGAGCATTTTTTCATGTATTTGTTGATTGATTGTATATCTTCTTCTGAGAAGTGTCTGTTCAGTTCCTTGGCCCATTTTTATTGAGTTTTTTTTTTTTTTTTTTTTTTTGGTGTTAAGATTTTTTATTTCTTTATATATTCTAGAGATTAGTGCTCTATCTGACCTGCATGTGGTAAAAATTTGTTCCCAATTAGTAGGTTCTCTGTTCACCTCACTGATTGTTTCTTTTGCTGAGAAGAAGCTTTGTAATTTGAGTCTATCCCATTTATTGATTCTTGGTATTAATTCTTATGCTACAAGATTCTTATTAAGGAACTTGGGGCCTAATCCAACATGTTGGAGATTAGAGCTTACTTTTTCTTCTATTAGGTGTAGTGTCTCTGGTCTAATTCCTAGTTCCTTGATCCACTTTGAGTTGAATTTTGTGCATGGTGAGAGATAGAGGTTTGATTTCATTTTCTTGCATTTGGATTTCCAGTTTTCCCAACACCATTTGTTGAAGAGGCTATCTTTTCTCCAATGTATATTTTTGGCGCCTTTGTCTAATATAAGATAACTGAAATTATATGTGTTAGTCTCTGTGTCCTCTATTCTGTACCACTGGTCTACTGGCTTATTTTGGTGCCAATACCATGCTGTTTTTGTTACTATTGCTCTGTAGTATAATTTAAGGTCTGGTATAGTGATGCCGCCTGTTTCACTCCTCTTACTAAGGATTACTTTAGCTATTCTGGGTCTCTTATTTTTCCAGATGAATTTAATGACTGCTTTTTTCTATTTCTATGGGGAATGTCATTGGGATTTTGATTGGAATTGCATTAAACCTGTATAGTGCTTTTGGTAGTATGGTCATTTTGACAATATTAGTTCTGCCTATCCAAGAACAGGGTAGATCTTTCCATCTTCTAAGGTCTTCCACAATTTCTTTCTTTAGTGTTCTGTAGTTTTCATTATAGAGGTCTTTCACATCTTTGGTTAAGTTGATTCCCAAGTATTTTTTTTTTTTGATGCTATTGTAAATGGGGTAGTTTTCCTCATTTCCCTTTCAGAGGATTTGTCACTGATATATAGAAATGCCTTCGATTTATGGGTGTTGATTTTGTATCCTGCTACTTTGCTGAATTCATTTATGAGTTCTAGAAGTTTTCTGGTGGAATTTTTTGGGTCTTCTAGGTATAAAATCATCTCATCAGCAAATAATGATAATTTGAGTTCTACTTTACCTATCTGTATCCCTTTAATTTCTTTTGTCTGTCTTATTGCTCTGGCCAGCATTTCAATTACTATGTTGAATAGAAGTGATGAAAGAGGGCATCCCTGTCTTGTTCCAGTTTTTAGAGGGAATGCTTTCAATTTTTCTCCATTTAGAATAATGTTGGCCTAGGGATTAGCATATATAGCTTTTACAATGTTGAGATATGTTCCTGTTGTCCCTAGTTGTTCTAGTGTTTTGAACATGAAGGGGTGCTGTATTTTGTCAAATGCTTTTTCTGCATCTCTTGAGATAATCATATGGTTCTTATCATTGAGTCTATTGATGTGGTGAATTACATTTATTGTTTTCCGTATGTTGAACCATCCTTGCATCCCTGGAATGAACCCCACTTGATCGTGGTGTATAATAGTTTTGATATGTTTCTGTATCCGTTTTGTTAGAATTTTATTGAGAATTTTTGCATCTATGTTCATTAAAGATATGGGTCTGAAGTTTTCTTTTTTGGGTGTGTCTTTGCCTGGTTTGGGGATCAGGGTGATGTTGGCCTCATAGAATGAGTTTGGAAGTGCTCCCTCTTTTTCTATTTCCTGAAATAAATTGAAGAGTATTGGTATCAGTTCTTCTTTGAAGGTCTTGTAGAACTCAGCTGTGTATCCATCTGGTCCTGGGCTTTTCTTGGTTGGTAGGCTTCTGGTGGCATCTTCTATTTCGTCGCTTGAAATTGGTCTGTTCAAATTATGTATATCATTCTGCTTAAGTTTGGTAAGATCATATAACTCTAGAAATTTGTCGATGCCTTCGGTGTTTTGTATTTTGTTGGAGTACAAGTTTTCAAAAATAATTTCGAATTATTTCCTGTATTTCCATAGTGTTTGTTGTGATGTTTCCTTTTTCATCACATATGTTAGTAATTTGAGTTATCTCTCTCCTTCTCTTTGTTAGCCTGGCTAAGGGTCTGTCAATTTTATTTATTTTTTCAAAGAACCAACTCTTTGTTTTGTCAATTTTTTCAATTGTTTCTCTGGTTTCAATTTCATTAATTTCAGCTCTGATTTTAATTATTTCCTGTCTTCTACCACTTTTGGTGTTGCATTGTTCTTCTTTTTCTAGAGCTTTGAGATGTAATTTATGTCATTTATTTGTTGACTTTTTCTTCTTTTGAGGAATGAACTCAATGCAATGAACTTTCCTCTTAGAACTGCCTTCATAGTGTCCCAGAGATTTCAATATGTTGTGTCTGTGTTCTCATTCACCTCTAAGAATTTTTTAATCTCCTCTTTGATGTCATCTGCAACCCATTGTTCATTCAGTAGCATATTATTTAGTCTCCAGGTGTTGGAGTAGCTTTTATTTCTTATTTTATCATTGATTTCTAATTTCATTCCATTATGGTCAGATAGAATGCAGGGTAGTATCTCAACTTCTTTGTATTTGCTCAGAGTTGTCTTGTGGCCTCGTATATGGTCTATTTTAGAGAAGGTTCCATGTACTGCTGAGAAGAAAGTGTATTCACTTGTTGAAGGATGAAATATTCTATATAAGTCAGTTAAGTCTAAGTTATTTATTGTATTTTTGAGTTCTATAATTTATTTGTTCAGCTTTTGTTTGGAAGATCTATCCAGTGGTGAAAGGGGTGTGTTAAAGTCACCCAGAATTATTGTGTTGTGGTCAATTTGACTCTTAAATTTCAGGAGAGTTTGTTTGATGAACATAGATGCTCCATTGTTTGGGGCATATATATTTATAATTGTTAAGTCTTGTTGGTGTATGGTTCCCTTGAGCAGTATATAGTGTCCTTCTTTATCCCTTTTGATTGACTTTAGCTTGAAGTCTACTTTATTTGATATGAGGATGGAAACCCCTGATTGTTTCTTCTGTCCATATGAGTGGTAGGATTTCTCCCAACCTTTCACCCTCAGCCTATGGATGTATTTTCCTATGAGATGAGTTTCTTGGAGGCAGCATATTGTTGGGTCTGTTTTTTTGATCCAATCTGCTAGTCTATGTCTTTTGATTGGTGAGTTTAGGCCATTAACATTCAGAGTTATTATTGAGATGTGTTATGTATTCCCAGCCATTTTTGGTATTTACCTTGACATGGTTTCTCTTCTGATTGTTTTTTGCCTTTAGTGTAATACCTCCCTCAGTTGATTTTCATCATTTTTTTTTTCCTCTTCATGGAATATTTTGCCGAGGATGTTCTGTAGTACTGGCTTTCTACTTGTAAATTCTTTTAACTTTTGTTTATCATGGAAGGTTTTTATTTCGTCCTCAAATCTAAAGCTTAACTTTGCTAGGTATAAGATTCTTGGTTGGCATCGCTTTTCCTTCAGAGCTTGGAATATGTTGTTCCATGATCTCCTAGCTTTGAGTGTCTTGAGTTGAAAAATCTGCTGTGATACGAATTGGTCTCCCCCTATATGTGATCTGATTCCTGTCTTTTGTGGCCTTTAAAATTCTATCCTTGTTCTGTATGCTAGGCATTTTCATTATAATGTGTCTTGGTGTAGATCTGTTGTAATTTTGTACATTTGGTGTCCTATAGGCCTCTTGTATTTGGTTTTCCAATTCATTCTTCATGCTTGGGAAATTTTCTGATATTATCTCATTGAAGAGGTTGTGCATTCCTTTGGTTTGAAACTCTGTGCCTTCCTCTATCCCAATTATTCTTAGATTTGGTCTTTTGATGCTGTCCCATACTTCTTGGATGTTCTGTTCATGGTTTCTTACTATCTTCATTATGTGGTCAACTTTATTTTCAAGATTATATACTTTGTCTTCATAGTCTGAAGTTCTTTCTTCCAGTTGATCTAGTCTGTTGGTGATGTCTTCAATTGTGTTTTTTATTTGGTTAATTGTTTCCTTCATTTCAAGGATTTCTGACTGGTTTTTTTTCAGAGTTTCTATCTCTTTTTTGAAGTAATCTTTTGCTACTTGTATTTGCTTTCTTATATCTTTGTTGTAGTGGTCAATTTTTGCCTGTATTTGCTCATTTAGGTCATTCTTTGATTCACAGATCATTTTAATTATGAACCTTCTGATCTCCTTCTTTGACATTTCTTCAACTTTGCTGAGCATGGGTTCTGTTATTGTAGAATCCTGGTTTGTTTGGGGTATTTTCCTCCCCTGTTTTTTCATGATGTCTATTTGCTTTACTTTCTTGCAGTGTAGATCTAAGTAATTACAGTTTCTTCCCTATATTCTTATAATACCCTTGCAGGTTGTCTGTGCCTCCCCTTAGCGCTGGACTATCAGAACCTGCCACTGACCCTCAAAGTATGCTACCTGGGGCTGGGTTCACGCTGGTTGGTGTGAGCTGAACTGATTAAGTCTAAGCTCCTGCGGTGGTCTGGGGCTAACCGTACTGGGGTGAAGGTCAGAGAGACTGCCCTGGGCTCAGGCAGAGTTGGCAGGTCTGTCCTTGCTGTCTCCTGCTCTAGGGCGGAGGTCGGTGGGACTGGATGGAGCCTGGGCCTGGCGGCACCTGTAATTACTAATTTTGCTTGATCTGTCAGCTTGTGAAATATATAAAATATTTACTACATATTGATTTAATATTTTGTTTATTTTTAATATTTTATTATTTTATTCTGGTACTATATGTTTGAAAGAACTATGGTCTTAATTAATGTGTCTTGTTTATTATTCTTTCCCTAGAATTACTTAAATATCTCTCTTTCAGTATTAATACATTTCATCTTAGAGAATATTTCTTTTGACAATGTATTGTTCCACCAGCTTTTACTTGTTGGTATATTAGTTCAGAATTCAAATTCATGTTAAGAAACTAAGTAAACAAGTAAAATTTTACTAGTTTAACTAGATAAACATTTAATTAAAATCTCTCACCTAACAAAGTACTCAATGTTTAGTGTTTGGATACCAACATCAGCTCGATGACACTGGTGTTCTCTCACTAGCCAGGAAGGGAAGAATGAATACTGCAAAGCACTCAATAGTCCTTTGACCATTTGTATTCTTTTATCTTCATTCACACATTTTAAACCATTTTCCATTTATCTATTTTACATGGGACTCTTATATATAAGATGTAATGTATGAAATAAAATAATTACAAAGTGTACAAAATATATGACCATACTATATGAAATGTTACACAATATTATATATGTGTAACATATATAGTACACACTACTCTAAAATTGAAGAGTTTCTGCTTTCTTCTTTTTTTTCCCCTAAGTACTGGGGATTTTATCTTAGCTTTCTATCTTTACTTTATTTAGTAAACAACACACACACTGTGTGTGTGTGTGTGTGTTTCCAAATTATTTTTAATTAAATCTTTAATTAAGTTATTGTCTTCCCTTAATCCAAGTAAAGGCCTTGACATGATCTATAATCCCCTTAAACTAGTTACCCTTTCCAGTACTGTTATGTAAATTTTTTAATAAACCAATTGTATTAAGAATAATTTATGTAGATAGAATTGTTTGTGTTTGTGCAGTTCATGTGATAAAGGATCTTGTTTGTGTTTGTGCAGTTCATGTGATAAAGGATCTTATCATAGCTTGCTCTAAACTATAAGCTACCAACTTTATTACCACTCACACAAAGCCAGTGCTTATTTATTTTCTCAACATATTTAGCATTTCATTTGTTCAGCATCATTCTTTCCCTATTAAATTTTTGTCTTTTTTTTTTTTTTTTTAATTGTAATGTCCCAGTTTCCCTAACAAAATATGTGTGTTATACAAGTGTTTATCAAGGGGCCAGCACTGGATTCTGGTGAGGCCTCTGCTGGTCATTGAGCCACCTTCTCACAGGAGCTGTCCTCTGTGACCTCACATGGCCTTCTCTGTGAACTTATATGCATGGGACCCCCCCTCTTCTCCTAAGGATGCAGTCCTACTGGATTACAGACAGAGTTTATGACCTCCTTCAATCTTAATGACATACTTCCCTATCTTCAAATGCAGTCACACTGGGGATTAGAGCTTTAACATTTGGGTTTTAGGGGCAAACAATCAGTCCATCAAAGTCTTTCAAAAGTAGGTCCATTAATGGCCTTTACAGAGAGGAGGTGTGTGTAGGAAATTGCTCCAATTATTTTCACATGAAATATTAATTAATTGGATCTCTAAGGACATATGTTTAGCCAGGAAATGAGGGTTACAGTTATATTGTTTAGCATTTTGATAGTATGAATCTGTTGTCTTCTAGCATATTGTTTTGTTTTTTGGGTTTTTTTTCCTAAGTTGTTATATATGACAGCAGAATGCATTACAGTTCATATTACACATATAAAGCACATTTTTAGATAACTCTGGTTGTATGCAAAGTATATTCTCACCATTTGTGCCTTCATACATGCACTTAAGGTAATAATGTCCATCTCATTCTACCATCTTTTTTTTTAACCCTATGCCCCCTCCTTTCCCCTCCCTCCCTCCCCATTTTCCTTTCTAGAGTTCGTCTAATCCGCCTATGCTCCCCATCCCAACCCCACTATGAATCAGCCTCTTTATATCAGAGAAAACATTCAGCATTTGGATTTTTGGAATTGGCTAACTTCACTTAGCATTATATTCTCCAACTTCATCCATTTACCTGCAAATGCTATTATTTTATTCTCTTTTATTGTTGAGTAATAGTCCATTGTGTATATATACCACATTTTCTTTATCCATTCATCTACTGAAGGGCATCTAGGTTGATTCCACAGTTTAGCTATTATGAATTGTGCTGCTATAAACATTGATGTGGCTGTGTCCCTATAGTATGCTGTTTTTAAGTCCTTTGGGTATAAACCAAGGAGTGGAATAGCTGGGTCATAAGGTGGTTCCATTCCCAGTTTTCCAAGGAATCTCCATACTGCTTTCCATATTGGCTGCACCATTTGCAGTCCTACCAGCAATGTATTAGTGTGCCTTTTTCCCCACATCCTCTCCAACATTTATTGCTGTTTGTGTTCTTAATAGCTGCCATTCTGACTGGAGTGAAATGAAATCTTAGAGTAGTTTTGATTTGCATTTCTCTAACTGCCAGAGATTTTGAACATTTTTTCATGTATTTGTTGATTGATTGTATATCTTCTTCTGAGAAGTGTCTGTTCAGTTCCTTTTCCCATTTATTCATTGGGTTATTTGTTTTTTGGTGTTAAGCTTTTTGAGTTCTTTATATATTCTAGAGATTAGTGTTCTGTCTGACGTGCATGTTGTAAAAATTTGTTCCCAATTAGTAGCGTGGGTGATCTCCACTCAGGTGGGTAGCAGAACGTTTCACACCAGCACCAATGCAGATGGTCCTGTTGAGTGGTGGTCACGCACAGGGGCAGTCCCGCATGAGTGAGTAGCTGGGAGACCCACCCTGACGCCATCACCCTGAGCCCGGGAGCCCCCAAGGGGCATGATGACCGTGACACTTTCCTGGGAGCAGGAGTATTCTCACTATTTGAGTCTCAGGTCACAGAGCAACACAGAATGGTCCTGGTCTATCATCTTGGATCTCCCTAACATATGATTTTTTAAAATAGATTTCTTACATGATTCAATTTTGTTGTTTCCCTTTTAGATATTACCTGTCATTACCTTGTAGATATATTCTGAATTTCAATTCACTTCTAATAGTTAATAGTTACAAATTTCTTACTCTATATATACAAATGTGAATACTTACACAACATTTCATTGAATAGGGAATGTGTACAACAGAAGACATGTTGTTTTATGCAAGACTACTTACATGTATCACTATTTTAATTGGTCAGAGGAGAGGGAAATATATAACATATTAACAATAATGCATATTGCATGTCTTTCACACAACTTTTATCAGAAAACATAAGAAGAGAATGAGTCTTTCTAAAGATAATTTTTAAAAGCATTTACTCTCTAAGCTGAAGTCAGTATTACATATAACTGGTGAAACACCAGAAAATTCTTCATTCACAAAGAGATGCCAGTTAACACAGTTTCCTAAGATTTTGAGTATTTGAGCTATTTTAATATGCAACCCAACCAAACTAATATAGAATTATAAATAATTACAAGGAAAAGGTAAAATAACCACTATGTAATATTTTATGCAGATGATAGGATATTCATCTGCAAAAGAAAAGAGAACAAGCTAAAGACACAAAGCTCATGCGACACATTATTAAGGCAGCTGACTTCTAATTAGCAAACAAACAAAAACAATATCTGTACCTCTTTGTGTACATGTTAACCAGTTTCCTAACATCATAGAAAAAAATAACAACATTTAATATAACCACCAAAATTAAGCAGTCTTCCACCAGCTTCCAGATGGCTATGAGCAACATCTTCCTGTTGATATGTCACTGAATTGAGGGGAGCCTCCCTCTACGAGAGGTTATTGCTCTAGCTCTCTGCTGTCATCTCCACGTGCTGCTGGATAAGTCTTTTTAGCATATCAGCATCACAGTATCTTCACATGTAAAATAGCATGACAGGTATGTGAACACTAAAAAGGTATTAAGCATACAGACTACCTGACACATAAATAGTATAATATTCTCTTTTTAGAGGTCACTTATTACACACATCCACTTTTTACTTTATAACAGCTATTTCTTATCAAACTATCTCCAAATAAACAGAGAAAATACATTTAACATACATGTTTTCAATGAATAAATAAATGAAAGACTTGAGTTAAAGAAGAAAACCCATACAAACACCAACCAGCCAGTCTGAACAGATCTGTTTGTAAAAGAAGTCATGAACAAAGAATTCTTCATTTCTAAAAATTTATAGGATTCTATTTTCCTGGAGGTTTAACAGCACTGAACACACAGCACATGACCATGATTCCCTCTCCTTATCTCCCCTCTTGAACTAATTTAAAATTTTTCACCAGTATCTCATTGAATTTGTGTAACTTTTTATTTACTTTTAACTTCTACCAGAGTCAATATACACATAACAAAAGTTCATGTGAATATACAAATGTGAATACTTACACAACATTTCATTGAATAGAGAATGTGTACAACAGAAGACATGTTGTTTTATGCAAGACTACTTACATGTATCACTATCTATGCAAGACTATTTGCACTATTTATGCAAGACTACTTACATGTATCACTACTTACATGTATCACAAGACTACTTACATGTATCAATATCTGTTGGTCACTCACAAGTTACTCTAAATTTCTGTTCCTATGACAACATGATTATTTTCTACCCTAGTAATATACAAGTACATGATGACATGACATATAACAAAAATATCAGTTTCCCAGTATGACATTCAAAAACACCATCATCAGCCATCATTCAGTATTCTCATATGTTAAAATTAAAATTAAAATGGATTAAATTACCTAAAAAATGCAACATATTTCAAAAGGTAAGTTACATATTCCTAATAATGTCATTATGTTCCAAGTATTCTTGATTATGAAGTTAACAATATAGGTGGGGAATTCAAAATAAAGTAGCTTCATGATTCTGAGGAATTTCTAAAAAGCTTCTTTAAATTGGGCCTTATATTTGAAACATTGTATTTAGTGTATCTGGTTTCCTAGTCTATGTTATTGTCCATTTTTCCTCTGGAATTTTAGGCATATATTCTACACTAAGAAATTATTTTATATGAATGTAATTATATCATTTCATTTTTAAGGTGTCTCATGCATATACACATGTATATCTCATATATCATAGGTTAATTATTTAAAGACTCAAGAAGCTTAATGAGTGACAAGAAATTGTATCATGTTATATAACGAATTCTTATGTTTAAGTACTCTATACTCACACCCTTCATTTATAAACATATTAATATACATCCTTATGTATATTCTGCTAAAGTTGGAATATGTTCGAACAGGGCTTATTCCAAACATAATTTTTGTAAAATTCACAAAGTAACAGAGAATGAAAGAATATTGGAAAATTATAAATCAATAGCATATAACAATTTCTAATGAAGTGATTTTCCTCTAGAATACACAAGATGATCCCAAAATGTTTTAGGGATTTTAGGGATCCACATCTGTGAACCTGCACTTCAGTCGCCCCAGCACTGACAGAGAGGCCTGTCTCAGCTTACTATTTCCCAGAATCAGGACAAATGAATGGCCTGAAGGGAAAACTATTCCAGCAGCAAAACAAAACAAAACCTTCAGACTTTTTGCTGGAAACTGAGCGATCCAAAATTGCACAACAAGAGACAGAAAGAAAACGGCATACAGTAGCAGGAAGGCAATCACAGTTTGCAAGGCTTTCACGTGGGCCATGGTGCTGGCATCTCTGGACCCTTTGGCATTGTGCTGCATCTTCTTCAGATGTTTCCACAGAGAGAAGATTAGCAGGAGAAAAGTGATCAGGGATACAGTGAAGGGTGCAGAAAGGAAAAGAGTGTTGATGATTACAGTCATCCTAGAAAGTTGTGCAAACTTCCTTGAACAGAAACTGTAAGACAGGTTTTTTTTATGTTCACCAAACCAGAAATCAATATGTGGGCTTATAAGTACAATATTTAAAAACAAGAGGACCAGAGACACCAGCAGGGTCACTGACACTACCTTTTTAACTCTCCACTTGAGGTAAAGAAAAGCAGAGTTCGAAAAAGTAGCTATCTTGAGAAAATAAAAGATGCCCAGACTTGTAGCAAGCCAGATGCTGAAATGGTTGGTCACCATCCAGATAAAAGCAATTATTCTTATGATTTTTCCAGTCATCCACAAATCTGTGTTCTGCAAAGATATCACTACAGCTATGATTATTGTCCAGAGCACACCAAGTCTGGAGAGTGCCAAAGCAGTGAGGATTTGGTCAGCTAAAGAGAGCTTTCTTCTCTTGATCCAGTCCATGCAGTTCACCAGTGCTATGAATCCATTTCCTAAAGTTCCCGTTATGAATTCCACACTTAAAATGATTATCAGTGTTCTCAGCATAAGACTCATTGTCTGTAAAAGAATGTCCCAATTTCTAATATATTGCTGAAGATTTCTTAAGGCATTAATTTAAAATGCTATGTATATCTGACTCTTGAATATTCATAATGTACTGGCTTTTAAAAACTCTCATATACACTATGAAATTCAATATATAGATAGCAAAAATAACCTAAATGGTATATAAAACTTCCTAAGCCCTGACATTATTTCATTCTTTAAACACTTCAGAATTTATTCTGTACAGAGACTATGCACTCATTGTCCAAAGCTCTTCTGGAAGTGTTGAAAATAATATTTACCATTTTACTTTTTATAAGGTCTACATCCCCTCCCTTCCCCTCCCTCTGGTTGGGGGAGAGCCCCCAACCTCTCTAACACACACATGCACAACACACACACACACACACACACACACACACACACACACACACACAATATGCTGCCTAGGCAAGAGGAGAAATAAGCAGCCCCAAAGAACCATTTTTTTATAGCTAAAGAGCAGTCTAGTGACCAGAAATAAATACAGGAACAACTACCAAAGACAGCACAAAAACACATATAGTAAATCTCATAGATAGCAGATGAGGGTCACTGTGAAGGACTGAGGCTAATCTCAGTTCCTTGAAACAGTATTGAGCTAAGAAACTGAATCTCAAATATCTTGAAATTTCTCAAAAATGTCTCATATTTAAGGAAAAGACATCCCGAGAAAGTACATTAGGTCAGCATTACAACATTTTTAGGGAAAACATACCAACCCCATACAGGCAGGAAGGTTCCTGGCTTGACTCCTTTCCTGTAACAGAGAGGAGGTAGGAAATGTGACAGAGAGAAAAGCAAACAACCTGGGGGTGGGGCTTTGAGGAGGGGTGCTGGTACAGGAGATTCTTGGGCTTTTAGAAAAGAGAGAACTCCAGTCCCAAGTGAGGGCTGCACTCACCCCAGAGCAGGTCTTCCTAAGGCCCACAACACTGTACCTCTCATTCCAGATTGGACACGCGTTAGGTTTCCAATCAGCTTCTATGGAAAGAGGCTCTTCCAGCAAGGCAAGGATGGCACCAGGATAATTCCCAAAAATTATATCCAGAAAGCAAAATAACAAGTCAGCTCTGGAAAGAGGAACAGGGTCTCTATGCATTTCAGAGTCAGTTATATACTCAGATGTATTTAGAAGTTAGTGCATTTCTTTTTTTTGGGGGGGGGGGGAGTACCACGGATTGAATTCTGGGGCACTCAACCACTGGGCCACATCCCCAGCCCTTATTTTGTATTTTATTTAGAGACAGGGTCTCACTGAGTTGCTAAGTGCCTTGCCATTGCTTAGGCTGACTTTGAACTCACGATCCTCCTGCCTCAGCCTCCCAAGTGCTGGGATTACAGGTGTGCACCACCGTGCCTGGCCAGTGCATTTCATTTAAAAGAAAGAAATTTCATGACAAGTTTGAGACTGCCTTTACCAAATAATCAAAAGGAGTTTGACGAACAAAAATTCTATCCATGTATCTCTCTACTTACATCATTATTTCTACAATGATAATATCCTGCCTATAAATCTCCAATACTTATGGTTTTCTTTTAAATAAAATTAAATTGTTTCTGGACCCAATATTTAGTAAAAAATTCAAGCAAAAAATATTATTGAAGCTCCCTTCTATATAGATTTTATTGTGGTTTTCTTATATTGTTATTTTTTAACATATCTTTTCCATCAAAGAAGAAAAGTGTACTGTCCAATATAAGCCAGATAGATAATAGATAGATAGATAGATAGATAGATAGATAGATAGATAGATAGATTTAAACAGTGAAGCTATTCATCTCTTTGAGACTGTTAAGCTAGGCTCTCAGTAAGGACCAGCAGCAAGGTCAGCATAACTGACACCAGTTTGTAAAACTGAGCTCTTGGTCCACCTGATATTCACTCTTTAGGGAGAAGAGTAAGTACTAGCAAAAGAGACAGAGAATCAAGAATCAGTGCTCAGTGGACATGGACATAAGCAGGAGAGGGCAGTTTTCTTTCAGTGCTGCTCACAGCTCATGCGGGTTGAAGCCTGAGCACTGGCAGCATAGAGTCACTGGTGAGCATGCAAGATCAGGTTCAGGGAAGTCCTCGAAATAACACTTACAGAGAAGGTCCAGAAGAGAGCAGTGAAGAGGCCTTGCTGTCTGCTAAAATATAAACCAAAAGGAAACAAACAAGAAAACTGTATTTCTGAACTCAGCCTTCAAAGTGCTCACCCAGCTCTGAGCATAAGCCAAGAAGCAGAATCCAGTGCTAAGCCCCCTGATTAAGGACTCAAAATGCACCTCAGGGATAGTCAGAATGTCCTCATGTGGTGTTTCCCAAAGAATTGGAGCATTACCAGCAAACAGTCCCCAGAAGAAAGGGCACATATCCACATTCTCTGGGATTTCCAGATCTGACCTGATTCTAATACCTGGGGACCCCAGGCCCTGTGGTCCACTGCATGGCATGGGAATTTCTGAATATTGGTATCTCCCTAGATCTTGGACTCATGTCCATACCAAAGTTATTCTAATGGGGTTGCAGTTATTTACCTAATTGAAATGGACAGATTGAACTATTGGCAAAACTCTCACATTGCTCCTGGTCTCTATAATAATGGACATTATCGTATACCCTACTGACAGACAATGAGCAAAATATAATAACCACATTCTCCAAAGAATGAAATTAATTACTGCCACCATCAAAACAATGGAAAATAGAGGAGTGGTGCTCCTTCTTATGTCACTATTAAATTAACCTATATTGACCCTGCCATGGACAGGTGGAATATACAATGAATGCAGATTAATATAGATCCATTTGCAATAACAGATGCTCCAGCAAGCAGAACATTTATTGAGCCGAATGTCACTTCTGACACTTAGTTTCTGGCTATTGAATTGGTGAATGATGTTCCATCTGTAACCATTTTTGGGAAAAATCAGTCTAACATTTGTGTGTTAAGAGCTACAGCACACCTCACAGTGGTAGGTCAGGACTACATCACTTCTTCTGCTTCCTGTTTCATTAACATTTTCCAAACATTGTGCTCATTAAGTATAACATATGAGTGATATTATATTGATTAGTACTCAAAACAGGAAGTGGCAAGTTCCTGAAATATTGTAAAATATCATAACATTACAAAAGAGGAATATTCTACAGGAGGGAGAAGAACCTGAGAGGATTTAGGGACCTCCACCATAAGTAATATTCTAAGGGTCCAGTGGTCTGATCTTCACAGGCAAACATCTTTTCTAAAGTGTCATATCAAGCTACTTTCTATTTCTTTTCACTAAAAAGTCCCACAGTGTTTCTTGGGCCTATTTGGTGCTCTGGAGACAACATCACCACATTCAAGGATGTGGCACTAACTCATTTATGGAGTTTCTCCAAAAGCTGCTGGTTTCAAGTGACCCGAGAGTAGGAGAGGGCTCAACAGCGCGTACAGAATGATTTCAACATACTCTGCCCATTGCTCTGCCTGACGATTCAGCAGATCAAAGCTGATAGAGGCATTTGTAAGTGGCAAGGATGCTATGCATGTCTCTGACAAAACTCATAAGAAAAGAGTGACAAAAACCCACTGAATTAACATGAAGTCACCTCTTCTTTATCAGAAGAGTATTTTGTCTAAGAAATAAAATGGTAAAAACAGACAATTAAAACAATCATAAGGTCCCTCTAAGCACAGGGCCCTCAACAGCTGACAAGTCATATATTTCCAAAGCTAGTCACTGTTAGAGGGCATGAGTACACCTCAGTGCCCAAGGGGTGAACTGTATTGAACACAAATCTGTACATATCTTCAGGTATTTTGACAATTCCTGTTCTCTTGGTCATCATCTGTGTGATCCAGATTATCTTTCTGTTTTGCACTCTAACAACTCCATCCTGTGAGCTTGAGATCCAACTTTGTAAATGGCCACCAAGGAGCTGTATGGTTTAAGGCTTAAAAAACAGAGATGTTGGTTCTGCCTTGGGTAAACCCTGAACAATGGATAACTGTAGAAAGAAGAGAACTGAGAAGACCAGTTTGTACTCTTCTCCCTCTTTAAAGGACTAAAGCAGGGTCAGGTCCACTTTTGGAACCTCCTGGGGAAGTCCTGGGCATCAAGTGCCCTCATGCGCTCAGCACAATGATTCTCTCAGCTCATTGTGAACTGGCAGCCAGCAGAATAACACATCACCTCACATTGTTTCCCATCTTCTCTCCTCTCAGAGTCCATGTCCTCTGTAATTCCACCCTGGATCTGACTTTGACATATCATCAATTTAATCCCTGACATTGAATCTAGTTTTAGAAGCCCCAGGCTTAAGATATCCATTGAATTTTACAATTTTTATTTGTTCACTTTTCTTTGAGTTTACAGCATGTCAATAAAATGTTTATTTGGTGATCCAGGCACACTGTGGCACACACCTGTAATCCCAGTAACTTGGAAGGCTGAAGCAGGAGGATTGCAAGTTCAAGATCACCCTCAGCAATTTAGTGAGAACCTATCTCAATTTTTTTAATTGTTTTAAAAAGGGGTTGGAGATGTAGCTCAGAGGTACAGTATCCCTGGGTTCAATCCTAGATACAAGAAAAAGTTTATTTAGAAAGTTTACTATTAAAAATATATCAAAATAACATTCTATAAAGACAATGGTTGGGGTTGTGCTGGGATTGGAGCTCAGTGGTAGGGTATGAGAGACTGTGTATTTGAGATCCATCCCCACAAAAAGAAAAAAACAATTATTTACTAACTAAATTTTTAAATTTTTAAATCAAAAGCCATTTTTGTGTAGAAAATAGGCAACTACAACATATCACAATAATAAAGTCACTCATGGTAGAAAAAATATATGTAAATTTACCAGAATTTTTATATAATTTTTTAAAACTACTGTGTCATCTATTGTCTTGTCATCTAATTTTGGCGTTCCAACTTCTCTTCACTTCACACTCCTGATATAATTGCATCAAGTCTATAGTATAGTGATAGTCTTGGTAGAATTGTGGAATAGCTAGTCTTTTGCTCTGAGAAATGCTTGTATTTGATTAAACTTATAACCTCAACATAAAACAAGAACCGAGAAATCCATGCAGCCTGAAGATTTTGTGATGGGCTTATTTTTATTGGTTTACCTACCTTCATATATTTCATACATTCTTTCATCCATTTTATTCAGTAAAACATCATTTTTTCATAACATGCCTGGTGCTAGCTTCTAGGTGCTGGGAATAAACAGTAAATAAGACAAAGCGATCTCTGCTTCAATGATGCTTGTAAAGTACTGGGAAGATGAATGATAAACACATAAATAAATTAGTTGTGAAAATGATCTTACTTAAGTTTTAGATTATAATGTTAAGATTCCATAACACCAAGAATATAATGAGTAGAATTCAGCTATCATAAAGTTATACATCTCCTTCTTATAATAGAACTTGCCATTAATGGTTGTCAACCCACTTTCTCTCATTTCCACATTTTACACAAAATTATACTAAACCAGAACTTCAAGAAATTCTCTATAATTATCACATGAATTTCAAAGATGCCAACTTAATGGTTGCAGAAATGTTCATTGAAATATGTGTAATGATTTATGTATTATTTTTGTAGTAAACATATTTTTAAGATAGGAAAGGTAGAGTCCTCATCTGTTAAGCTCAAAAGAAATTTTAAGAATGAAAAATGAAGGATATAATTGGCATTTAAGAGGTCCAGATATGGTTTAAGAAAAACTGAAATATTTAAAATCAGATCTCAATATCAATAAAAGGTCTTTGTTATTACAGGAAATGCAAGAAATGAGTTTCCTATGTACTGAAATGCTAACAGCATTGAAATCAGGTCATGGTCATAATCCTACCTTCTCCATCCCTTTTATAGAAAGTTTCTTTTTCTAAGCTTCCCACTTCTTTGTATTAAATCCAGTGTTCTTTTCTACAACTTATGGTATTCATGCTTAATCTACTCTACAGATATCTATTAGTCTTGAATATTATTGTGTGCATATTTTATGATAATTGTTTAGTCTATTAAACATGAAATAAGAATCTTGAAAGAAATAAACTTACCTCAAATACACATCTTTGATATGTGATTTAGAATTCAATGTTTTGCCATCCAAAAGAGTTGGAGGTTCAAACACTGAAATCTAATACACTTTGATACATATATGTAGTACAAGGAATGATAGAAAACAAAAATTTCCTGAAATAACCTTACAATTCTACGTAGTGCATAAATACAAATCATAAATTCTTCAAATGGAGGATAAATAAAATGTGTATGTCAAACACACGTGGCTTCATAATTCTGAAACACATTTTGTGTCCTGTCGTGTTTTGTAATTATTTGCAAAATAAAATACCCGAGGGTATGTTATTGACAAGCATTCTCATGTTTTTCATACATACACACAAACATACAAGCTCGTATCTTTTTATTTAATAAGCATAGGTAAAAGGCTTTGTAAGAATATTCAGAAATTTCTCAAATATATATACACTATGAAAAAAGTGGTAAGAAGCATAAGATGTTGCAGATTCCATCAGTTTGAAATCTGCCAGAAGTCACATGGTGTCATTATTATTGATCTGTGAACTTGGTGGTTTCCGTTCTTTCAGACACCATCTTGCTTGCCACAAAACCGACAGAAAGGCCTCTTTTAGCTTCCTGTTCCCCCAAATCAGGATAAATGAATGGCTTGAAGGATAGAGCAGGCCAGCAGCCTGGCAGAGTAGCACAACAGGCCTCTTAGAACTCCAACCTGATACAGTTAAGGACACAAAGTACACAGCAAGTAACAAGAGAAAGGAGATCACAGTTTGTAGGGCCTTCACGTGGACCTTGGTGCTAGGGTCTTGAGATCCTTTGCCGTGGAGCCGCATCCTCCTGAGATGATTACACAAGGAGTAGATTAACAGCAGAGCACATATTAAGGATATAAAAAAGGGTACGGAGTTCAATAGAGTGAATGCAGTCATATTTAAAAAGTTTGTGATGTCCTTCAGTTTAGTATTCTGAGTCACATTCCCTATGTTTTCGTTCATCTGCCTTGCCTCCAAAAAGCTTGCTATCACAAGATAAGAAAAAAAAAAGCATGAAAGTCCCCAACATTATCACAAGAATGACACTCTTCTCTCTCCTTTTTAGGTGAAGAAAAATAAAGTTGGAGAAATTGGCTATCTTGAGCAAATAAAATATGCTGAGGCAAGTAGCAAGCCAGGTACTAAAATGGTTGGTTACTGCCCAGGAAATATGAATAAAATTTCCTGGTTGCTTTCTGTATATAACTGGATTGAGCACAGTTAAATACCAATTTATTGATATTACCCATAACAAACCAATTCTGGAGACAGCCAGAGCAGAGAGAATTCCATCAGCTGAGGAGATCCTTTGTCTGTGGATCCAGTCAATGCAGTTCACCAGCGCTATGAAGACATTGGCAAAATTTCCAATGACAAGTTCTGCTATTATGAGCATAGAAACAATGTTTGCTGGTACATTAATCATGTTGAAACTAGAGAGGAAACAAAGGAAAAAGAAGACAGGCCTAGTATCATTAGATGTGATTCCTTTAATATACTGAGCTTAAATTCTATGTGAACTTGCTTTCTGGATGCTCAGTGATATTCAGATTTCTTTTAAATTCTGAGACAAATGTCAAGCAGAAAATCACCACAGTGCTCATGGATGAATTCAATCCTGTTTGTGGAAAACAGTGTACTCCTATAATTGTTCAAATTAACTCTGATTCATCTCTCATCTACTTTATGTCCGTGTCACACCCTGGTATATTTCGTAGCTGACATCAGGGTGAAAGCTACATTCTCATTTGCTAGCAGGCAAATAAAGACATATTCTGTTTCATTGTTCCGCCAATTTTTCCTTGTTTAACCTCCTCATAATTTGTGTTCAGAAAGTTCAGTTTTTTGTTAGTAAAATTTTAGAATTCAATACTTAGAACATATAGTGAGTATTCAAATTGTTGGATAAAGCTTGGTCATAACTAGAATTATCACCTCTCTATATTTTTTAATATCAGATTTATGGAGAAAGAATCAAACTCTTCTTATCTAAAGCACCCCAGTTTTTCTTGGAAACTTCAGGAAAGCCCATACAGCTTAAAACCTGGTACCTCATAAGTAATACCTATGTGTAATTATTGTTTATAAGCAAGTACACATGTGTGCCTGCGTATGAGCGCACACACACACCTCACATGGTTGGAAGGAATTGTTGTCCTATAATCCCCAAAATGAGAAATGGATTTCAGGGAAGTCATCTAGGTTCAAATAGCTGTTTTTTCCTCATTAGGATTTCAATCCATTGTTAATATTTTTCAAGCATATTTCTCAGACCTTTGGTAAAGTTACCCCCTTGGGTCAATCTAATACTTAAATATTTATTATTGAATAAAAATAATCTGCAATTTTCTAAATATATCTTGGTCACTTAAAAGAACATGTGTTTTCCATTTTAGAATCTAAACTTCTTCACATATAAACATTCAGTTTTATTTTTCTCTACTTAATTCATTTTTGAAGATTTCATTTTTTAAGATTAGTAAGTGTTAAACTTAGACTGGGGTTTGGATTTTACTCCTTTTCAGTTTTATGGTATAATTGTTTTGAGGAGAGGATTTGGAGTCAGACTGTCAGGACAGAAACAGATTCTCTGTACAGTTATGGTGTTAGACTCTGCTTTATGACTACTCCCTTCTTCAGAATAACCATCAGTAAGATGTGGAGAAAAGTAACATACTCTTTGGGTGGTCTTGGGAGGAAGTTAGTATGCTAATTGTAAAAAGTGCTTCCTGTTTTTCCTGTCTAGTATACGGCAGACACCAGGGATTGTTAATTATATATTCAAATAAATGATACATTTTTAAAATAATCTTAAAAGTTACCTGTGAAAGGCTGTGGGTATAGCTCAATGATAGAGCACTTGAGAGGACCCGAATTTGATCCCCAGCCCACACACACACACACACACACAAAAGGTATTTGTGAGAATTTCCAGTTATAAGTTATGGTAGTTTAAAGAAGGCCTTATATCCTCCCACAACAACTACAATAAGAAAATTAAGTGGTTCTACCACCCAGCTACATCATTAGCCCTTTTTACTTTTTTTTTTTTTTTTTTTTTTTTTTTTTTTTTAAGAGGCAGGGTTTCCTGAGTTGCTGAGAGTTTTGCTAAGTTGCCCAGGCTAGCCTTCAACTTGCAATCAATCTTCCTGCCTCAGCCTTTCAAGTAGCTAGAATTGCAGGTGTACACTACCATATCCACCCAAATATTTTAGATTCATCAAAGGACTGTGCCAGCAAAGACAACCAGCTAAACTGAATTCCAGGAGTCATTTTAGGTGGGATCAACTTATATATTCAATACAATCCCTGTCACGTCCAAACAGCCTTTCTTTGCAGAAAGTGAAAAACTATTCCTAAAATATATATAAAATATTTTACATATGTATATAAAAAATATTCCATACATATAATGTATATTTATATAATAGTTTACATATAAATATATATTATATATGGAATATATACATACACATACATTTATATGCATACAAAAGGCTCAGGTGTGAAAATAATTTTATAAAAACAAAGTTGGAGGATTATTGTCTATGATTTCAAAGTTTATTACAAAGCTGAATTAATCAACATGGTGTGGTACTAAATTAAGGAGGCAAATTGACCAATAAAACCAACTGAGAGTTCAAAAACTAACACATTCACCATCAATTGATTTTAAAAAGATACCAAGGCAATTCAAAGAGAAGTGATTATTTTTATTGACAAATGATGCTGGAGAAACTGAATATCCTTATTCATAAAGATGAGTATAAGCCCTTTTTGGGATCAGTCTCCAGCACAGCAAAAGCAAATAAAATTATATCCAATAATAAATTTTGAAAAACTGAATGACGGTATGGAAAATGAACTTTAACATTTGCTTCCATAATACAAAAAGTGGATTTGAGGTGATCATAAACATAAATACAAATACATACATAATACAAATACTTCTAGCTGGGTGTGGTGGCACATGCCTGTTATCCCAGCAACTTGGGAGGCTGAGGTAGGAGGATCACAATTCAATACCAGCCTCAGCAACTTAGTGAGGTCCTAAGCAACTTGGAAAGACCCTGTCTCAAAATAAAAAATAAAAAGGGATAGGGATGTGGCTCAGTGGTAAAGTGCCCCTGAAAAAAAACAATACTTCTAGAATAAAAATGGTATAATATTTTTGTGATCTTCAAATAGGCAATGATTTATTAGCTAGGACATACACATACAAAATAATGCTACACATAAAAGAAAGGAATTGATACTTTGGTAGAAAGACACCATCAAGAAAATAAAAATGCTTGCTATAGACTTGGAGGAAAAAAATACAAAGATGTAGATAAGACAATGGACTGGTCTTTATGGATGTATCTACAGTAAACACTCTTTTAAGTCAATCCTAAGAAAACAAGCATCTAAATTTGTGGGAAGTAGACAAAAGATTTAGACAGATTCTGAACAAAACAAGATATAATAAGCTCATTTTTAAAAAAATATTTATTTATTTGCTTTAGTTGTACACAATGCAATGCATTTATGTTTACATGGTGCTGAAGATCGAACCCGGGCCGCGCACGTGCTAGGCGAGCGCTCTACCGCTGAGCCACAACCCCAGCCCCATAAGCTCATTTTTTAAAGATGCTCAACACCATAACTCATAAGGGAAATGTCAATTAAAGCTACAGTGATTACCATGTCAAGCCCAGTAGAATGCTAAAATTTAAAAGACTGAGTATACCAGATTTGGGCAATAATATGAAGGAACTGAAACTCTCACATACATCTTCTGTAAATATAAATTAATTTAGTTGTGTTGGAAGGCAATTTAATATACATATTTCTTGCTATCTGCTATTCCACTCTGTGTATATTCATTTGTTCAATATAAACAGCAACCTATGTCCACAAAAAATAAAATAAACATAAGGATGTTTATTCACTAGTTAAAAACTGGAAAGAACCTAAATGTATATCAAAAGAGGAATGAATTAATAGACTGGAATATTCATAGAATGAAATGCCACTCAGCAATAAAAGAAACTAATCATACATATAACTACATGAATTATATCTGAAAAAATATGTTGAGTGAAAAAGAACTAGACAGAAAGAGTACCTATAATATGGTTCCACTTATACTAATATAGGCTAATATAGGCAAAACTAAGGCAGAAATCATGTAAGTATCTGGAATCCTACTGCAAAAGAGTATAAATTAACCCTTGGAGGCAATAAGATTGATTGTGGTTATTGTTTCAAGAGTGTATATAATTGTTAATGTTCACCAAATTATGCATTTTAAATGGGCAAATTTTACTATATGTCACTGCAGCTCACTAAATTTTTAAAGTAACACAATAAATAAAAATGCAAAAATGAAGGAAAAATAAACATTTTCAGACAAACAAAATCCCAGCAGGACCACACAAGTAGAAATTCTATAAGATGCTCTTCAAAGGAATCTGATCCCAGATGGAAAACCAGCAATATAGAGCCAGACTTATCATCTGTGGTTTTCACCATTATTGAGCTAAATATAAAGCTTTGATGCATGCTGCTTATATATTTTTAGGAGACATATGTTTTCCACATTTTAAAATTTTTATTATGTTATGATGGCCCTAAAGAGATGTTCAAGTGGACCAGAATTTGGTTTGTCTTTGTATGTATTTGTCTGTTTATGCAAGATATATCTCCCTTCTAGAAAACAGAACAGCACTCTTATATCTGTACTAATGACTTTTTGTTTCCTATATGAATCTATTCTGAGGCTCTGTAGTACAATTGAAGCAGCAAGCATTCCCTGTCTCTCTTAAGCAAGTGAGAACAGTTTTGCCTCTTATTGTGTGAATATGACACCTTTTTCTTCCTTTGGAGAATATCAATAAAACATGTCATGTTGTCTCTAACTGGAAAGGAACTCTGTTCTGAGTGAGATTAGATAGATTAGGAAATGCAAAACACTAACACTCTGAGAATTACCAAAAATTAAAGAAACAAAATTCCTACTACTTTAAATAAACTGATACTTTAAAAAAAAAATCTGGTACAGATTGCTAATTTAGAAGCATTTTTCTACAAGAAACTAAGTTCATCCCATCAAAATTTCAACAGATTGGGCAGGCTCCATACATTTCATTTGAAGACAGCCTCCCACAGTATTTTCAGCATGATGTATGTTTTACTTTCTATAAGATTTGGGATTGCTAATTTGAAATTTCTAAACCTCTTATACTAACTGGTTTACTAACGAACTAATATGCCCACATAATGCTAAGATATAAAAAATGTCAATGTGTTCAAATAAACTGAACAAGAATTATAAAAATTCTTCATATCAATAGCAATTCTCATGTTTAAATATTAGTTTAAATTAACTACCAGTACTCATTCAAGTTTAAAACCTTAGACTAATATTAAATTTCTAGGTAAGATTGATTATTAAAATGCTGTCACCAAGCCGGGCGCGGTGGCGCACGCCTGTAATCCCAGCACTTGGGAGGCTGAGGCAGGAGGATCACGAGTTCAAAGCCAGCCTCAGCAATGGTGAGGCACTTAGCAACTCAGTGAGACCCTGTCTCTAATAAAAATACAAAAAAGGGCTGTGGGGATGTGGCCCAGTGGTTGAGTGCCTCTGAGTTCAATCCCTGGTACCAAAAAAAAAAAAAAAAAAAAAAAATGCTGTCACCAAATACACATATATACAACATCATATATATGTAACTTTAATTTTTATTTTTACATATCATGTGGTGGCTATTTCTTTGGGTTATATTAACAAACATGGAAGTTGGTGTGCCAATTCAAGCAAGTGTGGAGGGAATGTATATGATGTAGAAAGCTGTAATACACAAGCTTAAAAATTTTGCAGTTCAGTTAATATAGTCATTTTTCATAAACTTCAATTACTAACTTCCAGTTTTCTCTTTTAAAAACAAATTCATGGGCTGGGGTTGTGGCTCAGTAGTAGAGCACTTGCCTAGCATGTGTAAGGCACTGGGTGATTCTCAGCAACGCATGTAAATAAATAAATAAAACAAAGGTCCATCAACAACTAATAAAAATGTTTTTAAAAAAAGACAAGTTCATTACTTTGACTTGTAATTAATAACAGTACCTAGAACTGTAGCAAGGATTTAAGACTCTTCAATTTTGCCTAAAACCATCCAGTGGCTAGCTAACAACAAGATTAAAGACTTGGCATTTCTGTCTCCATTTTGCATCTGTCTCCTTTGCTCTAAGTCACCTTGGAATCTCTGAACCAGGTCTAGTCTGATAAACATGAAAGTTGCCCACCCAGGCAAGGGCAACTTTCTTTATTGGGCAAGGCCTACCTGACCAATCCTGAGATAATGAATAGACCACATGATCAAGATCAAGCCTCCAGCTGTACAAAAGCCCAAACTTGCCCTACTTCCCTTTAAACAAAACTTCAGGGTCATTATCAGCCTTTGGGAGACAGGATTAAGGACGTGAGCCCCTTTTCTTCCCAGTGTAGTAGCTACTTTGATTAATGTTCTTTTCATATTTTTCACCATTATCTTTTCTGTTTGGGTTTTTGGGCAAGTGGCCAGACCTGATTTATTAGATTCTAAGAGTCAGACTTCTGGCCTAGGACTCTGGTAACAGAACCATGCTAGGAACAAAAATGGACAAGGAGTATGACTGCTTTGTAAGGACATGGAATGCACTTTGGTTTTCAAGAAAAAAGGAAATGAAGAAATAGAGTCGTATTCCCCTACCCTTCAATAAGGACCTCAATGATGCATTTTAGTAAGTAGTATGTCTAAGATGTTATTGGGTTAACACTCATCAGTGCCTAGAAAAGCTTTCTGTGACATAAGAAGGACTCTAAAAGAATGTGATAATGAAGAAATGGAGAGGGGACCTGGCCATGTTCCTCATCTCCAGTCTTTAGGAGAGGATCTAAACAGTGTGACCCTGGTTGTAAAGTAAAGGAATGTACTCATGTAAGATCTTTGAAAATCCATCTGTGCGGTGGGCAAGCAACCTGTCCTATATATTACCCCTGCTTGTAGGCACCTTGTGACCCTCCATTGTGTCCTGGCCTGCCGCCACCAAGAAGAAAAGAAAGGAATAAAAAACTGAATGGAGGAAATAAAGAGGGAAGAGAGGTGGCTCAACAGTAACAGGTTTATTGGGGACAAACCTGCAGAGGGAGCCCAGTGGAGACCAAGACCCATCTTCTGCTTATAGCCTGGGGTAGTATAGGGGAGTGAAGAGGAGGGTTTTGTGATTAAGCCATTGCTAAGGGATTGTAAGGGAAGGGTCCTTGTGATGCCACCTTCATATGTGGAAACCACTTTGGGTTGGTTTGTGTGGTTTTTTTTTTTTTTTTAATTTAAGTCCCAGATAACAATTTCTTCTTTACATGATAATGAAGTATTGCCAGGAGTTTAGGTCAGATTGATTCAGAGTGACTGACTGTTGTTCTAAGATGACTGTTCTAAGATAAGTGTTGCTCTAAGATGAGTTGACTCTTGTTCTTATGGAGGATGTGCTTCAAAATGACTTTGCCTCTGTCAAGTTCTTACTAACAACTAATAATGCAACAGGGACCTATTTCATGGTTTGAACATAACCCCTGCTGCTCTGTCAGTTTTAAAACTGACATTTTCTTTTTTCTTCCTCTTCTCCTTCTCCTGGTCCCAAACCTTGAGAGAAGCAGGAGTAACCTTTTCCCCATCTTAGGCTGAGTTATCTGTTCTTAAGCACCCACACCACAGAAATGAAGTAATTTAGACTTTGGGACTAACACCAGAAGATCTAAGAAATGGCTGTCTCTCAAGGCTACAAGTAAACTCTGACCCCTAACAGGGTAAAATTGAAATGTAGCCTTTGAATCACCTCTTTAAAAAGCCCTCTGTTTCCCTTAACAGGTAGAATCACAGTTGCTGGGACAGGAATCCCTGTAGTTTCTCCTTTGCTAGCCAAGTAATAACACTTCTTCTTTCTTTCTTTGTTTTCTTTTCCAAAACTTTTTCCTCATTATTGTATTGGCACTGGGGACGAGGACTGGGCTTTCGGTAATAACAAAATGTCCAAAATCTCTCTGTTGGGTCCTCCAAATGCTTTCTTTGAGATGGGTAATAGTACACTTGGGACCTTTGCAGCCCTGAGGCTGAACAAATGTATAGGAGGCCACTGGTTTAGACTAAGCTCTAAATCCAAAATAGAGTTGTTCATGCTGAAGGTCAATACCACAAAGCAAAACTAAGTTGTTTATCTGACCTGCCAAGAAATGAAAGAGAGAAAGAGAGAAAAAGAGAGGCATAATAGCCAAATCCCCAAATAGGCCAGTTTTAGTAGCTATGATAAGAAAGTCTCCCTGTCTTAACATCTACAAAGAACATGACTCTGAAACTACCAACCAGCTTTCTGTTCAGTTTTTGCTTTCTTCAGTCCCTTTCTGTCTACAGAGCCAATGCCTGGCTCAATTCATCAGAATACTCTATTTTACAGAATAAGGTATTGCTAGATTCTAGAATTATAAATAAAAGCAAATTAATATACTTTAACTAAATTTGTTTTACATTTTTTTTTATTTGTTCTAATTACTTGTACATGGCAATAGAATATATTTATGCACTTTGATATATATTTCATACATAAATGGAGTATAATTGCTCATTTTCTGATTGTACATGTTGTAGAATCACATCGGTTATGCAGTCATATATATACATAAGGTAATAATGTCTGTTTCATTCTACTATCCTTCCTACCCCCTTATCCCTTCCCCTCCCTTTACTCCCCTCTATTTAATCTAAAGTAACTCTATTCTTCCCTAGCTCCCCCACCCCCGCCACATTGTAAATTAGCATCTGCATATCAGAGAAAACATTCAGCTTTTGGTTTGGGGGGATTTGCTTATTTTGCTTAGCATGATATTCTCCCACTCCATCCATTTACTGGCAAATGCCATAATTTCATTCTTTAAAGCTGAGTAATATTCCATCATGTATATATACAGAGAGAATATATATATATACATATATATACATATATGTATATGTATATATACCACATTTTGTTTATCCATTCATCTGTTGAAAGGCACCTAGGTTGGTTCCATAGTTTAGCTATTGTGAGTTGAGATGCTATAAACATTGATATGACTTTGTCACTGTATGCTGATTTTAAGTCCTTTGGATATAAACTGAGGAATGGGATAGCTGGGTCAAATGGTGGTTTCATTCCAAGTTTTCTGAGGAATCTCCATACTGTTTTCCATAATGGTTGTACCAATTTGCATTCCCATTAGTAATGTATGAGTGTACCTTTTCCCCCATATCCTTACCAACATTTATTGTGGCTTGTATTTTTGATAATTGCCATTCTGATTTGCATTTCTCTAATTTCTAGAGATGTTGAACATTTTTTTATGTATTTGTTGATAGATTGTATTTCTTCTGTGAGGTGTCTGTTCAGTTCCTTAGCCCATTTATTAATTAGGTTATTTGTTTTTATGGAGTTAAGTTTTTTGGGTTCTTTATACATGCTGGAGATTAATGATTTATCTGAGGTGCATGTGGTAAAGATTTTCTCCAAATCTATAGGCTCTCTCTCCACATTATTGTTTCTTTTGCTGAGAAGAAGCTTTTTATTTTGGATCCATCCCATGTATTGATTCTTGATTCTACTTCTTGTGTTTGTAATGTTTTCTTCAGAAATCATGGAACTGACACTGGGTCACTTCCAAGACTACTTCAAAAATCTGGCACATTCATTGGCGTTCAATGTGCTTTTGTGGCCCTGAGTCACAATGCTGTGGACACCATATAGAGAAACAAACTAGAAATAGGGATTGAGGTGTATGTGGGACCTCAGCTTTTCCAGCCTCCAGCTCTTTAAGTCTTCATGTTACAGGCACTTAGAAAAAACATTTAAGATGACCCCAGACACTGTTTGACAACAACCTCAAGAGATAGCCAGAGCCAGAGAACTCAGCCAAGTTGCTCCTGCACACCTAACTCATAGAACCCTAAAAGAGGATAATGATTATTGATGTTTCAAACCACTAACTTTTAAGGTCATTTATAATATAAAACATATGCTAATGTATCAAGGGATAGTTTCTTTCATTAGATGGGATTTATTTTTTCAATGTGGAATAAAAGATGAATGTCAAGAGGCTAAAGAAGTTGACCGAACTAGATAATTTCAGGCATCCAGGAATAGAATCCCATTCCTGGAGCTATGTTTTACTTAATCTTTCAGTTTAGAAAACTAAATTAAGGTATTTTCCCAGCCCTCCTTAGAATTATGAAAGCCACTGAGATGGCATTTTGACCTGTCAGGTTAGCTAGGATAAACTGCATCCCCTAGAGTGTTTTCTACTATATTTCCCATGGGGGTGTCCTACTCTGGAGATTCTAAAAGTCAGGAGGGCTAAAGAGCAGAAAGGAGGAAACAGCTGTTTTGTAGTTCACATACATTTTCCATTATTCATTTAAACACCAGTTCTGGTACTTCTGGGAAGGTACATTGCAGGTATAGTTGAGGTCTCAAAGCAATTGATTATGAGATAATCAGAAGGACAGTTTTCCAGAGAGGACCTGACTTCATCATGGAAACACTTTGAAAAGGGTTTATATTGGCTCTGAAATTAGAAGACTCAAGGCTAATTCTTAGGCCACTTATGTGCCTTTGACTTTATGACAAACCATCCAACTTCTACAGGATGCCCTTGTCACCAAAGTGAGCAGCACCAAGAATAGACATTTCATTGCATGCATTGGGGGTCTCGTTCATGTTCACAGGGTGGGAGGGGGCATCTGCCTATGATATGCCCTTGCTATTTTCTCTCTGTTGACATTGGGTTCCCATATTACAATATCTTACAGACACTGCTTAGCAACACCCCCAACTGCTTAAAACAATTCCCTATAATAAATATTAGTGACTCTGATTCTCTGATTGGACCCTGATAAACACACATTGTGAGATCTATCTCCTATTGCATTAATTATTATAGCTGCCTAACAAATCACCCCCAAACCTTGGCAGTTTAAAACAAAAAATATTTATTGTGTCACAATTCCTATGGGTCAGGAATCTGGGTGCAGTCTAGCTAGATGCCTCTAGCTCTAGTTCTCTCACATGGCTGCGATAAGAATTTGGGGACACAGAAAAAGAAAGATAGACTGAGTAGCAAAAGAGAAGCACATAAGACATTGGAATGCAGGAAATACTCATGAACCTTTGAAATGCAAAATAATCATTCTTGAGCAACCCAGCCATGTCCTTAGCTGGCCCTTGGCCTGAGCCATGCCCTTGTCTGCAAAAAAAAAGTAACTCATGAGGGCAACATGCAAATGCAGGGAAAACTGCCATGAAATTGTGTAACTCACCAGGCATGGTAGCACATACCTCTAATCCCAGCAACTTGGGAGGCTGAGGCAGAAGGATCTCAGGTCTCAAGCCAGTCTTGGCAATTTAGTAAGACCCAAAGTAACTTAGCAAGACCCTGAATGGAAATAAAAAATGAAAAAGGCTGGGGATGTCACTCAGTGGTGAAGCAATATATATATATATATATATATATATATATATATATATATATATATATATTATCTGTATATATACATGATGGAATATTACTCAAGCCGCGCCCAGCTTGTTATCAGATTCTTAACCATAAATTCTTACAGATTTTATGGTTAGGAGGAATTATTCTTGTCTCCCTGAGTTGCAGGATCTGGTCTGTGAAAAGAGTCACAAAAGTCTTCCCCCTTCATTTTTTATTTTTTATTTTCTCCAGCAGCAGAAAGACTGAATTTTTTGAAAAGCAAATTCAAATCAAATCCTGCAATTAGATGAATCATATAGAAAATTAAATTGAAAACCTCATAAACTTTGTATTAAAGTCAGGGGATTTGTTTAAAAGGAATGGAACCAACTGGGCACGGTGGTGTATACCTGTAATCCAGCAACTCAGGAGGCTAAGGCAAGAGGATCACAAGTTTGATGCCAGTCTGGACAATTTAGCAAAGCTGTATCTCAAAATAAAAAAGCTGGGCATATAGCTCAGTGGTGAAGCACCCCTGGGTTCAATCCCCAGTATGCAAAAAATAAAAATAAAAGAAGGAATGAAACCCTGGAAATTAGGATGGGGGCATATGGGCAGATTCCAAATGATCAGAAACCCTAAAGTCTGCACAGACACCTTTACCAAGAGAAGCAGCCTTCCTCCCCTCAGTGAGGAAGCCTGCCTTCTTTTGCCTCAAAACCCTGTAATGAGTTTTCCTGAGGCGGTTGCCTTACAGAGGAATGCTGTCCTCTAGAAATATCCTTACCTCATTTTTCAGCCTACAATCACACAAATGACAAGGTGCAAGAACCCCAAATTATAAGGTATAAGGTGTGATTCAGGACAAGGGAAAATACATACCAAAAGAATTATTAAGATCTTGTAAATTTTATATTGACATATGTGAACCATATGAGTGGAAATTCATCTTAATGAGGATATTATAATACAATATGTTATAATATATATAACTATTACAAAACTGAGGCCTCTCAGAAAACTGAGGCAACATGAAGATAACCCCTTTAAGCCCCAATTCCTGCAATCAAATAAAAAATATTGTGGACATGTCACTCAGAGTTACAGGCATTAGTTTATTGAATGGATAGGAAAAGGGAAAGGGGACACTCTCAAAGGAAAGAGAGTGGATCCTCTCAGAAAGAAGAGTGCCAGCATGTCTCTCCTGCACTCCAGTTTTATGGGACCCCAGAGACATTTCCATAGAGTCCTGCCTATGTCTGGCTCTTGATTTTTGACTAACAGCAGGATGACATAAAACATTTAATTCCCCACTACCATGACAACTCTTAAGTCACTTTGGTCCATGCTGACCAGTTCTTATCAGATTCTTTTTTTTGTTTGTTTGTTTGTTTGGTACCGGGGATTGAACTCAGGGGCACTCGACCACTGGGCCACATCCGCAGACCTTTTTTGTATTTTATTAGAGACAGGGTCTCACTGAGTTGCTAAGTGCCTCGCCACGGCTGAGGCTGGCTTTGAACTCATGATCCTCCTGCCTCAGCCTCCCAAGTGCTGGGATTACAGGCGTGCGCCACCGCGCCCGGCTTGTTATCAGATTCTTAACCATA
Organism: Tamias sibiricus; assembly: GCA_025594165.1. Taxonomy (NCBI): domain Eukaryota; kingdom Metazoa; phylum Chordata; class Mammalia; order Rodentia; family Sciuridae; genus Tamias; species Tamias sibiricus. Next base: position 76,074,035 of record CM046661.1, read on the forward strand.
AATTCTTACAGATTTTATGGTTAGGAGGAATTATTCTTGTCTCCCTGAGTTGCAGGATCTGGTCTGTGAAAAGAGTCACAAAAGTCTTCCCCCTTCAAGGAAACTTGGGTTCCTCTTATCAATATTATTTTAGGCCTATGTTTATCCAGCAGATAACATGTAGTTTGCTGAGGACAGTGACATATCCTATCCACGTAAGCAACACAGGATTGCCTGTAAATTGTTTCTTGGCAAAGAAAGTATGTGGGGGTTAGCACAGTTAGCCCATTTTACAGAATTATTCCCTTAACCTCATGTTCCTACCACTCTAATCTTTCTGTCTCCTATCATTATAATGAATATAATAATTTGGCTCACTAATAGATATTCTCCCCACCCACCAAAAAATGGCAAACAAGAGAGTTGCGTAGGTTGTGTCCAAAATAGTGATGTTTTTCCTAGTGATATAAATACTAAAAAACATTTTTTTAGTTGTAGATGGACACAATATCTTTATTTATTTATTTTTATGTAGTGCTGAGGATCAAACCCAGTGCCTCACACATGGGAGGCAGGTGCTCTACCACTGAGCTGCAGCCCCAACCCCTTAAAACATTTTTGAGTTTAAAAAAAAATGTAAACATTTTTCAATGCAATTAACTCTGGAGATAAATTTTTTAGGACAATATCACCAAAAAAAAGTATTCTGGTGTTTAAGCCAATAATGTAATTTGTGGATACATAATGAAATCATTAGAAAAATTCCTATCAAGAATTTTCCTAATTCTGCCACTAATCACACATACTCCAATTCAACTGAATGAAATACCTGAAGAGAGAAAAATTTTAATCCCTAAGAATATAATTATAATTTGCTTCACTTTGCCATATCTTTTATAGTGTGACAGGTATCTAATGCATTATTGAACAGTTCTAATTGAGAAATCTTTTAAGATTTTTTGTGGGCATGAATTCTGTTTTACATAAAAGTTTGTGTTCCTATTAAACAGTTCTGCTAATCCTAAATAGTAACAGTCTATTTGTAATTTTAATTTAAAGGTTAAATTCCATTTTGTTAGTATGCAAATATGAGAGTAATTTGCACTGATTTGCAATTTTATCCCTAAAGCTTGGATCGTTTGGATCCTAATGCCAGCTTTCCTGAATCTCTACTCACAAAAGAAAGGTTGAAAACTTGCACACATAACTTATGATAGGGGGCTTAGTTGTAGATTTTCTCATTTAAGTAAAACAAGAGAAAGGTGCAAATATCTGGGGAAATGGTCATTAATCTTTTTTATAAAGTCATAGACCACTGAAGTCAATGAAATAAAAAATGTGAACTTGATGTGAAACACAAAGCAAATTAAGAAAGGAGAGAAACATCTTTAGACAAATGGGCAGCAGGGCATAGTGGTGCATGCCTGTAATTCCAGTGGATCTTGAGGCTGAGGTAGGACCATCCCAACTTCAAATCCAGCCTCAGCAACTTAGTGAGGCCCTAAGCAACTTAGTGAGACCCTGTTTCAAAATTAAAATATAAAAAATGGTGAGGATGAGGATCAGTTGTTAAGTGCCCCCAGGACCAAAAAAAAAAAGCAAATGGGCAGAGGAACAGAATAATTGTTTAGAACATTTGCTATTGCTGATGTCTTGTTCTTATGCAGTAACTAGAAAAGGAGTGTAAGTCCATTATTTAAATGTAAATACCCATGAAGAGAATAGAAGGTACAACCATCTAAATGTACTTGTTCTTTTTCACTCCACCTTTCTACCCTCTGGCTCACATAGTTAATATTTTTGATGACTTACATGATGTTCATGAGCCAGAAATCATAGACATGGATAGATAAGGGTGACCAGATACAGGGACTAATCAGGAATTTCATTGTAAAGCCAGTGCAAGTGGTTCCATAGCCACTTGGGAGAGTTTGTCATTGCTGCGTACAGTTCACTGTTATGTTTCTACTTTTCTCTTCTAAGTGAAAGGAGTTTGTTCTTTCAATTACCCATGTCCCTATTTATCAATTTTATACTTGGAGTTGGGGAATAGATGCAGGTATTCATCTTGTGATTTTTGTTTTTATTCATTTCCAGACCATGAGGAATCACATTAGAAGTGATGGTGAGGATTACCTATCATCCAGAAACTCTGGACTTAAAGCCAATATAACTAAATTTAGAACTTCAATTTGTATTCCCAGGGAAGGAGGATAAGTGTGCTTCATACGTAGGATGAAAGGTACACATGATGATTTAAGATTAGGCATGAAAACTATGGCAGATACCATGAACTCACCAAAATCCTCATTCTTCTCTTCTTCCTGAGCTCAGGAGAGTATATCTCCCAGTCTAAAGTGCAGTTAGGTGTGACTGAATGACTGAGTTATAGCCAAGAGAATATGAGAGGTGTAAAAACTTTATGACCCCCAATAGTACTGCCTCACCCAAACACACACACACATACACACACACACACACACACACACACACACACACACAGAGGCAAATGACCTCTGGGCAATTATGAAAATTATATTGAAATGTGTTAAGTCTTCTATCACCTGAATCAACAAATATCTGCAGAGAGAAAGGATGAATGGAGTGCCATACAACTGCAAAAAGGACTTAAGAAGATTGCTATGGAGTGTTATAGAGTCATTCCTAATAATATTTTTAATTTTTTTTTCCTGTTGTTGTCTGGTTTGACTTGGTTTAGTATCAGGGATTGAACCCAGAGGCACTTAACAACTGAGCCACATCTCCAACCCTTTTTATTTCACTTCATTTTTTAAATTTTGACACAGGGTCTCAATAAGTTGCTTAGGGCCTAACTAAGTTGCTGAAGCTGGTCTGGAATTTGCAATCCTCCTGCCTCAGCCTCCTGAGTTAATGGGATCACAGGCATGCATCACCATGCCCAGCTGTATTATTAAGTGTTTTTTTTTTTTTTAAAGTAAGATACAAGCTGGGCGCGGTGGCACACACCTGTAATCCCAGCACTTTGGGAGGCTGAGGCAGGAGGATCGTAAGTTCAAAGCCAGCCTCAGCAACGGCGAGGCACTTAGCAACTTAGTGAGACCCTGTCTCTAAATAAAATACAAAAAAAGGGCTGGGGATGTGACCCAGTGGTCGAGTGCCCCTGAATTCAATCCCCGTACCACAAAAAGAAAAAGAAAAAAAAGTAAGATACAAAACAATATATATAGTATGCTATATATCATCTAAGAAAGTGTGGAAGTCCTAACCAGAAACTAATTTTTTTTAATGGTTAGCTTTAAGAAAGAAAAGGAAAGGAAAAAAGTTAGGCTTCTCTGAATATACTTAGTTTTGAAGTTTTGAGTCTAATACTATAAAAATTTATTAAATAATCATAAAATTACAAAGTTAAAGGAATATTAATCTCTAAAAATAACAAAAACAAGGAATGTTTGATGTATTTTTGATGCAGGCTGTTTGGTGTACACTTTAACTAAAAGAAGAAATTGTTTCAAATTATCTTAAAACATGGTATTTTGACTTTTTAATATCCACAAAGATATATCCTAAAATAAAAGAACTCTCAAATTGTATCATACTTATGTTGCTAGAATTACCTAGGTATTATTAGTTTGAAACTATTATACACACAGAAGCACACAAATTATGTAAATGTTATTAGATACCAAGATTTTTAGAATGAGAGAAAAGAAATAGTATACAAAATTTGAATTAGAAATATCAGTATGAACTCATTAAAATGTTTAGAAGAATCTATTCCAGTAGTTTACACATAAAAGACATTTATTAAAAGGTATCAGAGTCTTTACAAGGTCTGAAGAAGCAAATACAAAAGCTAGGTATTTAAACATAGTGGGTATGTCAGATATTTTTTAGATATTTTATACCATCGCCAAGTTTCTAAGCTTTCCAGCTAGCTTAATAATACATTTAACTTCATTAAAATATAATTTGTATATAAATATATAACTCTTACCCAAAGACACTGTACCATTTTGTATCTCCTCCAGTAACACATAAAGATTCCAGTTACCCCACATCCTCACCAACGATTAATATTGTGTTTCCAGTTTTCTCTCTCAATTTTTCTCTTTATGTTTACACAACTTTTATTAATCTACTTTCATTGATCACTGATTCTTTCTCTCTACTGTGTCCAGTCTGTTGATAAATGGCAAAGAAATCTTTCATCTCCAAAACTGCTTTCCATTTGTAGTATTTTCATCAGAATGCTTTATGTAATTCCCATCTCTCTGCTAAAATTTCCCATTTATCCACACTTTATTCACCTTTTCTACTACATTTTTAACATGTCATGATTATTTTTGAAGTCTCTTTCTGATAATTCCAAACCCTGGGCCATTGTTTCCTCTTAATTATGGTTACTAGTTTGGTGGGCAGCACATATATGTAAATTCTGAGTTAAATATTACCAAGAAATAGGCATGCCTCTTACTCTGTGAAGATATTAGTTATGTGAAATTGAAGCAATCCGATCCATCATTTATCTGCCTTTAGATTAAAATTACTCCAATGGTAGAATGCCACCGCCTGTATTTAGTGGGAAGACTGAAGTAACAACCGAGTTCTCTTATCTTACAGTACTATATTCACAAGTCTGACAGAGGTTTCATAGTCTGAGAGTTTAAAATCAAGTTCTTGACAGGGCTTTATTGCTTTCTGGAGACTGAAGGGGAGACTCCATTTCCTTTCCATTCCCAGCTCCTAGAAATCACTTCCAGCCTATGGCTTTTGGCTTCCTTTGTCCATCCTCAAAATCAGAAATGTCTTCATGTCTTCTCTCTCTCTCTCTCTCTCTCTCTCTCACACACACACACACATACACACACAATTAACTAACAACGACAGTCTACATTTAAGGTCTAGTGATTAGACTGGATCCACCTACATAATCCAGGACATCTCCCATCCCAAGGTACATACCCTTGATCACATCTGCTATGTTCCTACGCCATATGAATCAACATACTATCAGGTCCCAAGAATTAGGACATGAACATCTTTGCCATGTACTACAAAGGGGGCCTTCTTGGTTATCCTGCCCTATTCCTAATGTTTAGGAAACCTGGTAGAGGCCCAGAGAAAAGAGCTGGTATTTACAAATATCTGAAGTTCCCAAGGATTCAAAACTGTCCCACTAACCTACACTCAACCACCCTAAAAACTGTTAAAATTTCAGCCTACGTTTATGGCAGGTATCTCTTCTTTGTGAATTCTACAAAGATAAAACAGTTCACATATTCTACTTGGAAAGGCTGGTCATCTTTCAAAATTCAACTTACCTACTCACCTTGCAACCTCAGCTCTAACAACCACAAAATAAATTATGACTTTGTAGCCAGTTTATTTTCCTTGTTACAGTAAAAACAACATTTTCTCATGGTTTCCTACTCCCCAGAATAAAGAAAGATTCTCAAATTATTTCTCAAAAAAACTTGTATTAATACATATGTATCATATTCTTCCACATGAATGTTTTGCAAACTTTTTTTTTTAGTAAAAGATTCAGAGATAAGTGATTTTATAGAAAGCATTCCCAGCCGTTGTAACTAAAAACAGAATACATCTTAATAACTTGACAATTACTAAGTATGTTCCAATTCTGATATCTAAAAGAGAGGTCAGGCAGGGGGAAAAGAGAGAGGAAAGTCTTCCTGGAAATGACTGTATGTTTAGCTCTGAGAATACTCTAGTGAGAATTATAATCAATTCCAAACTATACATACATATTAAAGATATAACAAACCAGGAGTCTGGGTAGATACCTATAGTCCCAGCTACTTGGGTGACTAAGGCACAAGGACACTTGAACCCAAGAGTTCATGATGAGCCTGGAAAACAGAAAGGGACCCTGTTTCAAAAAAATAAATAGACATATAAATAAAGCAATGACAAGAAAAAAAAAAGAGTGTGTGTTCTTATAAGGACTTCTACTTGCTTTCTCTTTTCCTAGAACAATAAACAGGAGCAGGTATTTACAGGGTTTTGTGGAGCCACGATATTTATGATGTAAGGTAGAGTTTAATTTTCCACAGCATTATCAGTGAGGCACATCTCAACATGATCTTCCATAGAATCAAAATGAATGAAGTGAACAGAAAGGTAGAAGATTGCTACTATCTCCAAAGGCATCACACCCAGCTAGATTTTTATAATAAAGTAAATCAGATTTGCAATATTTAAAAATAAAGGGAAACATAAGAGAAACTATATCTTTCATGGTTTCATATGTCTCTCTTTTTACATCTTATAATGACCAGTCTCCATAAAACACTGGATTTATTTCCCAATACGAATGCTAATAAACCAAAGACTCCATTAATGATCATATGATTAATTCTACACTTCATCCAGAGGAAAACGGTTGAGAAAATTGGCCATACTGAACTCAAAAACAATTATTAGGAAGAGAGCAACCAGAAGGTTGAATGACTGATTAGTATTCAAAGGAAACAGTATTTAAGGTTGTCATGAGCAAAATTAATGGTGTGATGTGAACACAAGTAAACAAATTTACATACTATTAAGCACAGCTGACAAATTCTGGAGATGACTAAACTGATGAAAAGTCTATAAAAGAGATCTTTATGTCTGAGTCAGTCAATGCAGTCAACCAGTATCATCAAGCCTTTCCAAACATACCCATCATGATTTCTCATACACAGAGAAAAATCTTAAATCTCTAATGTTGTCACTGATAGTCTATTTCAGTATGATATATCTGTGCTTAATTTTAGTCATGATCCAGAAACTGACCAGTGTGCTATGAAACATAATCATCGTTACCCACCTGATATGATTTTCCTCTCAGAATTTTACTAAACCTATGTAACAGTCTCAACTAAACCTCAAAGTGTCCATGTCCAAAGATTAAATTGTTGAACTTCATTTGTTAACATGCAAACATGAGACAGACTCACTCAAGGATTTGCAGTTTTTCTCTTGCCTTTAGGCTTGGATCATTTGAATCCAATCCTTGCATTCTGAATGCATTACTTATAAAACAGAGCACTTATATTGGCAAATCCTTTAAAAAAAACATAAAGAAAAGAAAATGAGAATTGTGAATATGATACTTTGCAGACCCACTGCAGCTTATGTTAAAATTTTTCCAAAGGATCATCAAGCTAAACAAGTCATTAAAAAAATATTAAAGCTGGAATGCAGAGTTACAAATAAGGGAATAAAACTTTCTAGAAAAGGCCAAGTGAAGTATCACTCAGATAAATGGTTTAAGACATGCATTATTGTTGATAGCTTGATCATATGTATCTACTGGCAAGAAGCATAGATTAGTCCTTCAAGTTTAAAATTCAAGGGACAGAATTAAAAAACACAACCATCTAGGGCTGGGGCTATAGCTCAGTGGTAGAGTGCTTGCCTGGTGCACTGGGTTAGATCCTCAGCACCATATAAAAATAAAATATTAGGGCTGGGGTTGTGGCTCAGCAGTAGAGCACTCACCTTGCACGTGTGTGGCCTGGGTTCAAGCCTCAGCACCACGTAAACATAAATGCATTGCATTGTGTACAACTAAAGTAAATATTTAAAAAAATATTGTGTCCACCTACAACTAAATATAAACACACACACACACACACACACACACACACAACCACCTAAAATATTGGTTCTGAGATGGGTGTGGTGCATACCTGTAATCCCTGTAACTCAGGAGGCTGAGACAGGAGGATTGCAAGTTCCAAGCCCTAAGCAACTTTATATAGAGAGACCCTGTCTCAAAATAAAAATAAATAATAAAGTTTTTTAAAGGGCTGGGGGATGTGGCTCAGTGGTTAAGCACTTCTGGGTTCCATCCCCAGTACCAAAAAGAAAAAAAGTAACTGGGAGTAACAATCTCCACTGTCAGGAGGATACTTGATGGAAATCCTTCATTAGCTCTAGAGCATTAAGGGGTAGGATCTGGAACTTGATCCCTTCCCATCGAAATAGGCATTCAATCCGGCCATTTTATCAGTGGGTAGCTGCTATATTTCCCACGCAGTAAGGGTGGAAAACAGGATTCTCATGGAGTTAACCAGAGCTGGGCTGTGAGGTCTGTGAGTGCACATAGTTTTTACATAGTTGGAAACAGAAAGCCAGAGACAAAATGACTTCTGTGATGCTGAATGCTGAATGGCTCTATGGTATTTCAATTTTCAAAGAGAATTGCACCAGTGTACTAAAACTATACATATTCTCCCAGTTATTGGAGTTGATTGTCATTCATCTTACACTGCTCTTCAGTCTCTATACCAGTATTTTAGAGGCTGTCATAAGCAGTTCTTTTATCTGCTGTCTAGCGCTGGGGTTGTATTGGTACAAAGTAGCAAAAGAAAAAATTGTGGCTATGGACACACAATTAAGTTGTACAAATTTCACAAAAGCATGTTATTGGTATCAGTCCTATCAGTAGGACAATAGAAACAGAAGTACTCCAGGTTACAGTAATTATGCTTTGAATAGCTTACTATAGATTTGCTGAACGGGGTGAGGTGTGGAATATCAGAATAATGATTTTTAAAACTACATTGTAATCTGAAGATTATGATCAGAAACTAAACATTTGCATAATTCCTGCAGAGGTTACATATGATGAAAAGTGCAATGCTTTCTAGTTAAAACGAATGATTAGTAAAGGTAATGAATTGTATATTATTTAGATACAAGGAAAGCATTATGGCTATGTGACATCCATTATGATGTTACTCTAAGGGCATTAAGGATATGGAAGTAGATGTTTGTAATATTCCCAGTTTAACGCCAAGTCCAGGTTTCACAAATGCATGAAGAAATTAATGGGAATGACTTTATATATATGCTCTGAAAAAAAAATCATAGATGTTATTTACTATTATTTTTTTTTCTTAAAGAAGTAATTTCTGTTGCTTGCAACCTAAATAGTCTTAATACATAGGAAAACTCATAGTCCAAGGTTGTGACTTTCATAGCATATTATTTGTAAAGAATATGCCTGTACTAGTTTATGTAAAGAGAGTATCTTGCCCTAATTATAAAATCGAAAGGATAAGATCTCAGATCACAGCAGACAAACCCTAATTTGAACCATCTTTGGCCCTTACAAACTGTGTGCTCTTGGGAAAATTATGTAACTTCACTTTAATGCTGGAAATAATGACTGCGGCTGTTCGTACTTGTTACATAACACATCCTGTTGCCGATCTTCCACTGGGTACGCTCTAAATGGTAAATACCACTAGGAGAGGCAGACAGGAAGGGGCGGAGCGCCCGCCCGCCCAGCACCGCACAGGAGCTAGCAGCGGCTGCGGGAGGCGCGAGTGAGTCCGGCGGACGCTTTGCTACCCTGGCCTTTTGGTCCTGGCCGTTGCTCCGGGGCCGGCAGAGCCTACGATGAACCTCGGTTCCAGGCGCTGGGCAGGAAGCGATATCGGGTCGATGGCTCCGGCAGCGGCTCCGCTGTCCTTGGTCGTCAAGGCCCCAAACCCGGCAGCAGCCCCCACTTCGTATGGGGTCTTTTGCAAGGGGCTCTCTCGCACCCTGGTCGCCTTCTTCGAGCTGGCTTGGCAGCTGCGGATGAACTTCCCGTATTTCTACATCGCAGGCTCGGTGATCCTCAACATCCGCTTGCAGGTACACATTTAGAAAAGTGACTAAGCTGTGGGCCTCGGGCGGCCACCATGATGGCCGACTCCCAGGCATCCCCGGGACTTACTGAACCTGCAAGTGACGCGCTCGGAGATCTCGCGAGGGGGCCCGGCGCACTCCGCGCCTGCGCTCTGAGCTCCTAGCGTTCCCTAGACTGTGGCGAGACCCCTGCTGGGACTAAAAAGAGGAAGTGGGGAATTCCGGGAATTGAGACCTTCAGCTAAGACCCAAGAAAATCAGAAGCTTTGTATCCTTAAACTCCGATCGAATTCCAGGATATGACAAAAGGGCACAGAATGTGTTATCAAAAAGGAAGCCCAAATTTGTCAGGAAAAAAATTTTTTGAGTGTACAGGGAATTCATGGCCTGAGTGAAAATTACGAAATCAGTAAACTTTGGGAATACCGGTGTGGATTGTTAGCAAGACACTGAATAAGAAGCCGATGGTATTAAGGATATGAAGTGGAAGGCATATATTTTTTCATCCCGCCAGAAAACATTGAAACATAAGTGAAGGACAAAGCAAAACTGTACAGGAAAAACATCATCCAAACACTAATCGTGAAGTGCTGCACGATTTTGAACAAACGTCGGATGCGTGTGAAAGTGCATTCTGCTTAGATGTCCCTGTGAGCAGCATTTGGATTACGACCTTGGCAAAAAGGAAATCCAAACAGCATAAAACTTGGCTATTCATTGAATAATATTTAAACAATCATAATACAAATTCTGTGTGTGGTTTTTGGCCTTTTAAGGGAATACTTAACTATGGTTACAGAATAGAATGTGAAAGTCATTAGTCTTGATGTAAACATACAAGTGGGAATGTTGTAGGAGGGAGGAAAACGTAAATGGAATGATTATTGAGTTCTTAAAAAGTGGAGAGTTGAGAGACACAGTCTGTTGTGAAGGGAAAAGAAGATATTTTATTACTTACAAGGTAGCCATGTTTTCTAAACTAGAAATATAACTATTAAAGGGGGAAGGTGGGAGGGGAGAACAGCATGAAGTCAACAGGAAATCCTGAAGATGGAGAGTTAAGGTAGGACTTCTCAAAAAGAGAAATTGATAGAGTACCTGGTGTATTTGAATGTAGACTAGGAATTTTTCATTTTTCAAAGAGCCTGGGGATAAATTAGTAGTCTGCAGCCTTTCAAAACTAAGAAAACAAAATTAATAAACCCAAGGAAAAATGAAAAGTTACAAAAAATATGTTGCAACTGAATATTAGTCATGTAAATTCCCTTATAAATATTGACTACTAGTTCAACAAATGGTTATATACCATTGAGAAAATGGAAGAGGAGAGAGACATAATTGTGAAAAGTCAAATCAAGATTAATAGGGGGGTGGAGGGATGTTGGTGGTAGAGTGCTTACCTAGCATCCACCAGGACTGGATTCAATCTATGTGTGTGTGTGTGTACATACATATATGTATGTATATCCAGAAAAAGCAATATAAACATGTTTTTTCAGAAATAACTGCAGTAAGAAACAAGTTACAAGCTGTTGTCTCTGGTAGAAGGAAATAAAGGGTAGGTAGAAAAAAAAGCCAAGTTTTGCTGTTTTTCACTACCAGTCTAATAGTATTATTTGATTTCTTTTAACTATGTGTAAGCTTTTATTTAGTTAAAAACTTACTTAAATATATTTCATTTTTAAAAGTTCCCCAGGCAATTTAAATGTATATCACTTGTTAAAAGCCACAAGAGTAGAATGGGACTGAGCTGTTGAATCAAGCAAACTTCTTTAAATATTCATATTCTGTAGTTTTGTGGTGAGAGATGAACCCATTAATCTTCCTAAACCTATTTCCTCATCTGTAAATGAGGGTAAATGAAAGTTAGTCTAAGAACTAGAAGTAAACCTGCCCTAGTTCTTCCTATATCCATAATAAACAATAGTTCTTATAACAATACCACGTTAAAAAGTGAATAAGATATAAAAGGACATACAGAAAGATGCTTTTCCAAAAGAAGTTTTAACTCCTAAAGAATGTAACAAGTAGGGTAGTGACCCTAGCAGGGTGGAAAGGATGTTCTAGAATGATCCTAGCTGAGACATTTGCACGGAAAGGGGCCATTTTTGCCTGAGATAAACATTTAAACATTGCATTGTCTATATTCTGGTTGTGTCTGTCAAACAATAAGTCTTAAAATAAGAGGAGTCCTGCCCCCTGCCTCACCTTATCTGGCTTTGGGCTCTTCTACTCTTTTTATTCATTTTCTCTAGCCTAAATGCCTGAGACACCTTTTCAAAGGCAGTAATGATTGCAATAAGTTCAGTTTTTTGAGCAGAAGTCTCAAAAGTTTGCTGCACTATAGGTACATTATTGCAAATAATAGTAACTGCAACTCCATTAGATGATCTATCAGTAAATATTAAAGATGCATTTGATAATGGCTCTTGAGAACACTTTTTAGGAAATATAAATTTAACAAAATTTCTCCATGAAATCATAATCAAAAACCAAGGCTTAGAACCTTTTGTACAACAATCAGGAAATTTTGTCTGGTAAAAAGTAAGGCATATCTACATTTTTCTGACATAAAGTGGGACTATTTTTTCACAAAAGCCTGGCAGGCATGACTGAAATGTCCTGATTGACTGCAAGTGAAATAATGTTCTTTTGCCACGGTAATAAGAAATTTATCATCTATAGAAGCATTATTATATCTCTTTAAAAACTATAAACAAGTTCTTCCTAGTATAGTGGCAACAATAACAATACCTTAGATATGGGTAGGAGTTACATCTACATAGGTTTTAATGAAATTGGCTAAAGATCCTGTTTTTTCTAATGGGTCTAGCAATGCTTGATAGGTTGGGTTTGCAATAAACCCAGCTTATCTTAGAGCAGCCTTTTGGTAGCAAAAATTAAACCTGTGTAAAATAAGTTTTACCTATCATAAACTTAGAAAGCATTAAGCCTGTTTTTTTTTTTTTTTTAATATTATAGCCAAATGACCTGTGTAGCCTTTTCTTAAATAAGTTGTCTATAAAAGTAAATATTGTTTTGGAGTTAAGCTTAACTTTGTTCTATTGCCAATAAAAGGGAGTTATCTGTTTATAGCAGTTGAATTAACTAGTTACAAAGTATAAGGGGAAGTTGAATTGAAATTTTCAACTGCAGTTTTTAGCTCTTAAACCAATTTAACGGTGGGGGAGTGTAGGATTTTCTGGAAAATTACCTGGCAGGCTTCCGAGGGAAAAGCTTCAAGATTAATTGTCCTTGTTTATTATATTTAGATTTACATTCACGAGCCCAATGAAAACCCTTTTGGCATTTTGGACACACGGTTTTTGGCCTAGGATTGTTTTTCCTCTTTATTATTATGTGGGCAGTTACGGCTAAAGTGCCCAACTTGACCGCAAGAAAAACATTGTCCTTTAGTGGTATTATCAAAAGATTTCTTAGGAGCAGGATTTGAGCCATATCTCATTAAAAACTGTGAATATGTCTGGCCCTTTAGGGCTGCTGCAGCAAATGCTATGCCTTGAATATGGGCTGGGGTAGTATCCACACATGTCTTAATAAAATCAATTAAAGTTCCAGTCTTTCTAATTGGGCGAAGTAGTAACGCCTGACAGGTGGTATTGGCGTTCTCAAAAGCCAGCTGTTTGGTCAGCAAGTCAGCTGCTTCTGCATGAGGAATTACTTTAGCAATAGTGCTTTCCAGCCTAGCAACAAAATCCTCGTAAGGCTCAGAAGCTTGTTGTCTGATATTTGAAAGAAATGCCTGTTTAGATTCAGAAGCAGGAAGATTTCTCCATGCTACTAAAGCGCATTTGCTGACCTCTTGCAATGCATGTTGCGGTATTTTCACCTGGTCTTCAGTTGAATAATATTCTCCAGTCCCCATCAACATGGAGATAGTATATTTATATGCCCCTCTTCTAAATGCTGTTTCCGCAACAACTCGCTTTACATTATCCTCATAATCAGCCTTCCATAATAGATACTGACCAGGAGGCAGACAAGACCTTGCAGTTTGTTGCCAATCATAAGGAGTCATCCATTCAGCAGATAAAGAGTCAACCAGTTGTAAAGTATATGGGGAAGTAGGGCCAAAATTTCTGCCACCTTCAATTCTTTTAATAACTTAAACGGGAGGGGCTCCCAATGTGGGGGAGCTTCAAAGTTAGGATCTACTGTTTTTAAAGTTGCCACTGGGCAAGTCAGGGAAATATCTCCTAATTGCCTGGCTATAGCTGCTGCTCCCAAAAATCCACCAAACTTATCGAATATATCTTCCTCTTCTATCTGTTTTTTGCCCATAGATGTTCTTCCTGTTTTAAGGCCAAGTTTAGACGGTACTTTTTCCATTAATTTTTCCTAGATTCCCCTGAACACAGTGGGGCTTACTACTTTTAATCCATCTAAGATCTGTTAATATTAATGCTGTGTTTATAGGCTTCCCACATTTCCCTAATAGTAAGTTAATTATCTGATTTTGTTTTTTATTTTATATATTACAAGATCACACATTTCCTGGATGACTAAGAGTGAAGAGCCAAAACATTTTACTCTAAAATATCAGTAATGTGGTTCAGTCAATGAAATTGTAATACTGAAGTACTTAGAATAGTAGGTATTATTATATCCCAGGGACACTAATGTCCCAATTTGTAACATTTTAAAAATCTGTTTGCCATTAGCACTAAAATTGTGACAGAGTAGAGTACTTCATTTTGGTAACTATATGAACATATGTTTCCATTAGCTTTTTTATTATCATATCAGTCATTTATTACATTAAAGAAACTAAGGCCTTTATAGCAGATAAAATATTTATCTCTTCCTCCCACTAGATCGGAAGCTGTGAGAAGGAAGCTTCTGTATCCTAGCCAATCTTACACCCTGTAGTGTCAGCAAATACATAGTAGGAACTAAATGTCAGCTTAGTGATTTGTCCTTTCATCTTCACAAAAGCTCTCAGACCTTGATATGTATTTTTCCTCCTACATGACGCAGTTCAGTGAAGTTTCCCTGGTACAAAATGAAATTTGTGCCCTGACTAAACCTCTTATTGTTCTAATTCACAATTAATTTTATTTCTCTTGGCACACTTACAGGAACATCCAGGAGGCCATGGATTTGTTCCCTGCTCTATCATCAAGCCTAGGGCATTGTGTGATGCAAAGCACAGAACAAATATTGCTGAATAGGTAAACGAATGCCAATTTAGTTGGTTATTCAGTACAGTCAATAGTCAGTAAAGGAAACAAAGCTATGTTTGCCTGATATCAAAGTGTTCCACTTTATTAACCATAAATTGAATTTTTTCAGATTGTCATGAATGTTGATTTGTCTAGAGATCCCCTCAAGCATGAAGAAGAAGAGCGGTAGTGTGATTATTACACATAAAGAGAAAAAACTTGTTCATGAAGTATAACCGATTTTTTAAAATACTGAGAAATGGTAACTCTGTCATAGTTTAGTGTAGCTTTAACAGAGAATTAGTCCGGCTGGGGTTGTGGCAGAGCGCTTGCCTCACACGTGTGCGGCCCAGGTTCGATCCTCAGCACCACATAAACATAAATGCATTGCATTTTGCTCAACTAAAGTAAATAAATAAATATTTTAAAAAACAGAATTAGTCAACATGGTAACATATAACTTAAAGGGTAGAAAAGTTTTTTTTTATTTTCTTAATTCAAGGTAAAAGTGTGTGATTATTTGACCTAGAGAGCAGATCATCACCATCAACATTTTTAATTTTATTGAGTTTTTAATAGCAGGAATTGTAAAGTTATTTAAATATATTAGCTCCATAATACTCACATGTATCCTATGAGGAAAACATTTTTATCACTACTTCTCAGATAAGGGAACAGGAGTTAGATTCAGTTCCCAAGGTCATGAGAATTAAGTTTTTAGATGTCCCTAAAAGTATATTTCATAAGAGGTTCCATTTACTTTTTTCAGTGTTTAGGTGATTCCAAATAGTCCTCTCTTCCAAATTGCCAAACAGAAATATGACCTGATGAAGAGTTAATTTCTTCTTTTTCTAATGTAATACTAAAAATGCCAATTTAGTTTGTTATTCAGTACAGTCAACAGTCAGTAAAGGAAACAAAGCTATGTTTTTGTATTGGAATATAAATATTAAATAATTTGATATGTGAAGTCAAGCCTTTTATACTTTGCTGCCCTTTATCATTGCAAAAAGGGGACAAAAGCAAAGAGGAAAGAACATTTTTTCCTAAAATGGAAGGGAAGTATTTTCCTCTCTTACACAGAGTAGATATCAGGCATCTTTAAAATTTTACAGTTTTATTTTAATGGAGGATTTTTCTGCCTTTGATGCAGTCAAGAAGAAATAAGACATATACATGGAAGCATAAAAGGTAGAAATGAAAGTTGAGTATTATAGGAACAAAAGGTGAGGGGAAGGAAAAATTTTACTTCTAGGAACTTGGAGCATGGAAAATAGCCTGAAGACTAGATTTGGGAGAGTTTAAGCAAATAGACCAAGAAAAGGATCCTTGCAAAAACTATTATAATTCCCAAAACTTGGGTTGGATGAAGTCACATCAGTCCATTAGTTAGATTCCCATGAATTTGGGGGATTCTCTTGCAATTTTAACAAGAACACCTGTGCTATGGTCTGAATGTTTATGTCCTTCTGACCCTACCAATTTCATATGCTGAGATGTTACCCCTCAAGGTGATAGTATTAGAAGATGGGATCTTCAAGAGGCTATTATGTCCTAAGTATGGGAGCCTTCCTGAATGGGATTCATGCCTTTAAGTAGGAGTCCCAGGGAAAGTTGACTTTCATGTACAGTTAAGAGTGAACACAGCCATCTATGAACAAGCAAAGGGGCTCTCACCAGATGCTGATTTGTCTATGACTTGCTCTTGAATTTCTTAGCCTCCAGATGTATGAGAAATAAATTTCTGTTGTTTATAAGTCACCCAGTTCCTGATAATTATTACAATGGCCTAACAGTCTGAACAGATTGAGACATTTTGATAGCCTATTGCTCAGCAGGAATACCATCAGGCCAGCTCAAAAATCTGTTCAAGACAGAATTAAACCTCCCCCACCCACACTCTCCATAAATATAAAATCATCAATGTCCTTGGGAGAATTGATGGGCCAAAGGACATCCCTAATTGCTTGCTACAAGTGAAAATAAGAAACTAAGCAATTCTTATAAGCTAAATAGCAGGACATCTGAGGGTACCCCTGCCAGTTTCTATCCTGATTAGGAACCTGCAGTGAACTTTAGAAAATCTTGACCATCTTTTGACTTTCAACACCAAATGTGCACAGTAAGGTAATGACATGCATCAGCAAATAACAGAGAATAGAGCTCTTTTCAGAGATTAGTGAGGGAAGCTGGGTATGCCTTTTCATTAACCAAAATAAGGAAAATAAATCATCATGCAACCAATAATGTAATAACTAGAATGTCTTAACACTGAAATCATTGGCACAGAACTAAATATTATGTCCAACAGACCCCCCAAAAAAAGTTTAAAGTGAAAAAAAACAACTTTTTCAAAAGGCCAATTTAGCTTTCTAGTTCATAAATATAATAAAATCATTAAAAGTATCTCCAAATGAAGTTAAAAAAAATTAAAAGAAACTTTAGAATTCAGATACCAGGTTATATCTACAAGAGGGAAACTAAATTATTTGTAAAACCATCTCATTTACACATAAGCAATAGGGACACTAATTTAAAAAAAAAAAAAAAAAAAAAAAAAAAAAGCCTTTGTCCTCTGAAAGTGCATCTACATTGGTATCTCCCTACCACCAAATAACTAAAAATGGATCATCTGTCATGTGAGGTTTCTTATACAAATAAATCTATTGCCCACCCCAAATTTTTTAACATTTTTATAAATTGCTCAGACCAACCATCTGACCGATTTTTTTTTAACTGGAGGTTTATTTTTAGCAATCCAGCTTAGCGTATAGGTCACTCTACACAGTGCTAACCAGTGTTCCCAGTGAGTAGACTGTGGAAGTATAGGTTTTGTAGGTGTCCCCTTGTTGTAATTAAAGAAGACCCTGGGACCAGGCGTGGCGCACGCCTGTAATTCCAGCACTTGGGAGGCTGAGGCATGAGGATCGCAAGTTCAAAGCAATGGCGAGGCACTTAGCAACTCAGTGAGACCCTGTCTCTAATAGAATACAAAAAAAGAACTGGGGATGTGGCCCAGTGGTCGAGTGCTCCTGAATTCAATCCCCCAGCACCAAAAAAAATAAAAAGAAGACCCTGGTTCAAAGGATATTGAATTAAGAGCAGCAGAACACCAGCTAAACCATCAAAGATTAACTCAAGATTTACATGCCCTGAAATATATATTGATTCGTGCATACTTCCAGAAAATTTCAAAATAACATGGCTTGAATGCTCTAAAATATCTTCTCGGCTTAAATTTTAGTCTGACGCAGGGCTTACATATAAGCCTCTTTGGGCAGCTCTTCTGTAACTCAATGGTGTGACCATACTGGGAAGAAAAAGGAGAGAAAGGAGTTCATGATTAAAAGTTCAATATAGGGGAAAGTAATTGGCAAGAAATCAATGACAATCATTTTTTCCCCAAACATTTGGCCCTAGGGTAGGATACAATTCTCTTGAGATCGTATGATACCAGTTGTAGTAAATAGTGTTCTTGGGTTCTAGTGTGGGCCTCCAACACAGGCTCTTACTATATGAGTGTTGGTGCAGAGCTTAATCTTAAAGTGCCATTATAATAGAATGCAATACATTAATAGCCACTGTCCCAGCCTATGCCCAGCCTATGCCCTAGGCTTTGTCTTTTTTTAATGAATTTATTCATTTATTTTAATCAGGTATATATGATAGCAGAATGCATTTTGATTCATTGTACACAATTGCAGCACAACTTTTCATTTCTCAGGTTGTACACGATGTAGCATTGAACCATATATTGCAGCACAACTTTTCATTTCTCAGGTTGTACACGATGTAGCATTGAACCATATATGCAGTCATACATGGACCTAGGGTAATGATGTTCATCTCATTCCATCATCTTTCCTGCCCCCATGCCCCCTTCCCATCCCATCCTCCCCTTTGCTCAAAGTTCCTAGGCTTTGTCTTTTAAAGGTCATTTTGTGCTTTTTTTTTTTTTTTTTTTTTTGTGTGTGTGTGTGTGTGTGTGTGTGTGTGGTGCTGGGATTGAACCCAGGGCCTTGTGCATGCAAGGCAAGCACTCTACCAACTGAGCTATATCCCCAGCCCTTTTTTGTGCTTCTATTACAAGGAATAGGTGGGCCCTGATCCTTATAGCTCCAACTTTCCAAGGTTAGTATGTGAGAAGTGGGGACTTCATCCTAACAAAATGCTTACACAGGGGCTGTGTATGGTTATTTAAATGTGTTTTATCTTAAATAAAAGTTTAGTAGTACTGAACTAAATATTCTTGGCATGTTCTAATAATTGCAAAGTAACCTTAAACTTTTTTACTAAAAGGGGTACGTTCTAAACCAAATTAACCTATCAGAACCTAAATATAGCCAGTGTGATTTTAACTTTACCTTTCCTAAAGGAAGATAATCCCAATGATAATCTTTAGGGCATTTCTTATACAGTGTCTAACAAAGAGTGGAGTTGTACAATATAAATGTCTATAGAGATCTGGATATATATGTATCACCATCATAGACACATCAGAGCAGCACACAGCAGTTTCCTGGAGTAAAAATGCTTTTCAAAACCCTGATGGCTCTTAAATTCTTTTCAACATCTACTACTGATCTGCTGCTGTAAGCTGCCTGTCATGGCCAGCCACAAACTGCCGCGGGAGGAAAACTCTCGGAGGCAGAGTAAAGCTATTACTACTTTTACTTCTACTTTCTTAGAGAGAGCTTAGAGAGGGAAAGAAAGATTTTTAGAGAGAAAGATTAAAGAGAGCTTTTCTTCTTGTAGAGCTTCTTTCTTCTTTCTTCTTTCTTCCTCGGGAGCCTCGGCCTAACTCTGACCAGCCATTACTTCTTCTATCTGGTTTCTCTTCTGTAACCGCTCTGCCTACGTTCTGGCCGCTCTGATTCTTTTCTTCTCCGACCTGAACTCTTCTTCTGACGGACGGAGCGACTGCACAACTGACTGAATGAATTCGTTCTCCGTTCTCCTAACTCCGACCGCTTTCACCCGGTTATATACCTTTAGCTTTGCAGGTGCCTCAAGTGCATTTACAGGTGCGTCACATACATATCAGGTGGAACTTATGGCTTCCAGCTAGCCACAATAACCCTTCCTAATTGGGGCTCCTTCATGCTGCTCCATCAAAATTAACTTACAACCAAAATATTTTTAGCACTTATTTTCTGTAGTTTGTTTTTGTTTGTAGTTGTAAACCCTGATATATTTCTTCATTTACAATTTTGATGTTTACAATTATAATCACTAAAATATTGTAAAACACTATATTCAAAATTATAATATCATTAGCAAGCACAATTAACAACCTGCTGGCCTTAAGATTATAGACATTTTCAACTACTTTGATTTAACTTTACTTATTTTATGATAAATCAACCCAACCCTAAACACTCACACAAACATCTAAAATTCATGCTCTTTTTCTATTCCTATGCATCGTGGGTTTATTGCTTTAGTTTTCTCTAATAAGAGATACTAGTATTCATGGTATCTCACTTCACTTTCTGTTGTTACAACAAATACCCAAGTGTAAGTAAGATGTTTATTTAGCTCATAGTTTTGGACTATAAGCATGATGCTGGCTGGCATCCACTCAGCATCTATTGTGGCAAAAGGACACCACATGGTGGGAGAGGAAACAAGAGCAAAAGTGAGCATGTGTGGAAGAAAGACAGTGTGCTAAAAAAACCAAGAGGAGGTGCCAGACTCGCTCTATAACCACCCACCCTCAAGGTACCAATCCAATCCCCTGAGAACAAGACCTGAGTCTGGAGAGAAAAGCATTTAAAACCTCCTTAAATTCCTGTGTTAGTCAGCTTTCCATCACTATAACAAAAAACCTGACACAGGCTACTTATGAAATAAAAACAGGTTTATTTTCCTTCCTGTTTCTGTACTCAAGTCCAAGATCAGGCAGCCCATTGGTAGGGTGGCACATCATAGCAGGAGTGCATATGAGGAGCAAGTCAGTGATTACATCTCAATCCAAAAACAGAAAAAGAAAAAGAACTTATCCTCAAGGACCTAAGACCCTCCTACTAGGTCCCACATCCTAAAGGTCCCACCACCTCCTAAAGGATCCACCTCATGGATCAAGCCTTTAAACACATGAACCTTTGGGGGACATTTAACATCCAAACTATAGCAAGCCCCACCTCCCAACACCACTGTGTTGACAATCAAATTTCAACTTAACTTTTAACATGGACAAGAAGAACATCCAAAACATAGCACATAATATGACAAAAATGCTATTATGTGCCATTTAACAATAGGGACATTTTCTAAGAAATCTAGCATTAAGTGATTTCATTACTGTGTGAACTTCATAGAGTTTGTACTAATACAGACATAGATGGTATGGACTATTACATACCGAGGCTAAACAATACAGCCTATTGCTCTTAGTTTCCAAACCTATACAGCATGTTACAGTACTAGATACTTCAGGTAATTGTAACCCGATGATAAGTATTTATGTATCTAAGCATTTCTAAACTTAAAAAATGTACAACAAAAACAATATAAAAATATGAAAGATAAAAATGCATACCTATATAGGGCACTTACCATGAAAAACTTGGAGGACTAGAAATTGCTCTCAGTGAGTCAGCGAGTGAGTGGGGAGTGAATGTGAAGGCCTAGAATTTGCTGTACACAACTGCAGACTTTATAAACACTCTACACTTAGGCTACACTATATTTTAAAACTATTTTTCTTTTTTCAATAATGAATTAACCTTAGCTTACTATAACCTTTTACTATATAACATTTTGTTTTAAATTTTTGACTCTTGGAATAACACCTATCTTAAAACACAAACACAGTATACAGCTGTATATATTTTCTTCCTTTATATCCTTATTCTATCAACTTTTTTTATTTTTAGAATTTTTATCATTCATTTTTTTTTTATGTCATTTTTGTTCAAAACTAAGACAAGCACATGCATTACCTTGGCCCACACAAGGTCAGGATCGTCATCACTATCACTGTCTTCCACCTGCACATCTTGTCCACTGGCAGGTCTTCAGGGGCCATAATGTGCTTGGAGCCATTATCTCCTGTGACGTAGTGCATTCTCCTGGAACCCCTCCTGATAACAACTGGAAGGAGAGTAGGTCTGTTTTTACAGCATCACCATAAACCCATGAGAAATGCATTGTACTACAACATTACAATGGCTACAGAGTCACCAGGTGATAGGAATGTGTGAGCTCCTTTATAATCTTATGGAAACAGTTGTATATGTGGTTCATCATTATGTGGCACTTGATTGTATAAACATACACACACATACACACATACACATTCATTGTCAAAGTGTGGTTTTAATCCTTGCAAAGTAGAAATAAAAGTGTTATTTTGCACTTAAGGAAAATTATTCAATTTCCTTTTAAAAATTCAGTTGATACTTTTATCCTTCAAAGGAAGGAGAGCTTAGGGGCTGGGGTTGTGGCTCAGCGGTAGAGTGCTCACCTAGCTCATGAGTGGCCAGGGTTCAATCCTCAGCACCACATAAAAATAAAGGCATTGTGTACAACTAAAACAACTAAATAAATATTTTTTTAAAAAAGGAAGCAGAGCTTGAATTGCAAGCCAGATCTTAATGATACAATGTTCATTTGTTTTTAAAAGTTATATATGTTGTATGAGATTATGTATTTCAAACATTTTTAGTGTTTGGTTTTTTTTCACTTAATATTTTACAAATATTCTACCTATTCTATCTAACTTGGAGAGAATTTTTATTTCTAAATATTTATGCCTTTTCCTTATGTATAAATGTAATTATGTATTTCCAGCACATATAAAATTAATAAATGTTGCATTATATAGTTTACATTGACATTGTATGCAATATTTTCTTCTTAGTAGCAAGTATTATGACAATGATGATTGCTTTTTATTCATTTTTTATTCAAAGTTGTATTTATAATAGTAGTATGCATTACAATTCATAATAAACATATAGAGCATCTTTTTACAAAACACTGTATACAACATATATTCGTACCATTCAAATCTTCAATCATGCATTTAGGATAATGACATCCATCTTATTCAACCACCTTTTCTTTTTTCCCCTCCATCCCCCCTTGCTCCCTTCCTTCCCCTCCCTCCCCAAATACATGAAAAAATGTTCAACATCGCTGGCAATTAGAGAAATGCAAATCAAAACTACTCTAAGCATTCATTTTACTCCAGTCAGAATGGCAGCCATTAAGAACACAAACAACAATAAATGTTGGAGAGGATGTGGGGACAAAGGCACACTCATACATTGCTGGTGGGACTGCAAAATGGTGCAACCATTATGGGAAGCAGTATGGAGATTTCTTGGAAAACTGGGAATGGAACCACCCTATGACCCAGCCATCCCACTCCTGGGTCTATTCACAAAGGACTTAAAAACAGCATATTACAGTGACACAGCCACCTCAATGTTTATAGCAGCACAATTCACAACAGCTAGATTGTGGAATCAACCTAGATGTCCCTCAGTTGATGAATGGATAAAGAAAATGTGGTACATATACACAATGGAATTTTACTCTGCAATAAAAGAAAATAAAATAATGGCATTTGCAGGTAAATGGATGAAGTTGGAGAATATAATGCTAAGTGAAATCAGTCAATCTCAAAAATCCAAATACCGAATGTTTTCTCTGATATAAGGAGGCCAATTCACAGTGGTGTTGGTTCGGGGTACATAGGAGGACTAGAGGAATGCTAGATGATTGCTTTTTAAAAATCCAATATTGTTAGCTTATAAGCCGTTCTAGGGAAATTTTGCGATGTTCAAAGGTACCTAAAAGATTCCAGTGAGAAAATCAGAAGTTAGAATGGATTTTCAATGTTTTACTATTTAATTTCTCTGGAGTACTGAAAACTATTGGAAAAAGTCTATAAAGCCTAAATTTTATTCTTTTCAGGTGGCATTTAAGATGCGACAGTGGTTGTCTCAGCTGGCTGTGTCCTGAAGGAAAAATAGTAAATGTTAAAATGACAAGGAAATCCATCTGATGTTTCTATAGTATCAGAAAAATCCAACCTGTAAGGAAGATAGAAAATAAGTGAACCAGGAAGAAGGAGGAAGGACATCACCATTTCCACGGCTTTTTCACACATCTCTATGCTGAGAACCATAAAGCACATGGAATTGAACTGAGAATTCATGATGTTTCATCAAGGAGAGAAATAAAAGGAGCTGTGAGATCAGTGACAAAAGCCAAGTGTCGTAGCTTTAAAGCATTACATATGTGTGCAGCTGCTGAACTTGGCAGGTTGAATCCAGAAAATACAGACACTCTCTTTATACAGGATAACATTTATTTTAGTAATAATATAGAAAGAAGAACAAAAGCACAAGTGATAGGCAAGAGAGAAAGAGAAGAAAATACATCACCAGATCAGGGGAAACACCAGCACCTGAAGTCATGCAGCTGGGGAGTCCAAGGGCAGCTTTTCAGGTTCCCAACTGGGAAGTCCCAGGCAGAGTGTCCTCTACATGGGTGAGGGTCCAAAGTCTTATTCCTAGTGGGGCCTTTTAAATACAAGGTAGAACAAAGAGTCTTCCAACAACCTGCGTGACCTAGTAATCACCTGAAGGAAGGGAGGGATAGCCTTGAGATAAGTGACTGACTATTGAGTTCAAGAGTGAACCAAACCCACCAAGAATGCAGCATTCTTTAGATGTTCCTTCAAGGATGTGTGAAGGTCACAGTAGGCATATGGACAAGGAAGATCTTTAATATTTTCTTTAGCCCTTTAAGTGTATTAGGAGCTCCAAGTGGAAACCATCAAACTGTTAAGATACAAAGTTTTGATTCCATCTAAAGACCAAGTTGTATGTCTTTCACATTGTATATGTCCATTAATGCTTAAGCTATTAAACGTGTGTTAACATAAGGTTGGGAAACAGAAGACCCCACTCAGACCTAAAGTAGCAAGTACTCTAACTCTGCATCTCAGCCAGGTAAAGCAGGGATGGAAAATCAGGTGGTAAACCAGAGAGCTAGGCAATTGTTTAGTGTCCAAAAGATACCTACAAATTTTGCTCATTTAACTCCTTTGCTAGTTTATGGCACACAGAAGTGGCCATAAACACCATTATCAATGGATTAAATAGCATTATCCAAAGATGGCTGACTCTAGATAGCCAGGCTAGTGAGGATGTGGTTGCCTGAGGAGCTCTTTTGACTCTTCACCCAGTTAATGAAGTCAACTGGTACAGTGAGCCCATTCCCCAGCATTCTGATTATGAATTCTCCTATTGCCACTATCAGAAAGGTAGTTTCGATTCCAGATGGCATTTTTGTAGAAAGAAATCCAGAAATATAAAACTGTTTCACTGATAATTTTGCTGTCAAAATGTTGCAGAACAATATCTAGTTCAATGCTTTTCACTTTTGTATTTAAAATGCTCAAAGTAACGTTCTACTCATTTAGTACCTTCACAAAAGAATCTCCCCCCAGCGCCCACCCCCATCTCTTTTGGTACTGGGAATTGAACCCAGAAGCACTTAATCACTGAGCCACATCACATCCCCAGCCCCTTTTATATTTTATTTAGAGACAGGGTTTCACTAAGTTGCTTAAGTCCTGGCTAAGTTGTTGAGCTGGATTCAAACTTACAATCCTCCTGCCTCAGACTCTGGAACCACTAGGATTACTGGCAAGCAATCACTGCACCCAGCCTCTCTCTTTTTTTATGTTAATTCCAGCCTTAGGCCTGAAATATATGCCAAGAGATTCAGTCTCAAAGGTCTTAATGATAAACTTTCAATCGGCCACTGATTTCCAAGTTAAACAGTAAATGTACCTACACAACATTGGCACTGCAACAGTTTTCCACCAGCAAGGATGTCTGGAAGGAGGAAGTCAGATATGCAAACAAGCAAATATGAAATAGATTTCTTTACAGTGATTTGTACTTTCCTCTTTAACTGAAACTCAATGCCATTTGGATTTGAGTATCTTAATTTTCATAAAACTCTCTAAAAATAATCTCTATGATATACACATCATTTATTAGTTTCATTAAAAACTCCAACAATCCCAGCACTTTGGGAGGCTGAGGCAGGAGGATCACGAGTTCAAAGCCAGCCTCAGCAATGGCGAGGCACTTAGCAACTCAGTGAGACCCTGTCTCTAAATAAAATACAAAAAAGGGCTGGGGATGTGACCCAGTGGTCGAGTGCCCCTGAGTTCAATCCCCGGTAACCACAAAAAAAAAAAAAAAAAAAAAAAAAAAAAAAACTCCAACATATTTCAGATTCTGTTATAGATGAAATAAGTAATGAAGCAACATCAAGGAGCTCACAGCAATTGAGCAAGCAACATTAAATACACTTTTACTATTGAATGTGATCACAGTTTGATCAAAATCTAGTTATGACACAGAAGGGTACTACAAAGCCCATGGTCAGTAGTTGATTCTTGTTCATAGTAACAATTGGCTTGGGTTTGAAACTTTTAGGATTTCTTGAAGAAACAAAGAAAAGGGGAAATTATTTTAGAATAATGTAAGATCATATGTTGTAGTACGAAACCCATACCTCTGACTGAGCTACTTTTCTCAATTTTTGAACCTGGTTTCCAGTAAGTCATTAAGTGAATGAGTGCAAAGCTGGCTGGTTATCCTACACAATTATTTGATTCTTAATAAACCAGTATCAGCTGAAAGGGAAAAAAAAGGAAGAAAAATAGCAAAAGGATGGGAAGGAGAATGAGAGGGAGATTCTCCTTTTTCATAATTCTGACTTTGGTAAAATTCTTTACCTCATAAAAATTACTTCTCAATAAAATATATTTCACTTTATATTATTTATTTTTATTATTTTGTAAGTCTAGTACAATGATTTTAAACTTTAACTGCACATCAGAATTTACTTGAGAGCTTTAAAAAATATATTGTTGCCTACAAGTCACCCGCAAAGATTTTGATTTAATCAATCTGGTGAGCACTTGTTGGATTCTGCAAGAGCTCCCTGATATGTGCTTTATAGCACCTCAAGCCCAGGCAAAAATCTTTCTATCCACAAGGTGCAAATGTATAAAGATTCTCCAAAGCAACTCCAAAGATTCTTCAAAATCCTCCAGACAGGATTTTGCCCACTTGTTCTCTGACAATGCATTTCCCCATTTAGTCCATTTTGATTGTGGTTAAAAAATAATGGTAGCCACCAATTATCTAAGCTCCATGAGGAAAGAGCCTTGTTTGTTCTCCATTGATCAATTTCCAATTCATGGACTAGGAAGAGCTTGGCAAACTTTAGATCTTCAATAACTATTTGCTAAATGAATGAGTGCTAAGTTAGTTGTTTATCCTACATGGGGCACAGTAAAAGAGAAAGTAAGATTTGACAAGAAACAAGTGTTAAAGCAAGAAGGAAATAAAACTCCTTAAAACTAGAGAAAGTTTTATGACTTACATATGAACTCATGGAATATTTCTGTACTGATCTCAAAAAACAAATCTATGTTTATAATCTTTCTGGCCTTATTCAGAAGTCAGACAGAGGGGCTGGGGTTGTGGCTTAGCAGTAGAGCGCTCGCCTAGCACATATGCAGCCCGAGTTCGATCCTCAGCACCACATAAAAATAAAAGGCATTGTGTACAACTAAAACAAATAAATAAATATTTTTTATAAAGACAGAATAAAAAATTTTAAATGTAGGTCTAGCTCCAAGGATGTGGGGACCTTTGTACTATTTCACATGAAAAGAAATTATTCTAATTCAGGGAGTTGGAGATGGCTAGAAAACTAGATTTCATGGCATGGGAAGGAAGGGCCCCTGTAGATGAGATATGTTTCAGAAATATACTGAAAGAAGTATAAAGTCTACCTGAGAAAAAGACTCCATTGATAGGCACAGTTTGACAGTAAACAAAAAAAGGGGGGGGGACAAACAAAAAAATGAGTCAGTTAGGAGTTAGTCATTAAACATTTGACTTCACTGAACAAGAAACTCAGTATGAAGGAGGCAGTATAAGTTCATTATAGTTTGGATATGAAGTATCCCCAAAAGTTCCTGTGTTAATGCAGGAATGTTCAGAGGTAAAATAATTAGATAATTAGAGCTGTAACTTATTCAGTCCATCCTAGTTTTAATGAACTGATTAGGTAGTAACGGTAGGCAGGCAGAGTGTGGCTAGTAGAGGTGGATCACTGCAGGTGTGCTGTGGAAGGGTTCATCTTCTTTGCAGCCCCTTTCTCAACTTCTCCTTCTCCTTCTCTCTCCCTCCTACCCCCACCCTCCTCTCCTTCCCAACTACCATGAACAAAGGGGTGTTACTCTGCCATGCCCTTCCACCGTGATGCTCTGCCTTATCTTGGACCTAGAGCAATGGAGTCAGCCAATCATGGACTAAACCTCTGAAACTGTGAGCCCCAAATAAACTTTTCCCCCTTTAAGTTATTTAATTTGTTCTTGTCAGATATTTTGGTCATAGTAACAAAAAGTTAACACAAAGTATAAAAATCACATGCTATATACTGTGAGTGAAATTCAAAGACCAAGTTAATAATCATACCTTTTTTATAATCTACATAACTACAGATGATTTTTTACCTCCTGTGTTGAACTGCCTGTATATACTTCATTTTTTAAATTGGAGTGTTACACGTGTTAGAAGAAGTGTTATTATATGTATATGCTTTAGTGACAATCCAAAATAAATAGTCCAAACTTATAGTAATGAATGTAATTAAGATCAGAAAATTCATGAACATTGATTTCATGATTTACCAGAATAAAGAATGGCATTTCCATGCCAGGTACGGTGTCGCATGCCTGTTATCCCAGCACTTGGGAGTCTGAGGCAGGAAAGCCAGCCTCAGCAATGGCGAGGCACTTAGCAATTCAGTGAGACCCTGTCTCTAATAAAATACAAAAAAGGGATAGGGACGTGGCCCAGTGGTCGAGTGCCCCTGAGTTCAATCCCCGGTACCAAAAACAAAGAAGAAGAATGGCATTTCCTCCATGGAATATTGAAAAAGTACATTCAGAAATGCACTTTGTTTTAATTCACACAAACCTTGACCTCTCCTGTGATGTCTTCCTGCAACTGTGTGTGTCTGTGTCTGTGTCTGTGTGTGTGAATTAAAGTTATTAAATTAGATTTGTTGTACAAGAAGACAGAAAGGATTGACCATGTTCCTCAAGTGCATCAAACAAACTTTTCAGATCAATTTGTTCTTTTTAAGATTGGTCACAGGGGTCTGGGATAGGACATAAATCACTCTAGACAATATATCATCCAGTTTCTGGAGTAAGAGAATTGGGAATGACTATGTGATGATACAAACACCTCTGACAGCCTGACCTGGGCTCAGAGGATCTAGTCACAGTTTTGCTAGGAGAAGCCACCTACCAAGAGAGAGCAGATAAACCATCTGAGACATTAAGGACATCCATCTGCCTTGGTGTGTGTGTGTGTGTGTTTATTTGTTTGTTTGTTTTGGTAACAGGGATTGAACCCAGGAGTACACAGAGTCACATCCCCATCCCTTTTTACAGAGTTTCACTAAGTTGCTTAGGGCCTCACTAAGTTTCCAGTTTTGGCTTTGAACTTGTGATCCTCCTGCCTCAACCTCCCACCCTCGCTGGGATTACATGTGAGCACCACTATGCCTCGCTCCATAGGCCTTGTTCTTAAAGACCAGTATGGATGTGAGTTTTTATCTGCTTTATTCATTCAGAAGAGTCAAAGAAAGCATACCTCAGTGTACCTGATTGCTGTTTATCAGATACCTTCAAAACTAGGCCTGGAGACCAAAGATAAGTCAATTTATGCAGTAGAAACATATTATTTTTTTCCTCTTCTACCAGTAACCTAGCTGGATGAATGGAAACAGATTCTTAAAATGAACATTTATTTGGCAGGAGAGAGGAGGGCAATCAGCAAGAATCAGTGATCATTTCCATCTCTCCCCAACAGTTTGTTCCCCATGTTGAGATTTAATCATGTCAGTCGTTCTTCTCCAGAGTGCATGGGCCTGGCAATGCATGTGTTGAGAGAGGTTTTTCTTGGACTGTGTCTTGACTGCTGCTGAATCCCCTGAAAGGCCTTGATGTGGGGATAGTGGAAGTGTAGCACTTGATCTCACTTGCCATTCACTTACACACATGCCAATTGTAATTACCCTTGCCTGTGGGCTAGGTAGCCACAGTCCTTTGCTGCACTCCTATTGTCAAGAATATGGCTCTGTTTCTTGTAGTTCCATTTCCCTAAATTTGCTGCCCAAGTGTGGATTTAGCTAAAGTTAGACATATACTCTTTTACCCCTAAGGCCCATTAATTAGAATCAAAGACTTCTCACAAGTTGGCTAAATTATTTTATCTTGCTTATCAAAAGTTCAGTAACACTAAAAGCAAATGTTTTCGATTATCATCTTGTAAAGAATACAAAGTTATCTTTAAATCGTTTACATGAAAGAAATCGGTAAAACAAAACAAACTTCAGTATCTAAATCAAAAATGCATTCAGCTTGATTTGCATATTATCTTTTTCAAAGGCAAGATAATTATAATTACAATTTTTTATAAAATATTTAGTGCCCAAAATAACAAACACATTTTATTTTATAAATGTAAATTACCAAGTAAAATAGATGCTATATTATCATTAAAGCTATCATCATCATCAGTATTGATACATGGAATTAGCACAGACCTCTGATGTACTTACACTTTAGTTTTCTATATAAATATCATATATTTATATTTATATGTATAAATATCAATCTAGGGCATAGCACTAGAGCAGTGCCCTTACCTACAGCTCCGTTGAGTTCAAACTAAGAAGCATATATGACTTTAATTGCAGCTTTTTGCTTCTTTATTCTAATACAATATAAAGACCATTTCAAGTATACCTATTATTAAGGAATTTCACTATATACATGTATGTCATCTATACAATTCCATAATCCCTATTATGTTGGAAATTTTTAGTAAATTTTTCTACCTTAACCCTATTCATAATTTATAGTTACTATATCTAAACTTAGATTACCATAGCACTATATACACATATGTACATCAAATTTTGCAATAACTTGAGATCCCTTTGCAGAGGCTGCTTACAAAACACAGGTTGGCCTTAGTCTCTGTCTTTATTTTCTGGGTGCAGTTGTTTATTCTGCCAATCTCCCCCAAGCATTTAGTTGGTTGGGATACTATGATAGCAAGAATTGCTTTCCCCTGACCAAATGGAGACCCCCATCAGATTTTAAAAGGGGAGATTATTCCTGTCTCCAGATCATAAACTGACAGTGCTGGAACCTACTGCCACATCCTTTGTGGCCAGCAATCTCATCCCCCGAAGAGCAGAAGGGGCTGAAAGGCAGGGCAGAGGCCAGGTTTTTCTTGCACACCAGAGGCAGTGACTTTTGGCACCTTCAACTTAGTTCCTGATGGTTCAGACCCCTTATCATGCAACTGCATCAGTGCCTGTACATACAGAATCTCTTTCATGTATTTTGCCCCTGACAGACCAACTTCAAGATTGTATAATAATCCAGAAAAAAACATTCAAAGGCCAGACTGTATTACCATAAACTGTCTTTCTCTTAGACAAGCTTACACCTA
Source organism: Tamias sibiricus (assembly GCA_025594165.1). NCBI lineage: Eukaryota > Metazoa > Chordata > Mammalia > Rodentia > Sciuridae > Tamias > Tamias sibiricus. Next base: position 76,105,413 of record CM046661.1, read on the forward strand.
TAGATGGCCCATTCAGCCAAGATCTCTCTGCTCAAGAGACTACTGGTCAGATCAACTCAGCATAGCCCATGTCTTAAAGGGCTAGTAACAGACAAAATTTAAAAATAAAAAAAATTAAAAAAATAAAAAAAAAAAACAGATGAGTGGATCATGGAAACCAGAGCTGACAGGTGGGAACCTTTAAAACAGACAGACCAGATAGGGGAAAATCCCAAATTCCCAACTCCCGCTTAACCATAACTTCCACACCAGCTGTGCCACAAATGTCCCCATGAAGAGAGACCAGATGTTCCCACAAAGGAGAACCAGAAGTGTAGAATTAAGGGTCTTGGTGGGCACATCGATGAAGTTTACAGAATGGCCAAATCTGTCACAATTTTCTTGAGTTCAGTTTCCTTTTTCTCAAAGTAGGGCAACTGATGGAGCAACTTGTGTAATTCAGGAAGAGAAGGCAGGAGTTCCCCAAAGCAAAACAGAGTTTTGGCAGCTGCTAGAATGGTCCCTCAGTCCCTCCTTTTATTCACAGGAACAGCTTCTCTGGTTCGGCACAAGACAAACTTACACCATCTCCCAATTTCTCCTGCGGTCGGCTTTCAACAAACTCAGCAGCCACCTACCCTCAGCATGGAAGTGGGGGTTGCTTGGAGTGCCAGACCTGCCAAAGAAAGCTGGAGTGAGGGCTGCTCTCAGGTCCCATCTGGGGTGCCAAATTTGTTGCTGAAAGTTCAGTCCTTGTCCCTGATGCCAATCCATTAACGAGGACACAGTTTGCTAGCAAAGGAGAAACACAGGGGACTCCTGTCCCAAAGACTGTAATTCTGCCCATCTACAGGGACAGGGGGCTGTTATAGAGGTGATTCAGAGAAAAGAGATTAGGGAGGAGAGATTAGAAAAGAGAAGATCAGGGAAAAGATCAGGGAGAAGAAGTTTAGGGAAAAGAAGATTGGGAAAAAGAAAAAAAAAAAAAAAACATGTAAGTTTCAAAGCCATAAGGGATATAGTCAAAGCATCAAATGAACCCCTCTTCCACTAAACAAAAATGATTTCTTTAAAATTCTATTTTCTCACTGTGTGTTAATTATCATAAAGAGCAGTCTAGTCAGGGAAACGTTCAGTCATGTTCAATACTTAAAGGGACCCAGAAGAAGAGAGTAGAAGTGATCCTCAAAGTCTCCTCATTGAGTTACTTTCTCAGAAAAGACTCTGGAAAGTGTGTGTATAAAGCTAAGGGATTTGCTCTTTTCAGATGGCATTTGAGATGCCACAGAACCCTCAAGGCTGCCTGTCGCAGCTTGCTATTTCCCAGAATCAGAATAAATGGGTGGCCTGAAGGAAAGATATTTAATGCTAATGTAAAAAAATTAATTAACTTGTTTTTATGAAATGTAAGATACAGCCAAGGTGCCACTTGTATGGACAAAAAGTGAATTATGAAGAGGAAGAGGAAAGACAACACCATTTTCATGGCCTTCTTGTGGGCCTTGGTGCTGGCATCCCCAGAGCCCATGGAGCTGAGTTCCAAATTTCTGGTGTGTCTCACCAAGGACAGAAATAAAAGGAGCAATGAGGCCAGAGACAGAACAAAGGGGATCAGATAGTTCAAGCCATGAAGAATTAGTTTTTTAACATCAAGAATCTCACATTCATCTGAATATAAAGTTAGATTACTTTTATCTATCACAAAGCTATACACTAAGATATCAGTAAGGCTATCTATCAATAGATAATCAGAAATCAGGAAAAACAAAGAAAATACAAGAAGTCCAAGAACCACTCTGTTCATTCTCCACTTCAGCCAAAGGAAAAGGGAGTGGGAGAAGTGGGCTATCTTGAGGAAGTATAAAACGCTTAGGCTGGTGGCAAACCAGATTGTAAGGTAATTGATCACACTCCAAAGTTTAACAACAAAGTTTGCTAATTTATGAAGGCCATGCGAATGTGGAGATTGTGCTATTATACATGAATCAAACAACGCCACCAACAGAAAACTAAATCTGGAGACAGCCAAACAGGTGATGATGCAGTCAGCTAAGAAGACCTTTCGGTTCTTGACCCATTCCAAATAATTTACCACTACAATGAATATGTTCCCCAGCATTCCAATGACCGATTCTGCTATTGACAATATCACATACATTGTACCCAATCCAGGGAACACTTCCATAGGACAAAATCCAAACTTCTAATACTTTGTCTCATTGAACAATTTACAATCAAAATTTCGAAGAACTGCATTCATTTCTGGTTCTTGTCTTTGTTGCTTTGATTGCAGTTTCAATCTTGATCAAAACTGCTTGCTGTTGGATACAGTCTCACATATGCTTAAGAAAATCATTTTATCTTAAAAAAGGAAAGAAGAGAAAATCCTTTTCTCTGCTTCTGCTGTAATCCTGATCTTTGTCCAGAAAGATGTGCTAAGGAATGCAGTCGTGCATAGCTTCATGCAAACATATCTATTACTTTGAAAGAACTGCTAAATTCTAATCCAAACAGTTTCTGTGTCCATGGCTTGAGCTTTCAATGTTTAAAAGGTTAAAATCAAGTATGTTAACATGCAAATTTGGGTCAGATTCCCTTTCACTAATTTGTACTTTCCTCCTCACCTGAAATACTACACTATTTGGATCCAAATATCTTTGTTATTTTTTCATAGAAAGTTCTTATGGAAAAAATCTAAATGATTTAGCTATGCAATCAACGCATTTTGGGAGAAACTTCTATGTGTCTGACCTTTTCCAAATGCAATATATGTTACCACAAGAAAGCACTAATAAATCCATAAAATAGTGACAGCAGATAAAAACAGTTTGAACCGAGAATAAAATAAAATGTGAACACAAAAGAATTCACCATAAATGATATCCTGGAGGAGAAAGAGGAAAGGGACATTAGCCTTGGATCTTGAAGATATTTAGAATTTATGAAGAAAATGACAAGTCACATTTTGGATTGATCAAACAACATGCAAAAAAAGACACCAAAACCGAAACTACTTTTCTGAAATTAAAGCCTGATCTTTGTCCAGAAATATTTGTTCAACAAATTGCAACATTTAATTTCATTCTAAATGTTCCTCAAGTATCTCAGAGTAACATGTTCACATCTAAATAGGCACCCCAGTTTTTCTCTTTGCCTTTGTACATGTAGATTTTTTTGGCCCAAGACATGATATGGACAATTTGGCCTTAACAGGCAGGGAGAAGATTATTTCAGGTAAAACAAAGAAACAGTAAAAAAGAAAAAAGGAAGGAAGAAAAAAAGAAAGCTGAATTTATTACAGCAAGGCTAAAGAAATTTGGTAGTATTTTGGAAAGGAGAATAATATCTTTGGCCAGATTCATGTCCAGAGGAGAGAAATCCATGACTATGAAAAGCATTTAAGAAACAGTAATGGTGGTGCACGCCTATAATCTCAACAACTCAGGAAGATGAGGCAGGAGGCTAGCAAGTTCAAAGCCAGCCTCAGCAACTTAGTGAGACCCTCTGCAATTTAGCAAGACACTGTCCAAAAATAGAAAATAAAAAGGGCTAGAAATGTAGCTCAACAGTAAAATGCCCCTATGTTCAATCTCCAGTACCAAAAAAAAAAAAAAAAAAAAAGACCTAGTTAATGTAATTCAACACACTAACAGAACTAACAGATTAAAGGAAAAAAATAATTTGGTCAATTATACATTTATTCATAATAAACATTCTTAGCAAACAGGGAATATAATGAAATATTATTTTTTCTGATAAAAAGTTGCCTACAAGAACCTGGAGTAATATTATACCTATCTATGATCTACTGAAATCATTCTCTTGAGGTTGGGACCAAGTCAGTGATAATCATCTTACCACACCTATTTTTTAGAGGTTTTTGCCAATTGCAGTTTGGCAAGAAAAATACTTAAAACATAAAAAGTTGTAAAATACAAACTGTTTTCATTAATAGATTATAATGGAGATTATACAGTAAATGCAAATATATCCTTCAATATATTATTAGAATATGATCATTTAGTAAGGTTTCTACAAATCCACCTAGTCCCATCCCTTGATATTTTTCCTTTTTACCATACTGTAGCCTAGTTTTCCATGTTAGGAGATAGATGACAAGAAAAACTCAACTTTTGTTAATATGCAAATTCAAACTGATATTCCATCATTCTTTACATTTTCTTTGCCTAACAAATTTGTATCTGTAAGTGTAGATAATGGAAGATCTAACATTTACAGATTGTAAAATTTAAAAGTCAACCTAGATATTTCTTCATTCATGTATGTGAGAAAAATATTGATCAGACCATGTTCCAGCGTAGGAAGGATAGTGTCTGGGGCATGTCCTATCACCTGCCATCAGCGGTAATTAGATCATTTACAAATAAATATATCTAGCTGCACTGCACCATAGGCCTTGTTCCGTTTTGCCCACAGGTAGCTGGAGGATATATATCTGAAACATCACTGGTATCAACACTTACAATATTCTCTTATCTAATAGGTCAAAAAACCTGAACCCAAAGGAAACAATCTACCAGAATTTGCCCTTCTTGTTAGCATAAAGAATATTTGTGCTAATTAGAATAACTCTTGCTGAGGTTCAGTGTGGTAACTGATACATTATTTATGTCCACTTGCTCAAGTATTTTTTTAATATTTAAATGACTTTTAAAATGATTCCACAATTTAGTTTAGAAGAAACTAAATAATATCTAGTGGGGAAAATCATAAACAACTTTAAGGGCATATTTTGCTAATTATAAAAAATTGTAACAACAGTAATAAGAATAGGTAGCATCATATTTGCAAATTAATCTGCAAACTCAGATTAATATTATTTTCTAACATTTGTGTGTACATTCACCTAAGAACATGCATGAGAATATTCATAGTGATATCGTTCATACTATAAAGCAATATAAATAAGCTTCAGTGAAGTGAAATGTGGATGAATCTTACAAACACAAAGACAAAAGTTTACATATACATTTTTATTAAGAGCCAAAGCCATAGTGAATCAAGATAGTGGTTATCTTTGAGAAGTGTGTGGTGACAATGATTGGGAAGGTACAGGAAGAAAGCTTTTGTTGTACTGACAAGTGTTATGTGTCTCTTCTGTAAAACAGCAACAATATCACTGCTTTGAAGTTTATTCTGATAACTAAACAAGATAATGTACTAAAAACTAGCAATGTGGTTGCCACTTACTGAGTACTCAATAATTGATCCTAGCCTTATTTTAGAGATCCCACATCCTGAATTTTCCAAGTAAGAGATGATAAAGTTTTTTTAATCTCCTGGAGCCAGTAGAATTTTATACTCTTGATTCACAGTAAAAGAAAGTTCTCAAATTCTATTTGTGTTTATCAAAATGATCCCAAAATCTCAGTCCTTGTCCCCGATGCCAATCCTATACCAAGGACAAGAGTATAACAAAAAGGAAAAAGAAGTTTTATTGCTTTGCTAGCAAAGGAGAAACAGTCCCAGAGGCTGTGATTCTAACTGCCAGGTGCAACAGTGGGCTTTTAAAGAGGAGACCACAAAGGACACCCTTCAGCTGTGCCCTGTCAGGAGTCATAATTCATGGATAGCTTTGAGAGAGAGCCATTTATGGGACCTGCTGGTACCAGCCCCAAAATATGGATTCCTTCATTCCTGTAGTCCATGACCAGAAGGACTGATAACTACACCTAGAATGGGAGAAAGATTAATCTTGCTTCCCCTGTAGTTAAGGGTTGGGAGAGGGAGAAAGAAAAAATATATATATGAGTCTTAAAATAAGCCACAGTGGCAAAGCAGCCAGCTAGGGTTATATTCAAAGCATGAAGTGGACCCCTGCTACAAAAACCTGGTTAGAAGGAGAAAAAGTAAAATAGATATTAACTTAAATAACTGAAATTTCCTTCTACAGCACTTTGGTATTCATTGAAAATACTTGGGATTTAAATAACAGTTGAGTTCTGTTTTTAAAAAATGAACTAAGATTAACTGCAGGCAGAAAAAAAGCTTGACATTAAATATGGTCTTTTTGCTGGGGGTATAAAGCAGTCAAAGAGCACATGGTTTGCATGCACAAGGTCCTGGGTTCAATCTCCAGCACTGCAAACAAGTAAAAAATAAAAATAAATAAATGAATATGGCTCCTTGAGTCAATAGAAAGTAGACCCTACACACACACACACTTATGCTATGAAGTGATAAGACATTAGTTAATGGAAGCAAACCCTCCCCCAACCCTACTATGTGTTCACATTGCCACGCACAACCTTAGAGACCACAGAAAGAGACCACAGAAAAATTAATTTGGTTCCCATGAACAGAAACAGATGGAAGTAGAAAGATTCCTATTCACTGGATATATCTGTTTCATTAAAAGAATTCATTAGAATGAAACTCTGATATCTGGCTCTACTTTTGTAATTTTCCCAGAAATGAAGACAAGGATCTGAAATGTCTAAGACATGGTCCTTGTGCAGCCATTTAACACTATAACAACTTTAAACTATGTCTATTTCAAGGATGACCCTCACAGACCCAGAAGTGGTTCTAGGGATGAGTTGATGCCCACCTGCATTAGTGAGGGTGATCTTCTTTTCTCAATCTCCCAACTCAAATGCTAATCACTTCCAGAAACACCCTCACAGAATTCCTAGAAATAATCTTTTACTAGCTATCTGGGCGTGCCTTAGTCCAGTCAAGTGAAAACATAAATTTAATCAGTACAGCCCTCAGTTTGTTCATGATTGCCATGTCCTTCAACAAAGTTTTATTTTTTTAACATAGCTAGCGCATTTTTCTGATGATATTCATTAGTATTTATTTTATGGCTTTTATAAATTAGTTTCCATTATGAATATTTATTTCATTATATTTTACAATTATTTTTTGTGAAAAGATAGTTTTTCTATATTTATCTTATTATGTCTAAACTATATTATTTTTCTCAGGTATAAAAAAGTTTTTCTAGAGTCAGGTGCAGTGGCACACATCTGTAATCCCAGCAACTCAGAAGACTGAGGCAGGAGAATTGCAAGTTCAAGGCCAGCCTAAGCAATTTAGCAAGATTCTCAGCAACTTAGAGAAACTCCTGTCTCAAAATAAAAAAGAAAAAGGGCTGGAGATGTGGCCCAGTGGTTAAGCACCCCCAGGATTCAATCCCCAGTACCAAAAAAATAAAAAATAAAAAGAACTGGGGATGTAGCTCAGATATAAAGTGCCCCTGGGTTCAATCCACAGTATCTGCCCACAAAAATGTTTCTTTTTATATTCTACTGTGTTAAAGGCAGACAATTATAACATTAGAAATAATGACATTCTTTTTCTTCTGTTATAATGTTTAAACTTTATTTTTCATATTTATTATTCATTATTTCTAGAAAAAATTCTGAAAGTAGGATATTTAAAGTATCCTTGACTTATTGTGAATTTAATGATAATATTTTAAAAGTTTCAATTTTAAGCATGAAGTTTCTTTCTTGTTTTTTCTAAGTGACCATTTCTAAAATTAGTATCTCACAGATATGTGCTCTGAATTATGTCAAATATATTTATATTGTATCCACAAATGATAAATATGGCTTTTATGTTTAATGGAATAATGAGATTATTTATATTAATAAGTTCTAAATGTTCAAGCATTTAGCATTAATAAAAATTACTTATAGTAATATTAGTATAGTACTGTGTTACAATACTATAATTATAGTACTTATAGCACTATTATAATACTCATAGTACTATTATAGTACTACTTACAGTACTATTCTTACTTAGAGTACTATTATTTAAAAACTTACAATATAGTTAAATTTATTATTTGAGAATTTTTGCTACTTTTTTCATGAAGTGAAGTTGTTTTGTCATTTTCTTCCAGACTAATATCTCTGGGTATTTTGTATTGTGTTGCATTAGGAATAAAGAGAAGGACCCAGAGTTCAGCATGCCTCAGAGGTCACCACCATTCCCTCAGCCTCCACACACGCATAAGCAGAAATAAAAGGGATTCCCACACATGCTTCTAGGAAGACCCCCAGTATGGAGTTCAACCTGCGGCCTATCATCACAACTGGAGACCTTAAGACTGGCATTAATTCTGAGCAATATAATCAGTGGTCATACACTCAAATGCCTCCAGGTACCCATGATATTGATAACAATTAATTACGTGAAGAACGCTATAAGAGGCAAAGGTGAAAACTGAGAATGAGAGGATGTGTAATCCAGGCAAAGACATTCACTTTTTAAAGAATTAGAAAAACATTGTACTAGAATAAACAGGTCAAATTCAGGCTGGGAATATCAATTTCAGTAAATACATCCCAAAGAGGAGAAGCATTTTTTTTTTTTTTTTTTTTTTTTTTTTGGTACCAGGGATTGAACTCAGGGGCACTTGACCACTGGGCCACATCCCCAGCCCTTTTTTGTATTTTATTTGGAGACAGGGTCTCACTGAGTTGCTAAGTGCCTCGCCATTGCTGAGGCTGGCTTTGAACTCGCGATCCTCCTGCCTCAGCCTCCCAAAGTGCTGGGATTACAGGCATGCACCACCGCGCCTGGCTAGGAGAAGCATTTTCTACATTTTCTGTAACCAACACGATCACCATGTTTACTCTGAGATTGAATTTTATATTATGCCAAATATTGTCAGTTAACTCTTCTTATTTTTATTTTCAGATTATTCCAGTGAACATAGAAACAAATATAAATTTTCAAAGTCAACATTGATCCATTTATGTTTAATTAAACATTACCAAGCCCCACAAAACCTGCTAGAGTCAAAAATCTATTCATCAAATCAGTATTTTTTGAATGTCTATGAAGAGATAAACTATGGCAGGTCTTGGGGTACATGGAAGACAAACTTCTGCTTCCTCGAAGCCACAATGTAGTGAGGAAGGCAGAGAGAGAGAGATTATACTGAGGTGAAAGTATAAGCCAAAGTGAGTCATTTGAAATAAAATGAATCATTGTCTCTAAACTTTTTGAGGACATGACATTTGAACTGAGACCTGTTGAAGACTAAGAATTAAGGATGCTAAGATGAGATGAAAGAGTTTTCTAGGTAGGGGGAGAGGTCCAAAAGTGCCAAGGCAGAATGAGATGGATTATTTTCTGGTTTTAAAAGAGGTTACTATAGAGTAAAAGAGTGAATGTTGTATGAGATGAGAATGAAATTCTTTGGCAGTGGTCAGACAATGGAAACTATATAAATAATTTTAGTCTTTATAGTCAAACTAATGAAAAGGCTTGGGTAGGCTTAAGAAAAAAAAATAGGATGCTATGAATTGCATTTTTAGAAGGCAACCATAGCCAAAGGGTTGTGAATGGATCACGAGGTCACCAGACCGAAAGCAGGTGTGCCAGTCAGAAGGTTGTTACAGTTCCAGGTAAAAACTGATTACAGCTCTCATCAAAGTAAGAAACTTGAAAGGTCTTCAGTCAGATAAACCCATGATTAAACATCCCAAGAATTTCCTAATGCATACAGTGAGGAAGAACGAAGCTAATGTAGGCTAGTGCCATCCGAAATGCAGCTGCACACAATCCGGAATTTACTTTCTTAATATTATATATTCACTCTTCTGTGACTTAATTTGCTGCATACATTAATTTTGGGGGGGTGAGATAAAAGGTTTTTAAAATTTTTATTTATAGTAGTAGTATGTTTACAGAGCATCGTTTTACACAAAACAGTTTGTATACAAAGTATATTTGTAGCATTCAAGTCTTCAATCATGCATTTAGAATAATGATATCCCTCTTATTCGATTTAAATGGCCCCAAAAGAACCATGCTCCCTTTTTCCCTCTATGAAATTATATCTCCTATTTTTTTCTTTATCTCTTATGAGAAAATACATTTATATCTAGGAATTTTAGAATTACTCCCCATTTTTCAGGAGCAGTGGCATAAGTGGCACAAATCAAGGGAAACGCACAGATGGGCACAAACACTCATACACATCAATAGACCACATGAAATTTTATCAAATGCAGACGGTGTAATTGGTATGGTTTGACAATATGCACACATACATTTTATAAACATTTATATAATTGTCAATTGCATTACTAAAGTCCTTTGCTTTTTGTTGGTTTGCTATTAAAACTTTCAGTCTTATATTATTTTTATGTACAACATATCTGATGTGTATTTCCCCTTCTTTCACAATGTTTAGCTTTTTGTTATAAAGACTTTATAGATGAGTTTGTGTCATACAAATCTAGCTACAAGTTATTTATGACAGAAATTTAAAGAAATTAAAACAATTTCTAGAGGTGGCTACATTTGCTCTTACGACTGATTTTATTATTTTTTCTCATATTCAAAAATTTTCCTTCTATCACTCTTATCACTGAATCTTTGATCAGGATACATTTCCATGTATTCATAAAGCTCAGTATACTTCCCAGACCAAGCTCTACATATGACCTTTGACAAAGAAATTCAGTGATCATTTGCTAAAGTATGGTAAAGGAAGACTTATTTAGGACCACTGTGATAGGTGCAGAGACCACTGAGACTGGGTCTTGCAGTGAGGGAAAGACAGTAGGTTAACTCCAAATACAGCATGACAAGTGAGAATTCATAGCCACAGAGCAGTGTGGGGGTCTGTGGATAGAAAATTACTAAGAGGAAACATCAAGGGTAACCAAGATTCTGGCCAAACAGAATTCTTGCTGAAGTCAGACCAGAGTGATCAGACATCACCTGGCAGATAGATGGAGGAGGATGAGGAGCTTGACCGAGATATCAAGGATCTTTCTCACTCACTTGTAACTCCCCAGACTTTAAGTCTGAAGAGGAAAGTGGGACAATTCAAGGTCTATCAGTCTCCTGTGGTCATCTCTTCCCTTCCCAGATGTCCCACAGCTCTGGGCTGGCAGGGCTGTTTGTCTACCCCAGTGCACAGCCCAGCAATTGATCTTGCAGTATGGTAGAGAGAAGAGGGTATAAATCAAAATATCTCCCTCAACCATATTTTCTGTCCTACTTCAACCTCAAGCTGCTATTTCCTCTTACACTGTCACAACTACCTTCTGTCTTTTTAAGATTTCTCACAGCTTTTAGATTAATTCTCAAGATCTAAATCCTCTCTCTCTTCAGCTTTATGGCATCTCCAGATTGGAATTAAGGAGAGAGCCAAAAACACAAGATGCTTCACAAGAGTTGTTAAAAAGGCTATCTTTACTAAATCTTTATTTCAACATTAGTAAAATAAGATATTTTATGCCTCCACAGGATTGTTCTAAGCATCAAATAAGTAATCATATGTTATCTGTTAATGATATACAAAGTATATCATTATATACTTGTTGGTATAAGACAAAGTCATAGTTTGAATGATTTTTTTCTTATATCCTATGTACAGTATACCAATATTTCCTCTCTTTTCCAAATATATTCCAACATGAATGCTTTTCACTCTTCCCACTGTCACTAGGTTGAGATGTGACTGGTCTCAGCCACCATCGTCCCTAACCTGTTTTCCTTTTTTTTTTTTTTTGTAACGGGGATTGGACTCAGGGATACTCTACCACTGAGCCCTATTTTGTATTTTATTTAGAGACAGGGTCTCACTAAGTTGCTTACTGCCTCGCCACTGCTGAAGCTGGCTTTGAACTTGTGATCCTCCTGCATCAATCTTCCGAGCTGCCTGGATTACAGGAATGCGCCACTGTGCCTGGCTGTTTTCATATTCGTAATTGTCAACTTGTTTTTCTATACATACATCAATGGAGAGATCAAATTATTTTTGGATCAACACTGATATAAAATATAATGGAAACTAGTTGGAAGGACAGTGTTAGTTAGCCTCCTTACTGGTCTCCCTGCTTCTGCTCTAGCCCTGATAGAGTTATCCCATTAGTGTGCAGATCAGATCATGTCAGCACCTTGCTCTAAATCCTCCAATGGTTCCCATTCCACTCATAGTAAAATCAGATCAGGCTCAGCCTCATCTGTCTACCCTTGGCCCAGCCCCTCATCTGACCTCAACACCAGCCACTCTCACTTGTGCTTCTGTTGCTCTGCTGTCCTCAGAGCTCTTCCTCAAACAGGCTCCTTCAGGGACTTTGAGGGATATTCCTTCTGACTCCACATGGTTGTCGAGCATGGCAGCAGTGGCCTGTAATCCCAGCAACTCAAGAGGCTAAAGCAGGAGGATCACAAGTTTGAGGCCAGCTTAGTCAATTTAAGGAGACCCTGCCTCAAGGAGGGTCAGAGATATAGCTCAGTGTTAGGGAGCAGTCCTATGTTGGATGCTCAGTAGAACAAAAACAAAAAAAAAAAAATCCAACATGGCTCAGTTCCACATGGTTCACTGAACAGTGAGGACTTCCAGGGCCACCCATCCCTGATCATTTATATCTCCTTTCCCAGCTGTTTTTTTCCCTTGGTACTTATTACTATCAAAACATATTAAGATTTTATTTTGTTTTGGTTTTGCTTGTTGTCCTTCTCAATTCTGAAATACAAACTCCATGAGGGCAGGTTGTCTGTTTTGCTCACTCCTATATTCCCCAAAGTCCAAATGTTGGTGACTCTCCAAATCCAAGGTCTGGAGAGCTGGAAACTATAGAAACTATAGAAACTATATCACAAAATACAAAACTGGAAGCCTGTCATAGCAAACTGCTTCTTCTGAGTCTGAAGAGATGCAGCTGATCCAAGTGCAATGAGCTTTCAATGGTGCCTTGTTTCAATCTGAACCAATAGGTGTGGTCAGGAGTGCCACCTACTGGCAAGACTTTAAAGTATGGGAGGAGATTAGGGAAACTCTTCAAGGTTGAATCTACAAATAAACAAACAAAAAAAATGATGAAGCCGGGCGTGGTGGCGCACGCCTGTAATCCCAGCACTTTGGGAGGCTGAGGCAGGAGGATCACAAGTTCAAAGCCAGCCTCAGCAATGGCGAGGCACTTAGCAGCTCAGTGAGACCCTGTCTCTAAATAAAATACTAAAAAGGTCTGGGGATGTGACCCAGTGGTCAAGTGCCCCTGAGTTCAATCCCCGGTACCAAAAAAAAAAAAAAAAAAAAAAAAAAAAAAAATGATGAAATAATCTATCTCAAGTATTAAGAAGTCATAATTAGATTTCTAACTTAAAATTGTACCTGAGAAGCAACCCCTGATAATATTTTCCAATCTTCAACAAATTTATTCATAATGTCACAACAAAAGCACAAATGACAAAAAATTTAGGAGTCAAGTTTTATTGATAATGAGAATAATTCATCGACTTAAAAATCTAATTTATTATATAGTTATATTTCAGCACCTTAGTAGAAACTATTTGAAAAGAGGTAGAGCACATGTTATGAACTCAGACACTTGTTAAACAAGTATTTACTATGCACCTGCAGAGTTGGGAAGTATACCAATTGCTGGAGGCTTTAAAACACACAGGTCAGATAAGACCCCCACCACCACCACTCTTGTGGAGTTTCTGTTCTGCTTAATGAATGCATAAAATAAATAACTTAGGAAATAAATTAAAAGTAAACTTTTAGATAATAGCAAGGGATTTGAAGGAGACAAAGCAGTATAACTGAAGACTATTTTGAGGGACAGAGGGCTTTTTATTTAAGGTGGTCAGAGAGGGCCTCTTTGAACAGAGAATATAAGAATATAAAACTTGGTGCCTTTTTTTTTTTTTTTTTTTGAGACAGAGTCTCACTAAATTTTCCAGGCTTCAAAAAACTACCAACAAGAAAAAGTCCAAGTCCTGATGGGCTTACAGCCGAGTTCTACAAGACCTTCAAAGAAGAACTAATACCAATGCTCTTCAACTTATTTAAAGAAATAGAAAAAGAGGGAGCTCTCCCAGACTCTTTCTATGAGGCCAATATTACATTAATTCCAAAGCCAGGCAAAGACACAGCCAAAAAAGAAAACTTCAGGCCAATATCTTTAATGAACATAGATGCAAAAATCCTCAACAAAATTCTGGCAAATCGAATACAAAAACATATCTAAAAGATAGTGCACCACGATCAAGTGGGGTTTATCTCAGGGATGCAAGGTTGGTTCAACATTTGGAAATCAATAAACATAATACATCGCATCAATAGACTCAAATATAAGAACCATATGATCATCTCAATAGACACAGAAAAAGCATTCGACAAAATACAACACCCCTTTATGTTCAAAACACTAGAAAAACTAGGAATAACAGGAACATATCTCAACATCATAAAAGCTATTTATGCAAAGCCTCAAGCTAACATTATCTTAAATGGAGAAAAACTGAAAGCATTCCCTCTAAAAACTGGAACAAGACAGGGATGTCCCCTTTCACCACTGCTATTTAACGTAGTACTTGAAACTCTGGCTAGAGCAATTCGACAAAGAAATTAAAGGGATCCAGATAGGAAAAGAAGAGCTCAAATTAGCACTATTTGCTGATGACATGATAATATACCTAGAAGACCCAAAAAACTCTACCAGAAAACTTTTACAACTAGTAAATGAATTCAGCAAAATAGCAGGATACAAAATCAATACCCATAAGTCAAAGGCATTTTTGTACATCAGTGAAAAATCCTCTGAAAGGGAAATGGTGAAAACTACCCCATTTACAATAGCATCAAAAAAAATAAAATATTTGGGAATCAACTTAATAAAAGAGGTGAAAGACCTCTATAACGAAAACTATAGAACACTAAGAAAAAAGAAATTATAGAAGACCTCAGAAGGTGGAAAAACCTACCTTGTTCTTGGATAGGTAGAACTAATATTGTCAAAATGTCCATACTACCAAAAGCAATATACAGATTTAATGCAATTCTAATCAAAATCCCAATGACATTCCTCAAAGAAATAGAAAAAGCAGTCATGAAATTCATCTGGAAGCCGGGCACAGTGGCGCACGCCTGTAATCCCAGCACTTTGGGAGGCTGAGACAGGAGGATCACAAGTTCAAAGCCAGCCTCAGCAATGGTGAGGCACTTAGCAACTCAGTGAGACCCTGTCTCTAATAAAATACAAAAAAGGGCTGGGGATGTGGCCCAGTGGTCGAGTGCCCCTGAGTTCAATCCCCGGTACCACAAAAAAAAAAAAAAAAAAAAAGAAAGAAAGAAAGAAAGAAATTCATCTGGAAAAATAAGAGACCCAGAATAGCCAAAGCAATCCTTAGCAAGAAAAGTGAAGCAGGTGGTATCACCACACCAGACTTTAAATTATACTATAGAGCAATAGTAACAAAAACAGCATGGTATTGGCACCAAAACAGACTGGTAGACCAATGGTACAGAATTGAGGACACAGAGACTAATACATATAATTTCAGCTATCTTATATTAGACAAAGGTGCCAAAAATGTACAGTAGAGAAAGGATAGCCTCTTCAACAAATGGTGCTGGGAAAACTGGAAATCCATATGCAACAAAATGAAATTAAACCTTTATCTCTCACCATGCACAAAATTCAATTCAAAGTGGATCAAGGACCTAGGAATTAGAACAGAGACAATACACCTAATAGAAGAAAAAGTAAGCTCCAATTTCCAACATGTTGGATTAGGCCCCAAGTTCCTTAATAAGAATCCTGTAGCATAAGAATTAATATCAAGAATCAATGAATGGGATAGATTCAAATTAAAAAGTTTCTTCTCAGCAGAAGAAACAATCAGTGAGGTGAATAGAGAGCAACCAATTGGGAACAAATATTTAATACATGCACATCAGATAGAGCACTAATTTCTAGAATATATAAAGAATTCAAAAAACTTAACTCCAAAAAAACAAATAACCCAATCAATAAACTGGCCAATGAATTGAAAAGATACTTTTCAGAAGAAGATACACAATTAATCAACAAATACATGAAAAAATGCTCAACATCACTGGCAATTAGACAGATGCAAATCAAAACTACTCTAAGATTTCATTTTACCCCAGTCAGAATGGCAGCTATTAAGAATTCAAACAACAATAAATGTTGGAGAGGATGTGGGGGAAAAGGCACACTCATACATTGCTGGTGGGACTGCAAAATGGTGCAACCGTTATGGAAAGCAGTATGGAGATTTCTTGGAAAACTGGGAATGGAACCACCCTATGACCCAGCCATCCCACTCCTGGGTCTATTCCCAAAGGACTTAAAAACAGCATATTACAGTGAAACAGCCATCTCAATGTTTATAGCAGCACAATTCACAATAGCTAGATTGTGGAACCAACCTAGATGTCCCTCAGTAGATGAATGGATAAAGAAAATGTGGTACATATACACAATGGAATTTTACTCATCAATAAAAGAAAATAAAATAATGGCATTCGCAGGTAAATGGATGAAGTTGGAGAATATAATGCTAAGTGAAATCAGTCAATCTCAAAAATCCAAATACCGAATATCTTCTCTGATATAAGGAGGCTGATTCACAGTGGTGTTGGGTCAGGGTACAGAGGAGGATTAGAGGAACACTAGAAAGGTCAAAGGAGAGGGAGGGGAAGGAAGGGAGCGAGGGGAGATGGAGGGGAAAAAAAGAGAAGGTGGTTGAATAAAATGGATATCATTATCCTAAAAGCATGATTGAAGATTTGAATGGTACGAATATACATTGTATACAGTGTTATGTAAAAAGATGCTCTATATGTGTATTATGAATTATAACGCATACTACTATTATAAATACAACAACTTTGAATAAAAAAAAATTTTTTTTTAATTTTCCAGGCTATCAGGAATTCATAATCCTCCTGCCTCAACCTCCTTAGTCTCTGGGATTACAGGCATGCACCACCATGCCCTGCTTTAGTGGCTTAAAATTTCAAACACAGGCTGTTTCTTGCGGTTCTGGGAGTGGGCTGGGCATTTCTTTTCTGCCATCTTAGCTGAGGCTGGATGATCTCATCCTCCCTCCCACAGCTCTGAGCCAGAGCCACAGCTCCTAGGATCCCTGGGTTTCTTCCACTGTGATGGGAGAGGAAGGCAAGCTCCTGATAGAGGGAGATAGGTGGGAAGTCACAATGAAAAGTTTGTGTTTTTCATCTTTATGCAATATATATTTGGGAGGCACGGTTACTGGAGATGGAACTTGGGCACTCAACCACTGGGCCACATCGCCAGTTATTTTTTTGTATTTTATTTAGAGACAGAGCCTCACTGAGTTGCTTAGTGCCTCACAATTGCTGAGGCTGGCTTTGAACTCACAATCTGCCTCATTTTATGCTTTATTTTGTTAATATGAAATATTATGCTTATCTGTTGGTGTATATTGAACTGTCCTTGCCTCCTGGGATAAATCCTATGTCCTTCTCTAGTTTTTGTATCAGGATAGTGCTGGCCATGTCTAATGAGTTTGGAAGAATCCTCCCCTCTTTAATTTTTTGAAATGATTTGAGAAAAACTGATGTGAGCTCTTTCTTTCTTTCTTTCTTTCTTTCTTTCTTTCTTTCTTTCTTTCTTTCTGGGATTACTGGTGTGCACCACCGCACTCGGCCTTAAGTGATATTTTTGAAAATCAATTAAACCACCGGACACACTGAGCATGAATTTATTTTTTGGGTTGCTATACTAGTTTTCTGTTACTGCTGAAACAGATTACTACAAATTTAGATGATCAATGAAACTAATCATTAAGGAAATGCAGACTGGACTAGATCCTGGACAAGAAAAAATTTATAAAGGACAATATTAGAACGATTAACTAAATTTACTTGTGACTGTGGATTATGTAACTGGGGAGGTTCTTACATTCAATTTCCTGCTTTTGATCATTGTATATGGTAATGAAAGAGAATGTCCTTGTATGTATATGTATATGTATACACACACACACACACATTGAAGTATTCAGGAGAAAGTATCCTCATGTTGTAACTCCCTCCCAAATGCTTATGTTTTGTGTGTGTGTGTGTGTGTGTGTGTGAGAGAGAGAGAGAGAGAGAGAGAGAGAGAGAGAGAGAGAGATAAAAGAGGAAGAAAATGGAGCAATATGTTAGCAATTAGTAAATCTAGGGAAAGGGTGTACAGGAGTTATTCCCACTATTTTTGCAACCTTTCTATAAATCTGAAATAATATCTAAAAATATACCCCAAAAAACATTGTTTAAACAGGACTAACTAAATGATTGCTATAATTCTTCCTCTCATTAAAATCTGTATAGCTAGGATTCTGATTTTTACCTCCCTTTCCTAAAAGGAAATGAAAGTGTACCAGACAGTGCAATCATTAACTCCAACAAATATACTCCTAAGAATGATAAAACTCTCTGCTCTTATTTTCTATTCCATGAATTCAACATGTCAGATTTTGAAATTGTGGCTTTTGTTTCTCTTACTGTGCAATCCAAAATAATTATGGAGGGTATAATGTCTAAATACAGTTCCTGCCTCTATTGTAATTAATTTTAGAAGAAGACCACTGGCACAAAGGACCATACTTTGAAAAACTGGCTTCAACTTCAACAACCATAGATTTAAACCTTTGTGTGCCATATTTCCCCTTTCCCTTCACTGAAAATTCCAAGGATAGTATTAACAATTTTTTCTTTCTTTCCCCAACCCCAATCCTGTAGAATAAACAGTTTAATTCCAATGAATTACACAATGTACATGTAGAAATGAACAAGAAACTTTTTATTTAAAAAACTGAAGTTTTCATAAATACAAGTGGAGCCCAGAATAAGAGTATTGCTTGATTATTTTTTAATCTCAAATTATGTATTTCCATTTAGCATAATAATCTTCCTTCTTAACCCCATCACAGAAAAATAACAAGAACATAATAATAAATAGCATGTTCTAAGTGTTTTACGTATGCTAATTAACAAATTATCATATTAGTTATGTCATTGATTTGTTATTATAATCCTTATTTTATGCACATTTCTGTAATCCCAGATGCTCAGGAGGCTGAGGCAAGAGAATCAGGAGTTCAAAGCCAGCCTCAGCAAAAGCGAGGTGCTAAGTAACTCAGTAAGACCCTGTCTCTAAAAAAATACAAAATAGGGCTGGGGATGTGGCTCAGTGGTCAAGTGTCCCTGAGTTCAAACCCTGATACCCAGAAAAAAAAAAAATCCTTATTTCATAGAAAAGGAAAACCAAGGCACAAAATGTTTAGTAAGCTGCCCAAGGTCACAAAATTAGTAAATCGGGGACTAAGACTGAAACATAGATCCTCTTGTTTCAGAAACTGGGCTTTTCAGACCTCTTACATACTATCTTCTCCTTTATCTTCCACAGGGACCCAAAAGCTTCAATAAGGGGCAGATATTTGCAGTTGAATGCATTGATTTCTTTCTTTCCTTCTAGGTGGGGAGCATGAATCCGGAATGCCACTTCCCAAATGTGCTTTGACTTGGATCCAACAGACCAGTTCCTGCAGCATCAGGTCAGTCACAGTCAATGAGCTGCATCTCTCCTCTGTGACTCCACATCTTGATCTCCACAGGCATTCTGCCCTTTTCACTCCTCTCGTGGAGGCTCTGATGTCATTGCTCTATTCAGAGGCATACAAGTAAAGGGCAGGGAAGGATGCACAGTACCATGGAAAGCACTGAGTGCACCTGGAATTAGGACCAGCTTTCTCACTGACCGACCGACCTACTTCTATGAGCCTCAACTTTTTCCCTTATGAAAAATAAAGTGCATTTAATACTTAAGTGCTTATAAGTGGGTATTATGGGCACTTCCTCTGAAAATAGAGCACATAGTTCTCATGTCATACAATTAAAGATTGGAAAGTATAGAACAAATAAAAATGCTTGTATGCTTTTACACTATATACAGATATTAGTTATATTAACAGTCATTACTGCC
This sequence comes from Tamias sibiricus, assembly GCA_025594165.1. Taxonomy (NCBI): domain Eukaryota; kingdom Metazoa; phylum Chordata; class Mammalia; order Rodentia; family Sciuridae; genus Tamias; species Tamias sibiricus. Next base: position 76,125,161 of record CM046661.1, read on the forward strand.
TGGGTCCAAGGCTAGGAGTAATGTAATAATTATTTCCTTCCTTGGGTGGGAATTTTCTGACTCCTCTTTGTCTTTTTTTATTTGTGCATTATAATTATACATAATGGTGGGAATTATTATGTCATATTCATATATGTATATTTCATAATTTGATCAAGCTCATCTCCCAATACTTCCCCTGTCACTCCCCTTCTCCATCTCCCTGATCTCCTTGCTCTACTCTACTGATCTCCCTATTATTATTATTATTATTATTATTATTATTATATTTTAACTTGTACATTATAATTATATGTATAAGCAAGATTCTTGAGGTGTATTCATATATGTACATATCATAATCGGTAGATTTTGCCCCCCAGTATTTCTTCATATCCCCTGCCCCCTCCTCATCAATTCCCGTCCTCCACTCTATTGGTTTCCCTTCTATTTTCATGAGCTTTACTTTATTAAATCTTTTTCTTTCCCTCCTTCTTTCTCTTTCTACAGAGAAGTGAGGAAAAAATCTGACCCTTGACTTTCTGAGTTTGGCTTATTTTATTTAGCATGATGTTCTACACTTCCATCCATTTACTGGCTAATGCCATAATTTCATTCTTTAGAGCTGAGTAAAATGTCATTGTGTACATATACCACATATTCTTTATCTGTTCATCTGTTGATGTACACCTAGGGTGGTTCTATAACTTGGTTATCGTGAGTTGTGATGTTATAAGCATTGAAGTTGCTGTATCACTATAGTATGCTGATTTTAGATCTTTTGGATAAATACCAAGGAGTCGCCAGAGAGCTGGGTAAATGGTACTTCCATTCTCTTAGTCTCTTAAGAAATCTCCACACTGCCTTCCAGAATGGTTGTACTAATTTGCAGTCCCACCAAGAATGTATGAGTGTGTTTTTCCTGGCTATCTTGTCAGCATTTGTTATTATTCATGTTCTTGATGATTGCCATTCTAACTGGAGATAAAATCTCAGTATAATTTTTATTTGCAATTCCCTAACCGCTAAAGATGTTGAACATTTTTTCATATGTTTGTTGGCCATTTCTATTTTTTTTTTTTTTTTTTTTTTTTTTTTAGAAATACCTGTTTATATCATTTGTCCTATCTATTGCTTGGGTTATTTGGCTTTGGGGTATTTTTTGAGTTCTATGTATCTTCTGGATATTAATCCCCTATAGGAAGAGTAACTGGCAAAGATCTTCTACCATAGGTAGGCTCTCTCTTAATTGTTTCTTCATTGTGCAGAAGCTTCTTAATTTGACGCCATCCCACTTACTGATTCTTGGTTTTATTTCTTGAGCTTTAATGGTCTTATTAAGAAAGTTGGTGTCGGTGCCAATATATTGGAGTGTTGATCTTATGTTTTTCTAGCAATTTCGGTGATTCTGATCTACTTCCTGGAACTTTAATCCATTTTTAATTGACTTTTGTGCAGGATGAGAGATTGGAATCTAGTTTCATTCCTATACATATGGATATCCACTTTTCCCAGCACCATTTGTTAAAAAGGCTACTTTGCTCCAATGTATGATTCTGGCTTTTTTTTTTTTCCAAGGATAAGTTGAATATATCTGTGTGGGCTTATCTCTCTTCCTTTTACTCCCTTGATCTTCATGTCTGTTTTGATACCAATGCCATGCTGTTTTTATTACTAGAGCTCTGAAGTATAATTTGAGGTCAAGTTTTATGATGCCTCCAGCATCACAAAGAACCCTTCTTGCTCAGGACTGCTTTGGCTAGTTTGGGTCTCTTATTCTTCCATATGAATTTTAGGACTGGTTTTTCTTTTTTCTTTTTTTTTTTTTTTTTTTTTTCTAGTTCTGTGAAGAATGTCATTGGTATTTTGATGGTAAGTACATTGAATCTGTATATTGCTTTTGGTAGTAAGACCATTTCATAATATTAATTCTGTCTATCCAAGAACATAGATCTTTCCATTTTCTAAGTCTTTAATTTTTTCAGTGTTCTGTAATATTCATAAACAAAAACAAAATCCAATTGGACTCCTTACCTATCCATCATCATAAACCAGAAGACTAATACATATAGACTAGTAATCTCTATTTTGCCTCATAGGTAAGGCATGAAGAGCAGCATAAAGTAACCCAGTGGTATTCACTGCAATCAAATGATAGAAAATTCCTAGGTAAACCTTACAATTTCTATCAATTGAAATTTGAAGAACCTACTTGCAAGTCAGGAAAAACTTCCTGGATTTCTAAGCCAAGACATAAGATCCAAGAAGTGAAAAGCAACATTTGGGACTTTAGCTTTAGTATAAGACCTCCAAGACCTTACTCCTGTGATTTTAAGACTGTGAGTTTTTAGTGTAGGACCTTCTTGGCCTTAGTAAGAAGGAAGTTTTCTAAGGCTCTGCTATGGAATCCTCTGTAATATTAGTGTAAGACCATTGAAAGGTTGGCATTACTCTAAAAACTCACTCAGTCTTATCTATGGACTTACCACATCTTAGAAAATTGTGGTTGGGAGAAACAGTACTTTAGTTTGAATAAAACCCACAAAAGACTACTATTTCAGTACCTACCTTTATGAATACTGGATGAAAAAACAATTTTTATTTCTTACAATGTAGGATTTCAGAGAAGTTCACAAACCACAACTTTAAAATGGAAAGGCAGCTAGATATGCAGAATACCTCCAAATTCAGATAAAATAGATTAAATATTATCTGAATAAATGGAAAGATATTCCATGTTCATAGATGGAAAGACCCAATATTGGTAAGATTTCTCTTCTCATTTTGAGGTATAAATTCAAAGCAATGCCAAAAAAATTCTAGCAAGATATTTTGAAGATATTGAAAAACTGATTATCAATTAATATGGAGGACAAAAGACCAAAAAAAGTCACCATAATACTGAAAAAGAAGGAAGTTTAAAGACTTACCTGATTTCAAGACTTACTAAATAAAAAGAAATCAAGACAGTGTTATATTGATGAAAGAATGGAAAAATAGATCAGTGGAAAAAGAAATAGATGCACACAATGTAGTCAATTGAATGAAAAAGCATAGGTAATTTAATGAACAAAAGATTATCTTTTTTAAAAAAAAATGGTATGGGAGCCTGGCACCATCCATAATCCCAGCAACTTGGGAGACTGAGGCAGGAGGATCACAAGTTTGAGACCAGCCTCAGCAACTCAGCAGGTAGTACTGAAACCATGAATCAAAGAATAACTTTGACTTTCAAATCTTATTGTTTAAAGAAATATATTTTGTAAGTCTACGACTTCTATAGATAGTTACTCCTCTGGTTGATCTATACAAAGTACATTTAAAACCTTCTGGAAAGGATTCCCCATTCTAGATTCCATTAAAACATTCACGATTCATGGGGGATGGTCAAAATATCTATATTAATAGTCACTTAGAAGGAGTTGATTCCACCTCTCCAGGATTACTTTGAGGGATTTAAGACTTCAGTGAAGGAAGTAATTGCAGACAAAGGGGAAATAGCAAGTGCACTAAAATTAGAAGTAATGCCGGGTGTGGTGGTGCACGCCTATAATCCCAGCACTTGGGAGGCTGAGGCAGGAGGATCACAAGTTCAAAGCCAGCCTCAGCAATGGTGAGGCACTTAGCAACTCAGTAAGACCCTGTCTCTAAATAAAATACAAAAAAGGGCTGGGTATGTGACCCAGTGGTCAAGTGCCCCTGAGTTCAATCCCCAGTACCACAAAAATAAATAAATAAAATAAAATAAAATTAGAAGTGAAGCCTGAACATTGCTACAATCTCATGACACAACTTGAGCAGATGAGGACTTGCTTCTTATGGATGGCAAAGAAAGTATTTTCTTGAGATGGAATCTATTCCCATTGAAGATGCTATGAACACTATTCAAATGACAACAAAAGGTTTAGAATATTCCTTCAAATTAGTTGATAAAGCGGTGTGGCAAGGTTTGAGAGGCTAACTCCAATTTTGAAAGAAGTTCTTCTATGGGTAAAGTGCTATCAAACAGCTTGGCATACTACAGAGAAATATTTCATGGAAATAAGAGTCCCTTGATGCTGCAAATTCCGTTGCTCTTATTTTACAAAATTGCCACAAATACTCCCCAACCTTCAGCCTGATCAGTAAGCAGCCATCAATATCAAGGCAAGACCTTCCTCCACCAGCAAAAATATTATGACTTGTGAACAAAACTCACAATATTTTCAAAGTATACTTGAATTAGCAAACCATTAAACATGCAGTTACTTGTAAAGCTAAAACTGAACAAAGACTAAAAACGAAAGCAGTATGTGATGATTCTATGATCTGACAATGTAGACCTGGGAAAACCACTTAAAAATAGGAGGACAAAATGGAGAAAGCAGATGCAAAAAGTAAAATTTAACTGCTCTCAGAAATGGTATTGGTGGTGGTAGTATTAATATTGTTATTAACATTAATATTATATCATCCTGGTTTTTTTTTTAATTTTCCAATCTCAAGAATCTATCTGTTGGGGATGGGGTATGGGGACAGGAAAGATGATGGAATGAGATGGACATTAGTATATTAGGTACATGTGGTACGACACTACATGGTGTACAACCAGAGAAATGAAAAGTTGTACTGCAATTGTGTACAATTAATCAAGATGCATTCTGCTGTCATATATACCTAATTAGTCAATTAATTAATTTTTTAAAGTGAAAGTTTTAGAACCTATTATTGTAGTATTTATAGTATATAAAATTTATGTAAATTTACCCTAGACATATTGTAAGTCGAACTATTAAAATAGTGAAGACAAATTTTAAAAAAAGAATCTATCTGTTCTCAGACATTAAAAAATATGTCTCTAACATGCAAGGCAATGACACTAAAATGGTAATGACTGATCTTGTGTAATATTTCTTGAGAACAAAGAAGTGATAGAAAAATCCTTTGAATGACCTACTTAAAATCTACAGGACTTTTGTTGTCTTAAAATTTGCACCTCATTGCTTATTTTAAAAGAACAATTTTTGCTTTCTGGTTTTCAATGGGCCCCAAGGACACCACAGTTATTACATGGTTTAGTTTGAAGACATCAACAACTTCCAGGTCCAACACAATTAGGTATCTACTGCTCCTGGCCTTTCAACCATATTTCCAAGCCCAAGATCTAAAGTCATCTTTCCCCAACAAGGAAATGTCACACCTTAGAAAAACCCTTGTTTCTTACAGTTGACTGTAACCACCATTGGCAGAAGGACTTTCCTCTGATCTGCTTCAATATTTAAACGTAAGCTTAGCTAGTATGTCCAAGCTTAAAGAATAAAGGATATTTCTGTTCTCAATTCTACAGCACTATCAGCTACCTTGTGTACCATTTTATGCAAAAAGTTCCACATTAATAAATTTGGAATCTGGGGAGGCTTAAATTTTATTATTCATGCCCGTCTCTTTATTAATGTTTTCCTATAAATCATAAGAAAATGTGTCTTTTCAGTAAACCCTGTCAAGGCTTCAATTCCCTCCCCGAATTTTCTAACACTCATTATCCTCCTCCTAGGAGTATTAAAAATTTTGGTTAGCAATCATTTCTGGTTGTCTTTCATCATCCACTGATTTTCACAAAAGCTGCCACGATCTTCAAGTTTCCACACTCATTTCTGTTTACCAATTGTATATTAGTTCTAAATAATTTCCCAAAATATTTATGATCGTTGTCTGCAAAACAATTGCCTTCATCTCTGGACTGGTGGTTTTAGGTATCTAGATACTACACTGCCTCTTAGGAGTTAGCACAGAAAACTCACACTCACCGTTTTAATCCAGTAGCCAGTGCACTAGGCCTGCTGCTCAGCATCAGAAGGGAAGGCAGAGTGTTGAAGACCCAGATTCTCAGAAATGCAATTTATCTCAATTGGTCACCCTCACTTTTTCCACAGGACCACTTCCACTCCTGGTAAGAACTGATTCCATGCTTGGAAAACAGAACCATTCTCACCTCCTTAGCTGTCTTGTCCTGTATGCACATTGAGCTGTGTTTCCTTTCACTTTGTTTCTCTGTTAATCTAAATACTTTCTACCTTCAGGAATTTTTCATAAATTCCTAATGCACAGTTAACACCCTCTCTTATTTTTTATAACATTCTTTTCATAGTGCTTTGCATCATTTCAGAGAATTAGAGTCAAAAGTCAATGTAAAAAGCTCAATTTCTGTGCTTGCTTCGGCAGCACATATACTAAGATTGGAACAATACAGAGAAGATTAGCATGGCCCCTGCGCAAGGATGACACACAAATTCGTGAAACGCTCCATATTTTTATCTCTTTGATATGAAGATACTAACTTATGAAGGCAAGGGAGTGGGGATGAGAGGAATGAAAGAACTTTAAATAGAACAAAGAGGGGGGAGAGGGAGGGGGCAAGGGGATAGGAATAATAGCAGACTGAGTTATCCATGATTACCCTAAATACATGTATGAAGACACACACACACAAAAGAAAAAAAAAAAGCTCAATTTCTTTTTCTTGATCAAATCTCATGCACAATGATTTTTAATGGTTATATTCAGTATCCTTTGTTTAATGAATGCTAAGTTCAAGCTTATTTTCTCACATAACTGGCTCAATTCACACTTTCAAATATGATTAAGCTAATTGAAACATAGATTTTTTGCTTAAACTGGTACTTGAGTAATTAATTTTTAAACCTAACACAGAATTTTATACATAGTAGAATAAAAAATTTAACTTCCTATCTTATGCCATAAGAAAATTAATTCCAGATTGTAGAAAACAAATATTTATCTCAACAAAAATAGGATAACAGAAGAAACTGAGGTCTTTTCAAATTCTGGTGTTAGTATCTACCAAATTTAATGAATGGTCAGCTTTATGTCCTCAAATTGATAAATATATTCTCTGTTATCAAAACAAACATGTAATTAATTTAATTTGGCAAGTCTTGATGAAATTATCATGAATTCAAGTGTTTATAATTTTTTCACTGAGATACCAATTCATTTCTATAACGAACACTTCTAAAATATTATATAACTTACAGCCTTCTATTTATTTAAAGATTTATGCTTTATGCTTTCATCTGTCACCTAGGGTATATCAGGAATTGCATATGTTCCTAAAGATACAGGGATTAAAATGACAAGCACACACACAAAGTGTGTGATATTCTGTTACAGATACTTGTATCTGGGTTATTAAGTAGTTATCAAGAAATTATGCAGGCTCTTTATAATTATGAAGGGCCAGCTGTGTGTATTTCTTCCTCCTAGAGATGTAATACTAAATAAAATGTAATATCATGGTTAAATATTCAGAATTTAAAAACTACATTACACTATGTGAGAAAATATTTTGGTTCTTCAGAAATACTGAAGTATCGTGAAGTACGGGGTTGCCAGGCATGGTGGCACATTCTGTAATCCCAGGGACTTGGGAGGCTGAGGCAGGAGGATTGTAAATTCAAAGCCAGCCTCAACAACTTAACAAGGCCCTCAGCAACTTGATGAGGCCCTGTCTCAAGTAAAAAATAAAATAAAAAAGGCTGGAGATGTTTCTCAGTGATTAAGCACCCCTGGGTTTATTCTCCAGTGCCAAAAAAAAAAAATCATGAAGTAAGGGGTCAAGATATATGCCACTTACACTCAAATTGATTAGAAAAATTATATATACACATACATATGTGTTTTTATAAAACACAAAGAAATTTAAAAAGAAATGTAGCAGGTTATTTAAAATTTGTTAATCTGAGTATACTATTCTTGCAACTTTTCTGTAAGTTTCAAATTATTTCAAAATGTTAAATTTTAATTTTTTTAAGTTGAAATTCCTATTGGCTAGGCAATTTTCTATTCTAATCAAATCATTGCCTCTGGGGATGTGATCTAGCCACAAGTTTTTTTTGTTTGTTTGTTTGTTTGTTTGTTTAACTTCTAAGGTCATTCTAATGTGTAGTTCAGTTTAAAAACAGAGTACTAAGAATACCCATAAATATCAAGAATAGTCAACTAATCCCCATTATATCTCACTCTGCTTTATGGATGTAATTCTAAGTACTATTGGACTAAATACAATTGGGCTGTGACCAAAAAAATGGCTTCCCAAAGGGGCAGAAAATGACTCTTCCTTGGGTTTGCACCCAATCCTACAGCTTTTAGGAAGTTCAAGTTTATGGAATTTGACAGAAACGCACCTACTTGTTTCACAAAATATGTGCTGCTCTTTTACTTGCTTCTGGCAGAAATATCTCAATGTTCACATTCTGCAAAGCACTTTTTTCCCCACCAAAATCAGTTTTGGTTGCAAATGAAAGAAATGTGACTTACATAAGAAAAGGAAATTTTTGATGAAAATAATTGAATGACTAGATCCAGCAGTACAAACATTCAAATATCTCATCAAAAGCTTTTATCAGGAGCCAGGTGCAGTGGCGCACACCTGTAATCCCTGCACTTGGGATGCTGAAGCCGGAGGATCGTGGGTTCAAAGCCAGCCTCAGCAATGGTGAGGCATTTAGCAACTCAGTGAGAACCTGTCCCTAAATAAAATACAAAAAAGGGCTGGGGATGTGGCCCAGTGGTCAAGTACCCCTGAGTTCAATCCCCAGTACCACAAAAAAAAAAAAAAAAAAAAAAAAAAAGCTTTTATCAGGGCTGGGTTGTAGCTTAGTGGTAGAGCACTTGCCTAGCGTGTGTGAGGCACTGGGTTCAATCCTCAGTACCACATAAAAATGAATAAGTAAAATAAAGGTATTGTGTCCATCTACAACTAAAAAATATTTTTTTTAAAAAAGCTTTTATCAATCTCTCAACTCTCTCCATCTGACTGCCAGAATGACTGCCAGCTTCCCTATAATTCCTCTCCTTAGCAATTTATTCATACACCGGCATGGCACTGGCTGGATCTCCTTTCATCACATGGCTTTTTCTCAACCAGTTACTATGGTAAAGGTTAGGGAACCATAACTGACCCAGACTGGATGGTATGCTAACACCAGAGGCCTGGAGTTTGAGCAACTATGATTAGAAGTTTTACTGAGACCAAAAGGACCGAAGTAAAGTTCTATAAGAAAGAAATCCTAGCCAGGGACAGTGGCACATGCCTTTAATCCCAGCAGCTTTGGAGGCTAAGGCAGGAGGATCAGGAGGTCAAAGCCAGCCTCAGCAATTTAGCAAGGTGCAGTGCTAAGCAACTCAGTGAATCTCTAAATACAATAGAAAATAGGGCTGGGGATGTGGCTCAGTGGTTGAGTGCCCCTGAGTTCAATCCCCAGTACCATAAAAAAAGAAAGAAAGAAATCATGGCAGGCTGGTCAAAACAACAACATCTCTCCTGTGGTTTTAATATGAACCATCATCTACCCCTTCTTCCTTTCCCTTTTGTTACTTTGTTCAATTTTGGAGCAGCCAGGGGTTCTAAAAGCTTGTCCTTATGTTCTGATCTTTCCTGTAACTTCCTTGTCCCAAAACTTCTGGCCTTAAGATCACATCTGCAAGTTTTCTATAACCCAAGATGTAATTGATCTGACTCTAGGAATACAAATATATGTATTCAAAGTTTTCCAGGTTCTCTTACTTGTATATTACACACTGAATTTTCAGTTCTTCTTTAAAATTTTTTCCACACATGACAAATAGTCTCCTGTTGGAATAAACTGGGAGGCCCTGGAACTCTTCATTTAGTGGAAGAAATTTTTTAAAATCTCTTGTCATCTATCACAGATAAAAACAAAATTTCCTCTTATACAGTGACTCTAATAATATGAGCCAGGCTGAGGAGGTAGCTGTGTTCTCCTTAACACGAGTTGTTTCTTAGAGTCTCTACTACCCAGCAGATCCTTCTTGGCACCCAGCTAAAAATTGAGGGTAACCAGTTCACAGGCCACAACAAGAATCGATAGCAGAACTAACCTCTTTAAAGAAAGATGTGTTCTCCCAGTGGACTATGTGAAAAACATTAAGGAAGAGAAGTGTGGGTAAAGCTCATGACATTGAGAAATACAGGAATTGTTCCTGCAGGACACATTTTTCTCAAAAAGCTGACTTGCAATACATTAAAGTTATAGTTTCTGTACCTCCCATGTTGACCTCTGTCCTTTAGAAAATCTTTCAGATTGAAGAACTGTGTTCCACCCTAATGTTTGTGTGTGTATGTGTGTGCGTGGTGCTGGGATTGAACCCATGGCCTTGTGCATGAGAGGCAAGCACTCTGCTAACTGAGTTATATCCCCAGCCCTTCACTTGGATTTTAATATAACAGAGATGCAGAAGAGAGGGAAGAAGCAATAAATATACTGAATTCTGCCTAGTTTTATTTCTGTCAAAGGTGTTCCAAGTTGCAAAAATCACAAAGAAAACACAAAAAGTTAATCTTTGGCCAAGATCTGGACCTAAACTATATATATATATATATAAATATATATACTATATATATATATATATATATATATTTTTTTTTTTTTTTTTTTTTTTTTTTTTTTTTTTTTAATTCTTGGAGAGCAACAGTTTCCTTCCACAGATAAAAATTCCCCGGGATTGAAGGTAGAAAAGAATGCCTAAGAGGAGAGAAATGGAGATAGATACTTCATTGGCCTTCCTTCACTTACCTCTACCTAATCTAAGGTAACGCTATTCCTCTCTAGTGCCCCCCACCTTATTGTGAATTAGCATCAGCATATTAGAGAAAACATTCGGCCTTTGGTTTTTTACAGTCAGCATAAAAGGACTGTGCAGTTTCTTCTGTTAAACTTAGGAAGGCAGATAGGAACAATCTGCCTTGTAAAATAACTTGAACAAATTCTTTTCAGCAAGAAATAGCAAAGGGGCCATTTATTTTTAGAAGATCTTTTAAGCTATGGTAAGGAATTTGTCCTTTTAATAAGGACATTGAAATGCCAACAGAATATTAAACTAGGAAGAAAGAGGATTAAAGTGCACATTACAAAGATCACTCTAAAGTATTTTTCTTTTTTAATTAACATAAAATAATTGTACATATTATGTGGTCCAGTTTGACAATTCAACACATGTATATAATGCTTAATGATCAAATCTAGGTAGTTAGGATTTCTCTGTCCATAAAAAGAAGTTCTTTCTTTGAGTTGGTAACCTACAGATTTCTCTCTAATAGTTTTTTATAAAGTGTATGATAAATTGTTGTGCACTATAGACACCCTATTATGCTATAGAACATTTGAACCTATTTCTCCTATATAATAGCATTTTAATATATGATATTCAATCCTTCTTTATACTCTCTCCCTATTAACTTTCCTAATCTCTACTGACCACTATTCTGCTCTCTACTTTATGAAATCAACATTTTTACTATCCACACATGAGCAAGAATATATATTTGTCTTTCTTTGGTTTAATTTGGCTAACATAATGTCCTCCAGTTCTATCCGTGTTGCCACAGATGACAGGACTTCACTCTTTTTTTGTAGCTGAATATCGTGTGTGTGTGTGTGTGTGTGTGTGTGTGTGTGTGTGTGTGTGTGAGTACACATGATATTTTCTTTGTTCATTCATGTACTGATGGATATCTTGATTGATTCCATATCTTGGCTATTGTGAATAATGCTGCAATAAATGTGTATGTGCAGATATTTCTTTGATATACTGATTTCATTTCCTTTGGTATGTAGAACAGAATACCTGGATCACAGGGTAATTCTATTTTTAGTTTGGGGGGAATGTTCATACTGCTTTCTGTAATGGTTCTACTAATTTATAATTCCACCAGAAGTGTGTAAGAATTGCCCTTTTTCACATCCTTACAAGCATTTGTTATTTTTTACTCTTTTGATGATAGCAATCCTAATGGAGTTGAGAGGTTAATTCATTGTGGTTTTGATTTGCATTTCCCTGATAACTAGTGATGTTGATAATTGTTTCATACATTTCCTGGTCATTTGTCCACCTTCTTTTAAGACACATCTATTCAGATCACTTGCCCAGTTTTAATTGGGTTATTTGGAGGTGGTTTGTTGTTGAGTTTTTATAGTTCCTTGTTTATTCTGAATATTAAATCTTTTTGGATGAATAGTTTGCAAGTGTTTTCTCCTATCCTGCAGGTTGTTTCTTCACTCAGTTCTTTCCCCCCTCCCAAGTCTGAAATTTATTTTTTTACATGTTCTTTTTAGTTATACATGAATGTTTGTAGATTGTATATATAGAGAGAATGTATTTTGACATATCATACATACATGGAGTATAACTTCCCATTTTTGTGGTTGTACATGATGTGAAGTTTTACTGGTCAGTGTAACTCAATTGTTTCTTTTTCTGTGTAGAAGCTCATTAGTTTGATATAATCACAGATGTCTATCTTTTGCTTCATTGATTCTGCTTTCAGGGTCTTATCCAAAAAAAAATCACTGCCTAACCCAATGTCTTCAACTGTCTCTTGTATGTCCCTTTCTACAAGCTTTATAGTAGCCTTACAATTAGGAGCTTGATCCATTCTTAGTTGATTTTTGTAATTAAGATATCCTCATTCTTCTGCATGTTGATATACAGCTTTTTCAGCACAATTTATTGAAGAGACTTTCCCTTTCTGATGTATATTTTTGGCACCTACATCAAAAATCAGTTGACTATATCAATGCATGGATTTATTTCTGGGTTCTCTATTCAGTTTCATTGGTGTATTTGTCAGTTTTTATGCAGTACCATGCTGTTTGTTTACTATAGCCTTGGTAATATGTTTTGAGATCAGATACTGTAATTCTTCCTGCTTTGTTCTTATTGTTCACAAATTTTTTGCTATATGGGGCCTTTATGATTCTATGTGAATTTTAGGAATGTATTTTTCTATTTTTGTGAAGAATGATATTGATATTTGGATGGAGATTGCATTGACTCTATAGAGTACTTTGAGTAATGTAGAAATATTAACAAAATTTATCTTCCAATCCATGAACATGGGATGTCTTTCATGGTGTATGTGTTTGTGTGTGTGTGTGTGTGTGTGTGTAGTGTGTGTGTGTGTGTGTGTGTTTCCTCTCCAAATTCTTTCATCACTGCAATTTTCATTATAGATATTACCACTATCTTAATTGAATGTATCCCTAAGTATTTTTTGTAGCTATTGCAGGAGGGATTACTTTCTTGGTTTCTTTCTGCACAAGTTCATTGTTAATGTATTAAAATATTACTGATTTTCCTAATGTTGATTTTGTATCCTGAAAATTTACTGAATTCATTTATTAATTCTACCAGCTTTTTGGTAGAGCCTTTAGGGTTTTCTTCATATAAAATAATGTCATGAATAAATTGACTTCCTCCTATTTATATGCTTTTTATATTTATTTCTCTTGTTTTATTGCTCTGGCTAACATTTTCAATACTATGTTAATAAGAGCAGTGAAAGTGAAGGGTTGGGGATTTAGCTCAGTGGTAGAGCACTTGCCCAACATTCATGGGGCTCTGGGTTCAATCCACAGTACCAAAAAGAAAAGTTGGGGGAGTGGAGAAAGTGAACATCCTTGCCTTATAGTGATCTTAGAAGAAATGATTGTAGCTTTTTTTTTCCCCATTCACTATGATATTATCTATGGGTTTGTCAAACATGGTTTTTATTGTGTTGAGGTATATTTCATCTCTGCCTAACTTAGAGTTGTTTTTATTTTTTTATTTTTTTGGTAACCATGAAGGGATGTTGAATTTTATCAAATGTTTTTCTGCATATATCAAGATGATCATGTGATTTTATGCTTTATTTTGTTAATATGAAATATTATGCTTATCTGTTGGTGTATATTGAACTGTCCTTGCCTCCTGGGATAAATCCTATGTCCTTCTCTAGTTTTTGTATCAGGATAGTGCTGGCCATGTCTAATGAGTTTGGAAGAATCCTCCCCTCTTTAATTTTTTGAAATGATTTTAGAAAAACTGATGTGAGCTCTTTCTTTCTTTCTTTCTTTCTTTCTTTCTTTTTTTTTTGGGGGGGAGGGTACTGGGGATTGAACTCAGGGGCACCCAACCACTGGGCCACATACCCAGCCCTTTTTTGTATTTTATTTAGAGACAGGGTCTCACTGAGTTGCTAAATGCGTCGCCATTGCTGAGGCTGGCTTTGAACTCACAGTCCTCCTGCCACAGCCTCCCAAGTGCGGGGATTATAGGCAGCTCTTTCTTTAAAGTTTGGTAAACAAAATGTCTTGGGGCATTTGTTTCTACAACACTAAGTCTTCCCTGATTAGGGCCAAATCCAGACAATTTTTGTGGGTCTGAGCAGGACAGGCATCAACCTTCTATTATCATGTGTTCAAGTTCCATGCCCTAACCTATTATAGATTTGAGCAGAAGTGATTCCTATATCATCAAACTTAGCTACATATCATACACATGGAGACATATACATCATGACTGATAGAGTTTGAGGTGTAATAATTATCAGAGTTATTCATCATCTTCATTTTAAACTATAGGATCACTGCTGACACACATACACACATATGTTCATACACACAGCATATACACAAAACTCAGTAGAAAGGCAGTCTTATCAAACACACTGAAATTCAAATAATGAGGGAACTTCAATTCTAATGTCTGTGCTGAATGTTTAATTGGTTTCCTTCAACACTTGCCTGAGTAACATGTTGTACTTTTTAGAAAGGAGACACTCACAACCTCCTCCCCACCCATCCTGCTGGGCTGAGGTTCCAAAGAGAAGTGAGGGATGCAAGGCATCCTAGTGTGTCAGCTGTGATGTCACCCAGCATGGAGCTCAAAAGCACCATTGTTTCCCTTCTCCTTTTAAAAGGGAGCTGCCTGGCTTCCCCCAGCACAAACTTGGGAGCAACTCCAGAGCCTCCTCCAAGATGCTGGTGGTCCTGCTCACAGCAGCCTTGCTGGCCCTGAGCTCAGCTCAGAGCTCAAATGAAGGTATAGGTAGGGGGAAGGATGTGATTGGACTCTCCTTGGGTTTGGGAGTCCACACTGCAGAGAGGGAGGGGAGAAGGGAGTACAAGAGATGAAAGGGAAGACTGGACTCCAGAGTTCATAACAAGAGCAAGACCAATTATGTCCTCATTCCACATCAAGGCCTTATTATTTAATGTAGAGTAGAAATGCCATAAAAATTTTTGACCAGAGGAATAGTCAGGTAAGTTTTGCATTTGTAGAAACATCTCCCTGTGCTGCAAAGGATGCACGGAAAGATGGGAAGACTGGAAGAGGGAAGCCCAATTGTGAAGACATTTTTGTAATTGAACTAGACAGTGTGCACCAGGAGCCTTACTATACAGTGGATACAGGACAGAGGAAGAAGATTAACACACATCAGAGCTGTTTCAGAGACTGAGAACCAGATAATATAGTGACTTATTCTACCTGGAGAGATGGAAATATTAGGGCCTAATTTTATGCATTTTATTCCAACCTACATTCAATATTTCAATGTACTATAAAGTAATATATGTGACCTTGTACCTAAATGTTTACTGTTGGATTCCCCCTTAAGAAAGTTTGTTAAAAAAAGAAAGAAGGAAAGAAAGAAAAAGAAAGAAAAAGGAAGTTTGTGAGTGTAAGCTGCCTGGTACCGAAACCCGGGAAAAAATCTCGGAGGCAGAGTGAAGCTTTTACTACTTTTACTTCTACTTTCTTAGAGCTTAGAGAGGGAAAGAAAGATTTTTAGAGAGAAAGATTAAAGCGAGCTTTTCTACTTTCTTCTTGTCTTCTTAGAGTCTTAGAGAGAAAGAAAGATAGAGCTTCTTCTTAGCTTAGAGTCTTAGTTAGAAAGATAGAAAGATAGAGCTTAGCTTAGCTTCTTAGAGAGAAAGAAAGATAGAGCTTAGCTTAGAGAAAGATTAGAGCTTCTTTCTTCTCTCTTCTTTCTTCCTTCTTCTTTCTTCTGTCTTCTGTCTTCCTCAGGAGTCTCGGCCTAACTCTGACCAGTCATTACTTCTTCTGTCTGGTTTCTCTTCTGTCTTCTATCTGGTTTCTCTTCTGTCTTCTATCTGGTTTCTCTTCTGTAACCGCTCTGCCTACATTCTGGCCGCTCTGATTCTTCTGACCGACCGAGTGACTGCCCGACTGACCGAATGAATTCGTTCTCCTAACTCGGACTGCGCTTTCACCCGGTTATATACCTTCAGCTTTGCGGGTGCCTACAGGTGCATCACATATGGCTTCCAGCTAGCTACAACAGCCCTTCCTAATTAGGGCTCCTTCATGTGAGTTCGAGCTCTCTCTCTCTCTCTCTCTCTCTTTCCCCCTCTCCCCAACACACACACATACCTTTCCCTCTCTCACTCTTCTAATCCTTCTCCCTCCACCTCCTGCCTTCCCTGAACTGAGATTTCATCCACAACACTCTTCCTCCATGATGTCCTGTCTAACCTCAGTACCAAATCAATGAAACCAGCTGACCATGGATGGAAAGCTCTGAAACCAGGACTCAAAACAAATCTATCTTCCTTTAAATTGTTTTACTCAGGTGTTTGTCATAGCAATTGAAAAAAAAAGAAAGAAAGAAAGAGAGAAAGGATGTGAATAGAAGCAAAAAATTTAATGAAGAAAAAGGGTAAAAGTATTAAAATGTGATATTGAAATACACATGATGCTTAAAAACAATTAGCAGTAAGTTTTGAGGGAATCTAAGGAAGACAAAAAGTTTTTTTGTTTTTTTGTTTTTTGTTTTGTTTTGTTTTGTTTTTTTAATTTATAGCAGGTGGCTGAGATTCAGCACAGCAAGAACCCACCACTCCCTCAAGTCTTCCTCCTTTTCAAACAGCAGCACAAGGAGACGTTAACAGTTCACTTAGGGGTTATACAGCTTGTGGTTGGAAGCTACCTTTTCCCATGTGACTTTTGTGAGCTCTGAGAGATTGGTGATTAACTTTTCACTTTATCCTGTGCTTCATTTCCTAGAGATCAGCTATGAAGACTCTTCCTTTTTAATACCAGGTAAGGCCCAATTCATCTTTAATGGACTTCCCATTTTCTTGGGAATTTTTTAGTTCTGCAATGTCTTATAATCAGCGTTTTTACTTTAGCATTTAATAAATGTTGGTTCCTCTAAAGATGTAGATAAACTGTCCCCAACCTTGATTCTCAGAACCATGAGCAGGGACATGAACTTGAGTAACAGGGTGCTTGGATGGCGATAGGAGTAGTTTTCCTATGTTTCTCCCACAGTGAAATGACTGCTGAGAGATGATGCACCCATGAGAAGTGTTCTAGTTCTAACTCCTCCATGGTACTAAGAGTGATTCAATGGATTCTTTCTTCCCCAGTATTGCTCTCTAGAATTACATGGTTTCATGGTAAAATGCACAGAAATAAGCGTCTGTGGACCTTTTCTCTATGTTTCTCCACTCAGCTGTGTCCCTGTCACTGATTAAAAAAAAAAAAAAAAAAAAAAAATTGCCACAGGAAATCAGTGAATCCTGTGAGGACCTGCATTTATCTTTCTCCCCCTTCCCTTAGTATTTCTCTGCCTGGGTCTAGGGCCCTAAGCAGCTGCCCAAACTTGAATTCATAAGCAGTTATTACAGTGTCCTGAACTATAACTGCAACATAACTAACAATAGTCCTTTTGCTTTGTTCCCTTTCTGCCCTTGGAGATATCTTTGGTGAAATCTAAGGTATCCAAAACTTTATTTTTTGCCAAATTTAAGGCCACATACTCTTAATCATCAGTATGAATTAAGAGGAGCCGGGGCTGGGATTGTGGCTCAGCGGTAGAGCACTCGCCTGGCACGTGGGCAACCCGGGTTCGATCCTCAGCACCACGTACAAATAAAATGTATTGAATAAAACGCATTGTGTACAACTAAAGCAAATAAATAAAAAATATTAAAAAAAAAAAAAAAAGAGGAGCCAAGCACAGGGAAGCATTAGGCATGAGGGAGGTTGGCAGTTGAAAGCAGGTTCTGGGAGAAAGGAACTGTGTGATGAGATCAGAGAGGTAAAGAGAAAGGAGAGTCTTCCACCACACGCTCCTCTGTTCTTGTGCTGCACCCACACAGAAGTTGAGGATGCAAGACAGAGCCCTCTTCAAGAGCCTCAGACGCCACCTCCTGGAGGATACCCACCCAGACCCCCTGCTGGTGATGGGGATGAAGATGAAGATGGTGGCTCACAGCTGAGACCACCACCACAAGAAGGCAATCAACAGCATCCTCACCCTGTTTGTCCTGGACACAAACAGGGACCCCCTCAACGTGGAGGTCATCAGTATCGACATCATCCTCCTCATCCTGGACCCCCTCAACGTGGAGGACATCAGCAGCGATACCACCCTCCTTGTCCTGGACCCCAACGAGGACCAATACCACAAGAAGGCCAGCAATGGCATTCTCGCCGTCTCCGTCCTGGTAACCAACAGGGACCACCACCCTCTTCCCAAGAGAGAAGACCACAAGGACCTCCCCAAGGCCAACAACCCTAGTAGACGAAATGTCAGTGACAGGTATGATTCAAATTTACTCTCCATGAAAGACCCCAACTCCTACATTGATCAAACTATAGTGTACAAATTAATTAACTGGAAACATGCTGAAATTACATAGTCCTAGACCCCATTTCGAAGATTTAGATTCAGATATTCTGGGAGAGTATAGGAAGACCTTGATTTTTAATCAGCCCTCCGAGGTAATTCTGATTTTGAGGAATACTGTCTCCAGATTCTTTTTCATAAAGATTCTCTCTCTTAACTTGTGCTGCATTACAGAAGTAGAGCAATGTTCTCCCTTTGGTCCTCTACCCTCTTGCTCTGACTCGATGACTTCTAATCTCGTGTTTCTACTTAATCACTCTTTGCTCAGTTCTGTCTCACAGCACAACTCTCAGAACAAGTATCCCTCCTAAATGATTCCTTAACATAATGCTGCTAAACATAATATGGGATTTTTTAATACTTACCTTTAAATTACTGTATGCTTAGGTCAACTCAGTAGTGCACACCTGTAGCATCCTGAGACAGGAGGAACTTAAGTTTGAGGCCAGCCTCAGCAATTTAGCAAGATCTTGTCTCAATATGAAAATTAAAAAGGGGTAGGAATGTAGTTCAGTGGTAGAAGCATCCCTGGGTTCAGTGACTAGTACCAAAAATAATAATAATAATAATAACCTAAGAAAAAAATATTTTTCTTCTTCTCAGAATAAACAATTTGAAACACATTATCTGCTAGGTGCATAGCCAGAATAAACAAGAAGAAATCAAGAAGGAAAGGGTGGAAAAGAAGGGGAAAGGAGTTGGGCTCTCACTACTTCACCTCAGTGGCACCAGAGAAGTATAGAAACTGCCTGCCTGTCATGTCCCCCCCTGTAACCTTCCCTATTTGTTTCAGAAAGTAAGAGAGAGGATGACATCCTTCAGAAAATCATGCCATTGGAACAATAGGATCATAACTGTATCTTCAGTACACCAATAAAATAAGCAGCATGCCATTTCTGATTGCTGTCTCTTTCTGGGGGTTGGAGGGTCTGGAATTTGAGGACCATGGATACAATATAGGAACATACAGGACCCCCTTCTCATGGCTGCTCCCAGAGGCTTCCCTCGTCCTTTACCCACAGGCCAGTTGCTGGTGAAAGACATCCAGATTCTCTCCCACTCTCCTTCCCTTGATTGTATAGCACAAATGCAAACTATTTCCTTATTTTCAGATCTCTTACTGCTACCAAGTAATTTTAGGGAAACAATAAAAATAAAACAAATGTGAGAAAGTTGCAGAAAATAAGGAGTTCTTAACATTTCCCAAATCACTGATCCTGATTTCTGGAGAAATCAATGTAGTTCTAAGGCCTCATCTACCTAGAAACACACAAAATACTCTGTTTTACCATTTTTTATTTTTGCTCAATCATCATCCTCCCTACATATCACCACTATTTTTTTAAATTAAAACCTGAATGGGTTTCATACAAAGAGGCAGCTGGGTGGATTTTAAGAGGCAAGGAATATGGAATCAATCCTTCATGCTTGAGTTTAAGCCCTAAGTCTTTTTTTCTTGCTAACTCTGAACTTGAAGCAAGCTACTTTAAATTCTCAGAGTCCAGTTTCCTCACCTATAAAATGAGAATAATAATGATAATGATAGTGGCTGCCTTAAAGGATGATGATTAAAGAGATAATACATTTTTAAAACACAGCACAGATTGCCGTCACAATAATTATAATTATTTTAGGAAAGAATAGCATAAGAGTATAGGAGTTTTAAAATTAACATACTATAACAATATATTCATTTCAATGTTTATAGAAGCACAATTCACAATAACTAGATTAAAAATCAACTCAGATGCCCATCAATGGATGAATGGATTAACAAATTGTGGTACAGCCAGGTGTGATGGCATGTGCCTGTAATCCCAGCGACATAGGAGTCTGGGCAGGAGGATCACATGTTTGAAGCCAGCCTCAGCAATTTAGTGAGGCCCTAAGTAACTTAGCCATACCCTGTCTCAAAAATAAAAAATAAAGTAAAAAAGGGCTGGGGATGTGGATCATTGGTTAAGCACCCTTTAGTTCTATCCCTGTACCAAAATAAAAAAGGAAACAAAAAAATGAATGAATGGTAGCATATGAAAGCACATGAAAGAGACTACAAAAAGAAAAAGAAAATGGCTCAGACCAGCAATGCTTTATTAAGCAGCGAAGGGGCACATTTTCAAGAGGGAAAAATCAACTGGATACAATAAGGGTCTGAGTTTTACAGGGTCTAGAGGGGCTGAGTCCTGGCAGGAAATGTGTTGTTTACAGCTGGAGGGAGACCTTGGGCAGTCAGGGGAACTGTTGTACACAAGGAAAATTGCAACACGTCAGAGCCCATTACTCTCCCTTTCTCCTTGAGGATTGTTATTTTCCATGTCCTTCAAAGGGTGTGGATCCTGGGGGCTCAGTACTGAGGACAGACAGTTCAGCTATAGGCAGGGGCCAGGAATATTCCTGTGTGTGTGTGCGCGCGCACGCTGTGCGCGCTTTCCCCATTTTCCATTCCTGCCTTCCCTCCTGCTGAGGCTTGAACTCCTATTTTATCCTGCTACAAAAGCTCCAATTAATCACCCAGATCTCTCCACACACATAGCAGGAGGGCAGATAGGGGAACAGTTGTAGATGAGGAAAGTTCCCTGGGGCCTATTTTCCATATCCTTCAGTATATACACAATGGAGTTTTACTCAACAAATTATGGCCTTTGTTGGTAAGTGGATGGAAATGGAGAACATCCTGTAATCTGATATACATAGATGTGGGTCTCCTCTATTTATTGTGCGGGGCACTCAGAATTCCAAGAGGGGGACTGGGGGGTTGTGGCTCAGTGGTAGAGTACTTGCCTCACATGCGTGAAGCCCTGGGTTCGATCCTCAGCACCACATAAAAATAAACAAAATAAGCTGGGCGTGGTGGCGCACGCCTGTAATCCCAGCACTTGGGAGGCTGAGGCAGGAGGATCAAGAGTTCAAAGCCAACCTCAGCAATGGCAAGACACTTAGCAACTCAGTGAGACCCTGTCTCTAATAAAATACAAAAAGCACTGGGGATGTGGCCCAGTGGTTGAGTGCCCCTGACAATTTCAATCTCCGGTACCAAAAAATAAAAAATAGACAAAATAAAATAAAGATGTTCTGTCCATCTACAACTAAAATATGTTTTAAAAAAAAAAAAAAAAAAAAAAGGAATTCTAAGAAGGCCCCTGCACTCTGCACTTCAGAAGGGGACCCACACAAACACCAAAACCAGAGGATGGTTTATTCCTTTTACTCTCATTAGAAGATATTTTAAAAGTGCATCAAGTGAATTTAAAAAGCAAGAATTATAATATAGTACTATAGGCTGAACTGTAGCCCTACAGGCCTGAAGATGCAAGATAAGAATGTTCAAGAAAGAATGAATTCACACATTCTGCCTGGGGCACCAGTTGGGGAAGAAATAGGTGCTTTTGCTTAAAGTGCATCACCTGAAATCAAACAAAAAACACTCGGCTGCACTCCCTGCACTCCTGTGTTCAAACTCCTGGAATCCTAAATCAGAAATAAAGCACAAAAGGGGAAAACTTGCCATCTGGCTCTCGGGAAGTTGGCTAGGTCAGTCCTGATTCCCAACCTGAATTCCAACCTCCTATCCTGGCAAAATACCCAGCCCCCTCCCCTCCTCACACCTCAGCCTGCAGGGTCAGAGTGGTGCAGGGAAACACAAAGCTCCTTTTAGTCTAGGTTTAGTCAGAGAGCAATCTCCAAGAAACAGTCTGCAGGTCTTTGGTATAACCTAGTGACTAGCTTGGTCTATAATTCGTCAATACTTACTGATAGAGAATGTGAGCCTCCTTTTGTATTCCTGCACTGGTACCAGCTACAAATGGTGTCTATATGGAGACTTCTCATTGAATACATCATGAAATGTAGTGCTTTATTGATCATTTCTTTCCCAATATATTCTGGATTTTTTTTTCTTTTTTGGTCTGAAATTCATGTTAGTTTTTTTTCTCACCTCTAGAACATCTCCTTGCCTTTATTATGTTCAATTTTATGGTGGAGTTTCTTAACTTCATCTGCTAGAACTGATCATCATTCAAATTTACAATTGCCTGTGTGTGTGTGTGTGTGTGTGTGTGTGTGTGTGTAATCTTTTATTTAACAGTATTCTGTCCATGTTTCAAAGATGCAGTATCCAGCTGGGGGCGGTGGCATGAGACTGTAATCCCAGCAGCTCCGAAAGCTGAGACAGGAGAATCATGAGTTGCAAGCCAGCCTCAGCAACTCAGTGAGGCCTTAAGCAACTCAGCAAGACTCTATCTTTAAATAAAACACAGAAAAAGGTCTGAGGATGTGGCTCAGTGGTTAAACATCCCCAAATTCAATCCCTGGTACAAAAAAAAAAAAAAAAAAAAAAAAAAAAAAAATGCAGTATCCAATCTTATCCATCAGAAAGGATTATCATTTTTTTTTTTTCCAGTTCTGGAGATTGAACCCAGGGGTACTCTACCAATGAGCTACAGTCCCAACCTTTTGTGGTTTGTTTGTTTGTTTGTTTTCTTTCAATTTTATTTTGAGACAGTGTTTTGCCAAGTTGTCTAGTTTGGCCTCAAACTTGCAATCTTACTGCGTTAGCCTCCCCAATAGCTAGAATTATAAGCCTGAGCCATTGCACCCAGTTATTATCCTTTCTTAATTTTATTCTTCTCCTCATATCATCTTCCCCTCGGAACCCCCTTTTTTCTGTTTGTTTGATTGTAATTTAATAGAGATTTTCTTCAAATATGTAGCGATCCTTTGCTTTCTGTTCATACTTAAGAATTAGACACTACAATCAGAAAACTCTGAAGTTTTGGAGTTTGGGAGAATCAGTAAGATGATCTGGCAGCCTAGCAGCTGTTCTGTTGAGGACCTCCAGATGCTCTGATCCTTCAGAAGGACCCTTCTGTCTCCTGATCCTCAAGCGCAGTGCTCACTGCTGGCACTGTGGAGCTGGCCAGGTAGGAGGCTGGACACTCAGTCCATTGACCAGGCTTTCCCTCAATTGCCCTGTTCCCCAACCCCACAGGTGCTGGGTGCTTGTCTCTGGGGTGTGCCTACAGAAACTCCACTACCAGATGTGGCCAAACAGAAAGGAGCCTTATTGAGTTGTGCAGGTAAGAAACCGGGTGGTCTCAGGACAGAAAGTTTCTAAATTCATGGGGACAAAGGGTTGTTAACTTAAAAAGAGTTTTGAGATACTTAGAGGAGGGGACTCCACAGGAGAGTGTAAGGAGCAGGACAGAACTTATATGTTTTCATGTTTTCCAGAACATGCAAGCATGATTTGAGGGGGGAGGGGGGTTTTAGGACATCTGACATTGTTGCGTACTGAGCAAGGGGTGCTGCTTTGTGCTGTCCTGCACATGCTCTCTGTTTTGGTTTCAGCTTGGTCAACCCCTTCCATTTTAGTGTCCTGTTTGTTAAATTAAGCAAACTAAACCCACCACAAGAGGTCAGTAAAACCAAAATTACAAGATTACAAGAGCTGGACACAGTGGAGCACATCTGTAATCCCAAGGGTGTAAAGAAAAACAAAAAGAGACAAGCAAGGCGCAAGGGCAAAGTAAAAGGGGTGCTCATCCGAGCTCCCAGCTTTATTTATATCCATAGGTTACATTAGGTCATTGGCATCATTAGTACATATTGTTCATTGTATTAAGTTACTGTTATGTGGGCAGGTTAGGGCTCAGTGACATAATTGTGTTGTCTAACAAGAGAATTTCTTTTTTTTAATATTTTATTTTTTTAGTTGTAGTTGGACACAATACCTTTCTTTTTTTTTTTTTTTTTTTTTTTTTTTGTGGTACCAGGGATTGAACTCAGGGGCACTCGACCACTGGGTCACATCCCCAGCCCTTTTTTTGTATTTTATTCAGAGACAGGGTCTCACTAAGTTGATAAGTGCCTGGCCATTGCTGAGGCTGGCTTTGAACTCGCAATCCTCCTGCCTCAGCCTCCCAAAGTGCTGGGATTACAGGCATGCGCCACCACACCCGGCTAATACCTTTCTTTTAATTATTTATTTTTACGTGGTGCTGAGGATTGAACCCAAGGCCACTCACGTGCTAGGCTAGCTGAGCCACAACCTTTATTCCCAAAAGCTGAGTGTCTGAGATTAGGGGTCAAGGCTGATAAGACTCTATCTAGCACAGAGCCTCCTCACGAAGGACATTACCATAGCAGCTAGGCATTGAGCATGTACTAGTCATCTTACTAGTTCCTGGGAGACACTGCAGAATGTTCCAACCGTGGGAAACAGGGTGCCTGTTATCCCCCAGGAGTTGGCTCACCAGAGGAACGCTGCCTTGTACATTTCCACAGCCAGAATCCTTACACAGGGACTCAGAGGCTGAGGCAGGAGGATCACAAGTTCAAAGCCAGCCTCAGTAATTTAGCAAGACCCTAAGCAACTTAACAAAACCCTGTCTCAAAATAAAACATAAAAAGGGCTGAGGATGTGGCTCAGTGGTTAGGCACACCATGGTCAATCCTTGGTACCAAAAGAAAAGGAAGAAAAAAAAAAAAAAAACTACGAGAAAATAGTGTGACAACCTTAGCCTCTCATTCCTTCATTTTCAGAATAACATTTCACTCACACCCTGTCTTTGGCAGTTTTTCCCAGTCTAGAACCTCTCTAGTTCACCTTTTCTTTTCTAAGTTCAAAACCAGCTTCAGCAACTTGGTGAGGCCCTAAGCAACTCAGTAAGTCCTGTTTCTAAATAAAAAATATAAAGGGCTGGGGATGCAGCTCAGAGGTTAAGCGCCCTTGAAATCAATCCCCAATATTAAAAAAAAAAAAAAAAAAAAAAAGAAGAAGAAGAAGAAGGAAAAGAACCCTCTCTTTCCTTTGTTTCCATGATACCACATGCATCTGTTTTGTGTTATAATTCTTTGGTTGCTACACTCCTCACTTCTCTCACTTATCAAATATTTATTGAGTGTCTTGTCTGCATCAGAAATTCTCTAAGAGCTAAGGATGCAATGATGAATTCAAAGTCACAGTTCCCATCATCCAGGAGCTAACACTTTGTGTTTCCTTTGTAGACACATCTGCTTCCACCTAGCCAAGGAATTGTGAAATCTTCTAATTTTGTTTTAGTATTTTATCTCTTCTTCCTACATACTATCCCCTTAGAAAAACATGTCCTTTCTGAGTTGAGCACAGTGCAGCACACCTATAATCCCAGAGACTTGGGAGGCTGAGGCAGGATGATCATCACAAGTTCAAGGCCAGGCTTGGCAAGGGTCCGTCTCAAAATTAAATAAAAATAAAAGGGCCGAGCGCGGTGGCGCACGCCTGTAATCCCAGCACTTTGGGAGGCTGAGGCAGGAGGATCGCGAGTTCAAAGCCAGCCTCAGCAATGGCGAGGCACTTAGCAACTCAGTGAGACCCTGTCTCTAATAAAATACAAAAAAAGGGCTGGGGATGTGGCCCAGTGGTCAAGTGCCCCTGAGTTCAATCCCCGGTACCACAAAAAATAAAATAAAATAAAATAAATAAAAATAAATAAAAGGGCTGGGGATGTAATTCAGTAGTGAAACATCACTGGGTTCAATCTCTACTACCAAAAGGAAAAGAAAAACTTACCTTTTCCTATGGCTTCAGTTATTACACAAGGTACCAGTGACACAAAATTATATCTTTTGCCAAGACTTCTACCCTGAACATCACACCTTTATATATTTAACATCTTAATTAAATATCCTAAAGGCACCACTCAGTGTTTCCAAAACAACTAAATCTGGTAACCCTAGCTCTAGTGACTGCCATCCAACCAACCATTCATGTAATACATAAGCCATAGCTTTGACTGTCTCCTTCTGTATACAAAGTATATCAATTTGTCCCCTTTCTAAATTTCCTACCTATCTCTGAACTCCACCCACTGTATCTCCACTGCCATGTTCACCTATACTACTGCACTGTTCTCCCTACTTAGTGACACTGCAACACTCATTCTAGCCTTCCCTCCAAATTCTCCAAGCTGTAGTCCTCAGTCAAAGCCTTTCATGCCACATATGTGTTCATGCAAAGATCCTCTGCCAAAAGCTTGGGATGCAGCTTAGTGGTAGAGTGCTTTCCTAACATTTACAAGATCCCAGGTTTGGTTCCCAGCACCACAGAAAGAAAGAAAAAAAAAATCTTCTGCTAACCCAGTTTTAAAACAAACACCCTCCAAAAAGACTAAATTCTGAAAGTGACCACCAGGACCAACATCTGATCTCCCTCTCCAGACACACCTCAAGTCTTTCCCTTTCATTCTCAGTTGTAGAGAGGCCTTCTTGTGTCCTAGCGATCCCTCCCTCTAGAACACATCCTCTCTTCCCACACCCAAGAATGCTCTTCTCCACTCCCTTTGGCCATCTTAACTCTTTTGGCCAAGTTAACTCCTACCCACCCTCCTCTGTTATAAACTTGCATGAATCATGTTCATTTCTGAATTTCTACCTCAATGTGTTGTGCCTGAAGCGATGGCCGCTTGGAGCAATGAAGCCGCGGGAAGAAGTTCAGAGGCAAACTGGAGACAAACAGCTTTTTATTCTGATAACTTTTCTCTCTGGCTCTAACAATGACTAACACGCTCCGCACACACCACCAAAATGGTGCTGACCCGATCAGCAATCTCGGCCAAGTCACTCGAGATCCCGGGCCAAGTCCCGTGAGACTACGGAAGGCGACAATGCCCAAATCTCCGTGGCCCATAGTCAACCGCAATTCAAGCCATCTCCCCAAACAGGGCTCCTACATCAATGTGTGATTATACGTCCATCCATTTGTGCATTTATCTAACTCATTGCCTCATTTTATTTAGGTCTACACTGGTCAGTATGGTGCCATGTCACATGTACCTACTTAAATCAAAATGAATTAAAATTATATAAAATTTCAGCTTTTCAATCACACTAGCCACATTCTAAGCATTAAATAGCCACATTTCTAGTAACTACCATAGTGAATAACAAATACAGAATATTTATGTCATCACAGGATTAGCACTGCTTTAAACTTTAAACTTAAGTTGTTAAGTTTATATGTTACATAAGTGATAGGTTATTAAACCTATAGCATCCACTAACGAAATCTGCATTAAAAAATACACTCAAAAATACTATAGATAAATGGAGTATGGTAGCACATGCCTATAATCCCAGCAACTCAGGATGCTAAGGCAGGAGGATCCCAATTTTGAGGCCAGACTGGGCAACTTAGCAAGACCCTGTCTCAAACTTAAATAAAATAAAATAAATTTAAAAGAAAAATAATAGTAGCCGGGCGCGGTGGCGCACGCCTGTAATCCCAGCACTTTGGGAGGCTGAGGCAGGAGGATCGCGAGTTCAAAGCCAGCCTCAGCAATGGCGAGGCACTTAGCAACTCCGTAGGACCCTGTCTCTAATAAAATACAAAAAAAGGGCTGGGGATGTGGCCCAGTGGTCGAGTGCCCCTGAGTTCAATCCCCGGTACCACAAAAAAAAAAAAAAAAAAAAAGAAAAGAAAAATAACAGTGATGTAGCTCAACAACAGAGTACCCCTAGGTTTAATCTCCAATACAAGAGGGGGCCCAGGGCCGAGGGAACACTATACATAATCCAAAATAAAATTCTGAAAAGAAAAAAAAAAAGTTCAAGTAACAGAGGAAGCGGAAAAAATAAAGTGGAAAACATAAATTAAAGTGACAGACTGCCTTAACATATCAATAATTACATGAAATGTAAATTATCTCAAGTAAAATAAATCCTTGAAAATTAGGGAGTTTCTTGGTTACAGAAACAGAATAATCTGCACCATTGTCAAAATTTATACATATAAATCTGTCACATAAATTGTACAAATTTTATATTAAATTATGTAATTAATGTTCTTTGCAATTAATTTTTAGTATCAATTAATTTGTACAATCAGAAATATTGTGAAAAATTTGTATGTATTGTAGATAAACCTACAAAAAATTCTCATCTCAGGCTCTACCTGCCACAGGTAGACTTTTCCTGAGGCTGCTGTTGAGTGTAGTGACATGCCTGAAACTCCTCACCTTAGGCTCTGTATGTTAAGTTTCCCCAGGGCTATCTCAAGAGCCTTATTCCTCCTGAAATCTACACTGTTCTAAGGGACTTCATTTAAGTCCAGGGCTTCAACTGCCACTTAGACAAGGGTCAGCTGTTTGTACCACATGCACGCCACCACTCCATCATTCTCTAGGACACCAGTTTTAGTTGAGGTACTCGAACTCGAAATCTCTTTTCCATCCTGAATAGATACTATTGAGTGCCTATTTTGAAAGCCCTTTTTTCCTGGCTAAATTTCATAAATTGTTATCATGGTCCATCATAAAATTCTGTGCTGAAATCTGCAGGAAATATTTTTAAATGGGAATAAAAAAGGAAAAGTAGTGACAGAACAGAAATTTAAAGAAATCAGTGGAGGACTTGGAACTATTTTCTATTTCGAAGAAAATTCCTGAGACAAGGGCCTTGACAGAGACAGAATAAAGAATCCTAGAATACAATATGCTGTGTTACAATCTCATTGTAAGAGGTATTTATAAAAAGAGAGAGCTTATTGTATAAAGATCACTTGGTGGGCTCGGGCTATAGCTCAGTAAAGTGCCTGCCTAGCATTCTCAAGCCCCTGGGTTCAATCCCCAGCACCACCAAAAGAAAAAAAAAATCACTTGGTGAACACAGACTTTCCCTGAGACAAGCTAATAAGTAAATAATTATACAAGTTAATGATTCCAAACATTAGTGTACTATTTGCTATAATATATTAAAGAACATAAAAGGATTTTCAAGTTGATTTGGTATAACTGACTCATGTTACAAGAAGAAGCTGGATTCATAAGAGGTTCACAGTGAGCTGGGCCACTATAATCAGAACCCATTTCTCTCCCACCCAAGTCCACACCACCTAAAGGATTCATCAGCCCCAACTTATATTTGTACTTCAAAGTACAAACATGCAACACCAACTAATTTTACATAAACTCCTATGTATCTTTTGCAAAAATCTAGTATAATCACAAAAATAGCCTGGGTACACAGGAGTGAGATGTTCATGCTTTCTGGAAAGTGCTGTGGGAAGGGAGGCAGAAGGGCCAGCATGTGCCAGGGATGTGACACTCCCCTAGCCATTGCTGGCTCTGAAGATGGAAGAGGAAGTGGGATTCTTCCCCAGAGCTTCTAGAAGGGAACTCAGCCCTGACACATGGACTTTACCTAGTGAGAACCATTTCAAACTTCGGAGCTACAAAACTACAGGATAATAAATCATGTTGTTTTACGTCACTGTTTATGGCAATTTGTCACAGCAGCCATAGGAGAACTAATGCAAGCCGGGCGCAGTGGTGCACGCCTGTAATCCCAGCACTTTGGGAGGCTGAGGCAGGAGGATCACAAGTTCAAAGCCAGCCTCAGCAATGGCGAGGCACTTAGCAACTCAGTGAGACCCTGTCTCTAATAAAAACACAAAAAAAGGCTGGGGATGCGGCCCAGTGGTCGAGTGCCCTTGAGTTCAATCCCCGGTACCAAAAAAAAAAAAAAAAAAAAAAACTAATGCACTTCCCACAGATTAATTTCAGGCTCCTTTGCAGCCCCTGCCAAGTGCTGGATCCTCTTTATAAAGCATCAAAGAAGAACAAAATTTACATAGGTGTTAACACATGGCAACTAAGCAATTTTTTTCCTCCTAAAATAAACCACTCTCAAAATTTAATTCTAATGAAAATTTATTAAATCTGTATTAAGGGGGACAGAGCTAAGAAATGCCCCTCTCCTGGCTATAAAATTCACAACACCCACCCTGGACCAGTGCTTGCCATTTTTCCTCAGCTGGGCATGCACCATGTTTCACTAGCTTTCTACAATCAAGCAATATCCAATAAGTGTAGTAGTTGACTGATTCAAAAGTTCAAGTCTTCTCAGAGAGTGGTGAATAGCAGAGTGTCTGTCACAGCTAATGGAGACTTCGCTTCATTTTCTAAATTAAAAAGAACAACAACACAGAAGTTACCTAGACAACCTAGTGCTCCAAAGATCAGGTCCATCATTTGTCACTTACCACAGTGATATTGGGCACATGACTTTATTTCTTTAGATGTAACTCCTTACCCTCCCTTCCTCCACTTTTACTTCAAATGAGACTTTATATACTGTCCTGATATCCATTTTATTGCATGAAAAACCCACTTTATTGACTTCTAAAAAGCCAAGAGTGAGGAGAAGTATTAAAACTGGACATCCTGATGCAGAGCCTCTGGAATTTTTAAAGGAGTGGTATGTCCTATACATCAGGAAACATGATGCCTTTTCTTCACCCTACCCATTTGGTAAAATTCCATGGAGTACACTGGAACTCACATCCAAAAGAGACAGGAAGAATGAATCTTGGGGGAAACAATTCCAGGAAGAGACCATGTTTATCCTAGTTGGTTACTAATGTTCCAGGTAACTGGACATGGGAGATCTCGGAGGAAAGGGTTATCTTTAACTTCCCTGCTATATTTTGTAGCTGATCTCTGCATCTGGGAAGTATTAAGCTGGGATCCTTTCCCAAGGGATTAAAACTGGCATTAAAAGGAGCATCAGATCTCTCGAAAGGCATCAGAGATAAGAGAGAAGGAACTTACCAAGATGCACTGAGGTGGACTCATTGCTTTCTGTAAAAGTGCTGGTCTGGTCTGCAATTAAGTAAAGAAATAGTTTCCAGGCACTTCCAACTGGTATCACTCACACTGAATTCTCTTAACTAAATCTCTTAAGAGCCTCCAGTAGCATTAGTACACGTAGGACTCTATTGAATCTGTGGCAAAAACCTCCTTTCTCCTAACTGCCAAGACGCTCTACCAATGCTAAACGCCTGCCAGTAGAAGTGGATGCACCTGCACCCCCTGAGAAGGATTGGTGAAGGGTTCACCTCCCCTCACACTCAGGTTCCTAAGAGTAGCTGAGTTCAGGGGTGCACACGTATAATCCCAGAGACTTGGGGAGGCTTAGGCAGGAGAATCACAAATTCAATGCCAGCCTCAGCAACTTAGTGAGATTAATTTAATCTAAAAATAGTGGCTAGGAACATAACTCAGTTGTAAAGCTCCCCTCAGTTCAAATCCCAATGCCCCCCCCACACAAAAAAAAATCTAAAACCAGAAGTTCCTAAAAGTAGCACATGAATTGGACATATATCTTCATCTGCCAGAAGTACATATATTGAGCTTATTGAACATGGCATCTGGGTAGGAAGGGTATAAAACAAGGACAGAGTACCAAACTATGACTTCTTTAGTCTATTCTGGAATCTTTCCAGAGGAAAAAAATCCCTCGCTGGGCGCGGTGGCGCACGCCTGTAATCCCAGCACTTTGGGAGGCTGAGGCAGGAGGATCGCAAGTTCAAAGCCAGCCTCAGCAATGGCGAGGCACTTAGCAACTCAGTGAGACCCTGTCTCTAAATAAAATATAAAAAAGGGCTGGGGATGTGACCCAGTGGACGAGTGCCCCTGAGTTCAATCCCCAGTACCACCAAAAAAAAAAAAAAAAAAAATCCCTCAAAAACCAAGAATGAAGGGGAAAAAAATCTCTGGCCTTAACTGTTAATTCAGTTGGCTCATCATAAGGAAAAACATGTTCTGGAAACAGCAAAAATTTATTAACCTAAAAAGTTAAAACCTTCTGAATTTTCTCCTCCTACTAAAAAATAGAAGCTTCTTAGATGGTAATTGCCATAGTCAGAAATCACTTCTCAATAGGCAGTGGTAGAAACAAGCAGAGTCCTGCTTTCAGAAATGACCACATAGGTCTGGGCCATGAGGTTGCTTCTTGTTGTAGTCAAACATGAGAATTTCCCTGTTACTCCATGCAGTGCAGGGCATAGGACATCATTAACTTATTAACCAACTAGAGGTAGGGAAGTTAGAGTACAATACGGAGTTACCACTTTATTAAGCAATTAAGGTATGTTATGTGAAGAAAAAATTTAACGCCATACAGCCAACCCCATTTTAATAGGCTCTTCATCTCCCAAAAAGTACAACTTCTGCAGTTATCCAACTACTAACTGCAATCCTTCAATATACCTACAGCAGTGCTACAATACAGATTAGCTGCTATTTGTAGACACAATGAGATTACTTAAAAGTCTGTTCTTATAGGTAAGGCCCAAGGCACTATTTTAGCAAAAAATCTCACACATCCTTCAAACTATTGAAGTTTATTGGTGGTGGCAGAAGGCACTGAAGCCCTATGGTTCCTTAACTAAGTGGCAGAAAGAAAAATGAATAAACATG
Source organism: Tamias sibiricus (assembly GCA_025594165.1). NCBI lineage: Eukaryota > Metazoa > Chordata > Mammalia > Rodentia > Sciuridae > Tamias > Tamias sibiricus. Next base: position 76,157,873 of record CM046661.1, read on the forward strand.
TGAGTTGTGAGAGGGAGTGGGCAGATAGGACCACAGTTTAATTCACAAAGCCTTTAAATCCCTTTTTCTTCTGTTAAGTCTAAATTGAGATGACATTTACACTTACCAAAATCTTTACTCACAAAGCTCTTTGTCTCAAATGTATTATAATCATCTGGAAAAGGAAAGGAAGTGATTAGCTCATCCTATTGCCACATCTGTTCACCCCAAGAAGACACCAGATCTGGTCCCCCAACATAAGCTACTACAGGACATTCCTAAGTAATGAGGTAGGGAGTCAGGGAGAAAATTCTTCATGTTAGGAGAAAGGAATTCTTACCTGGGGCCTCACTGGCTTCTCCCACATAGGTGGCAGTGACTGTTTCAAGGTCAACATAGAATTCTGAAAAAATAAAATGGAAGACAGGCAATGGTGGGAATCCAAAATACAGAAGGAAAGCAGGCATTCTCACTAATACAGAAGATAGGGGTCCAGAAACACCTGCTGAGGCCTCCTTAAAGCAAGACTGTCACTTACTGGAAGTCTGCGTGACATCCAGGTTCATGTCTGTGGTTGACTCTAGGTCTGTAGTCTGGTCTAGGTCAGTAATTGACTCTCGATCCCCGGTTACCACTCCATCAGTGGTTAACTCTTGATCAGGAATCCATTCCAGTACGTCAGTGGATGATTCTAGAGAAGCCAGAAAGAAAACAGCAGCTCAAGTGCCTTCCTGTCAGAATGCCTCTGCGGCCTCCACCTGCCTGTTCCCAGCTAGACTTATCCTCTGGGGAAAGCATGGAATGCAAGGTGGCTATTGAAGCCCTGGTGGTCTCTCACAAGTCTCCCTCCTGCCACGGGGAGGAAGTCCCTGGGCCAGCTGCTGCCAAGGAGCTGATCAGAGCCTCCACACATCCTCCTTTGAGGGGGAACTTTCATCAAGGAGCATGTGACAGTGTCCTATGTACTGGTCAGACTGGCACAGAAGATTCCCCCTCTATAGTCCTTCCCAGGGCCTGAAAGCTAAAAACAAAACCTGAGAGGGGATAAGCAGCAAGGCAAACAGCAAGTACAAGCAAGAGTGTTATGGCCTCTAAACTGGGCAACTCCTAATATGTTTTCATTTAATTAATGGACTATGTCTAGGGCTCAGTGTCCTGGGTGGTGGGGCTTGTTATCCATATAAGCATCATAGCCAAGTAGGACTGTTGGGCACAAGCTGGTCTCCTGAGGCTGCAGTGGAGACAGATGTGCAGTCACTGTGGCAGATGTGGACAGCTGCCTGAGAGGCCCAAATCACTAGCTCTCCACTGTCTTCACCTTGCTTTAACTCAAGACAAAAGCAGTAAAGACCAAACCCAGCCTCCCAGAAACAAAGCCACCAGAGGAGAAGCTGAGAGGAAGAAGGCCAGGGGAGTGATAATTTTAATGCAATTGAGTACACACTTCTCTTCCTAAGAAATGGGACTGAAAGCAGTGAGAGATGGACAAGAAAGGTTTGGATTGAGAGACTCCCTTTCTCTCTGCTCATGAAGACACCAGTTTCTTTCTTCCTTCAACATGCTTCACCCTTCCTTTCCAAATCCACTGATTTCCACTGTCTGTGACACAGCTGGCTGCTAAATCCCGCCAAAATTGACTGTCCTCCACTTTGAAATGAGGTTCCTGCAACAGGACTTCCACCTGAATTAACTAAAATAACATCTAACACCCAGCAAACCTCCTGGCCCAGCCTGGTCACCTTCCTGAGGTGGAATGAAATTCACAATCCAAACCATCACTTGGTCACTCAGCTACCCAGGCCCAGAACTCAGCCGCCCATCCATCCCCACCTAAGACCCTCAGACTGAGCCTATGTACACTTCACCCAAATACCACTTTACAATTTTCACCAAGTCTGTCTCTCTCTCTCTCTCTCTCTCTCTCTCTCTCTCTCTCTCTCACACACACACACACACACACACACACACACCACAAAATTATTTCAGCCCCGTTCCCCAAGACCAAGATCTCCAACATTGCACTCACCTGGGGGCAGCGAGGGGAACGCCACAGCCAAGGCGCCCAGGACCGGGAGGAGCAGGACTTTGCGGAGCATGGCGGTGGTGCTGTGGGGCGGGCAGGAGGCTGGCTGAGAGCGCACGGGAAGGCAGGCAGTGCGGGACAGTTGCGCTGGACTTTTATAGATCCTGCCTCCTCTGGCTCCTGCTGGCGGTGTTCCCCAGGTCCACTGGGGTGGAGGGAGCCTCGCCCTGTCCAAAGAATGACCCTGAGGGAAAGGCGGGGAAGGAACTGGGCGGGAGGGAGAAGCAAGGAGGACGTTTGGAGAAACCGCTGATGAGGTCGTTTGCAAGTAGATTGTATTGCCCCCCTTACCTTTAGTACTGTTTATCTGCTTCTCTGAGTGGCCAAGGAGAAATTCCTCTTTCACCCGCTGCTGAGGAGACTCCCCTCTTGGTCCATGGCTGCAAGTTCGTCATCTAAGCTGGAGCCACATATTGCTTTAAGGGGCCCCAAAATGCTTCCTTTGTGTCAGAGAACAGAATCAAGCCTCCTTTGACTTTGAGAACATTCTATTTATACACACACACACACACACACACACACACTGTGCTGAGAATTTAACCCAGGGGTGCTCTACCACTGAGTTACATCCCCAGTCCTTTTTATTTTATTTATTTATTTATTTATTTATTTATTTATTTATTTATTTATTTATTTTCATTTTGAGACAGGGCTTTGCTAAATTGCTCAGGTTGACCTGAAACTTGCAATCCTGCTATCTCAGCCTCTAGAGTCAGATTCACTAAAGACATTCACTCTCTGCAAGGGTGTCATGAGCATGGAAGACTTTTTGACTGTGTGGACCTGGCTCCTGCCAGGGATTTTCTCCAGGGTCCAGTATTAAGCTGAGACATGTCTTTGATTATAGCACTGACTCCAACCCTCAGAAGACACGGAAAATGGGCATGAGAAAACACAAGGGTAAAGGCCAGCACATGTAAGAGAGCCTCATTGCTCAGTTAAAAGTCACCACCTGGCCCAGCACTGTAATCCCAGCCGCTGGAGAGGCTGAGACAGAAAGATCTAGGTTCAAAGCCAGCCTCAGCAACTGGCAAGGTGCTAAGCAACTCCGTGAGCCCCTGTCTCTAAACAAAATAGGGCTGGGGATGTTGCTTAGGAATTGAGTGCCCCCGAGTTCAATCCCCAGTATCAAAAAAAAAAAAAAAAAAAAAAAAAAAAAATGTCACCACCTGTACCTGGAAAGGAGGTCTTCAATTGATATGCACAATTCCCATAAAACTCCTATGAGGACATTGTATTTCAGGGGTCTTTCCTTATAAAGTTCACAGCTGATTCTTGCCCCTCAGAGATCACAAAGTTAACCATATTATATTGAGAGAAGACACTCAAAAAAATAGTAATAATAAGGGCCAAGTTTTATTGAATGCTTAACTATGTGCCATGGGCATATACTAATTATCCTAATACTAACCCTAAGGTAATCTTATTATCTTCCTTTTATAGATAAGAAAACCATGGCACATAGAGAGGTTAGTTAACTTAGGAAAAGTCACACAGTAAATGTTACACAGTCGGGAAGCAAACCCAGCTGTGGTCTGAAGCTAGAGTCTGTGTTCTCAACCCCTGTATTACTTATGCCCCCCAGTTCCCCACAATGCCCAATTATCTCTCCGATCTCCTGCTTGCTGGTTTTGTCCTGTTAAAAATAGCATTACAAGAGACTTAATTCTAATGAGAGAAAAAATACACACAAGAGAACTTTTGTTTTTTTTTTTTTTTTTTAATTTCCTTGGCCAGCCCTGTGCAATGAGGTGTAACCCCAACACAATAGGAGCTTGGGAAGCAAGAAGTTCCTGAGAAACTTGCAGGCAAATAAATCAACAATAGGACTCAAAAAAGACAATAACCCACTAAGTCACAGGCCAGTGGAAAAGGGGACATTTTCCCTGCATTGGGCTTAAAATGAGACTATTTTCTGCCACGGAAATGTGCAAGAATTAACTTTCAAATATGCTGGGTTGAATCTCTGAGGTCTTTGAGAAGAGCTGGACTAAGGAGTGAAAGGGAGCCAAAGGGCAAAGAGACCTCCCCCTCTAGCAGCTTTGTCTTGCTCCCAACCACCTAAAATCAAGAAGCTTACTTATGACATCCTTCCACAGGTCACAGCACCATGTTCTTCCACCATGGGCAAGAATGGCCACCTGCTGACCACTGTGTTACAATGGGGTGCATGTTGCTCTCCAGTTCTGGGGACAGAATTATGCTGCTTTCCCGCCCTCAATCATCCTTGGATAATTAACACTGAGGGTCTCAGAGAGGAACCAGGCCTCTGCCAGATGAGAGCCAAGGCAATTGTAAGTTATAACTGTAGGGGCTTTATTAGGGATTATGGCTCTATTATTATATTCATATAATACTTTTACTTTCCGTTGGGGAAGTTTCGAACATGCCAGTAGATAGAAACTCTCTGGCTGTCTCCCACTTCCTGATACGGGAACTTGGCCTAGCCAAGGGGTGTTCCCTTAACGTATGACAGAGGTCAGTCCGCCACTAGGATAAGCTAATGGCTCCGCAATGTGATCTGCTCAGGCTCCCTATGTGCCCCTATGATCTTTCTGCTGATTGGCCCATGTCTTCTATAAAGGCCGTCCATCTTCCTCAATAAACTGAGTTCCAGCTTTGACAGGTCTCCCTGGTAGCTCTGAGTGTCTTCTGAAGGTGGGTGTGGGTTACCAGTCGGCTCCTGCCTTCCCGATTTCGCCTTACCGCTGGGGCGTGCTCCCCCAGCCTCTCCGCTGGCCAGAGGAGGTTAACCCCCGGGTCAGGGGGAGTTAAAAACCCTGGCAACTTTAAAACCCCGACAACTTTCTTGGCTTCTTACATATGCTCCCAAATGTCATAGAATCAAGGACTGAAGCTATCTTCAAATGCATCCAACTCAATCAGACATCTTGGGTCTTCTGTTAACTAGAAGAGCATTTTCCTTCATGTAACATGCCCCTCCCCCTGTCATCCCCAGCAGTGGGAGACTCAGTGCCTTGAGAACAGTTCATCTTTGGACAGTTGTTCCCTCCAGTGACTAAAGTACACCTCTTGTAACTTTAGCCCTTTGATCCCAGTTTTATAAATATATATAGGTCCTTCTTCCTTCCCTCTTCCAATGTCAAAGGCAGCTATTATTTTACCTTCAAATTTCTTCACCATCCTAAAAAGAAAATACAAGTTTGTTCCTATTTTTCCCCTGAAATTTTCCCAGGAGCCAGCACAGTGCCTGACACAAGAGGTGACTATTAACATTTATTAATAAGTTAATGACGTGCCAGGCACAGTGGTACACACCTGTGATCCCAGTGACTCAAAGGCTGAGGCAGGAAGATCACAAGTTTAAGGCCAAATCCAGCAATTTAACAAGACCCTGTCTCAAAATAAAAAGTAAAGAGGATGCAATTCAGTGATAGAGCATCCCTGAGTTCAATCCCCAGTATTGGGGAAAAAATTAGTTAATTAATGACTAGATGGCTCCTTGTCACTAGTCTGTAACTTCATTTGTCTACTGTATTTTTAGAATTAAAACAAATTATCACAAGTTTGATCCAGTTATAGCAGGAAAGAAGACCCTTCCACCATCCTTCTTTCTGGAAAATCTGAGGGTTTAATTTGATTATATTGAGTTGATGTTCACATTATCATTAAAAGGTGGGAAGAAACTGGCAGAAACTGTAGAAAATGTCCTGACAGCACTAAAAACACCCAGAAGAATTTTCATCTACCTCCTCTAGAGTAGATGCCTCTTTGGAAAGTGGTTTGAGCTGGGTGATGCTGTGTAGAGGTATCATGCTTCTCTGTCCCGCCCTGACTCCTGCTCCCAACAGACTAAGCTTACATCCAGCCAAGCACTGGACCCAGGACAAGGTTCTTCCTGCATTTCAGACCCCAATAATCATTCTTCCCTTAGGGAGTAGTTTACAGAAACCAAGACTCAAATTTCTAACAGATGGAATAGAAACTCAGGATGAAATAAAAACTTTGTGATGTGGACGATCTGTCCTCTTACATTAGATATGTATGCAGATTAATCCATCCTCTAGGGTTAGATCAAGCATTTTTTTGAGTGTCTGTTCAGTAACCCAGCTATTATACTAAATACCTTGGGCAATTCAAAAGAAGCTCAGAAATTTATTCCTCCCTTAAAATAATAACCATGGAGTAAGAATATATATACTACTGGGCTGGGGTTGTGGCTCAGCGGCAGAGTGTTCGCCTCTCATGTGCGCGGCCCAGGTTCGATCCTCAGCACCACATAAACATAAATGCATTGCATTGTATACAACTAAAGTAAATAAATAAATATTTTTTTAAAAAAAAATATATATATATATACTACAAAAGCAGTTCATAGCGATATGCTGGGAAATCTAATCATGGGCCAATAGCACCAAAAAGTCTATTTATTTAACAAATATTTACAGAATTACAGTGAAGTACAATAACAGAAGCAGGAAAAGCACTAGGCTAACATCAATGTTCATAGCAGCACAATTCACAATAGCTAAACTGTGGAAACAACCCCGATGTCCATCAATAGATGAATGGATAGGGGAAAACTTTGGTATATATACACAATGGAACATTACTCAGCACTAAAAGAGAATAAAATCATGGCATTTGCAGGTAAATGGATGGAGTTGGAGAAAATAATCTAAGTGAAGTTAGCCAATCCCAGAAAACCAAAGGTTGATTAATTCCTTTGCTAGGATGATACTGAATTATAGTGGCAAGGGATGAGAAGAATGAAGGAATGTTAAATAGAAAAAATGGGGGGGGAGGGAAAGGGTCAAGGGGATAGAAACAATGGCAGAAGGAGTTTGACATCAATATACTAAGTGAATGTATAAAAACTCAAATGGTATGAAAATATTTTGTGTAAAACCAATGACTTCAAAAACTGTGCTCTTTATATGTAATATGAAAGGAATTGCACTCTAAAAGCATGTATAACAAATTAAATTAATTAAATAATTAAATAGATAAATTAAAAAAAAAAAAAAAGAAAAGAAAAGCACTAGGCTAGCATATCCTTGAGTCTAACAGCCTAGCTGGAAACACTAATTCTCCCAGGAATATTAGGTGACCATGGGAAAGTTACTTAACTCATAGAACCTCAGGTTTTTTCCTTCTGTGTAACAGAAATAAGAGTATGTTTTTCAGCTGGGCACGGTAGCGCATGCCTATAATCCCAGCACTTGGGAGGCTGAGGCAGGAGGATCGCAAGTTTCAAAGCCAACCTCAGCAATGGCGAGGCACTTAGCAACCCAGTGAGACCCTGTTTCTAATAAAATACAAAAAGGGGCTGGGGATGTGGCCCAGTGGCCCAATGGTCAAGTGCCCCTGAGTTAAATCCCCTGTACCATAAAAAAAAAAAAAAGTAGGTTTTTCCTTCATTGAACTGTTGTGAGGATTAAATTAATGTGATTGTATATAATGTCTTGAATAGAAAGTACACAGTAAACATTAACTATTATTTTTAGGTGCTGTAGATGAAAACTGTTCAGGTATCCAGTGATAATATTTTATAGTGGGAACATAAAGGAGCATTATTATCTAGGAAATTCAATGGGGAAGATGGCACAGTTGACATAGAGTTGGACTCACTTGAATTCAGTAGGCATATCATTAGGCTTATAGAGAGAAAGAAAAGGTACTAACAGTACATGGGAGAAGACAAAGATGTGCATGAATAGTAATGTTCAAAATGTTGGGCTGGGGATGTGGCTCAGTGGTTAAGTGCCCCGGCTTTAATCCCCCGTACCAAAAACAAACAAAAAAAGTCATGGCATGGGGCTGGGATGTAGCTTAGTGGCAAAGTGCTTGCCTAGCATGTGTGAGACCCTGGGGTCAATTCCCAGCACTGTAAAAAATAAAATAAAATAAAATAATTTTTAAAGTCACATCATATGAACCATAATGAAGTTAGGAACATGTTAATTCCTAGATTAGAAACTGCTAAAGACTGGAAACATTAATCAACTTTGATTTGCCCACAGAGTTTAATAGGGCTTTATGCAGAGCAGATAACAAACAAATGATGATTCAGTTCTATGGTTGTGAAATCCTGAGCTTCCCTGAGTCTCTCAGACCTTCAATTTTTCTTACCTGCAAAATGCAGGTGATGTTGGTAATCCTTTCATAGGGTGGTTGTGAGAATAAAATGAACTGACAAAAATCAGTAACTGGCATATGATCAATAATTGACAGCTCTTATTAATGGAAATGGGCCTTAAAGAATGAATTACAACTCTGAGAGTAAATACCCACATTAAAGAAAAGGAAGTGACAACATGGTTGGAACTGGGGGACGTTATATTAACTGAAATAAGCAAGGCACTGAAAGAAAAACACATGATCTCACTCATCAGTGGAACCTGAAAAAGTACATCTCATAGAAGTTGAGAGCAGAATAGTGAGTGGTCAGTGCAGACTGGGGAGAATATGGGGGAGTGGGGAAGAGGATGTGGGAAAGTCATTAAGCTGGCATAATGTTATTGTTTGATAGGAGAAATAAATTCTGGTGCCCTATGGCACAGCAGAGTGAATATCCTTAGCACTAATGTATTACAGATCCCAAAATGGTTATAAGAGAGAAATTTAAATATACTCACTATACAGAAATGATGAAGGTTTAGGGTGTTGGATTTGCTAATTACCCTGAGTTGATCACTACCCGGCGTACATACATGAATCAAAATTAGGCTGAGGGAGCCGGGCGCGGTGGTACACACCTGTAATCCCAGCACTTTGGGAGGCTGAGGCAGGAGGATCGCGAGTTCAAAGCCAGCCTCAGCAATGGCGAGGCACTTAGCAACTCAATGAGACCCTGTCTCTAATAAAATACAAAAAAGAGCTGGGGATATGACCCAGTGGACGAGTGCCCCTGAGTTCAATCCCCAGTACCACCCAAAAAAAAAAAAAAAAAAAAAAAAATTAGGCTGAGGGTGCAGCTCAGTAGTAGAGCACTTGCCTAGCATGCATGAGGCCCTGGGTTCCATCACCAGTGCCCCCCAAAAATGTAAAAAGTGAGTGTGCTTCAAAAGCTAAAACAAGAAATAATTATTCTGCCAGCAGAATGGAGGCTTTAAGGTTGTTCCCTCACTGCCAGTGTAGTAAGCATGATGGTGTTTGGGAATGTTTGCATAATTGTAGCCATCTTCCTTTCCTCCGCCCCCACTTTATGAATACTGTTGTTATCCCCAAGAAATAGAAACTAACCCGAGGTAGCCAGGCACCTTGGCACACACCTGTTATCCCAGCACTTGGGAGGCTGAGGCAGGAGGATCAAGAGTTCAAAGCCAGCCTCAGCAATGGCAAGGCACTTAGCAACTCAGTGACACCCTGTCTCTATTAAAATACAATAAAGGGCTGGGGATGTGGCCCAGTGGTCGAGTGCCCCTGAGCTCAATCCCCGGTACCAAAAAAAAAAAAAAAAAAAAAGAAAGAAAAGAAAAGAAACTAACCCAAGATAAAATCTACCAGCCTGGAGACTTGGTGGTCTCTCCCCGTTCTCACCTTGAGAAGACAAAGGGACATACCAGTTTCCCTGTTCCCCCTTCTGAGAGATAGGAAAGCTGCCTGTCTTTGGTCCCAAGAAACAAACTTGCCTTCCACAAGATCAGGGGAGGTTTACTATGTCAGTCAAGACTAAACCCACCCGTAATGTGCGGCCATGATTCTAGCCTATGAAAGGTAATATTCAAGGGGGAGTTGCTGCTGCTGTCCCTCTCTCTGCTCAGAAGTAGCCTTGTCAGGCTCCAGAAATAAACCCTCTTCTTATCCCAGGTGTATGTGTGATTAGCCCTGCACCACTTTTCTTTCAGACAAGAAGCAGCTCAGTAATGGGACTGTGAGAGCTACTGAGGGTTAAGCAGTGTGTGACCCTGGGCATGAAAAGGAGTCAGATGTCAAAGACGTGATCAAGATGACATTAAAGGGACTTGGTTGCTAATTGGCTGTGGAACAAGGTAACCCCACTGTGAGATACATACATGTGCACAAATGTTGGCTTTCTAGGCTTTCTGTTTCTCCAGTATATGAATTCTTAGAGTTAGACTCCCCATGCTAAAAATAAAAAGTACATGGAAGAGAAGGCTGAGGAGAATGACAGTGTCTGAGATTTGGCTGAAAATGAAAAGCACTGAAGAAAACACACTGTGGCCAGGTGCACTTGGTGCACACTGGTAATCCTAGCAGCTCAGGAGGCTGAGGCAAGAGGATCACAAGTTCAAAGCCAGCCTCCAGCAATTTAGCAAGGCCCTGAGCAATTTAGCAAGACCTTGTCTCAAAATAAAGTATACAAAAGGGCTGTGGATGTGACTCAGTGGTTGAGCACCCCTGGGTTCAATCCCTGGTACCAGAAAACACACTGTGGTACACTAAGCACTGATTTCATTTGTTTGAAGTTTCAGGGCCCATGTTTTCTGGTACTATCCCCACATCTCTTTGAGAAAGTTTGAGACTGACTCCAGCATCTTCATAGGTTAAACATTTTAACTCAAATTCAGGCCCTTTTAGGCCATCGTGGTATAACAGGGCAAGCAGAGGAGCTGTTTCCATTAGCTAACTGATAATAAATGAAATCATTCTAACAATGGAATGTCACCTCCTACTCATTAGGATGACCACACCTAAAGATCAGAAAATAACAAGAACTGACAAGGATGTGGATAAATAGAAATCCTCATGCACTGTTGTGGGAATTTATGTTGCCACCATATAGAGGTTTATCATAAACTTAAAAATAGAATTATCATATGATCTAGCAATTCCACTTCTGGGTATATATCCAAGACAAATGAAAGGAGGATCTTCAAGAAATACTTACACATCTTTGTTTACTGCAGCATTATTCACACTGGCCAAGAGGTGGAAGCAACTCAAATGTCCATCAATGGATGAAAGGCTAAAAAATGTGGTGTACATGTACATTGAGGTACTATTCAGTCTTTAAAACGGAAGGAAATCCCGTCCTATGCTATGAACAATGTCATACGGATGAGAAAAGCAAGATCACAGATGAATCTTGAGGGTGTTAAGCTAAGTGAAATAAGCCAGTAGTGAAAAGACCAATACTACAGGATTTCACCTATGTGTGTTGTCTAACACAGTTAAACTCAGAAAGCATGGTAGTTGCCAGGGGCTATAGGGAAAAGGAGCAGAGTACCATTGTTGTTCAATGGGTACAGAGTTTCAGTTTTGCAAGATGAAAAATTTCTATAGATTATTGCACAACAATGTAGTACACTAAACACGACTTAACTACACACTTGAAAACAAGTTGGAGGGGCTGGGGTTGTGGCTCAGCAGTAGAGCGCTCGCCTAGCACATGCATGGCCCGGGTTCAATCCTCAGCACCATGTAAACATAAATGCATTGCATTGTGTACAACTAAAGCAAATAAATAAATTTTTTTAAAAAAAAAGAAAACAAGTAGGAGATTTTATTATCACCATAATTTTTTAAAACTTTAAATAATCATAATGGCTAACAATGGCTAAATGGCAATCACTGTGTGTCAGACACTATTTCTAAGTATTTCACAAATTCTATGTACTTAACAAATACAGATTTACATTGCTTAATGACAGGGATGTGTCTGAAAAATGCATGGTTTGGCAATTTTGTCATTCTGCAAACATTAGAGAATATAGTTAAACAAACTAAAATAGCCAGAACACCACTAGGTAATATAATCTTATGAATTTATAGTTGAACATGGCATCCATCATTGACTTAAATGTCATTATGGGCATGTGACTATATTTACTCATTTAAAACCTCACAACAATCCTACAAGGCTTATAAATTATTATTACAGCATCCAATTTACAGATGAGGAAATTGAGGAACAAATATGTAACTTGCCCAAAGTCACAGAGCTGGGAAGAAAAGAGGCAGGACTCAATAAGCAGTGTGGCTTAGCGTCAGTACCCATCTTTTCTCTATACACATTCATCTCTGGTCATCATCTTGGGGTTTAGGGCAATTACTCTGATGGTTTGGGATTAATCCCTTCCTTTTCTTTGTGCCCTGATTCTACTGAAAGCATCAAGTGCAGGGTTCAAATATGTACAACTTTATGGTATCATGTTCTCTAACACCACCCAGTTCGATGCCTTGCTTGTAATTGTTGATCCCAATTAACACATACATTTTCAAATCAGACATTGAAGTTTAACATAATCTTATCCATGTAAGATTTGAGCTGGGAAATTTCGTCCACTCCGCTCTCACTGATATATTTCTAAATAGCTGTTCCTTCTTTTTTTCACACCAGGGGTTGAACCCAGGGGTACTTAATCACTGAGCCACAGCCCAATTCTTTTTTATATTTATTTAGAGATAAGGTCTTATTTAGAGATGACTAATCTATTTAGAGATCGCCAATCTGCTGAGGCTGGCTTTGAACACATGATCCTCCTGCCTTAGCCTCTGAGTTGCTAGGATTACAGATATGCACCACCACACCCAGACAGCTGCTTCTGATTTGTCACCAGATAAAGATAGGAATAGGGACCATGGTGGGAGGCTAGAGATGATAAATAAAAGAAACTTCAGTTTTCCTAATCACATTTTGGGTTACATAGAAAATGGTTCAAGTATCTTTTGTTGACCTCTCTAGGAGATTTGATAGAAATGCACTATGTAATTTTTTTTTTTTTTTTTTTTTTTTTTTGGTACCAGGGATTGAACTCAGGGGCACTCGACCACTGGGCCACATCCCCAGCCCTTTTTTTTTTTTTGTATTTTATTAGAGACAGGGTCTTACTGAGTTGCTAAGTGCCTCGCCTTTGCTGAGGCTGGCTTTGAACTCGTGATCCTCCTGCCTCAGCCTCCCAAGTGCTGGGATTACAGGCTTGCGCCACCGCGCCTGGCTTGCACTATGTAATTTTATCCACCCCTATTTTCCTTGCAAATGAGCCTCCCCAACAATTAAGAATGTGAAGAGGGAAACCTATGGAATGAGAGAAAACCTCTGCTAGCTACTCTTCTGACACAGGATTAATATCTGGAATACATAAAGAATTCAAAAAACAACATCAAAAACAAATAACACAATTAAGCAATGGGAAAGTAAGCCAGGTGCAGTGGTGCACACCTGTAATCCCAGCCACTCGGGAGGCTGAGGAAGGAGGATCGCGAGCTCAAAGCGAGCCTCAGGAAAATCGAGGTGCTAAGCAACTCAGTGAGTCCCTGTCTCTAAATAAAATACAAAATAAGGCTGGGGATGTGGCTCAGTGGTGAAGTGCCCTTGAGTTCAATCCCTGGTACCCCCCAAAAAGGACAAGTGATTATTAAACGGACACTTCTCAAAAGAAGAAATACAAATGGCCAACAGATATACGAAAAAATGTTCAACATCATTAGCAATTAGGGATGCAAATCAAAACTACACTGAGATTTCATCTCATACCAGTTAGAATTGTAGTCATCAAGAATACAAACAAGGGGCTGGAGTTGTAGCTCAGCAGTAGAGTACTCGCCTTGAACATGTGAGGCCCTGGGTTCGATCCTCAGCACCACATAAAAATAAATAAATAAAATAAAGGTATTGTGTTCAACTACAACTAAAAAATAAATATTTTAAAAAAATAAAAAAGAATACAAACAATAATAAATAATGGAGAGAATGTGAAGGAAAAGGAATACTTTTACACCGTTGGTGGGATTGTAAATTAGTACAACCATTATGGAAATCAGTACAGAGGTTTCTCAAAAGACTAGGCATGGAACCACCACATGACCCAGCTATACCACTCCTCAGTATTTATCCTAAAGAATTAAAGTTATCATACTATAGTGATACATGCACACCCATTTATAGCAGCACAATTCACAGTAGTCAAATTATGGAACCAGCCCAGGTGTCCATCAACATATGAATGGATTTTTAAAAAGTGGTGTAGATATACACAATGGAGTTTTATTCAGCCATAAGGAAAAATGAAATTATGCCATTTGTAGGAAAATGGATGGAACTTGGGAACGTTATGTTCATTGAAAAAAACCCAAACTTAGAGAGTCAAGGGTTGTATGTTTTCTTTCATATGTGGAAGCTAGAAAGGATAAAGAAAAAGAAAGGTGGGGAGGGGTCTCACAAAAGTCAAAAGGAGATCAGTAGAACAGAGGAAAGGAACAAGTAGGAGGGAGGAGGGAAGGGAAAGGGGAAATACTGGGGAATGATATTGGCCAAATTATATTGTTCTAGTGTGTGCATGTCTGAATATGTAACAATAAATCCCACCATAATGTACAACTATAATGCAGCAATGAAAAAAATATGGGGAAAAAAATGAGTGTCCCCCTTACCACCTCAACACTCATTCAGGTCAAACCGAATGGAGGTTCAAGGATGGATAAGGGGACCCATTAGATCTGATAAACCTCAAAGGCAATCCTGCAGATACCAAAAAAATTACAAAACCTTTTATATACAAATGTCTTTTGTCTCTTGATCACTGGAATTTCCTTCCGGGGATACTGTCTTCTGGAAATACAATACTTTCTTAAAACAAGCATATTAAAAGACTCTCTTAAAAACAAGATCATCCTTTGTCTCTCTGGAAGAACTTGAAATGGTGGCTCTTCCTAATAAGCTACAGTTCCATTGACCTCCTAGCCTGTCCTCCACTCCTTCTTTAGAGGATTACCACCATTGCCATTACCCAAACAATTCTGTTAAACCAATATTTAAGTGAGTGAATATTAAGTAGCAGAAAATATACTGGGGATAGGGAGCTGAATAGGCCCTACCCCTAAGTATTACACAACATATTTGAGAGAGGGAAATGTTGCAGATATAATCTCAGGAGAAATTGGTTCTTAGCAACAGTTTTAACATTTGAGGAAACTTGCTGGATATACTTCCCTACTTGTAAGCCTCATGAAATTGCTAGACATTAGTAATACAAAGACAAAGGAACTACTGTCTCTGACTTTAAATATATTGCCTGCTGATAGAAGTTCAAGGGAGTCTTTACAAAGGGTGTTTCATTTTAATTGTTGCTTAAAAGACAGATAATATTTCTTCAGGGAAAAATGATGGGTAAACAGAGAGGGGTATCAGGAAAAAAAAGGAATAATCCCAAGTAAATACACATAGAGATGGAGATAGGGGAGTAGAGGACACAATCAGGGAACAGCAAATAGTATGATTGATGTTTTAAGACAATGTTACCAAGACTGGAAAGTCAAGGCTATATTAAGGAAAGCCTACCTTGAAATAGTAGAACAAAGAGCATTGGCTCATTGATAATGGCTATTATTGGAAGCTTCTTAGTAGATTAAGTTGACCTAAGTCATGTCCTATGAAGACAGGCAGTGAACAAAAATTAAAAGGAAAGAAAAGGACCATCACAACATCACAGGTAAGACATCGCATTGAGGGGCGGATTACCATGCCAGCAGCAGGCACTGATCAGCAAATTATGTTTACATGATGAAATGGAGATTCAGGGCCCAAGGAAAAGTGAAGACTCCAGATTGCAAAACCTAATGATCCCAGTGGCAAAAAAAAGGGGGGGGGGTCAAACCAGGAGCCAGTTTATGAGTGGTACTGTGAAGGAGGAGGAGGTCAGGAGGAGATTGGAAGGAGTGGGCAAGATGGTTTTGGCTGCTGGCAATTACCATGCTACCATAAGAGAAGCTTGATGGAAATATGCCACAGGCAGCAGAAAATATGAAGCTGAAGCCCAGGGGAATTGGGGTTGTGATCATGGTTTTGCTTTATGCCTAGAAATGTAGGAGTCATTTGCGTAGAAGCTCTAACTGCCAAAACTGTGGATGTGATTCCAAAAGAGAAGCAGAAGGATGAGAGGGTCAGTCCTTCCTTGGACCCAGTAAACCTTGATCTTGGGACATCAGTATACTTAGTGCAATGGAAGGCAAGGCAGCAAAGAAAAACAGAAGTAGCAGATTCAGAATGTGCCTGGACACAGAAGACAAGGAAGGCAGAATTCAAAGAAGATCCGATTATAGCGTCAGATGCAAACAGAGAAGTCAAGGGTAAAGAAAACTAAGAAAGTGAGCAGAGGGGCAAGAAGGTCAAGGGAAAGTGAACACTCTTGCTCTCTTTTGGAAGGGAAGAAGCAATTATTTAGTTTTTTTTAGAAATGAGAATATAGTTTAGGGAGAGAGGAAAGAGACAATCAGTAGAAAGTGAATGAAAGTCTGAGATGATGCGGGCGTGGGGATAAGCCACAGCTCAGGACTGCAAAAAGTATGTTCGGCTAGCTCCTGTTTTCTCCAACCGAAATAAGCAACTCCTAGGAAGGGACGGAGGCTCACCGTGTCAGCATGCTTGATTACTACTGTCCTGTTATGCGTTCTCCCCTTCCACCTGAATGGAAGCCCTGATGGTTGGCCAGGCACATGGCTGCCCAACATGAAGACTGTTTCCCAGCCTCCAGAGGACATGAGTAGAACTAATGAGTGCAACCTCAAGGCTTCAGCCTTGAAGGGGAGAAGCACACCTTTCACTGTGTGAAGAGGGCAGCACTGTAGGTGCAGCAGACAAGGGGCCAGGAAAGGAGGCTGCATTCCTGCAAAGCTGCAGATGGAAGCCATCATCCCAGGCCAGAGAAATAAACCTCAGCCGGGGCGCGGTGGCGCACGCCTGTAATCCCAGCACTTTGGGAGGCTGAGGCAGGAGGATCGCGAGTTCAAAGCCAGCCTCAGCAATGGCGAGGCACTTAGCAACTCAGTGAGACGCTGTCTCTAAATAAAATACAAAAAAGGGCTGGGGATGTGACCCAGAGGACGAGTGCCCCTGAGTTCAATCCCTGGTACCACAAAAAAAAAAAAAAAAGAAAGAAAAGAAATAAACCTCTATGCTCTTTACAACACTGTCAGGGTGTAACAGTGGTCCGCATCACCTCTTGAATATAGCCTTTACTGCTTATTTTATTAAAGGAACATGTTTTTCTTTACCTCTTCTCCCTCTCCTCCTCCCTAACCTTGGGGACAGGGGAACAAGATTACCTTGAGTTATCTGTCCTCCACAGGAAGGAGATGTCACCTGAAGATCTAGGAAGTAACTATCTTCCAAATTAACAAGTGAATTTCAACACACCTTCAGGGTGCACCTGGAATGTAGCCTTTGAAGACCTTCTTTAAAGGTCCTGTTCTCCCTGATGGGCAGAACCACAGCCTCTGGAATTAGCGTCCCTTTGATAGCAAAGCAATAAACTTTCTTTTTCCTTTTTTTCAAAACTATCTCTTCATTATTAAATTGGCATGAATTGGTATCCAAGACAAGGACAGAGCTTTTAGTAACAAGGGTAGTGTTCATGGGATACAAGTAGCCCAAATTAATCTACATCTTAGCACCTAGCATATCTCCTATTAATTGCTTCATGAAGAAGGGAGAATATTTCTTAAGTCTGTATCACTAAGGAGATATTTTAAATGATAGCAAGGCTGTAGGAACCAAAATTTTTGCTTCAGCCAGGCACAGTGATGTGCACCTGTAATACCAGCTACTCAGGAGGCTAAGGTAGAAGAATCAAAAATTGAGGCCAGCCTAGGCAATTTAGTAAGACTTTGCCTCAAAACAAAAAAAATTAAAAGGGCTGGGGATGTAGTTCAGTGATAGAAACTCCCTGGGTTCAATCCCCCATACTGCTAAAAAAAAAAAAAAAACAACCTTTAGTGAATCAACACAAAAGGTTTGTTTCCTGTGTTTCCAATATTTTTGTACAAGTCTTGCTATGACAAAAATCCAAATTGGTCTTGCTTTACTGTGCCATTGCTTTAATTAAAGTCTTTGTTATTACATCTAATCTTAAATGGAACAAGAATTACCCTCTTTGATTTTCATGCTGTTACTCTGAGATATATGATACATATAAATGTGTTTAAAGACTTTCAAATGGGCAGAGCACATGTCAATATCATTTTATTTTTATTTCTTACTCTTTCACAGTGTGGGCAACTCAAGGCCTTCCACCTGCTAGACAAGGACTGTACCATTGAGCTACACCCTGGCCCAGCATCATTTTATAAGTGAGTACCTAGCACACCACTGGTTCTATAAATAGTAAAGCACAGAATACTAAACAAGGAAATGGAAATCCAAAATGAAAATGACTTGCCCCAAATCTCAAGTTTGTTAGTAAATGCAAGGCCTCCCAAATTCTTTCTACATATTAAGACACCCGACCTAATGGACAACAACTTCTGTTGGAAATATTGAGAGGCATCCAATTCATCTTTTTCTGTATGAAACCCAAAATATTTCATGATTGTCTTTTTGTTGTTGGTGGTGGTGGTAGTGGTGGTGGTGGTTTTCACCACCACTTATGGGGAAATATGTTCAAGCATATTTTCCCAATTTATTTTATACTGACAGTGAGAAATGGGGAAAGGTTAGGAAAATTCTACTTTTTGTTTTGTTTTGTTTTGTTTTGTTTTGTTTTGTTTTGTTTTGTTTTGGCACTAGGGATTGAAACAAAGTGTGCTTTGTCACTGAGCTACATCCTAGCCCTTTTTACTTTCTAGTTTGATGTAAGATCTCACTAAATTGCTGAGGGTCTCACTAAGCTGCTGAGACTGGCCTCGAACTTGCAATCCTCAGCCTCCCAAGTTGCCGATATTATAGGCATGCACCAATGTGCCCAATCCTGTTTTGTTTTGCTTTGTCTTTTCCTAGTGCTGGAGATGAATCCAAGATCTGTGTATGCTAAGTGTTCTACCACAGAGCTACATCTCCTTTAACTTGTTTTTAAGCAACTTAGACCAATAGATTCTCAATTTGTTCCTCTCTTTTCTTCCATGAAAAGCAGCCCAAGTTCATCTTCCTTTTCTATCTTTAGCTTAGAAATCTTATTGCAAGCACAGGAGCTGGAGACTTCTTTTGGTTGAAGCACTGAAAAATACTTCACATTTAACCCATCAAAGCATATTTTTAAGAAAACAGCAAGAATCTACAGAATACTTACTCATAGAAGTTCTTGTGAGGATAGCAAGACAGGTTTTATTTTTAGGGTTTTTGGGGGGTTTTTTTTCAGCTTTGTTGCCTTCCAAGGTTTTGTGATTTTGATTAAGTGTACCTCTGCTGGTAGTTTACTTGATATTACAAACAAAGAATATTTTCTGTGTTCCCTCCAATCTCCTACAAAGTACAGCTGCAGCGTGAAAATTCTAGTGTGCCCAGGGGCTATGAAATTTCCAAATTGTTTCCAAATTTGCTTCTCCATCTCAAAATTCTGCCCCACTTCTTCCTCTATCCATATTATCCATATGAACTTCCTCAATATTTTTTTTTTTTTTGGTAGGGGATCTGAGGATTGACCCACTGAGCCACATCCCCAGCCCTATTTTGTATTTTATTTAGAGATGGGGTCTCACTGAATTGCTTAGACCCTCACTAAGTTGCTGAGGCTGGCTTTGAACTCTTGATCCTCCTGCCTCAGCCTCCTGAGCTGCTGGGATTACAGGAATGTGCCACCATGCCTGGCAAATAAATAACTTTTTTGGGGGGGGTGGGGGGGTGCTGGGGATTGAACCCAAGGCCTTGTGCATGCTAGCACTCTACCAACTGAGCTATATCTTCCTTGATCTTTCTAATAGCAGTCTGGGTATATTCCTTCCTGAGCTGCTCCCAGTTCCTCTCCTGCCACTCCCACTTCCTTATCTATAATCATATCTGATGTTGAGTGATACGTCCATTATTGACATTGAAAGACCCCAGCTTCAGCTCTAACAAGTTCCCCATTCCTGTAAGTTCCCCAAGGCACATATTACCAAATAACTGAGTGAGGACAAGAACAAGTTTAGCCATGATTTAATAACAGTCACTTGACACCCTAAAGGAGAACAAGGAACAAAAATAGAGAAAATGAATCTTAAGAACAAACTGTTAAAGTTATCAGAGTGCAGAAATAAGGGCGAGTCTAACGTTTGTGGTTTTTCGGAGAAATCAAGAGGAACCAACAGCTATGACCCTAGGTAGACCCCCGAGCTTGATTTAAATTAGCCAATGAAATGCTTGTTACTATGTACCTGCTTATGTATCCCCTTGCACCCTATAAAAAGGCTTGTAACCCAGAGCCCAGTGTGCTCAGTTAGCTGATGCTGCTGACCACCCGCAGGCGCCTGTGTAAGAATAAAGACCCTCTTGCTTTTGCATCCAGTGGTGTGAGTTTGGATTCTTGGATTTGGGGATCTGTGTGTCTTTCAACATCACCCCTACTCTTGGTTCCTTTACAAAATACGCAGTGATTGCACACCTGCCACGTTTCAACATGGCTACTTCAGATGTGCTGTTGCACATGCCGTCCAGGGTTAGACCTCTACTCCCCTGGGCTGGTCATAGTGCTAGACTACGTGTGAAATTTCTTTTCCTTTGAGAAGAGTAAGAACTGACTCCACCAGTTGTCTTTCTCACTTGTCCTGCTGCCTGAGGGAGGTTTGCAGAGCCTGACTTAGGGGCAGAAGCAGGAACAGTTTACAATGATGCCCCTCAGCACTCTTCCATCTTGCAAGCTAGGATTTCACCCAGTGACATCAATTCCATTTTCTCTATTTACAGCCATATGTGTCATGTTATGGGAGATCGAGAAAATTAATACTGAGGGCTGGGAATGTAGCGCAGTGGTAGAACACTTACCTGGTACCTGTGAGGCCTTCGGTTTAATCCCCAGCAATGCAAAAATTAATTAATTAATTTAATTAATACTGAATAAGTAAGTCAATCAATGAAATGAATTTTTCCAAGCAAACATTTTAGATATTCTTTGTTCTTAATTCAGTTAATCATCTCCATGATAATCATTCTGGTGACCAGCAGTGGATGTTCTCAAACAAAAAACATTCTGTATAGCACAAACCAAAAGATCCAGGAAGCCAGATGAGGGAAACTAGGCAGTTCAGAAATGTGTTCTGCTTTCCTATGCAAGAAAACAAGGGTGGGTGACAAGGATGGGGAGAAGCCCAGAACAGAGCGGAATTCAGTGTCACAAGTCAAGCAAGCAAAGAATCAGATGAAACCAGAAGAAAGTTTACCTGATCTACATTTTTTACTTTCCACCAGTTAGGGAAATCTTAGTGGTGTAGTGCCCCTGGGTACCCAGGGAGCTGAGCAAATAGCCTAAGGGTTTGTGTAGGCTAGTGTGTGTTGACCCAAGAAGAGCAAAACAAAGTGGAAGGAACCTGCCCTTAATCAACAGTCACTAACCAGAGCTGGCAGAACATCCCTTTAGGCTTCCTAAGTGGAATTTGCATAGAAATCAAACCAAAAAACTAGTCTCCCTAGTATTAAGAACCGTGAATCAGTGTTTCAGGACAATGCCAATAATTCCTTATGTTATTCCAATTTTATTGATTTTCTTCACTTCATACTGGTTCTTTAGAGGTGAGAAAAATGGTCAACTTATGCCACCCTTCAAGGACAAATATTGCCACCATTTTCTCAGTTGATGCCACTTCATGCCTGGAAAAATAAAATAAGCCTGTTGCAATCGCTCACACCTGTATATAATCCCAGTGACTCAGGAACCTGAGGCAAGGGAATCACAACTCAAGAACTTAGTAAGACCCTGTCTAAAAATAAAAATAGAAAGGGTTAGGGATATAGCTCCATGTTTGGTAGTAGAGTGCCCCCAGAGTCAATTCCCTCTACAAGGAGGGGACAGTGGGGGGAAGGGAGGGATCAAGAAAGATAAGGAGTCAGAAAGTAAAGTTGTTGCAGTCCTGATAAAGACAGCTATGCAGGGAAGCCAATCCCACCTTACTACACCAAACCACCTTTAAATTGTCATGGTGGGCTCTCCATGTGTCAAATCTCACTGACTCAGAGGGTTATAGAATAAAATAAACAAGCCAGGCATGGTGACACATACCTGTAATCAGAGTTGCTAGTTCAAGACCAGCCTGAGCAACTCAGCGTGACTGTGCTTCAAAAAAATAAATAAAAAGAGCTGGAGGTATAGCTCAGTGGTAGAGTGCCACTGGGTTTAATCTCCAAAACTGGAAAGAAAAAAAAAAGAATAGAAACAAAGAGAGGTCAATTAATTTAAATCATTAAAATAGTAACTAACTTGGAGATCAGTGTTGCCGCCTGAAGCACTTGGAGCAACGGAGCCGCGGGAAGAACTTCAGAGGCAAACTGGAGACAAACAGCTTTTTATTCTGATAACTTTTCTCTCTGGTTCCAACAACAACCAACACACGCCAAACACACCACCACTAAAAATGGCGCTGACCCGATCAGCAATTTCGGCCAAGTCCCTCGAGATCCCGCAACAAGTCCCGTGAGACTACGGGAGGCGACAATGGCCAAATCTCCACGGCTCATAGTCAACCGCAATTCAAGTCAATCAAGATAGATTAAAGAAAAACTAAAAGCACTTTGGAGAAATAATTTGTTAGCTGGAACTCTCGAGTTTCTGCAAACACAGCAGTCCTTTACCTGTTTGTTGAAATAATTGAAATTAATTAATTTATTAAACAAATTAATTAATAACAAATAAGCAACCTTATGTCAAAACACCAAAATATCAGGTTATACAGCACTAGTCATATTTTTCGCTAAAGAGAAGTCCCTGGGACACCTATAAAACAAAATTGAAGGTACCTTCACTTCTTAAATTATTTACCCAAATTGAATACTCTTAAACTTAAATGAATTAGAGTTATTTGGATCCATATATATATATATTCATAAGCACTTTGTTATTTTTGATGTCACACTGGACAGACGCACATACAAACATATATTTGTGATGTCACATTAACATGAAATTTAGACAAATACACAGACATAAACACATATATAAAAAGAAAAAAAAAAATACAATTGTGTGCACACTAAAAAGAGATCTCTTCGTCCCGGCCGGGAGAAATGACACTTAAGTTGTGACATATTTTGAAGGACTCTTTTAAGGGAATCATTCCATATCTTCATCTTGGTCCTCTTGATTTTGTACCTTTTTTATTAATCTTGATTTCTCAACAACTTCATCTTGATCCTTTTGATTTGGTACCTGCTTTGTTAATCTAGATGGTATCCAAATTGGAGAGGATTCGTGCTTTGGAAAAACACAAACAGTTCCTCTCCCCCAAATTAATACTGGATCTGGACCCTTCCATGTACCTGAAAGAACATCCTTCCAGTAAACCAAAGGTTTATGTTGTTGATGTGGGTTCCAATGTCTGTCTCCAGCAGAATAACCATCAGAGTCTAAAGTTAAAAATTTAAAGTAAACAGGGCAACTGCCAATCTGTCCTTAGGATTTTTCCAGTTTCCTTCTTTCTGTTTTAACAACATAACTTTTAGTGTGCGGTTTGCTCTTTCAATAATGCCCTGACCCTGAGGATTGTATGGGATGCCTGTTTTATGGGATATGTTGAATTCTGCGCAAAACTGTTTGAAAGATGAGGACGTATATGCGGGGCCATTATCTGTTTTAAGCATTTTGGGGATGCCCAATGCAGCAAAAGCTTGTAAACAATGAGATGTGACATCTTTAACTTTTTCTCCGGAATTTAAGGAAGCAAAAATCATGCCTGAGCATGTATCTATGGTTACATGAATAAATCGCAATTTTCCAAAACTTGGCTCATGAGTAACATCCATCTGCCACAAATGAGTGGGCATTAATCCTCTAGGGTTAACTCCGAAATGAGGATTGGGCAAATGTGTCATACAAGATTTACAATCTTTTACAATTGTTCTGGCTTGCTCCTTTATGATTTTAAACCTACGTTGCAAGGTGGTGCTGTTGACGTGAAACTGGGAGTGGAATAAAGTAGCTTGTTGTAGCGCTGAAAGTATAAATATTGTTTTTGTAAGTTCATCAGCCTTTTGATTACCTTCATGGAGGGGACCAGGCAAATTAGTATGTGCTCTAATATGGCCTACGAATAGAGGTTCTTTTCTTGCCCACAAAAGTTTTTGTATTTGATAAAACAATTTAAAGGCTGGAGTATGAGGTGCTATTGGTCCTGCTAACTCTAATTTTGGGACGGCTTGTACAATATAGTGGCTATCTGAAAAATTGTTTACGGGCTGGTCCCTAAAATTTTCCAGAGCTCTTACCACAGCTTCCAGTTCCACTAGTTGAGCTGATTTGTGTGCAGTTATGTAAGTCATATTTTCTTTTTTAGTGACTACTGTAGCAGTACCATTTGAGGACCCATCTGTAAATACATTAAATGCCTTAGGAATAGGTTGATTTTTTATTACCTGTGGAAATATAATAGGATGATTAATACAAAAAGATAATATAGGGGACTTAGGAAGATGATTATCAAAATTTGCAGAAGTAGAGCATTTAGCTATAGCCCAATCATTATCATTGAAGCATAAGTATTCAATCTGTGATGATGAATAGGGAGTAATAATAGTAGCAGGGTGAATGCCAAATATTTTAGTAGAAGTCTTAAGTCCTTGAAGAATAAGTTTAGCCACCATGGAGGTATAAGATTCAATTATAAGCCGGGCGCGGTGGCGCACGCCTGTAATCCTAGCACTTGGGAGGCTGAGGCAGGAGGATCGCAAGTTCAAAGCCAGCCTCATCTAATGGCGAGGCACTTAGCAACTCAGTGAGACCCTGTCTCTAATAAAATACAAAAAAAGGACTGGGGATGTGGCCCAGTGGTCGAGTGCCCCTGAGTTCAATCCCTGGTACCAAAAAAAAAAAAAAAAAAAAAAAAAAAGATTCAATTATACTTTTAGGAGAGACGGGCAAATGCATCCATAATAAAGGCCCTTGTTGCCAAAATACTCCTGTGGGTGTATATTGTGAAGAAATAATAATCAACATCAGTGGTTGAGTTAAATCAAATCTATCACAATGAGCTCCTTCAATGGCTTTTTCTACTAACTTTAAAGCTTTCCTAGCATCAGGAGTCAATGTTCGCGGTGAAGATGGATCAGGGTCTCCGCGAAGGATGTCAAATAAAGGTTTTACTTGGCCAGTAGTGAGATTTAGTGTAGGGCGAAGCCAATTAATGTCTACCAGTAGTTTTTGGAAATCATTGAGGGTGGTCAAATGTTCTTTATTTATTAGAATTTTGGGGGGTCTAACAAAAGTATCCATGATTTTAAATCCTAAATATAATATGGGAGATCTGGTTTGAACTTTTTCTTCTGCTATATATAATCCATATTTTTTTAAATTTTCTACCACATCACTGAATATATTAAATAAGATTTTTTTATTAGGGTGGGCCAATAAAATATCATCCATGTAATGTAGACACATGAGGTTTGGATATTTATTTTTAATGGGTTGGATAGCCTTGTCCACATATATTTGGCATATGGTGGGGCTATTAGCCATTCCCTGTGGTAAAACCTTCCATTGATATCTCTGATCAGGGCCATTATTGTTCATAGAAGGAACGGAAAAAGCAAACCTGGGGGCATCCAGAGGATGTAGGGGAATAGAAAAGAAGCAATCCTTTATATCAAGAGTAATAAGATGGAAATTTTTTGGAATAGCTACGGGACTAGGAAGTCCAGGTTGAGTAGGCCCCATAACTTGCATGGTTTTATTGATTTGTCTAAGATCATGTAACAATCGCCATTTTCCTGACTTTTTCTTGATCACAAATATGGGGGAATTCCAGGGAGAGGTGGAAGGTTCTATATGACCTGCTTCTAATTGTTCCTGAACTAGTAGGTGGGCCACTTGTAATTTCTCTTTAGATAGGGGCCACTGAGGGACCCACACTGGCTTATCAGAAAGCCATGGTATTTTCAAAATTATTTTCTCAGTGGCCCCGAAAAAAAATATCTTTTTCCTTTATGACAATGATTACTTTTAGGGTTAAGATTACTCTGTACTTTTTGATAATGAGTTCTTTTATGGTTAAGATTACCCTGTAGGTTTTCACATTTAACATCTGCAGGCTTGGTTGCAAGGTGTACTCCCATTTGTTGCAAAATATCTCTTCCCCATAAAGTAACCGGTAGATTAGGTAAAACATAAGGCTGAAATGTTCCTTTATGGCCTTCATCATCCTCCCATTTTAAAATTACTGCACTTTTATCTGGGAGGTTATTATATCCCAAGCCTCTTAAACTGGTTGAAGCTTTTTGCAGAGGCCAGTGCTTGGGCCATTGGCGTAAATTAATAATGGAAGAGTCAGCTCCAGTATCTATTAATCCCTCCATTTCTATTCCTTGGATTTTTATTTTACACATAGGCCTCCTTGAACAGTCTCGAACCCAGCAAGCCATGGGACTTGAGTCAGTGGAACAAAATCCTCTATTGTTCCCTTCTTGAGGCATACCCATTTTAAATGAATTATGTAAATTGGGAAGGAGAAGCAACTGAGCAATTCTATCTCCTTGATTAACAGAAGTTATACTTTGGGGTGAGCTAAGCATTATTTTTATTTCCCCTTTGTAGTCTGAGTTTATTACACCTGGGGTCACTTGCAAACCTAATAAGCTTTTAGGACTACGCCCGATAATAAGTCCTACAGTCCCTGAGGGAAGAGGTCCCCTGACTCCTGTGGGAATCAGTTGAACCCCCATTTCAGGTGTTAACACTATTCGGGCGGTGGAACAGAGGTCTAATCCTGCATTTCCTCTTGTTCCTCTGGCGAGGGAGTGGATGGGTAGTAGGGATTGTGTCGGGGAAGCATCCGAGTGGATGCTTGAGGATACTCCTTCTGCAATGCCCCGTACATTTGTGGGCCCCGGGGTATTGGGCCCCGTACCCCGTTTTTTGAATTCCTAAACAAAGGATTTCCATGGATGTCAAATTTTGAATGGCATTTATTGGCCCAATGATTTCCCTTTTTACACCTGGGGCAGCGGCCTGGGGCATGGTATGAGCTTGGTCTTATTTCTCTTTTGGGATTTTGCCTAGAATTGCCTGATTGATTATGATAATTTTGCCTGGAATATCCTGATTGATTATAATGTCTACGTTTAGCCTTTGTGAAATTTCGAGAGGAAGCACCTCTCATTGAGGCTGCAATCACATTTCCTGTGACAAAGGCGTCATTTATATCTTTACATAGTTGTATATATACGGAAAGATCCTTTTTAGTTCTCCATGGCCTGATGGCTGCTTGGCACCATTTATTTGCATTTTCATAAGCTAATTGAACGACTAATGGCATAGCTTGGTCAACATCTGCAAACACACTACCTGCAGTTCTCAAAAGTCGATCAGCAAAGTCGGCATACGGCTCATTAGGTCCTTGAATCACTTTTGACAAGCTACCTTGTAGATCCCCAGGTCCTTGTACAGTTTTCCATGCCTCTAAGGCAGCTGCATTTATCTGAGCATATACATCTGGGTCATAATCTGTTTGAGCCTGTAAGTCTGCGAATTGCCCTTCTCCTGTGAGCATGTCTATATTATAGTTTTCAAACCCTGCAGCCGCGTTTCTTTTAGCCGTTTCTATACAAAGTTCTTGGAATTGCGATCGCCAAACCAAGAATTGCCCCCCGCTTAATGTTGCTTTACATAGACTTTTCCAGTCTGAGGGGGTTAAGCTAAAGGTGTTAAGGGACTCCAGCATACTCAACGTGAAAGGAGCTTGGGGCCCATAAGTCATTACTGCCTCTTTGAGATTTTTTATTGTTTTGAAATCTACTGACTGATGGACACTCTGTCCATTTTTCTTTTCAAATGCTGGCGGTTCCCAATGTATCTGTGAGTTGTCCTCGAGAGCGCATAAGCGATCAGAAAGACTTTTTATTTCTGTTTCTAGGGTATGCAAATGCCTAGTAATACCCTTCATATTTTCTGTAATGGATTCCACCCATGGGGGAGTAGAGGACACAAGTGACTCCTCTACCTGACCGTCCTTTTTCTCGGTCTTTTTTAGTTTCTTTTTCCTCATTTTCTCAGGATCACTTTTACTAGATTCCTCACCACTGCTAATTTCACTGACAGCAATATCCTGAGGCCCAGGTTCCAGTGAGAGCAAGTATCCTTCAGCTTTCGCCAATAACTCCCGAATAGCTTTAATAGCTTGGATTTTTGTCATTTTTGGGTCTCTTCTAATACTCTCTTTACTGGTCTCAGTTGGCCCAGTGGAATCTACACTTTTTTGATCACTTTCACTTTTGTCTATATACTCCTCACTGAGAACAGAGTCAGGTATATCAAGGAGTCTTTGCATAGCCTCTATCAATTGGGATTCAGTTATGTTCGAACCCATCTTTAGAGACCTTCAGTTCTTACCTGTCCGCTCCGAAGTCCCCGTACGGGCCACCACCTGTTGCCGCCTGAAGCGCTTGGAGCAACGGAGCCGCGGGAAGAACTTCAGAGGCAAACTGGAGACAAACAGCTTTTTATTCTGATAACTTTTCTCTCTGGTTCCAACAACAACCAACACACGCCAAACACACCACCACTAAAAATGGCGCTGACCCGATCAGCAATTTCGGCCAAGTCCCTCGAGATCCCGCAACAAGTCCCGTGAGACTACGGGTGGCGACAATGGCCAAATCTCCACGGCTCATAGTCAACCGCAATTCAAGTCAATCCCCAAACAGGGCTCCTGCAGATCAGCCCCAAAACACTTTATTTTAATGAGACAAAAATGGAGTTCAAAAAGATCAGTTTATTTGTGTTATTATTCTGCCGCTAACTCTTAGCAAATTTCCTAACACTCCCATAGGTAGTATGGGAATAATAATACCTACCTGACAAGATGTTGTTATACTGAAATATTTGGTGAAGATTAGGACAATCCCTGTATGTAGTAAGTACTGAATACTTAGTAAATAATAAATAGCCAATCCTGCAATTATTGTCATCATCTACCAAGCATATACTAAAATCTTAGTCTAAATCCAATATTCTTTCTACCACAGGACATGATCTGTCTTTGTGTGAGCCATTCTACCTTTTAAGTATCAAAGGCATTAAGAATAAATTCTATTCTCCACATCTAAATGCATATCAGAAGCTGGATTCAACAACCTTGAGGCAAGAGGATGTTTAAGAAATGTGATTATCGTGGGCTGTGGATGTAGATCAGTGGCAAAGCAATTGCCTAGCATCTGGGAGGCCCTGGGTTCAGGGTTCAATCCCTAGCACTGAAAGAAAAAAGAAAAGGAAAGCAGTATCATGAGGTCATCCACCATAGCCCTGAAGAAAAATCACTATATGATCTGGGATCTTTATCATTTACAGGGTTGCAGATATATGTGCCCCAGGGATTGTGGGGGAAGACTAATTGCAGTGATGGGATCAGAGAATGTGGAACTCTCCCTCTTTACTTCCAGTGGCTAATTTCCAAGTGTCCTTTAGGTGAAAAAGGAGTAAAGCAAAAATCAAAAAGTCTGGCAATTGGAGTAACTATAGACAAAGAAAAATAAACTTACAGATCTAGCTACAGGTTCAGCTACTTCCATCCCAAAGCCATTAGTCGATAGAATCAAGACAAACAAGAGAAAACAACTGCCCTTGGAGAGCTACAGAAGAGCCAGCGCAATGACAAAAGAAAGTCTCATCAGAGAAGTCACCACCCCAGAAGTACCCTGCCACAAAAGCACATGGAGTCACCAAGAATATTAGATGACAACACCTAGAAAAGGAAATCAGTCTATCCCCTCTGGGCTTCCCCAGCGCTTAGCCATAAAGCCTAGAATACAGAAAAGAATGAGGAGAAAGTAGCTGGGGCAGAATGTCCATGCAATAAATTCTGAAAAGAGAATACTCCATTTGTCCAGTGAGGCACTGAGATCCCATATGACTAGACAACCCAGAAGATTCTGGAGCCTGTTGGACACAGTCCTCTCCTTTTCAAGTCCTGGTCACGGCATTGCCATGTAGATGAAGTGTGGTACCTTGCTTTACATGGTGCAGCATAATGGCCCTCCACAGATCCCTGGATAGCACGAGGAAGCAGGACAAAAGTCACATTTTCAACTGTTCCATGATCAAATTATCCAGAATATCATTGGGGTTAGTCCCCCTCACCCAGGGAAAAATGATGATGTCCTAATTCTACTAAAGGCCATAAAAAGTGTTGTTTTTTGTTGTTGTTGTTGTTGTTTCGTTTTGTTTTTTTGCAAGGGAGGGGGTTACCGGGGATTGAACTCAGGGGCACTCAATCACTGAGCCACATCCCCAGCCCCATTTTGCATTTTATTTAGAGACGGGGTCTCACTGAGTTGCGTAGCGCTTCTCTGGCTTTGCACTCATGATCATCCTGCCTCAGCCTCTGGAGTCGATGTATATCATAGTCCCAATTATAATGAGTATTGCCTTGCCAACTGTGGCTCTCCCTGGGTGGACCCTGAGGATATTCTCTGTTTTTCTAGTTGGATTTCCCAATGAGTTCCACACTGCCTCTCACCCCACCCCACCCCAGGTTCTTCACTAAATGGTCTAATTGAATCATCAATAAATTTCCAACTGAAATTCTCCTGCAAAGTTTGACTAAATTCTCCACTGGAGCCCAGTCTGTGGAAATTGTTCCATACAGAAGACACTAGGTAAAAGGTAGAGAGCGGGACCGGGGATATAGCTCAGTTGGTAGAGTGCTTCCCTTGCATACACAAAGCCCTAGGTTCAATCCCTAATGCCACCAAAAATAGAAAGGTGGGGAGTAAATGCAAGTGAAAGAGTCTGGGTTTTAACTTTCTTTCTTTTTTTTTTTTTTTTTTTAAATTGGTTCTTTTCAGTTATACATGACAGTAGAGTCCATTTTGATAAAATTATACATGCATGGATGTTGGAGCCAGAAAGGGATTTGCAGCCCGGAATGGCGGCACCAGTCAAGAGGCGAGTTGTCAAACTAAAAAATAGAATTATTAGATTAGAAAATTAAAGTTGATTTCTGCTCAAACACATTGCAGCCTGAGCTCCCACAAATATAAGCTGGCAAAATATCATATTTAGAACAAAACAAAGAAAGACTGAGGGTATTTACTGCATTAAAGATAGATTAAAATCCGGGCGCGGTGGCGCACGCCTGTAATCCCAGCACTTTGGGAGGCTGAGGCAGGAGGATCGCGAGTTCAAAGCCAGCCTCAGCAATGGTGAGGCACTTAGCAACTCAGTGAGACCCTGTCTCTAAATAAAAATACAAAAAAGGTCTGGGGATGTGACCCAGTGGTTGAGAGCCCCTGAGTTCAATCCCTGGTACCACACAAAAAAAAAAAAAAAAAAAAAAAAAAAAAGATAGATTAAAGAAAAACTAAAAGCACTTTGGAGAAATAATTTGTTAGCTGGAACTCTCGAGTTTCTGCAAACACAGCAGTCCTTTACCTGTTTGTTGAAATAATTGAAATTAATCATTTATTAAACAAATTAATTAATAACAAATAAGCAACCTTATGTCAAAACACCAAAATATCAGGTTATACAGCACTAGTCATATTTTTCGCTAAAGAGAAGTCCCTGGGACACCTATAAAACAAAATTGAAGGTACCTTCACTTATTAAATTATTTACCCAAATTGAATACTTTTAAACTTAAATGAATTAGAGTTATTTGGATCCATATATATATATTCATAAGCACTTTGTTATTTTTGATGTCACACTGGACAGACGCACATACAAACATATATTTGTGATGTCACATTAACATGAAATTTAGACAAATACACAGACATAAACACATATATAAAAAGAAAAAAAATACAATTGTGTGCACACTGAAAAGAGATCTCTTCGTCCCGGCCGGGAGAAATGACACTTAAGTTGTGACATATTTTGAAGGACTCTTTTAAGGGAATCATTCCATATCTTCATCTTGGTCCTCTTGATTTTGTACCTTTTTTATTAATCTTGATTTCTCAACAACTTCATCTTGATCCTTTTGATTTGGTACCTGCTTTGTTAATCTAGATGGTATCCAAATTGGAGAGGATTCGTGCTTTGGAAAAACACAAACAGTTCCTCTCCCCCAAATTAATACTGGATCTGGACCCTTCCATGTACCTGAAAGAACATCCTTCCAGTAAACCAAAGGTTTATGTTGTTGATGTGGGTTCCAATGTCTGTCTCCAGCAGAATAACCATCAGAGTCTAAAGTTAAAAATTTTAAAGTAAACAGGGCAACTGCCAATCTGTCCTTAGGATTTTTCCAGTTTCCTTCTTTCTGTTTTAACAACATAACTTTTAGTGTGCGGTTTGCTCTTTCAATAATGCCCTGACCCTGAGGATTGTATGGGATGCCTGTTTTATGGGATATGTTGAATTCTGCGCAAAACTGTTTGAAAGATGAGGACGTATATGCGGGGCCATTATCTGTTTTAAGCATTTTGGGGATGCCCAATGCAGCAAAAGCTTGTAAACAATGAGATGTGACATCTTTAACTTTTTCTCCGGAATTTAAGGAAGCAAAAATCATGCCTGAGCATGTATCTATGGTTACATGAATAAATCGCAATTTTCCAAAACTTGGCTCATGAGTAACATCCATCTGCCACAAATGAGTGGGCATTAATCCTCTAGGGTTAACTCCGAAATGAGGATTGGGCAAATGTGTCATACAAGATTTACAATCTTTTACAATTGTTCTGGCTTGCTCCTTTATGATTTTAAACCTACGTTGCAAGGTGGTGCTGTTGACGTGAAACTGGGAGTGGAATAAAGTAGTTTGTTGTAGCGCTGAAAGTATAAATATTGTTTTTGTAAGTTCATCAGCCTTTTGATTACCTTCATGGAGGGGACCAGGCAAATTAGTATGTGCTCTAATATGGCCTACGAATAGAGGTTCTTTTCTTGCCCACAAAAGTTTTTGTATTTGATAAAACAATTTAAAGGCTGGAGTATGAGGTGCTATTGGTCCTGCTAACTCTAATTTTGGGACGGCTTGTACAATATAGTGGCTATCTGAAAAAATGTTTACGGGCTGGTCCCTAAAATTTTCCAGAGCTCTTACCACAGCTTCCAGTTCCACTAGTTGAGCTGATTTGTGTGCAGTTATGTAAGTCATATTTTCTTTTTTAGTGACTACTGCAGCAGTACCATTTGAGGACCCATCTGTAAATACATTAAATGCCTTAGGAATAGGTTGATTTTTTATTACCTGTGGAAATATAATAGGATGATTAATACAAAAAGATAATATAGGGGACTTAGGAAGATGATTATCAAAATTTGCAGAAGTAGAGCATTTACTATAGCCCAATCATTATCATTGAAGCATAAATATTCAATCTGTGATGATGAATAGGGAGTAATAATAGTAGCAGGGTGAATGCCAAATATTTTTTAGTAGTCCTTGAAGAATAAGTTTTAGCCACCTTGAAGAATAATTATTGGCGCAGCCTGTAATCCTAGCACTTGGAGGCTGAGGCAGGAGGAGGTATCAAAAGAATCGAGGCACTTTATGAGACCCTGTCTTTTACTGGGGAGTGGCCCAGTGGCGAGTGCCCCTGAGTTCAATCCCTGTACCAAAAAAAAAAAAAAAAAAAAAAAAAGATTCAATTATACTTTTAGGAGAGACGGGCAAATGCATCCATAATAAAGGCCCTTGTTGCCAAAATACTCCTGTGGGTGTATATTGTGAAGAAATAATAATCAACATCAGTGGTTGAGTTAAATCAAATCTATCACAATGAGCTCCTTCAATGGCTTTTTCTACTAACTTTAAAGCTTTCCTAGCATCAGGAGTCAATGTTCGCGGTGAGGATGGATCAGGGTCCCCGCGAAGGATGTCAAATAAAGGTTTTAATTGGCCAGTAGTGAGATTTAGTGTAGGGCGAAGCCAATTAATGTCTACCAGTAGTTTTTGGAAATCATTGAGGGTGGTCAAATGTTCTTTATTTATTAAATTTTGGGGGGTCTAACAAAAGTATCCATGATTTTAAATCCTAAATATAATATGGGAGATCTGGTTTGAACTTTTTCTTCTGCTATATATAATCCGTATTTTTTTTAAATTTTCTACCACATCACTGAATATATTAAATAAGATTTTTTTTATTAGGGTGGGCCATAAAATATCATCCATATAATGTAGACACATGAGGTTTGGATATTTATTTTTAATGGGTTGGATAGCCTTGTCCACATATATTTGGCATATGGTGGGGCTATTAGCCATTCCCTGTGCAGTAAAAGCCTTCCATTGATATCTCTGATCAGGGCCATTATTGTTCATAGAAGGAACTGAAAAAGCAAACCTGGGGGCATCCAGAGGATGTAGGGGAATAGAAAAGAAGCAATCCTTTATATCAAGAGTAATAAGATGGAAATTTTTTGGAATAGCTACGGGACTAGGAAGTCCAGGTTGAGTAGGCCCCATGACTTGCATGGTTTTATTGATTTGTCTAAGATCATGTAACAATCGCCATTTTCCTGATTTTTTCTTGATCACAAATATGGGGGAATTCCAGGGAGAGGTGGAAGGTTCTATATGACCTGCTTCTAATTGTTCCTGAACTAGTAGGTGGGCCACTTGTAATTTCTCTTTAGATAGGGGCCACTGAGGGACCCACACTGGCTTATCAGAAAGCCATGGTATTTTCAAAATTATTTTCTCAGTGGCCCCGAAAAAAAATGTCTTTTTCCTATATGACAATGATTACTTTTAAGATTAAGATTACTCTGTACTTTTTGATAATGATTTCTTTTAGGGTTAAGATTACCCTGTAGATTTTCACATTTAACATCTGCAGGCTTGGTTGCAAGGTGTACTCCCATTTGTTGCAAAATATCTCTTCCCCATAAAGTAACCGGTAGATTAGGTAAAACATAAGGCTGAAATGTTCCTTTATGGCCTTCATCATCCTCCCATTTTAAAATTACTGCACTTTTTTCTGGGAGGTTATTATATCCCAAGCCTCTTAAACTGGTTGAAGCTTTTTGCAGAGGCCAGTGTTTGGGCCATTGGCGTAAATTAATGATGGAAGAATCAGCTCCAGTATCTATAATCCCTCCATTTCTATTTCTTGGATTTTTATTTTACACATAGGCCTCCTTGAACAGTCTCGAACCCAGCAAGCCATTGGACTTGAGTCAGTGGAACAAAATCCTCTATTGTTCCTATTTTGAGGCATATTCATTTTAAATGAATTATGTAAATTTGGAAGGAGAAGCAACTGAGCAATTCTATCTCCTTGATTAATAGAACTTATACTTTGGGGTGAGCTAAGCATTATTTTTATTTCCCCTTTGTAGTCTGAGTTTATTACACCTGGGGTCACTTGCAAACCTAATAAGCTTTCAGGACTACGCCCGATAATAATTCCTACAGTCCCTGAGGGAAGAGGTCCCCTGAGTCCTGTGGGAATCAGTTGAACCCCCATTTCAGGTGTTAACACTATTTGGGCGGTGGAACAGAGGTCTAATCCTGCATTTCCTCTTGTTCCTCTGGCGAGGGAGTGGATGGGTAGTTGGGATTGTGTCAGTGAAGCATCTGAGTGGATGCTTGAGGATACTCCTTCCTGCAATGCCTCGTACATTTGTGGGCCCCAGGGCATTGGGCCCCGTGCCCCGTTTTTTGAATTCCTAAACAAAGGATTTCCATGGATGTCAAATTTTGAATAGCATTTATTGGCCCAATGATTTCCTTTTTTACACCTGGGGCAGCAACCTGGGGCATGGTATGAATTTGGTCTTATTTCTCTTTTGGGATTTTGCCTAGAATTGCCTGATTGATTATGATAATTTTGCCTAGAATATCCTGATTGATTATAATGTCTAGGTTGACCCCTTGTGAAATTTTGAGGGACAGCATCTCTCATTGAGCTGCTGCAATCACATTCCCTGTGACAAAGGCGTCATTTATATCTTTACATAGTTGTATATATACGGAAAGATCCTTTTTATTTTTCCATGGCCTGATGGCTGCTTGGCAATATTTATTTGCATTTTCGTAAGCTAATTGAACGACTAATGGCATAACTTGATCAATGTCTCTGCAAAAACACTACCTGCAGTTCTCAAAAGTCGATCAGCAAATTCAGCATATGGTTCATTAGGTCCTTGAATCACTTTGGACAATCTACCTTGTAGATCCCCAGGTCCTTGTACAGTTTTCCATGCCTCTAAGGCAGCTGCGTTTATCTGAGCATATACTCCTGGGTCATAATATGTTTGATCCTGTAAGTCTGCGAATTGCCCTTCTCCTGTGAGCATTTCTATATTATGGTTTTCAAACCCTGCATCTGCGTTTCTTTTAGCTGTTTCTATACAAAGTTCTTGAAATTGCAATCGCCAAACCAAGTATTGCCCCCCACTTAATGTTGCTTTACATAGACTTTTCCAGTCTGCAGGGGTTAAGCTAAAGGTGTTAAGGGACTCCAGTATACTCAACGTGAAAGGAGCTTGGGGCCCATAAGTCATTACTGCCTCTTTGAGATTTTTTATTGTTTTGAATTCTACTGGCTGGTGGCCCCTCTGTCCATTTTCATATTCAAATACTGGCAGTTCCCAATGTATCTGTGAGTTACCCTCGAGAGCGCATAAGCATCAGAAAGAATTTTTATTTCTATTTCTAGTGTATGCAAACGCCTAGTGATACCCTTCATATTTTCTGTAATCGATTTCACCCATGGGGGAGTAGAGGACACAGTGTTCCTCCACTTGACGATCCCTTATCTTGGTCTTTTTAATTTTCTTTTGTTCATTTTCTCAAAATCACCTTTAGTTAATTCCTCCTCACTACTACTACTCTCATTGGTCCTAACTGACTTAGTAACATTCTGAGTCCCAGGTTCAATTGAGAGCATGTATCCTTGAAGTATCTCTAATAAATCTTGAATAGCTTTAGCAGCTTGGATCTTTGTCATTTTGGGACGCTTCTAATACTCTCCTTACTGGTCTTAGTTGACTCAGCGGAATCTACACTTTCATGATCGCCTTCACTGTTTTCTAAATCCTCCTTACTAATGACAGACTCATCTATATCAAAGAATTCATCAAGAGCCTTGTACACTTGGGTCTTAGTTATTTTCGAACCCATTTTAACCGCTCTGACTAGAGACTCCTGAGAGGTTTCTCAGTTCTTACCTGCCGTGCTGAATGTCCCGAACGGGCCACCAACTGTTGGAGTCGGAAAGGGATTTGCAGCCCGGAATGGCGGCACCGCGGGAAGGAGTCCGGAGACGGGATGGAGATGAAAAAATTCTTTAATCTTTTCTCTCTGTCTCTTGTAATTTCTAACACCACATACACACTCTCACAAGAAACCAAGACACCTACTCTTACAAGAAACTACAATATATCTATACAATAGCGATAACCCTGTCCGTTCTCTCTCAGGTCTCATCTCACGAGCCCGAGCAGGAATGGCGCTAGCCCGATATGCTGAGTCACGGCTCAAGTCTCTCAAGATCCTGGGCCAAGTCCCGCGAGATCCCAGGCCAAGTCCTGTGAGACTACGGAAGGCGGCAATGCCCAAATATGTCCATGGCCCATAGTCAACCACAATCTTAGCTATCTCCCCAAACAGGGCTCCTGCACATGGAATATATCTTATTCTAATTAGGGCTCCAGTTTTGCGGATGCACACAACAGTGAGATTCACTGTGGCATATTCATATATGTACCTAGGAAAATTATGTCTGATTCTTTCTACTCTCTTTCTTATTTCCATCCCAACTCCCTTCCTTTCATTCCCCTTTGCCTAAACCTCTGAACTTCTATTTTTCCCCTCCCCTCTTATTGTTTGTTAGCTCCCACATATTACAAAAAGCATTTGCCCTTTGGTTTTCTGGGATTGGCTTATTTACTTAGTGTGATAGTCTCCAGTTCCATCCATTTACTGGCAAATGGCATAATTTCATTCTTCTTTATGACTGAGTAATATACCATTGTGTATATACACTACAATTTATTCATCTGTTGAAGGGCATCTAAGTTGGCTCCATAGCTTAGCTATTGTGAATTGTGCAGCTAAACATTGATGTGACTGCATCATTGTAGAATGCTGATTTTAAATCCTTTGGGTATTGGCTGAGGAGTGGGATAACTGGGTCAAATAGTGATTCCATTCCTAGTTTTTTGAGGAATCTCCATACTACTTTCCAGAGTGGTTGCACTAATTTGCAATCCCACCAGCAATGTATGAGTACACCCTTTTCCCCACATCTGAGGCTGAGTTTTTCAGTAGTCAAAGCAAAGTCTGTTTTGGTCTCTTTACTCCCTCCTTCCTTCTCAAATGGGGGAAGGGACAGCACACCTACTAGTCATCTCCACAACTGTGGGAATGCTCTCTGTCTGCACTGTGCAATTCCATAGCTACCAGTCACCTGTGGTTAGTGAGCACTTAAGTTTTTAATTACACTTAGTTTCAGTTTTCTTGTGTTGTTGAGATGGAGTCTCACTATGCTACCCAGGCTGGTCTTAAAATCAAGTGCTCCTCCTGCCTTGGCCTCTGACAGGCTGGGACAGCATTCACATACCACCACTGCAGCTCAATCACTTTAATTTAACTACTTATCTGTTGCTTGTGGAAGGCACAGTCTTCAGCACATTTCCTGTGTGCCAGGGAGACTTCATTCTCCTAAACTGTGCAATAGACAGAACAGCTTTACTGTCTCCTTGTCCATTCCAACTTTCCTTGTCAGTTGTAAGAATTTCCTCAGAAAAAAAGAAAAAAAAATTAGAAATATCTGAGACATTGGGACTTCACTAGTACTTCCATAAAACCATTCTTATGGTCCTGTACTGTCCACAGATCAAAATGGTGACCCTTATCCTAAATGATCCTTACAGTTATTGATATTAAACAAGAAGACTATGAACAGGGCACAGTGGTGCACATCTGGAACCCCAATGATTCTGAGGTTAAAAGAGGAGGATCGCAAGTCTGAGACCAATGTCAGCAACTTAGCAAGACCCTGTCTCAAAATAAAAATTAAAAAAAAAAAAAAGGTGGGGGAGGCTAGAGATGTAGCTCAGTGGTTTAAAAAAAAACCAGAAGAGAGAGAGAGAGAGAGAGAAAAGAATGAAGGAAGGAGGGAGGGAGGGAGGGGAGAAGAAGGAAAAAAGAGGAGGGGAGGGGAGGGGAAGGGAGAGGATGGGTACAAGCAAACTAAAGAAGAATGTGTGCAGGGCCTCTTTATCTCCTCCTTATCTCACCATAACTCAAGAGTCATTAGTGATTCCCACCCTGCTTTGTCTCTATGCATTACAGCTGGCTCTACCTCCCTCCCTTCTCCACTATCCAACAGCAGACTGCAGACACTCTCACAGGCTGCACAGTCAGGAAATCACCAAAACTCAGGGTAAATTTAACACCTGGACTCCATCTCTGATTTTGCCACTAACTATAACCTTTAACCAGTTTCCTTGGGGGAAAGAGTGTGGAGACAAAGCCTAATAAGTGCTCCCCCACCCCTGCAAATAACTGCTACACTGATATGTAAATGTTTCTTATTGCTATTATTATTCTTTAGTCCCCAAAAAGCTTGAGTTTGCTGTAGTTAAGAAGGCAAAAAAATCCTCACAGCCTCCCCTATTCTGACAGAACTTCGTGGCAGATTTAATGGCATGATTTTCTGAGTTACCCTGCTCTTGTTCCAGGACTTCGTCTCTGTAACTCACCCAATATGATCCTAGCAGGCTTTGTTTAATCAGAGTGTGTGTCTAATGCATTGTGAATGCTCATATAATATTTCTTATATGAATGAAATAATTGATGGCATAGGAAACAGATCAAAAAGCTCAGCTAGACCAAGACAGGGTGGAACTCATGGAGACTTCCTAAAGGATAAGGTGAGTGAGAGGAAACTGGGCTATTCCCATGACTTCCAGTAAACTTGATCCAAACATTTTGGAAATACTTGCAACTATTACTGAAATGTTTAAGGGAGATGATATGACAGCCCGAGGCTGAGGGAACAGCAAGAAGGCAGAATTTCCAGGGCCCAGGGAGCAACTGAGTTGCCTTAGGTTGATGCTAGACTCCCTTGGAGCGGGAGGGACAGGCGAAAGAGGATCTGGGTCACCTTCCTCATGGTAGGAAGCCTTCCATCTCCAATGGGAAAAATACTGAGAAACAAAGCAAGACAGTTTACAGAGATCAACTGCAAGTTAAAGCAAAATCAGTGGGGTCAGTCCTGACTCTTCCCCCAGTTTCCAGTCTCTTTATGGTAGGAAGAGAATTGATAGATGATCCACTAAATTTCACTGGGACAGTCACCAAGGGCTGAATGAGTAGAAATTGTTGCATAAGAAGTCAAACTAAAGATTTCAAAGCAAGTTAAAGGACAAAAAAGGCTAGTGATGTAGCTCAGTGGTAGAACACTTGCCGAGTATGTGTGAGGCCCTGGGTTCAATCCCCAGCACCACTAATAATTGTAATAATAATAATAATAGATAAAGAAAATTACAAAGAGGAAGACAATAAATTGGAAGCAACTGGAAATCACTTTAAATGTAGCCAGCTCTATATTTTAAAGAGGTATTGAGGGTGGGAATAATGGAAGTTCATTGGATTAGACAAAGGGGAATGAAGGGAAGGGAGAAGAACAGGAAAGACAGTAGAATGAATCAGACATAAATTTCCTATGTTCATACATGAATACATGACCAGTGAAACTTCACAGCATGTTCAACCACAATGGGAAGTTATACTCCACGTATGTATAATATGTCAAAATACACTCTACTATCATGTAATCTAAAAAGAACAAATTAAAAAAATTAATTTACCCCTATAATACAAGAATTAAAGCCAAGAATCAAAAAATGGGATGGATTCAAACCAAAAAGTTTCTTCTCAACAAAAGAAACAATCAGTGAGGTGAATAAAGAACCTACAGAATGGGAGCAAATCTTTACCACAAGCACATCAGATAGAACACTAATCTCTAGGCTACATAAAGCTCTCAAAAACCTTAATACAAAAAAAAAAAAAAAAAAAAAAAAAAACAACGAAATAACCCAATCAATCAAAATGGGCCAAGGAACTGAACAGACACTTCTCAGAAGAGGATATACAATCAAGCAACAAATATATGAAAAAATGTTCAACATCTCTAGCAATTAGAGAAATGCAAATCAAAACCACTCTAAGATTTCATCTTACTCCCGTCAGAATGGCAGCTAGCAAAACTACAAACAACAATAAGTGTTAGCGAAGATGTAGGGGAAAAGGCACACTCATACATTGCTGGTGGGACTGCAAATTGGTATAGCCAATCTGGAAAGCAATATGGAGATTCCTTGGAAAACTTGGAATGGAAGCACCATTTGACCCAGCTATCCCACTCCTTGGTATATACCCTAAGGACTTAAAAACAGCATACTACAGAACACAGGCACATCAATGTTTATAGCAGCACAATTCACAATAGCTAAATTGTGGAACCAACTCAGATGCGCTTCAGTAGATGAATGGATAGGGAAACTTTAGTATATATACACAATGGAACATTACTCAGCACTAAAAGAGAATAAAATCATGGCATTTGCGGGTAAATGAATGGATTTGGAGAAAATAATGCTAAGTGAAGTTAGCCAATCCCAAAAAACCAAAGGCTGAATGATTTCTTTGATATAAGGATGCTGACTCATAATTTCGATGGGGGCAGAGCATGAGAGAAATGAAGGAACTTTAAATAGATCAAAGGGGAGGGAAGGGATGAGAGGGGGAAAGGGGTAGGAATGATGGTGGAATGAGTTAGACATCATTACCCTAAGTACATGTATGAAGACACAAATGGTATGAAAATACTTTGTGTAGAACCAGTGACTTGAAAAATTGTGCTTTATATATGGAATATGAAATGAATTGCATCTGCAAGCACATAACAAATTAGAATAAATAAGTAATTTTTAAAAATTAATTTAAAAAAACAGTAATAACCACTTGCTGGGAATTGAGCAGAGATAACTAGTTTAGTAAATCAATGGGAGGGTTTATAAGAAATGGCAAATACAAAACATCAAACACCAATCCAAGTTCAATAAATTTCAACAAATTATGAAATTTATTAAAAATAATGAAAATAACTTAAAGAAAAATGGAACATGAATGGAAAAAAAAAACATATCCACAGGTGTAGGAAAGCACAACATGTATTCTATAGCTACAGAGCATACTCTGGAATATGTGGGTGTGGGCAAATCCTGGTTAGCTTTTCACAACCTGTTTTGTTGTTAAAATTGTTTTACTGCATTGTGGAAATAGGGGGTGGAGAGAGTAAAGATGAAAGGGAGGTTTGATTGCTACTTAAATAAACCTGTGCTGCAAGAAAAGAGAGAAGGTAAAGAGAAAAAGCCATGATAAACTCTCTCGGAAGAGGATGAAAAGAAGGAGGACCTTGAAAAGACCCTAAGAGGCAACAAGATAAAGGGAGTCTTTACCATGTCTACAGGTGCCCTAGAGGATGAGGTAGCTGAGGTGCAGGAGATTTAGTCACTTATCCCAGCACACAGCTAGCTAATGGTCTGTCCAAGGACTGGTGAGATATCCACAGCTCCAACAGAGAATCACAAAAGCTGATTCAAAGCTCATAAATCAGACTTTGCCCAGCAGTCCACTTTCAAATAAATTTTTCTTACCTCACTCCACACTCTCTTAACCAATACTAAGGAGACCCAACAATGATCTTCAATACAGAAACAAACAAATCCATATAGATAAGCCCCTAACCCTGATGATCAGAAGCAAGTCAGTGTCCTTCATTGTTCTCCCTCTGTTTCTACAAATGCAGAATAAGTAGGAGCTAGAAGAAAGGGAAGAAGTAGAGAAAATAAGCCTATTGCCTATTTGGTCCAGGGTGCTTGTCCAGGAGCCTTCATCTCCCTTAACCATGCCAGGCCCACAGGCCAGAGGCTAAATGCTACTGCTTCTTAGCCACTGTAAGTGAACAGATCACAAGCATGGTGGAATTTTCAAAAACACATTGAGAAATAGGGAAAGATTCCAGCATTAGGGAATTTCAGAATCCAGTGAAGACTGGAGTATATCTGTGCAAAAGAAATCAGAACTAAAAGGTATAAGACCTGAAATCTCAAAGAACCACTGGATATTAAGTTGGCCACTGCACCAGAGTCATTTGGGAAAGCAGGCCTGGGACAGAGAAGAGAAAGCAGAGATCAGGGCCTCCCTTCCTTCCCAAATTGTATTGTTCCTCATGTCCTAAGTCAAGGTTAAAGAAAGGTAAAAAGAGGAAAACAATAAAGGTCACTGCCCCTGTCTCACAGGATACTTCGTCTGTCCCTGGACATCTGCACAGAGGAGCACAGCACCTTCCTTGAAGGGAGCACTTCGGGAGGAGCCATCAATCAGCTTGGGGTTCTGCACTACTGTACTGCTGCACAGGACCTCACCACAGTCCTGGCAATCAAAGTGGTTACAGTGGCCCTGGCCAT
Organism: Tamias sibiricus; assembly: GCA_025594165.1. NCBI lineage: Eukaryota > Metazoa > Chordata > Mammalia > Rodentia > Sciuridae > Tamias > Tamias sibiricus. The sequence continues at coordinate 76,201,130 of CM046661.1, forward strand.
CATTTCAACTACCACACTCATCCCCTCCACCCATTTTACATCCTGCTGCACCCTGACTTGCAGTGCTCCCCAGTGGAGTTCCCAAGACCCTCCTGAGTGCAGCCTGAGGCCTGACTGGTGCTGAGTACCTAATGCAAAGCCAGGACCTGCACCCATGCACTTCTACAGCATGTAGCTCAGTCCTGGGCCCTGGCCCTCCACTCCTCCACCCCCACGATTCCCCCTTTCCTTTGCCTCAGTCCTATACATTTGCCACTTCCCAGGAAGCTGCTTCTAACCAGCCAGACCCATAATATGTTCTGCCTAGAGTTATTGCAACTTGTGTCACAAATTTGTTACTTAGCTTGTCATTTTTTTAAGCTTTCCTTTCCAAGACTAAATTCATAATTACTCTCAGGCAGAAACACATTGTTATCCCTGTTTGTATATCCAGGGCCATAAAAAGCACAAAGATGAGATGAGCCAGGCGCGGTGGCGCACGCCTGTAATCCCAGCACTTGGGAGGCTGAGGCAGGAGGATCATGAGTTCAAAGCCAGCCTCAGCAATGGCGAGGCACTTAGCAACTCAGTGACACCCTGTCTCTAATAAAATACAAAAAAGGGCTGGGGATGTGGCCCAGTGGTCAAGTGCCCCTGAGTTCAATCTCCAGTACCAAAAAAAAAAAAAAGCCCAAAGATGGTGGTGGTGGTGGTGGTAGTAAAGAGGAGGAGAAAGAAGAAGGTTGTTTGCTTTTCACGGTTTCTGAAAACTTCCCACATCATTGATGGAGCTGGTTATGAGCACAGCACTGTCCTAAGCACCAAAGTGGCCTGGTTCCTCCTCTCATCCTCAATGAGCTCATGATCAAACAGGCAAGACAAACACGTACAGAATGGGTTTTAGGAACAGGATGAAAACAATTTAAGCAAGTATAGACTAAGATATGAGGTCATGAATGTCTAAGTCAGTCATCCATTTACTCTTTCACTTAACAAAAATTCATCTTCAAAGCATATCCTAGGTCCTGGAGTAAGTGCTGAGCATACAGAGATGCATAAAGCATGATCATCACCATTCAGCAGTGTACAATCCGGAGAGGAAGAGAAGCAAGTGGGTAGCTGGCTTTAATGCCATTTGTTTAAGAAGAAGCTGGCATGGGAACACTCCCTGATGTTAGAAGTGAGTGATAATGAGATGTGCTATCTGGGGAAAGAGTGCTCCAGACAGCAGGAACTGCAAATGCAAAGGCCCTAAGTCCCCATGGACATGGGCTAGGTTGATTTTCTTCATGCCTTGCTGCCTGGTCTTCTCTCTACATAGGATAAATACAATTTAAAGTCATCAGAAAGAAATTTTCATGAAGCAAATATACATTTGCAAAACCTAATTTATTTAATAAATACTTATATTGAGTGCCTATAAGATGTCGAGCAGTATTCTAGTATCTTAGGTGCCAGGGGCCAAACAGAGTCCAAAACAACGTTCCTGGTCCTAGTGAAGCATGATATTGTAAAGGGAGGACTGGAAAGCAAGTAAAGAAGTTAAAAAAAAAAAAAAAATACACAGTGTGCCGTGCAGTACAAGTGATCAGAGGGATAGGAAAGCAAGGTGGAGAAGATGGACAAGGACAGAGTATGTTGGTGAGGGAGAGCCGCAGAACCTAGAAAGATCCCGAGAAGAATAGAGATGAATAAAAGAGATGAAAGGACACAGAGCTAATAATTAAAGAAGCAAATCTGGTAGAAGAGTGACTAACATCTAAAGAATACTTTGCCCCAGTCATTGTTCCAAGGCTCAATGTACATATATTTAATTCATATAAATAAGACATATTTTTTCTGTTCGCCGACCATGAAGTAGATCCGAGTATTCCCAATTTATGAAAACAATGAATAAATGAAATGAAAGGTAAGCCATTTATTTGAGGTCACAGCTGAACCTGGATGTCTAGGTGCAAGCTTGGAACCACCGCAACACACCACCCCCCAGAACAAAGAAAACACGGATCAATAATTAATCTCACCGTGAAGTAAGGATGACTTAGAATAAAGCAATGTTAGAACTTGGAATGCCTTCAGAAATCGTGTCACATCCCTGATCTTGGTGACACAGAATGTATGGCCCAAAGTCAGGTATCAGGTGTCCTAATACCCAAGGTGGGCCTTTTTAAATATAATATGCTTATGTATGCTATTTGTCATGGCTATGTACTTATCTATATGTCACATTTTTCTTAAATCACACAGATAAACAAAATTGCTAGCAGGAAATGTCTAATTAGTACCTAGGAGTTAGATATTTATAGAACGCTTATTCATAAAGGCTCACAAATATTACTGTTTTTAATCGGGTGGATAGTTCCATAATTCCACTGGGCCCACTGCCCCCAAGTTACCTTAGATGAACAACCTTTGGCTGTGTGGGTAGCCCCAATCCAAATCAGCATTGTTCTGCTTATGATCAGAATCAAGAAAGCCCCAAGAGAATCAACCAGACGATGCCTGGTACTCCGGCTGTGCCAAGATCTGTCTTCTGATCCTAGGCTAGATACTGTGGGACCTGAAAGAAGGTTTAGAATATTGTGGAGTTAGGGCAGTTCATTTACCCTGATGGGTGAAGGAAGCAGTTAAATGTTAACACAAAGGACTGAGACCCAAAGTGATGCCGACAACAACAGAAAGTGAATATTAATGGAGTTGTTGATTAATTTATTCACTGAGCATTCTTCAGTATTTTTGAAGTAAGCTGGAAAGAATGCAAAGTGAGTCTAGAGGAAAAAAATTAAGTGCACTCCCCAAAGGCAGAAAGAAATGAAGTCAGAGAAGGTGGTGAAAGAACCTACCAGGAAAGCAACAGAAAGCAGAAACAAAGTGGAAATAATCAAGCAAGAACCCATGGAAACTTAATTCCAGAAAGATTATGAAAGACTCGGAATATAAGCAACAAGACTAAACTTATCCCATAGATATCATTATTCATAAAGATACCGTAATCCACAACATTTAGCAAAGATCATCTCGACTTGCCTTTTTTTTTTTTTTTTTTTTCCAGTACTAGGATTGAACCCAAGGCCTCATGCATGCTAAGGGGCACTCTTCCACTGAGCTACACCCCCATCCCCTGACATTATTTCAAGTTTTGATTAGTTCTCACTAGTAACACATTCCTGGGCTCAGCAAGCCTATACCTCTTCTAGTCAAACTAATAATAATTAGAACATTAATACTAATAATTCCCTGTAGCCTGATTCAGTGTTAAGTCCACCTTCACAAAATAATGGTCACTCCTAAGGCTGGAACCAGGTAATATAACACAAATACTGCCCATAATTTCTTTTATCTTTCTTTTTCTTTCTTTACTTTATGCAACAACAACAAAAAAAAATTGGGTACCATCATTGTTCAGCTTATGAGCATTAATCATGCATAAAATTAAGAGGAAATAATAGTTTTCTCCTACTCTCTCCCATCCTCATTTGAGACAGAAAGAAAAGAACATGGGGCCTGAGGCCTTCATTTTGCAACATAGTTTTTTTTTTTTTAACCTTTATTTTATTTATTTATTTTTATGTGGTGCTGAGGATTGAACCCAGTGCCTCACATGTGCTAGGAAAGCGCTCTACCGCTGAGCCACAATCCCAGCCCCTTGCAACATAGTTTTAGGAAACAGGTATGTTACAAAGGAAAAAAACAAGGCTGTGGGAACTCAGAAGGGCATGTAACTGAGACCAGGAATTGGTGAACTTATATTAGAGAAAGTGTCATTTGGGTTGAGCTTTAAAAGATTAAAAAATTAGAGGGCTTGGGTTGTGGCTCAGTGGTAGAGCACTTGCCTCACAGTACCACATAAAAATAAATAAATAAAAATAAAGGGAGCTGGGCGTGGTGGCGCATGCCTGTAATCTCAGCAGTTGGGAGGCTGAGGCAGGAGGATCATGAGTTCAAAGCCAGCCTCAGCAATGGCGAGGCACTTAGCAACTCAGTGACACCCTGTGTCTAATAAAATACAAAAAAAGGGCTGGGGATGTGGCCCAGTGATTGAGTGCTCCTAAGTTCAATCCCCGGTACCAAAAAAATAAAAATAAAGGGGAAAAAAGGGACCATATCTAACTTAAAAAAAAAAAAAAAAATTAGAGCTGGAACATTCCAGTGTTGGAAGACCACAACCTTCAGTCTGATAATTGTAATCCTGACACTTGCCCTCTTTAATGACTTGCCGCCACTTACACACATAAGGCCAAATGCTAAGACAGATCATGAAGAGCCCTCTCAGTGTAGTCCCCACCTAATTTTCCAAATTTTTTCTCACTAGTACCACCTGTGCTTATTAAAAAGTGCTACTGTTGTCCAGATACTAAAAACAAATTAATGCAAATAATATATCCTACTGAAAATTGCTCAACCAGAAATTCTATTGATAGATATATGTAATTCGCTGCTTTCTTTTTTTCTTTTTTCTTTTCTTTTTTGATACTAGGGATTGAACTCAGGGGCACTCTACCACTGAGCTACATGCCCAGACCTTTTTATTTTTTGAGACAGGGTCTTGCTAAGTTGCCCAGGCTGGTTTCAAATTTGCATCCTCCTGCCTCAGCATCTTGAGTTGCTAGGATTAGAGGCATGTGCCACCATGCCTGGCCACCACCTGCGCTCTTGAAGGAGCAATGGCTCAAAACCACTTCTTAGTCACAGTATCTGACATGCATTTCCACACACTTGCACCTCTGTGCCTTTGCACATGCTGCATTTTCTGCCCCAAATGAACTGCCCTAACTCTACTATATTCTCTGCCTGGAAAACTCCTACTTCTGCTTCACTGTCCAATTTAAGTGTCACCCCCTGTGTGAAGTTCTCCTTGATGCCCTCTGAAAGAAGTATTTTACACGACATCATTCATTAACTGTCTGGCTACTCTCCTCCTAATTGTACAGAGAAGAATTGCAACAGTGAAATGGCTCTTCCTCTACCATCTACCTGGTCTCTTGCAGCACTATTATGTATTTAGCATGCTTTATTAATACCACACGGCAAAAGTAACAGCCGCATATATGACCAATCAATAGAATTTCTCTCCCTCCTGGTTGAGCAGTTTCCAGTAGGATATATCATTTGCATTAGTTTGCTTTTTGTTTTAGTATCTGGTAGTATCTGGAGAACAGAAGCTCTTCTTAATAAGTTTTGAATTTTTCCAATTACATTTTTTCCTTTTATTTCTTTTTATACTATTGATGTTGGTAAACTCTTCTTTGCAGAAAAAACAAGAATTCCAAAGGATACCATAACAAATTATCACAAACTAAGGGATTACAAAAACAGAAAATCATTCTGTCACAGTGATGGAGGTTTAAAGTCCAAATTTAAGGTGTCAGTGGTGTTGTGCTTCTTCCAAAGTTGCTAGGGGAGAATTCCTCCCTGCCTTTCCCAGCTTTTAGTGGCTCTAGGCATTCTTCAGGTTTTAGCTACATGACTGCAGCCACTGCCCAGTCTTCACATAGCCTTCTCCTCCCTGCGTGTCCTTTATGAAAGGACACTTGCCACTACATCGAGGTTCCCCGGATAATCTAAGATGATTTCACTTAATTACATTAATTAATTAAGTAACAAAGACTTTTTTCCAAGCAGATCACATTCACAGGTTCTAGAGGTAAAGTAGTGAGTATATCTTTGGGAGGGGCCCACCATTCAGCTCACTACATGTCAGGAGTATTTCTTGTACAAGATGAAGTCTCTAATAAAATGCTTTTGACATGTGCAAATAATTTAGGAAATGCCCAGGACATTATCTCATCAAACATCATTTTTATAGATGACCTAACTGGAAAACTGAAGGATTGATCACTCATTCACATTTATTAGGGTGTTGCATTAATAGAAACTTCAAACTTTTTTTTTTTTTTTTTTTTTTTTTTTTTTTTTGTACCAGAGATTGAACTCAGGGGCACTTAATTACCAAGCCATGCCTTGCTGAGTTGCTGAGGCTGGCTTTGAACTCTCAATTTTCCTGCCTCAGCTTCCTAAGCCAGTAGGATTACAGGCATGTGCCACCACATGCAAAACTTCAAACTTTTTACATAAACAAACTGCTAAATATATATACACATATATAGTTTAGTTATATCAAAAAATATTTAACCATATCCAACTAGTCTCCTATCCCTAATAAATTACATTTTCCTCTTTGGTGAATTAAAGCAGTATAACAATTGGGAATTCAGCTCTCTAAGAATCAAACTGAGGTTTAAGCTATTTTAGTTACCAAAGCAAAACCAAAGAAAGGTTACTACTTGTGATATTATTTTTATTTCTAAATATAATTATGCAATATCACACTTACTGACAAATGTGACTTTTTGGTGGGGGGAAGTATTGGGGATTGAACTCAGGGGTACTCAACCACTGAGCCACATCGCCAGCCCTATTTCGTATTTTATTTAGAGACAGGGTCTCACTAAGTGGCTTTCCACTCACCTTTGCTGAGGCTGAACTCAGGCTGAGGCCTCCCGATCCGCAGTGATTACAGGCCTGCACCACCATGCCCAGCCAAATGTGACGTTTTGTTTAATAGCTTACATTTGATGACTTTGCTTTCTGTTAAATCAGGTTTCTCATCTTTGGTACCACTGACATTGTAGGCTAGATAATTCTGTGTCATTGGGGCTCCAGGGATTACAAAATGTAGTATTCTTGCCTTTTACCCATTTAATGCCAGTGGCACATTCCTCCGCCCCACGTTGTAACAACCAAAATGTCTCCAGACATTAACTGATTTCCCCTGTGGGTCACAAATGCTCCGAATTGAGAACTACTGGCCTAAGTGGGGAAAGCCCATACTTCAAAATTTGAAAGTAAAAATTCATGTTCTGTGAAGGATGAAGTAATTTGGTAATGAGGACATTACATATTTGCTCATTAAAAAAAAAAAAAAAAAAACAAAACAGAATATCTGTGAGAAGGTAAAATAGAAAGCAATTATATATTTCAAACCTACTGGTATTTATTCTTCCTGAAATTGTTCCCTCACATTTAAAAATAGAATGATATTACCCCCTAGCATTACCATAGAGGTAAATAAAATAATGAAATATAACACATATCAGAGTGATTAGACATAGCAGGTATACAAGAAAGTTAATTTGTTTTTCTTTCATAATAGACCTACAGTAGGGTTCTGTGACACAGGCCTGTAATCCCAGCAGCTCAGGAGCCTGAGGCAGGAGAATTGTGAGTTCAAAGTCAACCTCAGCAATTAAGCAAGGCCCTAAGCAACCAAGCAAGACCCTCTCTCTAAATAAAATATAAAAACGGGCCAGGGATGTGGCTCAGAGGTTAAGTTCCCCTGGGTTCAATCCCCAGTACAAAAAAAAAAAAAAAAAAAAAATAGACTTGCGGAGGCCTTTTCTGTTTTGCTGCCTTGTTATGTTTTGTTTTTGTGGATTTCAGTATAACTGATTCCACAGGATTATTTTAAGCCTATAGAAAGTGGCATTTGTTTCAACTAACCTGAAATCTAGATTTGACTATTTGCAAAACTCTCTTGCTTTGAATATGAAGGGGAGGCTAAAAGGGGGAAGGGGTGAAACAATAGGAAAAAAAAAGGGGGAGAATATCTATTTTCCGCTACCTGGCAGATTGCATTTATTTATTTATTTTAGAGGAATTTGGAAAGAAACTAGAGATTTGGATTATAGCAAAAAAAGATTTGGATTATAAGCAATAATAAATAAACTAACTCCATAAATTTCATATTTCTAAATATCTCCTGATGTCCATTGGTGGAGGGGATTTTCCATATGCAACATTATTAAGAGGTAGATTTCCCACTGGAGCACCACTAGCCCCCTCTGGTAGCCAATTCCCAGGTGCAGTAGATTTTCATATTTCTTTTACCCAGAAGTAGAAAGTGCTACAGTATAAGGCAGAGAGCTTTAGAATGGTTCAGTAGTGAGATCATATAACAGAGGATTTTATACCCTTATAGCAAATCTCTTTTCAAACTCCAGATTTATTGCCCAACTGTTAATGGACACTAGGATTCTCTCCAAGAGCCTCAAATCAAACCAGCTCAAAATAAAACTCCTTTCCCACAAACCACCTGGCTCCTGTGTCATCTTCCTAGGGAATGTTGCTAAGCCTCACTACTCTCTACTACTGTCTCCACACTCAATCTGTACTGGGGATAAACCTTGTCCATCTTACCTCTGTCTCCTTACCCCGCAGATCTCAACTCAATCCTGCTGTTTCTTAGATAGCCCTTACTCTGTGGATTTTTTCCATTCCCAGTGCTGCACTGGTGGCCTCCTAAATGGTCTCCCTGCCTTCCATCTTGCCCCCCTTATTTGGTGAACTCAGTACAGAGGAAGTGACTCCGTGTTCTAAGAAACCAATCATTTTTTTGCCACTGTCCCGCACATTCAGCGGTTCCTTCATTGCCCTCAGGATACAGGCCAGACTTTTAATGCCTTGGTGACTTCCCTAAGCCCATTTCTGGGCACCAAACCTTTCTAGCCCTCTACCACTATGAGCTCTATGATCCCATAGGCACAAACCTAAGCTGGGATGGATATATATATATATATATATATATATACACACACACACACACATCCATTAGATATGATTTGCAAATAATTTCTCATATTCTGTAGATTACCTTTTTAATCTGTTGATTTTAACATGTAGAAGTTTTTTTTTTTTTTTCTCTCCTTATTTTTTTCTTGACATGCTAAGTATGCACTCTACTACTGAGCTTCACCCTAAACCCTTAAAGGTTTTTTGGGTAGTGGAATTTCCTGAAACAAACATAAAAGCAAGTTGCAACTTTTAGCTCCCTAGACAAGAGTTTCCTGGAAAAGCAAAGACTTCCGGTGAAGACAGCAGATAGTAAAGTTTTATTGATAGTGAGCTGTGTAGGTGTGGATGGTTTCAGGTTTAAACACAAATCTGAACATACACATATCATGATAGGTCAGGCATCCATTGCTAAATAAGTCTTTTGAGTCAGAGAACCCCACCTGCTGGTTCATGTGGGTTTAAAAAAAAAAAAAAAAAGAAGAATCTAGACTAAGAGGTTGGTTTTAACAGAAGGGCTCTTCTGCCACCTACTGGTTTATTTTTCAAACTTTTCAAATATTTTACAGGAAAAAAAAAATGGTTCCTTTTCACTTAATACATGTGTATTAAGCACCAATCACATAAAGGATGCTAGAAAACAGAAGAATAGCACAGTTGGGGAGGCAGACATAGACCAGTGAGGTCCTGCTGCGGGGGTGGAAACAGGATTAAAAAGGACAGAGCTGCCGGGCGCAGTGGCACACGCCTGTAATCCCAGCACTTTGGGAGGCTGAGGCAGGAGGATTGCGAGTTCAAAGCCAGCCTCAGCAATGGCGAGGTACTTAGCAACTCAGTGAGACCCTGTCTCTAATAAAATACAAAAAAGGGCTGGGGATGTGACCCAGTGGTTGAGTGCCCCTGAGTTCAATCCCCGGTACCAAAAAAAAAAGTACAGAGCTGTCCACCTACTAAGGAACAACCAACATGGGGGTGGTTAGGAAAGCTTTATGGAGGCAAAACACTCGAAGGTGTCTCTTTAAAAAGAATTGACATGCATATGTGAAAGGGGGTTAGGAATTAGAGGTAGGAGGAGAGGCGGGGTGAAAACTGCCTGCAAAGCGACAGAATGGCTGAGCCACAGGCTTAGAGATAGGAACCAAGGGAGATGAAGGGCCAAATCCTGGATGGCTTCCTGTGCTGTACTTTGGAGATTATCCTGTGTGTAATGACTGGGGAACCACTAATGGGTACAAACTGGGAAAATGTAGAATTAGAGCTCTGTCTACAAATACCATGTAGGCAGTAGTCCAGAGAATAGATTGAATGAAATGGAAATTCAGTACATCAACTTATTTTGTTGTTGTTGTTATGTCACATAAACTACTCACTTAAATAAAGGAGGGATTATTGGGAAGATATCAGAAGCACACAAAATCATCAAGATACTTGTATGGTTTGGATATGAGGTGTCCCCCAAAAGCTCACTTGTGAAACAATGTGAGAGAGTTCAGAGGGAAAATGATTAAGTTGTGAGAGCCTTGGCCCAATCAGTGAATTAATCCCTGATGGGATTAACTGAGGGGTAACTGGAGGCAGGTGGGGTGTGGCTGGAGAAGGTGGGTCATTGGAGGTGTGGCTTTGGAGTAAATATGTATACTTGGCAAGTGGAGACCTCTCTCTCTGCTTCCTGATAATCCTATGAGCTGTTCCCCCCCTGCCGCACTCTTCCACCATGATGTTCTGCCTCACCTGAGCCCCAAGGAATGGAGTTGGCTGTTTATGGACTAAGACCTCTGAAACTGTGAGCCCTCAAACTTTTCCTCCTCTACAATTGTTCTGGCCTGGTCTTTTAGTCACTGCAGTGGATAAAAGGCTGACTAAACCCTACTGGAAGACTAGGCTTAGAAAGAGCAGGAGTAAAGACAGTTTGGGTGCCTCACAGTTTGAACAGTACAGCTAAGAGATTTCTGCTGCAATGGAATGTTGCTAATGCTGCTGCCCTAAATTAACACTGATCACCCTAGCAGGAGCAGCTTGTCATCCCTAGCCTATCTGCCCATGCCTTGATTCTCAGGTAACAGAGTGGGGGATAACTGGCTACTGTGATTTTGTAAACATATCAGGCTAGTCCTGGTGGCGCATGCCTGTAAATCCCAGAAGCTGAGGAGGCTGAGGCAGGAGGATCACTAGCTCAAAGCCAGCTACAGCAACTCAGCAAGACCCTATCTCTAAATAAAATACTTTTAAAAGGGCTGGGGATGTGACAGTGGTTAAGCCCTCCTAGATTCAATTCCCAGTACTAAAAAATAAACAAACAGCTAGGATATCTGGTTGCAGTAACTTAGAATAGGCTGAAGTTTTAAAGTCTCGCTCATATCCATGTTGTTTTTCAAAAATTGTGGTAAAATATACATAGCATCTATCATCAGTCATTTTTAAGTGTAGAGTCTAGTGGAAGATTGAGGATAACATACCAAGTGGATTCATGCTTGCTTAAAGTGAACAGAGACCACTTGCATCAGAAACACCTGGTGACTTGATTTTAAAAAAATGTTATTTCCCTGGGGCTCAATGGTAGAGCATTTACCTAGCATGTGCAAGGCCCTGGGCTAGAGCCACAGTACATCCTTAGGTCCCACTTTAGACCACTGTGTCTGAAATTTTGGAAACAAAGGCCACAAATTTAGATTTTTAATTATTTTTTAATTTGTTCTTTTTAGTTATACATGACAGTAGAATATATTTTGACATATTATATATACAGGAGTATAACTTCCCATTCTTGTGGTTGTATAAGGCATGGAATTACAATGGTCGTGTATGCATGTATGACTGTACAAAAGTAATGTCCAATTCATTCTGCTGTCTTTCCAATTCCCATCTCCTCTCCCTTCTCTTCATTCCCTTTTGTCTAATTCAAACTACTTCTGTTCTTCCCCTCCCACCCCCTCCTCCTCTGCTCACTGTGTAGTTTTCACATATCAGAGAGAACATTTGGTCTTTGTCTTTTTGGAAGTGGCTCATTTTTACTTAGCATGATATTATTCTCCAGCTCCACCCATTTACCTATAAATGTCATAATTTCATTTTTCTTTATGGCTGATAAATACTCCACTATATATATATATATATATATATATATATATATATATATATATGACATTTTCTTTATCCATTCATCTGTTGAAGGGCACCTAGGTTGGTTCCATAGCTTAGCTATTATGCATTGAACTGCTGTAAACATTGATGCGGCCACGTCACTACAGTATGATTTTAAGTCCTTTGGGTATAAACCAAGAAGTGGGATAGCTGGGTCAAATGGTGGTTCCATTCCAAGTTTTCTGAGGAATCTCTATATTGCTTTCCAGAGTGGTTGCGTCAATTTGCAGTCCCACCAGCAATGTATGAGTGTACCTTTTTCCCCACATCCTCACCAACATTTTTTTTTTTTTTTTTTTTTTTTTTGGTACTGGGGATTGAACTCAGGGGTACTCGACCACTGAGTCACATCCCCAGGCTTATTTTGTATTTTCTTTAGAGACAGGGTCTCACTAAGTTGCTGAGTGCCTCGCAGTTGCTGAGGCTGGCTTCGAACTCATGATTCTCCTGTCTCAGCCTCCCAAGCTGCTGGAATTACAGGTGTGCACCACAGCACCCAGCCTCACCAACATTTATTGTTACTTGTATTCTTGATATTTGTCCTTCTGACTGGAGTGAGATAAAATCTCAGTGTAGTTTTAATTTGCATTTCTGTAATTGCTGGAGATGTTGAACATTTTTTCATATATTTCATATATTTCTTCTTCTGTGAAGTGTATGTTCAGTTCCTTTGCCCATTTATTGATTGGGTTATTTGGTTTTTGTTTGTTTGTTTGTTTGTTTGGTGTTAAGTTTTGTGAGTTCTTTATATGTCCCGGAGATTAATGCTTTGAGGTACAGGTGACAAAGATTTTTCTCCCATTCCGTAGGCTCTCTCTTCACAGTTCTTGATTGTTTGCTTTGAAGAAGCTTTTTAGTTTGATGCCATCCCATTTTTTGATTCTTGATTTTATTTTTTGCTGTTTAAGAGTCTTGTTGAGGAATTTGGTTCCTAAGCTGACATGATGGAGAGTTGGGCCTACTTTTTCTTCTAGTAGATATAGGGTCTCTGGTCTAATGCCTAGGTCCTTGATCCACTTAGAGTTGTGTTTTGTGCAGGATGAGAGATAGGAGTCTAATTTCATTTTGTTACATATGGATTTCCAGTTTTCCCAGCATCATTTGTTGAAATGGCTATCTTTTTTCCAATGTATGTTTATGGCACCTTTATCTAGTATAACTATGTTTACTTGGGTTTGTCTCTGTGTCTTCTATTCTGTACCATTTACTCTTCATGTCTGCTTTGGTGCCAAAACCATGCTGTTTTTGTTGCTATAGCACTGTAGTATAATTTAAGGTTGGGTATTGTGATACCTTCTGCTTCACTTTTCTCACAAAGGATTGCTTTGGCTATTCTTGGCCTCTTATTTTTCCAAATGAATTTCATGACTGCTTTTTACATTTCTATGAAGAATGTCATTGGAATTTTAATAGGAATTGCATTAAATCTATATAGCATTTTTGGTAGCATGGTCATTTTGACAATGTTAATTCTGCTTATCCAAGAACATGGGAGATCTTTCCATCTTCTAAGGTCTTCACTTTCTTTAATTTTCATTGTAGAGGTCTTTCACTTCTTTTGTTAGATTGATTCTCAAATATTTTTTTTCCTAGGCTATTGTGAATGGGATAGTTTTCCTAATTTCTCTTTTAGTTGATTCATCACTATAGGAATGCAATTGCAAATCTAGATTCTTAAATAAATATTTTGTTGATAATTACACAAAAAAATTCAAGGAATACTGGACTACATCATAAAGCAGATTTGGCCAGTGGGTACACATCTGAGCCTGCTTTGTATCCTTCCACCGTTTTTTTCACAAGTTTTGGTGTTTTTTTGTTTTTGTTTTTGTTTTCCTGTATTTTCAGTACTCCCTTGTTTTCAGCTATAAGGTGTTTCAGGTTCATCTCGTCCATTTTCTAGCTGACCCTGAACTTGGCCAATACTTCAAAGAGTCCTGGTGTCCTATAGTAGAAAGTGGTATTTAGAAGTGATGATCTGAATATTGGATGGGTTTGTTGCTTTTGAACTCTCATTGCTCCCAGGCCCCCTCAATGACTAGAGCTAAGGAACACACACACACACACACACACACACACACACACACACACACACATTTACATTTATACCTGTATCTATCTATCTACAAATCAGAAACCATGAATTTACTGATATCTCTAGTCCCAATCTAATACTAGAGGTCACAGGGATCTTCTCGTTTCCTCCCTTTTTATACTTATAATTTTCTTCTCAGACAGTGAAAAACCTGACTTTCCTTTCCTCCAGATACTGCTTTGATCAATCCCAGGGTGTGTATCCCCATCTTCACTGTCATTCACTGTCCCAGCTCTGGCTCTGGCTCCCCATTCCAGGCCATCCTCCACGATGCCTTCCTTAACTTGCTGAGGCTCTGACACACACCCCATGTGGACACCATCTTCACCCAGTTCAGCTCCTGACCCCCACACTGGGCTACATAAGGTCCCCCTCCCCTCCTGCACTACAGATGCTTTAGGATTACATTGCTCAGGAAGCAATGAGAAAGAAGACTAAGAAAAAGTAAAAGGAGGGATGAAAAGAGAGGACATGAGAAGAAAATTAGGGAGAAGACAATATATTTTTAGTAAGGAAGAAAAATAGATGAAGGTGGACTAGAGATACCAGTTAGGACTCCTGCTTTCCAAGTAGAGATGGGGACACTGACAGGACTGTGGCAGTGAAGCAGAGATAGATCCATCTAAAAGATGTGTAGGAGACAAAATGAATGGAACTTGATGATAGAGTAATATAAGCAATAAGGGGAAAGGAGAGAGCTACGTGGAGGATGACTCCGAGATGTCTGTCTGCATCACATATGGATAATGACACCATTGCTGCGCAAAACCCTGGAAAAGAACCAAATTCTACATATCCATATATTTTTTACTTCTGGTATACAGCATTTACTTATCTCCTTTGCAATATAATTATTTATATGTATGTAAGTTTTTGAAATCAAGACTTTTCAGAAATTGGCAAACTAAGGTCCATAGGTCATACTAAGGCCTGCTTTTGTATGGCTCATGAGCTAAGAATGGTTTTTACATTTTTAAAATCTGTTAAAGAAAAAAAAAAAAGGACTGAGGATGTAGTCAGTGGCAGAGCACCTGTCATCATGCATGAAGCCCTGGGTTCAATCCTCAGCCAAAAAAAAAAAAAAAAAAGTGAAGAAGAAAGGAAGGAAGGATGATGAAGGGAAAGCGTGAGAGAGAAAGCAAAAAAGAAAGAAAGGAAGGAAGGAAGAAATGTAAAAATGAGTATACATCATAGACTGTGTGCACCATGAAAAAATCTAAAATATTTACTCTCTGGCCCTTTATTTTAAAAGTTTGTGCATTTCTGCTTTATGTAGTTCATATTGCTTTATTAGGTAGCAAATCATTGTTTATAAAGCTGAATAATATCTGAAAACAAGATATTGTCCAAGAAATTTAAGATTATAAAGTAAAAATACATAAGGAGCATAATCTCAAATTATATAGTAGATAGAAAAATGCATATTAAGCAAGTTAAGAAAAAGATAAAAATTTATGCTTAATCAATGAAAATTCATGGAAACAAATATTTGTAAAAATTTGGAAGTTCGTCTAATATGGTATTTAAGCAATGCTGAATTTTTGTGGAGAAATGAACATACTTTTAATCCTTCAAAATTAAATTAAATTCTGTGGGGCTGGGGATATATCTCAGTTGGTAGAGTGCTTGCCTTACACAAGGCCCTGGGTTCAATCCCCAGCACCACCAAAAAAAAAAAAAAAAAAAAAGATTAAATAAATACTGTGGATGATAAAGCTTATTTCCCTAAATACTGAATTTAGGGAAATTCATGATTTCTCAGTTCCACCTTCAATTAAGTGTAGAAAAATGTTCTTTAAATTGAACATTAGTTGAGTGGACAATGGCTCAATAATTTAGCAAAGTGAAGCCGTACTCCGTGATCTTTCTTACAATAGCACTTGTACAAAATTCAGTCATTTATCTATGTAAAAACAGTTGCTAGCCTTGCATACAGAACCCCACTGTGGTTTCTTTGTACATCTTCCGTGAACCTTACATAGAATTACAGTTTGTCTATTTTCCAGTTGGTTACTGTGGTAATTAACTTTATCTTGTCTTAAAATCTTGTCTTATTTTCTTAAAAGGCAAGGTTGCAGGAATTGCCATGTAAATGAATATGCAAGTTGGTAACTTAAGCTTACAGCCTAGGGTACTATCTTTTAAACAATGCAGCAGCAGAGCTGATCTGTTCGCATAAGGGTAGTTAAATATAATCGTATTTGTTTTTTTTTTTAATTTATTTATTTGCTTTAGTTGTACACAATGCAATGCATTTATGTTTATGTGGTGCTGAGGATCGAACCCGGGCCATGCATGTGCTAGGCGAGCGCTCTGCCACTGAGCCACAACCCCAGCCCCTATAATCGTATTTGTTATGGAAGAGGGAATGAAAGAGGAGGAAGACAGGCAGAGACCCTGCCCTGTCCCCTCCATCAAATGAGTTCATATTTGAACACTCAGTTTAATGGCAACTTCCTTTGGGAAGCATTTCCTTATCCTTCACCATCCGTTTCTGAAAGTAGGATTGGTTAGGTTTTTATATCCCACAATATCTTGTTCCAATGTCTAGCAGAGCATCTATAGCCCTACAGGGCAGTTGGTCCACATGTCTGCTTCAGTCTGCTGAACTGCAGATTCCTCAGGGAAAGGACTTCCCCATCAATCTTCTTGGTCCTCTTGCCTAATACTGTGCCTAACATAGAATACATGCATTTGTAAAATGAGTAAATTTATTAATGATTTGGAGTTCCTGAGAGAGGGGCAATGTCTACAGAAAGTGGCCAGGGAGATTCTTTTAGGATAAGAAAAAGTGAAAAGAAAAAAGAGAATGTGGATGTTGGAAGTCCTAAGATTCACTTTCCTTTTTTGTGGTTTCCAACTATTGAGAAAATATATCAGGGCCAAATAGGAATGACAGCAGAGATGGCTAAGTTGTCCCCAACATCCATTATCCCCTTCTTTCAAGGTGATTCTCAATTTTTATTTAAATTCATGACCACCCAAAAAAGAGACTTCAATTCCCAGCCTCCACTGCAGTTGGGTGTGGTAAGGACTGAGGTCTGGCCTATTGGGTGCAAGCATGAGCACAGTGGGACGATTTCCAGGCCTCTCCTTCCTTTTCTTCCTCATTATCTAGTTGGTATCAAAAGGTCAACAGCCACATCCTAGAAATGATGGGACAGGGATCGAAAGAACATCCTGGCACAGAGCAGCTGCATAAGCCTCTGGACTATTGCCTGAGAAAGATATTAACATCTATTTTTAAATGTCATTATTCCTTAAATTTTCTACATTCCTGAATAATATGGGGCTCAAAGTCTTCATAGCCTAAAGAAACATAGGACTTCCAGCAAACTGTCTTAAAAACAACTTTCCTTTGTGCATACATGAATATACCGCAGTGAATCTCACCATCATGTACATCCACAAGACACTAATGGAAAAAAAAAAAAAAAAAAAGGAAATAGCAGAAAGATCAGTAGAGTAGAGGGAAGGGCAAAGGGGTGGGGAAAAGGGAAAGAAAGAGGAAATATTTGGGACTGAATTAGAACAAATTATATTCCTCCTTTTATAATTATGCCATAGTATATTCTATTGTCATGTATAACTAAAAAGAACCAATTTTTAAAAAAACTTCCCCCCACCCAAAAAAAAAAAAAAAAAAAAAAAGGCAAAGAGGTAAGGCTTTCTTTTTTTCTTCTAGTACTAGGAATTGAACCTAAGGGTACTTTGCCACTGAGCTACAACCCCAGCCTTTTTATTTTGTATCTTGAGACTAGTCTCACTAAGTTGTCCAGGCTGGTTTCAAACTTGTGATCCTCCTGTCTCAGCCTCCCAAGTCACTGGGATTACAGGTATGCACAACCATAGCTTACCATGTAAGGCTTTCTACCCCAACTCAGATCTTCTTCTCAAGACTCGTTCTTGGTAAAGCTGATCTGCAAAGTAGATTATAAGCATATTTTTCCAGTTTTCTCAAAGAACAATCAAAAAGAAAGGAAGGGGAAAAGAGTGAGGACAAAACAGGAAAAAAAAAAAAAAAAAAACTAAGAAAATTTTGCCCAACTCCCTCCTTTCTCCCCCCAGCATGGGAATAGTATGCAATGAAGAGAAGGCTGTTTTTACCCTGAGGAAAACTACAAAACATTAGCATTGGAAGGGACAATACGGAACATAGAGGCCAATCCCATAATTCTACAAATGAAGAAAGTAAGTGAAGTTTAAGCAAAAGAAATTGCGTTATTCAGATCATAGTTAGTACTGGATCCCAACATGGTACTTATTCTATATAGTACCCTCTTTTATTACTAATGAAATGTTAAAGATGTAAGAATACTTAGAAATAATCTACTCTAACCTCATTGTTGTGAAAGCAAGAAAACACAATTGAGAAAGGTTAAATAATTTGCCCAGTGCCACATAGTTGACTTTTCCTACCAAATCTAGCTTCTCTCCCTTAGTCTTTGCATACTTATACAACATCATGCAGGATAATTTCAAAAATCAATCCAGAGCAAATGTGTTCATTCAGGGAGGCAGTGGAGATAAAAACAAAATAGCAAGGATAAAACCACCTGACCCATAAGGCTCAATTTATATTGGCCCATGAACAGTTACAGTCGTCAGCATCTAACACTTTTTTTTTTTTTTTTTTTTTTTTTTTTTTTTTTTTTTTTGGTACTGGAGATTGAATTTAGGGGCACTCAACCACTGGGCCACATCCCCAGCCCTTTTTTGTATTTTATTAGAGACAGGGTCCTCACTGAGTTGCTAAGTGCCTCGCCATTGCTGAGGCTAGCTTTGAACTAGTGATCCTCCTGCCTCAGCTCCCAAGTGCTGGGATTACAGGCATGCGCCACCACGCCCAGCAACACTTTTTATCTTGTAGGAACTGGTAGCCAAAGCTGTTTTGCAAAACTATGTTTCCAAGTTTCCAAGAAGGATACATGTATAAGTATACTTTAAATTTTAAGTGTTTTTATCTTTGAACTTCTTAAATGGTAACACCATTAATCTTCATCTTTAAACAGCTCTATTAAGTTTGTTATGGTGTGTTTATACATACCTCCCTCTCTGTGAACTCACAGAACTTCTATCAGTAGGTCATGAGAACTATACCCTTCACATTACTATAAATGTCATTATGTAAATAAGATTGAGTTTCATCCTAGATGGAAACAGGGCAGAAGGAATAAGATGGGGGAATTAATTTAGAGAGGAAGAAGCCATTCTAACCCTGTGAATAAAATCCACATGAAAGTTTTAGTACTCACAGAAGCACAAGGAGGAGACAGGGATACTCCAGGGGGTGCTCACAGGGCTAGGAGAAGTGTCACAGGAGGAGAGGTATCTCCAGAGAAGGATTCAAGGAGTTCCTGGAGAGAAGGGGGAACTTGGCTCATGTGATGGAAAAGAATTTCAGCACATGCCAAAGACACAGACAGAGGTTTATTTAAGAAAGAAGAAGCTGGATGTGGTGGCTCACACCTGTAACCCCAGTGGCTCAGGGGGCTGAGACAGGGGGATCACAAGTTCGAGGCCGGTCTCAGCAAGGTCCTGGACAACTTAGTGAGACCCTGTCTCAAAATAAAAAGTAAAAAGAGCTGAGGATGTGGCTCAGTGGTGAAGGGCCCCTGGATTCAATTCCCAATACCATAAACAAATAAATATACATTCAAGGGCATTCAAGAAAGAACAAAGGAAATCTCAAGAGAAAGACACATTTTTGGGGATCCCAGCTCTTCTTTTAAAGACAATTTGGTGGTGGGTGAGAATGGAAAAATGTGTAGGAATGGTATCAGTCTGGTGATCTCCAAACAGTTTGTGGTGTCTGGTCAGTCTCTAGATTCTTTGAAGGATGTGGTCTTCATTATCTGATCAGTGGATAGCTCTGAAAAGTCCCCTAAATTACAGGTTTCTCGAAATACATATCTTTCTTTATTTTGGGGGCTGCAGATTTACAGATTTCTCAGGAATTTGGGAGTAACTGGCCCAGGAGAGAGACCAGCTTGGGGAGTGACAGGTCTGGAACTTCTAAATCAAAATCTTATTTTCCTGTCCTTCCTATATGTCTCCTTTCTCTTTGTTTCTTATTCCTACTATCCTACCTCAGAAGGGACACCACAGTGGAGGTGGGTGCGTTGTGGATCAGTACCAGGGTGCATGAGGAGCATTCTGGGAAGTGCTAAGAACAAGTCTATGTTTCGAACCAGGGTCTGTGTCCGGCATTGGGAAAAAGCCTTAGAGGGTTGTCACTCTGTGACTTTACTTCATCCAAGCAAGCACCTGTCAATGTTCTTGAAAACATTCCTATTTTCCCAGTCCATTCTAAATGAGGCCAAACATATTGGTTATGCCATGCACAGACAAAAGGGAGTCTGCAGCTCTGGGCACAGACAGAGCTTACACAGGAAGCCCACGCAGAACGCTAAAATGTCATCCTCTAAAGGCCATCTCTAAGTACACCGAAGCAGTCTAGAAAGTACTCAGCACACCAGGAAGAAAGTCTTATAGTAGCTCATCTCTACCCTGAGCAGGGTCAGGTATGGTGAGACCAGCTTGGACTTTGCCCTTGGGAAAATCAGCCAAATCCCCTGGCTGGCCTGCTGGAAGCTGATGAGAGTGAGGAGGTCTAAGGAACCTTGACTGCTGCAGCCAAACTAGACCAGCAGGGCCCTCAGACCCCTGTCCTCACATGTGCCTTTTTCTCCACGCAGGTCAGAAAGCCCTTAATTCCTCAGCATGCCTCTCTGCTTCTGTGATGGGAGCGTGCTTGCCCATTCCACCTGCCCCATACAGGAGTGTTAATGGGTTTGAATGGCTTTTGAGATCCTGTGCTCCAACCCCACCTACCTGTCTACCCATCAAAGTCCACATCCTTTACCACCTCCTCCGTGAAGACATTGTGATGTTTCTCTTGCACTCTCTCCATTCTTACTTTAGTAATTTAACTTTTGGCATTTATCTATCTTGTGTTAGAATTATCTGTTTATGTTTTAACTGCACTCCTAAAAGACAAAGTTAAAACCTACCAATATGAAAATCTTTTGATGTCCTAGAAATTTAAAAAAATATCATTTATACTTTCTACAATTAAAATCTTTTCTTTTGGAGAAAAATGTATCCTCTCTCTCTCTCTCTCTCTCTCTCTCTCTCTCTCTCTCTCTCTCTCTGTCTCTCATCACACACACACACACACACACACACACACACACACACAACTTTTTTTTGGTACGGGGATTGAACTCAGAGGTACTCAGCCACTGGGCCACATACCCAGCCCTATTTTGTAGTTTATTTAGAGACAGGATCTCACTGAGTTGCTTAGTGCTTCGCTTTTGCTGAGGCTGGCTCCTGCCTCAGCCGCCTGAGCTGCTGGGATTACAGGCATGCACCAACGCATCTGGTTCACACACACAACTTTGTTTCGCTACTTTTCTAGTTTCTCGTGTGCTTGCTTAGTGTCTCTAGCAGGCGCTCCACTGACCTTGATCCCAACCAGAAGGCAGACTGTGAGCATTTTCAGGACAAAAACGGCCTTTCTCGTCTCTCTGAGCCTTCTAAGAGTAAACATGGAGCCCAGAACACAGCAAGAATGCAGTGAATGTGGGATGAAATGAATAAAGCTAGCATGAACTGGTAAGAGTCCCTCAATAATGAGCAAGAGGGGGTTGAAAGGGCCTTTATTCAAGGCTCCCTGTGCCCCTGGAGACCCTAAAGCTCCCTTACACAGGAAACAGCAAGACCCTTGATAAACAAGCAGTACACAATGAATGACTTCCTACCCTTCTTCCCCTTGCCACCCAGGCCCTTGGCAGGGAGCCACCTGCCTCCAGCCTTCTTTGGGGAAGTAGTTATAAGACAATGGCATTAATATTGCACAAACCCATGCTTCTTTGGATTTTTTCAGGGACTGCTCCTGCTGTGTTGCTGAAATCCAGTTAGCAAATTCCTTCGGAATGCAGTTTCTCAAATGACTTAGAAGGTTTCTGCTTTTGTTTCCCGTAGCACTTTCCACACTCTCAATCAGAAGGCACCCACCCCCATTTCCTGTGTCCATGGCAGAGAATGGTTGGCTCCTGGCCAGCTGCCAGTGGCAGGGCGAGCAGGGAAGAGGCTTAGTAGCAGCATTCAGTAAGCCTTGGCCACTCCCCCAGCTCCTCCGGCCCTGTCCACGCAGCATAGAAGTTCCTATCGGATTTCTGCTTCTTGAAGCAGCCCAAGAGACTAAATGCTGTTGTCTAGGACCTGCAGTGGAAGTGCCCATGGAAAGGAAATAACCTGAGCAGGTCTTTTAAGGTCACTAACTGACCCCCAGGACTGAGATAGAACTCACACTGATTCTGAGTCTGTCTCCTGAACTCAGGAGCATGGCTAGCTGCCAGCAAAGGTTGGTGTTGTATTCAGTGCTGACCTAATCAGATTCTAGGAGTATTAACTTATCCAACTAGACTCACAGTTTCTGTAGTCTCTAAAACACACCTTCTTGACCCTATTCCTAAAGCATTCACCCTTGCACTTCCAACCGAGTTTCCATTCGTCTTAAGCACCCATATAAAAGAAAAGTCTTTATTCTCTTATAATAGTATTAAATCATTAGCAAACAATTCTCAAAACTGTTTTTTAAAGTGCTTTCTTTTGTGTGAGCATCTAGAAAGTGATGACCAGAGCTCTGAATTTCTCAGTGACAAAGGCAGGCCTGGTATGTGAATGAGGCTGGGAGCCACCCTGAGTGGGTCAACACCACCCTCCACAGTCACAGGTATGGGATGGATAGAATGGAGCCCCCACAGAAGTCATGTTCACTTGGAACCTGTGAATGAATTTTATTTGGAAATAGGGTCTTCACAGATATAGTCAAGATAAAGTCACATAGAACTAGAGTGGGCCTCAAGTCTAATGAGTGGGAGCCCTTACAAGAAAAGAACACACACAGGGAGAATGTCCTGTGACAGAGGGGTAGAGACTAGAGTGCTGCATGACAAGCCAACTACTGCCAAGGAGACAGGCAGGGGATGGTTCCTCCCTCACAGCTTCTAGAAGGTATTCTGCCAACACTTTGATCTCAGACTTCTAGCCTCCGAAACCATGAAAGAATAAATTTTTGCTGTTGTTTGTTGTTGTTCGTGGGGAGGCACTGGGAATTGAACCCAGGGGCACTTTACCACTGAGCTACAGTCCAAACATTTTATTTTTTATTTTGAGTCACTATCCTGCTAAGTTGCCAAGTCTGGGCTCAAATTTGAGATCCTCGTGCCTCAGCTTCCCAAGGTGTTGGGTTTACAGGTGTATATCACTGCACCCAGATAAATTTTTTGCTGTTTTAAGCTACCCAATCTATGGTAATTTATTATAGCAGCAGACAAAATGTGTCATTTGGGACTTTGGTTATTGCATAAATCATTAGGCCAATTCAGAGGACCATTTAAAAAAGTGGCCCCATTTCCCTGGTCACCTCTTATGCAGCAGTGTCCATCACAGACTATCAATTCTACTTAGTGGGGTTTTTTTTAATATTTATTTATTTGTTTTAGTTGTACACAATGTCTTTGTTTTTATGTGGTGCTGAGGATCGAACCCGGGCCGCACACATGCTAGACGAGTGCTCTACCGCTGAGCCACAACCCAGCCCTCTACTTAGTGTTTTTAATCAACATTACCAGGACCAAACTGTCTTCTAGGGTGGCCCTTAGTCAATCTGCTCAACAGTTTCCAAAATACAATCTATGGAAGTCCTGAGTTCCACAGAGGCATTTGAAAGAGGCCAGTGAAGGTGGGGAGTGGCAGAGGCAGTGAGGGAGAAGTATCTGGGGAAAGATTCAAACCTTTACTCACAACAATTTTTCTCTTGTTGGTCTTACTTGACAAAGTGGACATTTAATTTAATTTTATTTACTTTTATTGTCATAATTCCCCAAAATACAAGAAAATAAAGAATACCCCCAAAATCTCCAACTTTAAATACAGTAACCATGTGTATTTTACAATACTTTTTTCCATTTTGTTTTTAATATTTATTTAAAATAAGAGTTCTACTAGTATTTTTTTTTTAACATACTGGATTCAATAACTCTCTTCCAATATAGATCACACTTTGTTGGCTCCAATTGCTGCATCGTGGTTTTGGCCTGTTGAAAGGATTATTGGGATGCCAGATTGGAGTGAACTAGGCCCAAGGGAACTCACTTTTCAAGACACTGTGTTGGATTCCCATTTCATTTTATCACCTTTTAAAATGCCCCACCTCTGTCATTCAATGCCTTCTAAAAGTATGATGATACAGGAAATGACCTCACCTATCCCCAGAGTAGACCCACTTTGACTTTCCCAATGACCCTTCTCAGTATGTGTGCTCTAGTGCAGCCCTTCTCATGCTCACAGTGGACTTAGGCTTGTGACTACCTGTGGCAACTGGGACACTGGCAAGCAGGAAGCAAGTAGATTCTTGATACACTTGCATGTGGGGCTTGTTCTATTGGAATGCTCCTTGCTGGAACCCAGCCCCCATGCCACAAGGAAACCAAAGCAGCCCTGTGAAGAAGGAGCAAGACTGAGACCCCTGGCATCAATGACCAACACTGATGTCCAGCCATAAGAGTGAAGCCATGTAAACCCTCCAGCCATCCCAATGCCCCAGCTGATACCATGTGAAGCAGAACTGACCGGTCAACCCACAGAATCATGTGAAATAATAAACAGCTGTGATTCAGAAGGCTGAGGAAGGAAGAATGCAAGTTTAAAGCCAACCTGGGCAACTTAGCAAGACCCTGTCTCAAAATAAAATAAAAAGGGCTAGGGATGTAGCTCAGTGCTTGCCTAGCATGTGTGAGGCCCTAGGTTCAATTCCCACAAAAATAAAAGTAAATAAATAGTTATTGTTTTTAAGACACTTAAGTTTTGTTTTTGTTTTTGTTTTTGTTTTGTGGTACCAGGGATTGAACTCAAGGCACTCGACCACTGGGCCACATCCCCAGCCCTTTTTTGTATTTTATTTAGAGGCAGGGTCTCACTGAGTTGCCAAGTGCCTCACCATTGCTTTGAACTCACGATCCTCCTGCCTCAGCCTCCCAAGTGCTGGGATTATAGGCATGCGCCACTGTGCCTGGCTTTTAAGGTACTTAAGTTTTAAGGTGTTTTGTTACACAGTAGTAGATAACTAAAGCACAATATCCCCAGGTATTTCTTTGCCAAATCATTCTACTTTTACGAGGAAAAAAAAAATCCTCTTTCAGTTCAATAATAATAAGTATTTATTAATTCATTCAGTCACTCTGTGACTATGTCAATGAAATTGACACAGGTGTATTATAATAGGTTGGAAATCACACTCTAGAACTTAAATATCGCATATATTTTTTTCAAATACTCTATCATTCACCTATTTTTCTCAAAAGAATAGAATTATAAAAACATGTATTTCAAAAGTTGGCATAAGTGCTATACTTTTTGCTTCTATCCTTAAGTTTTTTTTTTTTTTTTTTTTTTTTTTTTTTTTGTACCGGGGGATTGAACTCGGCGGCACTCGACCACTGGGTCACATCCCCAGCCCTTTTTTGTATTTTATTAGAGACAGGGTCTCACTGAGTTGCTAAGTGTCTCGCCATTGCTGAGGCTGGCTTTGAACTCGTGATCCTCCTGCCTCAGCCTCCCAAAGGGCTGGGATTACAGGCGTGCACCACCACACCCGGCTTATCCTTAAGTTTTATAGGAGTCCCACATCTGAGATGATGGGATATAATGGGTTAAGTGTCTATCCTAGGCACTTGACAGATCTAGCCAGGGTGGTGGCACACACCTGTAATCCCAGTGACTCAGGAAGCTGAGGCAGGATTATCACCAGTTCTAGATCAGCCTGGGCAACTTAGTAAGATCCTGTCCCCAAAATAAAAATAATAGAGGGATGGAGGTGTAGCTCAGTGGTAGAGCACCCCTGGATTAAGTCCCCTGTATACCCTCCACCCACACACACAGCAAGGCTATTCCTCTCTGGATTCATTACCTGGTAGAAGAGACAGATATCTAAACAAATACAGTGGAGAGTGACACATGCAATAATAAAAGGGTATACAAGGAGCAGAACTAGCAGAGAGAAAGAATAGTTAACTCTTTAGCAGGGTTTTCTGCTCCTTAGATGCAGTAACACCTGAGCAGAACTGCCAGTTTCCTTGGAGTAAAAAAGTTTGTTAAATCAAGGAAGCATCACGCAGAAAGATAGCGATGGAACATCATATATGCAAACAATTACAGAAGTTCAAGGGAAGGAGTGAACTTGAGAATGGAGGTGTGGACAGAAGCCAGGTCACAGTAAGTTAAAGAGTTTCACTTCACTCTGTAGGTAATAAGAACTCATCAGAGAGTTTAAGAAAAAAGATCTGGGGATGTAGTTCAGTGATAGAGCACTTGCCTAGCATGTGTGAGGCCTTTTAGCTCTGGGGGGGAAAAAAAGAGTCATAATCTTATAGTCTTGCTTTGAAGGGTCATCTGGGTTGCTATATGCAAGATAGATCACCAGGACCAAGACCAAAAACAAAAGCACTGTTAGAGGTCTCAAGAAATGGAAATTGAGCTGGAGAGGAGAAAACAGACTTTAGCAGTGTGTAGAAGAGAAAATAATAATGTATACATAGGGGAAGGGGAAAGAGAAAAGGAAATAATCCCTGTTTCTTGGGCATTTGATGACTCACATAGTGTGACCAGTGCTGGTAAGGCTGGTGCTACTGGGAAATTAGTTAAATGCAGGAGGATTAAGCAAATAAGCCATTGATTTGAGGACAGTGATAGCACAGTTTCTCACTGTTGGAGAAAGATGTTACAAATATGGAAAGGAAAAACTGTGGGATTGGATTGGAATTGGAGGCATCAGTTTGAGGTCATGATTATCTAAGATAGGTGTATAATAGATGATAAATAAAGATAAAAGACAGCTATATTATAGACAGGTACATAGATGATAGAATGATGAAAGGAAAGGAAAGGAAGGAAGGAAATGAAGAAAAAAAGAGAAAAAAAAAGATAGGTATGAGTTTCCAGTTCTGCCCTCTGAGAAGACCTAGAAGCAATGACATCCCAGTTGCAATGAGCATGCTGGAATCCAGTCCTCGGTTTCTAAGTACCATTTTCCACTGACAGGAGCCAGGGTTCTATGGAGAAATGTCTGGTTCCAGGGCTGAGGCAGGAAAAGAACAAGATGAGCCTGGAACTTAATGAAGCCAGAATTAGACAGGCAGTCAGTATAGATAGGTAAATCGAGTCAGGTTGGATCAAGGAGGCCAATCTGAGTGAGTCTGGGAAATTTGAAACAGCCCACTGGGAGAATGGAATGTTAATGTCTCCAAAGCCCTTTGATACTACCCCTCCCAAAAAGGTTGTTAATGAAGCAGCTCCTGAGCAGAGAGCTGCTAATCAACGCCCCCTGGGCTGCTGCTCCCTTCCTGCCCAGCACTCCACCTAGGCCCTTCCAGCCCACCTGCTCACCCCCTGGCCGTTCCACCAACATCCCCCAGTCACTCTGCGGGATGAGGGGAATGAACAAGATAAGGGAGAAGAATGCTGGAGAACAAGGGAACTTTAGATGGATAAAAGGGACAGGACTTCCTCATCCCACGATTCCACCTTTGGGTCCCCTTCTTCCACCCGGGGGACGTCTGTTTTACTATCCTTTAATAATGCTTCCTACTTTCTACTCTGCGGTAACCCATAACTGGTGGTATCATTAATTGTGCCAGAAAGTAAAAGTATACAGAGGGCTGGGGCTGTAGCTCAGTGGTAGAGCGCTTGCCTATCACGTGTGAGGCACTGGGTTTGATCCTCAGCATCACATAAAAATAAATAAATAAAATAAAGGTAATATGTCCATCTAAAAAAAAAAAAAAAAGTATATGAGGACATGTCCAAAGGGCTCAGGAACCAGCTTAATGGGATTCCCATTGACAAAATCCAGAGCAATTAGAGCACTGAAATAAATAATAGTAATAGGGATTTTAGTCCATTGGAAAAAAAAAATCAAAATCTATGAATCCATATATAAATAGATGAATATATAATATATTAATGTCACAATAATATTATAAGAATATAATAGAAAGTTAGATTAGAATGCCAACTAATAAATTGAGAAGGAATGATGGGACTGGAAAATTTTTACTTGGCAACCATCAGTCATAACTAATTTAGATAGTGTTAGAAAAATGCTGAAACATAGTTAACTTAGCCAGGAACACTGTGTTAGTGAAATAAAAGGGTTTATTGGGGTGCCACGTGGGCAAGGGTAGGGAAAGGAAGGGAAGGGGGGTAGGGAAGGGATGGACGGGAATAGGGACAGGCAGGAACCGAGGCAAGCACAAACAGAGAGCGATTTCAGTCCGGGCTGGTTTAAATAGAGTAGGGGTCATAAAACCCCCTTGGAGTGAGTCCTTGCCCTATTGGCCAGCAGAGGTCAAGGGGGGGGTAGTGGACAGGGGACTTGCTGGTCAGGTTTTTTGGTCACACTGAGGATCTTGGGAGGTGTAGTTTTTAACAAAGCACCTGGGGAGGCGCGGCCTCCTGCCTGGAATCCAACAGATAGAGTCATCATTGAATGCAAAAATGAGTAGGTAAAGATCCAAAGAGGAAGTAAATATAGTCTCAAAGAATAACCCCCCAACAGCTGGGCATGGTGATCCACACCAGTAATCCCAGCACTTGGGAGGCTGAGGCAGGAGGATCGGGAGTTCAAAGCCAGCCTCAGCAATGGCAAGGCACTTAGCAACTCATTGGGACCCTGTCTCTAATAAAATACAAAAAAGGTCTGGGGATGTGGCCCAGTGATCGAGTGCCCCTGAGTTCAATCCCTGGTACCAAAAAAAAAAAAAAAAAAAAAAAAAAGAATGTATTATTATTCTATAAAATGAAAACTCATTTATAGAGATGGAAAGCAGTTACTGGTTATTTGAGCAGGAAGGGGTGTGAGGAAGGAAGTAGGATAACCAAGAGACTCAAGGAAACTTTGGGGAATAATGAATGTGCTCATTATCTTGATTGTGTCTGTGGTCTGCCTGCTATAAATGCAGGTCAAAATTCACTATATACTCTAAAAACTTATTAATAAGTAAAATAACATGAAATATAACTATTTTTTAAATTCCTGATATTTGTCTAGAGAATCTACAAACCTCTTCATCAACACATTTTTGCCATGCTTTTATATTTTCCTGGAATGCCCTATGCCTAGCCTATGTCCTCCAGCTTATCCACTCCTTCATATTCAAGAAGATAATGGATTTCCATCTCCTCCATCGACTTCCTACACTGAAGTTGGCTATGTCTCATTCACTCAAATCTTACACATACAATGCAAGGATATAATCTTTTCTATTGCTGTATTTATAATCATTTCAAGTGTTCATCTTTATGTCTTCTGCTTATTTTTACATTGACCTTAAAATGTTTAAGTCCTTGAAGAGTAACATATTATTAGGCAGCAGTATGCAGCACCTACCTCAATATAATCAGCAAAGGAGCCAGCAGAAGGAAGAACTTGCGAATATGGCTGAGAGAGCAGGCTGGAGTCAGGAGGCTGGGATAGCTCAGTTCTGCCACTCTCCAGCCAAGTGACAAGCTTCACTTCACCTCCTTTAGGACTCAGTGTCCCCATAAGTAAAAACAAGGGGTGGATTAAATGTTATAAAAGTGCTCAACGTGGGGCTGGGGTTGTGGCTCAGTGGCAGAGCGCTGGATTCTCAGCACCACATATAAATAAATAAAATAAAGGACTATCAACAACTAAAAATTTTTTTTTTAAAAAAAAGCTCAATGTTTAGGTTATTTGAGTGGTGACTGTAATAAGCAAAGGCGACTTAAACTGGACTTAAACTGTCTCCACCCGCTGACCCATTAACCCACCCTTAAACCGTCTCCACCTGAGGGCCTGAGGGCATGAGGGCATATTAACCTTGTGCTTTATAAACCCTGCCCTTGCTATGAGCAGGCGCCATTTTTCTACCACCCTGCTTTGTGCTGGACGTAGTTGGTGGCCCCTGCCGGAATAAAGGCTTCATTGGCTATTACGTGAGTGGCTTGTGAGACTTTTTTCCTGCAAATTGGGTACAACAGTGACCACTAGATGGAACCCTTGAACACGTGTTACTGTTCTTACAGGACAAGGAGAGGTGGTGCTGAAGCAGGAAGCCAAAAGAAAGCAAGAGCAGAAAGATGATCCTGTGTTTGATGCCACAAGACTAGTAGCCACATACTAAAACCAGAAGTCCTTCCCCTCGGAGAACAGTGTTATTGTGTCTGAGATGTGTGGACTGGGAAATGAGTGTGCAGAAGCCAGAAGTCAGACTAAAGTTTAAGTCATAGACATTTTCTCTTAATTCCAAGCTCTTGAACACCGAGTACATAGATCCTGTATGAGTCTCTGTGTTATCTGAAGGAAACTGCTTGGAGCTCTACACATCTTAGCCAAATATGTTAAAAATAAAGTTGTTTTGAAAGGGGATTCTAGTCACTTAATGGCTTTCAAGGCCATGGAAAGAAATCATTTTTAGAATTTGAAAACAAAATTTCTATAAAATTGATCAACAGGGCTGGGGTTGTGGCTCAGCGGCAGAGCACTCGCCTCGCACGTGCGCGGCCCGGTTCGATCCTCAGCACCACGTAAACATAAATGCATTGCATTGTGTACAACTAAAGTAAATAAATAAATATTTTTTAAAAAATTGATCAACATGGAAGAGAAGAAAAATCTAACAAGTTGCATGCAACTATTACTATCATGTTGTGTTGCCGCCTGAAGCGATGGCCGCTTGGAACAACGAAGCCGCGGGAAGAAGTTCAGAGACAAACTGGAAACAAACAGCTTTTTATTCTGATAACTTTTCTCTCTGGTTCTAACAATGACTAACACGCGCCACACACACCACCAAAATGGCGCAGACCCGATCAGCAATCTCAGCTCAAGTCCCTTGAGATCCCGGGCCAAGTCCCGTGAGACCACGGAAGGCAGTAATGCCCAAATCTCCATGGCCCATAGTCAACCGCAATTTAAGCCATCTCCCCAAACAGGGCTCCTGCAATGTTGTTTGTATGTTAATAAATTAAGTCAACATTTATTGAACACAGAAGTATCAGCACTACATAACTGATTTCTTGGTGTCTACAAGTCACACATAGAATGAGTGAAGAAAAATGTGTTTCCTGAATAATCCTTTTCTTTCACTAAATATCTTCCTGCTAAATATTCCAAAACTCTTTGTAAATGGAGTTCAGCATCTCTGTGTGGTATTACCTCCAGCTACCAATCCTTAGTGTTCAGAAACTGTCCTTGGAAAGTGCATTACATTTTCTAGAACAAATCTAGATCCTTAAGAATAAAAATGATGATGAGATGCACAATTCATGTACCTCAAAATCATTCAAATTCAACAAACTCTTACTAAGAAAATAATATTTGGCAGGAATTTCAATTTCTATATTTCTCACAACATCTTCGTTAATAGTTACTGTTTTTCTTTGCAATACTGGGGATGGAACTGAGTGCCACTTTACCACTGAGCTACATTCCCAGTCCTATTTTATTTTGAAACCGGTCTCTCTAAGTTACAGAAGCTGGCCTTGAACTTGTGATCCTCCTGCCTCAGCCTCCAGAGTTTCTGGGATTACAGACATGTGCCACTGCACCCAGCCTCAATAGTGTTTTTCTTTGGAGGGATTGAGCTCAGGGACTCTCCACCACTGAACCACATCCCCAGCCCTATTTTGTATTTTATTTAGAAACAGAATATCACTGATTGCTTTAGTGCCTCACTGTTGCTGAGACTGGCTTTGTACATGTTATCCTCCTGCCTCAGCCTCCTGAAAAGCTAGAATTACAGGCATGCGCCCGGATATTAGTGGGGTTTTTTTTTAAGTTTTGTTTCCACCTTTTTTTATTGGTGCATTATAGTTGTGCATAATAATGGAATTTGTTGTACATATTCATATATGCACATAATATAAGTTGGCCAATATCATTCCCCAGTCAATAGTAAATCTTTAACACCACTTTATAAAAAATGAAACAGAATCTTAGTGATGTTAAATAACTTATACTAATAATACAAGTGATGGAGGCAGAAATCAAACCCAAGTCTCTTGATTTCAAGTCCATTTATTTCCAACATACCTGGGGAGGGGTAGGAGTAAACCTAAGCATCAAACCAGAAGGTAGAGCCCCTCAAACATATGCTACCATGAACCTATGGAACTGTTCATTTCCTCCATCCTTGTATTAGAAATAACAAGAAATCAAATGTGCTTAAAATAGGGTGGGCAAGGAATTTACTTCTGACAGAAGGGTGTGCTACTGAATCAGGCTAGGAAGTCTGCCTATTTATATATCTAACACAGTAGTGCTGCCCTTTGTCCTGATTGGAGGACTTGGGTACAATCTACACAATTGGCTAATTTTAAAATTAGGGTGGGCAAAATGGAAGGGCTATAATTAAAATGGCTACAATTGGATCCAATTAAGGCTGAATCGGACCACCAGACTTTCTATTTCTCACACTTGCTAGAGTTAGGGTCTTCCCCCCTTTTATCCTAGTTATTTTTTTTTTTTTTTTTTTTTTTTTTCACCCAGCAAAGAAGAATACAGTGGAGAACTGTACTGTAGCAGCTGCATAGCCTTCCTAATCAGAAGCAAATGAAGGAAAACAAATCATATAAAAGCACTAATAAAGAGCAACACAGCCGGGTGCAGTGGAGCACAACTGTAATCCCAGCAGCTCAGAAGGCTGAGGCTGGAGAATCACAAGTTCACAGCCAGCCTCAGCAACAGTGGGGAGTGCTAAGCAACTCGGTGAGACCCTGTCTCTAAATAAAATACAAAATAGGGCTAGGGATGTGGCTCAGTGGTTGAGTGCCCCTGAGTTCAATTCCCAGTACCAAAAAAAAAAAAAAAAAAAAGAGCAACAAGAGAAGTACAGTACAATTGCTAGAGGGTTCTCTCTGTTCACATACTGGAGCAAAGGAAGGAGATATGAATGAGAAGAATATTTAAAAACTTCCCCAAAGCTTCAGAAAGTTGATATCTTTGTCATTACTTCTGCTGTTCAGGAAACAACATGGCAATTTAAAACAACAACAACAACAACAAAAGACCTACTTGCCAGCCTGTAACACTAATCCACTTCATCTTTTGAATATAGCCCTCACTGCTTATTTTAAAAGGGACATGTTTTTTTCTTTTCCTCTTCTTCCTCCTCCACTCCCAAACCTGGGGGCTGGGAACAAGATTACTTTTTCCCATTCTAGGCCAAGTTATCTGTCCTAGAGCACATACCCATCACAGGAAGGAGATGTCACCAGATCTAGGTGACTTCCAGATGTCACTGTAAGGTCTTAAGACTATCTCCCAAATTAACAAGTGAATGTCAACACACCATCATGGGCACCTGGGACCCCAGTCAGGACACACCTGGAATACAGCCTTTGAAAAGCCCTCTGTTCTCCCTAGTGAGCAGAACCACAGCCTCTAGGACTGGAGTCCCCTGTGCTTCTCCTTGTCTACAAAGCAATCAACCTTCCTTTTCCTTTTTTCTCAAAACCGTGTCCTTGTTATTAAATTAGCATGAATTGGCATTAGGGAGAAGGATTGAGATTTCCCTAACAAGCCCAATGGCTTTCTTGTCAAACTGAGAGTATTGTCCTTTAAATAGAGGTCTCTCATGGGAAAGCACAAGTCCTCTCCAGGTAGGAAGAAAGCTTGGTCCAGGCTCCTCCATATCTGCTGATCTGCAGCTAAAAAGAGAACAGGGCTGTTCACTCCCTGTCCCTGACAGTGTCCCAACCCTATTCGGTTCTGTGGACTACAGCCAAGGTTGGGTCGGTAGCCTAGGTTGCAGATAAAGCTTTGTCAGATCTTATTTTGGCAAAGAGACATTTCGTTGCACTATTTATTTTCTTTTATAATATCTCTGGCTCAGCACAGTCCCTACAGCCCCACGCTGCTGAAGGTGAACGGTTCCCTCCAACTCCCCAGGGTTTCTAGGCCACCATTGTTTTGCACTTGCTCAGTAGGAGGAAATTCCTTCTTGACCTCAGCATTCCTTTCTGACAATTACCTTGCCTCAGAGGCTTCATCCAGGCTGCAGTGTCTCCGTGGAGGCCATTCTTATTCAGATTAAGACTGAAGTTTGGTGGTGGTGGTTGTTGTTGTTGTTGTTGTTTTTCCTTTTTTTAGGATTATAATAAGCCACCTTGTCTCTAAGATTCTGTAAAAGTGAAATTGCACTATTTAAACATCTCATTCTTCCCTCTTAATCATTTAAGGCATGCTGACTTGATGCTGGCCTGGACATGATTGACACAGGTAGTCAGGCTGTTTAATAAAAAGAAGTTTTGTGTGTTCAGAGCAGAGAATAACAGTCTTGCTTCTCTAACTCAGCAGAGACATTGATTAACATGAGAAACAGCCCTTATCCCCAGGAATCTTCCTCCTCCTCCTCTTTCCTCCCACAGATCCCCTGCAGGTATCCTTCCACACACTAGGGAAGAACAGGTCCTAGAAGGGAAGATATACTAGGACCACCAGCTGTTGGCACAAATACCAGAAGCCCTATTCCTGGAGGAAGAGAGATGGCCTCTGACTGGGGTTTGAGAAACAATTACATAAAGTGTAAGTGGTTTAACTAAAAAGTAGTATCATCTTAAAAACTTAATTAGGCAGAGATTTTTTTCCAATTTCTAAAAAGCATTTTTATTTACTAAGTCAATTATAAAGTGTTATGGCTTGGATATATGAAGTGCCCCCAAAAGGTTCTATGTTAGTGCAGGAATATTCAGAGGTAAAATAAATGAGATTATGAAAGCTATAACCTAATCAGTCCATCCTAGTTTGAATGGACTGACTAGGTGGTGATGTAGGCAGGTGGGGCGTGGCTGCAGGATGCTGGCCACTGGGAGTGTGTCCTGGAAGGGCTGTTCTTCCTTGTGGCCCTTCCTCTCTGCTTCCCAGCCATGATGAAGTGAGCAGCACTCCTCTACCATGATCTTCCACCATGATGTTCTGCCTCACCTGAGGCCCAGAGAAATGGAGCCAGCTGACCATGGACTGAGCCTCTGAAATGATGAGTCAAAGTAAATTTTCCTCCTCTAAGTTGTTCTCATCAAGTATTTCAGTCATAGTGATGAAAAGCTGACTAACATGCCAGGTTTTATTTGTTCAAATTTTGTTAAGTGTTATTTTGTGAATAAGAAACATGGAGCAAAGATACTTACTATAGCGAGGAGTAAAACTTCCTCCCACCCCAGTGATCCAACCACCCCACTCCAATACCCTTGAACAGTATATCCTGGCAAATATATTTTACTCAGTTATAGGCTTACATGTGTCTGTTGTTTATCTGAAATTCAAATTTTGCTGTATATCCTATATTTGATCTGGAAAACTTATCCTGGGGTTTCTGCTTCCAGGCTCTGTCCTGAACAGAACCCATGTATTCATACATATCTATAATTACTTTTTTATATAAGTATATACCCTCAGCCTTCCATGAGTTCCACATCTGCATATTCAACCAGCCAGGACAGGAAATATTGGGGGGGGAGCGGGGAATGGAACTGGGGTTGGGATGTAGCTAGTGCTAGAGTTCTCCCCTAGTATGCCCAATATCCTTAGTCTAGTTCCCAAAACTGCATCCCCAATTCTTAAAAAACAAAACAAAACAAAAAAAACACATAGGGTCTGCATTAAACATGCACAGACTTCTTATCACTCTAAGATGTAACAAAATATTGTAACAACTATTTACTTTGTGTTAGGTATTTTAGGCAATCCAGGGATGATTTAAAGTATACAAGAGGATGTACATAGGTTATAAGCAAATACAATGCCATTTTATATAAAGAACTTGAGTCCATCTGCAGATTTTGATTTCCACAGGATACCCCGAAGGACCACTGTATTTAGTTAAATATGAATTTATACCGAAGACACTGGGTCCAATGCTGTACCATAGGGTAGCTTAGAGCCTCTCTGCTTTGCTTATCTGTAACTTCTCTCTCCACCAGTGAAAACCTGTCCCCCACTATCCACCATCTATTTATTTACTTGCCCATAATTCCCTACTGTACATGTAAAGCAGTTTCCGAAGTGTTAACTCATACTCCTGTGAGAAACAAACTTAAAAGCTGGTGTACACTGTTCATGTGCAGTTCCTTTTGTCTTCAGCCTTACAATTCCAAGTCAAAACAGCAATTTCGAAGTCACTTAGGAGCACTTTTTCCCTTACCCCCCTCAGTGATGTTTGGTCATACAAAGTCACTTATCAAAGCTGGCATTCCATCCTGGCTCCCACAACATTCTGCATGATTTTTTTTTTTTTAATGGTGTAGACAATAAATTCACTTCTTTGTGATGTACAGAGCTATGGATTTTGACAAATGCAGAGCCATTTATTCTCCATGTCAGTATTATACAGAACAGTTCCATTACCCTAAAAATTCCCCCTTTGCAGTCAACCACTCACCCTCTCCTCACTGCCTCACTTAGGCAGACACGTTTAGGAGCAAACTACTACATCAATGCAATGTCGACGTGTCCTCTCTTTTCATTTCAGTTAAAACTTTTTTGGAGAAACTTACAAAGAACCTGCCAAGGTCAGCACACCACTCTGACTCATTCTTTTAGGCACACTGAGTAACCTTGGCTCATTGTAAAATCTAATTGAGCATGCCTGGAAGCATTTGTGTCTGCCATCTTTCTTTTTGAACATGTGTTCTATGAACTTGAGTTCAGCATGCCCATAAATGTGTTTGTCTTCTTTCCCTTTTGAACTATGGCTTAAAACTGGGCATGCTTGCCAGGCATGGTGGTACAGACCTGTAATCCCAGCAGCTCAGGAGGCTGAGGCAGGAGGATTGCAAGTTCAAAGCAAGCCTCAGCAAAAGCAAGGCGCTAAGTAACCCCGTGAAACTCTGTCTCTAAGTAAAATACAAACTAGGCTGGGGATGCAGCTCAGTGGTCAAGTGTCCCTGAGTTCAATCCCCAGTACCAAAAAAAAAAAAAAAAAAAAAAAAAAGTACTGGGCATGCTCAAAAATGAATGCCTTGAAATGAGTGTGCTCAGAAATGTGCCCCTTTACTTGTGCTTTCCTATGTGAATATTGGCTCCCCAATTA
Organism: Tamias sibiricus; assembly: GCA_025594165.1. Lineage (NCBI taxonomy): Eukaryota > Metazoa > Chordata > Mammalia > Rodentia > Sciuridae > Tamias > Tamias sibiricus. The sequence continues at coordinate 76,238,033 of CM046661.1, forward strand.
AGTTCTCCAGACTTCCTTTCCTCCAGAAAGCATTGCTTTGCAAGTAACTCCAGTGGTCTCCTTACCTGCTGCCATTAGTAAATATTTCTCTATTCTTTATCTTCTGGTCATGCTCATTGACTTGGCACTCAACAAGAGAAGAACCCATTGCATTGGGTTACCTCCCCACTACCAACCCTCTGGCTCCTGTTTTCGTCCCTATAATGTTGCATTTTCTAAATGTCATATAAACATATAACATGTAGTCTTTGGGATCTGGTTTCTTTCATTTAGCAAAATGCATTTAAGAGTTACCCATATCATGTGAATCAATAACTCGTTTTTTGTTTTTTTTGTTTTATTACAGTTGTATAGTATTTTATTGCTTGAAAGTGCTAAACTTTGTTTTTCCATTCACCTGCTGAAAGACGTTTTAGTTGCTTCCAAGTGTTGGATATTATGATAAGACTGCTCTAACCATTTTTGTACAGGTTTTTGTATGAACATAAACTTTCAGTTGTCTTGGATAAATATCTAGGAAGGAGGTTTTTGGGAAGTTGTGTGTTTTTGTCCTTGCTAGTGACAGAGGGCTCAGTACGGTCTGTCTATGCAATGTTAAGAGTGTAAATAAGTCCTTTATTTTATTTTTAATTTTTAAAATTTTATTTATTCTAATTTGTTATACATGCTTGCAGGACTTAAATTAAAAAAAAAAAAAAAAAAAAAAAGTAGAACCTAAAAACCTTGAACTTCACCTGAATTCAACTGAGGAATGGGGGGAAGTGTTAGCAAATGGCACCTGTATTACGTTTTTAAAACATTTCATTGGATCAAATACAGACTATTTTTATTAGGGGAAAAAAAAGAGTATAAGTAACCTGAGGCACAGGGGAGAGAGCCAGTTTACCATGTTTGTAAAGTCTGGGCCTCAACAAAATGTATTAAACAGGAAAGGATCAATAAATAACCTTCTTTTATTTAAGAGTCAAAAAGAGAATCTTCCAGAATAGTGTCAACTTGCTAAAGAGAATCCATGAACAAATTCATGTACCTTGAATCTCAGTTATCACTCTAGGGAAAATAATAATTTAATTTTGTTTGGTCTATTCTCATTCCCTTTACAGGCATGTGCCTTCTGATTAGCAGGAGTGGGAGGGTAGAATTCCGACTTAAAGTTTAATTTTCTCTAGTAATTTAAACAATCCTTTAGAAAATTCTAAAGGAATTTTAGAGGGATTTTGTAATATAACTTTACAATGGAGGGGAAGAGCCCCATCTCATGACAGTACTTGACATGTGTTGGCTGACATCAGCTTCTCTCTGTGCAGTGACCCTTGTTGTCTGGTCATTGGGTGCTTTCCAAAGATCTGATGCTGAGGGCTGTGGATAGAAACTTGTGATCTATTCTTTTGGCTTGGTTGATGCTACCTGTGTCTGATCTAGTCTTTATAGGTATTAAGGGCAGTTCAAAGAAGCAAAACCTCAGGAGCTGCCTCTGTCTGATGATGCCACATCAGTAAGTTTGCTTTAGTATGGCTACACCTCTGTCCAACACTAGGCAGCTTAGGAAGGAGCATCTTCAAACAGTAGCGAGTTGAGGTGGAGTAAATCGTCAAGGACCACACTTGGGGCTACCATTCCAAGTTATCACAACTCCACCTCTGTGGACCAAAGCCAGGTGAGAGAAATTCAGAACCAGAATGGCTACTCTCATGTATCTCACTCCCTTTCCCTATCGATCTTACCACAATTCCAACAGGGTGGGGAAAGAACTGGCTCCTCCCCTTCTCATCACTGCCTGCACCATCCTTGTGTGAAATTCAATGGTTTTTTTGAGGGTTGATGAGCTGTGATGGCTTATTCTCCAGGCCCTTTTTATATGGCTTGCAAGCTAGGAATGTAAAAACTACTTTAAATGGTTGAAAGAAATAAGAATAATATGTTGATACATGAAAATCATGAGATTCAAATTTCAGTGTCAAGAAACTTTTGCTACAGCACAACCATGCTCACCCCCTTACACGTGGTCTATGGTTACTTTTGAGCTACAGCCAAAGTCCTGTGGTGTGAGAGACCCTGTGTGAGTGACATCCTCCTTGCTTCACTGGTCAGTGCACTATAAATCTCAGTGGCATGGCTATAGTGTACAGCATTTTAAGGGCCACACCTATCATCAAACTACCACATTTTATTTTATTTTTTGTGGTGCTGGGGATTGAACACAAGGCCTTGTGCATGTGAGGCAAGCACTCTACCAACCGAGCTATATCCCCAGCCCATTATGTTATTTTAAGTACCAGTCTTGATAGTTAATCTTGGTTGTCAACTTCACTAGATTGGGAGACGTGTAGAAAATTGGTAAAGCACACTTTAAATGAGTCCATGATGGTGTTTCCAGAGACAGTGGGCATGTGGGTCAGTGAGCTGAAGTGGGAGGACCTGCCCTGAATGTGGGCAGCATCATTCACTAGGCTGCAGGCCCAGGTGGAACCAAGAGCAGAGGAAGGGGAACACTTGCACATGCCACACAAATTGGCGAGCGTTTCACTGCTGCCATTGCCTTCCCATGGACATCAGACTCCAGGTCGTTCAGCCTTTTTACTTCACTCCAGTGACTCTCCAGGGACTTCAGCCTGGGACAGGGGTCGCATCGTTGTTCCTTCATGTTCTGAGGCTCCCGGTACTTGAACTGAGCAGTGGCTGGATCTTCTAGCTCTCCAGCCTGAAGACAGCCATTATGGGACTATCCAGACTCTGACCACCATGTAAACCAGTTTAATATATCCCCCCTTAAAATTATATATACATTCTGCTAGTTCTGTTCCTCTAGAGCACTCTAACACCAGTGCATACCATCATGTTAAAAATAAGAAAAGCAAATTTCAAATGTCACACATTTTTTGGGGGGGCGGAGAGCGGGGTGCTAGGGATTGAACTCAGGGGCACTCAACCACTGAGCCACATCCCCAGCCCTATTTTGTATTTTATTTAGAGACAGGGTCTCACTGAGTTGCTTAGCACCTCGCTTTTGCTGAGGCTGGCTTTAAACTGTCAATCCTCCTGCTTCAGCCTCCTGAGCTGAAGAGATCACAGGTGTGTACCACCATGCCCCACCACATGTCACACTTTTAAGACACATAGACTGAGGATTATTTTGTTATTGTGTTAGATAATAAAGTAGTATGACATTATTGCTATACTACAAGAACACACAATGCATCAACATTATCAGGCTAAGCACTCATCACAGTATTTCCAACTCAGGAAAGCAATGTTTGGGGGAAAAAAACATTTAAAATGAAATCTCTCATCACAAGAGAATTTGTTCACAAAAATAAAACATGAAAATGAGGTTGCAATCAAAGTAAGTTTCTGAGCGACCCCATTTGTTAAATAAGCAAGGAAAGCTGTTTATTGTTGGTGAGTTGATTAAGTCATGTTTGTTTGCAGTAGCCAAAGAAAATAAACTTTCAAGACTTTTGGCCTTTTAGTGACAAAGTGGCTTGTAGATTCGAGGATGTTGGGAGTAATGTCAATAGTCAATTTAGAAAACCAAGACAAATGATTGGAGTGGTTTTCCTGGGCTCTTGATGAATCCACAGATGTTACTGATTACCACTCAGTTGTTTATTTTAGGAATCAATGTAGAGTCTGAAGTGACTGGAGAATTCATCTGTATGAAGACCCTGTGTAGAAGATTCACACAAAGTGCTCAACAATGGTGTGCTTCTAAACTTTATGGTGCATACAAATCACCTGGGGAACTTGTTGGACTGCAGATTTGTATTCAGTAAGTCTCAGTCAGATACTACTCTTCCAACACGTTCCTGAGATGTCAATAGTGCTCTTCCGCTGAACCACATTGTGACTAGCAAAGCTATAATTTCCTTCAATGTAGCTACCTTTGCAGCTTAAAGCTGTTACCTGCAAATCGGGCTGACAATTATGTTTAAAAGCATAATAATGGGGCTGGTGATATAGCTCATTTGGTAGGGTGCTTGCCTCACATTCATTAAGGCCCTGGATTCAATCCCCAGCACCACCAAAAAGAAAAAGCAATCAATCCCCAGCACCACCAAAAAGAAAAATCAATGATAATAACAATAATCACTACATTAACTAATGCCTAAAAGGCTTAAACGTGAATACTGCTATGTGTCTTTTGGTCAGATAACAAGATATTAATGATTTAGTACACAACACATCACTTTTCCTGTCTGAATTCAAAACTAAGCTATTAAGATGTGGAAATCAAGATAGCACACCTAATGTTGATAAAGCTATTTTTAGAAGGTGCCTTAAATATGGGTCAAGTGAGCTTGCTAATGCTTCTCTGGATTGAATTATCTTTCTAAAATAATAAGCCAGACTCAGGGGCAGAGCCTGGGCCACAGGCTCACTGCAGGCCAAGAGCTTGTGAGAACATGCACTATGAACTCAGACCATCCCCCAAAGAGGGAGAGGGGCTGACCCCACACACCCAGAGCCTAGGAGGAGCCATTAAGGAGCCAGAGAGAAGAGTCAAAAGTGTACTTTGAGAAAACTCCCTCCACACAGAGTAAAGAAGACTATGACCCATCATGAGCCTGCATCCATGACCACCCCACTTGCAGGTGTTTCCCCAGGCTTTTGACTTGGGCGGTGTGGCTGAAGACCACTTGCCCACTCCACTGTTGAGACCACCCACTGTTTTTCTTCACCCAGTACCTTGTCTTAGAGTGTCCTCCACTGTCTCTTTACCTGGAGACAACTATGAACCCCACCAACCCACCATGAGCTATGTTCTCCTCACCCACCATCCCAGGGACCATCTGGTTGACTTCTCCCTAGCAGGCTTCCCACCTCTCCTCCTGCCAGATTTCCTTCTTTGATGAAGGAGATAGTTTACCACACTAGATTCAAGCCACTAAACCAATTTAGAGCTCAGTTCTCTTTTCTACATAACAAGGAAGTAACAGTAAATGGTTCCTACATGTTCCTTCCAACTCTGAAATTCCATAATCCAGTGATCATGGTTTTGCTGGATATCTAAGAAAAATAGAGCAGTTAGGTCTTAAAAACTTTTCTGGATTTTTTTTTAACTCATTGATAGACTGTTTAATCTAAATTAAACTGTTGCACAATGTCCCATACTCAAAACCAGTTGAATAATAATTCAACTATTTAAAACCGTGAAATTATTGTGGGCAGTTAGATTGTTTAGAGTTACATATGACTTTACTAAATAAAACAGCATTCAAGCCTGTTTGATTTAGAACTCCACTGTAGTAGTATGTTAAAAAACAAACAAAACAAAAAGCTTGAACAAGTCAATTATAATCACTTCTTTGATAATTTGTACACTAAATAGCCAGTTCCATTCTAATAGCATGCAGCTGGCTTTGTTTTTTAGTGCAAAAATGCTTAATCACAATGATTAATATGTTTACCAATGTAATTTATCTGTATTCATCCTTCAATCACTATTTTTTATCTAAATATGAATAGAGTTTCCAAAGATATGATTTTGATAAACATTGGGAGGCACATTCTTAGAATTCAACTTAAGTTTTAAGGGATACCTTTGTGTTTGATGCTTTGATGCAACCCTATAAGAGTTAATTGGGTTTTGTGTCAATTCCATATCTTTTCATTTCAGGTTGATTGATTGATTGGTTGATTTTTGTAGAACTCAGTTGAGTTTCCCCCAGAGAGGCTAAATACATGGTTTCAGAAACAGGAAGCTGATATTGTCTGATGACATCTTTTGGTGGAGTGGGAACTACAGTTCCTGCTGAGATTGTCAGAGCTCTGAGAAACCTGAAAGATCCTCTAGGAGTCCTGTGTTTTACAGATGAGGAAACCACGGCTAGAGAGTTTGAGTGACTTCCTCAACATTTCTCTGAGAAAGCTTCTTGATAATAGGACTAGAGAAGTGTTGTTTAAGAAAAATGGTAGTTGATAATGGGAGCAGTCAAGAATAACACGTTTCCATACATGAATGGGAGAATATGGAAATTGACTGATCTCATAGAGAGACATGAAAGGAATGGTAAATATGAACCAATCCAAATATTTTTAACAGAGAGGTCAAATTCTTGGTCCAGAGTCACACAGTCAATGTCAGAGAGAGGACTCAGAATCCAGCGTTTCTCACTCATAGTGCTTCATTTTTTTCCATTTCTAACTGTGAAAGCATCCCAAATAACCCCCTTTAATATAAAAAGAGAAGGGAGTATCTGCAGAATTCCAGAAGTATTAGAAGATGAAGCAGATAGAAGATCAATTTCCTCTCTGACAGTGATTTCCTGTAAGGAATTGAGATTATGAGAAATGTATTAAGTTAGGAGATAAAAGTGGCACCATATGAATAAGAAAATGGTTCTTACTCTCCAGTCGTTCATCCTTTTGTAGGGAGACACACAAACACTCTTTACTCCATTGACTGGTATTTATGAAAAGGGACAAATAAGTTAAAAAAAATGGACAAGAATTTAAGGAATACAGAATTTTTAAATGTTTATCATATATTAGATCCTTGTTAAAATCTATATTCTTAATAAAGTCTTTAGAATAAGGATGGAAAATAATTCTAATTAAGGATGTCTGTTTTAGAGAATCCTTTAAAATAGATTAGCTTAATTATGGAGAATTTATTTCTATGTATCAACATTTACAATTTGGCTTTTATTTCAGGCTTATACACAGATTTTTAGATGTGTAACCTATTTATACAAATAGATCTACAATTGTAGCTTTTTCTGAGCACTATCTAACCATTTTTATGTCTTGCTTCACCTAATATTGTGACTTTATATAATCATTACATTAATCATCATCTCATCTAAGGGGACAGCAAGTCCTAAAGAAGCTGAGAATGAAAGAATGTGCTCTCAAAATTGACAAAGCATGTAATGTATCCATTAAACTATGTGTTGGTGCACTCACTCAACCAACAAACATCACTGAAAAAATATGAGGAGTTAAATACCAGGCTAAAAAATGTACTAATAATAGCATTCAGACTCTACCAAGAAGAATTTATGAGAAACTGAAATAATAGACTGTGATATGTGATATGAGAAATATGATCAAGGAATGTAAAATTTGGATGGAAGTCAGAAAACACTCCTTTCCATTTTTTAAAGTGATAGATAAAAATGGTACATTTTAATGGGGTATCATGTCATGTTTAATTCCCGTTAAACATATCTATCTCTTCAATCATCTGTTTTTTTCTTCATGGTAGAGAATGCTTCCTAAAGGAAAGAACAAAATAGTTAAAATCTTGAGTGTGTTCTTCATCATGAGTGTGACTTCCAAGACCTGATGATTTGATTTCACCAATAAATATTTATTTAGTAACTTTGGACATCGTTATGCCATTAAGGAAAGTGAAGAAAACACTACATTTCCTGTTTTGGCTTTGGATTGTGAAGCATGCCACAGAACCGGAAACTGTTTTCCTCAGTCACTCTCCATTGCTCCACTTGACAAACTTCAACGCACAGTTGAGACTCATTGAAATTAAGTAATAACTATATAAATACTTATAAGTGCTGTTGGAAGTACTTAAAAATCCTGAAGAGCTCTTACAGAAGTCAAACATGTCCCCAGTCATTTTGTTTACACTATAAATTCACTTGGCAAACTATTTTCAGAGACAATCTGAGATAAACTTCAGATCAGCTTATGTGGAAACAATTACAAATGAATAAGACTGAATTTTGCAAGTTTTATTTTAATAGCACTTGATATATACCATTTTTATTCATCTTCGGTCTTGCATGCTGCACTTGAACCAAAACGTGAAATGTCATTGGTTTATTTTTATGTTTGGTCATAAATAATCTCTCTGAGACAGGGACCACCATGGGGACAAAGGGAAAGGCACTTCTGAGCCTTTGTTCATGGTCTGCCCCAGATCTCTGGAGGGGGTGGTGTGTGCCTCCCTTATTGATTACATTATTGAGGTCAGAGTGCCTTATATGCATTCTTTTGAACAGCTGCAGTAACTTATCTTTAGCAGAGGGCAAAAGGCTTGAGTTGAGTACACCTAAAGCCAATTAACATTCCCACCCATGCAAGTAACCAATAAAACTAGTTCCCTTCTTTCTTTCAGGGAGCCAGCCTAATTTGGGAGCTATCTCCCTTCCTAAATGGAAGCCCAGTAAAAGCCTCATCTCCACATTCACCTGCCTGACTGGATTTTGTTTCCATCTTCATCAGGTCTAAAGATTCCAGTGTCCAGAATCTTAACTTTTGGTTATTCAAAAACAGCCCTCCCTTTGAATTAAGAGTGGAAAAAGAAAAGAAAAGAAAAAAAAGAAAAGAAAAATCTCAGATGAAAGGGCCTTTAGAAAAAGACTAAAATATCAATAATTATTATCTTTTTGAGATCAGGGGTGATTTTACATTTTTGTTTTTGTATTTTCTAAGTGCTCTATGGTTAGCACGCCTTCCTTCTCTAAGAAAAATTGAAATAAGGTTAAAAAGACCTTAAAATAGCATTTTAGCAGGCTTAACCTTGTCAGCCTAGGATAAAATCAACCCAGTTGAGAACAACAACAACAAAAATTACATTTGTTTGGAGCTCAGATTGCACTCCAAAGGGTAAAGAATGTATCTCAGTGGTACAGCACTTGCCTAGCATGCATGAGGCCCTGTGCTCTAACCCCAATACTCAAGAATGAAACAGTAAAAATAAAAAAAGAGAGAGTGAACGATTACAACCCAGGAAAACAGATACAAGCAGTCTTGAAAAAGTGCTCTGAGGTTTTACAAAATGACCAGTATATTTATAGCTTAAACCACAAGGGGGTTGGTAATCACATAATTTGTTTGAATTATCTTTGGGGCTGGCAGAAGTAAAGCTGCTTTATGAAAAAGGGTTTGGGTGCAGTCTCAGGCTCTTTGTGGTTTGGTCAAAGGGTCCCTTACACAGAAAGTTAGCAGAAACTAACAATGTTTCTAAAGTCACTTGGCATCCGGAAGTGAGAAGTGACCACGTGCGCAGCCCAGATCAAAGGTCCATCTGAAGATGCTTGAGATCTGAAATCCCAACTCCACTCATTTTAAAGGACCTGAATCCGTACTGGAGTCGTGGCTCAGTGGTATTTTCCTGGCATGTGTGAGGCTCAGGGTTCAATCCTCAGCACCACATATAAATAAATAAAAGATCCATTAACACTAAAAAATATTTTAAAAAACAAAACAAAAAAAGTGACCTGAACCAACGCTGCTCCATTTTGATTTTTTTACTTAACAGTATTATAATAATAACAACAACAACAACAATAATAACAATCCTACTGGGGATTGAATCCAGGGGCACTTAAACACTGAGCCACATCCCCAGCCCTTTTAAAAATATTTTATTTAGAGGCAGGGTCTCGCTACGTTGCTGAGGCTGGCTTTGAATTCCCGATCCTCCTCCCTCAGCCTCCAGAGCCACTGGCATTACAGGGTAGCGCCACCACACTCAGTAAGAGCCTAAAATATTAATGTCAAGCGCATTCATACTTAAGGAGTAAAAACTTTTGTACATAGTTCAATGTGGTCTATATTTAATTTCAATCTCTTGATTACGTTGATTTCACACAGCCCCTGAGTCAAGTGTCTAAGACCAGAAACGAGGCGGGAGACTGAACCCCAAGCCTAGGAACAGAGCGGTGAGGTAGAGAGGGCAATAGGGGAGCTGAGCGTTAGTCTGAAAACTGAGCTAATGGACGCGGAGAGAGACGCCAGCGCGGAAGGGGCAGAAGCAAAGAGAAGCTGGGTCAGCTTCCCGGCAGAGCATGGCGTAAAGGGCAGCAGATACGGGCACAGATACTGGCTCTTCCGGGACAAGATGGGGAGGGTGATAGAGCTGCTTCTCTTCCTCGGCCCTGTGGCTGATGAGATTATTCTTTGATTGCTTTGCATATGCTCTTACCACTCAATCCATCAACTAAGGCAACCTGAAGATGGATCTGTTCCTTCCAATCTGAAGAAAGCCACTGGCATAGACATATAAACTGTATCCAATCAAATTAAAACAACAAAAGTCTATGATAGACAGCTGAGAAGGTAAATTTATTTTATTTTTTTAAATAATTTTCTATTTAATTTTATTTTTATTTCCTTAAATTGAGTCCTGGAAGAAAAATGGATAAGCCAGAAAAAGTAAAGATAGTTTAGGTACTGCCAAACAGTTTGTTATAGATTACTTTGATTACTATTATACTTTACTAATTTTGTACGATTTTTTCTATCTTAAATTCCTCATCCACGGGGGCTGAGGTTGTGGCTCAGCAGTACAGCACTTGCCTCATACACATGAAGCACTGGGTTCAATCCTCAGCACCACATAAAAATAAATAAATTAAATAAAGATGTTGTGTCCATCTACAACTAAAAAACATTAAAAAAAAAAAAAAAAATCCTCATCCTGGGGCTTTTCTATATCTGTTCCGTGTCTGTGTAACACTGTATTTTGGCCAACACAACTTCCCTTTGCAGATGTGTCTCCCTCACTGACTCCACTATAGAGAGAGTAAAATCTAGATTTTGACTCTCTACCCTTCCTTGTTGATATGAGAAATCAGTCTTCTGGTGCATTCTTCCCCAACTGCTGCCTCCTTCTTGCTGAACTGCCAGGAGATGCAATAGTCATTTTGAAACCAAAAGATGAAAACTGCACACTAGTACTGCTAGAGGCCAAATGGTTTACAGAGCCTGTAACATCTGTGACCTTTGGAGTCAGGCCAGGGTCAATTCCCATGGGTCTTCCAGTTACCCAAGTGAAAAGACCTTTTATCTGTTAAACTGTTTCTTATTGCTAAATACAGTTTTGACTAGTGCATTTGTTTTTTTCTTGAGAGATCATGACTTCTTTTATATTGTGGATTGTATTGTGACTATCTAAAATGTTTGTTGCAAATGTTTTCTCAGTTGTTTGTCCTTTAATTTGTTTAGATTTTTTAATGTACAGAATTATACATGTATAATGTATAAAAATGTTCCCATTTTTCCTATGATTTATTCACCTGAAAATTTAAGAAATGTAGCTGATAATGTTGAGTTATTGAAGGGACATCAATAAAACAGTCTATTGATTATCAAGCAGCAAACAGCAATGATACAAAAAACATTTTACATCCAAATAGCAAAATCTGTATTATAATAATGATGAAAATGGATTGAACTTCTAAAACTTTACCATTGAAAGAGGTTCTCAAACTGGTTAAATAAACACCTATATACAGTGTGTGGGTTTTATTAGGCAAAACTACATCAAGGAATTAAATTTGCAAAAAAAGGATTAACATCTAACAAAGTATAAAACAAAAAACCCTTCCTTGTTGATATGAGGAGAAATCAGGTCCTTCTGGTGCTATTCTTTCCCCCAACTGCTGCTCCTTCATTGCCTGAACTGCCAGGAGATGCAATAGTCATCTTTGACAAACCAAAAGATGAAAACTGCACACTTAGTACTGCTAGAGGCCAAATGGTTTACAGAGCCTGTACATTCATCTGTGACCTTTGGAGTCAGGCCAGGGTCAATTCCAACATGGGTCTTCCAGTTACACCAAGTGAAAAGACTCTTTTGAATCTGCTTAAACTGTTTCTTATTGACCTAAATACAGTTTTGACTAGTGCATTTGTTTTTTTCTTGAGAGATTCAGATGACTTCTTTACATTATATTGTGCGATTGTATTGTGACTATCTCAAAAATGTTTTGTTTTGCAAATGTTTTCTCAGTTGTTTGTCCTTTAATTTGTTTAGATTTTTTTTAATGTTACAGAATGATGTTACATGTATAATGTAAAAAAAATAAAAAAAATGTTCTCCCATTTTTCCTATGATTTATTCACCTGAAAATTTAAGAAATCGCTGTAGCTGATAATGTTGAGTTAATTGAAGGGAACATCAATAAAAACAGTCTATTGATTATCAAGCAGCAAACAGCCAATGATACAAAAAACATTTTACATCCATAATAGCAAAATCTGTATTATAATAATGATGAAAATGGATTGATACTTCTAAAACTTTTACCATATGAAAAGAGGTTCTCAAACTGGTTAAATAAACACCTATATACAGTGTGTGGGTTTTATTAGGCAAAACTACATCAAGGAATTAATAGTTTTGCAAAAAAAGGATTAACATCGAACAAAGTATAAAAAACAAAAAAGAAGCCCCAAATTATATTTTTATTGGTAAAGTTGAACGATGAATCATGTGATCTTTTATTCTTAAACATTATATAGGACCTTTTCAGAAGAAAATACAGATGTGTGAGGCGCTGGGTTCAATCCTCAGTTACACAACAGATATAAATAAACTGAATAAGAATAAATGTCCAAGAAGAAAATTACAGATAAACTGTGGTGAGCAAGTTGTAAATGTTGTTTACTCTTTGACAAACGGAAAATAAACTATAGATAAATATAAAATTACCAAGTTTATCATAATTCTCAATTTGTCAATCTCAATACTTACAAAATTATATTAGGCTGCTCTTTGCACTGTAATTCCAGTGGCTTAGGAAGCTGAGGCATGAGGACCATGAATTCAAAGCCAAGCCTCAGCAACTTAGCAAGGCCCTAAGCAATGTAGCAAGCAAAGCAATTCCCAACACATACCCTGTCTCTAAATAATAAAATATTTTTAAAAGGACTGGGGGATGTGGCTCTAGTTGTTAAGTGCCTCCCTGGATTCAATCCCTACTAGTATCAGGAAAAAAAAAAAAAATATATATATCTATATATACGTGTATCTATAGGGGTATATAATATAATCTATGTGTGTGTGATGTGTGTGTGTGTGTATGCTCTAAAACATACATACATTTTAGTATGCCTGAAAAATATTCATAATTTATATATTTTTGCCAAAAATAAGTTGGAAATAAGACAAAGTTTTAGGAGGTATTCTCTTAATATAAAGCAAAAAGAGAACTTAATTGTACAATTTTAATTTATAACCTTATTTAAAATTTAGTTTTTAAATTGTTTCAAGATTAATTTATTTTCACTCAAACATTTTTTTTTTTTTTTTTTTCTTTTTTTTTTTTTTTTTTTTTTTGGTACTGGGGATTGAACTCAGGGGCACCTTCGACCACTGGGTCACATCCCCAGCCCTTTTTTGTATTTTTATTAGAGACAGGGTCTCACTGAGTTGCTAAGTGCCTCGCCATTGCTGATGGCTGGCTTTGAACTCACGATCCTCCTGCCTCAGCCTCCCAAGTGTTAGGATTACAGGCATGCGCCGCACCATGCCTGGCTACTCAAACATTTTTTGAGTGGAAGAGTTTAAAACTCTACTGTATGTGTGTGTATGTGTGTGTGTGTGTGTTATACACATTATTTTTTCTGGCACTAGGGATTGTGTGTGTGTATATATTTATATTTATTTATAAACCTTTTGTCTATTATAAATAATGGTGCTATATGTAGGAACATTTGTGTTCAGGTCTTTTGTGGGTGAGCTTGTGTTGTTCAGTATTCTGGTGGGTATATATCTGATATTGGAATTTACAGGGTCATTATATTAACTATGTTTAATGTTTTGAGCGAAAGGCCAAACGTTTTTTTACAGAAAGTGATTGTACTGTTTTCCACTCCAACCAATAATGCATCAGGGTTCTGATTTTTCTACATCTTCCTAACACTTTGTTATCACCATTTTTTCTTTATTATATAGCTATCATAGTGGGTGTGAAACAGTTACACATTGTTTTATTTTCCATTTCTCTTAATGTACTAATGAGTGTTGAAGCTCTTATTATTTATTCTATTTATTTATTTATTTTTATTTATGTTATTTTTATTTTGAGACAGGGTCCTCACACGTAGGTGTTTTTACTAGAGTCTTGCTAAGAATTGTGAGGAGGATGGCTTCAAGAACCTGTGATGTCTCCTGCGCTCAGCTTCCTGAGCTCTAGAGATTGCCAACATGCATTCACTACTAATCATGGTTATGTTGAGGCTGTCTCTTTTTATTATATACTTATTGGTCATTGTATATTGCTTTTCCAGAGAATGCCAGATTCAAATCTTTGCCAGAGTTTTCTCTCCTAGGTCATTTTGTCTTTTTTTTTGCAGGTTCTGTTTGTATTGGATTTGTTTGTTGATGACCTTTATTGATTCGACTTATTTATTTATTATGTGTGTGGTGCTGGGGATTAGATCCCATCGCTTGCCCTCAACACGATTACTCAGAAGAGCATAGGTGTGTTTCTTAACAACTGTGGCATGCAAACCCTTAGGCCTAGGTTCATTTGTCTTTTTTTTTTTATTTTTTTTTGATTTTTGGTACGCGTGGGATTTGTAATCTTCAGCGGCACTTGACAACACTGGGCCACATCCCCAGCCCTTTTTTGTATTTTATTAGAGACAGGATCTCTACACTGAGTTGGTTATGTGCGCCTGCGCCACATTTGCTGAGGCTGGCTTTGGAACTCGCGATCCCTCCATGGGGCTGTCAGTCTTCCCAAAGTGCTTGGTGATTACTAGGGCATCGCGCCACTGTGCCAGGCCTTTTGTATCTTTTGTTTATTATTGAGTTTTGTTGAGGGTGATTTTTGTTGTTGTTTTTTCATGTATGTTGTTGAATTATTGAATCTGTCTTACTGTGTGCCAAAGATGCGATTTGCCAAATAGTTGTTCTCTCATAGTTCTGGATTTGGTCTTTTTCACTTGTCTGTCGTTAGTTATTCTCCGCAAAAGCATGGTAAATAAGCTGTGTTCAATTGAAGTTTTCATTTTATTATCTATGTTCATTTGAGTCTGTGTCACTTGGGCTTTTGGGTGTTGTAGCTAAGGAAAGGGCCTCCCCTAAACAAGGTCCCAGATATGTAACTCCTTTATTTCTTTTTTAATTCTTAGCATTTTTTACTATGGACCCATTTTGAAGCGTTAATTTTTAGTAGAGTGTTTAGTGTGTGGTAAAAATCCAGCTTCATTTTCTTGTTGAGCATGACGATACACCAGTTGTGTTCAGCCACCATCTCATGTGAAAAAAACTATTCTTTCCCTCATGTATTATTATGGACCTACTCTTGTGTCGAAAATAAAAAAAAGAAAAAGAAGAAAATAAAAAAATCAGTTGATAGGGGTTCAAGGAGTAGACGTTCAGTTGGTAATGAGCTGAAGACCTTAGGGTGCTTGAATGTCTCCGAGAGCCTGGAAAAGTAAAAAAAAAAAAAAAAAAATAAACAAAATAAAAACAAATTGATTCAAAAGTGTAAGAGTTTTTAATTCTGGATTCTTGTCGTTCGCATATTTGCAGTGTATAATCTATCCTTTACACCAGTAACAGTTACATATCTTGGACGTACTGTATTACCCTGTAGCACATTTGGAAAGGGTATGTGTGAGTTCTCCAAATTTGTGTTCCCTTTACAGATTGCCTTTAGTTATTCTGGGGTTTTTGCAGCCGTTACCATTATGAATTTTAGGATCAGCTTGCCAATGTTCTGCAAAAAGGCATGTTGGGATTTTGATAGAGACTGTTGATAACTGCAGATCAATTTGTGAAGTATTACCTTCTTTTAACAATACTAACATCTCTTTCAGTCCATGAGCACAGGAAGTTTTTCATTTATTTAGATCTTTCCTTTAATTTCTTTCAATGATGTTTTATAGTGTTTTGATGTATAAATCTTCATACTTCTTTTGTTTTAAATGTATTCCTAAAGTTTGTTATTCTGCTTGATGCTATTGTAAATAGATATCGTTGTCTTTTATTTGGTATTTTTATTATGATTTCATTCACTAGTTGTTTATAGTCTAGCTAAATTGCTTTGAGGGATGGCTTCAAACCTGTGATTCTCCTGCCTCAGCTTCTTATTGGTCATTTATATATCTTTTCCAGAGAAATGTCCATTCAAATCCTTTGCCCATTTTTACTTAGGTCATTTGTCTTTTTTTGTTTGTTTGTTTGTTTGTTTGTTGATGGACCTTTATTTTACTTATTTATTTATATGTGGTGCTGAGGATAGAACCCAGTGCCTCACACATACTAGGCAAGTGTTCTAACACTGTGCCACAACCCTAGCCTAGGTCATTTGTCTTTTTTTTTTTTTTTTTTTTTTTTTTTTGGTACCCGGGGATTGAACTCAGCGGCACTAGACCACTGGGCCACATCCCCAGCCCTTTTTTGTATTTTATTAGAGACAGGATCTCACTGAGTTGTTAAGTGCCTCGCCATTGCTGAGGCTGGCTTTGAACTCGCGATCCTCCTGGCTCAGCCTCCCAAAGTGCTGGGATTACAGGCATGCGCCACTGTGCCAGGCTTTGTCTTTTATTATTGAGTTTTGAGGGTGATTTTGTTGTTGTTTTTCATGTATTCTGAATATAATCCCCTTACCAAAGATACGATTTGCAAATAGTTTCTCTCATATTCTGGATTGTCTTTTCACTTTCTGATAGTATTCTCCAAAGCAGAAAAGCGTGTTCAATGAAGTTTATTTTATCTATTTCATGTGTCTGTGTCACTTGGGCTTTTGGTGTTGTAGCTAAGAAAGCCTCCCTAAACCAAGGTCACAGATATTTACTCCTATCTTTTTAATTCTCACATTTTTTACTATGACCCATTTTGAGTTAATTTTTATTTTAGTGTGTGGTAAACATCCAGCTTCATTCTTTTGCAGAATACCCAGTTGTCTCAGCACCATTCATTGAAAAAACTATTCTTTCCCTCTTGATCTATTTGGACACTCTTGTCAAAAAAAAAAAAAAAAAAAAAAAAAAAATCAGTTGATGGGGTTCAGAGTATAGCTCAGTGGAATGAGCAAGACCCAGGGTTTAATCTCCAGCCTGAAAAAAAAAAAAAAAAAAAAAAAAAAAAAAATCAATTGATCAAAAGTGTAAGAGTTTATTTCTGGATTCTTAGTTCCATTCTGTATATCTATCCTTACACCAGTAACATACTATCTTGACTACTGTTACCCTGTAGCACATTTGGAAATTGGTATGTGTGAGTTCTCCAAATTTGTTTCCCCCTTTACAGATTGCCTTAGTTATTCTGGGTTTTTTGCACTTCCATATGAATTTTAGGATCAGCTTGCCAATTTCTGCAAAAAGGCTGCTGGGATTTTGATAGAGACTGTTGAAACTGCAGATCAATTTGTGAAGTATTACCTTCTTAACAATACTAAATCTTTCAGTCCATGAGCACAGGAAGTTTTTCATTTATTTAGATCTTCTTTAATTTCTTTCAATGATGTTTTATAGTGTTTGATGTATAAATCTTATACTTCTTTTGTTAAATGTATTCCTAAGTTTGTTATTCTGCTTGATGCTATTGTAAATAGAATCGTTTTCTTTATTTTATTTTTAATATGATTCATCACTAGTGTATAGAAAGAGCTGTTTTTTATATATTGATATTGTGTTCTGCTACCTTGCTAAACTTATTTACCAGTTTAATAGTTTGTGTGTATGTGGCATGGGTGGGGAATTCCTTAGAATTTGCTGTCTGTAAGATCATGTCACCTGTGAATAAAGAAAATTTAATTTATGTTCCAACCTGAATGCCTTGAATTTGTCTAGCTGCCCTCACTAATACCTCCTGTACAGTATTGAATACAAATGGCAAAAGCAAACATCCGTGTGTTGTTCTGATCTAAGTGAGAATTCTTTCAGTCCTTTGCCATTAAATATGATGTTAGATGTGAATTTTCATAGATGTTCTGTATCAGGTTATAAATGTTTCCTTCTCTATGTAGTTTATTGAACACTTTTTATCATGAGGAAATTGGGCTTGATCAAATGCCTTTTCTGCCTTGATTAGATGATCATGTTTTTTGTCCTTTACACTTGGTCATTATATATAATCCCTTCTATATATTTCTAGTTTGATGGCATTTTGTTGAGGATATTTATATTTATAAGGGATATTGGTCTATAATTTTTTTAGGTTTTTTTGTTTTTTCAGTATTGGGGATTGAACCCAGGGGCACTCTCCCGCAGAGCTATACCCTTTACGTCTTCACCACTCTCCCCTCCCCACTCCACCCCACCCCATCTACCATTTAATTTTTTTTTTTTTTTTTTTTGTACTGAGGATTGAACCCAGGGGCTCTTAACCATTAAGCCTCATTCCTAACCCATATATATATATATATATATATTGTTGTTGTTGTTTGTTTTGGTACTAGGGATTGAACTCAGGGGCACTCAACCACTGGACCACATCCCCAGCCCTTTTTTGTATTTTATTAGAGACAGGGTCTCACTGAGTTACCAAGTGCCTTGCCATTGCTGAGGCTGGCTTTGAACTCGCGATCCTCCTGCCTCAGCCTCCCAAGTGCTGGGATTACAAGTGTGCGCCACCGCGCCCAGCCTCTTTTTTTATATTTTATTTAGAGACAGGGTCTCATTAAGTTGCTTAGGGCCTTGCTAAATTGCTGAGGCTGGCTTTGAACTCATGATCCTCCTACCTCAGCCTTCTGAGCCACTGGGATTATAGGCATGTGCCACCATGTCCAGCTTAATTTTTATTTTGATGCAGGGTCTCACCAAGTTGCTAAGACTGGCCTTGAAGTTGGGATCCTTTTTCCTCAAATTCCCTAGTAGCTTGGATTACAGGCATGCACCACCACAACCAGCTCTTATAATATCTTTTTTATTTCCTTCTGGTTTTGGTATCAAGGTAATACTGACTTCATAGAATAATTTAGGAATTGCTCCTTCTGTCACTTTTTCTTCATACATTTAAAGATCTTTTGTTAGTTGCATATATGTTAATAATTGTTATAACTTTCTGATGGATTAAACATTTATTATCATAAAATATCCCCATTTATCTTTAGTCACATTTATTGTTTTTCAGTCTACTTAGCCACTGTAGTTCTAAATGGGTTATCATTTGCAGGATATATCATTTTTTCATTATTTTATTTCAACCTGTTTGTTCCTTTGGATCTAAAGTATTTCTCTTATACTGTCTTATAGACAGCATATAGTTTGATCATTGATCTTTTTTTTTTTTTAATCTATTCTGGGGCTGGGATTGTGACTCAGTGGTAGAGTGCTTGCCTAGCACATGTGAGGCACTGAGTCCGATTCTCAGCACTACATAAAAATAAATAAACAAAATAAAAATATTGTGTACATATATAACTAAAAATAGTTATAACAAATAAATAAAATAAAGGTATTGTGTCCGTCTATAACCATATATATATAGCATATATATAATATATATGTATGATTTTTTTTTTTTTTTTTTTTTTTTTTTTTTTTTTTTTTTTTTTTGTGGTACTGGGGATTGAACTCAGGGGCACTCGACCACTGGGTCACATCCCCAGCCCTTTTTTGTATTTTATTAGAGACAGGGTCTCACTGAGTTGCTAAGTGCCTCGCCATTGCTGAGGCTGGCTTTGAACTCGCGATCCTCCTGGCTCAGCCTCCCAAAGTGCTGGGATTACAGGCGTGCGCCACCGCGCCCGGCACATGTATGAATTTTTGAAAAGTCTATTCTGTAAGTCATTGCTTTTAACAGGAGTATTTAGCAAATATTTATAATTATTGCTTTATGCAGTAATATTTTAAAATAAAATAAAAACTAGTTAAGCCAGGCGCGGTGGCGCACGCCTGTAATCCTAGCACTTTGGGAGGCTGAGGCAGGAGGATCGCGAGTTCAAAGCCAGCCTCAGCAATGGCGAGGCACTTAGCAACTCAGTGAAACCCTGTCTCTAAATAAAATTACAAAAAAGGGCTGGGGATGTGGCCCAGTGGTCGAGTGCCCCTGAGTTCAATCCCCAGTACCACAAAAAAAAAAAAAAAAAAAAAAAACCTAGTTAAAACGACAAAAATACATATGTACTGTTTTTATGTTAACCTACTTATTTACCTTTACTAGTAAGTTTACAAAATTTGATGGGGGTCCCAAAGTGAAACTAGCTTTTCACTTGTTTCTCCAAACTTCTTCTTTGACTTGGGCTAGAACCTCAAATTTCCTTACTTGCATATGGTCCATTGATAAATGTTAAAATATATATTATGTATGTGTGTGTGTGTGTGTGTGTGTGTGTGTGTGTGCTTAATAACTTTTGCAATTATTTTTAGTTGGAAGGTCAGTCAAGGATTCCAGGTTCTTCATATTGTTAAAAGCGAAATGAAACTTTGATTCTTTAATCATAATTGAGAACTTTCAGGAAACAGATATAGAGATTAATCAAACGGTTTTCTTCAACTCCTCTTATTCTCTATGCCAAGAAAATATTCAATAATATTATAATTATATTCATACTCATTTTAACCCTCTATGGGGAGATAAATGTTTTCAAGTATTTAAGCAGTTGTGAACACTGATTTGCACAATTTTTATAGCAGTTAAAAAGAAATTTAATCCCTCCACTTAAAAACCAACATTGCTGGGCTTGGTGACACACACCTGTAATCCACACCTGTAATCCCAGCGGCTCAGGAAGCTGAGGAGGAAGATAGTGAGTTCAAAGCCAGCTTCAGCAACTTAGCGAGTCTATAAACAACTTAGTGAGACCCTGTCTCAAAATAAAATATAAAAAGGGCTGGGGCCGGGTGCGGTGGCGCACACCTGTAATCCCAGCACTTGGGAGGCTGAGGCAGGAGGATCGCGAGTTCAAAGCCAGCCTCAGCAATGGCGAGGCACTTGGTAACTCAGTGAGACCCTGTCTCTAATAAAACACAAAAAGGGCTGGGGAATGGCCCAGGGTTCAAGTGCCCCTGAGTTCAATCCCCAGTACAAAAAAAAGGGGGGGGGGGCTGGGGATGTGGTTCAGTGGTGTAGTTCCCCTGGGTTCAATCCCCAGTAATCCCAACCCCCCCCCCAAAAAAAAAAAAACATTAAAACAGAAAATAAAGATAGCTTCTAAACCAAGGGAGATTACTTATACAATGTTACCTATCCATTGTAAGAATGTATTTAATTTACCTTTCTGGGAAAGATGCATAGCAATCATAGAAAACTTTCTACTTGGATGTAGTTTGTTGATTTCTATGCCTCCCTTACCAAGAGAGGAGAACAAACAGTAAATGACAGGAGGCTTTTTTTGTCTTATAATCGAAAATTGACTAAGGGTGCCTCAGAAGAGCTGGACAAAACAGACATTAGGACAAACACTATCTCATTCTTACTGTTCCTTTGAATGTTAACTATTACCTTTCATCTTATCATAGTAAGACCTGAGGTCAATCTTTGAGATATAGTTAATATGACAGACTTTAATATATCATGACATTCCATTCCATTAAATCTTGCTTTAGACTTAGAATCCTTGATGGTACAGAATTCAAGAAGTCACTAGTAACTGACTAGAGTTGGAGAATAAAGGGGAATGTGTTTGTCTCCCTTGTTATGAGAGCCTTTCGGGTCAGCCTTCTTGGGTAAAGCTATTCTTCTCTGCACCCAGACTTGGTCATCACAGTTCTAAATCAGTGTTGGAAGCCAAAGTCACAGACTTAAAAGGTGTTACTTGTTTTGGCTTTGTTCTCAATGTACAGTTTGTTTTTGTTTTTGGTTGGTTGGTTGGTTGGTTGGTTGGTTAGTTGGTTTTGTGGTTTTGGGTTTTTTGTTTGCTTGTTTGTTTGGATGAAGAGTTTTACTAGGTTACTCAGCCTGGCCTCCAAGTTGTGATCCTCCTGCCTCAGCCTTCTGAGTGCCTCAGCACCACTCATATTTTTTCAGGTTGGAAGCAGTTGGTCCAAGAGCAACTGGGTGTTCGTGGGTCATTTGAAAAAACACAATCTTAATTTTGCCCAATCTCCACTATAGAGAAAAAGTAAATGAACAGAGGAGAAGAGAATAGAAAGCAGAATAAAGAGCAAAAGGATAACTAAAATATTAATCAAGAGAAAAAGAATTAATGTATGAATTTTTAACATCTTTGGCTAGTTCTTTTAAGAGACTAAGACACTAGATAAATTTCTATAAATAAATAGCTACAAGAAAACCCTTAAAAGTGAATGGTCTGGGCTGGGGTTGTGGCTCAGTGGCAGAGCGCTCGCCTAGCACGTGCGTGGCCTGGGTTCGATCCTCAGCACCACGTAAAAATAAAGGCATTGTGTACAACTAAAACAAATAAATAAATATTTTTTTAAAAAAAAAGTGAATGGTCATCAATGTTCTATATGCAAACAAATCCTACACCAAACAGTTTCATAAGCGAGCGCATTTGAAAATATTCAAACATGATTGATTGCTTTGATCAATCAAAGGAGAAATTTTATATAATCATTGTTATACATGATGAACATTCATTTGATAAAATTTTATTTACATTCCTGACAGTATGTTCCCCTGGCTTTCTATTTTGAAGTTTTTCAAATTTAGAGAAAAGTTGAAGGAATAGTACAATATGTACCCACATGTTGTTCACATAAATCCATAAGTTGTTGTAATATTTTGTCACATTTGCTTTCCCTTTCTAGTATATGATAGATGGATGTAAATAAGCATATGTAGAAATGCGCATTTTGTATTTGTTGAATTATTTGAAATTCAGTTGCAGACAAAGTGACCCTTTACCTCTAAAGTGTGTGGCAGAAGAACAAGGACTTTTCTGACAAAACCACAATATATTACCATGCTTAAAATAAATTAACAATAATTCCATAAAACTGTTTAATAACCAGTTCATATTAAAATTTTCCCAAAATTGCTTTTATAGGTGTTATTGCTTTTTTATTTACCCAGTTTAGGGCCAGTTAAGGTTCAGGTTTTATATTTGGTTATTTCCTAAGTGTTTCCTAATCCACCAAAAACCTATCTTCTTCCCCTGATTCAGCAATTGCTATCTCAAGCCACTAGCCAACATCATATAGACAGATTAAGGATTTAAGAGTAAATAGTACATTCATAAATGCTAAAAGAATTATAGGTCAATAGGAAAATTCCATGAAACCTTGAATTGGGGAAGGGTTTACTAATTAAAACCAGAAAGCTAGAGAAAGAAAAATACTGAAATATTTGACTATTATACAATTGTTTATTATTATATGCAAATAAAAGTACCTGTGTGGCTAAAAAGGCTATGAGCAGTGATTAAAGACAAATGGTGACCCTGAATCAATTAATCATGGCCAAGGAAACAGAGCCACATGATACAACCCTGACCTATGGTGACCTGCATCCCCAAGAAAATGTGCAAGGTCGGATAAAAGAGATTCCATAAGCGCAGCAGCTGTCCCAGGAGCTGTCTACTGTAAACGCTGTAGGGACTGTGGATGTTGCCAGATTCTGGCAGTATGTTGAATATCATTCTTAACTTTGATATTGATTGATATGTTTTCATACTTTCTTTCATTTTTAGTTTGTTTATTTTTGTTGTTGTTTGGTAGGAAATCCCAAAATTGGATTTTTGGCATCTGCTTTTGGCCCAGTTTAAAAACAAAGGCATAGCTGGGCTTGGTGGTGCAGGCCTGTAATCCCAGTGCTCGAGAGGCTGAGGCAGGAGGATCTTGAGTTCAGAGCCAGCAATTTATTGAGGCCCTGAGCAACTCAGTGAGACCTGGTCTCTAAGTAAAATATGAAAAGGTCTGGGGATGTAGCTCAGTGGTTAAGCACCCTGGGTTTCAATCCCTGTGCCAAAAAAAAAAAAAAAAAAAAGCATAATAATTTTATATTGATCAAAGTTATACACATAAGCATATATCATAAAATACATCAAATGCACTGTTGCTGTTATTATTTTGAATAAGTAATTTTCTGTTAGTGCAATTAAGATCAAGGAAAATAAGTTTTTAAATTACCTTCGTTTACTTATTCTTTGATGTGTACTTTTATTTTTTACTTGTGTGTACACACTAAGGATCAAACCCAGAACTTCACATGTTGGGAAAGCACTCCATCACTGAGCTACACCCCAGCCCTGCTCTACCTTTCTTTATGTAGATTTAGGTTGCTGACCTAGATCACTTTCCTTCTCTGTGAAGAACTTATTTTAACATTTCTCACAAGACAGCATGTCTACTGGCACCAAGTTTCCTCAATTATTGTTTTTCCAAGTGCAGGTTTTGGACATGGTTTGTTCTACAACAGTTCGTGTGTTGGAAGTTTGGTCCAGTGTGTCAATACTAAGAGGAGGCAGGGCCTTTAAGGGATGAGGCCTAGTGGGAAGTCCTCAGGTCATTGGGGGTGCTGCCCTCAGAAGTGATTATGTAGTTCTTATATGACTCTTCTGTTACTTCTTAGGAGAGTTGTTATAAAGGTACAAGGCTGGCCACTCCCATCTCTCTAGCTTCCTGTTTGGGCACATGATCTCTCACTCTCACCTTTCACAAGTGCGCCCACCTCTCACAGGTGCTTCCACCATAATGTCATCCATTATGAAGTCCTCATGAGAGCTGAGCCAATGCTGGTTCCATGTCCTTAAACCTCTAGAACTGTGAGTTGAATAAATCTCTTTTCCTTGCGTATTACTCAGTCTCAGGTATTATGATATTGGAAAACAGACTAATATGAGAAAGACTTTATTCCTTCTACACTTTTGAAGGTTAATTTTATGGGATACAGACTTCTAACTTGGTGATTTTTTTTTTCTCTCAACATTTTATAAATATTTCACTCCACATCTTTTTGCTTACACGGTTTCTGAAGAGAAGTTGAATGCAGTTCCTAACTTTGTTCTCCTGTGGAGAAGGCATTTCTTCTTCTGGTTTCTTTCAAGAATTATTTTGTGTCTTTGATTTTCTAAAGTTTGAAAATGATCTGTCTGGGTGTGTGTGTGTGTGTGTGTGTGTGTGTTTGGGGGGTGCACGTATCCTGCTTGAGCTTCCTGAATCTCTGGTTTGGTATCTGACATCAATTTTGGGAATTTTTCAGTCAATATTATTTAAAACATTTCTTCCTTCCCGTTATACATACACATACCTTTTGTAGTTATCCTACAGTTCTTGGATCTCTGTTCTGTTTTTTCAGTATTTTTCTCTTTGTTTTTCAGTTTTGGAAGTTTCTATTGTCATATCCTCAAGTTGCAAGATTCTTTCCTCAGGCATATCCAGTCTATAATGATGAAGTCATTTCAATAAAGTCATTCTTTATTTCTGTTATAGCATTTTTTGAATTTTTTTTTTTAGTTATAGATGGACACAATACCTTTATTTTATTTGTTTGTTTTTTTATGTGGTGCCAGGAATCAAATCCAGTGCCTCAGGCATACTAGGCAAGTGCTCTACCAGGCCCCTGTTATGGCTTTTTTTTGTACCCGGGATTGAACTCAGGGGCACTTGACCACTGGGCCACATCCCCAGCCCTTTTTGTATTTTATTAGAGACAGGGTCTCTCTGAGTTGCTAAATGCCTCGCCATTGCTGAGGATGGCTTTGAACTGGTGATCCTCCTGCCTCAGCCTCCCAAGTGCTGGGATTACAGGCATGTGCCACTGTGCCCGGCTTGTTATGGCATTTTTTATCCTTAGTATTTCTTTTCATTTTTTTCTTAGAATTTCCATATCTCTGTTTACATTATCCATCTATCATTTTTCCAAGATAATACATGCACAGAGGTATTGACACTGATTCTTGCTCCACAAGCTCCCTTTGGCATAATGTAATTTGACCCTGAATTTAGAGATTCCTTTACCTTCTACAAACATAATATGATGCTCCACTTTTCAATAATTTCCAGGATATCTTTTCCAAGAATAATGAGAGAATTTTTTTTCACTACAACTAGGAAACCAGTGATACTAAATATATATTTTATAAAATGAAGCTAAATATAGAATGCCAAGCTATTTATAGACTTCAGTTGAATTAATTTTATATACCACTAAAATGTACAGCTGTGCACAGTGGTGCATGCCTGTAATCCCAGCAGCTCGGGAGGCTGAGGTAGGAGAATCACAAATTCAAAAGCCTGTCTCATCAAATTATTGAGACCCTAAGCAGTTTAGTGAGACCCTGTCTCTAAATTTAAAAAATATATAAAAAGGGCTGGGGATATGGCTCTGTGATTGAATGCCCCTGAGTTTAAAAAAAAAAAAAAAAGAAGTGCAGCTGCATCCATTCTTTCTTGCCATTTTTTCCATGGATTATACTGCAATTCCACATTCTGTTGTTGACTGCCTGAAATAAGTTACAAATCATGATAAAAGGGATCGTTGATGGAGGGTTGTATGTGTATTTATTTCTGTTTTTATTATTAAATGTATTAATATTTTAGGCTTGCTGGATTTTGAAGTAATTTTAAGGTGTTCTATGTAAAAACCTTAAGCCTGTGAAGGTAAAGAGGTGACACTTTGCTGTGATGGAAAAGACCATAGAAAACTTTGAGAAACATACTTTTATCCCCATTACCCCAGCCAAAGGTGAACTGTGGCTAACATTCTTCATCTGCCAGCATCTCTCCACCGATGTGACTCCTGTCTTCTTTGCATTATGCCCTTCCTCCCTGCGGGTGATCTTTAATTATCTGGAGGCACAACTCCTGGCAACAGCTCTGCTTTTGATTAGCTATGCCTGTCACAAGACTTTATGTTTTTGGTTTTCCTCAACTGTACAAATATGAGATCAACTAACATCTGTTCCAGCCATAAAATTAAATCCTCTTCACTTATATTCTCTTATAATCTGTAAAGTATTGAAATACTTAGGAATTCCTTACTGCCACTGCAATAGTTGAATTAGTCTTTTTTTTTTTTTTTTTTTTTTTTTTTTTTTTTTTTTTGTCTATCCTGGATTCCCATCCATTCCTGGCCAGCTTTAATTAAGTCTTCCTTGAAAAATATGAGGAAACTATGAAATGTAGTGATTTACCGATGATATAGAAGATTATGAGAAAAGTAGAAAGGTGGTATTGAATGTGTGGTTCAGTTGATTGTCTTTATGGAAGTTGCCTTATAATAAAAATAGTATCTCTAAGAGTGTCTCAAAAAAGGATGTGACCTATGGTACTATATCATCTCCCTGTTATTAAAAAAGGGACATATATTTAACTTTTATGATATTAACCAGTGTCTCCAGCTACCTTAAAATTGATCAATAATTTCTTAAGAGCACAGAAAGCATGATATAGAAAAATATTTACTACCAGAATGGATTAATCAGTGTGTCTAGTTATTCCAGTAGTCATCAGAAACAATATGTTTTATCTATTATTTATCTTTTATAGAGTTGTTAAAAAGTAAAACAGACACATTACAAAATTTCAAACCACAAAAAAAGATATTTATTGAGAAATAAATTTTATTACTACCCCTGATACTCAGTATATTGCCCCTGAAGCATCTGCTGATATCAGTTTCTTAGTTATCAGAAAACGTTTTATGTATATATGTGTGCATACACATGTGTGCACTGGTGTTGGAGTTTAAATTCATACATCAAGACTCACAAATGGCTGGGTGCATGGTACACCCCTGTAATCCCAGGATCTCGGGAAGCTGAGGCAGGAGGATCATAAGTTCCAAACCAGCCTCAGCAAATTAGTGAGGCCCTAGTAAAGTATAAAAAAGGGCTGGGGATGTGGCTCAGTGGTTAAGCACCTCTGGGTTTAATCTGCCGTGCCAAAAATAAGACTCACAAATTCATTACAATGTAACTATTTATTTAAAATAGGTCTCGTTTTCTTCTGGAATCCTCATTCCTGCTGATTTGAGGGGACAAATTCTTGACCACTGAAAGTCACAGTCTGGTCCAGTTTAGAGCAGTCTCTTGGTTACTTGCTCAGCCCTTCAAATTTTCTCCCAGCTTCCTCCTGTCCTCAAATGTGTTTGATGCTGGCAGCAGCGTGCACATCACTGTGGCAGAGCGGAGGGGTGTCTGGCTCACATGGTGTCCTTATCTGCTGACTCACAAGTGTAGCTCTTCTTCCCTGGTCCTTGTGAACAAAATTGTCTTCTCTGTTTCTCAGGTGCAAATGTCGCCAGCTGATGTGGTTTGTGAGCTAGACTTTCTAGGCACTGACTGCACCCTTTGATTGCTCTTTGGAAGATCAACCACATTCCCTGCCTGCCAACCCTCTCACCTTCCTCAAACATCCACAATTTCTGGCGTGATCCTCAATCCCTGAGACTCTGGTCTTCCTTCCTTTCTTCCTCCTTTCCTTCTTTCCTTCCTTTTCTCTAGCTAATCTATTTGGTTATCATATATCTACCAATCTATCTACCTATCCCTCTCCCAGATGTCAGCTCTTGAAAGTCTCCAAGTCCTCTAGTTTGGGTTCAAACTAGTAACCAGGTTCATCTTACCTTTAAAGACTAAACAAATATCGATTCATACTTTAGACCCACTTTAGATGGCATACCCCATATCCTTCCCAATATCCCTGGGAAGTCTCTATGGGACCTGTTTATTGTTTCCACTAAATTCTTTCTCTCTACTTTATATTTTACCTGAAGGGTAATTTGTTGCTCCTTTGAAACAGTTTGTCACTCCGACAGACAAAACCCCAAAACAGTTGCCATTGAAATAAGCTGACTTAAAGCTGTGTTTGAATGTGTTGCCAAAGTTTTCTGGCAGTGAAAGAGGTGCTTACAATTGCAGCATACAAGAAAACAAACAATCTCTTAAAATCAAATAGTAAGACTTTAATGTAGCATAATGGTAGAGCAAGTACTCTGAGCCAGACTGCTCAGGTTCAAACACCAGTACCATCACTTACAAGCCATGACCTTGGTGTTGGGAGAGGCAGTCTGTCCTGGCCCCAAGCATCTCTGCCCATCTTTACTGAGTGTGCCAAAACACAACACCTTGCCATCCTCTGACCTCGAGATGTTTCTCTAGCTAATCACATAACAATTAAGTTGGCCAAAGCACCTCCAGCATGTCTCCCTGGAAACTCACTCCTTGGGAGGGAAACTGGCCTATTTACTGCTTGCTATAAAAAGTGCTGAGCCCGGGGCTGGGATTGTGGCTCAGAGGTAGAGCGCTTGCCTAGCACGTGCACGGCCCAGGTTCGATCCTCGGCACCACATAAAAATAAACACATTGTGTACAACTAAAGCAAATAAATAAACATTACAAAACAAAAAAGTGCTGAGCCCTTGACCCTAGGTTTTTTTTTTTCTTCTTTTTTTAAAATATTTATTTATTTCCTTTAGTTATACACAATGCTTTTTTTTATTTTACGTGGTGCTGAGGATCAAACCCAGGCCACGCACGTGCTAGACGAGTGTTCTACTGCTGAGCCACAACCCCAGCCCTTTTTTTCTTTTTAATTCTAATTTGTTATATATGACAGTAGAATATGATTCAATTCAAATTACACATATAGACCATAATTTTTCATATTTCTGATTGTACACAAAATCCTAGGTTCTTGATATGTGGCACAGCTCACTATGTGAGTAACTGCCAGCTGGGACCTTTACTGGGATGGGATTTAGGGGCAGGAGAACCAAAATTAACAAGCTGAAATTCCCACTGTGTGCCATGCTGTGAGTAGTAAACTGTCTGACTCTAACCCATTGAGTCTCTTATCTACTTTTGTACCCATGAAATTGTAGTAAGCCAACCTGTTTGCTGGCTCAGTATTCTCATTTGCAGTCTCCTTAACCTTCAACATTTTCTGCCCCAGTTTCCACATTAAAAATAGAGGTGTCAACAATAATACGTACCTCTCAGTGTTGTGAGAATCAAATAAACTACATAAGTTAAGCACCTTGAACAGGGCCTGGCATATAATTATGTCTAAATTAATGCCATGTTGCTTGATTCCATTTTCTCTTATGTTTCTGGCTTCTTAGGTTGTCTGCTAAACTTTAAATTCTACTTTCATTTCACAGTGAAATTTACTTTGTCACTGAATATGGTCACATTTTGCATTGCACATCATTCTGCCATCTTTCTTGACTTCCTTCTCTCCTCTAGTTGATAACTTCCTTCCTCCTCCTCCTTTGTGGGTCTGTTATGGTTTGGATGTGAAGTGTCCCCCAAAAGCTCATGTGTATGACAAATTCAAGATGGTTCAGAGGAAAAATGATTGGTTGTAAGAGTCTTAACCCAATCAGTGAATTAATCCCCTGATAAGGATTAACTGAATGGTAACTAAAGTGGTAGGGTGTGGCTGGAGGAGGTGGGAATTAGGACATGGCTTTGGTGTATATATTTTGTATCTGGAGAGTGGAGTCTCTCTCTCTCTGCTTCCTGATCACCTTGATGTGAGCTGCTTCCCTCTGCCACATTCTCCCACCATGATGTTCAGCCTCACCTCGAGCACTGTGGAATGGAGCCACCCTTCTATGAACTAAGACCTCTGAAACCATGAGCCCTCGAATAAATTCTTCTTCTTCTATAATTGTTCTGGTCTAATCATTAAACCACAGCAGCAAAAAATTTGACTAAAACATGGTCCAAACAAATTTCTCCCATTCTCTTTTATGTAGTTGTGTAAGACCAGCTTTTATAATATAACATGTGCTTAAGAACTTAGTCTTCATCTTCAGGCAACTTAAGGATTTTCTTTCAATTGAAATTTTCCGCCAGATGGAATTCTTATAAATAAAAGTTTCTTCATCACCTACTAAAATTAATTGTTCAGTGACTATTTTGTTCTTGTAGTGAGTTAATATTTTGGTATGCAACTATTTTTTCATTCATCTTATCTCCTTTTTCCCACCATTCAAGAAATAATGAGGTTTTGGAAATAAGAGTACAGATAAGATAGAGATCAAACTATTAAATCTTTAATAGAAAAAAAAAACTCTTAAAAATCATGCTAGAAGTACTGGGGATATAGCTCAGTTGGTAAAGTGCTTGCTTTGCATGCACAAGGCCCTGGGTTCAATCCCCAGCAGCACACACACACACACACACACACACACACACAAAATCATGCTAAAGGGGCTGTGGCTGTAGCTCCCTGGCAAAGTGCTTGCCTAGCATGCATGAAGCTCTAGGTTCAATCCTCAGCACCACATAAAAATAAACAAATAAAATAAAGGCATTCTGTCCATCTACAACTACAAAAAAAAATTATTTTTAATCATGCAAGAAAGTCCATAGAAAAGAAAAAGTTCTGAAAAATCATCACGTTCATTTACAAGAGCCAGGTACTTAAAAGAGCGACTTGTTTTTTAAATTCCTGAAGATCTGACTTGAACTAGAGCCAAGACCTGAAGGACCAAGTACCCAATATTTTTACGATAAGGGAAGAGCGTGATGTCTTAAGAGCCGTGTCTGCTCATGAGGAGATAAGAACTTGACCAGCGGGCAGGAAAGTGAGGAGCAGGGGGACTAGAGCGGAGCCCAGTGCTCTCACTTCTCCTGAGGCCAAGTCTCTTCAGGGAGGCAGAATTAACTCAGAAATTTGAGAAATTCCAGAGCGAAAAAACCATCGACAGGTTTCCCTGACAGCTGAGCCACAGAGAAGCCCTGTGTCCCCTCAGCCCTGGGGCAGCCATGATGAGGCCTGGGTTGGAAATGAGGGCCTGAAAAGCCCTCCAAGTCGCTTACACCCCAGTGTGGTGCAAGGAAAGGAGCCAGACTCCCGAGGATCCCAGAGGTTGGACAAGCTGAGTGTACCAGACACATCCTTGTGATTAAGACAGGGAAGAGATGGAATTTAGACCTGATAACTGGGGGTTGTGGCAGCATTCAACAGGAATGAGAGCAACTGAAGGAAAACGTTACCAAGGTCAGGGATGTTCCAAAGTCACACATACCACCCATATGCCCATCCCTGATGCCACAATATCACACAAGTCTCCCTTGAACTCAGAGGCCATCCAGCCACAGAAGAACAAGAACAGTAGGACTAGAGAGCTAACTTGAATTAACAAGTGGTTATTCTCTCTTTTTTTTTTTTTTAATATTTATGTATTTGCTTTAGTTGTACACAATGCATTGGTCTTTACGTGGTGCTGAGGATCGAACCTGGGTCGCGCACATGCTAGGCAAGCGCTCTACCGCTGAGCCACAACCCCAGCCCCCGACAAGTGGTTATTCTTTTTTTTTGTACTGGGGATTGAACTCAGGGGCACTCGACCACTGGGCCACATCCCCAGCCCTTTTTTGTATTTTATTTAGAGACAGGGTCTCACTGAGTTGCTAAGTGCCTCACCATTGCTGAGGCTGGCTTTGAACTCGTGATCCTCCTACCTCAGCCTCCCAGGTGCTGGGATTACAGGTGTGCGCCACCACGCCCGGCCGAGTGGTTATTCTTAAGTGACTGTTTTAAACTGAGAATTATAAAGTTATCTTATCAGAAAACAAGTGAAAATAGAAGCTCAGGTCCTGTGCTGGGCTTAGTTGTAGAGAAACTGCTCAAGTTTTTATGTGAGCAATTTTGTGATAATGCAAGGTTTGTACTTCTTAATTGCCAGAGTTACCTGGCAATATTTAGTAAAATTAAAATGCACGGGCTGGGATTGTGGCTCAGCGGTAGAGCGCTTGCCTACCATGCGCGGCCCGGGTTCGATCCTCAGCACCACGTAAAAATAGATGCATTGTGTACAACTAAAGCAAATAAATAAATATTTAAAATAAAATAAAATGCACAAACACAGCCAGGCGCAGCGGTGCATGCCTGAAATCTGAGTGGTTTAGGAGGCTGAGGGAGGAAGATCTTGAGTTCAAAGCCAGCCTCAGCAAAAGCAAGGCACTAAGCAACTCAGTGTTTAAATAAAATACAAAATAGGGCTGGGGATGTGGTTCAGCGGATACCCAGATGCAACCACTGAGCCACAGCCCCAGCCCTATTTTGTATTTTATTTAGAGATAGGGTCTCACTGAATTGTTTAGTGCCTCGCTTTTGATGAGGCTGGCTTTGAACTCGCTATCCTCTTGCCTCAGCCTCCAGAGCCGCTAGGATTATAGATGTGCATCATCACACCTGGCCCAGGAATCTTTTAACAGTAAAAGACCCAGTATGCAAAGAGATGTACAATGATTTTTGTTTTAACAATATTTGAAAAAAAGCAAAATAACTTAATGTCCATATGTAGAGGGTGGGATGGATGAAGAACTGTATATCCATAGCCTGATATATTATATAATAGTTTCATGTATGTTATTAAATTAAAAAGTAGATTGTAGTGATTATATATATTTTCTCATTTTTTTAAAAATGGGGGTTACATATGTTAATATAAAAATGTGAAAAGGTACATCCAACTCTGAATATTTGTTCTTAGTGGGTGATATTGGAAGGAGGTGGGGGAGACAACTAACTTTTTGTTTGTACACTTCAATAATATCTGACTTGAAACAGCATGTTCTAATCTCTTAACAGCTTTAAGCAACAAAATAAGATGTGAAAAGAAAAAGAATGATATGAGAATAAAAAACCCTTGTGTTTTAATAGAGGTTCCAAGAACAATTTGCTTAATGCTGTACCATTCTGCTCTGGTTTCTTGTTGGTCAGTGCACATCATGAAGCTCAGGATATGTCTTTGAGGTTTCAGAGTCAAAAAGGATAAATCAGAGATTCGTGAAGAAGAGGTATTTTGGAGAAAGAGCACTAGACATGAATAAATTTGCATGTAGACTTTAGTATATTTTCCATTAAGTGATTGAAAGTAAGAAGCACAAGAATAAATGTTGGAAAATTGTTTTAAAGTTTTGTATTCCAACATTTCTGATCTACTTAAACCAGACTAATTTTTGAGGTGATAAAAAGCAGTGGGAGGTGGTGGTCTCCTTGATTTTGTGTCCAACCAAGAAGTCTAATTTTTCTGGTAAAATATTAGCAATTCACAGGAACCTCTTGGCTTGGAACAGGATAAAATGCTGTGTATATTTGATCTAGCAGAGGACTTGGTACACCTGGGCTCCTTCTTAGTGATGAAACCATTCCAGAATACATTTGGCTCACTTCAAGAACTGAGGATGCAGAACAAATGACCTACGTAATGCCTAATCCCTTGCACCCCAACTTCCAGGCAGTGTTTTGAATCAGTCCAGATGATTCAGCCCAGATCACCCATAAGCTCCTGCCCATCGCCATGATCCTGTCTCCCTACAGAAACGAGTGCAGGTTCAAAATTGGGTGGAAGTGTTTTCTGCAAGGTGCTTTGGCCTTTTTCTGCCTAAATTAGGTAATTCAGGCACCATTCCCTCCCCGCCCCCCAGTGTCCTGGCAAGAAACTCTAACTCCTACAAGAATGAAAAGCCAAAGAAAGCCAAACCCTTCCTCAAAAAGAAGCTCAACACCAAAACTCTGTGGGAGAGAGAGAAATGAAGCAATCGCCCTGAGCATGCAGGGAGTGGGGGGTTGTGACTCAGCATGCCACCAAGAGAGGAGCTGTCCTTCTGGAGAAGTTAGGGTTCATACCCCCAAGGGGTTGGGTGGAGAGGAAAAGAGAAAGCACACTCACCAAGAAAAATACATGAATGCTTGTACTGAAATATCATGCTGTGCATCATAAATATCTATAATTATTGTCTATTAATAAAAAATGTTAAAGATGAGAATGTTTAAGATGAGAATGTTAATTATCCTGATTGGATCATTACAAACCTTGTATACAAGTATCAAATTGTCACGCTGTACCCCACAAATTTGTACAATTAAAATAATGATTAATTTTTAAAATACTCCAAGCACATGTAAAAAATGAAATAAAAATATGTGGTCCGGCACGCAAAAATGGAAATTCTTTCTGCCATCTTCCTAGTCTTTCCTAAGAAATTCTGGCTCCTATGTCTATGCCTGCTTGAACGCGGTGAGAAACAAAACTCCCAGCAGGTGGCAGCACTAGACAACTAGAGTAAAGGCGCTGGCAATACAAACCCATCTAGCCGACTTTGCAGTGTAACTTCAGTGGAATTTCATTTCCCTATTAGTGAATAACTCTGGGATATCCATGGAAGCAATTTGTATTCCCTGCACTAACCAAAGTGGCTGGCACATGCTGAGTGTATTTACTGAATGAATGAAAAATTTTGACAATTTACCTAAACTAGAAAAAAGTCATGGTTTGAAATAGTTACATTATCCTCTTTTTACCTGATCATTACTATTGCTGTCTTATTAAGTTTTGGTGCAAATAATACTTATCCTTTTGCCAACCTACATTCTTTTTTTTTTTTTTTTTTTTGTGGTACCGGGGATTGAACTCAGGGGCACTTGACCACTGGGCCACATCCCCAGCCCTTTTTAGTGTTTTTATTAGAGACAGGGTCTCACTGAGTTGCTAAGTGCCTCACCATTGCTGAGGCTGGCTTTGAACTCGCGATCCTCCTGCCTCAGCCTCCCAAAGTGCTGGGATTACAGGCGTGCGCCACCGCGCCCGGCTCAACCTACATTCTTATGCCCTATTAAATTCTTCCAATCTCTTTGAAAACTTTTGAAAAATTGTGGGTTGTTTTAAAAGGAAGAGGAGGAGAAAGAGGAGGAAGAAGGGATGGAAGAGGAAGAATATGAAGAGGAGGGGCGGGGATTGTGGCTCAGTGGTAGAGCACTTGCCTAGCACGTGTGCGGCCCAGGTTCAATCCTCAGCACCACCTAAAAATAAAGGCATTGTGTACAACTAAAGAAAATAAATAAATTAAAAAAAAGAAGAAGAAGAAGAATAGGAGGAGGGGGGAAGGAGGGAGAGGAGGAGAAGGAGAGGGAGGAGGGGAGGAGGGAAGGAAGAACTAGGATCCTGGTGTGTGGTTCACACCTGTAATCCTAGCGACTAAGGAGACTAAGGAAGGAGAATTGAAAATTGAGGACAGCTTCAGCAACTTAGCCAGACCCAGTCTCAAAATAAAAAATTAAAAATGGGAGGGCTAGGAATGTGGCTCAGTGGTAAATGCTTGCCTCAAGTGCAGGAAGCCCTGGGTCGGATCCCCAGCACCACAAAAAGAAGGAAAAAGGGCTAGAATGTAATTCAGTGAGTGGTAAAGCAACACGGGTTCAATCCCCATTACCAAAATTAATTAACTAATTAATGAATTTTAAAAGAAACTAAGCTTTATAAACACAATAGTCAATTCTGGGTTTAAAAGAAATCATCTACTTTTGGACCTTCATAAGGAAGGCCTACATGAATAAATGATTGTTCTTTGATTACTTGTTTTTTTTAAACAATACCTCGTTTGCAGATTGTACTAATTTGAAATTCTACTCTTAAAAAATATTTTATTTCATGGGCACTCACTGCAATACACCCTTGTGCAGTGACTTGTGCTTTTTAAAAGAACCCTTGCTTAATAATTTCAGGTGACAGAAATAAAAGGAAAGACTAAATAAACTAAAATACAGTGAGACCCCACTCTGCAGCAGGCACTGAATATCTTAGATTTGATTGATGGGTTTCTATCATGCCAAAATAATTCTCATTTGCTTAACCAGGTACACAAATGCCACGTTGGGTGCTAAAATAAGACTTTCCATCTCTACCTGTCAGAATAAGTGAGGAGTAGCCAAACTTTCCCTAAAAGTCAATGGCAAGACCTTGGCTAAGAAAATAATGGCGACCAGCAACACTGAGTTGGAGCACAAGAAGCAATGTATGCACATACTTTGAGTTCTTTGAAGGCAGGGGTGTTATAGATTTTCGGATCTCTGGCACCACACCCAGTGTTTGACATTTTTCAAGTCCTCAATAAATATTTATTGAACATTTGGAGACTATCAAGACATCTCACTGAACAATGGTACTTGAATCAGAGCCATGTTCTCAGCAGAAGAAAATAATAAGAGGGCAGATCATGGGAGCCATCATTCAGCAGACTCATAAGAATGGGCCCAGACCCAAAAAATTAGATAGCGTTATCTGGAAATGGTGACACCCTCAATTATCTCTTTCATCTTAGGAACTCCTGTCCTCACCCCATTCAACTTCATTACACCTGACCACCTTAATGCTGCTTTTACTGCTTACTTGGTTTTGAATTCAACTTTTCCAAATTTAAAGAACCCATTTGAGTTCTTTATTTTTTTTTAATAGGGGGAATTTTTCTGATTCATCATTAGCCTCCCTAACTGTATCCTAAAAGCAGTTATCTTAAATGTTGCTGATCCCCTGTATCAGATTTAATTGCTACTCACCTCTCATTCTGCATGCTATCCTCAGGCATCTCATCCCCACCCATACTTTCTACACCAATAACTCCAGATCTTTACCAGTAATTTGGATTTGCCTTCTGAATTCCACTTCCATACACATAGCCAATTGCCAGTGAGACATCTCAACCTGGATGTACTACAAAGCTCCCTTAAGTATATTCTATCAAATATCAAATTTAGAAGCTCTGACTTAAGATGGATAAACTTTGGTATATATACACAATGGAACACTACTCAGCACTAAAAGAGAATAAAATCATGGCATTTACAGGTAAATGGATGGAATTGGAGAAAATAATGCTAAGTGAAGTTAGCCAATCCCCCAAAACCAAAGGTCGAATGATCTCTTTGATATGAAGATACTAATTTATAAAGGCAAGAGAGAGGGAATGAAAGGAATGAAAGAGCTTTAAATAGAACAAAGATGGGGTAGGGAGTGGAGGGGACAAGGGGATAGGAATAATGGCAGACTAAGTTATCCATGATTACCCTAAATACATGTATGAAGACACAATTGTTGTAAAAAATACTTTATATAAAACCAGCAACTTGAAAAATTGTGCTCTTTGTATGTAATATGAAATGAAATGTACTCTGCAAACGTGTATAACAAATTAGAATTTAAAAAAAAAAGATGGTAGATTAGCACATTCATGCATCTTTTTTTCCAAAAGCCACATTAAAATCATAGTAAAGACATAAAAATATATGGACACCCCCAACCCAACAAAGAGAATAATAGGACAGGAGTTACCCAAGGAGAGGAGAGTCCAGGAAAGTTCTGGAAGTGGAAAGATAGATGAAGAGAGATGACTGATGATCAGGGCCGAGGAAGCAACAGTCCAGCACAGCTGAAGAAAGGAACCACAGCTGAAAAGGAAGTTAGTCTGCCTAGAATAAGCTCAGAAACACTCTCAACTTGGAGGCCCCAAATTCTACACAAGGTAAGAGGGAAAAAACAAGCAAATGACCAACTTCAGCATCTTCAGAAGTATGAAGAGTAACACTGACTCCATAAAACCAGAGACAGGTAAAGGGTCTGAACGGCCATCATTTCCTATTTCTCCACAAACCTGCTTCTGTGCCTGTACCTCCCATCTCGGTGAATGCCACCAGCGTCCATCCAATTTCCCAGGCCAGAAGCTGAAGGTGATCCTTTATTCTTCCCTTCCTATGCCTTGCTCAATAAACCAAGGTTGGTTCTATCTTCTAAATATTTCCTTCCTGTTTCCCCTCACCTCTCCTTCCCCACAGCCACTGACATTTACAGACTTGATCATGTCTTTCCTGGAATCTAGCAATAACTTTATCTCTGTTTTCTCTACCTCTAGGATGGAGCCTTCCCCAGCCCTGGTCCAGGATCCTAATCCACCCAGCACCCAGCATACAGCCCTTCAGTCAGTGAGTGCTTGATAGTCATGAGTGAGGCCTGACTGTGTTCTTTATATCCCATCAATACTGGCTTACTTCCAGTTCTTCCTAAAAGGCTCCTTTTTAAAATATGTGCAGATCTCCCTCCCTGGAACCCCCATTCTTCTTATTGACAAGGAAACTGCTTGCAGGCTCAGCTTCCCTGAGGAAGTTCCCTAACATCCCTGGCAGATGTGGGTGTCTGGTCCTCATGTGCACTGTGTGGGGCTCATTTCCCTCAACTGCAGCACTTCTGTATTAAATTGTATGATTCCTGTTTCCCCAGTCCAGACTGCAGGCTCGTTGGGGGCAGAAACCAACCCTTTTAGCTTTGGATCCTTGCACACATGTCATAGAGATGAATGATCAGAATCCTAGACTCAACTCAGGGGTGCTTACCCACTGAGCCACATCCCTGGCCCTTTGAAAATTTTTTAAATTTTTTATTTTGAGCAGGGTCTCACCAAGTTGCTCAGGGCTTCGCTAAATGTCTGAAACTGGCTTTGAACTTGCAGTCTTCCTGCCTCAGCCTCCTAGTTTTTTTGTTTTTTGTGGGGTTTTTTTTGTTTTATTTTGTTTTTTAAAAAAAAACATTTATTTATTTACTTTAGTTGTACACAATGCATTTATTTTTACGTGGTGCTGAGGATCGAACCCAGGCGGCGTATGTGCTAGGCGAGCACTCTACCACTGAACCACAATCCCAGCCCCTCAGCCTCCTAGTTTTGACAGCAGAAGGAAACTCAAGAAATTATCTATATAGTCCCTGCCTTTAGGCCAAAGAAGTGTGATCATCCCCATGTTATTGGTCAATGCAACTGAAATGCAGAGATGCAGTGACTTATTTAAGGTTGCGATGGTGCAGTATAAAAGTTTGTATGTGTGATGGGGCAGAGTCAGAGAGGGTGGTGACCATAACTAAAATCCTGTTCTCCTGCTTCTTATACCTTGCCACATTATGACAGGTCTTACTAATCAATTGCCATTTGCTAAAGAAACTCAAGTTG
The DNA here is from genome assembly GCA_025594165.1 of Tamias sibiricus. Classification (NCBI taxonomy): domain Eukaryota; kingdom Metazoa; phylum Chordata; class Mammalia; order Rodentia; family Sciuridae; genus Tamias; species Tamias sibiricus. The sequence continues at coordinate 76,277,317 of CM046661.1, forward strand.
AAAAGATAAAATATAAACAAAAGAAATTATTGCCCAAACTCATAATGGAATTACTTCCTTTCAAATAATGACAATTATCTTCTGATATTTTTAAACCCAGGAATGTTCAAAGCCAGGAGCATATTCTCTTTCAGAGTATGTAGTTGTCCTGGGGTATTCACAGGGGATTGATTCCAGGAAGCCCCTGGGGCTGGTTCCCAAATCTAAGGATGGTCAAGTACTTATCTACAATGGCAGGGAGAGGGGGAAGCCTTGAGATTGAACTCAAGGGCGCTCAACCACTGAGCCACATCTTCAGCCCTATTTTGTATTTTATTTAAAGACAGGGTCTCACTGAGTTGCTTAGCACCTCACAGTTGCTGAGGCTGGCTTTGAACTTGTACTCCTACTGTCTCAGCCTCCCCGAGCCACTGGGATTATAGGCATGCGCCATTGCGCCCAGGTGGATAAGACTTTTTATTTAAACAAACTAATAAGCAAATGTTTTCATGAGCTACCAAATTTAGCTCATCCTCTTATTCTTTTATTGCATCTTGTGGAATGTGTCACATATGGCACAGGGGCCACACAATACCAGTAAAGCTGGCCAGCCAAAGCTCTTCCAGCCTCCAATGCAATCCAGCCTCACCTAGCCCTTCCTGTTCTTGAGAGTTTGCAAGGTTCCTCCTCTTTGGGAAAAGATCTGTGTCTTCTGCTTCTTTTGTATGTCCTATGTCCTTTGGCACCCTCTCAAACTGCAGTGATCATAACAGGCACTCAAGAGGTAACTTGTTGACTTGATAAAGAAGATAAGAGGGAAATTGCAGAACATACAGTAATTTACACTTTCTGACCCATTTCCTTCTCTTGGATATTGTCATTTGATAGCTGCTTCTGCAACCACTTTTCTATTTTGTCCTTTTAGGCCCAAAGTTCAAATAATGTGAGTTTCCTAGGTTCTGCCTTCCATTCTCTTCTCTTTGCATTCATTCTCCCTGAACAATTTTATCCATTTAGCATCATCATAACCAATATGCTAAGGGTTCCTAAATCTGAAGTTCTAAGCAAATTCTCCTCAGAGCTAAAAACCCTGATTTCAAAGGATTACATGGATAGCCTGATACCACTTTAAAAATAAAATGTATAAAATAAAATCTGGCACTTTACCCAAACCCATTTCTCTGTCCATTAAAGGTATCACCATCCTCCCAAATACTATGACCCAGAGCCCCAGTCATGATTCAGACTGTCCTACTGTGCCACCTTCCGGATAGCAGAGATGGCTCCTCAACTCATAAGGAGTCACCTGTGGCTGTGGCTGTGGCTGTGAACACCTTATCTTGCTCCCAACTATGTCTTTCTGGTGGGATGTCCCCAAAACAGAACCTCATTGCCAGATCCAGGGACTGGTCCAAAGGGTGGATATGAATGACCCAGCTCAGGTGAAGACCCCATTTTTTTTTTTTTTCAGTCCCTCAGCTAGAAAAATATGAGTCCTGAACCAAATATGTCCAGGATACTCAAGTATGGACAAGGTCTCTTCATAGTAGAAAAGAATAAAGGCCACATTCAGGAACAGGATATGGAAGAAGAAGAATATCTGAGTCCCTGATTCAATTATCTGTTCCTGGCTCTATTTTAGTCATTTTCAAAGTTAGGTTAGTAATCTAACTTGGCAAATAATTCCCCCCTCCCTTCTTTTTTCCATTTTGGATAAATCAAGTTGGGTTTCCATTCATTACGAAGTCCTGTATTCACTACAGGCCTCCCTTTCCTCTGAACAAATAGGAAAAGATTTATATTATAGTTATTTTCATACATCTTATTTTCATTTTAGACTATAAAGTTCCTTGGGGACAGGAACTCTTCTGTATTAATTATTAATACCAAACAATATATGGTAAGTTTTACCAAACATCTGATCTAGATATGACCCATAACAGACTTGGGGTGTACCCCAGTGGTAGAGCCCTTGCCTTATAAGCACCAAGCCCTAGATTTGATTCCCAGCACTGGTGGTTGAGGGGGGAGGCGGGTGTGGGAGAGAAATAGATATGACATGTACATTTGGAAAGAGAGTTTTTTTATCCTCTTAATCATTTTGAATTTTAATTCAGTATTGAAATTAATGTTTACTATGAAATTTGTGAGACATTTATTATGAAAATCTATGTGCTGACTACATTGTCTGTTATACCATTCTTGTGAATTTCCTCTTTAAGTTCCAGTTCATCATAAATTCTATAAGAAAATTGAATGCGCCAGGCACAGTGTAATCCCAACACTTGGGAGGCTGAGGCAGGAGGATCTCGAGTTCAAAGGCAGCCTCAGCAATGGCGAGGTACTTAGCAACTCAGTGAGACCCTGTCTCTCAATAAAATACAAAAAAGGGCTGGGGATGTGGTCCAGTGGTCAAGTGCCCCTGAGTTCAATCCCTGATACCACAAAAAAAAAAAAGAGAGAGAGAGAGAGAGAGAGAAAGAAAGAAAGAAAGAAAGAAAGAAAGAAAAAAGAAAGAAAGAAAGAAAGAAAGAAAGAAAGAAAGAAAATTGAATGCATGGGTCTCATTAAGAATAAAACATCTTCCCATCTTTCTGTTTTCCTTCCTTCTCTTCCCTTTCCTTTGTATCTCCCTCCCTCTTCCTTTTTTCTCTTTGTCCTTTCCCTCCTTCCACCCTTTCTTTTTTCCTTTCTTCTTTCTTAGAGACAATCAAAATGCAAGCTGTGGCTTGGGTGTAATTACAGGTGCCAAACCCATGTCAGCTCTTATTTACAAACACTTTGCAGAGTCAGCAGTACCTCTCCTCCTGATGCATGCAGACTGCACCCAAACCAGTTTGAGTCATGTTACTTGTATGCCATTAAAATGGGGCATCTGATAACATCTGCTCCCTTCTCTGGTTCAAATCATGAATGGAACTCCTCTCCCTTCCCTTAGTCACCAGCTTTTGAATATTTACCATCTGTGACAGTACAAAGAAAAGGATTTTGAACTCTAAGCAGCCTATAGTTGAAGTGAGGATGCTACAAAGGAAGAAAACTCAGTGGAGCCCCACTAAGGATGACTTCTGAGAGTGGGAGTGATTACCAAGGGTGAGCAGGAAGAGGAATGATAAGGAATGACCAAAAGCTACAAAGAAACCCAAGACAGCTAATAGTAGTTTATAGACGAACAGGAAGGGAAGAAACTGTGGTGTGCATTTCACATAGTAGGTATTCAACCGTCCTTTGTTCAAGAATTTGAACAGTGTTAAAAATAAAGGACTTGGGCTAGGGATATAGCTCAGTTGGTAGAGTGCTTGCCTTGCATGCACAAAGCCCTGGGTTCAATCCCCAGCACTACAAAAAAAAAAAAAAAAAAAAAAAAAAAAAAAAAAAATAAATAAATAAATAAATAAAGGACTTGTTTTCTTAAAATTGAAAATCAATAAGAAAAACTATTCCTTTGAGAGGGCCATGGTAATTTGAAGGCCATAGAATGGCTTGGTTAAATGGTTTGACTAAAACTTTGTTAAATCCTTATGTGCATGCAACTCTACATAAACTAGGATTTAGAGAGTCCTTGGTTCTAGGTATTTATAGTCTGAACCAACATTGAAATTTTTGTAAATGACTCACATCAAGAACATCAAGTTTGAGACAACCAAACCCTGTTTTTTCAACCAACAGAGGCATTCAGCTAGCCCCAGTTTCGCTAGGTTAGCATAGTTAATCAGAATTGAAGCAAACCTGATCAACTGGAATATGAGGCCTGCTCCTGACTGGCCAAGATAGGCAGATGTTAATTGTATGGCCTAAGAACATGTAGGCAAATTATCCAATACAGAACCAAACTGTTGTAGTTTGAAGCAGGAATTGCCTCAGATTTTCAGTCAAAACAACCTGAGTTTGATTCTTGGAGCAAATCATTTGATTGATTTATGATTCGGTTTCCTGGGCTCTTAACCAAAATACATTATTTCTCTTCCTGTGAAACATTAGGTAAAAGAAAAGTTGCAAGGACTAAATGAGATGTCTGTGAAAGTAACTTATAGTCTGCAGAATATTATATAAATGTAAGGTATTATGAGTTTTTGGTTGTGGACTTATTAACAAGTAATATGTTAACCTTATGCTTAAGAAAATGATTTCTATTACTAGGCTTTGTGAGTAGAGAAGTCATGTATAATATGAATATAGACAGGTGAGCCCTCCACCAACTCAATATTAATTCAAATTCTTTTTTTTTTTTTTTTTTTTTTTTTTTTTTTTTAGGTTATGGTCAAATTCTTATTGAAGTCATACCATGTGCTAGGAGTGTTTTAAGTACTGGATATACAATAGTAAACAGAACAGAAAAATTTCTCTATCCTTATGGACAGGATATAGATAATAAACAAACCAGTAGAACACACAAAAAAGCTACAAAAATTTACTTGGGTAAAATTTGGGGGGATATTCTTCTGAAGTTAATGTCACACGATATGTTTCACAAAAGTCACAAAAAATACAGAAGATAGTGAAACTAACTGTACACACAATTGATAAACACTGATCTGAGAAAATCCTAAATTATCAAGCAACAGTGATGTCCAAATTCTTCCACTCTGTCTCCCAAGATCCTGCTCACAAGAACTTCAGCTGGTTAAGAACTGAGAATCAGCAGGCTGGACAGAGGATGGGAGCCACCAGTTCTTGTAACTACAAGTGCTGGAAGCAGAATGATCCCTCAAAAAGCAACTGTACCTGTCTAAACCTGGTGTGAGATTCCTAAGGTCCTGATGATGCAGGGCTGTACTTCCACTCCATCTGGCAAAATTGGGGTTAACAGTGAACACAGCTGGGCCGCCTGGTGGTGAATGTATCCCATGGGTTCTGCACAGAGGTCATCTTTCCCTAAATGAATGGGAGCCTGAGGGGGAGGCACTTGCTAGACTAGCCTTGCTGCCTGTAATATGGACAGACACAGTGGCAGAATGAACCTGGAGTCCCTTCCAAAGTTGGAAAAGTTTGGTTATAAATGAAAAGAAAGGATAGTCGTTGACAGCAAAAGAATGAATAAATGGGTTATGAATTGAGGAAAATCCTCAAAAGAGGCTCAGAGCAAGAAATGGCATTGTGTCGGCTGAATTATTCCAGATGCCTGGAAGGTGAAGGTCTGTGTCTGCTGAGAACCACTCCGGCTTTTAGAACCTGACAAGATGGAATGGACCCAGCAAACCTGAGTGGCCTCTCCCTGGGGGACATATTCATTCCGTATGGGGGTGGTTCAGACTTTTAGTTATTACCAATGGGATTCCAATGATGTGTCAGTGTCCTTGGTTGTATCCCTTTTGAATGTAAGGGATCCAATTTCAAAGATTGGAAGTAGGCTGACTGTGTGATATTGTGAAATGAGTGTTTGGTCTTCTCCACTTCCTGGCATAGAATTCCTAAATTCCTAAAGATCTTGATGGTCTCCTTAAATTTTCAATGACTCCCCATTTCACTTTGAATAAGTTAGGATAATAAAAATAGCATATATGTGGCATATACTGTACGCCAGGGACTACCCTAGGAGCATTTTCTATATTCAACCCTACACAGCAGATTCTGTTATTATGCTCTATTTCCCAGATGAGAAACTGAGGTGCTGCAACTCTATCTGTTCAAGAGTCCTGTCTTACCTGGCTTCCCCAGAAAGCAGAGGCTGCAATGAATTCAGATGCACCATTCCTTCATTAGCACAGTCTCAGAAATGCAGGCCTGAGCCAGGCAAGGAAGGACAGCTGACACAGAGTGGCACATTATCAAGATGCACCACTGCATGGTATCAGGTACCCTGACAGTATTATTTTGCAGAATAAAATCCAAACATCTTAGCATGTCCTACATTGTGCTACATGATTTCACCCCTGCCATCTGTCCAACTCCATCTTGCACCATCCCTGACTCACTAAACTCTAGGCATGTTGTTCTTTCAGTTCCTTAATAATATCTCATCCTCTCCTGCCACAGGACCTTAGCACATGTTAGTCACTCTACACAAATATTTTTTCTTCCTCTTTGTCTGGCAAACACTTTTTTTTATCTTTTAGCCACAGTTCAGGTGTTACCTTCTAAGAAGGCCTTCCTGTAAAGACAGGGAATGAACCCAGGGATGCTTTATCACTGAGCTACATCCCCAACCCCCACACAAATACTTTTTTTTTTTTTTTTTTTTTTTTTTTTTTTTTTTAACGACAAGATTTCACTAAGTTGCTTAGGGCTTTGCTAAATTGCTGAAGCTGGCCTTGAACTTGCAATCCTCCTGCATCAGCCTCAGTGACTTGGATTACAGGCGTGTGCCTCTGCACCCGGCTTGAAGGCCATTCTTTATGAAGAGAATTTCCACCTTATAATTCTTCTTCTCAACTCCCCTGTGTTTCTTGGACAATACAAATCATATTTGAGAGGGATTTTGTTAATTTATTTGATAACTTATTTTTTGTTGTTCTCTTTGATAGAACATAAGCCTACTGGGGCAAAGGCAATGTCTACCGTTTTCACCATTGTATCCTCAGCATGGAGCATAGTGCCCTATCTAAGGAGATGCTTAATAAATATTTGTACAATAGATGAAGGGCTCTTATATGAGAAATGGATTTTAATGTGATGTTGTTCACACCATTGTTCAAAGTAGAAACACTATCAAGTTACTGAGTGGACAAAAAAGAGGTCCTAGTAAGTGAAGATAAGAGAGTGGAAGGAAATGAGATGGATGGTCTGTCTCTCTCTAGCTTCCATCCAGTGCTTGGAGTCCTTGAACTATGGAGGATTTCTTTGAGGAAGTACAAAGGAAACAGGAAGGAAGCTGGAGTAGGAATTTCTCAGGAAGTTCCAAAGAGGAAATGTAGAGAATCTGATAACAGCATATGATAAGAAGTTCTTTAAAGCAGGGGGGTTTTTTTTTATTTTTTAAAATTTGTTTTAATTAGTTATACATGACAGTGGAATGCATTTATGCACTGTGACATATTATACATAGATGGGATATAATTTCTCATTTTTCTAAGTATACATGTTGCAGAATTATATTGGTCATGTAGTCAACATACATACGTACAGTAATAATGTCTATTTCATTCCACTATCTTTCCCATCCATGAATCTCTAAATGAGTTATAAAAACTCAGGAACCTCACAAAATTTTATAAAAAGTCAATTCTACATACACACATGCAATTTTCTTGGCAATAGTCTCTCTTGTATTTGAAGAAGAACCCACAGCCTTCATATGGTTTGTAAACACCAATTGATTGCAGCAACTTACAGATGATCTACATTCACTGCCACTATTTTCAAATAAGGAAATCGAGGCCCAAAGATGATATAAGACCTGCTAAAATCCAAGCAAAGTAAATTAGGTGACAATATGGTCCAGGATCCAGGTCTGTGAATTCCCACTCCAGTGTTCTTTGCTATACTTCAGTGCCTTCGTGAAATTGTCATAAAATACTATGTGAAAAAAAGAGAAAATCTTAATTTTTTGAAAGGAAGTAGAGAAAATCCAAACTGATTATTAAGAGTAAATGCAGTATGGGGCTGGGGTTGTGGCTCAGCGGTAGAGCGCTTGCCCTAGCATGTGCAAGGCACTGGGTTCTATCCACATAAATAAGTAAATAAAATAAAGGTATTTAAAAAAAGTAAATGCAATAGAATCATAAAGTTAGAAAGGCCTGGACAGGTCCACTGGACCATTCTCCAATCTCAGGTGAAAATCTCCTAAGTACCACGCAATGCTTATTTGTCAAGAGAGTTAAGGAATAAGAAATAGGTTTTCAAAATAATTATTCATTCGTTTAGAAACAAAAAAAAAAGGAAATTATCTTTATGTGTAAGTATGAACATATGTATCAAAGTAGACCACAAAAAAGAATTTTGAAAAAGCCATAAGGAGCCAGGGGTTCAGTGGTAGAACAGTCACCTAGCATATACATGCAAGGACTCACGAGTGTGAGTCTCAGCACTGGGGGGAAAAAAATGGCACAAGCTGACAACTCCTCATAGTCCAAAGTTCACATTTATGAAGTGAAGCAAAAAAGAAAAAAAGAAAAGAAATGTGGCCTGCCTTCTCATGACTACTAAGATCACAGAGAATGATGAACACTGGTTGTATTTTATGATTTGGCTTAAAGATAAATTAAATAAATCAAATCCACAATCTCCAGTCCTCAGGTTAGGCAGTTAATCAACTTTCCTACAGAGAACATCAGGCTGTTAAGATGTCCAACCTCAAATCTTCCATCTGCCACTAATTCTTGAACTTAGATGAGTCAATTTTTCTAGTTTTCAGTTTCTTCCATCTTCATAAAGGGAAAGATTAGACTTGGATATTGTCTTTCAAAATGTTGCTTTTAATTTTTTAAAAATTTAATTTTTTTCATTAACAACCACACAGATATGTTTGATATTTTTAAGCTATTTTTTAAATATAATTTCATTTATGTTTTTAACTTTTTGGTGTCAGGGATTGAACACAGGGGCATTTAGCCACTGAGCCACACCTGCAGCCTTTTTCTTTTTTAGTACCTTTATTTTATTTTTTTTTATGTGGTGCTGAGGATGGAACCCTGTGCCTCATATGTGCTAGGCAAGTGCTCTACCACTGAGCTACAACCACAGCCCCTATTGTTTTTTTATATACCTTTATTTTATTTATTTAGTTTTATGTGGTGCTGAGGATCAAACCCAGGGCCTCACCTGTGCTAGGCGAGTGCACTACCACTGAGCCACAAACCCAGCACCCCCCCCCCATTATTTTTAAACTTTATTTTGAAATAATTTGAGACATACAGAAAATTGAAAGAGCAGTATGAAGAATTTTTATATACTCTTCATTTAGATTCCCTAAATGTTATTATTTTATTAAATTTGCTTTATCATTTTCTCTCCTTCTCATTCTTCCGCTCCTACCCCCTCCTTTTCTTTCTTCTCCCTTGCCCTTCTTTCCCATATTCTGCAGAACTTTACATTTTGACAGTTGTCCCATTAATGTCCTTTATGGTAAAAGACAAAATTTTGTCTAGTCAAGGATCCCCTCTAGGGTCACTCATTGTATTTAGTTCTCATGTCCTTTTCATCTCCTTTAATTTGGAACCATTGCTCAGTTTTAGTCATTCATGACCTTGACATTTTTGAAGAGGCCACTTCTCTTATAGAATATTCTTCCATTTGGTTTTGTTCTAAGTTTCCCTATAATTAGATTCAGGTTTGTGTTTTTGGCAAAGATAGCACAGAAATCATACCATGTCCTTCCCAGGGCATCATATCTGGAGGCACAGGAGATCAGTTCGTCCCATCAATGTGATATTAATGTCAGTCATCTGCTAAGGGGACCTTCCTGACCTCTACACTGTAAATTCACTAGTTCTCTCTTTGTAATGAATAGGTATCTTATGGAGAGGTATTTTGAAACTATGTTTGTCATCAACCATTTACTCCCTAGCCTTAGCATGTATTCATATACTTCTTTCGGTTTTTTTTTTTTTTTTCATCTGTTTATTTTTAAAATAGCCATTGGTTCCAGATTCTCAGAATTGATTTTCTTTTTTTTTCTTTTTTATTTGTTATTTTTTAGTCATACATGACAGTGGAATGTATTGTCACAGATATGTTTGATCTTATCTGCATGCATAAACATATATGCCTATAACTGAAACAAAAGTTTCTCAAGATGCTTTTGGCCCTTAGTATATTCAGTGCACTCTCATATTCTCTCTTATAAACTGTGTGTGTGTGTGTGTGTGTGTGTGTGTATGTGTGTGCACGCTCCCACGTGCGCACGCATGCACGCATGTAGTGAGATTGGACCCTCTACTACTGAGGTACATCTTTAGCCTTTTTCATTTTTTTGTTTTGAGTCTCAGTCTCACTAAATTGCTCAGGCTGGCCTCAAATTTGTGATCCTCCTACATCAGCCTCCCGAGTAGCACTGTGTTCCTTTTTTTTTTTTTTAATATTTATTTATTTGCTTTAGTTGTACACAATGCATGCATTTTTACATGGTGCTGAGGATCGAACCCAGGTTGCACACATGCTAGGCAAGCGCCCTACCACTGAGCCACATCCCAGCCCCCCCTTTTTTAATGCAGGTCACAACCCATGAAATTGACATCTACAACGGGTTATATGAGTCACAATCTATAATTTAGAAAACAATATAGAGCCAGACGCAGTGGCACACACCTGTAATCCCAGTAACCCAGGAGGTTCACAAGGTCATGGCCAGCCTAGGCGATTTAGCAAGACCCTGTCTCAAAATAAAAAAGACTGGGGGGGCTGGGGTTGTGGCTCAGCAGTAGAGCGCTCACCTGCGTGGCCCGGGTTTGATCCTCAGCACCATGTACAAATAAATCCATTGTGTACAGCAAGCAAATAAATAAATATTTAAAAAAAAAAAAAAACAAGACTGGGGATGAGCTCATTGGTAAAGTACATCTGAATCAAAAACAATTACTAAAAACACTAAGATCTCTTATAGTTTTCACATTACACTAATGAACTATCTGCAAACACCACAAGTCAGTAGCAATCACTTTACTTGAACATATATTTTATCCCTCCCTATGTTGACAGTGGTAATGGCAGTAATAAAAATTACAGATAGAGAAAGGGCCAATAAGAACTCTGAGCATCCATGAAAGGAAATTCTACCAGTAAATAATTTAACATTGATCATATAGAAAAAGATAGGACATTGGCAACTAAATTGGAAAGTTTTCACCCACATTTTTCCTTTTAAACTAGCCTATGAACTGTTGAAGTTTTAAGATCTTCCTGAGAGAATGTTTGAAAGAAGGAGGAAGTTGAGAAGATAGGAAGAAAAAGAGATAAATGGCAGAAATAGAAAGAGGTTCAAGTGTTGTGGGTGGTCCTGACCCTTTGACCTTCGCTCCATGTGAGAAACACCCCTCTACACAAGTGACAAAGGACCTTTAGAGCCGTGTCACCCCCTCCGCTGCTAAAGGATGCTGACACTCCTTATAAATCACAAATCTGTCCACTTAAAGTGCTGCAGTAATTTCTCAGCAGCTCCAGGGTCAAGTGCATACAAACCATTCATAATCTGGCTGCACCTTCCCCCACTTCCCCAATATCATCCATGACCCCAGCTGCACACACGCCATCACCTGCTACAGTTCTCAGGATTCTCAAAACAGCCCTTGGCAAGCTTTTTTCTTTCGAGGATACCCCTCCCCTGCCTCTTCTTGTCCTTCAAGTCTCAGGCCTTTGTCCATTCTCTGTCATTCCCACCTGCTCTGTGCTTCTCCAATTCTGCACTCACCCAGTCACAGGGGCTGACACAGTGTATACAACACGTCCTGTATCTGGTCATGCCCCCACTACACTGTGTCCTTGACAGCAGAGATCTTGTCCATTCTATTCACGGTAAACAGTGTCCAACACACAGTAGGAATCTTGCAAATATTTGTTGACCAACAAATGCTGAGGGACTCCCTAGGCTCTACGTGTCCCAGCTGCTGAGAGTTTCTGGGAGCTCAGAACCTTGGTTACTATGCTGTGGTCAGAAAATGAGAAGCTCCTCTTATCTCCAGACAGAATTTTGAAAAACCCACACATGAAAAGTCAAGACTGAATCTCTACTGGTTCAAGAAAATGATAACTTTCAAGCAGAATGAAACATAAGCCCTGGCAGCCAACCAAGAGACTGTTATTCTAAAATGGCCCCTCCAAAAAAGTTTGGAATTGTGGGGGGGAGGGAAGCCTCAGAAAACAGAAAAGCATGGTGGAGAGTTACCAGATTTCAGGATATTTAGTATTTCGACTGCTTCCCCTTTATTAGTGGAAAGTGGAGACAGATATGGCTAGTATTAAAGACCATATATATGCAAGAATGCACAGTAGTCCTAGCTTTATTCCTGATTTGATGATTAAATAGTAGAAATTAACTAAAACAATAAATTACTGGTATAAGGAAAAAGTACTGTAGGATCAGGATAATTTATTTTTAAAATATGGTAAATAAAACAAGAGAGAGTTAATTAAATCTCACAAGAGACTCTGATAAGAAGAACAAAGATAATGAATGTGAGCCCCAAGAGGGAAAGAATGAAATATTGCATCCCAGAAAATGAACAGAAGTGAGCCCATGAAAAGCCCCCAAATAAAGAGGCAGTAGAAGAAAACTTGATTCTGGAGGGGGGCAAGTAGATCTTTTGGGAATTATAGTTATGTAGATTGGTTCCTTAATGGGTGGGCATTGGATGAGTGTGGCTAAGAAGTGAAGAGGGTGCTTCCCCAGAAGAGGGAAAGTAAGGAATGAGGGTCACGGTTTAAGTCTCCTTGTCCCCATGACATACAGGATATCTCAATTACAGGATGACTGCTTTTCATTTCCTAGAGAACCAAAGAATGGAATAAAGTAAATGTATTGCTGTGCATCAGAAAGAATAGAAGCTTGATTCCAAAAGTATTTACCAGTGAATCAGATCCTGGTCCTCCATGATCTATTTAGAGAAATATGCCTGTGAGTACACTAGGAAATACAACTAGGAAAATAACACAAATTCTTGAGGACAATTCAAGACAGTGATGTGTTTACATTGTTGCAGTTGTTGCTATGGTGTCCTAGCAACATGTCTTCTGGCAAACGGTTACCTCTTGGTGGCAAAACTGTGAGTAGTTTTTATAATTTCTCTTTTTACTTACATTTGTGTTACCAAAAGTTTCTACGATGAACATGTATCACTGCTGGCATAAAAAAAAAAAAAAAATGCCCTTCTACCCATCTCCCTCCATAAACATTTAAAAATTCAGAATAGCTAGCTGGGTACAGTGGCACACGACTGTAATCCAAGCAGCTCGGGAGGCTGAGGCAGGAGGATCACAAGTTCAAGGCCAGCCTCAGCAACTTAGCCAGGCCTTAAGCAATTTAGGAAGACTGCATCTCAAAATCAAAATAAAAAGGGCTGGGGATGTGACTCAGTGGTAAAACACCCCTAAGTTAAATCTCCAATTACCTCCACTCCCAAATCACAATAGGATAACATCTAAAAATGTATTAGTTTGATTATTGTAGCAGAAATATTAAAAATTGGAGCCCATCAATTCAATTCAAATCATTACTGAAATGAGCTCTAGAAAATTACTCAGAAGAGCATCAAATCCAGACTCAGAAGTGGAAAGGGGCAGGCGGCACAGTTCCAGTGGAAGAAGGAGGATTAACAACCCCTTCCCTCTGGGTGGGGGTGGACTCTGTGATTGTTGTTGCTGATATTTGACAGTAAGTAAGTAAGTTTGGATAGGATATTTTTATATTCATTGACTCAGTCATTGACTATGTCATTACCAAGTCCTTGATTGAAAGGAGCAGAAACTAACTTGGCAAGCTCAGAGTTTTTGAAAGTAGGCTTATTTTTAAGGAGAGAACACAGGAAAAGTCTATTGAACCCAGCCTTGTGGGAGATGAAGATGGGAGCTGGTAGGCTGTCAGGCCAAGGTCACGCTCCATAAATCCTGGGAGCTACACGCTCTCTCTCCTTTGCTCTTTTCTAAATATCTGCCTCACTCTTATCTCTGCACACCAGATCCCTTCATTTATTCAACATTTCTGCTCTCCTGTGATGTTGGCCCACACTTGGCTTTTTCTAGGACATAAAACTGACTCTAGGCGTGATGCTGCATGACAGATAGGCTCCCTGCAGCTAACACAAACTCTCAAAGAGCCGGTTCCACCCTGTTCCAAGGGAAGATGCTCATTGTCTGAGCTTGCATGAGGAGCTCATGACTGTTCAGATCTCTCATGGTAGAGCAACTGCATACATTGTATCAACTGCCATCTTAGGCTTAGCCCTTCAAAAGGGGCTAACTGGGGGTTAGTTCCAGAGAAGGTAACTTTGTGCCAGCAAGTATCCAAAACACATATATTTCTCTCTCGCTGGCTCTCTCTCTCTCTCTCTCTCTCTCTCTTTTCTCTCTCTCTCCACTCCCTGCCTCTTTTCGTACCAGAGATTGAACCCAGGGGCACCTAACCACTGAACCACATCTCCAGCCCTTTTTATTTTGTATTTTGAGACAAGGTTTCACTAAGTCACTTAGGGCCTCACTAAATTCTATCCCAAAGATAAAAGTCAAAGATCACTTTCCTAGGGCTGTAAGCATTTTAAAGAGAATTCTAAATAATAATAATAATAACAACAATAATTACAATAATAATAACTAACATTCATTTAGTGCTTATTATATGCCAGCCACTCTTCCAAGAAGTTTACATGGGGAAGATGTAGCTCTGTGTGCTTAGCACACACCAGGCCCTGGGTTCAATCCCCAGCACAAAAACAAGAACAAAACCCTGTGGATATAATAACACTTTTAATTTTATAACAACTCAGGCAAGAGAGTGTGTTAATTAGGAAAGTATTAAGTTTAGGAACAAGTAAATGCTGAAAACATATACCTTAAAAACAAAATCAAAGTTTATTTCTCACATACTGGCCAGGATGGATATTCCTGGTCTGTGAGTAGCTTTGCTCCATTTGGTAATTTAGGAAGTTGGCTTTTTTTCCCTCTATGTCTCTGCCATCTCCCAGACCTGTCATCTGTTTTCTTCAGGGAAGGAAAAGGAGAGAGTATAGAGAAGATATCTAAATCTCAATGAGTCTGGCTCAGAAGTGATGCTTCAAGTCCACTCATACTTTATTGGTGACAACTAGTCTCAGAGCAACACCTGGATGCAAGAGAATTAGGAGATAGAGTCAGACTAACAGTTCTCAGAAAAAAATTAGTGTTTTCCAGAGATCCTAACTTGCATATTTTTTTCACATTTAACATCTCTTCAGTCAGAATACTTTTATTCTTTCTTCTCTCTCTCTCTCTCTCTCTCTCTCTGGTGGTGCTGAGAATTGAACCCAGGACCTCACACAAGTTAGGCAAGTACTTTACCACTGAGCCCCCAAAATGTATTTTGAATCAATGACAATTTTACTGTTCAACATAAACTCAAATTTAGTTGGCAGCATTTTCCCCTTCTTAATGGCACATAAAAATTGTATGTTTCATAATCGGTAGAATTTTACATTACATGAAATTTGGTTAATAGTATAAAAGAGGGAGTAGAAATTTTGGCTTTTTCTCAGGCTGCTGTTCTTTTCACTGAATATCCATATATAACCTTCTTTTCTCAGTCCCAAGGACACATGCTAAAGTTTGATCCAGTTAAAGCACACAGCTCAAAGCCCAGCATCTATGGATAATAGGGAGCCTCTCTTTTAAAGTCTTTCTCAGTAGGGTGATATACAAACATATAAATAAATTATCTGCTTCTCCATATATAAGGATAAAACTGGAACAAGGTAATCATAATAAGAATTCCTTTAAGAAAGAGAATTATGAGCCGGGCGCGGTGGCGCACGCCTGTAATCCCAGCACTTGGGAGGCTGAGGCAGGAGGATCACGAGTTCAAAGCCAGCCTCAGCAATGGCGAGGCACTTAGCAACTCAGTGAGACCCTGTCTCTAATAAAATACAAAAAAGGGCTGGGGATGTGGCCCAGTGGTCGAATGCCCCTGAGTTCAATCCCTGGTACCGAAAAAAAAAAAAAAAAAAAAGAAAGAGAATTATGGATATATAGCAGTCAGTCATCCATTGTACAAATGGATTCTGCCTCTTAAGCTATCATAGACTGCTTTTAAAAGGCTTTGCCAATATGTAACATGGGTCTCTGTCTTTCCAGAACCAAACATCTGTTCTTTTGCAATCTGCTACTCAAGTGTTCAGCCATTAATAGTCACTTTAGTCATTTGTCATAGCCATACTTCTTTCACTGTACTAACTTTTGTATTATTTAGGGGCAATAAAGGACAAATCACAAAATATGGCTCAAACTTAAGAGAGGTTTGTTTTTCATTCATTTAGCTCCCAAGGCATGTGTCCCCCATTGGCGGTCAGCTTTTTTTCATGCTGGGACTCAGGTATCTATTCTCCTTCTCTCCTGTGCTTCAGTCTTTTCCTAGTGCCTCACCTTCAAATGATCCACCTGGTGGAAGGAGAAAGGACAGAGAACATGTGATCTACCTTCTTCAATCTTGACCTGAAAATGCCATTCACAGCTTCTCATATTGCATGGGTTAGAAGAAAAGCAGTATCAGGTACAGAGGAATGGGGAAATAGAGTCCTTCAGTGACAATTATAATCTCTAAAGGGGAAACAAAAATTTTGGCAAGCAGCTAGCTGTTTTTGCTAAAAGAAGATAAGGATTGACTCTTGAATCATGAATGTTTAGTAACAGGGGAGACATTGAAGAATATTGATCAGGAATTCCTCATAGGGTGCCACTACAAAAAGGCTGCCCAAGCCGGGTGTGGTGGCGCACACCTGTAATCCCAGTGACTTGGGAGGCTGAGGTAGGAGATTGCAAGTTCAAAGCCAGCCTCAGCAAAAGTGAGGTGCTAAGCAGCTCAGTGAGACCCTGTCTCTAAATAAAATACAAAATAGGGCTATGAGTGTGGCTCAGTGGTCGAGTGCCCCTGAGTTCAATTCCTGGTACAAAAAAAAAAAAAAAAAAAACGCTGCCCAGCCCAGCACCCAGCCACACACCACACTCAGCTGTTCTAGGAGATAGACACACTCAGCAGGTGCTGACCATCAGTCCCAAGCAAAGCATTCAGATGCTTCATGCTAGTGACAGGGGAATAAATTTGTTGCTTCGCTTACAACAAACTGCAGAGCATCCACCTAGAAGACCTACAGATAAATCAACAAACACAAATGACAAGGAAGTAACTAGGGAATATGGTACAGAAAAACTGGGTTTCATGTGCATTGCTGAAGAGTCGTGAACTTTAAAATCCCATCTCACTTAAAGTTCACAAATAGCAGCTTAGGACCACAGGTGTGAGGTGTTTTGCTTGGTTCATAATTTGAATTAAATGTCAACATTTAAAATAAGGAGAGTTCACAATCTGAAAAAAAAAAATCTTTTTAAGCTATGTTTTTTTAAAAAACTTTATTTATTTGCTTTAGTTGTACACAATGCATTTATTTTTATGTGGTGCGGAGGATCGAACCTGGGCCAGCGAACGTGATAGGCAAGTGCTCTACCGCTGAGCCACAATCCCAGTCCCCAACTATATTTTCTTATAAATGAGTTTCCGCTTCCACAGTCTATATTTGTAACTAAAGATCAAGCTCATGTGAACTTTTGCCCTTTTGCTCCGTGGGCAGTTTCTGTCCTTTCTGGGCTCACCTTAGAAGAGTTCACATCTTTCAGAAGTCCAGATTCCCGATCACTATTGTAAACTGGAGGATCTGTCATCATGGGGTAGCCAGCACTTGCCCTCAGGAGTCCGGAGAGGTGTAGTTGTCCTCTGGACATTGCTCCTGTCTCCCCCTCCCCACTCCCCGCCACACACCTGTTTCCCACAGTCCCTGCCTGGCCTCCTTCAACACATTTATGTAACATGCCTGTACTCTGTTGGCAGCTTTTGAGTTTGCAATTCTTGCTAAACCAACCTGTTCATTTTTACAGATAAGGACGGGATGCCCAGAAAAGATGAGGAACTTGCCCATACACATCGTTTTTTTCTGATACAATGCATATTTTAGTGTTTTCCATATATTCCTTTCCCCATCCCATACCTTTTCCCTTAAATGGTAAGATTAGTTTAGCAAAGAAAACAAGATTTGGAACATAAGCACACAATCTGAGGAAATTATGTTGAAAGCAGGAAAAGTCAAAGGTGATAATAGCAAGAGGATAATTTAGAATTTCTCAAGAGACCTGGATGGGAAGTCATTAATGGGAGGAAGTAGAAGGAAGAGAGAGGTCAATGTGTAATAAGAACAAACAAGAGAAGCATGTGTGAAGAGCTAAGGTCAGCTGAGGAGAAAGAGGCATCAAATGGATCTGCTTCTATGGAGAACAAAAAGGCAACAACTGGCAGAAAGGAGACTGGCACTGTGCACAGTGGCGCATGCCTGTAATCTTAGTGGCTTGGGAGGCTGAAGCAGGAGGATTGCAAGTTCAAGGCCAGCCTCAGCTACTTAGTGAGACCCTATCTCTAAATAAAAAATAAAAAGGGCTGGGGATGTGGCTCAGTGGTTAAGCACCTCTGAGTTCAATCCCTGGTGCTAAAAGAAATGGGGTTGGGGGTAGGGCTTGGGATGTAGTTCAGTGGTAGAGTGGATTACCATGCATGAATCCCTGGATTCAATCCCTGGTGCTGCAATAATAATAATAATAATAATAATAATATAATAGTAATAAATTAAAGAGAAATAGTAGACCTGTTCCACCTGATTCAATAATGAAATGTCCTAGAAGTTTCTGAGAAAAGGGTGTGACACTGCTGGGCACAGTGGCACACATCTGTAACCCCAGCTACTTGGGAGTCTGAGGCAGAAGGATCGAAAGTTCAAGGTCAGTCCGGGCGATTTTAGGAAGACCCTGTCTCAAAATAAAATAAACATTGAGCCGGGCGCGTTGGCGCACGCCTGTAATCCCAGCACTTGGGAGGCTGAAGCAGGAGGATCGCGAGTTCAAAGCCAGCCTCAGCAATGGCTAAGGCACTTAGCAATTCAGTGAGACCCTGTCTCTAATAAAATACAAAAAAGGGCTGGGGGTGTGGCCCAGTGGTCGAGTGCCCCTGAGTTCAATCTCAGGTACAAAAAAAAAAAAAAAAAAAAAAAAAAAAAAATTGAGCTGCAGATATAACTCCACAATATCTAAGAATAGATAGAATGTCCTTGGGATCAATCTTCAGTACTGAATGGGGGTGGTGGTGGGGAGGAAACTGGCAAAAATAAACTTCAAAATAAAAACTGATCAGAAAAACCTTTAAAAATTATAAGTGATTTCTTCTTCAGATTCTTTTTTTTTTTTTTTTTTTTCTTTTGAAGGGGGAGAAGTATATGAGAAAAAGAGAGGAGGCTTGTCAGTGTTGCCTGAGAAGTTATTAACAGAAAGAAATAAAAATAATTATCTGAAAGAATAAAGCTCCAGAATAAGGAAAAGGAACAATTCTTCATGAAACTGAAGCATACTAGACAGAATACACCTCTGCAAAATAGGTCTCTTTGGCATAAGGATTATTTAGAGCTCAAGCCAACTGATAACCAGCAGAGACAGTAAAAGCTCTTTAGCGTGGCTCCTTAACTACCTACAATCTAGCACAATTTTCCCTTTTGTAAAGGAAACCTACATTGATAAAGGAAATTTCCATTTGTAAAGGAAGAGAGCTACTCCTGGAGAGGGCTCCTTTCACCTGCCCTGCTCCTATCTGAGTGACCGGTGGACCTGTTTGCCACACATTTCCTCCCCTCCCCTCCTCAGCCCACACCTTGCCTCCCTCAGAGGCCCCAAAACACTTTCCCTTTGTGTTGCCTAAATGGTGTTATAGGCCCCAATCATCTGGTGCCACCTAGCTTCTCTTTTCTTTAGGAGGAAACTCTTAAGTACTTAAGTACATAATTAAACAGTTTTTCTCTTGTTAGTCCGTCTTTTGTCAGTTTAATCTGCAGGGTCCCAGTTGGAAAACCTAGGAAGGAAGAGGAGAGAAGGCTTCCTAGCCTAGACTTTTGGCAAGGATGGCTGAGACACCCTGCTTGCTCCAGAGGCTGCAGTTGCTATCTGGGACCTCTGACTAAGCCAGCAAAAGGTAAATGTGTGTACCAAAGTCAGCCTCCTGGATTTCTGTTGGGAGGGTCTGATTGAATGAGGGTGGTAAACATCTCTTTGTCTTTTACAATATTTTTAAGTTAAATTTACAATAATGGGAGAAAAACATTGATAAGATTTAGTTCTTTGGATAGTGACTATCATTGGTTATTGATTCTCAGCCTTCCAGAATGTCCTTGTTTTCCTTTGTTTTGGTCTTTTCTGTCATTTGTTATAATGAGCAGACCTGGGAGTAAAACCCAGGTCTACATCCTATAAACCCGTTGCTTGAGACAGCCTCACAGACAGGTGAGCATATGTATGACACCAGTGTCTATTTAGACTGTCTTTTCTGTAAGTCACCACCAACACAACAAAACAAAAACAACAGGCAAACAAGAAAACTGGATGAAATTCTGCTTTGGTCTCATTTCATGTCATGTGGCCATTGTGGCCTCTTCTAATCAGTCTAGTTTCTCCCAGCTGAGAAGACCTGCTGTCACGCATCAGGCAGCTAGCCAGCAGCCCAGGAACCCAAGACGCAATACGCCCAGGCAGTTCCTTGTCTAACAGCGCCAGCTGTCAGGGGAGTTTGCCTGGAAAAGCAGTCCCGTTCATAAGGGCCTTCGTTGTCACTCCCTTAGTGGTGAGGTTTGTGCTGGAACTAGTCCCATTCAGGATCACCAACTTGGTACTACAGATCAGTGGGCCTGCAGCTAAAGGCACCTCACTTGTGTGAGAGACTGCAGTTTTCTTACCTGATGTGATCCCTGAAAGTCTTTGCTTTCTTCAGCTTTGGTTGTGGTTGAAAGTAACTCAACCCAAGGCCGGGGAGAGGAGGGATGGTACATTTTTTTTGCCCTCTCTTTGGGGATGCCTCTTGGATCCATGGCTTAGCTCTAAAATGGCTTATTGGTTTAGAATCACATTGATTAAAATAAGTATACTTTTGGAAATTTGGACTTTTATATCCCAAAGTCCTTTTGTTGTTGTTGTTGTTGTTCTTTTTATTTTTTTAAATTTTTGTTGTTGTTGATGGACCTTTATTTTATTTATTTATATGTGGTGCTGAGAATCGAACCCAGTGCCTCATACATGCTAGGCAAGTGCTCCACTACTGAGCTACAACCCCAGCCCCCCAAAGTTTTTAAAAGAATTCTTACCCTAAAACAAGCTTCCCATTGGTATCCATGAGAAGATCAGACTGGAAAAAAAAGTGGGGGGAGGGGCACGGTTAAGGGCTATTTGAAAACAAATTGGACAAGTGAAAAATCTTAAAAAAAATTCTTTCCTACAAATACTGGTAAAAAGCTTTATCTATCATAGAGCAGGTGACCTTAACTTGTTCCATCTGCCAGAAACACAATATAAACTAGTGAGTTCTATGTTATCATGCTTGATTTATGGCTAAAACTTAAAAAGAAAGCTCTATGATCTCTATGTGCATTTGTCTGTATATTTATGCATGTCTGTGTGTGTTTTGTATGTTGATATTTTTCTATTTCCTGATGCTATTGCCAGCATTTATATAAAAGTTCTGGTAACCAACTTTAAAGATCTAAATGCATATATAAATTAAGTATTCCTAAAACTCTGAAGAAAAATGGGAATTAACCCTCCCCTCCTTTTTTTTTTTTCCTTTGCATATTCACAGGCTGTATGATAGATAATCTGTGGGAAATAAGGCTAGTATAATATTGTTGTCTAAATAAAAATAGGTATGTCTTCAGAGTTGTCCAAGTTATTACAATGCATACAATGTTGTCCTGCCTAGATTTACTAGTGAAGTAAACTTATGGGTATCTCTCTACTACATGTTTAAGATTTTAACACCATAGTTTAGACTAGTAACAAAATTCACAATAATCATGAATTGTTTGATGTATGTAAAGCATAGCAGTTAAAGAAAAAAAGGAATGCAAATCTTAGGTTCTTCACTTCCGTGGTGTTTGAAAATAATTTTGTGCTACGTTGCCTTTATCATGCTATTAATAACTTAAGAAAAACTGAGTCGTCTCAAAATAAAAAGAAACAAGTTTTTATTTTGGATTTTAATATTTGGAAAACTATTTTCACTTAGGTTAGCAGGTAACTATGTATTATTTCACAGTGGCCCATGTCCTATTTAATCAAGTGTTCAAATCTTATGAAATTGTTGAGGAGCTTCTCCAAACCAAATTCTTAAGTCTTTTGTATTTTGAATTAACTTTGAGATTCCCCAAAAGGTGCCTGGAAAATCTCAAAGGATTTGTTCTCTCACCTTGAAAAAAGGGAGATATTAAAATAACATCTTAGTTTTATTAGGTTTATTTGGTATCCTAAATTACACGTGAGAAGCATAGTTAACTAAAAAGTCATACAGAAGGGCTGGGGTTGTGGCTCAGCAGTAGAGCACTCGCCTTGCATGTGTGAGGCTCTGGGTTCAATCATTAGCACCACATAAAAGTAAACAAATAAAATAAAGGCATTCTGTCCATCTACCACCACAAACAAAAATTTTTTAAAAAGTCATACTGGAGCCGGGGCGCGGTGGCGCACGCCTGTAATCCCAGCACTTTGGGAGGCTGAGACAGGAGGATCACGAGTTCAAAGCCAGCCTCAGCAATGGCGAGGCACTTAGCAACTCAGTGAGACCCTGTCTTTAAATAAAATACAAAAAAGGTCTGGTGATGTAGCCCAGTGGTCGAGTGCCCCTGAGTTCAATCCCTGGTACCAAAAAAAAAAAAAAAAAAAAAAAAAAAAAAGTCATACTGAAACTTCTTTATGTCATATTTGTATAGTCATGTTATTAATGTGTTATATGAATTATATAAAGTTCCTAAAAATTGATCAAACTTTGCCATCCAAATTATGCCCCAGCGTAATATTGCCATCATAAACAGATTTACTATCTTAAGATGTTTTATGTCACAGAAATAATCAAATTCCCTTGTTAATTGTGCCATAATGAACTCTCATTGTATCTTTAACCACAGCTGTGTTTTAGTCCTGTCATTCACTGACAGTTATTATTTTACTCAGATTCTATTCTGAAAGCTTTTGCAATCAGCTATAAGCAAACATGTTTTATCTTCAAGGAGATTCTCAAAAAAGACAGATATACCTAAGTACATGTGTCTGTTAACTTTAAAATCACACCACAGGACTGGGTAAATATTTCTAAAACCCTAGTGGAAAAACCAATGGATTCTTAAAACTGCACACCCAAAGTCAAAACAAGAATTAAATCCATGGGACTGAATAAATTAATCAGGCTGATCATAATTTTTATGGCCTTTCTGTTTGAAACAATGCTAGTTCTTTAATCTTTTGAATTTTTTTTTATGTAAGGGACATTTTTTCTCTTTTAAGCTCTCTATAATTTACAGCAATTTGGTAAAGTATACCTGTGTGAACAGAGAGGACAGTTACTTTTTTTTCTTTACCTGATATTTCCAGAATTCAGAAATCTTTGAATATTCTTATTTTCAAGGAAATATATTTATTTGCATAAATTAATATGACTCTGTTACCCTTGTAACAGGACACAGTTGGAAATATTGTTTATATAGGCTTTGTCTGTGGTGTGTCTTTGAGGATGGTATGCATAAAATCAGATCAGACCAGATAGTTTTTTTTTTTTTTTTTTTTTTTTTTTTAGGTACCGGGGATTGAACTCAGCGGCACTAGACCACTGGGCCACATCCCCAGCCCTTTTTTTTGTATTTTATTAGAGACAGGGTCTCACTGAGTTGCTAAGTGCCTCGCCATTGCTGAGGCTGGCTTTGAACTCGCGATCCTCCTGACTCAGCCTCCCAAAGTGCTGGGATTACAGGCGTGCGCCACCGCGCCCGGCTGGACCAGATAGTTTTAAGGAGCTGAAGTTGACTGAGGTTGACTTTCTAGTGCCAATACTTACAAAGTCCTTTGGAATACTGGCCTAGTACTTGGTTTATAGGTTCCCAACCTTACAGGTGAATAAGGAAGGTCACTTCCTGATAGGCCGATGATTTTTTTTTTTAACAACAAAGAGATCTTTATTTTAGGGACTTCAAGGGGAGATGAATTCACTCAAATCTGTAAATCGATGATGAATCCTCGGATTGGATTTCCAGCCTTCACAGAGTTTAAAAACCTAATCTGAAACTCTTTATTAAAAGTTCCAACAAAGCAGATCCAAAAAGAATTTAACACTGTCATTACTAGTCTTGCCATATTTATGTGCCAATAATCAGGCCAGCTTAAAAAGATTAGATTTATTTTGCAAACAAAAATAGTCTTAGCCGGGCATGGTGGTGCATGCCTGTGATCCCAGCACTTTGGGAGGCTGAGGCAGGAGGATCATGAGTTCAAAGCCAGCCTCAGCAATGGCGAGGCACTTAGCAACTCAGTGAGACCCTGTCTCTAATAAAATACAAAAAAATGGGCTGGGGATGTGTCCCAGTGGTCGAGTGCCCCTGAGTTCAATCCCTGGTACCAAAAAAAAAAAAAAAAAAAAAAAGTCTTATTTTGTTTATCTTCTTTGATAGAAATAGAGGTATTTATAAGGAGAAAAATATTCTATTTCAATAAGAAACTATAGCACACCTGTGTGGATTGTCAAATTCTAGCCCTGCTCATTCTTTTTAGCATTTTTTTAAGCCTCTTTGTAAACTGACTCCTGCCTTTTTTTTTAAATTTTGTTAATAATTAACATTTCAATTTTTCTCTCAATCCAATGAGAACTAAAAACTGATTGCCTGGATCTTATTGGCACTATCTTTAAATAAGCCTGGCAAGATGAAATCGGACTCATCTGTACTCTGCTCTGAGAAGTCACCATGACGGTGACACAGTACATGCTACCACCAGACACAAACTACAATCCAGGAAGTGTGTCCTCTTCCCACTATCTAAAAATACTTTGTTTCCAACATATAGAAATCTTGACTCAAAAACTGCATATATAATTTGTTCTAACCATTAAACTTCAGGTTTCTTTTGTTTTCTTAGCAATGAAGTGCCTGACCCCTAGCACCACACAGAAGCCTAACATGAGTGGGTGCCGTGCACCTACCTGCAGTGCCATCTCCTGAAATGAGACACAACTGTTTAGAATGACCTTTTCCCAGATTTGAGAGACTGAGAGTCAATAAGATGAATAATGCGTTTAAATTTGACATTTTCTACTTACTCATCCTTGTTCCAATCTTTGTTTTTCCCCCACTTTGCAGATCTCTTATCTTGTAACACCTAACCGGATTACTCACTACAGAGCAACCTTGACTCTTGACACGTGAAACTTCCTGAAAAAAAGAGGTTGGGGGAGGGGGATGAAGGACTCTAGAATGTTTCCTTGGCATATAGATTATTTTGAGCTAAAAGCAATTGAGACACAGGAAAAGCTCTTTATCTTCCCCTACTTGCCTAGAAATAGAGTATAAGTTTTCCCTTGTGTAAGGGAAATTACGTTTGTAAAGAGAATTTCTATTTGTAAAGGTGTCTCTGTGGGAGGAAGAGAACAACTCTAAGAGATGGCTCTTAACATCTCGGAAGTTCTAAAATGCGCCCCAAGACAACACTCATGTACCATTCATTTCATCTGTTCCCCCTTTCCCATGACTTATCTATCCCACCCAGGAACCTGAAACCCCTTTCCTTTGCTTAGCCTAAGATGGTTTATGCTATAGTTTGATATGGTTTGTCCCAAAAAGCTTCATATGCTGGAAGCTTGGTCTCCAGTGTGGTGATGTTGAAGTGCTGAAACCTTTAAGAGGTGGGTCCTAGTGGAAGGTAATTAGATCATGAGAGCTCCACATTCAAGCACAGATTAATGCAGTCTCACAGGAGGAGATCTTGGGACTACGGCAGTTCTCAGTTCTCGAGGGAATACGTTGTTATAAACAAGGCGATGCCATACACTTGACACCTCCTGCACATGGCCAGTTCCCTCTCTGCTTCTCTGCCCATGTTGTAATGCAGCCAGGAAGCCCTACCAGGCAGGATACCAGCACCATGCTGTTTGGACCCTCTTTATAAATATTCAGCCTTGGATATTTTGTTTCAGCAACACAAAATGGACTAAGATTGTATATAAGCCTCAATCATCTGACTTTTTCTTCGTCTTTTTACTTTTTTTTTTTTTTAAGTTGTAGATGGACACAATACCTTTGTTTTATTTTTATTTATTTTTTTATGTGGTGCTGAGGATCGAACCCAGGGCCTCACACATGCCAGGCAAGTGCTCTACCACTGAGCCACAACCCCAGCCCTCAAGTTTCTTTTCTTTGTCAAATCTTACATGTACATAATTAAACAGATTTCTCCCCCTCTTGTTATCCTGTCTCTTGTCAGTTTAATTTCTAGGGTTACAAAGAAATTAAACCTGGGAGAGTTAAGGGGGGAAAGTTATTTGGGAAAGTTATTTTTCTCCCTACAAAACCAAAATGAAAACTGGGAAATTTTATGACAACTTTGCTGTTTAAAACCTCAGCTGTCTAAGTTTACCTGGGAGGAAAAATGAACACAGACCCAAGGCTTTTTAAGGAGCCGACTTTTAGGTGGGGTATTGCTACAAGACTACAGGATTTATACCCCCAAAGTATTGAATAAACTCTACAGGGAAGTAGTAGAATGATATTTGATATCCTGGACTGTGCCAAAAGAACACAGAGGGAGTCATGTAGACAGTTGGTAAACTTTAAAAGAAACAATAACACATGAAAGTCAGAAGACCAGGGTGCTTGTTTTGGCCCTGGGCTGGGTCTCTTTGGGACAAACACTTCAATTCTCTAGGGCTTAGTTTTCTCAACTGTGAGTGAGGGGCTTTGGCTGATTCTCAAAGTGTTATTCCCTAGACCAGAACCATCTGCATCATCAGGAAGTATATTAGAAAGGCAAATTCTTAGCCCCTTCCAGACATCCTGAGTCAGAACCTAAGGGGTTAGACCCTTAGGTATGTTGTAACGATTTCTTGGTGAAAACACTGAAGTTTGAGAACCACTGAGGAAGCCTCTGGCCAGATGATCTCTATGTTCCTTACAGCAATGAATATTCTAATTCTAGGCTAAAGAGAAAAGATAGCTGAGTTGCCCTAGTATTTGGCATAAAAAAAATTCTGCAAAGATATTCAATAGGAAAGGCTATGCTAATTCATTTTGAATGGGGAAAGTGTTTAGCTAGCTATTCAACTTTATGAGATGTGAGAACCCTATGCCCACATGTAAGAAGCATTCCAACAATGAACGAAATGAGCAGAAATGAAATGAAAGACACGGGTGGTAGACAAGATGCTACTGTGGTTTGGATCTTAAATGACCCCCAAAGGCCCATGTATTAAAGGCTTGGTCACCAGCTTGTGGCATTACTGGGAGGTGCTGGAAAATGTAGGAAGCAGAGCCCAGTGGAAGGAAGTTAGATCATTGGGGTCACACCCTTAAGGGGATATTGGGACACTTCCTCTCTCTTTCTGTTTCTCAGTTGCCACATGGTGAGCAGTTTCCAGCACCATATGCTCCCTACCATGATGTGCTTCTCACCACAGGCCCAATGGCAATGGGACTGAGTGATCATGGACCAAAAACTCCAAAACTGTGAGCCAAAATAGATCTTTCTTCTTTTTTTTCTTCTTTAAAAAAAATTTTTTTTTGTAATTGTAGATGGACAGAATGCCTTTATTTTATTTGTTTATTTTTATGTGGTGCTAAGGATGGAATCCAGTGCCTCACACATGCTAGGCAAGTGCTCTGCCACTGAGCTACAGCCCCAGCCCAATCTTTCCTCCTTTAAAGTTGATTTTCTCAAGTGTTTTGTCACAGTAACACAGAAAGCTGACTAACACAGATGGTCACATGTGTGGTGGTGGTAATCTCCATAAGAAGGAACATACATCTTAGGACTGGTTCAGTCCTAAGTACAGACAACAAAGAGAAGAAAGTTTCCTTCTTACAGTGTTAAAGTTCTAAAGTTATTTTAAAAATATGCTTATAGCTCAGTTAAGAAAGTACTTTATAATTGGCTAGTTTATATTGACATTGCTTATGTTTTTTTTTTTTTTTAATTGCAATTTTAGGTTCATCAGAAGACTTAATGGTGTCATAGGGTTCAAAGGTGAGCTTTGATACCCAAAAGCAAAGCAAAATTTAAAAAGCACACAAGCCAAGAAGCAAAATCAACAAAGAAAAACTAATTTCAAAATCAACTTCTCTTCACTCAATGATAGTTAAAGATAAATAAGATTTCAAAACTAACAGATTTGTTTGTGTTCTATATCATCTCCTTTCTGGCCTTCCCCTTCACTTTCAGGTACCTGCTGTGTCTTTTCCTTGTCAATCATGATGTTTGCCAATTTATTGGCCATTAACATGTGCATATGAGCAAACCACAGTGTGCCGGTTTCATTTTGTTTTTCATAATTATATTACAAAAGGTCTCGCCATCCGTAAAAGGAGCTCCGGTATCACCTAAAAAGTAGGGACGTCTTTGAAAGGAGCAGAAAGGCCAAGGTCAGTAAAGAGAGCTCTGAGAGTAGATCTGACTTCATGACCTTAGGGTAATGGGGAGGGGTGGTGTTGGGGTGGATCAGTAGAGGCACTGGAGGGAAAGCTGTGCAGGACACTAGCAAAATGAATCCAGACGGCACTGACCCCTTTGCTAAAGAACTTTCTCCCTCAGGAAGGACAACCTGTTGGTTGGGTAGACAGAATGGTTTTATATCAGTTTTCACGAAATCTGGACATGTGGACATCTGGAAATGTGAAGTTTCTTCCAGGAATACAGGGCAGCTCTCTCCCTTTCTTCATGCTTCTCTGCTCACTCTTTTCATGCATGAGTACAGATCAGCTCCTCTCTCCCTTCCCCTAATTATAATCCACCTTCTGTACCAGGAACCAGAACTACTGAGTCAGATAGGAGGATGTGCCCTACACAGAAGGGCTGCCCAAGTGGCATCCTGAGCAAGCTGAAGTCTACCCATGTTTCCCTCCTAACTCTGAGCTAGAGGCCATCTAATTCAAAATGACACCTACAAGCTCGCTGCAAGCACCCCAGGAAATCCTGCACTGTATTTATGGGCACATTGGACACTACAGTAGTTCTCTTATAAAAAATTCCTCTTAATGTACTCTCTAGATTAACACATGCTTCTCGTCCCCCCTGTGAAATGCACTTACAAGTGCATGTGTACACCTCATATAGACCCAGGCCAGCAGTAGGGTGTTCTCTAGCACACCCACCCCAGAGCACCTCCACCCACTCCAGTGAGGCTCCAAGTGTATCGGGCAGTCCCATTCATTCCCAAACTGATTTCTATTTGTTGGACTTGTTATTCCAATTATCCAAATAACTATTAAATAGACTGATGAAATAGTGTAAAAACAAAAATGTTTGCAGTTTCTTAGAAAACTAAGTTCAACACTTTGAAAAGTCTGGAAAAGGGTAAGAACAAGAGATAGCTGTTGATTTAGTTGTGGTGGGGACAGCTATAAGAGGTTGGGAAAGAAAAATGGAAGGCCTAAGATTCTGCATTACTGTGTAATTTGTTTTGAAGTCCTTGATTTGCTTTAAAGAAACTCAAGTTAGAAATCATAGACTATAAATTATGGTCTAGTTTATGAGAGAAAGATGTTTCACTGTCATCTGCAGACCCAGGCTGAAAACAAACAACAACAACAACAAAAAATGTATATTTTAAAAGCTTTGGCTTTAAAAAAATGTTTTTTCAAAAAACATTTATTTATATGTTTTAAGGTAAAACACTGTGTTTAAGATATATGTGTGACATTTTAATCAGTATCTCTTATCAATGAACTGTCAACTGATTACCCAGTGCCAATCTTGTCATATAAGGAGAACTCTGTAGTATTTTATCTAGTGCCTACTGAGATTTGTATGTAGTAACTTCTCACCCTTTGTGATGCTTTTCCATGCAACTTTAAGCACCCCACATTGTTCGCCTTTGGTAACAGTATTTCTGACAGCAAAGCAATAATGTATCACAGGAGAAGAGTCCTTTTCCATAGTGGCAATAGGATCATATCTAAGCCAATTCAAAATATTTTTTAAAGAGCCTTTTAAAATCTAATTTGACTTTATGAAATGCATTTTACTGCAGATTAGTTCAAGACACACATTCTATCTGGCAACCACCAAATCAATATTTGGCATCTCTGCTGGGATTTTTGTAAAAATTGACTTTTAAGTTCAAACTAAGAAGCAAGTAATATATTTACTTAAAAAAAAAAAAAAGAACTAGGGATAGCAAACTCATGTCTTGAAATAAGCATAAAAAATGAAGAATGTTTTGGTATGAGATTAATTAATTATTCATTAATGGAGGGAAGAAGACTGAATTAAAAAAAAGTGTTTTTTGTTTCATTATTGCCCAACCATTTAGAATCAAAGAATCAAGTTAATTTGGAAATGGAGAAGAACTTCCAAGTCAGCCAACAATCCAGGTAGGAATTTTTTTCTTCAAATCAAACAGTCTTCATGCTGTTTATTACCATCCAAACTCAGATGTTCCCCACTCTAGGAAAGCATGTACTGCTGCTGCTGCTGCTCCTCCTTCTCCTCCTTTTCAACTTCTCATTTCAAAATAATTTCCAAAATAAATTACAAAATTAGGAAGAGTTGATATCTTACAGAGCCTTAGAACAGAATCACATCATAAATCAACTCTGATGTCATACCAGTGACTGACCTATGGATCCTCAGCATTCGATACTGTCCCACCATCCCTTCCTGGTCCAGGACATCATAGGGCATTGAATGTGGCCTATGACAGTTCCTCAGTTTGGCTTTCATGACCTCAATACTTTTGGTGAGTAATTATTTTGCAGACTGTCCCTTGGTTTGGGTCTGTCTGATGTTCCTTCATGATTAGATTCAGGTTATACATTTGGGGCAAGAAAATACCAGAAGAGCCGGGAGCTGTGGCGCACGCCTGTAATCCCAGCACTTGGGAAGCTAAGGCAGGAGGATCTCCAGTTCAAAGCCAGCCTCAGCAATGGCGAGGCACTTTAGATACTCAGTGAGACCCTGTCTCTAATAAAATACAAAAAAGGGCTGGGGATGTGGCCCAGTGGACGAGTGCCCCTGAGTTCAATCCCCGGTACCAAAAAAAAAAAAAAAAAAGAAAGTAAAAGAAAATACCAGAAGAAAGGCAGTGTCCTTAGTGCATGTTGGATATAGGTGCTGTGTGTTTTATTCCTGCCAGTGACCACTTAGCTAAGTTGATCTTCACTATAATGTCACTATTGTTTCCTTTAACACCACCAAGGTTTTTGTTGTTGTTATTATTGATTGGTTGTTTGTTTTGGTACCAGGGATTGAACCCAGGGACACTTAACCACTGAACTACATCTCCAGCCCTTTTTTATTTTTTATAGTGAGACAGTGTCTCATTAAGTTGCTTAGGGCCTCCAATGTTGCTGAACTAGTGATTCTCCTACCTCAGTCCCCAAGTGGCTGGGATTACAGGCATTCACCACCATGCCCCGCATCACCAAGTATTTTGAGTAGGTTTCTTTTTTTTTTTTTTTTTTGAGGAGAGGTTTCTTGACTCCCCAGCCCTTTTTTTGAATATCCCATTTCAGGTGAGGGGCTTGCTGGATATAGATTCAGGCGTTGGTAGAGGAGAGTGCTTATCCCATTTCAGGTGGGCTGCGGATATAGCTCAGTTGGTAGAGTGCTTACCTTGCATGTAGAAGGCACTGGGTTCAATCCGCAGCACGCCACACGCACACACACTCACACACCAAAAAAAATTCTGCTTCACACTACACCTTGCAATTTTAGTGTCCACTAATGGTTCTTGTCTGTAACTATTATTACTGTGGTGGTTGTCAAACAGTGGTTTTTCTCTTCCCATCATTTCTTCTACATTAGTCAGAATTAATAAAGAAGAATTGTTTTTTCCCTTGCTGACTTATTTATTCAGTTGTACCTATCAGTATGGGCTCATGGATATTAATTTATGCTGTGGGCTATCATTCATTGCAATCATTATTTATTTTCTTGCTCAATTGTGCCAGTGCTTCATTACTGAAAATCTCAATTTAGAAAATTCTTTTTTATAGTGAATTCTAGTCTGTCACATTATCACCTCCCCTTATGAATATTAATTCTGACATTTACAGATTTGAACAATTCCATCCTTATATATTTTGAGAAAATTGAGTATATTTAACCTGGAGATAGATGTGTGTGTGTGTGTGTGTGTGTGTGTGTGTGTGTGACCCAGACAATCAATGGTAAGAGTAATAAGCTACCTGGTGTCAGGAAAAGCTGCTTAACTATTAGTTTAGCTGTTTAAAAATGTGGAGGTTTGCCCTAAATAGTAGTGAGTTCACGTGTTCTAGGAGAGAGTAGTCACTATTCACTGGGAGGTATTAGAATGGCATTCTTATAGGAAATGGAAGGTTAGAATAAGAGGCCTCTGAAATTCCCTCTAAAAATTCTAAAAGTCTATAATATACTTGACATTCCCTACAACTTTATACTTCATAATGTACTTGGTCTGTTCAAATACTTGTCATATGCTAGAGCTTCCAGATCTTTATACCATTATAGTTGAACTGCTATGAAAATATGTTGATGCAACGTATTATTCATATGTGTGTGTGTGTGTGTGTGTGTATTTTTTTGGTACCAGGGATTGAACTCAGGGGCACTCGACCACTAAGTTATATCCCCTGCCCTATTTGTGTTTTTTTAATTTAGAGACAGGGTCTCACTGAGTTCCTTAACACCTCACTTTTGCTGAGGCTGGCTTTGAACTCATAATCCTCCTGTCTCAGCCTCCTTAGTCACTGGGATTATAGGCATGTGCCACCATACCCGGCTATCCTTAAATTTTTGTATTGAATTTTATGATCAGCAAACATGATGCTAAAATGGGGTCATGTGGAGGGGACAGTTCTGGGAATGGAACGCAGAGCCCCTTGTGCTACACCCCAGCCTGGAAATGACCTCATTTAGTGACTTTGATATTGCTAGTAAAAACCAGTATGAAATGTAATGCTGCTAAAAGCCTGGAAAATATGAATTTTCACTAAAGTTACCAGAAGGTATCTTAAGGATTGAAATATAACTTACAATTCAATAAGTTAATTAATTTGTAGCTTCTTTAAACATACACAAAAAGTATGGTTCTTTGCCTGCAAATTCCAGAAAATTATGAAAGACAATCCTTATTTTCCCATAACTAATTTGATGGCAGAACCTGAAGTGAACCACTGGGGGATATTTAATTATCCATATTTATTTTATTTGTTTGGAACAATCACACATTTGTCTGCTGAACTATTTAAATGTTTGCTCTGGAGGCATACTGTATCACCTTTCTAAATTCAAAATATCTGAAATCAGAAACATATCTGGCCAAGTCATTTTGGCTTAGGGACAATGGACTTGTTGTAGTGACAGGAGACCAGTGGTGGCATCTGTGTATTTGCAAAAAAAAAAAAAAAAGAGAGAGAGAAGGGGATCCACGTCCACCAGTGCAGTACACCAGACACTCTGAAAGACCTCCTAATACAAATAGGAACAATCGGATCCTGAATAACACACTTTTAATACCATGTTGAGTTCACAAGCAGTAATGGAAATCTTCAACCGACTTCTCCAGTCCCTATGTTGTCTCCCACCAACCACAAAGTAAATAAAAATAGGCTGGGGTTGTGGCTCAGCAGTAGAGTGCTCACCTAGCACAAGAGACCCTGGGTTCCATCTTTAGCACCACATAGAAATAAATAAATTAAATAAAGGTATTATGTCCACCTACAACTAAAAACTAAATATTTAAAATAAAATAAAATATACCAGGTACATTCTAAACCTGGGTGGGGGGAGGTTTGACAACATAATCATATCAAAGATTTCAAAATATTCTGTTAGTCACAATAAACCACTTTATGCTCTGAGGATAAATTAGTTTTCATATCTCACGTAACACAAACAAAATTTATTTCTCACTCTTGCTGCATAGCCATGCAGGCTTATGGGGAACCCAACTCCTCACAGTCACCTGAGGACTTGATGGATGAAGGCTTCCCATTTGGCACATTCCCATGTGAGAACAGGATATAAGAACACATGCAGAACTCAAACCAGCCTTCCCAGACTTGGGCCAGAAGTGGCACGTGTCCCTCCCTTCCCTATTGCCCAAGATTATTCACGTTGCTTCCCCCAAGTGTTGGTGTCCAGTCAGGGCAGGACAAGGAAACTTTGCTCATGGTTACTGTCTCTGTTGTTAACAGAAAAGAGAAACATAGGAACATGTGACAAAAGAAAGTTAATGAAAAAAATAGAAATTTAAAAAGTGACACAGCATAAACAAGTCCAGATAAATCTATAATCACAACACTCTTAAGTCAAAAACTGGGAAGTAATGTCAAGATGGAATCTCTGAATCTAGTTACATGAGATTCAGAAAACACCCACCTAAAATATTAAAAGAAATAATTCTGAGAAAGAGAGAGAGAGAGGGAGTGCGCACACACAATAGGTAAATACAACTAAAACAAACCTGTTTTTTTAAAATCAGAAATAATAGATGTTAAGACTGAAAAACTATTAGACATAAAAAGTTTCACTAATAATGATTTTTAAAAGCTCAATTCCCCAAGAAGAGATAAAAATTTTAAACTTATATGTACTTAATAGAATAGTATTAAGTTATGTAAAGCAAAAATTGATAAGATGAAAGGAGAATATAGCTTACAAAGCTTAAAATATTTACTTTCTGACCCTTTACAGAAAAAGTTTGTTGACCTCTGTACATGGATATGAGGCATTCCAGCAAGTTTCAAAATATCAGTATCAAATAACAACAATCTCCAAAACATAATGCAATTAAATATGAAGCCAACAAAAAGATCATCCCACACTCTTGAAAATTTAAAAGGAAGCCATACTTTTAAATAATGCATGGGTTAAAAGAGAAATAATAATGTGAATTTAAGAAAACATGTAAATGATAGCATAGTAAATTATAACTTGTATTTGAGAGCGAGCCAAGGATGGCCAATTAATAAGGGCACTAGTTAAAATGCATTGAATATGTTTAGATCAAATATGTTTAAATCATGAATTTAGATATTTTGGGGGGAAAACTATTTGATCACCTTGGGAAAATTACAAGGATCTATTCAAATTAAGAGAAAACAAATCAAGCATTTATCTTGATCCTACCTGCACTGTCTCACTGAGTAATCAATAACCAATCAAATGGAAACACAGGAACAGATGGACATGCTGCAACTTGCAAGGGAACCCAAGAGGCCAATCATATCCAGCTGCATAAGTGAGACCACAGAGAGGGACTGTTGGAGAGGTTTATGGGAAGCTATTGCCTCTGAACATGAAATTGAAGGAGAGTGAGGACAAACTAGGATCCAAGAGGGACTTCTGCATGTACCCTTCACCATAGCCAACTGCAACAAACTCCTGAAAGCCAATACTTTACTTCTGTCTTCCAGATTTCATGCAGGTTCCTTTTTTGGCTGACTCTAATTCTGAACCATAAGGGAAAGGGAATTCTGGATGACAGTAGAACAATTCAGCGGAGTCCTCATTTTCTAATTTGGCAATCACACATCTTCTTTTAACCACTTTCATATAATAATAATAGCAAATGCACACTTCTATTTAACAAGGTGTAACTATCTCTCATATAACTGAGAAGATACGGATCCCTCTTCCCCATAGGATATATGAAAGAGATCTATCTTTGGCTGATGTTCATTTACTTTTTTTTTTTTTAATATTTATTTATTTGGTTTAGTTGTACACAATGCAATGCATTTATGTTTACGTGGTGCTGAGGATCGAACCCGGGCTGCGCACGTGCTAGGCAAGTGCTCTACCACTGAGCCACAACCCCAGCCCGTTCATTTACTTTTTAACTGACTCTTAACTTCCCCTTTGATATCCTGTGATTGAAATATCAATGTATGAAGTTGACAGTGTCTTATGTTAGACAATATAGAGATGGGAGAGAAAGAAATTGATGTATGTGGGGCTGGGGTTATGGTTCAGTGGTAGAGAGTTCGCCTAGTGCAGGTGAGACACTGGGTTTGATCCTCAACACCACATAAAAATAAATAAATAAAATAAAGGCATTGTGTCCACCAACAACTAAAAAAATTTTTAAAAAAAGAAATTGATGTATGTATGTATGGATGCACACATATTTGAATATATTTCTATCCAAGAAAAAAATATATGCAATAACTATTACCACCTTCATTTCTGCAATAGATCACATGGTCATAACCGGCACCTATAATTTCCTCTTCCCACTAGCCACACAGTAGGATCTCAGCAAGTACCTCAGCTTTCCTGGAGGATGATCCAGACCTGCGCTCCTGAAGGATCGGTATCATCTGCAGTCCTGCTGCACTGGATGTGCTGTCCCCATGGCAAAATAGCAACACAATTCTCCCTGAAGGATCAGAATCAGTCACACTAGCTAGTATAGTAAGCCACCAATTTTGGCACAGGCTCAGTGGCATGAGAAGCTCAAAAGGGCCAGGTTGTAGTCTCAGCTTCCAGTTTGATAGGACTGTTTCTGCATCCCAGGGGAAGCACTTTTCCTTTGGGATCTAAGACTTCTAAAAGAACATTGAGAGGACAATGAGAGTTCATAATAAGACTCAATCCCATTTTCCCCCTTAATTCTTTGACCTGAGATAGAAAAAGTACCATCAGCCAAGCATGGTGGCGCATGCCTGTAATCCCAGCTGCTAGGGAGGCTGAGGCAGGAGGATTGTGAGTTCAAAGCCAGCCTCAGCAAAAGCAAGGTGCTAAGCAACTCCGTGA
Source organism: Tamias sibiricus (assembly GCA_025594165.1). NCBI lineage: Eukaryota > Metazoa > Chordata > Mammalia > Rodentia > Sciuridae > Tamias > Tamias sibiricus. The sequence goes on from CM046661.1 coordinate 76,313,686, forward strand.
AACCCTGTCTCTAAATAAAATATAAAATAGGGTTGGGGATATGGCTCAGTGGTCAAGTGCCCCAGAGTTCAATCCCTAGTACCCCCACCAAAAAAAGAAAAAGAAAAAAGAAGCACCATCAGGTGGTCGGTCATGTACTCAGTGCACATTCTGCATCCCAGAAGATGTTACTCTAACCCTGCATAGTGTCACCATCCAGCTGGCACCACAACTGACTTTCTAAAAGACCAATCCACTGACTTCAGAGTGATGGGGGACACGATAAGCCCAGTGAATTCCATGAGTTCTAGACCATTGCTATAATTTGTATGACATAAAATCAGTTTCCTGGTCAGAAGTAATGCACTGAGGAATTCTAAGTGGGTGAATAAGGCATTTTGTAAGTCCTCAAAGGGTAGTAGCTTCTTCAGAGCATTAGGGGAAAAAAAAATTTATATCCAGTTCTACCCACTAGAAGGATTTCCCATAAGCACTATCCCACTGTCCCTTAGGGCCTTCTGGAGTCCACTTTTAGATGGTGCCAGCATGCCCTTGAAGATCATTTGTATTCAGGCCTGAACTTTTTCTTCCTTAGTGAGATGCACATAGAGAATTTCCCATGAGGTCAAAGGTGTGGACTGAGAGAGAGGGGAGGCTATTTAGTGGGGATAGTAGCTCATAGAATCTGAGCAGGGGCTCATGCAACTTTATTTGTGTCCAAAATCCTAAAAACTTATTTGCTCCAAAATCCTAAAGGTCAGTACTATAATTTGCTTTTAGGGTCCTTCCAAGGGCCCCATACAGCATTCTATTTGTCATGGAAATTTTAAATGTCAGTGGATCTCTGGTCAGAGGGATAAAGGGGCACATAAGCTGGCATGCAGTTTGGACTTTATTTCTTTTAGGCTGGTTTCAAAATTGGAAACTTACTAGGTGCTGTGCTTATTTTGAGGGTGGGAGTAGTAAGGGCTAGATGTAGTTACATGTTTTTCACCTTTAAAGAAATACCTCGACCATTCCCAGATCAGAGGAGAAGGTCACTGAGGTGGAAGGCTCTTAAACCTTAGTGAAATTGATGTCTCACCCTCTGGTTATTGGCTACTTACTGTTCATCAAGTCTAGTCAACATGGCAATTGATGTTACCCATGAAATGGAGAGGTAGGTAATCAATGTCTTTTCAGACTATATTATGATAGAAGGTTGGTGAGTTGATAAAGGCCTGAAGTGGGAGCATGAAGGCCCTACGGCTTTCTGTGGTCTTTATCATCCACTCTTTAAGCCCTTTACCATACACTCCAAGAATTCTGTTTTGCTTTTAGTTTATTATTTTGACCAGTAGAAGCAGTCCTAGGAACTTCTTCCTGGCCTTCTCTAACATAAAAGTCCTCACTTCATAATTTGGGGGATCAATCTGGGCATTGTACCATTTGCAGAATATGAAAATTTCCCTTCTGCATTTCAGAATTGGGAAAAATAATCATGGGGTGGGTTCAGGTATCCATCAGGCCCCTGAAAGTGAGGTGAGCTCAAGGCAAAGCTCCACTGAATTCCTAGGGCCTTACTCTGACTTGTGCTCCACTGATGTTTTCAGTTTCCAGGAATCAGTGTCAGTTCAGAGCTGGTGTGCAGGAATTCCCTCCTCCAGTCCTGATTATTTTCCCTCCTCCATTGCATGATCACCCTGCTAAGTAGCCACAGTCCACTTGGAGAAGGGTAGGAGGAAGATTTATGGTTTTCTTCGTTGGTACTCTTCTTCAAGGGGCCTTGCCTCCACTTAATTTGAGGGGCTCTATGAACTGAATCTGGTCTGGGATTAAGTTGAGGATTTGGGATTATCTGTTATGGGATTTAAGTCAAATTTCTCTACTCCACTTCTACAGCTTTCTTTGTGCCTGTAGATCAATTAAGATTTTAGAAGACTCACCATTTATTTTAATCCTAAGAATATCAGAATAAATTAGCAAATACCAAACATCAAAACATTCTGAAGATCACTTTAGCTTTGTTGTCCATTATGCTAACCATGTTCCCCTCCTCTTTGGTAGTTAAGAGAGTAGAAGCTGGGCGCGGTGGTGCACGCCTGTAATCCCAGCACTTGGGAGGCTGAGGCAGGAGGATCGCGAGTTCAAAGCCAGCCTCAGCAATGGAGAGGCACTTAGCAACTCAGTGAGACCCTGTCTCTAATAAAATACAAAAAAGGGCTGGGGATGTGGCCCAGTGGTCTAGTGCCCCTGAGTTCAATCCCCAGTACCAAAAAAAAAAAACAGTAGAATGATGTCCCTTGATGCCTGTCACTCCAGTATCCACTCCCCAATAAAATATCTCACACTCAGCCGGGCGCGGTGGCGTACACCTGTAATCCCAGCACTTTGGGAGGCTGAGACAGGAGGATCGCGAGTTCAAAGCCAGCCTCAGCAATGGCGAGGCACTTAGTAACTCAGTGAGACCCTGTCTCTAAATAAAATACAAAAAAGGGCTGGGGATGTGGCCCAGTGGTCGAGTGCCCCTGAGTTCAATCCCCGGTACCACAAAAAAAAAAAAAAAAAAAAAAAAAAAAAATCTCACACTCTCCAATAAATTGAGGAGGTACAATTTAATGGCAGCACTAATTCAGAGATTGACTATTACAGAACTCTACAAAGATGCTGGTGTTTGTTCCAGTAATGCACTTCTTGAATCTTTAATTGGAGAGTATCTTATGGGGCCTCCCAGGTTATAATTAGTGGGTGGCTAAGCAATTTTTACACAATGAATTACTCCAGCATGTTAACTCCTTTTGAATGCCTTCTATTTATAGTAATACGAAATGGACTTATGAAAGAGGTGATTTTCAAGTACTATTTGACAGAAAACAAATATTTTTATAGTGTACATGGAATGTGTACATGGAGTTTTGAATAATATAGAATAAGGCTTAAAGATAAAATGGAAATAATAAAGTAAGGGGTTTATATTTGTTTAATATTATATTTCAACCTGACTGAGTTAAGAGATGCCCAGATGGGTGATAGAACATTGATTTCTGGGTGTGTTTGTGAGCATGTGTCCAAAAAAGATTAGTAGCCTGAGTAAAGAAGATTCCCCCCTCACCAATCAGATCAAGTATCATCCAATTCATTGAGGGCCTGAATAGAACAAAAAAGTAGAAGGGCAAATTCTCCTTCTCAAGCTGAGACATCCAACTTCTTCTGCCCTCACACACTGGAGCTCCAGTTTTTCAGGTTTTCGACTCTGAAACTTAACACTACTGAACCCCTAGTTTTCAGACCTTCAGACTTGGACTCAATTACACCACTGCTTTTCTGGTTCTCCAGCTTATGGACGGCAAATCTCAGCTTCTAATATCTGTGGGCCAATCCCATAACGGTACCTCTTATCTTTCTCTCTCTCTCTCCACACACACACACACACACACACACACACACACACACACACACATACACATACATATATATACATATAGATTCTGTTTCTTTGGACAACCCAAATATGGGTTTTTTTTTTTTTTTTTTTTTTTGGTACCGGGGATTGAACTCAGCGGCACTGGACCACTGGGCCACATCCCCAGCCCTTTTTTGTATTTTATTAGAGACAGGGTCTCACTGAGTTGCTAAGTGCCTCGCCATTGCTGAGGCTGGCTTTGAACTCGCGATCCTCCTGACTCAGCCTCCCAAAGTGCTGGGATTACAGGCGTGCGCCACCGCGCCCGGCTCCAAATATGGGGTTTTAACAGAAATAATTAAGTATAAATAACACAGAAATTTGGTGATAAAGAAGGTGAAATGGCAATAATCCAAACTAGAGAATAACTACTTCTAGAAAGATGACTAGAAAAATATGGCATAGAAAGAAGTATGTAAAAAATTATTTTGAAATTCATTAATTTGGAGATTGATAATCAATGGCATTAATTAGGAAGTTGAGGAAACAATACAAAGGCATATAGAAGACAACAGTTTGAAGGTTAGATGGGAAAAGATGTGGCAGGAGTCCTGAAAGTTCTAAAAATATAACTGCCAAAGAGTGGGTTGATGGAAAGCTGATTAGTATGTGACATGACTTTGTAATGTGACAAGTTGGCTAGGTGGAGCTGCCTTCCCTGAACCTTCTTCCCTGTCTTTACAGTTAGGGTGGGCCATGAGAGTCTTTGTGGTTTGGAGGATGGGAATGAAGCAGAATTTTGTAGTTCATACATTTTGTCATTAATGTTGGCTCACCTCACTGGTGTGAGGCAGTGGCCAAGCTTGTGACTACTCGCCATTAGCAGGAATTTATGTTTTGGCATAGGTATGCAGCAGATATGTTCTTTCTACTTTTCAAGTATAATATTGTATTGTAATCCTGGCTCTAAGTTTTTAAATTAAACACATTAACTTCCACATATCCTTAAATGTTCATTGCTGCCCATACTCTGCCCCGTTCCATCACTCTTTTGGAGAATGAAGATTAGACATGCAGTTTCCTCATCCAGTTTGTACATAGAAAGTCAAAAGGGACCATAAATCACTCCATATCACCCCAACAAACCAGATGACCTACATAATTATAGTTTTTAAAAAACATCAAAGAAATGAGAGCACAGTGTAACATAAGTGAACTAAACTTCAGGAAGTGACAATCCTTTCTTTATGTGAGAGGCAAGATCTGCAGTGGTCCTCGCCCTGACTACAGTGGAAGGAAGAGAAATCCAACATATGTGATGATAAGGAGAAACCAGCCTGATTTTAACAAATGCTAATGGTGGTGTGTGGGTTGATGTGACAAGTGAGAATCCACGCATGCCCATAGCACAACCATACAACCTCATAATACTTTCCTATTGATATTCACTAACCCTGGGATAGGACTACAAAAAACAAGGGTGGTGAAGATGAACTGACAGAAACTCTCAGAGATACTTTGGCTTTCAGCTAAGAAGGACTTGCAGAGGGGCGGGAATGCTGAGAGAAAAGTCCCAGTACTCTAGGTCTTCACTTAAGGAGCACTAGGGCGAGTGGGTGGGTGCGGGAGAGAGGAGACATCCCCTTCCAAGACTTGAAGGTAAAGAAGACATCAGGTAGAGCAGAAAAGCTAACAATAGCTTGAAGACAATTTTTGCTTATGAGAAAAATTCAGATCTTGCCTTCAAAATAACTGAAGTAACTGAAGTCAGTGGTAAAGTGAATCAAACAAAAGCTATAACAAAGCCCAAACCCATTTTAGCTACCGGACATATTGACTCAGCCTTGACTTAGTGGCCTGATGAGAGAAGCCAGGTGTCTTCTTTTGGAGGGAAAAATATTCAATTCCTTGTCTACTGTAGTTTTACATTAAATGGCACACATTCAGGAAACTATCAAAACTTACACCAAAGCAAGAAAATGTGTGGTCTTTGGTCAAGAAAGGAAACCATTGATAGATGTTAACCAAGAAATAGACCTAAAATTAGGACAATATGACAAAAATGCCATAGGACTTATAGGAAAAGGTAGAAACCATGTGCAAAGACATGGGAAGTTGGATAAGTCAAGGAAAGTATTCTAAAAAACAAAGGGAAATGCTATAAATAAAATCACAGTATTAGAAGTAAATAACTGGATGAGGGCTTATCAGTAATGGGAAAAATAGACAAAAAAACTTGTGACTAGGTAAATTGACAAATTGAAATATAAGGAAAAAGATACATAAAGTAATATTTGATTTTTTTTTTTTTTTTTTTTTTTTTTTTGTGGTACCGGGGATTGAACTCAGGGGCACTTGACCACTGGGCCACATCCCCAGTCCTTTTTTGTATTTTATTAGAGACAGGGTCTCACTACGTTACTAAGCGCCTCGCCATTGCTGAGGCTGGCTTTGAACTCGCAATCCTCCTGCCTCAGCCTCCCAAAGTGCTGGGATTACAGGCATGCGCCACCGCGCCCGGCTAATATTTGATATTTATGGAACAGTACTATATGGGTTAACATTTGTAACACTGGAGTGCAAAAAGGAGAGGATAGAGAGGATGAGCAGAAAAAAAATTCATAGATAAAAAATGAGAATTTTCTCAAACTAATGAAAGATATAAACTTATATAGGAATTGTAGCTGGCACCATGTGGAATAAATGCAAAGAAAACTACACCTATGCACATCATAGTCAAAATTCTGAAAACCAAATTTAAAGGGTAGGTCTTAAAAGCAGCCAGAGAAAGCATGTACCACATACAGGAGTGCCAAAATATGATCCACAAATGAATTTTTATCAAAATAGCAAAGACAAAAGAGGAATAACATGCTAAAATTCTGAAAGGAAAAAAAAATCTGTCAATCTAAACTTTTATATACAGTAAAAAAATTCTTCAAAAATGAACATAAAATAAAGATATCCTTGGACAGACAAAAGCTGAGAGACTTCATCTCCAATAAATGGCACTAGAAGACATGCTGAAAGAAGTTCTGAGGCCAAAGGGAAATGAGACCAGATGGAAAACCAGATCACTAAAAAATGGTAGAAAAGTACCAGAAAAGAAATATCTGGACAAATTAAAAAGAGACATATATTCTAATACATCATATCTATCTATCTACCTATATATATTTGCTCACATATATATATAAACATTTCTTTTTTTAAATTTTTATTTATAGTAGTAGTATGCATTACAGTTCATACTACACATATAGAGCATCTTTTTACACAAAACAGTTTGCATACAAAGTATATTCGTAGCATTCAAGTCTTCAAACATGCATTTAGAATAATGATATCCATCTTATTTAACCACTTTTTCTTTCTTTCCCCCCTTTCCTCCCCTTATTCTCTCCTTTCCCCTCCCTTCGTTTTGACCATTATAGTGTTCCTCTAATCCTCCTATGTACCCCGACCCAAAAATACTGTGAACCGGCCTCCTTATATCAGAGGAAACATTCGGTATTTGGATTTTTGAGATTGACTGATTTCACTTAGCATTACATTCTCCAACTTCATCCATTTACCAGCGAATGTCATTATTTTATTCTCTTTTATTGCTGAGTAAAATTCCATTGTGTATATATACCACATTTTCTTTATCTACTCATCTACTGAGGGACATCTAGGTTGGTTCCACAACCTAGCTATTGTGAATTGTGCTGCTATAAACATTGAAGTGGCTGTGTCACTGTAATATGCTACAATTTCCAACATGTTGGATTAGGCCCCAAGTTCCTTAACAAGAATCCAGTAGCACAAGAATTAATACCAAGAATTAATGAATGGGATAGATTTAAGCTAAAAAGCTTCTTCTCAGCAAAAGAAACAATCAGTGAGGTGAATAGAGAGCCAACTAACTGGGAACAAATATTTAATACATACACATCGGATAGAGCACTAATTTCTAGAATATATAAAGAACTCAAAAAACTGGGGCTGGGATTGTGGCTCAGCGGTAGAGCGCTCGCCCAGCACGTGCGCGGCCCGGGTTCCATCCTCAGCACCACGTACAAATAAACGCATTGTGTACAACTAAAGCAAATAAATAAGTATTAAAAAAAAAAAAAAAAAAGAACTCAAAAAACTTGCCGGGCGCTGTGGCGCAGGCCTGTAATCCCAGCACTTTGGGAGGCTGAGTCAGGAGGATTGCGAGTTCAAAGCCAGCCTCAGCAATGGTGAGGCACTTAGCAACTCAGTGAGACCCTGTCTCTAATAAAATACAAAAAAGGGCTGGGGATGTGGCCCAGTGGTCTAGTGCCGCTGAGTTCAATCCCCGGTACCAAAAAAAAAAAAAACTTGACACCAAAATACCAAATAATCCAATCAATAAATGGGCTAAGGAATTGAAAAGACACTTCTCAGAAGAAGATACACGATTAATCAACCAATACATGAAAAAATGCTCAACATCGCTGGCAATTACAGAAATGCAAATCAAAACTACTCTAAGATTTCATTTCACTCCAGTCAGAATGGCAGCTATCAAGAACACAAACAACAATAAATGTTGGAGAGGATGTGGGGAAAAAGGCACACTCATACATTGCTGGTGGGACTGCAAAATGGTACAACTGTTATGGAAAGCAGTATGGAGATTTCTTGGGAAAATGGGAATGGAACCACCCTATGACCCAGCCATCCCACTCCTGGGTCTATTCCCAAAGAACTTAAAAACAGCATATAGACATTTCTAAAAGAAGAAAAAAAAGAAAAACCCCAGTGTATAGTGGATTTAACAATGTGTAGGAATACAACATAAGAAAACAATATCATATAGAATGGGAAAGGAATAAATGGAATTAGGAGGTTGTAAATGTCTTATATATCCACAAAATAGAATAATATTCTTTGAAGGTATATGGTGATAAAGATGCAAATTGTAATTTCTAGAGCAACCATTATGTTTAACATTAAGAATAAAAAAACTGGGTGTGGTGGCGCACGCCTGTAATCCCAGCACTTGGGAGGCTAAGGCAGGAGGATCAAGAGTTCAAAGCCAGTCTCAGCAATGGCGAGGCACTTAACAACTCAGTGAGACCCTGTCTCTAACAAAAAAAAAAAAAAAAAAAAAAAAAAAAAAAGGGCTGGGGATGTGGCTCAGTGGTGGAGTGCCTCTGAGTTCAATCCCTGGTACCCCCTCAAAAAAGGATAAAAAGCTAGAAAGATAATCCAGAAATTTAAATGGAATAGGAAAAAAATATCCAAAAGAAGTCAGGAAACAGGAAATAGAGAAACAATTAACAAATGGAATAGGTGAATGAAAATAATTTCCCTTAGGCACTATTATTATTATTATTATTATATTCTTGCAATACTGGGGATTGAACCCAGGGGCACTCTACTGCTGAGTTACATCCCGCATCTTGTTTATTTTTTTATTTTAAAACATGGTCTTGCTAAGTTGCCCAGGCTAATATCAAACTTGAGATAATACTTCTGTTTTAGACTGCCAAGTCGCTGGGATTACGGGCCTGAGCCACCACTCTAGGCTCAAACACCATTATTGAACACTATTGAACAACAGTTTTTGGAAATTAGCTTCTGCAACCGATTTGGTAATATTTCTTTGAGAATTCAAACCCAAACTACAAGACAAAATAGAGCTTATAAGCAAAACTTATACTGTCGTAAAAGCCTTTTGACAGAACATGCTGTCAACAGTTAAAACAAGAAGCAAGATCTCCATTCCAACACAAATTTGCAGCAGTTATATTTTCCTGAACTCAAACTACAGTTGCAAGAATAGTTTTTGGATTTTGATACAAGTGCAAAAAACTTTCCACATTTAAAATCCACTTAACGTGCAACTGGAGGAGCTCCCACCTAACCTTCAACTGGAAGTGACTAATCTGCATGCTAAAGGGAAAACATCTAGAGAATTTGAAGAATTCTAATAGAATTTTGGAAATACCTTCTAAGCACTGAACATGCTCAAGTAAAATCACAGACTCATGGATTCATATCAATATGTGGCAGTACTTATCTGGTTGGAAAGATATGAAATATGCACAATCTCATAAAAAGCATTAACGAGATGAACATTTGCAATGGATTTATATGAAAGAGAACACTTACTTTGAACCCCATGTAAGTGAACTGTTGTTCCCCAAAAACAGAATTCCATTACTCTCATTAGATCTGAATTAATATCGCTATTTTTATTATACTTTGCATTTTAGCAACAAAAAATAATGGCCATCCCCTACCCCCTTGTTATATACGTTTCTCCATAATGCCCTCTATTTTTCTTGTTAGTCCATAAAACCTAAAATATTTACTATTGGGCCCTTTACAGAGACTGTCAATTCCTATTCTTTTCTTTCTTTCTTTTCTTTTCTTTTTTTTTTTTTTTTTTTTTTGTGGTACTGGGGATTGAACTCAGGGGCACTCGACCACTGGGTCACATCCCCAGACCTTTTTTGTATTTTATTAGAGACAGGGTCTCACTGAGTTGCTAAGTGCCTTGCCATTGCTGATGGCTGGCTTTGAACTCACGATCCTCCTGCCTCAGCCTCCCAAAGTGCTGGGATTACAGGCGTGCGCCACGGCGCCCGGCTTGTCAATTCCTATTCTAAGTGCAGCTTTTGCTACTACTGTGTATTTTTCTTTGGAACCATACACATTCTATATCAAACTGCTACTTCTATAAATAACTTGGAGAAGATACAGAGGATTTAAGGAAAGGAAATTGAAAGTTGATTCAGTCCTGAGGTTAAATAATAATTGCAGTTAACATTAGTTGAACACACATAATACATGGAAGTCTGCTGAAGAACCATTTTGTACCTGTGGTCCCCCTTATCCATGGTTTCAGTTATCTGTGGTCAACCACAGACTGAAAGTATTAAACAGAAAGTTTTAGAAATAAACAATCATAAGTTTTAAATAACTGTTATTACTATATGTTGTGATTGTCCTATTTTATTGTCAAGTTTTGCTAATCTCTTACTGTGCCTAACTAACAAAGTTAAGCTTTATCACAGGAATGTATGAGAAAATAATATACACAGGGTTCAGAACTATCTGTGGTTTCAGGCATCCACTGGGAGTCTTGGAATGTATCCTCTGTGGATAAGGAGGGGAGAGCTACTCTCTATATTTTCTCATTTAATATGAGAATCTTATTAGTTAGGTGTTATCTTCCCCTCTCTATTTTATGGAAGCTTAGAAATTGAGCTGTCAGAGATCATATTGATAAATAAGCGATGTAAAGGTTCATAAGGGACTATAAGATCTAACTCAGTAATGGGCCATCAGAACCAATGTCTGCAAACATCATTTGAGAGAAATAAAGATAAATAATTGGGGAAAGTGTGTGTGTGTGTACGCATGCACGTGGACAAGACTGAGATCTCTTTGGAAGGGTAGGACTACCAGGTGACACAAAAAACTGTTGAAGTTCCTGGAGGCTCACTGAAACCCATTTCCACCTTCCCGGCAACAGGACACTTTGCCACCGAACCCTTTAACAAATTTTTGGATCAGTGTTGCCATGAATGTGTGAACCAAAGTATTGTTTGTAAAAGTCTGAACACATTTTATAATGCAGAGACATGAAGGAAAGTAGGTAGGGAAAATCCACCTGGTGGGGAGGATCTGTGATATCCATCCTGGTCGGGTGTTGAAAATATGAGAGTGTATGTGTATGTAAACACAGGCAAACACTTATGTACGTGTATCCATATATTTGTAATATTTACTATCAAAAGACTAAATTACAACAAATTCAGCCTTCTGTTCACACATCAAACCTCTATATTATGTGTTAGCAGGGTTCCGAATTTAAACACAATTACAAGTACTCAGTCGCATGTGGTGGACACTCGAGAGCATTTGAAGAGACTATCAATAACAGTAAGAATAACACAGTGATCAGACCACTTGAGCTCAAGGCTGGAACGCTCGCCCCACCGCTCTGACTTCCTCTCAACTGCTTTTCCAACCAACCTACCTCCCCGCAAGATCCCAGGGCCGTGCAATCGGCCAATGACGGTTTTGGAGAAGGGTCCTGGGGAGGGGTATTATCTGCGGGAACTCGTCCTGTCAACTTTGTAGTCGAGTCACCTATTTCGGTTGGTAGCGGCCGCTATTTCTTTAAAAGGGCAGTGGATTTCGAAACGCGGAGGGAGGGGTCAGGAAAAGGAACTGGGCTGCCTTTGATAACTGCCCAGCAGCCTGCCTTCCCCGCAGCGCGTGCTCGCTGGGGAAGCGCCTGCAGCGGCCGCGTCCCGGGAGGGCGCGGGCGCCGCCTCTTTTAGGGGCGCCCACCTTCCCGGGGAATCCCCCCATCCCGCGGTCCTGCGCCCGCAGCGCGGCCGCCCGGCTTTGTCTCCGGCGCTCGCTCCCCACACTTCCCCGTGTGCAGTCTGTAACCCGATCTCCCATTTCCTGGTGGATTCTCTTAAAGAGGCAGCGGTCGAGAAGCAGAACAAAGGCTATTGTTTTATTTCCTCCTTCGGATTCCGCGTCCTTCCCGGAATGCCCCTTCCTAGATCGTTATTCTCCTTGCAACTGCGCGCAGGGAAACTATTTAAAAGCCCTTGTGCATTACCATGTATCTAAGAAACGGAGGTAGGGGGAGGCCGGAGGAGTAGAATAAAACCTGTTTTGCGGTTTCTGGGGCCACAACGTAACGTTTTGTAAACGCGCCTTCCTGGAGCCGGCAATTGCCTGCTGGGCTCCTCCGGCTGGGGGTCGCCCGCGCGTAGGGCGGGAGCGGGGCGCCGGGGGTGCCCTGGGGGGCTGCGCGGCGCAGTCCGGCCGCAGCTCCCGGGCGTCCTCCGCCCGCGCCCCCGCGGTCGCCCCTCCCCCGCCCGGCTTTTATTTCCCGATGCTGGGCTGTAACCCGAGCTTTTATTTCCTGGTGGCTCCTTTAAGAGGCAGAGCTCTGTGCTGGGAATTCACGTCAGTTTCTGCACTGAAACTCTCAAGATCAATGAGCAAAGAGCTTTCTCAGTTCTGCCTTTCAGTTTCTCTCTTCCAGGAAGGAAAACATTCGAGAGAGCGAGGGAGAGCGGCGGGAGGGCGGGGGGGGCGGGCGCGCCGGCCGCGGGTGGGAGGAGAGACTGGAGGCCGGCGGGCAGCCCGGGTCGCCGCGCCGCGACCCGCAGACCCCGCCGCCGCTCGGCCGGGCTCCCACGCCCCCGCGCCCCGCGCGCGCAACTCTGCCGGCCGCCCCGCCCCGCCCGCCGCGCGCTCGCAGACCCCCGGGGCGGCTGCCCGAGAGATGCTGGAAGAAACTTCTTAAATGACCGCGTCCGGCTGCCCGCGGAGCATTTCTGGGTTGGGGAGAGGAAAGGAAAGTGGAAAAAAACTGAGAACTTCCTGATCCCTCTCGCTGTGAGACATGTCTGAGACTCCTGCTCAGTGTAGCATTAAGGTAAAGATCTGCTCCCCTCCCTCTCGGTGGTCGGAAACCTTGAGCTGCACCGGCCAGGGCAGTCGTGCTGGGCTTCTCGGAGCGGGCTGTTGCAGTTGGTCTGCTCGCAGTAAATTATTTGGGGCGCGAGGCAAGGAGATGCAGCTCGCGGCAGCGTCTGTACCCTTTAGCGTAACCTTGCTGCTCCCAGCCGACGAGCCCCCTCATCCGCTCCTGGGCCCCCCCCCCACCCCCTTTCGTTTTGACAATGAAATGCCCGTCACAGTTGGTTAGGAGGAACCGGGGTTCTCCAGATCTGTTAAACACCTCGGTGATTAGTGCGCTTAAAAAAAAAAAAAAAAAAAAAAAAAAAAACCCAAACAAACCCAAACCTGCTCCCTATTTCTACACCTAACATGTGACTAAAATGTAACTTTTGTTCTCGAGGGGTGGTCTCTTTAGGAGAAAAAGTTCTCCAGCCCCTATCGGGGATGGAATCGTTTCTTTCTTTTTTTAAAAGGACTCCTTGGATTTGATCACGCAGGATCCACCCCCCACCCCCCATTGTAATTGCAAGCACTGTCTTGGTGCTTGGAGAGACAGTCTTGGTGTCAGCTTTTCCTGGGCATTGCACAATGAATTTTTTTTTTTTCTTAACCAAGGTGAATAAAGTTGCTGAATAGTTGTTTTTACTCCAATGCATATGAAAGTTGAGCAATCTCAAAAGTAGAAAACTCCTGTGATGCAGGAGGAAAAATAAGTGACCAGGCCAAATGACCTTCTCTGTTTGACAGTGCAAAGAGGATCTAAGAGCAGCAATCTCCCGACTCTCTGGCCATGTTTTGCAGTATTGTAAAGGCAGAATAAATGCTTGAATACACAGTGCTTGGTTTCTAAGTAGTCGCGGATATATAATCTTAAAAGGCTATGGTACCTTGGTTTGTTGCTTCTAAAAAGTTGTGAAGTTTGCCACCATTGGGAGGCAGGATGGTTTGTCCATCTCCCCCGATTATTTTTCCCATCTCTGCATTTCTTATAGTTTACGCATATCATGGTTCCATCTGTACCCAGGTGGCAAGCTTTCTTCTCCAGTGACAGGCTGAAACTGCTGAAGTTTGTTTTGGGCTTGGCCTATTTAAATTTGTTCATTGAATGGACACTGCAGAAACAATGGACATATAACCTGTTTTCTTAGTCTGAGGGTAGTTAGAAAAATCTTTCCCATTTTAACACTGCTTTTCAACTAAGATGTATGTAGGGGAAAGGTAGCATTTTTTTTTTTTTTAATCATACTTGGGTTCTAGGTTTTCATAATTCGAATCAGATCTTAGTGTTTCTTATCAGGAAAGATAGTCATGGGTTTGAAGTAAGGCCAATGTGAACTCAAAAGTTGGGTCGGGTTTCTTTGTTTTTGTCTCACAGAAATGCCCAATGGTACTTTTGGGCTTCTGTTTTGTACATATCTCAGGGTAGGCATAGAGAGGTGCCACAATAAAGAGCTCAGGATACTTTGATACCTAAATTTCTTTTGCGATATAAATTAGATTCTACATCTAGTTCAGGAAAATCCTGTGGTATAGATAATCTAATTTATTTGACACTTCATAACAAAAACAGAGGTAACTAAATAATAGGGTATTAAATCAGTAAATTGTATTTGGCTGGATAGCAATAAACCTGCCATCAGGAAAATCTGGACCAGCTACTGAGCTGTAACTTTAGGATGAAAACAACAAAAAGCAATCCATTCTGTGACCTCCGGTCCCTCTTCTAAAGAGATTGTTCTCTGCTGTTCTGATATGCTTATAGTTCTGTGCTGGAGACAGTGTCCTGAATGGCTATTCATTGTGCTGTGGAAAAAGTACAGCAATTCTTTTTTTTTTTTTTTTTTTTTAATATTTATTTATTTGCTTTAGTTGTACACAGTGATTTATGTTTACGTGGTGCTGAGGATCGAACCCTGGCCACGCACATGCTAGGCGAGCCCTCTACCGCTGAGCCACAACCCCAGCCCCAGCAATTCTTTATACATACAGAATCAAACCCAAACAAACAAAACACCTTCTTAAATGTGACATAAAAATTGTGTCCATAATTTTCATATCATTTCCCCCCTTATTGACAATACTCTCAGGTTGATCTTTCTTTCTCTTTCTTTCCTGCTGGGGATTGAACCCAGGGTCTTGACCATGCTAGTCAAGCACTCTATCACTGAGCTACACACCAGCCCCTTAGTTTTTTTTAGATGCCTCTTTTCATTACTGTGTACTTCTGTGTGATCAAAATAGATTTATTTTTCTTTACCAGTCATGGAAGTACCACTTTTATTTTGGATTGTTCTTTATGGAACCAATCTGTGAATATTTGCTGAAACTGTATGTGTTTGGGTGCACATATGTGAAAAGTATCTTTCCATGGAGTTTGTTGAATTCATGATGTTCCAACAACAAGCACTAGAGATCAAGGACCAGGATTATTCCAGGTCATCTGAAAATATTCTGGCGATGTGTACTGCATTTCACTTAGTCCTTGGGATTTGGTACATAATAAAAAATGCTAGTAACCCACAAACAAGTTGTTTCTTCTGGAGGCATTGCAAACAATAAACTTTTCTGTGGAGTAGAGAATGAATGTCAGTCTTTCAAGGGTGAGCTGATGAGTCTGATGTACTGAAGACGTGTGACATGGAAGGCTCTCTGTACTTGGAGAGATTTCTTACCCTCCTCCTCGCCACTCCTGAAACCTTCCTCACTTGTTCTCTTGCCCTACAAGCAGCTGGTCAGCGGGCAGTAAATTCCTCAGTAGCTGGGGAGATGGAGCACAGAGGAGCCTGGCCATAGGTGACCACAGAGGGAAGTACTTGTTTACTTCTGAGCAGAGTCTGTTCTGCTAAAGCAGAGTACTGTCTGATTTGGGTGGAGTTCCAAGGTGAAATTTCTGAATTGGTCAGTTGGTGACACCATTAGGTGAGTGGCTGGCAATGAATGCCTGATAAGGGCTTTTATTTATTTATTTTGTGGTGCTGGGGATTGAACCTAGGGCCTTGTGTATGGGAGGCAAGCACTCTACCAGCTGAGCTATATCCCCAGCCTTATCTTTTTTTTTTTTTCCTTCACTTCAAAAGCATCTTCCCATTACCTTAGGAAGTTAGTATCAGAAACACATTTTTGTTAAGAAATGTTGACCACCCCAAGTCACCCAGTCTAACTTGAGCCCCTTCATGTGTTTTGGCACTCTTGTCACAAGAATTTAAACACTTCAGTCCCTGATCATTTGAGGTCGTTTTAACTATAAGAACAGGATCTAGCGCCGGGCGCGGTGGCGCACGCCTGTAATCCCAGCACTTTGGGAGGCTGAGGCAGGAGGATCACGAGTTCAAAGCCAGCCTCAGCAATAGTGAGGCACTTAGCAACTCAGTGAGACCCTGTCTCTAAATAAAAATACAAAAAAGGGCTGGGGATGTGGCCCAGAGGTTGAGTGCCCCTGAGTTCAATCCCTGGTACCACCAAAAAAAAAAAAAAAAAAAAAAAAAAAAAAAAAAAAGAACAGGATCTATTCTTTTCCATAAAAAATTGAGTGTTTTTTCCAGAGGTCTGTGCCCATCACAGGAAGAGGGAAGATTTCGTCTTTTCCATCATTAGTCTTCACCTTTAAGTCACCTGTTCAGTTTTTAAAGTTAGCCAGGTTGCAGTGGAAGGTGATGGTGGCCCAGCCAACACAGTCTTTTGCAAGGCTTGGCATGTGCTTTCCGTGGCCAGGACAATCCAGAATACAAAAACTAGTCGCATAATGCCCTGGCCCCCTCTTTCCCTGCCCTCCTGGTTGGTTGGCTTTCATAGCAGAATGAATTTTTTTTTTTTTTTTTTTTTTTAATCTTGTTGCTAACTGAGCGACTGTCTGGATCTCTTCTGCTGGACTCCAAGTGCCTTGGGTTTAGTGATGGTTATTGTGGTGACCTAGTACCTCGCTTGGCAGCTGGTGCAGAAACGTTTCTGTCATGTTTGCTGACTTGAAGAGGTGTGGAGGAGCCGGGTGCCCTTTCCTCCCTGTGTTACCTCAGAGTGACTTAATGCCTTCATCTGCTGGCTTGCAAGAAGTGCTAATGCAGTCCTTGAGTATCCAAAAGTGTTTAATTTAGTGGCCACCCTGTAATACTTTGGGAGGCTGAGGCAGATCCTTGAGTCAAAGCCATCCAATGGCGAGGCACTTAGCAAAAGACCCTGTCTTATAAAGTAAAAAATTTGATTTGATACTACCAAAAAAAAAAAAAAAAAAAAAAAAATAAATTTTTTATTATGATATCATGAATCAAATCTGTTTTATTAAATTTGAGGATAAAATTCTCAAAAACTGCTTTTGTCTAAATAAACAAAAAAGAGAGAACATGGGCTTAAGGAATCACTGTAAAAAGTTCAGATTAGCAGGTGTCTTAAGTTCTCCCAGTTTTTCATCAAAAAACTTGAGACATCCAGAGTTGAGAAATCTTAGAGATACCCTGGGCCAACCTCCTATTTTATTTGAGGGGGTATTGGAGAGCTAAGTGGTTTGCTTTGGCCTAGGGGTGACTGAGCCAGATTTGGAGGAACACAGGCTTACCAGGGTCTCAGGCCACTGCACTACATTCTTTGGGTTCATGGTGTATCTATAAAAGGCCAAGGAAATTTGATACAATAGGCCTCACTCTCTCCAGCACTTCCTAGCATGGTCCATTTTAATCACAAGCCAGCTGGTGTGAGGGCACAGAGGTATGTGCCAAGGAAGATGGTGTGTGGGAGCATTGGGCTGCCAGGGTCTCGTCAGGTGTGAGAAGAGGAAGTAGTAGGAGGTAGGGATGAAGGAAGAAGGGCCTGGTGGACTTGTATTTGCACTGCAATTTGCTGATTTATATAAATATAAAAATATATATATATATATATATATATATTTTTTTTTTTTTTAATGGTGTGTACCAGGCAGTTCTGCTGTGGGCTGAAGTCACTCGTGCTGTCAGATCCCTTGTGAGGCTCCTCGAGGGGGCCATGGGTTCTTTTATCCAGGGTTAGCCAGACCTATTTATACCTCCACTTGATGTATAAGTTCCCTGTTAAAAACAGTGAAAGCTACAGAAATGGCAGCTGATTCCAGAGAAGTGGCTATGAAAAGTATTCTCCTTAAGGTAGGTTAGGCAGGGGGGAAAATACCTCAAATGTGAGTACCAGAGACAGGAAGAACTAAGATTCTGT
This sequence comes from Tamias sibiricus, assembly GCA_025594165.1. NCBI lineage: Eukaryota > Metazoa > Chordata > Mammalia > Rodentia > Sciuridae > Tamias > Tamias sibiricus. The sequence continues at coordinate 76,331,678 of CM046661.1, forward strand.
CAGTGAAACTGCATTTACTTCCACCAGGGAAGGTTAGGGGCAAGAGTTGGCTGGGAGTAGTAACTTGAAGAGCAATTTCATTTTTTTATGGATTTTGAATTGCCTTTTGGTGTGGATCTCTGAGGGAACCAGTGTCAAATGAAGCCCTCTATGGTGTGGGGTACACAGTGATGAATTTTTCTCTGTGGATACCATGTTAGCTTGCTTTTAGGCAGAGTCTGCTGCCACTGTGTTTGTAACACACAGTGCTACATGGTGCTGAAGGAACCAATCTCTGTGTGTATTTGTTGAAAAGAACAGAATTCCCATGCCAAGAGGGGCTCAGCTTGAAGACCATTCATTGACAAACCTAGTATTTGAGGAGAGAAAGGCCAGACTAAATTAGTGAGAAGTCAGAATTATAGACAATTAAAGAGCAAACAAATTTTTATTGATTTTTTTTTTTTTTTTTCTGAACATACAGGAACCAGACAGACAAAGTGGTACTTACTGGGGCATCTCAGGATGAGCCCCAACGAATAGTCCCAATGACTTGTGTTCCCCACCATCCTTTGGATAGGAATGAGCGCTGCCATGTTCAAAACTGTTCCTTTAGAGTTGCAGTAGTACCACAGATCTGTTATGTGCTCTGTTAATTTTCTTGGTGGCCCTTTCATCTTAGCTAGTGAAAATATACAGTTTAGCTGGATCTTGTTGCAGTGTTCTGGAATTCTCAAAGCATGGGTGAGAAAGGCCTGACCCTGAAGTGAGGGTGGGCTGCCCCATTGAGCTCAACTACTCATACAGTCCTGTGGACTATGCCTGTGGCAAAGTATAGAGCCCTTCATTTTTGGAACTTTATACATTATATCTAATTGGAAAGTGTCTGTTGCTTTAGTGGTCATCACTCTTGCAACAACCAGTACAGGTCTGCAGCTGTGTGATGATTTACTGTTCAGAGGTACTTTCTTCTTCTCCGCCGCCTCCTCCTCCTCCCCCTCCATCACCACCATCCTTTATTGCATACTAACATGTGCTGGTCCTTGTGCCAAGTGTTTTATTTACATTATTTCATTTCATTTAGTCTTCACAGTTCTCTCCAGGATGCAGTTTTTCTCCCCATTTGACAGCGAGGAAACTGAAGCCCAGGGAAGCTGAGTGATGTATTGGACTCAGATCCCCAGACTATACGGAACAATGTGAGGGCCAGAGTCTGTATTATGAGACTAGAGTTCCAAAGTGTTTTCCATGACTCTGTTCCAAGGCACAGCTATCTTTGTGAAGAAAATTAGAAACCCAGAGTGATGAGGACTGGTGGTTCCTCATGGGGAGCTAAGATGATAGGCAGGAGTAACATTTGCAGAGATCCTTGCAGGTTCCCTGTGTTTCCTGTACAAGCTCGTCTTTGCTGAAGGTGGTTATTCCTAGCCATTCCACAGGTAGTGGGGACAGCCAGATAGTCACACTGAGCTACCCACCCTGGGATGGATGTCCATGTCTCCCATTTTTGCACCAATCCTGAATATCCCAAAGTGATGCATTGTCTCGACAAGTTTCATTTGGGACCTCATGCTTTGCTCAGAAACTCTTTCTTCCTTTTCTGCTTTTCTCTTACTTCCCCCTGTGCCTAATTACTCCTTATTGAGTGGTTGGATATCTGTGGGGTTTTGTCCTCAGCTTGACCAGCCTTGGGGTCAGACGCCTTCTCTGTCCCCATCAGTTCTGCTCAGTCTCTACTCTTTGCACAACTTTTTTTTTTTTTTTTTTTTTTTGGTACCAGGGATTGAACTCAGGGGCACTCGACCACCGGCCACATCCCCAGCCCTTTTTTGTATTTAGTTAGAGACAGGGTCTCACTGAGTTGCTAAGTGCCTCGCCATTGCTGAGGCTGGCTTTGAACTCGTGATCCTCCTGCCTCAGCCTCCCAAGTGCTGGGATTACAGGCGTGCGCCTCCATGCCCGGCGTCTTGCACAACTTTTTGATTTAAAGCTTTTTACTCAATCCATGAGCATAATGGCTCTTTTCCCCTCTTTCTTAAAACATCCCTCATGTACATCTTTAATACATGTGATTTCTGGGGATCTATTTGAAGTCTTTGCCGATGTTCCCTGATTTTCCCTCCACCACCAAAGGAACAATTTTTTGTCTCTCCTTTCTCGTGACAGCCTGCCCATACTGGCCTAATTTTTTTTTTTTTTTTTTTTTTTTAACTTCCTTAAATGAAGAGAAAATTTTGGCCATCTCACTTCATCAATTTCTGAATGTAAACAGCTTAGTAAAGACAGCCTTAGGGGACATGTGGGAAGGTTGCAGAGAGAAGGAGAAGGAGGGAGGGAGGGAAAGAGGGAAAAGTATCATGGAACTATCACAAGGGAATTTAGAAGGCACGACCCAAACTTTTCATGAAAATGATGAAGAAACCGAGTCATTTAAATAACTTGCCCAGGAACACTTTGCTAACTGTAGCCAAGCCAGAGTCAGAATCAGGTATTCTGTCTTAGGCCTGTGTCCTTAGAACCCCACAGCAGAATAGCAATCATAAAAAGCAGACAAGGATTCACAGCATAGCTTCCCTGTTATGACTCATCTGTAGGGTTAAACTTCTCTGTACAGCACTGCAGAATGGTGATGCTTATGTTTATAATTATGACTCCCAAGTTAAATTATGAGATTTAAAAAGTGAGGAAAGAATGAAATATATTTTGGAAAGATATCCAACAAAAAGGGTTGGCATAAAAATAATGTTAAGTTTTTAAAGGCTAAGCTTTACTTATCTGGATGCATTATTTATAAAAATACTCGGCAGTGAAGAAGTGAAAGAGCTGGTAGTGCTCCTGGGGCCCTGTGTACTCCTTAGGGGTATTTTCTCTTTGCATGTGGGAGTCGGACATAGGGAAAACAACTTCATTTCCTGAATGACCCAAAAAGGACATTTTACCCTGCCGGCGTGAATGCTGCTGGTGGTAGATGTTACTGGTAACGTACTTCAAATCACCACCACTTTAGATTTAGATTTGGATTTTATTCTGTCTTATGTTCCTTGGTTCTTACCCATAAAGTCAACTTCCCATAAAGGGTAGTGTAAGTGACTAAGAAGAGGGATCCACTCAGTGTGGAGTGCTCCCAGGGGAGGAGACAGATGCTGGAGTAGACAGGTGGGTGAAGCCTGGTCCTTGAACTAGCTTGAGTTTCTTAATCATGAACATAGTGATGATAAAACTATATACCTCTTAGAATTGTTGGGATATGTAAATTGCATTATGCTGTTAAAAAGAATTCTTCCCTTTTACATATTATCTGTAACACGTGGATTGAGAAGGGGCTAAACATTTTCTAGTTTATTATGCAGTTGAATACAGATGCCAGAGATGTTGATAGTCTTGCTCAAGCTCACAGGGCTGGCAGGTGGTTCTGCCTGAACTAAAACCTAGGTCTCCCAAGTTGGGTGACACCCAGCACTGTGCTGTCTTCCCAGTCCTGGAGTTTTCCTTAGGGCTGGGGTCACTCTGCTCAGAAAAGCTCTCGTTTTAACTTTAATTGAACTCAAGCCTTGACAATAGGAGAGATGAGCCGATTGCAGTTTTGTGACAATACCAGATGCCTTTTGTATCTTGCAGCAGAGTTTTGAGGAAAATAGCTAGTGTGGCTTTGAATAAGTTTCCAGAGATGAAAGAAAAGGAAAAAAAACCTAAGTCCATACAGTGACTCTAACTAGCACTATTACTCAGCACTCAAGCATTCAAACATATTCAGGGATCTGCTTGTTCATACAGTCACTTATTATTTGTGACTGGGGTGAGACTTGAAAGACGGCATCAATTCTTAGTCTGCTTTTGTTTCACAGGCAATTCCATGTCTGTCTGACCACAGAACAGACGCTGTTTGCGGTAGGGTGGTGAATTTCCAGTTTCATAAGCTGGGAGTAGATGGCCCTTCATGGAAATTTAATTACATGGAAGAGTTTGAAAAAGCCAAATTTGTTACCTTGGGGCATGAGGGAACCTTTGTTTCCAGTGTAAGTTAAGGGACTAAAGTATCTTTTTTCAGCAGCCCTATTCTTTTTGCACTGGACTTAAAATCTAAATCTTCATTTGCATATGCATGTTAGAGAAGATGAGATGGAGGCTGGAAAATTACCCTTTTGAAGAATAGTGGAGAGAGTGTTCACTGCCCTCTTCCTCCCCATTAAGCAGGTATAGGGCCTTCAGATGGTTAAAGAGGCTTGCAGGGAAACCATGCCCCTGTCCTCCCCACCAGTGGACATGGGTGGTTCTCCTCTCAGCAGTCTGGTACCCACTGCGGTGGGTTATGATGGGCTGTGTAAACTGTCTTCCTTTAGACTTATCTGTATGATGAGGTCAGAGATCCTTGCTTGGCTTACGTCTCCTATATGTGAGCAAGCTGGTTCTATGTGTTTCCTGGAAGAAATGAGCTGCCGATAAAAAATCAGTCTTGTAATTAAAATTAAAAACAAAAACAGAACAGCCTGTTTGTCTCTGAAGCTACCCATTTCCCCAAATACTCCCTCTTGCTTCCTAGTGATAGTAGGAGTCTAGGCATGGCAGCTAAAGTTCTGGAACTGAGAGAGAAGAAGCAAAGAGAAAGGCTGCCCACCTCACTGCAGGTGTGGCCCCAAGAGTGCTAGAGTCCCTGATGAAAGAAGGAAGCTCAAGGGACAACTTAGCATCAGTGTTGTCTCAAGCCTAATCATTAATATTTGGACAAACAGGGGGAGGGCATGAGGAAGTACTGGGGAACAAAATCACTAGATTATGTTATGTCCATGTGTAAGAATACCACGTGAATCTCATGTGCATATATATGTGTGTTGTATAATCATAATGAACTAACTGAAATAATAATAATGGAAGGGAAATTGATAGGGTAGAATGAACAGATGGGGGAGGGAAGAGGGAAGGGAAAGGGAAGGTACTGGAGAATGAGATTGATCAAATTATGTTATGTGCATGTATAGATATGGCATAATAAATCTCACTATTATGTACAATCATGTACCAATAAAAAATTTTTAAAATAGTTGGACAAATAGATCTGTACCAGAGTGGGTAGGAGGAAAGAGAATGCAGATTTCATAAAAAGGGAGGCAGGGTTTTGCTGAGCTCTTAGTTTAACTGTTTTTGAGGCGCTCAGACTTGGGAAGGAAACATCTCAGCATTAATTCCTTCATTATTCGTTGTTTTTGTCTAGACCATTTGTCTTTCCCAGGCTGTTCTCTACCATCAAATCAGACTCCTGCTGGAGCAAACCACACTGTGGTGTCTCCTGACTCTCCCTGTGGTCCAGCTAATTGTTTTCATGTATTGATTTGTGATCACAGTCCAGTCACCCAGAGGGACAGAAGTGAGTTCTCCTTTCTTTGGACATTTGTGTGTATTCGTGCTGAAGTTCTTGCTATCGGGGTTGGTGTGGCTGGTTTTGGAAAAAATGACAAATCTGACTGATGGACCTCTGGTGCCTTTTGTTATGTCCTTTTGACTTGAGGTCAGGAGATTTATAAAATCTGCATCACGAGTTTGCTTGACTGGTGTTTTGAGCTTTTGAGACCCATGGCTCTCCTGACAGTAATGGCCAATGATAGGGGGCCTCTCACTTGGTGCCTTTTGATGTGGTCTTTATTCAAAATAGGAGAGTTGTTATTTGGGGGATAAAATCTGAGTGATTTTGAGCAGATTCCCCAGTCTGGGTAAGTCTCTTCTTCCCCACGACTTTGGGACCTGAATGACCGGATTTGGCTGAGTATACACCTCAGATCCCCTGGAAAGCTGCCAGCTCTTTATTTGACTTGGTGCCACTTAGTCCTTCACTTAGTCTGCTGACTCTTGATACTTTTGGGGGAGGTGGAAAGGAGAGACCACACCAGTGGTAAAGGTAAGAGTGTTTTCTCTCACCAGAGAAACAAAGGCTCCCTTTCTGGATTTTGTATTCTGTTTTCTTGCGTCTCTGTGCTTTGGCAGGGCTGAATTAGGAGGCGATGGTGTATTTCTCTGCAGGCAGAAGTCAGCTGTAGGTCAGCACAGCTTTGGAACACACGGGAATCCAGCGGGAATCTTGGCGAGCACAGTAAGGCTGGAGTGATGATCCTCTAGTCTTTTTCAGCATGCTGTAAAGGTATCTTTGACTTTCACCTAGACAGGTGGGGAGATGGGCAAAGGGACGTAGGTGTTAACTTACATCTCAAGTTGGACACCTGTTAGTGTATCTGTCCTGCATACTTTCACCCTTCCTGGTACTGGTTCTAGGGCCCTGTGGATGCTAGGCAAGTGCTCTACCACTGAGCCACACCCATACCCCCTTTTTAAGAAGAATTATTTTGAGACAGGGCCTCACTGAGTTGCTCAGGCTGGCCTGAAACTTGTGATCCTCCTGCCTTAGCCTTCTACATAGCTGGGATTACAGGCTTGCACACCATGCCCATCAGTACTTTTGACTTTCCTGAGCTACCTACTCCTAGAAAATGAATAAGGAGGCACTAAAATTGACAGCAGTGTATTCACTTAGCATTGTCTGGGTGTAAAGTGGTGTGCTTTGCTGAGAGGTAGGTGAGGCAATACTTGGAGGGGGAAAACCTAAAAAATGCAAGAAGGAAGAGAGATAGAGAGCCCGGTAGACCCCCACCCACCCCCACAGGCCTTGCTATTTCAGCAAAGAAGGAAGAGGTGGGCCCAATGGCACTTAACACTGTGAATGTAAACCAGCTCTTGTGAGAATTTGTCTGACTTGAAAAACTCGATAAAATGGCCAAATGGAACTTCTCTCGGTAGGGGGAATGCCTGTGTATGCTTTTGTGGTTAGCCCTTGTGTTGAGTAGTCTGATTTAAGGGAAAGATGGTCTCTGTACATTTTCATCTCAACTGTGGTCTTGAAAGGTTTACCATGGGGAGGTGTGGGTGGATGAGAATATAGTCTTCTTGCCTCCTGGTTGGTTTATATCTAGGTTATAGGTGAATGTGAGTTCACAGCGCAGCCCGTTTCTTGTTTGGGTGTATTTTAGGATGACCTGCAGAGCCTCATTTGGGCAAGCCCAGGTACCCTATCTTGAGGCACACGTTTGGGGACTGCCAGGCTTAGTGCCAAATGGCTTGTTGGAAAGAATTCACTTCACAGTTCTCATCCTCAGGTCTGTGATTCTCCTTAGCATCTTGGATTACCTGAGTTTCCCTCTTGTAATTATTTCAGGACCTCTGGGGGGCGGTCTGCATTGCTAATATAATGGTTCTTTGGGGGGAAGTTCTGCACATTGGGGCTGTTAATCCAACTGGCTGCCCACTGAACGGATGATCATGCTTGGCACTTCAGAGAGCACAAATGTTAGGTTTGGGGGGAAATTCACAATTTCAGATTTGATCTTTGTCTACATTTGTGTGTATCGATGGTGTCATAAATGAGATATATTGAAAGATTTCTCCACCCACAGACACCTGTGAAGTAGCTTCTTTGAGTAGGGGAAAGGGTCTCAGGTAGTCACTGAAGGCTGAAGCCTAGGAGCCCATACTGGAGGTTAGAATGAGTATGTTCTAGGCAGAACAGTGCGAGGGTAGTTGACACAGTGCCTTCAAGTGCTGCATTTAGCTGCGGGCAGGACTGTTTGGTGTGGCTTGTGCATCTTTGGGCATTATTCTACTTTTATTTCCAGGGTTTGTTTTTGGGACAGTGTACTCATAGGATTGTGAGTTTTAGAAATTACCGAATAATCAGTTTTCTAGCACAGAGAGGAAAAGATTGTACAAACCCCAGCCTTGTGGCAAAGGAACCTTATGTATAGATGTAAAATATATCTCCTTGGAGGGTTGGCTTTGTGATGGGCTATAAACGGATTGTTAAACAGCAAGCTGAGGGGCTGTTAACAAGCTGTTTCTAAGAGCATCTCCCTGGTTTGGTCTGAAAAGGTAATGTGTACATATTGCAGCTATGAAATAGTTAGCCTGTGGTGTTTATATGTTGGGAGGGGTGTATGTGCATGTGTGTGTGTGTCATTCAGTGGCGAATGGACTGAGAAGATAATTTAAAATGCTGTTTATTTGTTCCCGTGTCAGTGTCTGCATTCTAGACAGGGAAGTGTTTTAGTTTGTTTTTTAAGCTGGTTTACATGAAGAGGTGTTTGGTCAGTCGCAGGATATGTATCAACCAAACTTCAGAAAGTGTATGTTTTATGGTATCATCCTTGGTACGTGATAGCTGCTTTAAGGATTCTTGCCTCAGAATACCTAAATAATAGGTAAGTTCCTTGCCATCAGCACACTAGTGTTTGGATTCTCAAGTTCAACAAAGCAGAGTTTTCATTCTGTGTCTGGTCTTATTTGAACTTCTTTTCACACTCAAGAGACATAACTGAATACTGGCCCATGCCTGTTTCTGCCACTGTTGGGTCTTTAATGGAAAAGAGCTCTTTCTTGTTACTAGGGTGCTATGCTTTCGCTACCTTAGCAGCGGCTGTGTTAAAAAACAGGTATCTCTTAGAATCTTCTGACTGGATCAGTTTGCTAGCCTGGCAAAGCCTTATTATTATTGTTGTTGTGGTTATGTATGTATGTATGTATGTATGTATGTATGTATGTAGGTCCCATGTAAGCCAGGTCCTGCCAAGAGATGTTGATGAGCATGATTATTGTGAGAGGAGATAGCAGCTTTTCTTGGTGGAGGTTTCTGCTACAAGAATCTGCCTAAGAGTCATCATAAAGACAGGGCTAAATAAAACTTCTCAGGATATAAATTACAGGGGAGAACTGCCCAAAAAAGGATAGCAAACCAACAGTTCTGCCAAGTCACCTCTGTCATTCTTTGAGGGCCATCTTAAAGCCAGCACTGCCACAAAAAAGCCAGCCAGGGGTAAGGGTAGTAAATGATGACACTTCTCTAGTCCTTGGCACACTAACAAGCTTATCTGCAGTTGCTTTTTAAGGCTTCTCGATTCAAAGCTTTGGGGAGGTGGATGTGCTGTCTTTCTGGCCTGCAAGGCAATCTGGTGCCACATACCACACCTCATAGCTCTGCTGATCTTCTCCACTCTGGCTTTCTTGCTTCTGGTCCCAGACTCTTCATGTCTCTTATCTGTTCCTCAAACCTCCATTCCTGTGTCCTTTAGTCCAACCTGGAATGATTCTTTTTTTTTTTCTTTTTTTTGTGCTGGGGATTGAACCCAGTGCCTTCCTTGTGCATGCAAGGCAAGCACTCTACCAATGGAGCTATGTCCCCAGCCCCAACCTGGAATGATTCTCAGCCAATGAAAATTTGACCAAGCCACTCCAACCCAGCTCCTTGGTCATGACATGCAAAGCCCTTGATGGTTTCCTTTTTAGTTTCTCCAACCTCCCCTTCCACCATATGTTCCACCAAGTAGTACCTACTCTTGTCCCAGACCACATGATAAGCTTTTTTTTTTTTTTTTTTTTGGTACCGGGGATTGAACTCAGCGGCACTAGACCACTGGGCCACATCCCCAGCCCTTTTTTGTATTTTATTAGAGACAGGGTCTCACTGAGTTGCTAAGTGCCTCGCCATTGCTGAGGCTGGCTTTGAACTCGCGATCCTCCTGCCTCAGCCTCCCAAAGTGCTGGGATTACAGGCGTGCGCCACCGCGCCCGGCCACATGATAAGCTTTTATGCCTAGAATCTTCCCTCCATCCTTTTTCTGCCTGACAGCCAACTTGTTATCTGAAGTCAAGCCTTCTTTGCTGCTCTGCACAGTACCTGTAACTCACTGAACATGCTTCTCTTATTGGCAGTGATCCAGTTAATAGATCAATGGCTTATTGTCCTCACTAGTGTGAAAGCCCACTGAGGGCAGGAGTCAGATGGATTCATTTTTATATTTCCAGTATCTAGTACAGTGCCTGGCACAGAGGCAGGCCAAGGTTTTTTAGTTCAGTGAAGTTTTTAAAATCAGCAAGTATTTATGAAGCTTCTATTGTGGGCTTAGTGGATGTTGGGCTTTGTTATATTTAACACGAAGATCTTGCTGTTGGAATCTTGACCTAATACCCATTGAGGGTTGAGGAAGGAAGCCACATAGAGACCTTTTGTTTTGTTTTGTTTTGTTTTTATTTTTTGCTGTGCTGGGGATGGAATCCAGGGCCTTGTGCATGCTAAGCAAGACTCTACCACTAAAATGTGTCCAGCCAGAGACTTATGTTTTAAAGCCACATCAGGACCACAGAATAGGGCTAACATATTGCTACCCTCACTATTTAATGAGTCCCTGGAAGGCTTCTATACTGCACACACAAAGCATCCACTCATTTTTTTCCCTCTTGGGGCCCACCTTTTGGAGAGAAATAGTTAGAAAAAAAGCTTGATAGCCTTTGGGCTAGATGTGACAGAAAAGCTTGGCTCTAAATAAACTTATTGTTTTAGTCAGCTTTTTTTGTTGCTGTGACCAAAAGACCTGACAAGAACAATTAGAGGAGGAAATGTTTATTTGGGGGCTCATGGTTTCAGAAGTCTCAGCCCATAGACAGCCAACTCCATTCTTCAGGGCTCAAGGTAAGGCAGAACATCATGGCAGAAGTATGTGGCAGAGGAAACCACCTTGGGACATAGTACCAGGAAGCAGAGAGAGAGAGAGAGAGTTCTGCTTACCAAGAACAAACTATCTACCCCAAAGGCACCCCCCACCCCAGTGACCCACCTCCTCCAACCACATCCTACCTGCCTAGTTACATCCAGTTAATCTCTATTAGGGGATTAATGCCCTAGTAGGTTAAACCTCTTAAAACCCAATCATAAGCCGGGCGCGGTGGCGCACGCCTGTAATCCCAGCACTTTGGGAGGCTGAGGCAGGAGGATCGCGAGTTCAAAGCCAGCCTCAGCAATGGCGAGGCACTTAGCAACTCAGTGAGACCCTGTCTCCAAATAAAATACAAAAAAGGGCTGGGGATATGGCCCAGTGGTCAAGTGCCCCTGAGTTCAATCCCCGGTACCACAAAAAAAAAAAAAAAAAAAACCAATCATATCACTGCTAAACTTTCTTGCATTGTCTCACATATGAACTTTTGGGGGATACCTCATATCTAAACCATAACACTTATGCACTGATCTCCCTCCTTGTGGTGTGAGTCAGGAGGCCCTTGGGCCAGGGAAAAAGAGCCAATGGCTATTTGTGGTGGTAGCCACGGGTAGTTGGTCTTTGCTGCCTGTGATGCTTTGGGAACCAGTGGCCTGTCAAGATTGACTGGTGCTGCCAGTTGTTCCCCCACCTCTTTTCCCGTCTATATAACCAGAAAGAAGCTTACCTCCTGAGCCTTATATGAAGTTTGTGATTACCTTTCCAGGTTTACAGATAAAGCCAACCCTTTCTTTGGGTCACCTTTTCTCAGCCTTCTCTAGAGCCCATGTCTCTCCACACTTGTCTGGGAGGAAGATTTCTTTGGAGCTCTTATTTTATTGCTGCTGTGCTGCCTAGGGGGACAAAACTAGCAAGAGTGATGCAGTGTACCACGGCACTAGGAAAACAACTCAGAGGCATGGCTTGTAGATGGTGTGCGGCTCAGCATTTCTGTTTTCTGTGGACAGCTCAATGGGACTTGCCTACAGAGGAGACCTTAGGACAGTGTCTTAGGGCTATGAATCTGATAAGTGCCAGCTGATATGAGGTGAAATGGACCAATCAGGAGAAGTCAGATATTTTCAGATTTAAGCAGACATATCTGGGCCTTCCATACAAGTTCAAAGGGCTCATTTTGTCCATATTCTTGTTGCCATTGGCATATAGCTGGGATGTAAGGCATTAACCTATTTGAAACATTTCAACTTCTTGAACCAACAAGACCTCAGCAACTGTACTTTTACAGTTCCCTCAAAACTGTCATAAGTTTTCCTTACCACCTACTGGGGGCTTTCTCTGTCAGACCCACGCTGCAGCTGCCTGCCTGCCCTGCTGCCCTTGACCTCACCTTGGCTGCAAGTGGGTCTGTCCCTACGCTGCTTTTCTTAGTCTCTTTGTTCTTATAGGGAGCCTGCAGGTTCCCTTGTCTTTCTCAAATGAGCTCTAACAAGAGCAGGGGATGAGCTACAGCAAGACTCATGAAGCAGGGTTGGGGTGCTAATCATGGCCACTTACGGAACAGAAGAGCATAAGTCTGTGTGCAAATGTGAAAATGAGCTTTGAGGAAGCCACTGAGGTAGAGGCTGGCCACTTGGGGCATGCTCTTATGCACTTGGTATATATAGCTCATCCCTCAATGTGCTGCTGTCAAATTTCCTTCTACAAATATGACCAAGACCCAGGCTCAGTGCCTCCATGCCAAGGCTGTGTTATGCACCCATTTCCTCCCCCTTCCACTCTCAGCCTGACCAGACCCCCTGGTGAGTCTGCTCTTCATGGAACATGGAGACCTAGGGCTTAGCACTCGTGGGACCCAGTGTTCCTGATAATTAGGATGTCACATTCTCATCTTGAGACCATCTTCCATTTAGTTGTGAGGGTGATTCTCTGTTTGTTTGGGTAATTGTCTTAGTTCTAGTAACAAACTTTTGAATCTCTGCAAGTATGTTAGAGCTACCAGTTATAATTTTTATTTGTTGTTGCTTAAAAATCGACCTTCTTTGGAGAAAACTTCAGGACGCTTTTCCATGAGCTGTTGCAGTGTAAACAGAAGTAGAGTGACAAGTGCCCTGTGCCACTGTGTGGGAGGGGCCCACTCCAGCAAAAGTTGAGGTATTTTACAAACCCAAATTTGTGATGTATGATCTGGTAAAGGACTTCTCTCTCTCTTTTAAAAATTTATATGACAAGCCTTAAAAAGAGTGTGCTGTTATATTTTAACAAATTGCTCCTATCAAAAATAAAATTGAAAATAAAAAAGTGAGACTGTTAAGAGGTGGCCTCACTTCCAACCAGTCTTCCATGTGGTGACACTCAGTTACCAAGGATGCCACCTGTGCCAAGTGTCTTTTCTGAACTTCCTCCATTTTTATGATCCCTAACTGGCACTGAGAAGGGCTCGTTAGTATGTTTGTCTTTCTTCTGCATGCAAGTTGCAAGGACACTTAAGCCTCATGCTTCAGGGCAGAATCTGATCACAAGCTGAGATCAGGAAGAAAATTTCCCCCTGTGGTATTATATTACACAATCGCCCAGCCAGGTGCTCTACCCCTGTTAAACAAACACACAAGCACACAAGCACTTGCCTCTATACTGGCCGTTTTTTAAGAGCAGGATGTTGGACTTTGTAGACAGCAGCCTCATTTATTTGGCAAGTACCTGTACTCTTAAGATGGAAGGAAGTCTCCTTTTGCTCCTCCTTCTGTGTGCTGTGCTGAGCGCAGGGCCATGTCTTCAGATGCCGACAACTCTTTGTAGCTCTCGCTTTGTGGGAGATTTAAAATGGTGCCTAAGTATATACACCCCCCCCACACACACATGCACATGTACACATATCTTTCAGTTGATTTCTGTAAAACTTGCTTCCCTTTTCCTAGGCTTTGCCTTAGTTTCTACAACACATCAAGCTCATATGCATGACCAGAACATCAAAATATGGTTCCTAAGTACTAGTGGAATTCTTTCACCACAATGCCTGCAGTTGCCAGTCTCAAGTTTTTCGTCTAAGTGACTTGGAGGTCTGGTCCAAAGGAACCTGAGGGAGAGGGGAGGGACAGGGACAAACTTTTCTTCTCTCTCTCTTTTTTTTTTTAAAGACTCTGGCTGTGTTGCCTCTTGTGCAATAGGATAATTACCAGCGATTCCCAGGCTCACTGCTTTTCTTCCTTTGCATCTCTATCTCCTGTGGTGCAGTACTTCCTTCTGTCTCTATTATTAGCTTTCTTAGCTTTGCCATTCAGTTCCCCACCTCTCCTTGCTCCCCTCCTTATCTCCCTCCAGCACTTCTCCCTTCACCTCTGTAGAGGTATTTAGGGAGCCAGCTTGCCAGCTTTCATGTTCCATTCACATGTGAACCTTCTTTTTCTTTATTAATGCAAAATAATTTTGTTCCTCTTGTATCGCATCATGCATTCATCCATGTGCCCAAAATAGAAGCCATCACCCTCCAGCACATCATGTCTGCCCTGTAAACCTTTGGAGCAGAATGTACTGAAGTGAGTTCACCCCCAGCATTGTGGCTCTCCGGCCTTCCCTGCCACTTGCTCATCTTCGTATTATCTTCTTGCCTTTCTGTTTTTGATTATCCCAATCATGTTCCTTCCCCAAATTACTGTATTAGTACTTGATTGTTCACCTTGCTTTGTTCATCTTGTAGTTCACTGTTTTCTTTTTTCCCTTTTAAGTTTTTCCTGCTGTTTTGGAGATACACAGATATTCCTGTTCATTAGAGATTACATCAGTTTTTATTACCTGAATTTACTAAATGGACATAATCGTATTTGGCATGAAGTGTATCTTTCATAAATAAGGGAAGAAACATAGATTTTTGGCAGCTTTTAATATCATAATGATTCCAAACTTACAATAACTGAGAAATAGTTCATGCGATCTTTATGGAGTAAAACCTTATAAGTTACTCTTTGTAATTGATGTGGATCTCACTCAGTTTGAGTAAGAAACACAGTTTAAGTGTACTGGTCTTTCAAATAGTGGCCTTAGAAACTACTTATTGCTGTAATTTCAACAACTAATTATTAATTCATGGGTGTTAAAATGGATGCATTACTGTGTGTATCAAAAATTGCGATCCAATACTGTGTGGAATTGTAATTAATTGTATTTAAGTAGTGAAGCTGCATTTCTTTAAGTAGGCTTTTCCTAGGTGCTTTACCAAGGCAGCCATATTCTTGACTCTTTATTTGACTGTAAGGATTTTCAGTTTAAGGATAGTGTCATCTTATTGACTCTACCCTCTACCCTCCTGTTTGGGAGAGATGGAAGAAATGAGGAAGGCCACTTGAGTCATACTCTACTGTAACACAGTGTTATTGTAGGAAGAAAGTTAGTTCACATTCTCCTAACAATTATTGGAAGAAGAGTTAGGAAGGTAGCTTTCAGGATTGGTTTTAAGATAAGGACAGACATGCATACTAGTTTCTTCTTGTAGATGAGAAGTTGCCCTTAATAGTTTTTTTTTTTTTTTTTTTTTTTTGTGGTACCAGGGATTGAACTCAGGGGCACTCGACCACTGGGTCACATCCCCAGCCCCCCCCTTTTTTTTTTGTATTTTTATTTAGAGACAGGGTCTCACTAAGTTGCTAAGTGCCTCGCCCTTGCTGAGGCTGGCTTTGAACTCCTGATCCTCCTGCCTCAGCCTCCCAAAGTGCTGGGATTACAGGCGTGCGCCACCACACCCGGCTCCTTAATAGTTTTAATATGGTAGGTGAAATATTATCATGCCTAATGCATGTCATTTCTGTAAATGACCCTAATTTTGAAACTTGCCTTGTAGGGTTTTTAAAATGCCCTTTTCTGGATTCTAATAATAAAGAGCCACAAATATTTTATTAAAAACCATGCTTGTTTTTTTTGTTTTGTTTTGTTTTGTTTTTTTGTTTTTTTGAAAGAGAGGTGTGTGAGCAGGAATTGTGAGTTGTTCTTACTTTTCCTTATCTATCTTTCTCCTAAGAAGTAATGGGAAAACCCCAAACCAAAAAGGGATGGTGGCTTTCTTCTTCATGGACAGGGATACCCCTTCCCAACTCACATCCAAGTGGTTTCCAAAAAGGAGGGGAGGAGAGAGCTGTTGATTTTGTAGAGCTCAGTTTTAGCCTCCACAGCATTTCCAGAACAGTGAGGACTCACCTATTCAGAATGGGGAATCCAGTGGGGTTTTGTTTGTTAGGTTAGAGTTGGGGTTCCAGCTTGGCTATTTCTGGAGTACCAGGTCTGGGAGATTTTTAAGAGAGGCCCAAAGTGGCAGGCTTGTTTCCTTCGCTTTTCCTGTTGCAAAGGTAAAGGATCATCACAAGTAGCAGCATGACATCTCTCTAGTCAGTTCTGACTGCCGCACATTTAATTCAGAAGACAGTCATGTTACAAGACTATGACAGGACTGGGCTGGGGATGTGGCTCAGTGGTAGAGTGTTTGCCTAGTACATGTGAAGTACTGGGTTCAATTCTCAGCACCACATGTAAGTAAATAAAATAAAGGTCCATTGACAACTAAAAAAAAAAAAAAAAAAAAAAAAAAAAAAAAAAAGACTATGACAGGACTTAAACATTTAAAACTATAGTTTTGAGGAATTTCAGACTGATGCCCAACAGTTCAGCTAAGTGGCCCATCAAAGGTCCCAGGGCCATGATTGCCATCTTAGAACTAGAACTCAGGTCTTCCAAATCTGGCCAGCTTATTGATTTTAGACTCAGTGGTTAGTTAATGAAGGCTGTATTTTCAAAATGACAGATCAGTTCCAATCATATTACTTTTACTGGTGAAGTAGATGAACATATAATTTTTCAATTGGTGTCATTGGTCATGTAAAAAAAAAAAATCACAAGTCAGCAGACCCTGCACACTTCATTTTTGGAGCTGATCTATTTTTGTTTTCTTTCTTTTTTACCTCAAAATGGTGAAGTAGGAAATTGACTATGCATAACACGACATCCACTCCTCTGTCTTGTTGCCTATACCCTGTTGGGCTGTTTTAGGGCTCATTTAGGGTGACAGGTGAATTCTGACCCCCTGAGTATTCTGTTCCTTCCATTGAAAAAATTGATCATGAGGTTGTTGATTTTATAGAGCACTCTGTCTGTGGGAAGGAACCAACTCCCAACCCAGACTGAATCACCTCTGAGATCCTATTAAACAGAAAATGCCCTAAACACCAGTATATGAAAATGCTTTTCTAGGATGAGCTCAAAGCATTTCATCCTCCAAATAAAATCTATCTGCTCGCACTTAGATTGTACAAAGGCAGATGGTAGGCAATTGAAACAGAGAGGCAAGCTGGCAAAAGGAAAAATAAAACCACAAATATCTGTACATGAAGGTGATCTACGCTCTTGCCAAACCCCCTCCTAACTTCGTTAACACAACAGCATAGCAATTAAGTAGCATGGGAACTCAGACTCATATGGCTAATACAATTGTCCTCTGTTAATGGGGTGAAACAAAGCTTGCATATAATATACAGTGCTGTTCACCAAAATGCAGAGCCAAAAGAGAGTTTAAGAGGTAATCAGTAGCATAGCCCATAAACCATGCTACCCATAGCAGAAAGTTACCTTATTGAAATTTCCCCACTCCCCACCCCATGTTAACAGTGGGGTCACTTATGTGAAATGTTTGCCATTACAGAGTTGCCAAGTCTTTGAAAAGGAACCACTCAATGATATTGAGCTTCAGATTGGTAGTAAAATGCCCTTGGGTTGGGGGAAGGAAGGTGATGAACAGAACATAAGAAAAGTCCAGAGCAGTTGCTTAGTGGGAAACTCTGCATTCAGCCAGAAGCGAAAACGATAGACATCTGACTGCTGCAGGAAGGCCGGTGACGAAGGAAACCTCAGCACCACTCTTCACTGACTGGAGGACTTTCCAGACTCGGATCTGGCACTTCTCACTAACCTTGAACTTGAACATCCAGTGACAGAAGGGAAAGGGGGAGCGCTTTAGCTGCTGGAGCCGGGTACTTGTGTGTCTGCTCTCGCAGCAGGCCGTTTGTGGCGCTGATGGTGCCAAGCCACTGTGCTTGGAGGGGTGTGTGGATGAGGGTGTTGATCCAGACTGAGGAAGGGGCAGCTTTGGGAGCAGGTGGGAGTGGTGAAGGAGGAGGGGATTATGTGGGGGAGGATGTGAGATAAATTTACTGTGCTGGGAAACTATCTGGGAGGTCCATGAGGAAAAAAAAAATTAGATGATCATTGAGAGTGGGCTGATCTAAGAGTCAGGAGCTCAGACTGCAAGCCAGAATGAAAGATAGGAGGTCTTACTCTCAAACGGAGATCACTGTAAGGATATTAAACCTGATGCTGCCCAAGTGGCTGAGGGGAGACCAAAGAAGAAAGTTCTACATGCCAAAAGGCAGTAGGTTCAAGTGTAACCCTCGAACTTCTTAGTTATACAAAGCTCAGATGTGAAATGTCTGAGGGATGCATTCCTGTAGAAATTAATATTTTCCCTGCTAGATTTTTCAAATTTCTCCTAAATACATCAGTTTATCTCCTGTGTAAGAGAGAGTGTCTCATTTCGTTGGTGTATTGCATTTTCAATTGGTGGTTCAATTCAATGGCTCCTGCATTGGAGCTTGGCCACATATTGTCAGGGACTACTGTTAGAATGACCCTTTTCTTTTCTCCAGCCCAGTCATGCTCAGTCTCAGGGTCTCCAAACTGGGATTTGACTGTGCTTCATGGCTGTGATGAGTGGAGTTCAGTTATAAAGCTTGGGAATGGAATGGCTGTTTATGGAATTTGCTTAAAGCAGGTGTAGTTTTCATTGCTCTGCCAAAGCAAATCTATCCTAGAGAATTTTTTCTGTACTTGGAAAGAGTGGCCGCCACGCTTCCATTCTCTGAAAGGTACATACAAATGGTGATGCATATTTGACACATGAGTTGGCTTTTACCTTGGGGACTGACAGACCACCCCAGCAAACACAATGCACGGAACCCGGCAAACAATAAAGAGCCCCATGCTCGCGTGGCCAGATCATTAGCTTCCTTCCTTTTTCGCCTTGATTTTTGGGAAGTTCTCACTTGTTAGTTCCATAGGCCATGGGACATAGCAATATAAAATGCCAGAAGATGTTTAGATGGGTGTGTAGAGGAAGAGGGAAAGCAGGAATTCTGGGCCATGGAGCAGATGGCCAGTCAGTGACCTAGGAAGGAAAGCCCAGACTTTTAAAAAAAAAAAAAAAAAAAAAAGCCATTTTTCTTGTTTGTGCAGTTTTCATTAAGGAGCACCCTAGCTCCAAGTTGGAGAATCCCAAAAGCAGTCTTAGAATGCCTGCCCTCAAGGGTTTACCCTCCTAAGAGATGATGTTTTTACTGCAGGGAAGATATGCAGAAGACAGTCCTAGATGACAGAAACACCCCTGTTCACTGTCTGTGACCCTGCTCAACTGTGCACTATGGCTCAGGGCCTAGGGGCTTTTTAGGTTTGTTTTTGGTGTTTTCCCCATGATGACCCAGTTGTGCAAACCTGCATTTAAGAGCCAGCTGCTTCCTGCTCCTCTTTTCCAGGACAGCATGCATGTCCCTCTCCCAGAGAGATGATGGGGCGAGAATGGGCAGGGAGGAGACAGCTCTGACAGCCTCTCTTTTGCTGCACTAGATGCAAAGGCCCCTGGTGCTCAGGAAGACTTTGTGTCTGAATCAGCTGAATCCCTGCTTCTCTAAGGGAGGAAGGGAATCTGGTGGAATCTCATCTGATGAGAGCCACAGCCCTTCTAACACTGGAGAAAAGCTGGCTGCTCCTGCACCCACTCTAGTTAGCATTTGTTGAAGACATGATTGGACTTTGGTTTTTTTTTACATGCACCTATTTATAAATAGTTGTAGACCTTAAGGTAATCACAGGAGGAAACCTAGTTCTCCAACCTGTGAAAGTTTATTACCAAAAGGAGCAAAAACAATCAGATTTTTTTTTTTTTTTTTAAGATATTCTTCTGTAGCTCTAAACACCTGTAGCTCCCAGGTGTTTTGACATTGATCTCAGAATTTCTCAGAAAACATTCTCTAAGGACCTTGTAGACATTACCCTTTGTACTCTGTTTGTAAAGGACAAAAATAAGGCAAGCAAACAAACAAAGTCCCAGAAAATCGTTTAGTTATTGTGATATATATATTTTGAAGTACCGTTGTATTACTGAGCATGGTCATTTATACATGTCAACTCTTTTTAAAAATGTACTCTTTCAAACATGATAATGTATTTGTCTGAAGTTATTGATGGCACATTGTGGACATCAAAGGAAATGTTAATTTAAGGCATACTATTCTCCCCATCTCTGAAAAAAGTATTTGAGGAGGAGCTACAGGTACCTAGCAATGGTTAAATGAGATACTGCTGTAAAAAAAAAGTCATGGAAGGGAAGTTGAAGGTCTGGCTTTTGTCCCGTGCCCTGTGTTTCTTACCCCCGTCTCTGGCGGTGCTCATGTCACTTTCCTTATTAGTTTGGAATGGGCCCAGCCTGGGTGTTGCCTTTGGAGGTGACAGATACCCATCAGGGATGGGAGGTGCCAAGTGAGGTCATGAGATGGGGCGCAGGAGCTTGGTGCCTTTTTCTTTTGGTCCATTCTCAGCTTGCCATTGTGTTAGAGGGGCACAGCTCAGGCTGCCTCTCCCTCTCCCTAGTTCCCTGTCACCATGCTGTCCCAGACTGCTTGTTGCCTTCACTGATTCCCTGTTCAACTCAGGTAAAAGCCCAGGGAACCCTGACAAGGCTACAGAGCCTTGGGGGACCTGGTCCTGCTCACCTCTCTGGCTCTGCCTCTCACCTCTTTTCCTGGGATGAAAACCAACTGCCAGCATTTTGCAAAAGTACCATCTTCTTCCCTCTGGGTCTTTACACAAGCCATTCTTTGAGGTATTCTTGTCTTTCTTCTTCCAACTGACCATTTACCTTCAGGTCTCATTTACCAGGACCTCCTCTTGGACTTTCCGTGTGGATGAAATGCCCCTCTTAACATCCATTTTTTTTTTTTTTTTTTTTTTTTTTGTGTGTGGTACCGGGGATTGAACTTAGGGGCACTCGACCACTGGGTCACATCCCCAGCCCTTTTTTGTATTTTTATTTAGAGACAGGGTCTCACTGAGTTGCTAAGTGCCTCGCCATTGCTGAGGCTGGCTTTGAACTCGCGATCCTCCTGCCTCAGCCTCCCAAAGTGCTGGGATTACAGGCGTGCGCCACCGCGCCCGGCTTAACATCCATTTTGAAACTTCTCTCACGTTATCTTGTAATTGCCTGTCGTGTCCATCACTTGACAATGAGCCCATGATGTCAAGGCCCCTCTTGTTTTTGTGCTTATGATCACAGTGTTGTGCAGAGGGTTGGTGCTCCATAAATATCTGTTGAATGAAGAAGCCTGTTGAAAACAGAATATGATCACATATCCCCTTGTATTTGGCTCAGTGTCTGATGCTCTTCTGAGCCTTCTTATCAGTGACTGAGACTCTGGAGGACTCTTAGCTGAAGAAAAGGCATGTCTGCAGTACTGTCAGACGTAGCCAGGTTGTTAGATGTTTTCTTATGTAGAGAGAACAGTGTGGCGTTTTAAATTTTTTAAAAAATATTTATTTATTTGCTTTAGTTGTACACAATGCGTTTATTTTTAGGTGGTGCTGAGGATCGAACCTGGGCTGCGCACATGCTAGGCGAGCGTTCTACCGCTGAGCCACAATCCCAGCCCCGTTTTAAATTTTTTGTTGTGAATTCAGAACCTTGAGCTGTACCTAAACTGCAGTGGTTTGGTTTTTAAATTGAGTTTCTGTTTATAGTAAACTCCCAACCAAATCAAATAAAGGAAGGTCTTCCTTATCATTTGCTTCTCCCTACAAGGACACTGTGGCTCTTTGGATGTTCCTGTAAGACAGGAAAAGTGATCACAGATCAATTCTAGCTGCTGTCTCTGAAAAAGAAGAGGAAGATGAATGGGCCTGGCTTTGTGATGAACTTTTCTTCTCTCTCTTCCCTCCTCCTCCTTCTCTCTCTTTGCTTATAATTACAAATCTGAATGGAACTGCTGCTGAGAATCCAATTTATTTCCTGACTCTGAGTAATAGAAAATGGATAGCACATAAATCTAGATTCTTTGGGTACACACATGCATACACACATTCACTCTGCCTTTGACCTGACATGATGGGCTGACCAGCAGACCTATTCTTAAGCAGATGGATACCTCTGTTTATGCTTATCCAAATCTTTCTTAGTTAGCTTATTAGAATGTAGCTAAAAGAACATGAGTGGCTTGGAATAACTGGACAGATACTTACTGAGCACCGATGATGTGCTAGATATCTTTATCCTAGGAATTACTAGGATAAAGAAGTCAAGGTCTCTGATTCAAGAGGCTTGCTGTGTAGTGGGGTCAAGCTAGTGCTATTTGCTCTGTAACTTTGGAAGGTAAATCCTTTAACCACTTCAAACTTCTCATTTCTTTGAACTTCCTGGTTCTTAACTACGAAATGAGGATGGTAGCCCTTATGGAGGGGTTGCTGTGAGGATAATAACACCTACTTCACAGGGTAGCAGAGAGCATCTCTTGGGATGTTTGTCAGGTACCACCTGACAAACACCTGTTTATCCTTGACACCTCTCAGGGCGGCCACCTCAGTCCTCTGACCTCCTCTGGCACAGTAGTGCTCTCCTCAGGTGGTCTCTGCTGTGGTGCTGCCTGTCTTGTCTTGCTCTGCTTTGATTCCTGTTCCTGTGCCTGGTTCTTCTGGATGAGGAACCACATTGTACCCTGTCTGTAATCCCAGGGCTCACTCAGTACCATGTCCAGAACACAGCACTTGATATGTTTTTGCTGGTGAATTAAAGAACAAGGGTTAAGAATGGCAAGTACTCTACCTGTCACATCATTATGATAAGCACTTTGGGCAAGAAAACATAACCAAAAGTGAGAGTGCACTGAGGCCCTGGAGATCAGAGGAGAGACCCTGGAATGCCCATTTCCAATTTTAACATTGTAAATGTGCACTAATTTTTGTCATGGATGCTAACCTATTGCCCAAGGTAAGGAAATCTCTTGAGGGAGAGAAGTCATTTGTATGTTTAATGCAGAGGTCAACCATTAGCTTCTCAAACTAACAGATGTAGGTGTTTGGCAATAGGAAGCCCATTGTAATGGTTTTACACTATCTTCTACACCTTACATGGCAGCAGTACCTTCTCCCCCTGATTTTCTCCCCCCTTTGCGGAAAGAAATGTTGCAAGATGAATCACCTTCTTTTCTGCTCTAACCATGTCTTTTTTCCATTGTCTATTTAAATTAGAGAATTGATATGAGTTATTGTATTAATAGAGTTTTCCAGATAAACACAACCAGTAGGAGATATTTCATTGACCCAGGGAAGACAGTGCTGTAGTTTATAATCCAAAGGTCAGAGAACCAGAGGAGTTGATAGTGTAACCCCCATCTGGGGACTGTGAGTATATGTTTCAGTGCAAGCTGTGAGGCAGGAAAAAAGGGTGTGACTGGTGTGGATCCCTCCTTTCCCTGCCTCTTGTTCTATTCAGGCTCTCAGTGGATTGAGGAGGGCAATCTACTTCGGTGAGTCCACAGATTCAAATGCTAGTCTCAACCCGAAACACCCTTATAGACACATATGGTTGCAATCTCTGAAAAAGGATAGGAAGATGGATATGCCTGGTACCCCAACATTTAATCTGGGCACCCCATGATCCAGTCAGGATGACATGTAAAATTAAACATCACAATTATTAATAACATCTGGTTGAAAGGAGAATATTCTTTTCCGTGTGTGCGTGTGTGTGTGTGTGTGTGTGTGTGTGTGTGTGTGTGTAATTTTATAATCTGAAAGTACAGGAAACAAGGGACAAACTCGAAAGGATCTTGTCTCAAAGGATCCGTTTTTCTCTTTACCCACCTCTTTCCCTCTCCATGTTGAAACAGAAGACTGATAGTAGTTTGGGAGGAAACAACCACTCTCTGCAGTTATGCAGTGTTCCAAGTAGAGGGGGCTTTTAGTGCTTGATAAGTGAGTGAATGAATGAATGGTTGCATTTTGAGGAAGAACTCACCTTCTTGGGCAAAGCTTGCTAATTCTTTGCACACATTGTTTTTTCATCCTTCCCCTAGTGTCTGCAGACTGGGGGATGGAGTGATCTCTTCCATCCTTCTGGCCAGACTTGCCACACAGTTCATGTATAGCATGTTAAATGGTCTTGAGGTTTCTCCAGTCTATAAATAAATACTTATAAAAATGGGGCCATCATGGGATCTGACTCTATTTATTCTTGTTACTCTCGTCTTCTCCTCTCCTCCCACAGGGAAATGGCACATTTAGAAAGAGTCTGCACCTTTTGATGATTTGTATCTTTTGTAGACTATGTATCAGAGCGGGAGCAACATAGTTCTTTGCTTTCAGACATGCTTGTTAGAGGTGACGCTCTGTGAGAGCAACCACATTTCCATTGGCATCCACCATGGTGACACTCTGTGTACACACACGTCCTCACCTGTTACTCTTCTGGAGTTTACTAATCTCTTTTCATTGATTTCATCGTAGTGCAATATCATGGTGTGGTGAGACCAGCACAGCTGGGAATCAGGACTGGCTGTGTCTGTGGATAGAACACTTCCCATTCCTGGCCTTTAGTTTTTTCTTGCCATAGATTGGGACATCCAACCTGAGAGTCCTTTGGCTACAAGAGCATTTGATCTCTGAATGCTGAAAGGTTGCAGGTAGGGTTCCAATCTTTCATACCTTATCTTTCCAGGAACATTTTGGTCAGCTTGAAGAGTGAGGATTCAAAAAAATTCTGCATTCCCATGTTGGTCCCTTCATATAGAACCTGCTAGAAACAAAAAGTTTATAGTTTTGGGTAATCACTTTATTTCAGGTCTGTTGATAATAAGCTGGAAACCAAATTGCAAAGTGGACTCATGTGTATCATTTAGTATATCATTGTTTACACTTTTCTCATACCTAAGCTATTTCTGATGGTGAAGTATTTTGTTTTTGACCAAGAACTCCTACCACCTTAGTGATGGTGTGGTCACTGACCTTGTCCCAAAAGGTCCATAATACTTGTATCTAGAACAGGACGTGCATGAGGGGTATTGCTCCTATGGTTGGACCCAGCCCTTACATTGGTTTTCTTACAGCCAGGGGGTAACTCCCTCCATTGAAGACTTGTGAGGGGAAGAACAGATAGCAAAGAGTTTGTTAAAACCACAAACTGTCCCTATTTCACCTTCCCTTAGCAAAGTGATCTGCTCAGAAACTAATTAGAGCATTTCCCCAATGGTGTGGATGATCTACTTCTCCTCTTGCTATAATCTGAGCAGCCTGTGGTCTCTCAGATAGTTTCACCACGTGGCGGGAACTGCCATATGGCAGCTGTCCGTTTCTCCACGTTTCTCACCCCTTTCCTTCTGACGGGAGAATGCTGAGGGGCTCCTTCCTTCATATGAAGTTTAGACCTTTTGATCCAGGCCTGTTTAAGGCTTTGCTCCTCCATGAATATCCTTTACACTTTCCTTCTCCTCCTCACTTTCTATTCCTTAAATTCTTCTTTGAGGGCTGGCGGTGTAGCTCAGTGGTGGAGCGCTTGCCTGCATGCATGGGGCTCTGGGTTTGATCCCCAGCACTGCAAAACAAAAACAAAATCAAAACAACTCTTGTGTTTGGATCTCAAGGCAGATGAGGAAAATGTGCACATATGGGTAGTTAGGACACTTCAAGTCCATCAAAGTCTGGCCAACACTTTCTGGTAAAGAGGACCTGTCCTTTTTTTTAGTACTGGCATTAAACCCAGGGCCTCACACAGGCTAGGACAGTGTTCTACCACTGAGCTACATCCCCAATCTGAAGATGACTTCTTCTATTCTTCTATGGAGGCCTTGTCCTCTGCATGCCACTGAGACTAGACCTAATAGCTTCCTAGTATGGCTGGCATACCTGCCACATGGGTAAAGAAGCTAAGAAATGTCATTTATCATTATAGCTACTGAGGCGGCTGTAAGCTACCTGCTTCTGGGTTCCATCATATCTACAGCACTATCAAGCTTGTTGGCTTTCTTTGTTTTTCAGGGTCATATGTTCAGGGGTAGGCACAGGCCCATCTTTTCTCTTATGATATGCTAAGGATTTGGGTTCTGTGGTCTTAGGCAAGCATTTGCATAAAGTTAGCTGTTTATACTTTTTTAGCAAATTTGTACCTCTTCCTGCTGAGGTTCCGGGTATATTTTTTATTTTGTTTTGTTTTCATGTATCATGAACCACTAAAGTCTGGTGGCTTCCATGGGATGTTGCAGAAAATAGGAGGTAGGACTGAACTTAGGCATGCAAGTTCCTGACTGTAAGTATGACTCTCACTTCCATCAGTGCCAAGGACATCAGATTACAATTCAATGAGTAAATCTGAGTTATTTTTGATTATATATTTATTGTCAAGGCTAATTGTTTTCATTTAAGCTATAACATAACTAAGATGAAACAAGAAATGCAAAAAGAGCTTTAATAAGTAAGTTTACCCATTCTTTTTCTGTGGCCCCTAAATGTGGTCAGTGTTGGGCCATAACATAGATACCTCTGGACTGTGTTACTTTCTTATTCATCTGTGGGTTCAGAAGGCCAGGACTAGAAAGAGGGAAGAGGATGTCACCATCTCAGGACTCTTTTTAAGTCTGGCTGAGTCTGTGACTCCAGGAACTGAAGCAGCCTGTGAGCTTAAGTTTAGAGTTTGTTTTCCTGGGAATGTCAGCAGACTGTAAACTCAGAAACAGACTGTCCCGAGAAAAATTCCCCAACCACTTGTTGTTACATTTATTCTTATTTTACCTTTTCTCTTGGTAGATCCTCTCATATGTACTTCATAAAGTTGCCTCCCAACCTTTGCTGCTCAGCTCCTGACCTTTCTAAATACTGCAATAAAATTAATTAGTAATTAGTTCAATAGAAATGTTTTACCATGGAGAGAATAAGGATGGCCACTTGCCATAGACATTGACAGCTATGTCACGAGTGCAAGTATATTGGTCCTGTGTGTAAGAATGTTCAGGAAGAATGTGACCAATTAATTTTACTAAATTTTCTTTTATTGTATACACATGATAAATGTAAACATCATGTGTACTTCTAACAATTCTTTCAGTAAATACAAAATAATTATTAATTGTAAAGTGGGTCTTTTTCTTAGCAGCATATAAATCATTGCCTCAACAATCCATGGCTTCTGATTTATGGCATTTTTTGAATTGCTGCTAATTTGATAGATTGAATGAGCATCTAGCTTTAGTAAGCTTTAAAAAAAAATTCTCTGTGATTCCTTTCCTTTGATATTTTGCTTACAAAGTCTTTATCAATTAGATATACAAAATATTATACAAATACAAAATATTATATAAATACAAAATATTACATGTTTTTACTTTTCTATTTAAATTCTAAGATTTTATTACAGAAATTTCCACACATATTCAAAAGCAATGAGAATGGAATAATGAACTTTTTTTTTTTTTTTTTTTTTTTGTGGTACCAGGGATTGAACTCAGAGGCACTCGACCACTGGGCCACATCCCCAGTCCTTTTTTGTATTTTATTTGGAGACAGGGTTTCACTGAGTTGCTAAGTGCCTCGCCATTGCTGAGGCTGGCTTTGAACTCGCGATCCTCCTGCCTCAGCCTCCCAAAGTGCTGGGATTACAGGCGTGCGCCACCGCACCCGGCTTTTTGGAATAATGAACTTTATATACTCATCACTCAGCTTCAACAATTATCAATATTTAACTAACCTTGTTCTGTGTTCTTCCATACCTTTCACCCCTCCCCCACCCTATTATTTTGAAGTACTATATAAATCCCTCATAATTTCATCTATAAACTTAAGTGTGTCTTTAACAGATTAAAAAAAAAAACAACAAGCAAAATGTCATTATCATACCTATCACATCTTATAAAGCTAGCAGCCATTCCTTCATATTATCTAATTAATACCTAGAGTTCAAATATAATACACCATTTGTGTACTGGGGATACAACCTATAAAAGTAAAGTCTATAAATTCCAGTACCCAGGAATACTCTAGTGTGAGGAAACAAAAAAACTGAAATAAAATCAAAATTATTTTTGCTAATACTCAGGGCTCTCAAAGAAACACAGTGGGTTATATGAGACCAGACCAAAGGTGCGGCTTTTCCAGGTAGGGTGGTCTGGGAAGCCCTGAGGAGGTGACATGAGAGTTGAGGCCAGCTAAAGAGAAGGACCTGACCCTAGGGGCCCAGGGAATGGCTTCCCAGGCAATGGAACTTGCCAATGCTCACGGAGTTTGGTGTGTCATCTAACCCAGAAAAAAAATTTTTTTTTTCACTGTTAATTCTGGCTTTTTCAACAGACAAACCAGAAAGAGCCTTCCAGAAAATACTGATATTGAAGTTTCTGATAATTCTTGGCTGGTCAGTTATACTTAATTTCCCTTGGACAGTACAGAAAAAAAATGAAACTGAAAATCCAGGCTGCTTAAAGATCCTTGAAATACATAAACCCCTCGGGGCACAGACCCTTATCTGTCTGTGATAATGAAGCTCTAGTTTCTGCTGGACAGGTTCCCTCATGAGATTTGGGGCACTTCCCGGTTGTTTCTGGGAAAATAAAAGTGACAACTTTTTTTTTTTCTCTTATTACTTTTTAATACTTATTCCTCTCTAGGTGAAAACCAGGATATAGGAAACAAGTATATAAAATAAATAAATAAATAAAAAAACAAACCAAGAGCATGTGTGTGCATGCCCCCAAAGTGTTTTTCCCCCATGCATATGAATCTATATATGGGTAACAGAAAGGAGAAAAAGAACACACAGAGAAGGTGGTCTTTATCAAACAATTTAAATATATTAGCAAATTATATTCTTATCCAAATCTTTATTAAGATAAAATGGGGTTATATTCATATAATTGAACAAAAGTGGATGATTGCAACCTTTTTCTTCTTGTCCATTAAAAGAAGAATGTGAAAGAAACAGTCTTTTAAATACACAGAGAGTTTGTCAGCCTTGCCTCAAAACACAGCCACCCAGACTAAACATTCATAGACATTTCATGTAGTACACAGTGGATATTTTTATAAGAAAATATTCATGATTAGTATTTACCACTGAATTTAACACAAAGTGAAATCCCATTGTGTTATAAGTCAGTTTAAAATATTATCTTCTGTCACTCCTGAGAATGGTGCTGTTCTTGTAGTTTATGAAATTATTCTTCTACCTCATTTGTCTTTTTGTTCTGCCAGACGTCAGTGCCTTGTGTTCATCAGGGACGACTGGGTTTTTCTTTCCAGTAGGTGGGACACCAGTCGGTGGGTAAGAGTTACGATGGATTCAGTTTGTGTTCATTTACTTAACTGCTCTTTTGGGCCTGGAGCTCAGTGACAAACCAGGAGATTATTGTTTACATCTGTCAGGAGTTCACCATTCTGTCTTTTATGGGCTTTTGTGTGCTTTGGAGACCGTTTTGCACACCTTGATTGTTAGAAGGGGTCTGAGATATTATTGAAGTGGCACAGATATTGCACATCAACAGCTTTGTCTACTGAATTTTAGTGCTTTGCAGTTCTTAAAATTAAAAAGTTTCCTCAAAAAAAAATTTTTTTTTTTTTTTTAAAAGGAAAATAGGTAGACACATCACTGGGTACTCACATTTATTTACTCAAGACTCCTACGTATGAGAAATCAATAAATGAAGTGAATATGAAGGGCTTAGCACACTTCTGGCCAAAGTAGAGCTTTGTAAGTATTGTATGTTGTTGTTAAAGAGCAAGCATTTGTTGGGTTCCTGTGTTTAAGACACTTTTAAGCATTGTAGAGAAAGAAAAGCACATAAGCCTGGCCTTTACCTTTAAGGAACTTATAGCCTAGTTGAGCAAGAAGCATGTGTAAAGAGATACCTGACAGCACAAAGCAGTATGTGATCAATGCCAAATGCAAATGTGTGCTGAAGGAGTTTAAAAGAGGGAGAGAGTTCGTTGTGAATTATAATAAAAATAATCGCAGTGACAGCAGCCAACTTTTATGGAGAGCTTGCCATGCGCCAAATACTGATCAAGTATTATATAGGTTTTCACTCATTTAATTGTCATATCAACCATGTAAGACAGGCATTTCTATCATTCCTGTTTACAGAAATCTGAGCAAGGCTAGGAAAATGGTGGTGCCTCTGTTAGATTCTGGGC
Source organism: Tamias sibiricus (assembly GCA_025594165.1). Lineage (NCBI taxonomy): Eukaryota > Metazoa > Chordata > Mammalia > Rodentia > Sciuridae > Tamias > Tamias sibiricus. The sequence goes on from CM046661.1 coordinate 76,361,422, forward strand.
TGTCCCACTCCTGACTCCAGCCAGGCCCATCATCTCATCCACACCAGGGTGGTTGAGGAAGACTTGATTGAAGGGGAAAACTTTTAGGGGAAGGAAGCAGACCATCCCACAGAAGAGGCTGCTGTGTACAGGGAAAGAAAGAAAGGTGAGGCTTCTGGTCCATATTTAAAGGTCTCAGTGCAGGGGAAAGCACTTGAACTTGATCTAGGAAGCAGTTGGAGATGCATGTCACACTGGAACATTGGGTAGCCCCTAGAGTTCAAGTCAGGGCTTTCTGATCATTTTCTGCTTTGGTCTTTAGTAGTTCTTTAGATTTTTCCCTTGGCCTTAAGGTATCAATAATTACCAAATCTCAGTCATCAGAGAATAGGAGCTCACCATCCATTCCCCTGGCCATCTGCTGGGCTTCCTAACAACTCACATGAGCCTAAGTCCTGCTGCAGAACCCATCTTGGATGGCAGAAGGTCTAGCCAGCTGGTTGTTACCACTTCTATTTAAGCTTCTCTGGATTGGGACCAAAGAACCCACGTTTCAGGGCAACCCTGGGAACCCTGGTGGAGAGTGGTGGAGTCTGGAGGCTATTCCAGGATATTCAGCTGCCCCCTGAGGTCCAGCCTCAAGTGCCCTGCGGACTGATTGGAGGACCTTTGTGATAACTTGGTCAAGATTGCATGCATTTAGAGAGCAAGGTTAGAGGAGTAACTGCAATTCTCTACTTCATGGAGATTGAGCTGGAATTTAAATACTGGCTCTGAAATAAAGTATATAACTGCTGGTGGCTCCAAGAAGCCAACCAAGCTTAACATTAAATGACATGGGGCTCCTGAAAACATGGGAAGAACTGGAAACAAAGGTTACATACTGCATCTATAACTCCTTTTAGAAAGAGAAATATGTGATTAAGAAATATTTTGGCAAGATCTCACCAAGATTATTTACTGGGAAGGAGGCCCGGGACTTAGCCAGGCAGGGGAAATGTGGGGTATCTGTTGGGAGTATGAAAGGAGAGCATTTTGAAGTATGGAAGTAGATTGACTTTGTATGCCTGCAGGAGAGGGATCACCATTATACAGTTATCTGTTGCTAAGAGGACCCAGAATAAGCAGAAGAAAGGGTCTACTTGAAACTAGCGACCCTTGCTGAGGGAGGGGTAGAACTCAAAAGGGAACTGTGCTCCTTAGCCATGTTTTTGAATATGTAATGACATCACACAGTGCATTTACTGTTTTTTTTTTTTTTTTTTGGTACCAGGGATTGAACTCAGGGGCACTTGACCACTGGGCTACTTCCCAGCCCTTTTTTGTATTTTATTTAGAGACAGGGTCTCACTGAGTTGCTAAGTGCCTTGCCATTGCTGAGGCTGGCTTTGAACTCGCGATCCTCCTGCCTCAGCCTCCCAAAGTGCTAGGATTACAGGCGTGTGCCACCGCGCCCGGCTTGCATTTACTGTTTTTAAATTTAATGTAATTTTAAGCCACAGCTAGCTCTTCTCTAGTCTTATCCAGGAGGAAAACTTCATTTGCTCTCATCCTGACTAAAAATGTCCACAGTTACGCTAATGGGCAAGTTTAGGAGAATGATAAAATTTGCCTTTCTGGTTTCAACATTTGACTACCTAGCTATTTCTAAAATTAAAAAAAAAAAAAAAAGGTGGCATCAACTGAAATTTTCCTGTTGGGGGCTTGGCCTGAGGGTGTTGGGAGAAGTGGGAGCTCATTGCCAGCCTCGTCTTTGGTGGACCGTGGATGTGTTTTGGCACTCATGCAGACCATGCTTCCCCTGGGGCGGATTCTCTCCAGAGTTAGTGTCCCCCCTTGGGAATCTCTCCCCTCCCCCTCCTTTGTCTTTTCCTCTGACATCGCTGTACACTCTCTTCAGGGCATACAGTCCAAGCTCGTCTGCTTAGTGTAACTTCTGGAAGATGATAGAATTGCTTGATTTTCATGCACAAACACAGGCAGGCGCACAGTGATGTTCTTGCCAGCAGCTCTGCGTACTCAGTGTCACAAGCATGATTTTACCATGAAGTTTGAAAAGGGTCAGAATATTCAAAGATGAGATTGTGCTGGGCCACCAGTGCTTTGTGGTTGCTGAGGCAACTGGGATGTATCTGGTGCAGCCCAGCACTCGGTTCCCCTGCAGGTGCCTAGAGGAGCGAGATGGCTCCTCAGATCACACTGTGGATGGACGTGGGGAGCAGGGGAAGCATGTCTTGCCTCCCTTCAGCTGTTATCTAGACATCGGCTGGTGGGTAAATCAGTTGGGGTGGAATGTTTTCTCTGTCTCCCTCCTCAGTCCTTATAGGACTCTAATCTGTTTTATGTGATTCAAGCACCATATCATAATTTTCCTATAAATTCATTTTTTGGCTTATTTTCAATATTAGACTTTATTTGCAAAGAATTGGATTGGTTATAATCCTTTGTGACACATTATCTTCATATTTTTACTTATTTAAACTATATAATAAGCAACTTCCTAGTCAGTTTGGGCTGCTCTAACGCATACCATCAACTAGGATGGTTATGAATAGCAGAGGTTGATTTCTCTCACTTCTGGAGGTTGGAGATCTGAGATCAGGGTACAGACATAGTTGAGTTCTGGTGAGGGCCTTCCTCTGGGCTATGGACTGCCTCTTCTCACTGTGCCCTCAGGTGGTAGAAGGGTCCCCTTTATAAGGGCACTAATCCCATTCACAGGGATCTACCCTCATGACCTAATTGCCTTGCGCTCTACCTCCTGTTACCATTGCATTAGGGACTAGAATTTGGAGAACATGCTTTCAGGGGACAAAAACATTCATTCTGCCACAGCGACTATAAACCTGTCCTCAAAACAAAAGCTAGGGTTTTCAAAATAACCTATAGCTGACCAGAAGGTGGTCTTGCCCACACCTTCCTTCCCCTACTTATGATGACCCTCATTTGAATCCTATGTGTGTCTCCTCTCCACCCTCCCCACTCATGTTTCACCTATAGGTAGTCCTAAAATAGATGAGAACATAAAACATATCAAATGTATGCATTACTACAACATATATTTAACTTTAGTTGTCTTTAAACTTTATTTTAAAAAGTGCATCAGATCATGTGCAATCTTTTGGGATTTATTTTTAAAATATTTTTACTAATGCATTATAGTTATATACAATAGTGGGATTAATTTGCTCCATTTCAGTTCCCAGTACTTCTTCTTTTCCTTCCCTCTTCCCTTCCCCTCCCCTCTTCCCATCCCCTGTTTCCCTTCCTCTACTCTACTGGTCTTCCTTCTATTTATTATTTTTAAAATTGATGCTTTATAGATATATGTAAAGGTGGCATTCACTGTGGTATATTCATATATGTACACAGTACATGGTTTGGTCAGTTTCATTCTGCAGTTACTCTCTCTTTCCATCTTTCTTCCCTGCTCCTCAATCCCTTTCATCTACTCTACCCATCTCCCTTCTATTTTCATGTGATCCTCCTCCTGCCTGTTTTTCCTTCATCATTTTGCTCTAGCTTTCACATTATGAGAGAAGATATTCGACCTTTGGCTTTCTGAGCCTGGCTTGTTTCACTTAGCATGATAGTCTCCAGTTCCATCCATTTACCAGCAAATAACATAATTTCATTCTTTTTTATGGCTGAGTAAAACTCCACTGTGTATATACACCACGTTTTCTTATTCATTCATCTGTTGATGGGCACCTGGCTGATTGTATAACTTGGCTATTGTGAACTGAGCTGCTATAAACAGCCCATATCACTATAGTATGCTGATTTTAGTTCTTTTGGATAAATACCAAGGAGTGGGATAACTGGGTCATATTGTGGTTGTATTCCTTAGCTTTTTAAGGAAATTTCATACTTCTTTCCAAAGTGGTTGTACCAATTTGCAATCCCACCACCAATGAACAAGTGAACTTTTTTCCTTACATCCTCACCAGCATTTATTATTATTTGTATCCTTATGATTGCCATTCTAACTGGAGTAAGCTGAAATCTCAATGTAGTTTTGATTTGCATTGCCCTGATTGCTAGAGATGTTAAATATTTTTCTTCTATATTTTTTGGCCATTTATATTTCTTCTTTTGAGAAGACCATGTGCAGAGTAGGGGGAAGACCCCAATGTCTTCTGGTCCTTGTCAGCCTAGTTCCTTTGTCCACTTATTGATTAGGGGATTTTCTTTAATAATGTTTGTACTGTTAACATTCATCTATATTGTTTCATGCCACTGTAGTTCATTTAATTCATCTTCCATATGATGTTCTGTTATACATGATAGTACTCAGTTAATTCACTCATTCTCCCATTGATGAATATGCAGGTTAGTGCTGGCGTTCACACTTGTGAACCAGTGTGCTGTAAATATATTCATGTACATATATGCAGTCACTTGTCCATGTGCAAGAGACTCTTGTGTATATGACTCCATCTTTTGGGAACCAGTATAGTAGTAGTATATGCTGGGGAATATTTGTGGGAAGCACAGTGAAGACAAATTCTCAGTGTTTGTTTTCTTCAGTTTGGTGAGAAGATGTAGTGCATAGACTGTGTAGAAGACACATCTTATATAATGTTACTCCTCCCCTTAGCTTCCCAGCCATGCTCAGTGCTTAGAGCAGCTCTGAGTACACAGCAAGAGCTAACTTTGAACTTGACTTCAGTGCCATCAATGTTTGTTGATTTCATCTTATGTTAAATTTGTTCTTCCTTGTGTTGTTAGTTCTGTGCATTATTTTACATAGTGTCTACATGTACTAGTGGCAGGTACCATCTTTAAAAGTCCTGGCTGGTCCCTGCCCTTAAAAAACTTGCCATCTGCAGGGGAGAGAAGATATATGCAAATGGATATCATAATGTGTCTTGATATGTACTATAATACCCAGGCCATCGGGTGAGGGTGCCTACCTGGGAAAGAACACTTTTGGTGGTTAGAGTGGGAGGATAGTGTTGGATCTGATATTTGGAGAATGAGCAAGAATTCCCAAGATGGGTTAGGGAGGCGGACAGTTGAAACCATAGGAGAACGTGACACACTTGGGCTGTGGCAGGTGGTCGGCTTTGAATGAAACGTGCAGTATGTGCAGTTAAGTGGAAGCAGTTAAGGTGAATCAAGTGGTGTGCTTGTATTTTTGTGTCTCTGCAGTTCTGATATTTATAGGTAAGCCAAGGTTATTTCCCAGCATCTGTCCCACAACTTGTCATCTGAGTCTGTACTGCTTAGTGATATCCTCCTTTCCTTTCCCTTCAAGGCACATCCAGTTGGCTAAGAAGGCAGGCCTGACCACGCACAGAGTAGGGGGAAGACCCTCATGTCTCTGGTCCTTGTCAGCCTGTTTGTTGGACACTAATGGGATTCAGGAATAGTCTGTTTATGGAGTAGTGTTTTTCTCTCCAGGGACTAGACCAAGCTAACTCCATTGTGGGGAAAGCAACAATACCTGCTGGGGAAGTTCCACTGCCTCTCCTCCTGTCTTTTTGCCTCAGCATCTTTCTCCACTCTGTCTCTGTCCCCGTCTACTTCTATCCATTTGTTTTCTAGTGACAAAGCACTTGGGAGGCTACAGGGATGGCTGCCTCACCCACATCCATCCCTGACCATCTGTTCTCAGAGGCTCTATGGCTAGCAGAGGGAGTGATGATTTTGGGTAAGAGCACCAGTGAGGGCTGGTGGACAGCAGGAGTCTCTCTTCTCAGAGAAAACAGTGAGTCCTCTGTGACCAATTTTCCCTCTAACTAGAGAAATTATACAGACTCTGCACACACAAACACACTCACTTGGGAAGAGAGGATGGAGTTGTACCAAATAAAATTTTTATTGGAATGGATGGTGGTAGAGAAACACATTGTATTATACCATGGTATAATAGAGTGTTATGTTTTGGATGACTTTGTGCCAGTCTTTATTTTAAGTCTGCCTCATTAGAGATCTTCATTTCTCTGTATTCCTGCACCTACATTGTGGTTAAGAACACCTACTCTAAAAATTTGATACACCTATGTTTGAACTCTGCCTCAGTAGCATATTAGCTCTGTGACTTTTGGTATGTTTTTTAACCTCTGAGGCTCAGTTTCCTCATTTGAAAATGGGCCACTAATAATACCCGGCACTCATAGTGGGTTATTAGGAGGGTTATGTAAGATGTATGTAATGCATATTAAATATTTCATCAGAGCTTTTTATGGAGTTGTTTGAATTTGGGACCCATTTGTTGCTTTTATAAAGAGTTCCCCTGCTAAATGAGTCAGTCAGATGGCCATCTTATAGCCCAATGGACTGTCTTCTGTAATGATAGATTTTTTCATGTCATTCAGTGCAGAGGTTAAGTGGGAGAGTGAGCACACGGGTAGACCTGATCGTAGCTGTCTCTCACTTTCAAAACAGAGCTTTAAAAAAAATATCCTTCCCTACGAAGCTTTCCCAGCAAAGACTCTTTTTTCCACCTGGTTATTGTCTCTGTGTTTGTTATGGCCTTCTCTCTGCTTTCGTATATTTAGCTTTTCAAAGTCATAATCATTTATCCACATGTACTTTTTTTGTGTGTTTGTCCCATCTCTCTCTTTATAAGACATAATCCTGCTGGTGCATAGAATAAGATGTTCTTTTCCTTCCCCATGGAAATGCTGTTCTCCTTCTCCTTAAAGAGCAAGGAGATAATTTGGCTCCAAGTTCATTATGTATCAGTTTATCACTGTGCTTTTCCTGTCTTTGATTGACATGTGATTAAACAAACAAAACATAGAACCTGCCATAAAAAGATGGTGTATGTTGTTCAACATCATCTCTGTAACTTCTGTATACTGAATTTTGTCGAAATCTGTCAAAGGATGCTGAGGACCAGCCTGTGTGAAACATTTAATTTTTCTGGCATTTTCATGCACATCAAACTAAAGGTCCATTCTTTTAATGATATTATCAAATCTAGCTCCAATTCATTGGCTTACTTAGACAATTATTGTGATATGAACAGATTCTAATGAATTGGAATAGAGATTTCTCCATGTTAGGTAATTAGTATTTTGAGAGTGAAATAAAAAAGTGTGGAATAAGGACTGGGGTAGAACCAGTATGGAGAAAGGTGGAGAAAAGAATAAGGAGAGAAACGGGACAACATAGCCATGGCCATTGAGTTTAAGGAGTTGGAATTCTTTCATTGGACCCTGGAGCTCTTCCTGCCAGCCACTGTACCTTGGGTTCTGTCTACTTCCCAATCATGAGTACTCTGATTGAAGGAAGTTGTATTACAGCCCTGTCCAACTTTGCACTTCAAGAGGGTGGAGTGGCGCAGACACTGTTGGTGCAAGCTGGAAGGAGGAGGACCAGTTTAATTAATGTTTCCAGAGACCTTGGAAGGGCTGTCTTTTCTCAGCTTTGTTTCATCTGACAGGTTCCTGTTTTGAGAAGCTTCAAGCTCTCACCTTCATGCAGTCCTTGTCTAGTCACCAGGTGGGGGTGGGAGTGTTCTCATGGTACCTCCTTCTCATCACTGTTTCTCCAATGTTGGTGACCCCTGGGGCATCTGAGCTATTGGGAGAAACTTGAAACTTCCACTGCTCCCCTTGTCCTCTGCGCCAGCCCTGGGTTCAGGAGCTGTGGAGTCTCATGTCCAGCAGCTCATAAGATAGTCTGTTGGCTTTTTCCATATCACCAATGACATCTTCCTTCTTCCCAGACAGTCACTCATGGGATGTTAGAAAGACCCTTGCAGGCCCTGGGGTCTGACTCCTTCATTTTAGAGATGAGGACCTTAACGCCTGGGGAGATGAAGTGACAGGTGCAGGGAGGAAAGGAAATGTTTTTCTACCATCATCTTAGGCTTTTCAGTTGAGCCCTGTAAATTAGATCAACGAAAAACAGACCAACAAGACAGATTATTAATATACACAGCACATACCATGCTAAATAACTCAAAGGTGCAAAGTGTTGTTTGTTTTTCTGTATAGCTTTTGTTACTCTCTGACATTGATTTTAGTTGCTTTTTGTTTGATATTTGTGGCCTTCTAAGCTCTAGGAGAGCAGAGATTTTAATTTCTTATTCTTTACTGTTTTCCTAGGATCTAGAGCCTTGCCTCTACCTTAGTAGGTAAATATCTGCTGAAACAATGAAGGTATAATGTTTGGACAAATAACCTTTCTTTCTTTCTTTCTTTTTTTATTTTTATTTTTGTGTATGAGTAAAACAGGGATACAAATAATGCCTACCTCAAATGAGATTAAGGGAATTAATCCATCTAAAGTACTTCAAACCAGCTTGGCACATAGTAAATGCTCAATAAAGGTTCCTATTATTGTAATTGTTAAACTTTTGGCTTCCTCACTGCAAACAGAAAGAGAGAGAGAGAGGGGCTGGGGTTGTGGCTCAGTGGTGGAGCGCTCGCCTAGCACATGAGCGGCCCGGGTTCGATCCTCAGCACCATGTAAAAATAAAGGCATTGTGTGCAACTAAAACAAATAAATAAATATTTTAAAAAGAGAGAGAGGGGTGTGGGGGAGGGAGGGAGATTCTTATATCATCTTTTTACTTCTAGTAGCAATTTGACTGTCATATGATTGATATTCAGTGTTTGTTGAGTAGATAGCTAAATAAATTATAGTGAAATTATAGGCAATACCTCTGCAAATATTTGTTCAATTTAAATGAATAGATTTCCTTCCTGACTTTTCCCCTGAGCTGCAGTTGGTGAATCTGCAGGGAATAGTAGGATTATGTTGTACATTAGCTCATCACTTAGGCAGCAGGGCCAGTAGTTTATTTTTATTGCCATGTTTTGGCTGAAACTTAGGGTATTGACAGCAGTGGCAAAAATTTGGGGTGGATCATGAGTGTCTCAGGAGGTAGCTGAGAACTCTTCCATTCATAGTACTTCACAGAAATGTGTCCCTGGCAAAAGGTGTACTTAGAAGAGGCTACAGCCATCAGAACAGGCAGATATAGGACAAGGTGGAAGAGAAGGTCAAGAGAGAAACATACTCCTTGTTATGGTCTGGAAATGAGGTGTCCCACCAAAGCTCCTGTGTTCATGCTGGTTCAGTGGTGAGATGATTGGATTGTGAGAATTAACTAAATTAGACCATCCTTGGTTGAATGGACTGATGAGGTGGTAAGGCAGGTAGGGTTTGGCTAGAGGAGGTAGGTCACTGGGGGGTGTGGCCTGGAATGGTGCATCTTCCCTGTGACCCCTTCCTCTCTCTCTCTCTGTTTGCCCACCCCACCACGAGATGAGCAGCTTTTCTGTTCTGTGACCTTTTGCCATGATGACCTGCATCATCTTAGACCCGGGGAAGGAGAGTCGGCTATCTATGGGACCTCTGAAACCATGAGCCCCCAGTAAACTTTCCTTCCTCTAAGCTGTCCTGGCTGGGTAATTTGGTCAGAGTGATGAAAAAGCTGACTAAAACACTCCTCATCCACATTCTCAGGAAACAGTGGGAAGGCTCAAAGGGTCGTACTTTTAAACTTGAGCCCACCGTTGGACTTCTATGGACCACCCAGTTCTGGTAAAATTAGAGAGTGGAAGTAGATCGTACTCCAGAACCGTCTTACTCTAAATTTCCTGATTCTGTAGAAAGTGTTTATGAAGGCCCCAGTCTGATTAAGAATTTAAGGGTGTGGATTTAAGTGGAGACACTGGTGAAATAAAATGGATGTTATTGTAAGAACATTGGGCAGTGGCTGAATGGCATGTAGGATCTGTTTGTGAGAGGAGCTAGAAAATTATAGTAATTAAATAGAAAAAGGACTCAGAACCTACGTTTTAACAAAAGGCTTTCTGATCTCCTGGTTTGTGTGAGTATATTTTACATGAACTAAGTTGCATGTTGGCTATCAACTTTGGGTGATTGATTTGTGAACCTTTCCCGTAACTAAGCCCTGAGAAATATCCAGTCATGCCCATAGGTATTGCAGTGTGGCAAGAGGATTTGGACCTTGACAAAGTCTCTTGCCCAGTTTGGTTTCTGGAAAGGCTAACTTACCTAATTTGAGGATAAATCAAAAGCAGAAAATTAAAAACAAATAATGACCTCTGCTTATTACTTGTTTGATGAAGTGTCATAGAAAACTATAAGACAATGGAAAATATTTTATCACTGAATCCAGAATACTGACTGGATCCCTGTCCTTCCCTGCCATGGTGTTCCAATAAGGACAAATCTCTACAAAAATGGTAGAATCATAGAAATGTGCGTGTGTGTGTGTGTGTGTCTATGTCTATATGTGTATTTTGTTCCCTGAGTATCTGCCTACACTCCCAATGACAACATTGGTTTTAGTTTTATTAGTTTTATTATTGCTGTATAATAAATTACCACAGGAGTAATGGTTTAAAACAACGTGTTTATGAGGGAGGGGAAGGGAGGGGGCAAAAGGGTGAAGAAAAAAAAAATGGTAGAATGAGATGGATATCATTACCCTAAGTGCATGTATGAAGTCACGAATATAACCAGAGATATGTAAAAATGTGCTCTATAATATGAAATGTAATACATTCTGCTGTCCTTTCTAACAACTTAGAATAAAAAAATAAACAAATTTAAAAAAAAACATGTTTATTGTTCCATAGAACAGCCTCAGGAATCTGGACCTAGCTTATCTGGTTCATCCACACAGGGTCTCGCAAGACTGTAATTCATGTGTCAACTAGGGCTGTTGTCTCACACGGGGCTTGACTGGTGAAGAACTTGCTTTCAGTGGAAGAATGTAGCATCTCATGATTGTTCTTAGATGTTGTCCAGAGGCCGCCCTCAGTCCCTTACCATATGAACTCCTAATAGAGGATTCTATAAACATAGAGCTTGCTCTTTTAAAACCAGCAGAGGAATTCTGTATTTTCCTGTAGCTCACATTTCTTCATAGATGTGACCTCAGTTTTCCCCATGTTATCCCTCTAAGGTAAGATAGAAGTAAGGAGACCCAAGATCCAAAACTACTAAATGAAATGTCTATGGTTGCATAGAATAAGAATACAAATTGATTGGTAACAAAACCAAATATTCACTAAATATTGGCTACATGTCAGGCACTGTGCTAAGAGCTTTAAGTCAGTTCATTCTTGTTTCAGCCTTGGTAAAACCCTCTGAGTTAGGTATTATTCTACCTAAACTTAACAGGAGTGCCAGGATAGAGGATTAGAGAGGTTGTATTACCTGCCCAAGGTTTGCAGACAGGAAATGCACAGCCTAGATTTGAACACAGGCCGAGAGATCCAGAAGCCACTATCATTGCATTGTGGAGCTTTCCACTAGGACATAATGCTGCCCATGTTCAGGACTTTTTCTCTTTTCAGATAGTTAAGTCACTGTAGTATTGCAAAAGAATAATTCTAACAGGTTGCTCTTTTAAAAATGCATTAGTAAAATTGAGAGGTAACATTCTTTTTACTTGAGCCAGGCTTTCTTTTTTTTTTGAAGACGTCTAGGAAAAATCAAAAGAAACCAGAATTTAAGTAGGACTTTTATATATTATGAACACTTTTGCTGTGTACACATCCAAAATGTTAAATGTGAGTTCCTCAAAGTTGATAGAATATAACTTGTTTTAAATCATGTGATTATTTTATTATTTTTATTATTCTATAAAACATGAGTAATCCAGAAAAGGAAGAATAGGACTATTTTCTAACCTATAAAACCATATGTAGATGGATTTTGTTGAGAGATGTATAAAATTTAATTTGAGTGTTGGAAACACTAAACACATAGGGGTGTGTGTGTGTGTGTGTGTGTGTGTGTGTGTTTCTTTTATATTTGCTGAAACCCAAGGAGCTATTTTGCAGAATACTTTAAATTTGTGAATACAGAGGAGAGATAAAATATGGAGGTAGTCTGTTGAGGATTGAGCTCTTTTGTGAGTGGTGGAATGGAGCCGCTGTGGGATGGAGGCTAAGAGGGTGAGAGAATGACCTCCTGGGTCAGCTCCAGCCAAACATCCAGAAGCACTGTGCCTGTCCCCACATTGTGTAAATGGAGAGTGGCAGAGTCCTCCAGTGGGAAGGACCTCTGAGCATGCCAAGCCCCCTCTTCATTTGCTGGTGAGGACGCAAAGGTGCAGACAGGGCAAGGTCGTACATTAGACTCCCTTCATTAAGAGGTTATGAATTTGCCTTTTCTGAACTTACGTTGGAAAACTTCCTTATACTTCCTGTTGTCCTTTCTCCTATACTGCATTTGTATTTCTTTTTACAGACCTCAATCCATGTCAGTCCAGTACTAGAGTTATTTGTGTATATGTCTCATTCTCCCCAGGATGCCCTCGATGACTTTTAATCAACTTTGACCTCTGCTCAGTACCCAGCATGAGGCCTAAAACATTGGAGGTGCACAATATATATTGGTTGAGTCAAATGAGAGGTATTTAAGTGTATATCACATATTTTTCCCCTATCTTGGAAGATAAATTTCCAGTCATTAGTTCTGAAACTTCCATTTTTAAGGCTTTGAGGGGAATCTCTTCATTCATGTAATCTGAGTTGATGAACAAATTCAAATCTACTGTATCATTGCCCTTTATATTCCTTTCTTTTTTTTTTAAAAAAATAAAAGTTTGCTTTGGGCTGTCAGCTATTATATTTTTTCTTTTGCACTAATTGTGGCAAGATATACAGAACCTAAAATTTGCCATTTTAATGATTTTTAAGTACAATTCATTGGCTTTAGGTACACTTCACATTCCTGTGCAACCATCACCACTGTCCATCTCCAGAACATTTTACATCTTCTCCTGCTGAAACTCTAACACTAAACACACCCTTCTTTCCTTCAGTCTGCTATTCTTTGTGAATTTTGACTTTTCCAGGTGTCTCATATAAGTGGAACCATATATCATTTGACCTTTTGCAACTGATTTCACTGAGCATAATGTTAAAAAATTTATCCACAACCCCACACGTATCAGAATTTTATTCCTTTTTAAGTTAGTTGTTGTCTGAACACTCGAGTTGGAAGTGTTTTTAGTCTCTGTAGCCAGAGGTAGATTTTTCTTCCACACCTGTCCCTGGCCTTTTTCTGGAATGAATCTCCCAAAAGTGTGCCCTGTCTTCTCCAGTGGTATTCTTTGGAGGAGCTGGTAGCAAAACTGAGGCAGTGTCAGTGCAACAGACCAGCACCTTCCATGTGGCCAGGGAGCACACAGTCTATCAAGGAAACAGGTAGGTATTGCAGTAACTATAGTGCCACGTGCCAAGTGCTGAGGACAGGGAAGGATCTGCAGCATCTGCTGAGAACCATGAGGAGCTTTTGAAACGTTCAAAGAAGAGGGCATATTTCAAATAAGCCTGAAAGAAGAGAAAAGTGTTCAAGGTAGAGAAGAAGTGATGGCATTCCCTGAATGGTCTGAGCTCAGGCCAGTGGAAACAGATAATTTATTGGAAGAATTGCAAAGAGCAGAATTGCAAGCAGCAAGAATTTCTATGTGACTAGAAAGCATAGAGAGGGAATGGCGGGAGACTGGAGGGTGTTTGAACATTGTGCTGAGGAATCGCAGACCAGGAAATGCACTTGGGCTGACCCAGTTAGATCTGTGGTAGGTAGAGTAGAATGGGAGAACATGGGACTAGAAACCAGTGTGTAGGGCTAGGGAAGGGGAGGCCATGTGCTTGCAGCATTTTAGGCAAGAGATGCTGAGGCCTGCCCAAGCTCATGAGCAAGGGTCTCCTGGTGGTGAGTAGTGGAGTGTGGTGAGTGGTGGAGTTGTTGATAATGGAGTTCATTGGGCCACTCCCCCACATCCTGACTTTTTCTTTTTAATGTTCTGAAAGTCTTATGTTTCAACTCCAGTCTAGAGTTCTGTTTTTGGAAAATCTCCATCAGATATTTCCTTCTTGTAGCCATAGGGACAAGAATTAATTGACAAAAGGCAGCTCGACAGGTTCCTACCTTCAGATTTTCACTCAGTAATACACTTGCTAAGATCTTCTATTGACTAAGTGATGTGGTGTCTAACATGTAGAAAGATGTAATTGTTAAGATTGTGAGTAATACACAGTATAGCGGGAACATAACTAGTTAGAACAGATCAGCCAAGCTGCAGCGGAACTGTATTCCTCATCCCCTCGCGATCTCTTGCTAACAAAAGAGCTCAAACAAAACTTTCATACAAGTATATAAATTTATGCTTTGAAGAACAAAGCTGGGTTGGGCTCAGAAACCATTGACACAGCCGTCGGAGCCAATCTAATGGTCCGGAAAGAATTTACTTGGCTCCTCGTGAAGTGATTTGATAGTAAGCATAACAGGAAAGGCATAGCCTTGCCCATGTGCAGTTTATATTCTAAGCTGTAAAATGTCAGAAATTATTCTGGAACATTAGAAAAAAAAATGAATTCAATCAGTATTTTAAAAAGTGATGTTTAAGGAGGGACTTAAATACACAAATAGAGAAAGGGAAAATACTGCTTGGTTACAAGTATTGAGAGAAAAATACCTACGAGTCATTATTTGACTAAAAGCTGTTGAGGAAAAAGTGTTTAACTATACTAAAAATAATGTGAGTTTCAAGGAAAATAATCCTTTTACTAACCTTTGCATTAGTCAGTTCCTTATTATTTCCCTCCCCATTTTAGTCACCACTTTAAAAAGATATATAAATATAGAAGACATTGGATAAAAATAATTTAAGATGTGAAACGTGGGTTTTAAAAGTAAAGGTTAAAGAAATTTGGAGATTAAAATGGGCTGAATTTATCATCATCAATGTTAAAACAACAACAACAAAAAAACCCAAAGAATATTTATGTGCACATCAGTGAGGGTGATACCAAGAAGTTTAAAACACACAGCAAACCCTGAGAGGGGTTTTGATCTAGTGGCCAGATTTTCATTGTGCAGTTGATTAATTTCCCAAGGGCACTGAATGAACGGAAATGCATGGTAAGTTGTGGGAGGTAGTTTGGATGGTCCTTAGCCCACTGGAGTTCCTGAAAGCACCCACTGGGAAGAGAGGAGATTTCTTCTTGGAGGTTGACAGGAAAGCTGGAGAGCTTCTTGGATGGACTGAAAAGAGCTCAGTTACTTTGTTTTCAGTGACTTCAGCTTAAGTTTTGAGGTAGACTTTGGGAAGAGATAGGTAATTGACTGTCCTGTGATATGAATCAACTCCTAGAATGAATGTGTATTTCTACGATTTTGGAGAGAGAAGGAAGGGAGAGTGGGAGAGAGGAAAGCTGTCTTGTCATTGCAAAGGATTTTCAGGCATCCCTCTGTAGTATTTAATCTTAGACTCTTGTTTCTTTCTTTCTTAGAAGTTATTGCAACTTTCAGATATTTTGTCTGTTTATTAGTTGTTTTGTCTGCCTCACAGTTACAAGGTAAGTATCACAAAAACAGGGACTGGGTCTTCTTAGTGCTTTCTGTATTTCTACCATCAAGTTCAAGGTTGGCACATAGTAGGCACTCAAGAAAGATTTGTTGGATGGGTGAGTGAGGGCTGCCAAGGTCAAGAAGAGTGCAAAGACCTGTCAGTGAATGGTGACCACTTAGAAGGAACTGGAGCCTGGAGGTGAAAGAAGTAAGGAAACTGGGAGAGGAGTAAATTCACAAGGCCCCTTTTCTTTTTCTTTTTTTCTTTTCCTGTTGTTGCTCTTACATTAAGCATATGCCAAGAATGGCAGACATACCATGTCATGTGAAAGACAGGAGACAAAATGGTCTTGAGCCCTGGACGCTAGATCTGAGAAACAATTCATGATTTGCCACAGAGTAGAGTTTGTGAATTTTGTCTAAAATGGCTAAAAGCTCTCGAAAAAATTCAAGGTTTCCTCCATTGTAAATCATCTGGAGATTCAAGTGGGGTGTGTGTGGTTCAAGCATGATTCCTGTATTTATTCCCTGCCCTGGCCTTCAGATGGTTTTGAGCAGCTTTAGATGAGCTTATCTGTGTTGGGATAACGGAGCGATTTTGCAGCATGCTGCCTCTGTGCTTCAGACTGTTCAGCTCTTCTCTGCCTGAATAGCCAAAAAAAATCTTGATTTAGTCTAGTCTTGTCTGCTGTCGTCTGACTTACGGACATGAAGCTCCAGACCTTAGGACGCTTAATCTAATACTAACACACTAACAAAAGGGTAAAGCAAAATAGAAGAACACAAACAAGCAAACACACAAAAAGCATTTTTCCCAAAACAAACAAATAGTCCTCCTCAAACCACAATAATTCTACCTTGCACGCTGTTCCACGTGACGGAGCTTTTCAGGGAAGCAGTTGACTTGAACCGCAGGGTTCCCTCATAATGAGAAAAATATTCCCAGGGGAAGATTACAGGGCAATCAGGACAGCTCAACCCGCCGTCAGCCCACCCAAACTCTCACCATGCTGTCTCTCCTCACCAGGGGAGAGCAGGCTGGGGCGAGTCCAGCTGCCTGTGTTTAAGGGCTTTTAACAGCTGGGAAGCATAGAAATGAAAGCAAGAGCCTTGACCTCACAAGCCTATCCAGAGTATTTGAGAGCCTTATCCGAGCGTCAGGAGTCCCATCTTATGGAGCCAACCCCTGCACTTTCATGGATTCCTTGGACTGATGTGGCTCAGAGGTTCCCTGAAGTTCCTCTTAGTGGTCCCCTGCCAAGACCTCTTCAGGACAGGGTTGATAAGAAGCCAGTGTTCCTGCTGATGTGCATCAGCCTTGTATCCCAGTTCTCCATGTCCCCAGGCTCTGATTCTAGTTGGTGCAAAGAATGAAAATAACAATGCCTTTCATTTGTTAAGCAGCTTTTAAAATATTTGCTTTTGTTATCTCATTCCATCCTGATATCAGGCGTGTGAGAAAAAGCAGGGTGGCATTCTGATCGTCCTTGTGCACACTCAGAGAAACCAATGCACAGGGAGGTTAAGTTGCCCGGTTGGTGAAGGGCAGAGCAGGGACTAGACACCCTGTCTCTTCTCCGGGAAAGCCCAACTGTATCACATTGCAAGATTGTCTCTCATAAAACAGTTCTCAGTAAAACCAGAAAAGAGCAGAGAGCCTGATGCTGTGAACTTTTGCTTCTACAAGCTGTTATTTGTTTTTCTAGAGTAAAATAGTGAATGGCCATGCTCTGAGCATGTGTCACCCAGGCCTCCTTGCCTCCCAGGTCACCCAGGCCTCATCTAGATGGCACTGAGTTTTCTAATGACCTTATGTTTAGGTGCTAGAGAAGGAGGGGGCCAGCTGGACTGTCTTTTGTGAGCAGGACAGATGAGTAAGTCTTTCAAACCTGAGTACTATGGGATTCTGAAATTGTCCCTGGGGGCAGGAAAGTCGCTGTGTGGTTGCCTCCTTGCCTTTCTGGCCCAGACTGTTAAGAGCCAGGTATTTCTAGGACAGTTGCTTTCATGGCTGTATCTGTTTGCTTTCTGATGGAGCATATAATTTAACTTTTCAGTTCTATAAATGGAGTCAGGGATAGAATCTTGACTCTGTTGGACATATAACCTGGTGGTTGGTTTTTCTTGTTTGGGGAGCCCTCTGCTTTGCAGTGAACAGTGTGTGCCTTCAGGTAGGCCTGTCTGCCAGAGGACCAACTCCTGTGTTTTTGCAAAGGAAGACAAACCTGTATTTTGTAGAAAGGGCCTATTGTTTCCCGGGAGTGTTTGTGGCCAACTTCTTGGACTCCTTTGGCCCACTCTGAAGAAGGAATTGGAGTCAGAATGCTAATCACTGATTTGCACAGGCACCAACAGTCAAACCTCAGGGAACTCATAAGAAAGTAAACAACAGAGCTCAATTTCAGATTCTTGAAGAACAGCAGTGTAAAGGAGGCTAGAGAGGAAAACAATGTGTTGAGGAGAAAAAGAATTGCCATTCCCTGCTTCTCAGATGCATAGTTTTAAAAATAATAAAGAGATCGTGAGCTGTGGGCTCATTATCCACAAGCAGGACTGACGTCGTGGGCAGCCTCACTCTTAGAGGTGGTCTCCCAGCTTAGTGTGGGAGCGTGCCTGCAGGAATTACACCCTAACCTGAACCTCCAGGATTTCACTACCTGAGCTGGACATCGTTTTTTTGTTTATTCTGGTTGCATACTGCACTGCCACCGATCCAGCTCACGCTCTCAACTTATTCCCTCTCGTTCCAGACAGCAGGCTGGTGTTGAGAATTCTGTCATCATGAAGGAGTGTTTTCTTTTAAATGTCAGAAATTTTGGAATTGTTGGCAGCAATGTGTAGGCCCTAGTTGTGGGTCCCTGGGATGTTCTCAGTGTGGTTTAACCCCCAATGATTTTCCTTCTCTTACTGTAAGACATGAATTGTTTTCTCCACGATTATTGCCCTCCAACCTCCTCCATATAGATTTATGTGTTCTTATCTGGGCCTTTCTTTGATTCAGTGCCAGCTACACAGGCTCCAAGCCATATATGGGCAAGTGGCCAAAATGATCTATCCTAGGGTACATCGTGGTGGAGAGGACCTTGGCCATGGAGTGGGGATACCTGGCTCTCCTCATCCTTTGCCAGTGACCGACATTTCTCCTCACACAGCATGTTTACCTGTTAGGACTGTACCATGGCCATGGCCATTTTAATCCCAGCTACCCCTTCTACACTATGGTACATAAAGTGACCTTTTAGCAGAATCATTTCATAAGCATGTGGAGTCTATTGTGGTTCTCTCAGCATGAGTTCAGTGAGTAGGGGAATGTGCCACGGCCGGCATTCTGTTCTGCTCTTTCCCCAGGTGAACCTTTGTTTGCAGGGAGAGCAAGCTCTCTCAGTACAGCCTTGACTACTGTTAAGCAAAACTGAAATAAGTCAGAGCCAGTGTTCATGGGATAAATAGGAGTAATTAAGTTCAGAGTTGGGAAGTCCTGATGAGGAAAGTTAATAATGAGTGTAGATGGTTAAGGCAGCCGGCACCGTGCCCTGCTGGGGAGTCCTGTTGCCTTCCCAGCTATTGACTGTACTGGGTGGGAAGCCCACTGAGTGATTGGAAATTTGCTTGGGGACGTGGCTAGAAGTGTCATGGTGCCATAACTGTTTTCTTGACTCATTTCGTTCCATTTGAGGCTGACGTGCCCTGCCCTTGGGAGGTGCTTTCCACTGGCTGCCTGCAGCCTGGGCGTTGCAGGTGGCCTAGGCTCTCCACGGTTGTGAGTGCGTCCCCTTCTACAAGCCTCTCTGTGTTCACACAGGGATTGGTTATAGCACACCACCACAGTGGGTGGGAGTTTCACTGTAGGGCTAGTAAAAAATCAGACATGTGACCCTGCTTGCTTCTAATTGCTCAGTCAGCCTTTGGAGCTGTTAGCATCTTGCATGTACCACTCAAGCAACCCTGCTTTCCACAGTTTCATTTTTGTTGTTCTTATCCCCACCCCCTTGTTTTTCAGCCATCAATGAGTATTTATTGAGTTCCTCAGGTACTCAGCCAGACTCTGGGAGAATAAAAAGTTGTGTATAGAGCTGCCCCAGGGCTTATGGGACTTAAAGTCCATTTGAGGAGGCAAGCCCTGAGTACATGGAAAGCCAGGTAGCAATATCAGCCCGTGAGGAGAGGAGACAGTATGACCCGAGAAAGGGAAACTTGTCTGGAGTGGTCAGGGCAGCTTCTTCAACGTGATGGATTCTGTTATGTGGCCTGGAGATTTGATCCTCCCTTTTCTCTATGTAATATTTGATATAAATACAAGAAAATATGTGCATCACTTAGAAAGCAAAGGGATAAAATGGATGCCTATGAACTTTTCGCCCAACTTAAGGACTTACACTATTACCCTCCGTTTGTGCCACTGGTTCCCTCAATTTACCCCCACCTGCCCACCCCATTTAGCCATTGTTTTGAATTTTGTGGGTTTGTTTTTTTTTTTTTTTTTTTTTTTTTTGTACCGGGGATTGAACTCAGGGGCACTCAGCCACTGGGCCACATCCCCAGCCCTTTTTTGTATTTTATTAGAGACAGGGTTTCACTGAGTTGCTAAGTGCCTCACCATTGCTGAGGCTGGCTTTGAACTCACGATCCTCCTGCCTCAGCCTCCCAAAGTGCTGGGATTATAGGCATGCGCCAACGCGCCCGGCTAATTTTGTGGGTTTTGTTCTCTTGACTTACATGTTTTCTTTGGAGACCTTACAATTTTCTGTGATATGGGATCTCTGAGAGCAAAACACGTAGGGTATAGGTGATAGGTAATTTCATGTATTTACTTAGGTGGGCTACAGTGCCCAGATATTTGGCCAAACATTATTTTGGATATTTCTGTGAAGGTGTTTTTTGGATGAGATTAACATTTAAATCAGGGGACATAAAGTAAAGCAGATTGCTCTCGATGACATGGATGGGTATGTATGTATATAATTACAGACTCAAGCGTATACACACACACACACACACACACACACACACACACACATAAACACACTATCTGTTTTATTTCTCTGGAGAACCCTAATACAACACATCACCTCTCTGCATGCCACATAGATAGCGTTACCGAATTGATTTGTAAGGTATTCTTGTGTCAGCAGATCAGTAGTATGTTAGTTACAATCCAGGAAGGCATTTGGATGATTCTCGTCCATGCAAGAGAAACTTTGACCCTCTGTAAAGGCACAGCGAATGCTTTCTCCTTTTCTATTCTGACCCCCCCAAAAACTCCATGACTGACTGTGGGCACTGAGATACCCCCTGCCCTGAACACACGTTCACCTATCCCATTCCCATGCACATGCACACTCACAGCTGTGCTTGCTCAGCCTTCTGTGTGGAGCCTTGGTTATGCTTGTCACTAGGGAAGATGTTATCCTTCTCTGAGCTCCTGTCTCCTCACATGCTCCAGGATCGAGCGAGTCACCAGTCTGTAGTGTGTGTTGCCATGTGCCCCATTCCAATCCAGGTGTTTTACCTGTATCCTGCGTTGGTGTCACAACCACCTGGATGGTAGCCACGATCAAGATAGTCACTCTGCATGGAGAAGAGGGCAAGACAGTCTTAGAAATGGGCTGTGAATCCAGGTAGTCTGACTTCAGGGACCCTGCTTCTGGGACTTTTAAAACACATAAACTGGAAAAGACTGTACAAATATCTACTGCTATTATTAAAATGTGCCCATTGCCTTGGGGGCCCTGCGCTGATAGCTGGAGCATTTTTGGAGCTGATCCAGGCTAATGAGGTTGTTGGTAGGGATGCATTGCTCTTCTTAGAAAGTTTTAGTTCTTCAACAGGTGCCTTGTAGTTGGTGGCCGCAGTTCCTAAGCCCCGGTTAGAGTTTTCTTGAGGCCTTTAGGACAGGATATTAGTGGGTGGGTAGGGTCACAAGCCTCCTCTCTGGTCCCACCACGAAAACCATCCCCTCCTTTGTGTTTGAACAGCCCTTGGAGGCTGCAGGGTAGCCCTCGGAAGCCCCATACTTGACTCAGGTGAAGACGTATGAGCATGGAGGGCTGAAGTCCTCAGCAGGCTAGTAAATATTTGGCACTTCCTCTCCCACTCCAGGACCACAGCAAATGTTAAGTAATCATAGCGCTCTTCAGTGGTACCACTCCTAATCGATCGCGTTGGGCAAATAGCATGAAAGGTCTTTGCCCATCCTCCAGGAGGCCTGGCAGCCCCTGGAGAACCAAGCCTGGCTTTAAGTTTCACCTCTGCTTTCCAGTTTCCTTTCCCAACTGTCCTTCTCCAGATTTTCAACATGGACTCTACCCATTGTTATTTCTGCAGTGTTTTTAACTCTTTCCCTGTCTGGTAAGAAGTGACATGGTACCACACAACCCATGCCCTTGCTTCTCAAGGCTGAGTTCCTGCTTTTCATGGGGTCTAATTCAGGTTTTTATTAATGGAAATACATTCATAGACTGTTGCACGTCAAGTGTTTTAGGAGTTTCTCTGTGAGGTTGGTTCTCTGTATCCCGATTATAGAGGGAGCAGAAGTCATTCCATTTTCTTCTCTTCATATATCCCTGTCCAGTCCCTTGACTTCTAAGTCTCATGTAGACATGAGTATCTAGACCTATCATGTCTTTTTTTGGGGTGGTGCTGGAGATTGAACCCAGGGCCTTGTGCATGCGAGGCGAGCACTCTACCAACTGAGCTATATCCCCTGCCCCTAGACCTATTATTTCTGACCCCAGGTTCCTTTTTGAAATAGTGTGCATGTTTGAGTGTGCCCTGGTTTTCCATGGCAGATCCACAGTGCTCCCTCACTTTCCAAACATTTCTCCTTAAAGTATTTTCAAATGTTATTCAAACGAGGGAACAATGGTCTCTGGGTCCTGTGACTTGAAGATGAATAATGTAGAGAGGATTACTCGTCTGAAGTCGTGATTTATATGTCATTTCCTTGCTTTCTTCAACATCATTATTTTTGAACCAGAAAGTATTTTGATCAACATTTATGAGGAAGAATTGTATGGTATTTCCCAACCTTCACCCGTGGGTGGAATTGCATCACTGAATCACTTTTCTCTATTTCCCGCCCCACCCCCCCCCCCCCATTTTCTGTCTCCTGTTTTGTCAAGGCACCAGAAGACTCCAGCTTTCTTCCATGTTTTTTTTTGGTACCGGGGATTGAACTCAGGGGCACTCGACCACTGGGCCACATCCCCAGCCCTTTTTTGTATTTTATTTAGAGACAGTGTCTCACTAAGTTGCTAAGTGCCTCGCCATTGCTGAGGCTGGCTTTGAACTCGTGATCCTCCTGCCTCAGCCTCCCAAAGTGCTGGGATTACAGGCGTGAGCCACCGCGCCCGGCTTTCCATGTTTTTTAGTCTTCTGAAATTTTAGCCTGGCATCTGTGATTGTGTTAATTTCCCGTTATTATTTTCTAGCCAAACAAAGAAGCCACATAAAAACAAAGCATTCTGTTGAGTCCTTAGGTGGAGGTTTTTGAGCCCTGATGAATGCTGACCTTACTGCCTCACTTTTGAGCAATTTCAGAGACCAAAAGGACAGTAATCTCATCCACTGTAGACAGTGAAGTATACTTCTTTTATTCGCCTTAGTTCTTATTCATTTACCTGATCCATTTTAAGGGATAGAAGTCCTGTTCAAATCATTCCAACGTTCCACATGTGCCCAGATTTTAGCATTTTCACCTGGACTGAGATTTAAAAAGAAATGCCAGCTCCCATAAGGTCCTGTGTGGAGTAAAGACCTAGTGCCAGTCTGAGCCCAATCCCTTAGAAATGTGTCCTTGGAAAACCTCTCAAAGATGCATCACCACCTCGTAGATGGGGTGGAATTATTAGTTGTGCCTGCCTGGATTAGTCAGGGTTCCCCAGGGCAACAGAGCCCATCAGAGATCCATGTTGATATTGATATCGATAGGTATGTGTGTGTGTGTGTGTGTGTGTGTGTGTGTGTGCGTGCACACGCACACACACATGCTGAAAGTGGGGATTCAGATTGGTTTATTTAAAGGAATTGGTTTTTGTAGGCTGGAGACCAGGGAAGAGCTGATGTTGCAGCCTCAGTCTGAAGGCAGTCAGGAGCCTGGACTACTTCTTGGAGGTCCTCAGTCTTTTTCTTTCAAGGATGAGAGCCACCCACTTTACAAAAAAAAAACAATCTGCTTTACTCAAGGTCTACTGATTTAAATGTTCATTAAATATCAAAAGTGTCTTCATGTTGGGAGGCTGAGGCAGGAGGATTGCAAGTTCAAAGCCAGCCTCAGCAATGGCAAGGCACTTAGCAACTCAAGTGAGACCCTGTCTCTAATAAAATACAAAAAAGGGCTGGGGATGTGGCCCAGTGGTCGAATACCCCCAAGTTTAATCCCCGGGTACCACACACACACACACAAAAGTGTCTTCATGGCATATCTAGGCTGGTATTTAACCAAATGTCAGGTACCTTGGCCTGGCCAACTTGATGGTTAATATCAGTTAACCACACCCCATGTCTCAGGGCTTTTGTGAGAACCACACATGAGTCCTCAGAGGAGGGCATGGATGGCAGAGGCAGCTTCTGCCTTTAGCCTGTCTCCTGCACTTCTTTTCTTTTCTCCCTCACTTTCACTCTTTTTCTCCTTTGTCTGATGTCTGCCCTCCTCTCCTGCCTACTGCTTGAGTTTACAAGGTGAGAATAAGGGAGAGTAGCCAGGTGGGTGATTACTTTATAGTAATATAGGAAGACAGATCTTGAAGTCAGACTGGACCTAATCTAGCTCTTCTGTGAGCATAGGCAAGTGAACACACCTCAGTGAGCCTCTGAGCACTTACTCTAAGTGGGGATGATACTCTATCTAATACAGTTCTTGGGACCTAACATACACATGTGCGTGTCCCTCGATTCCAGATGTTTGGTAATTGCCCATCTTAGAGTGTTTTCAGATTTTAATCATTGCTCTTATTAACCTGCTTTATGCTTTGGGTGCCTAAACTTCCCATTGAGATTAGATTAGTTATTTTATTATGATTGTAAACCATAGTTTCCATAAAATCTCCTAATGAATATTCTTGGATGTGAATCTCCTTTGCTTCCTCAAACATGCCAAGCACACTTCAATCCCAGGGCCTTTGCATCTGCTGATTCCTCTATGTGGAGCTTAGATAACTGCATGGCTTGATCCCAAACTTCTTTTGGGCATCTGCTCAAATGTTACCTCCTCAGAAGGACTTTCTTTGACCTCACTACATAAAGCAATATACACTCTTAATTTCTGTTAAGCTTACCTGTTTTTTTTTTTTTTTTTTTTAAATTCATAGTATCATTTTCTGTCTATACTCTCCAATTAGGACTGTGGTTTTCAGCCTTGGATGTTCATTGGAACAACCTTGGAGCTTTTAAAAATCCAAATTATATACTGCCCTCCAGAACAATTAAGTCAGAAACTCTGGTGAAGAGACCCAGCCATTAGTATTTTAGGTTACCCCAGCATGCAGCCAAGGTTGAGAACCAGCGTCTAGTCTAGAACCTTACTACTAAGAGAATGTGGGCAGGTAGCATCTGTATCACCTGGGAGTTTATATGAAATGCAGGTTCTTGGCCCTACCTACACCTACCAAATCCAGTTTGGCTTTTTGTCAAGATCCCCAGAGGATTCATGTCATTTGGAGCTTGGGGTACACTGCACTAGCATGTAAACTGGAGGCTCCTTTTTTCTTGTGCTTGCATTCTTAGTGTCAAAAAAGCCCTTAGTACAGAATAAGTGCTTCGTGTTGAATAAATGAATGAATGAGTGAATGAGTGAAAATTGGAGCTAGGAGAAGGCAGGTAATAAGGAAAAGAGGTCGAGAGAGTGGTGGTGGGGGGCAGGAAGAAAACATCTGTGCCCTCCCATGTTGCTGGCACAGGTGTAACCAGTGCTGCTCTTCCCTGCTCTCTGCTCCCAGTCGAAACTCAACCAGCCTCATGTCCAGCATCTCCTGGGCTTTACTTCAGTTTTCTGGACTTTCCAAAATGATAGCTGATTAATCAAAGATATTGTGATAATGAATTGCCTAACTACCCAGCCCTGCTTCTTCTCTCAAAGCATAGATTTGATTAGGGGCCTGCTGAAACCAATTAACCAATTAAGTAAATAATTCAGTAAGACTTTATGGACTACCTACTGCATGCATGGCTTAACACAGGCTCAAGAGGCTAAGAACCAAAGATGAATAAGACAAAACTTACAGTCCAGCTATAGAGACAAACATTTCAGTAATTATTATCTGAGGCCAAAAAAACAAACAAACAAAACAACAACAACAACAACAACAACAAAAGTTAGTGCCTTAAGACATTAGTTGTAAGACATTGGTAGGCATGTAGGTAGACTGCTGTGGAAGGTCAAGAGTGATTGATTGATTCAGATTGAGGAATCAGAGTAGCCCTCCTTGTGAAGCGGGCAGGGGACATTTGAGAGTGGGTATGTTGCCTGGGACACAGAGCACAGGAGGTGTGCTCATGGGTTTGGGCTATCTCAAGGGCAGTTGGAAGGTAGTGATGATATTGAAGGACAGTTTGTTCTGTGTTTTAACAAGTTGGCTGATGGTGGTGGGAGGTGGCTTAGAGAAAGGAGACCATGGAACCATTGGGCTCAGTGTGGACATGATTGAAGATAATATCCAGATTAGATGACAGGCCCTGACCTTGTGTAGTGCCTATGGGCTGTAAAGTGTGGATAGTTTTGAAAAGTGTTTCTTATGTGGGAGATCACATCTTTTTTTTTTTTAACCCGAACAAGAATGAATTCTTGGAGGGATATACAATTTTATAATTTTATGAACATTTACACTGAAAACTGAAATATTATGAAATTATACATCATTTCTCTTTCTTTGGCCATCAGATAGACTGGGTTAGTGGAGTTGAGCCCTCTTGTTTTCTTTTAATTTTGAGTTGGGATGGATCCTAGTGATTATTTATTTGGAAAATGAAGGAAAGTGAAACCAAGATATAAAATGATCATCATGAATGGAAGTCCTGCTAACCATTATTGGGTATATAGCACTCCCTGTAATCTTTGAGGGATATGTTCCAATAGCCCCTGTGGATGTCTGAAACCACCTACAGCACCAAACCATGAATACAATCATGCCTTCTATGACATGGGGTGTGTTCTGATAAATGTACTATTGGGCAGTTTTGTTGTCATGTGGACATTATAAAGTGTACTTACACAAACAGATAATCTTTTTTTTTTGTACTGGGGATTGAACCCAGGGGTGCTTAACCACTGAGCCACATACGTAGCCCTTTATATTTTTTTTATTTTGAGACAGATTCTCACTAAGTTTCTTAGGGCCTCAGTTGCTGAGGCTGGCTTTGAACTTGCGATCCTTCTGCCTCAGACTCCCGAGTGGCTGGGATTATCAGCCTGTGCCTGGCATAATAACATAATCTTATGGAAACTCTGTCAGATCTGCTGTCTGTTGTTGACTGAAATGTTAGGTGGTGTATGACTGTACTGTGTTTTTTCCAATACAATATACCTATGATAAAGTTTAATTTATCAGTTAGCCACAGTAAGAGATTAACAGCAATAACTAATGATAAAATAATCATAACAATATGCCACAATAAAAGTTGTTTAAAACTTGTGAGTGAATTGTTTATTTCTGAAATTTTCCATTTCACGATTTTGGACTGCAGTTGACCCCAGGTAACAGAAACTGAGGAAAGGGAAACTGCAGATAAGAGGACTACTGTTTATTCATTGAGGGCCTGGTGTTTTATATACACATTGTCTCCTTTGATCCTGACAATGATCCTGTGAAATAGGGGATGTTATTTTTATTTTAAAGATGAGGAAACCTAAAACTCCAGGAGGTTAAGTAGCTCACCCAAGGTCACACAGCTAATAAGTGGCTTCCTTGAGATTTGAACCCAGGTCCATCCTTCCTGCATTGTATTCTTCATGCTGTGCCCTGTTGCCCTCTAAATCTGTGTTCACTGCTCCTTATAAAGCAGGCCAGGCATTGTTTTTCTTATTTTTTATCAAAGTTTGGTTTTCTCTAAATATCATGAATTCAGGATTTATGATAACTGATTTCTCTATGTAACTTTGGTCACAATTTTGCAATGAGTTCTTTGGAAGTAAAGGCTTCAATTTCTTTAAAACAATTTAAATTAGGAGAGAGGATATAAGAATACTAACTCCCATCATATAATTTCTCTCAGGTTTCTTGATTAGATTTCTTACAATAACCAATAAATATTCAGTGCTGAGTGTGTGGCTACTCTCAGCTACTTGGGAGGTTGAGGCAGGAGGATTGCAAATTCAAGGACAGCTTGGGTAACTTCAGGAGACCCTGATGCAAAATAAAAATGACTGGGGTTGTGGCACCGAGGTAGATCATCTGCCTAGCATATGCAAGGCCCTGGGTTCAATCCTCGGGAGCAGGGAGGGGAATAGATTTCAGCGATTCTTTCTTCACATAAGTAGGAGAACTCAGGAAAGAGCAGTGTCATTTGACTTTACTGTATCAAGCCTGCAGTTTTGGTTCAAGAAAAAGGTGCTGAGTACTCTTGAGTCTGATACCAAAAAGAAAGTAACATCTTGCTTATCACCCTTGTGTTTAAGACCACTTGGAACCAAATACATGGAGATTGGGGCCATGGTCTGATAAATCAGAATTGATTTATGACCTGAGTGAGTGAGGTCCATTTGGGCTGCTTCAGAATTTGGTCTACTTTGAGCTGGAGTAGGTGTACATGGGCAGAACAGAACTGCGGTTCCTGTTTTTCGTCCTCTGTTCTAGGAATCCTCTGAGGATGCTTCCAGCAGCAGCTGGGCCCCCTTTGACATCTCCATAACACTATCTGTGACATAAAGGACCCGCACAGGATGATCACTCTTTCCCCTTCTAGCTCTTACAGTCTGTGATTTTTCTTTTCCATGGTGGGTGAAATAGCATTCTGAGCTGCTGCAGTAATCTGTGCCTGTTGTGATCTGTGTGATTTAACCCTGTGTTCATGTCGTCCAGTACTAAGCACAGCCGCAGGGGCCTTAAAGCAGTTGTTCACAGCCCATAAGCTGCTCAGCCACTTATCCCAGTCTTATGAATACGTAGAGATTCCTTATCTCTTAGATCTAAAATAATAGAGGTGATTTTGATCCTGAGGGTCAAAGGGCCAATGTGGTAAACAGCAAGCTCTCATCTGAGCAGGTGTTTTGGAAGATGGTGCCAGGATGTTTTGGGTCTGCAGTGCACGCAGCTAGCTGCTTCTGAGCCTCAGGAAAACCTTATTTTGCTTGTGTGGTTGCTCATCCCACCCTGTGTGTTAAGGTTGTGCGTGTACTCCAGAGACAGCAGTGTCTGCTCAGCTACATTTCTCCCCACAAAAAGCAGGCAAGTAGCTGCTCTTTCCTAAGAATGTACCAATGTGGATCCCAGGGTTTCGTGTTTTCAGCTCTGGTGGCAATTGCTTCAGCTCTGTTATTTCATCACCCATTAGGATGCATAGGTGGCACTAAGTAACACATAGCCCATAAAACATATCTGCTTCCTGCTGATTTCATGGTTCTGGATGAGAGACCATGCACAGGGATTAAGACAGAACAAAGTAACAAGCAGGATGCAAGGTGCTACCGAATATTCATTTCTAATAAATAAATAACTGCTTTTTTTAAACAGTTGTTGTGCCCCATAGTATAATGCAGTGATGCTGTGTGTGTGTGTGTGTGTGTGTGTGTGTGTGTGTGTGTGAGTGAAGGAACATCCATTCATCCATCTCTAGCTGTCATGAACATTGATACAAAGCCTCCACCCCATGTGCTTGCACGTGATCACAAGGCATTTATGGAAGCATTCAAAGAAGTAGTATTTTTGTCTCCTGGCTTCTTTTAAAAACACTTGAGGAAGCTTTTTGAAAGCCACTTCTTAGATTATACTTTGGGTTTTACTCCTAAAGCTTATTATTGTTGATGTTCAGCAAAGGCTTTGTACCCAGGGACTCTAGACTGTGACTGGCCCTTAGCATTCCCCACCTCTGGTCCTGATTATCCAGAATGTTGGGAACTGGCTTGGAGTTCCTCTACCTCCACCAGTTCTCTAGCTGAGCCTGGACTTTCAACAGAGCATGAACCACCTGGAAGTGGAATTCTTACAATCTGCAATTTCTGCAGCCCTTTATATCAGGCAGATTTCCTTCTTTCAAGCTGAAAAGGACAAACAAATAGAATACCACCTTTTAGAACAGACTTCTGTAAAACCTGGGGGGAAAGCCAGACTTTTTTATAAATCAGAGAGAGGGCAGGGGGAAGCCCATAATTAAATATTTTACATAGATACGGAGAGTTTTCCAAAAATGCTGCTCTAAAGTGGGCATTGCTTCTGCGTACATTTGAGAGGTCCTTCTGGTGCCTGGACTGGTTCTCCTTGCCTCCTTTCAGGCACCTTGTGCTCCTCCATGCTGACCAGCTCCCTCCCCTCTGCCCAAAGCCTCACAGAGTGCTTCACCACAGCTTCTCTTGGCACAGCTTCCCAGAATTGCTAGATATTTTGAAGTGACTTTGACTAGCTTCGTAACTGGTGGGACCAGTGCAAAAAGTAAGTGCAGGGCCTCTTGTTTAAAAATTATGGAGAATTTCAGGACAGCCACAGCAGAGCAGTGAACTAGCGCAAATGTGCAGACTGTACAGGTCACACGCTGGTGCAGCGACTGGTGCTGAAAACCTTGTGTTGGAAGAAGCAGGAGTAGGGCTCCAGCTGCCCTATGATGCTCACTCAATCCAATCACTGAGAGAGCTTCTGGCAGATCCCTGCCTTGTGATTCAGAAAGAGTCACTCAGACAGGAATTGCCCAGGGTCTGGGCTTGCCTATTTTTTCTGAAGTTGTTGCGGTTGTGCAGAATGTATGTGCTTAGTGTTCATGCAGTCTGTTAAGGCGATCAGTGTGGTTTCCCTGGCATCCAACTGGAAGCAGACCAGATTGAATCAAAGATGTTGATGATACCCAAGGACTGGCCAAGCTGCCACCCTGTCCGCAAATCCACTGGGGAGTGGGAACCCAAAGCCCAGGCTGCTGTAGCCAGAGTACTGGAGTCTGGAATCCATTTGCTCTAGGCAGGAGGTCTGTATATTGAGGTAGGAGGCACTGCTGGGTGTCTTGCGTCTTATTGATCTTCTTTGGTGATAGAAAGATGTTCTTTGTCCCAAATTATCTTATAATCTCTCTGAGCAATATGGTACATATTAAAAACTGCAAACTTTGGACCCATGAAAGAGAGTGAGTGATCTTTTAGGTCTAGAATGTGATAGAGATAATAAATGCTGTGGATAGAAATGTAAAGAGACTTTCATGCAAGAACAAGCTCTTGTATTTTCCTGCATGGAGACAGATCATGCCAACCTGTCTTTCCCTCACAGGCTGACAAGTAACAAGGGGAGACCTTTTGTAATTTGACAGGTCTCTGGCTAAAGATGCATTTATATCTGGCCAACACCAAGAGGCCTTGGCATCCCTTACAAACTCAAGTGCTGTGGCTTCTTTGGGGGTGCCAGGGCAGAGTCACAGGAGCCACCTGGGTTTGGGAAGCTGAAGGGCAAGACACCAGGCACAAACTCCAGTGAGGTAGAGGGAGGCTGAGGCAAGAGCACAAGTGGGGGAATGGAGGGTAGCAACGGAGACCTGTTAACAGAGTCTCTCCTGCTTTCTTCCTTCTTCTCTCACACTGGGCCATTCTGCAACTTCCCTCCCTGAAGCAGGAAGTGGTCATGTGGTAACACCAAGGGCATGGGCTTCTGCCACCTGGGCACTGGCACACTGGCTGGTTCTGAGTCATTGGGGAAGTGAGGGTGTGTCTCACTGCCTCCTCTCCTACCATGGCCTTGGCTTCCACCTTGCAGGAAATGCCTGGTCTCCTGCTAATCAGAAGCCTGAGCAGGACTGGTAGCTGTGTGTTATAGATATGGCAAAGGAATGGAAGCTGACCGTCCTTTGCATTTGTGATTACTGAAGGGGGAAGAGTTGATTTCTGAAAATATTATTAGCATGTAGCAAACCTTAGCTTTCTTGTTTTTCTTATTAGGTGAAGATATAAGTGTTTAGTCATGGAAAGTTGGAGTGCTGGGAAAAGTCAACTCTGAAGATTTGTCCATGACCTTGGCATTTTTTGAGAACTGTAATTGAGGGAAGGGGATAGCATTTCTGTGGAAATCTCAGAATTTGAACATTATGCTTCTGTTTGCTTGTAGACTTGGTTAGGCTGGCTTGACTATATCTGATAATTAGGGGCAGGGAGAACATGGAAGAGCCCACAGACAACCTGGTGTCTCGTTTTAGCTGATAACAATTCTTCTCCCACCAAGTCTTTACCAGAACTGCTAACAAGGAAAGAAATCGACTGGTTTGAGCTTCCTCACCTTTTATTCCCCCCTGCTTGTCCTCAGGAGAGGTGCTAATGAACAGTGAAGTGGCCAACAGGTAGCACCACCAGGGAGGCAGCCAAAGGCTCTGACCATCCAACCACCACACACTGGGTAGTCAGTTGAATAATTGAACTGTCTCTAGAAAAAGAACAGACAGATTCACCTGCGGGGCTTCGTTAGAAGCTAAACTAGCACATTAGAGGAAAGGCTTTCCACCTGAAATTTAATTTTTTTAATCTGTCAGTAGATATTTTGGGCCACTGTGGCCTGTTGCATCCACTGATGGACGTTTGGATGCTGTGAAGGAGTGAGGCCGTTCTGAGAGCACCCCCGGCTCTTGCCCTCCCTGTCCCAGCCCCACTGCATCAAAGTACAGAGTTAGAAAAGCCCATTGGACATTGGAGTTCTCTGAAAGTAAAGAGAAATGAGATAACTCTCCTAAGCCCCAGTCCCAGGCCACTCCTTAAACTGGCAGAAATGGAGGATCCATGTATTCTGACCTTTGCCCATTGCTGGGTGAGGCCCATTCCAGTGATGGAGCTGTGTTTCATTCTCTGCCTTAATTTAGCTGTTACACAGCAGAGCACTGTGACACAATTAACACTGTGGGGCTTGAGCTCGTGCTCGTCAGAACCACCTCAGTGGCTTTTTCAAACAGTTTGGTGAGCCCTTCCCCTCAGGTTTCTGGTTTAGTAGCCCTGGGCTGGGAATCTGAGCGCTTTTCGGGTTCCAGGGGCCGTACTTTGAGAACCACAAGTGTAATGGATAAGAAGATGAGCTCTGAAATCAGATTACCTGGATTTGAATCCTAGATCTCTCACTTGATAGTTTTGTGACTGGGTAGTTTGTATGTAGCGTATGTAATCTTTTGGTACCCAAGTTTTTTCATTTATAAATGGAAATACTCATGACTCAGGATTGTGAGTGTTAAATGCATTAACCCATGATGAGCCCTTGGAATATATTTTATATGTATATATTTTATATGCACATATAATATATATATGTGTGTACACATATATCTCCAATATATACTTCTATGACCTTTTAACAAGCTCCCTGTAACAATGAGCATAATGCTAATATTTTTGAGTACTTTTGAATGTCAGAGAATAACATGTGACAAAGATTATCATATTTAATATCCACAACCCTGTCTTCCTCCTCCTCCCTCCCTGCCTTTTTCCTTCTTCTGTTAGCTCTTCTCTTCCTCCCTCCCTTTCTTTCTTGCCCTTCATAAACAATTTTGTATCAAAATTAATAAAATTCTAAATAAAAATTATATGTACATTGGTTATCACATACTGTGACCTTAAGATTATGAGTTCTTTGAGGACTGCTCATGCCCTTTTAAAAAAAATCTTATCCCAGAATGGTACCAGACACTTAGTAGGAGTTGGAGAAGATTTATTGAATGAACACTGTTATCCTACAAATCAAGCTGATTCCTTTCCCTTCTAGTTCTTCATCCTGTTCTGGCTTCTCATTGACTGACACTTTGTAATAGCTTCTGCTTTTTTTCTTCCTCCAGCTACAGGGTCACACATACCCAGACGAGGTGACACTGCCAACCATTTTAAAAGTGTTTTTTCACTGCCTGCCACCTGGACCACCCATTAAAATCTTTAAAATTAGTAAACCTTGGGTTAAAGCCAGGTGTTCTTGAGAACCACCAGGTAAGGTGTAGGACCATGAGAGGATGGGACTCACACTCCTGAGTGTCCCTGAAAGGAGAGCAGGCCCACCAAGACCACCCTGCATTCTCTGACCCAGTGGGATCAGTGTCAGCTCCTTCCCCAAGCTCCCAACATAAGGGATGCTGCATGTTAGTTCAAGTCATTGTCAGGTATTGGCCAGTCACAGTTGGTTTAAACTCCCAGCCAGTACCTCTGGATCGTAAGCAGGTCAGCTGCCCGAGTCTCTGGTTACTCTTGTAGCTCAGGTTTCCCATTGACAGGTCCTGATAGGAGATGCTTTTGTACAGTTGATGTGACCAGGGCTTATACAAGGTTTGAGGTTTCCACGTGCAGCCTTCTTGGCAGGCAGCTCCTAGAGAAAGGGAGTATATTCTGATGGTTTGCAAGGAAGCTGTGAGGCATTTTCACGGGTCTTTAATATTTGGAGCCAATTGTGGAGTGGGGTCTATGCCCATTAGCCCTGGCAGAGTTTATATCCAGGGGAGAATCTGTAAACTCTGTGGTGTTTCAAAGGTCCATTTTCTCATTGTTTCTCTTTGCTTGCCCTATGGCTGAGCAGGAAATAACATTGACCGAAGGTCTGCTATGTGCCAGTTACTCTGCTAGGTACGAGGGAGGATGGAGAGTAGGATAGAGAGATAAAATCTAGCCCTCAAGAAACCGTTTTTTTATGCTCTGTATCAGTGGGGGGTGGGGTTGATGAGAGGAATACAGAGTTGCGGGAGAAGCCCGGACAGAAAAATAATGATTAGCCTTGGAGAAAGTGTTAACCAAGAAAATGTTGCGACAGTTTCTTAAGATTTTTGTGGTGGATGTATATGTATATATGGGGCTTGTCTGGCTGTGTGGTCCATGCATGAGACCCTTGCAGGTTTCCCAAACCTCTTTTGACTAGGTGCTTTGCATTAGCATGATATAAGGATGTTCCTTAATATATCACAACAAGGTTTTGGGTAGAGGACAGTTTATTATCTGTACAATTAGGTCTTATTATCCTGCTGTTAGGTTTTCTAACTTCTCATTTGGGAATATTGGCTTTTGATGACCATGTTTATTAGTCCATTTTATATTGTTTTAACAAAATGCCTGAGGCTAGGTGCTTTATTTAAAAAAAAAAAAAAAAAAAGAGGTTGGGCTGGGGTTGTAGCTCAGTGGTAGAGTGCTTGTCTAGCACATATGAGGCACTGGGTTCGATCCTCAGCACCACATAAAAACAAATAAATAAAATAAAGGTTAAAATTTTAAAAAGAGAGAGAAAGAAAAGAGGTTTATCTGGCTCATAATTCTGGTGGCTGGGAAATTGAAACAACATCGCGACTAGTGACCCTCCTCAACCCAGCTGCATTACAGCATGATAGAGGAACAGAAAGGGAATTGGCCATGTGCGAAAGGGACTAGGTGTGGAGTGGCCTCCCTTTGTAACAACCTGTTCTTGTGAGACAGCCTTAATCTACTCAGGAGTGTAGAGTCCCCGTGACCTAATTACCTTCCACTAGGTCCCACCTCTTAAAGGTTCCCTGTTTCAACACACCACACTGAGGACCCCCCTACCCACCCCACCCCCCCACCCCCGCCTTGCCCCAGCACATGAACCTTTGGGGAATGAACCATGTTCAAACCACACCACCATGAATTTCTTCTGTCGTGAACTGGTCATCACCCACTTCTCTGCCCATTTTCCCTATCAGCTTCCCCTCAAGTCACGGGGCATCTTTTTTTCCAGGACCCAGTATCTGCCAGGAATCTGCAGGGAGTTAAGACTTCTTTTTTCTTTCCCTTTTATTTTCTTCAACATCTAGTATAGTGCTACTTGGATGTCATGCTGTGAATATGTATATGAGTGGGTTGGTCAGAATTCAAAATTTTAGTTGTAAGAAAATTCTTTTGTTTTGTATTGTGGATGGCTTAAAATGATTAAAAGGCAGTGACAAAGACTTGGCAGTCCTGAGATTTTCTTTGGAATGGCATTTGCTCTAATAAGTTTTGACCTGTTAAGATAGGATTTCCCTTTTACCAACAAAGTGCACTGAAGTGGTATCTCAAAGGCAATATATATTTTTGAAATTTCAGAGTAATCTTCTCAGAATGAATTATTATTATTATTATTATTATTATTATTTTTATTTTGGTACCGGGGATTGAACTCAGGGGCACTCGACCACTGGGCCACATCCCCAGTCCTTTTTTTTTTGTATTTTTATTAGAGACAGGGTCTCATTGAGTTACTAAGTGCCTCGCCATTGCTGAGGCTGGCTTTGAACTCGCGATCCTCCTGCCTCAGCCTCCCAAAGTGCTGGGATTATAGGCGTGCGCCACCGCGCCCGGCTCTCAGAATGAATTATGACTTCCCCTTGACTCCATAGGACTCACATATGTGTCCTATACAGTCTTACTTGAACATATATTATTTGGAGTATTGGTTACCTTCCCATCTGACTCCTTCTAGTTGCCTCAGGGCAGGTAAGTAATTGTGTCTTACCATTTCTATATCCAATAGTACTATGTCCATAATACCTCTTGTGTTTGGCACATAGTATGTACTCAAGAAATGATTGAGTGAATGGATAATTTGGCTCTGAGATTTTCCAAATGGCAGTGGGTATGTTTGGAAGAAGAGACACAAGGAGCCAAAGGGGGGAGGAGAGAATAGCTGCTTCCAGAGCCCACAGTCTCTTCCCTAGAAAATGTTACCAGATCTTACTGGTAGGGATGTAGGGAAATGACCCACTTGTTCAGTAGTCTAGACTGGAGCTATTTGGGGGGCACTACTATGCACATAGTTCACACAGTGGATAGTAAAGATTTCAGTGACATGATTCCTTCTTAATCTAGGTGGGGAGATAATATGCCAACATAAGTGATTAAAAAGTACAAATTAGTTCAGGATTAAGCACCTGGGGAGTTCAGCTAGAGAGGCAGAACAATACCTCTTGCCATCTAGATATATACAATATTGCAGTAAGAACTTGGACACATACCTGTGGCTTCCTGTAATCGGCACATATTTCAAGATAGGCATCTCCACCCCCAATTTACAGGCGAGGAAACTGAGGTCCAAGGGCAAATGACTTGCACAGTCCCACAGCTAGCACAGCTAGCACATGTCCTTGCCACAGTCTGAACCCGAGTACAGCAGTTCAGAGAAAGGGGACAGTTGTGTGTGTTGGGGGGCTCGGTAAGCTACGGATGGGAAAGGGAGAAGAACTCCAG
The DNA here is from genome assembly GCA_025594165.1 of Tamias sibiricus. Lineage (NCBI taxonomy): Eukaryota > Metazoa > Chordata > Mammalia > Rodentia > Sciuridae > Tamias > Tamias sibiricus. The sequence continues at coordinate 76,398,011 of CM046661.1, forward strand.
GATGAGAGGCGTGCCTACTAGCTCTGAAGGGGTGGCCTGCCCTTGCATGGCTATAAACACCACCAAGAACAGGCAAGCTGTTGAAAGGGGAGTTTGTCTGGCTCTCCCACAGAGAGCAGTACAGAAGAAATCTTACACAACAGCCATGCCATCCTTTGAATTCCCTGGGCAAGCCAACGACACACCTCACAGACCCAGCTTTTGTTGTATAGGCACTGTAGTGTTAAAACCTGTGTCTCGGGGCCCTTTCCTTGTAGTGGCAGTGTTCATGGGAGGTGGCTGTTCTTCGTGGTATCTGTGTTTTCCATTGCCTTGCACCTCATCTCCTTCCTTGGTGTCACTTGTGAAGTCTCTTGAGAGAAATTCTAAAGACAGGGAATAAGAACTAAGAACAGCCTCAAGCTTACTTGGAGCTAGTTTTGTGTTGAGAGACCTGACTGAAAGTGTGAGGGAAATGAATCTGTGATTTCCATCCTTCTAAGTGAAGAAAGCATGATAGCCGTGTTCAAGCAGGCTGCATCTCTCTCTCTCTCTCTCTCTCTCTCTCTCTCTCTCACACACACACACACACACACACACACACACACACGTGGGGAAGAAGCCCAAAAGTGTGGTGGTCCACAAGTATGTGCAGGGTGCAGTAACCACGCGTCCTTTGAGGTGCCACAAGAGGTGACCCTGGTAGGAGAAAATGGCTCTTCTTTGCTGTTAAGGAAGGTGGTCAAGGAGGTGACATTTATGCAAAGCTTCTGTTTCTGTCCACTTTTCTTTCAAGCTGGAAGCACAGAAGAGCAGATTAAGGAGGAGTTGTGCAATGGCTCACACGAGATGAGAGAAGTCTACCTGAGAATAGTCTGTACCTTAAAAAATCAGATTCATTCTAGAGGAGGCAGGTCTGGCTTGAGGCTGTCTGGAGAGCCCCTTTAAGTTGACATTTATGACATTAGCTTTACTTTTTAATTGGATCATACGTATTTTTTGATAAAGGAAATGATTTAAACTTATTTATTTATTAAATATTTAAACTACTTTAAAAGATTTTTTAACTGTGTTTTTTTATTTGTTTTGCTTTTATTTTTACATAATAACTAACTCCCTCGCCCTGATTTCTTTAAGTCTTTAGCCATATGCCTAGATGGTGGTTCCATAGTTATCAATGTTTATTTACAATTTCGTGTTCTATTTTTAGCACTACTTAATATAAAAATCATATAAAGTAATATTGTATGTTGAGCTGTATAGCTTACAAAACTCTTTCATATATATTATCTCACATTTTGCTGGCTTGATGACATCGAACTGAAGCCATAGTTTAAAGCTCTCTTTCTAAATTGGGTTCTTCTCAACTGTGAGAAACCATGACAGGCAATGTGAACTAGCCTTAGCCCTATCACTGTTTCCTGCTCAGGAAGGTAAAATCTGCTAAAAAAACGAATGGTTGCCAAATGGCCAGGTGTGCCAGTTCACAGCCTAGAAGGGGCAGCTGTTGGTTGAACTTTGCCCATGCTTTCAGAATTTTTCTCTCTTCTTCTGGGTGTACTCCTGAGTATACTCCTGTGGGTAGGAGCACTGAGATGGAAGCCTGTTCAGAGGCTTTGTATCTTTCCCTGCAGAATCAGTCTGAAGGTCTGCAGAGCTGTTAGGCAGCCATCTTGGAATGGGTAGGGATTGGGTCACAGTGTAGTAGGTGTGTGTGCTCGTGCTTGATGAATTGAGCCTCCTGGGATCTGAGACAGTTGCTCCCTGGGTCACTGACTTTACTATGAATGCAAAAGGAGAGATAATAGGAGCGGCCAGTCTGCCAGTACTCTTTGGTGTGATTGCCAGCTGTTTGATGATTCCCTCCTTAACCTTGAAGCAATCTCAATATGACTGACTCATACTATGGGAAAGGTAGTGGCCTTTGAACTCTTGTTCAATACAATCTTGACCTTGGTTAGATACCATCTTGACCTCTTGGGGGTAAAAATGTGCTGTGGGTTACTGTTTCATTGATTCTCTTTCCACAAAATAACTGGTATCTTTTAAGATTTTTTTTTTTTTTTTACCTTGTGTCTGAAGTAGAAAGCCACCTCTTTTGTAGTAAAATAATAACCATTTTTACTTATATACTTTTTATACAAACAGTTGTATGTAAAAAGATGCTATATATGTGCATTATGAATTATAATACATACTACTATTTAAATAAATAAAAAAAGAAGAAAGAAAAAAAAAAAGAATAACCATTTTCCCAAGGTACACTGGATTTGTGGGTTAAAGCAGGAAGACTAGCTGTCCTGGGTTCTATACTAGATTTTTTGATTTGCAAAGACATTATTTAATTTCTCTCTACCATGTTTTCTAGATCCAAAAAATAGAAAGAGGAGTTCATGACTGTTTATGTGTTACTGGGGGTGGGGGGGTTCTGTGCAAGTGAAAATTACTATTGATACAACCACAGGGCTTGCATTTTATTTCCTCTGGAAAGAGGCCAGCAATAATGATAGAAACAAAGTGCACTCGACTTTGACCTTACTTCTGATAATTCTTCCCTCACAATCCTTAAAAACATACCCCCTCATTTAAGAGAGTAACAGCAGGCCTCCAGCAAAGCCTGCAGTTTGTGAGTGCCTCCGTAGGCCTTTGGGATTGTAGTGAGAAAATCTTATCCCTTTCTGTGTCCTGATATTTCAGCATTTTAGAGGTGTTTGGAAAGAAAAGTAGCAGAAAAGCAGCATAACCTGCTTGACAGGTCTTGGACAAACAGAGGAAGTCCAATAAGACTCTGGTCTGGGATTGCCACACTCAAAGGAGCCAATTGTATTGTGCACAAAGGTGCAAGTGACCAAGGCCCTGGAGCTGTCGGGTCTAAAGTAGCCCAGGCAAGAGCTGAGTTTAATGACTTGGTGAGGTGGCCCTTTCCCTGGGTGGATGTCTGACAGTTGTCCCTGCTCTGCTAACCAACACCCTGTCCTCTCAGCCCTTGAGACTTCCTCTTACAGGTGCAGATGATGGTGTCCACAGCTCTCCCCACCGTAGAAGGTGGGTGGGTTTGTGAGCGGGATTTGATTTTCCTCTTTTGCTTTGGAAGAAACAATAGCCAAGCCTTTAGAGAAGAAGCAGAAGGAAAGAAAGCCTTTCCTGTGCCCTGTGACCCCTCAGAGGGCTGCATTTGCCTTTTCCCAGAAAATTACTCAATAGTGTACCTGTCATGCCTCTAGTACACCAGAGAAGGTGCGAGAATGCCTTTCCCAAACGTGTACAGGGAGCTATAGGCTGTTTCTGTGCATAGAGCAGGGGGCACTCTCCCTGGGGACCCCCTCCTTGGCTTCACATCCCTCTGCCCTAGTGAGGCCCTTGTGCCTCCAGTGTTTTGTTGACCAAGAAAAGGAGAATGTGAGGCTGCCTTTGTGAATGAGAAGGGCTGCCAGCCCAAGTGACAGGTGATTTGAAGTGTGGGCTTTTCTGTTAGGGGCGGCTCTTTGTCCACCTCAATAAAGAGAGTCACAAGTAAGTCCAACAAGGCAGTTTTTGATCTTTAGGAAACAGTGATATAGAATATAAAAATATATTCTTCTTAGTCATTGTTGTATTGCCAGCACTTAGCATAGTGTTTAATAGAGGAGCGTTTTTGATTGAACACTTAAGTAGAGGGATGACACATGAGCACTACTTAAGTGCAAGTTTATCTTTTCTAATCAGATGTTTCTCTGCTGGCCCAAAATTACACGTAACAAGAACTTAGGATGCTTGTGGAGAAAAATGAACGTTGCTTCTCCATAACTCTGCATAAAAAAAGCTAGTTAAAGAGTCTTTAGAAATTTCCCACTATTATTCTTTTTTTTTTTTTTTTTTTTTTTTTTTTTAAATGATTAGACCACTGGGTCTTTTTTGGAGAGGGTCTTTTGAAATTTGAACCCACTGCCTAGCCTCCCAAAGTGCTCTTAACACCGCGCCCGGCACCCACTATTATTCTTAACGAGCGAGAGAGCATTTTTTTTTTTTCCCCTACTTTCTTGGCCTATAAGGAAAAGCAAATTTTAGAAAAACATGGGACGGAACAGGAAGTGTTCAGAGGTTTAGTCATACTTGTTAGGTATGAAAAAGCCCCATTGCTTTCTCATATTGTTTCTTTTATGGACTTAGCACTTCCTACTTTGAGAATACCTTCCTCCCCAAGGGCTCAAAGCCCTTTATAGTCATTAATCTTTATCCTGCTTCTTTTCTGAAGAAAGAAAAAAAAAAGGAAAGAAAAAACAACAACAACAAGAAATCTTAACTACCTTTGCACTGGTGTTTTAACAGCTAGATGCATGATATCTGTCTGGGTTCATTAGCTCCCCTGAGAACACAGCCCTATTGAAGGCAGGATGATCAAGTTGTCTCACATTCCCTGAGAGTTTTGTGGTTTTAACACTCAAAATCTCACATCCCAGGAACTCCCCTAATTTTAGACAAACCAGGATGGTTGGTTACCCAAGAAGGTAACCAGTTTAGGAAGCTCTGCATAAAAAGACAACATTCCACCCTTCAGTTCTGACCTTAAACCTGGCCAGCTACAGTAGAACTGACCTAGACAGTAGCATGGGGATGGTTTGGTACAGATCTTAAATGCTGTGTGGTAGAAGACTCAAAGCACAGGGTCCGGGAATGAGGGAAATGTGAGATAAGTAGGGGTATCACAAAGTAAAATTTCTGGCATCTGGTGCTTCGTCTACCCTTCTCTCTTCAGTACAGTGTAAAAGAAAAAGAGGAACTGATAACTACCTGATTTCTGAAACAAGAAGTGTGATCTCAGATACTTCTGTTGGTCTCAGATTTTTCATCTGAAAAATGAGGATGCTGGTCTCAATTTTTAAGGCCTCTTCCTGCCCAGACTTACCATGGGGAAAGAAGCAGGAAGTAAAAAGCAGGAGAAGTTTGACTTCTTTTGAAGAAAATGGACTCCCTCTCTTTTCTTCAGCTCTGTGCAGGAAGAGGACATTTTCCTTCCAGAATAAACTTTTAACACACTTGCGGCATATGCATTTGTAACCTTCCACTGTACTCATCCTTCCCCACCACATATACAGGGTTCGAATCCTACTTGTTGGTGCTGGGGCTGCCCTGGTGCTGCCACCTGCCATGCTGGGCACCAGCGTCCCTTCCTCCTTCTGCCTCCAGAGGACCTAGGACGACCCTTGCTGTTAGGACACTCTGCCACTGGACCTGAGTACATCATCTCTTGTTCAAATTACCTAATCCCTGCTTTGTAATCATCCTGTTAAATGCTACAACTTTGAAAAACATTTTCTAATACATTTTCTACCATCTCCCCTAAGTCCATGGAACCACTCTCATTTGGCCAAAAGATCCTTCCTTACTTCTCATTTTGGGGAGAAAATGTAGAAAGATCATAGCTTTGGAATCTGACATACTTTGCTTCAAATTCTGTGTGGCATTGGAAAGCAAGTTCTGTAACCTCACCAAGACTCTGTTTCTCCCCTTGTAAAACAGAAAGGAAGAACTCCTCGAGTCTCTAGCACATAGAAGTTGCTCAGTACACTATTTTACCTCTTTGTTATCTTTAGTTCTTCCCCTCGATTCTCACTGTATCATCCTTCTCTGTTTAATCTAGAGGTCATAGGAAAGGTATAAGCTTATAGGAAAGGTAAAACAGAATGAGTGGGTGATTATGTATCATTACACCAGGTTTTCCTCCTGACAACTCAGTCAGCCATGTTTCCCCTCTATGGTTGTGAACTCAACTGGAAAAGAGGTATCCTTGCAAAGAACCAGGAACCTCAATGAACTGTGTTTAATATTAGAGCAATGCAGACACCTTCTCTACCCCCTCCCCCCACTCACCTCCTGTGCTCAACAATGCTGAAGAGTTGATTTGTCAATCCAGGTGAAGCTAATACTGACAGATGGCATACTGTACTCATTGCTATATCAGACAGCAGGGAAACCTCTGCTCAGCAGATGACTTGATGTCTTACCTGTAGCCACTAATATGTTAATCAAAAGAAGCAAATGCCTGTTTTCCCTTTGGGTAGAGCATGGGTAATGTTGTTACAGAAGTTACTTTGAATTATTCCTCCGGGAATATCTACCCAAACCAAATGGATGGATTTTCTGATCACACCAGGGTACATGAACTTGGAAGAATCCACTTTTCCTATTCAGCTTCTGTATAGGAATCAGGCCTTTTGATTTCCATTTATCCATTTTATCGTATTTTTTTCTCCTGCTTAAAAACAGATAATTTGCAGAGGGGCTTGAGAGTGACTTAAATTCTGCAACAGAGTCCACTATGCAAGTATGTGATATCTTGAACTTAGAGTCACTGAGCCATCGCAGATATGACCAAGTCAAAGTAATACATCAAGTGCCAAGGCCAAGATTTAAAGTGAGCCTGGGTGCTTCCAAGCCACTGAAATGAAACTTGAAAGTTTCCATTCTTCATCTTCTACTTAAGAATGGGGGAAATGTCTTGTTGATTTATGGCAGATGTCCCAAACATGGAAAGGTAGCCCATTTTAATAACACTAGTTCCTGTTTCTAGACCTTCTTCTTCCTTCCAATTCCACCTGTGCCAGGCTTTATCTGCTTCTTAATCCACCTACCCCTCCATAGGCATCTGTGGATCCACCAACATTCACATGCCAGCCTCTGCTAAATGCGCCTTCACCTCAGCCTCACTCAGAAAGGGGGTCATGAACCTCTGATTGAGTAAGCCTTTGCCTTCTTGGTGCCCATGTGAATTAGAGCTGTGGGAGTTGGTCTTTGGAGTACTTCTAAGACTTTACCAGTGATGAGATCAGAGTTTGTCACCTATGGTGTTTCTGAGTGGTATGGGGTAGGACTGAGAAACAGGCAGATGTCCATGTAACTAATGTCTCCTCCAGCTTTTCAAAAGCCGATCACCTTAAAGGACCATTTAATTGAATTGTACAACTGTTGTTCAGTGTAGTCCAAGAAAGGACCTAGACTTTGCTGCCAGTAGGCCCTAGGTTACATACCTGGCTTGTCACTTATGAACATTGTGCAAGTTATGTAACATTGCCAAATCCCAAGTTTTTGGTCTTTAAAATGGAAATTAAAATGTTTGTATTTATTTGGTTCCTGGGAAGTTTAAATGAAGTAACGTGTGCACCCATCACCCAAAAGTTGAGAATAAATGATGGTTTCCTTTCCTTTCTCCTTAATATTTTTTTTAATTAATAAGTTCCTTAAAGAAAATAGAGATTATTCTTTTCTAACTGATTTCCACATTCCCAGCACCTAGTAGTATCAGGCACATATTTGTTGAATCAAAGACAAATCTTTTATAAAAGTCTTCAGATCATTTGCTCATTTATTCACCAAATGATTATTGATGATCTGCAGTGTGTCAGGCACTGTGCTGGGGGAACACAATTATAATCAGTGTTCCCCGTGTTTTAGTCTAGCTGGAAAGGACACATTACATAGAACGTTAGCATAATGAACAACTTTGATCCTTGAGGTGGGATTTATGTTTTGGAAATAGCTGGCATCATTTGTTGTCAAGTCTGACAACTTAGGCCTGTTCATGTTTTTGGTCAAAAATGACAATAAACTGTTACCTTTAACTGCTGTTGTGGAAGTTCTAAAAAAGGTATTTCTAAAGTATCTTTAAGGAACAGTGGTATTATTGGAATAAGTATAAACGCATTATGAAGTTTCTGTCTTGAGAGGCAGCAGACTTGATGAAATGGGATCACAGTAGGCAAGATGTTCCAGAAACTTGGAACAGCTTGGAATAAGGCTTAAAGACCAGTTAAAGAACTGGATAATAGGGCAGAGAATGCCTTTCCTGGAGAGGAGGAAAGGAGACCATGCAGTGCGGGTGGTTGGTAGTACTTCCTGGTTCTTTGGCAGATGGTTGAGCTTCAAATCTTGTTAATAAGTCACCAGGTGATCCTAGGTGAAAACACAGGACAAAAGATGAGTTTGTGTTGTTAATATTTTTTGAGTGAACATTTTTTTTCATATAATTAAGTAAAATTTCTCATGAGGAGGGAGGCTCCTTCATTCCATAAATGCCCAACGAGTGACCACCGTGAGCCCTGTTCTAGAGGTGAAGGATATGGTGGTGAACAAGATAGGCAAGACCCCACTCATGCCAAGTTTCTTCACATGATGACCTCACCTGCAGGGTGAGTGGGCGAGCCTGGGCTCTTGTGTTGTTTGGGGGTCTGAGAGGCAAAGATGAGGTTGACCCCCAACGGAAATATCAAAGTCCAAACTCCGCTGAACCATCTACAGGTAAACAAGGAACTGTGAAGAGTAAGACTTAGATCCACACCAGACTTAGATCCAGACTTGCCTGGTCTGCTGAGGCTGGGCAGGCATGGGCAGAGACTTGGCCTGGGACATGCCAGGCTCCTGAATGGCTAAGTCCAGATGGCGAGGGATCCACTTGTGTAAAGCACTGAGTCAGGATGTTAAAACCCTGCAGTCAACTGTAAGAGGTTTTCAGAACCTTTTTTGAACTAGAAGGTATTTATTAACAGTGGTCAAAAGTAAGCGGGATTTTTGTTTAGGTCTCAGGATTCTCAGGGTCATTCACTTCTTGTTTTCCTTATAATCTAGAAGTGACATATCCAAGGCCAGTCTCTGAAAATTAGATGGATTGATTTTTCCAATCTAAACTGAGAACAATACTTCCCATTCTTCAATCTCACAGGGACCTAATGTACATAAAGGATAAAGTGTTATCATGCAGTAAGACAATGCGTATTAAGTTTCTAAAGCCCTTGACTGAAGGAATGGGAAAGGGGGAGAGGCATTTATTTGCCTTTGAACCTAGGTCTGAAAGAAATGGAAACTGTTGCATAAGAATAATAGGTCAGGGTTTGCATTTCCCTTTTCACATGTTTTAACCTTATTTAGTGTACTCAAAATCTCATCAGTTCACCAGCATAGTTGTCTCGATTTCATGATGATCCAAGGAAACTGAGACTCAGGTGGGCCCACACCCCTTTAGTGGAAAGAATCAGTGTGGAGGAAGTGATGAGGGTGTTTGTTCAGGCTATTTGTATTGTTTTTAGCCTTGACAGTGGGGGGAAGTAAGACTGATAAGGATGGCTAGAACTGGAGAAAGACTAAGTGTAAGAATAAATGTAAGGTAAATCTTAGAGGTTGGTTGTATGGTGGGGGCATATCTCATCGAGGGTCCTCCTGTTGCATTCTTCCTTCAAAGAACGCGTCCTTCAGGGAGAAGCTCAATCACAGCCTGGGAGAGCCTGCTGTACTTTTCAACAACTGTTTTTACCATGGAAGTCAGGGCGGGTCTATGATGACATGTCAGACACAGGTCCGCTCTCAAGGAAGTTAGAATCACGTATTTGAACTTTGCATGAAATTCCATTTTAATTCTATTTTCTCTTTATTAGATACAAATCTTTCCTTTGAGGAGTGCAAATTATCTTTGGGGGAAGTTTAAACTTCTATTTTGTGGTTCAAATTCTAGAGGTAGAAATGAGTAGTATTAAACGGGATACTCAGACCTTTAGGAGGTGCTGGGCTATATTGCTAGGTACTTTCTTTTTTTTTTTTTTTTTGGTACCAGGGATTGAACTCAGGGGCACTCGTCCACTGGGTCACATCCCCAGCCCTTTTTTGTATTTTATTAGAGACAGGGTCTCACTGAGTTGCTAAGTGCCTCGCCATTGCTGAGGCTGGCTTTGAACTAGCGATCCTCCTGCCTCAGCCTCCCAAAGTGCTGGGATTACAGGCGTGCGCCACTGCGCCCGGCTGCTAGGTACTTTCTAAGAAGAATTATGGCCAAGTTCAAGGATGATACAAATGAGGAAGGGTTGCACTGTATGGTGATAATTTGTGTTGGGGAGGAGAGCTGAAACTTTGCAAAGTGGCGTCCTGAACGAACTTGTTTTTCAGCCCCAAGAGAAATTTGTAAGGTAGTTGAGAGAAAGAGAGAAGTAAAAGACTTGACTTGGTGGAGCTTGAACTCCTCTGTATTCTTCCTGCTGAGTGTCGTAAGGCTCCTGGGCTCTGAGTACAGAGGGCAAGAGGAAAGTACCCCTATTCCCTTCATCTGTCCCTGTAAGTGGCTTCCAGTTTGGAGAACTCTAATGCCTAATGCTAAGAGAAACAAAGAGGAGGAACATGGTTCATGTGCAGTCATTGTCTATCCAGTCTAGGATGTTTCTGAAAGGATGGGAACAGGGCTGCAGCTTGTGGTCCCCACTCATCCTTGTAGGGTGCTGCAGTAGTATCCAGCCTGGGGTGCACAAAAGGGTTACCATTTGCCCTGGAAATGGCTAGTGCTGCCAAGAAATGGAATCCTTTATGCAACTTTAATTAAATTTAATTTTAAAACATATTCAAGTCAATTATTAAAGGACTTTTAAAGAATATTTTCAACAGCCTGGGTATGTGATTTTGCTATTTCAACTGTAAATTTTATGAAATCACTATGGGCCAAATATTTCTAGTGAAAATCTAGTATTCAATTGGAAATGTGATGTAATGCAAACTAGATGCTCACTTTCAGACGGAGTAAAAAAAGGTAAGAGCTCCGTAATTTTATGTACTGATTAATATTGAAAGAATATTTGGGGTGTATTGGATTTAGTGTAATGCATTATTTAAATCAATTTTATCTGTTTTTTAACGTGGTGAGTAGAAAATATTAGATTGCACATGACTTGTGTTGTTTCTATGGGACCGTGCTAGTTTACACAATGCCTTGTGGAGCTATCTGGAGGGGCAGCCGGACTTTCTAGGGAAAGTTGCTAGACTGCAAAAGCTAGAGACTCATTTTTCCTCTTCTGTTAACATACTCTTTTATGTGGATGGGCTTATGAGAATTGAGGGTTGGAAAATAGGTTTTAATAAGAGCAGGTTAATTGAGAAGATAGCTCTGCCTTGTGTTAATCAGAATGATTTTCAAGTGCATTTTTATGCACTCAGAAACCACGGATTCTCCTGAGAACGAAGAACTACATTAGTGCTTTGTCATTTGTGTCTATTTGATCCTTTCACCTTTCTCCAGGCAGAAATCTTGGGGACTGTCAGCATGGGTTTGATTTGCTGGTGGCAAGGAATATAAAGTAATCCAACCAGAGGGGAATTCCATTATGTTGAAGGAAATACCAGCCCTTCCCCAGCTCCTGTTTCAACCCTGATAGCTCCAAGTGATGTTCAGTGTCCCTCCTCCAGCATTTTGTTAAAACTTTGCTGGTCTTCCTCTTTGTAGATCCCAATCACTGGCAGCTACATGTTAGGCCTGTTGGTGAAGCCCCTGGTGAGGCATGACTGGTATGATACAGCCTGCCGTCACAGCTTGGTTTGCAAGTTGCTTTCTGAAGATGCAGAGAGAATTACAACCCACTCTACTAGCTTTAACACCCAAGTGAATTTCAGTTGTTAAAGCCATATTCATGCTACAATCCTCTCAGTTTAGAACTGAATTTTGCTTCAAGAAAGAAGAGATAAAATACTGATAAAATCAGGATGCTTGGAAACTGCTGAAAATTTTGTTTTATAGGAAGAACTTAAGTTTCCAGTGGCTTTTTTTTTTTTTTTTTTTTTTTTTTTTTTTTTTTTTTTTTTTGCTTACAAAGTTTTTCCTTAAAAAAAAAGTAAAGAGTAAATAAATAAATTACCTAGGTTCTTGCATAAACAACCCTAACCCTTTAAAGCCAATTTGTGTACAGATTTTATCATGGGGAACCAAGAGTTTAAAAAATGTTGGGGCTGAGGTAGTGGCTCAGTGGTACAGCACATGTGTAAGGAGGCAATGGGTTCCATTCTTAGCACCACATAAAATAAATAAATAAGTAAAATAAAGTTATTGTGTCCAAATACAACTAAAAATATTTTTTAAAAATGTTTTGGTACAAGGTATTCTTTGGAGAACAAAGACAACATTAGGGTTAGGAGTGTTAGCTCCATCCTGAAAGTTGTGTAGTTTATTCAAGGTTTTTTTTTTTTTGGTACTGGGGATTAAATCCACAGGCACTTAACCACTGAGGCACATCCCTAGCCCTTTTGTTTTTGGTACCGGGGATTGAATTCAGGGGTACTCGACCACTGGGCCACATCCCCAGCCCTTTTTTGTATTTTATTAGAGACAGGGTCTCACTGAGTTGCTAAGTGCCTCGCCATTGCTGAGGCTGGCTTTGAACTCGCGATCCTCTTGCCTCAGCCTTCCAAGTGTTGGGGTTACAGGCGTGTGCCACCGTGCCCGGCCCCAACCCTTTTTAAATTGATATTTTATTTAGAGACAGGGTCTTGCTGAGTTGCTTAGGACCTCCCTAAGTTACTGAGGCTGGCTTTGAACTCCCCATCCTCCTGCCTCAGTCTCCCGAGTCACTGGGATTATAGGCTGCGCCACCTTGCCTGGCTTCATTCAAGGATTTTGTTAACACTTCAGCCTCAATTTCTACCCCTGTCTAGACAGTTTTGTGCTAATTTCGATGATCTGACTCCTGCCGTGTGGGGAGGATGTGGAGGCACGTTTTAAACGTTTTAATTGAAGGGCTTTAGACTTGGCAAAGAGCCCTAGCAGGCTCAAGGTTTCTGATAGTTTAGGGTTCTAAGATTTTGTGAAGAAGTCACTTGCTGGGGGGGGGGGGTGCAGTGTTGAAGGTGTTTCTTCAGATTATAATTAGTTAATAGTTAAATGTACAAAAATAGAGACCTAACCACTAGCAGTAGAAAGGTACCTTTGGGGAAAAATGTGTCCCACTGGCCATTTTGAGATGGCACAGGTGATCTCTGTAGCAGCCCTGACAGCCACGTTGGCGATCATTCCCCTCACTAGGAAACAGTGGCTTTCTAGTCACCAAAGCTACTTGATATGGGTCCTTACTTGAGGAGGAGAAGGGGTCCTGGGGCCTGAGCACATGAAGACTGACACAGATCCGTCTGGGAGGGAGTGTGGGCCAGAGAGGGATGGGTTTCACTTCCGCTCCCTTCACTTCCATTAACCTTGTTCTCATGCCATACACAAGTACAGCCTGTGTGGAGGATCAGGGCTCCCTGCAGAGCCCCAGAAAGTGGGGCCAAGCAGCCTCCTGTGGTGGCCATGGGGGAACTCCAGAGGCAATTGGGAGAGAATAGGAACCCCTGCACTCACCTGCGTGGAGCAGTTGTTCATATGTAGGTCAGGTAGTCACCATTCAGGAGCTTCCTGTATTACACTGATTACTGTTTTATGGTTAAGGCAGGACAGTGGTAATTTACTCAGGAGGGAAGGACAATTAGCAAATTGATTAATAAGGTTTCTAAACTCTATTGTGAAAGAGAATCATTTACCATATGTCTTGATTTATCCTATTTTTATATGTTTCGATTTAAGATAGTGATTCTCAACCTTGGAATACCTAGTAAGTTTAATAATGAGTAATGCCCAGCTCCCAATCCCACTCTAATTTACTTGGATACTGGGATTTTTTTTTTTTTTTTTTTTTTTTTTTTTAAGTTTCTTGGAGTAAGTCTGACATGCAGGTTCAGAATACCTGATTCAAAATGTGTTTCCTAAATTGTTATCTGGTCCTGAGTCCCTGAAGTATGTGGAAATTCAAGCATATTTTTTCACATGTAAAATGAACTATTAGTCTCAACAAGGCCAGGAGAGTGCAGCATGTGAGTTTCCTTATTATTTCAAGCTGCTTCATAGTCTGTTAATCACCCTTGCATGTGAGCTTGCGCTCGCTCTCTCTCTCTCTCTCTCTCTCTCTCTCTCTCTCACACACACACACACACACACACACACACACACACACGCCCGCGCGCTCTTGTGTATTTCATTCTCATTTGCTTTTTAGAATATTAATGCCAGTGGAATTTTCATAATAATGCTTGTCAGCAAAACTTGTATTCATTATTAGTTATCTAAAAAACAAAACTCCCAGGTCTTTCTAACCATGACCACAGCGAAAGGGAAGAGACCTTTTCTGATACAGAGTCTTGTGTCTAAGAATCAGGGAATGTCTAGTTTATTTATTTATTTTTTTGGGGGTGGGGTGGGGTGGGGAACAAGTCTAGGTAAAAATTACTTGGTGAGATGGTTATTACTTCTGGAAAATCTAAAAGCAGAAACAGTTGTGCAGCACTCCTGATCAGTGTAGAAGATGGTCTATACATTACTTTTCAAGATTATAGAGCCTGGGGAGTAGTGAGGAGATAAATTCTGCCCTCGTTTCTTAGTCATTAGCAAGATCATTGTCAGTCTTCACTGTTGTTTTCAATTAACTTAGTTTCCCATTTTACAACATCAAGACAGGTGTAATTCTTAAAGCATGCATTAAAAGTAATGCTTCATGAGGGACTTCTCAAACTCCTGTCATAATCATGCCTCGTGTTTATGGAGAGTCTTTGATTTAAGCAGCTCAAAATATGGTACAAGCTTTATCCTACTTATTTTTAGAATAACATGGCGTGACAGTAGAGGCTGGGTATTGTTATCTCAGTTCCTCAGACAGCAACATTAGATATAGACTCAGTTCTTTTACACTGCTCCTTAGGTGCAGTGTTCCTTGGTTTTGTTGAGCATTATTTTGGTAGTTAATATTTTCCAGAGATATAAATCTTTTCTAGATTGAATTTGTCTTTGTTCCTCTAGGTGTAGTTTGCAGGGCTTTTTCTATTTATATTTACTTCTCAGTCCAAAGTAACCCAGAGTTATCTGATATGTGTGGAGCAAGGGCATCTCTTCAGTTTGACCATGGTAATGGTTGCAACTCACCTTCTTCCTGCTTTCGGTCCTGTGAGTGGGGGTGGGGCGAGGGCATCAGGGCCTTTTAGGTTTCATTAAACATCTTCCCTGGGTCTGCTTAGAGCCTGGGCCAGCACTACAAAGCACACAGCATCTTTCAGCATTACTCTGGATTACCCACATTTGAATTAGAATGCAAACCTTTTTCCCTCACTCTGCTGTCTGATCTTTAAAACCTAAAGTTTCTAATTAGGCATGGGTGGTCCACTTAAGCAATAAACATATTGTAAAGATAAATCACAGCACACCCCCCCCCCAATTTTTTTTTCCTTTTAAAGGAGGTCTAACTTGCCTCCCCCAACTTTTTCTACCAACGCTCTGGGATTGTGGGTTTGAACTCTCTCTCTCTCTCTCTCTCTCTCTCTCTCTCTCTCTCTCTCTCTCCCCCAACGCTCTGGGATTGTGGGTTTGAACTCTCTCTCTCTCTCTCTCTCTCTCTCTCTTTTTCTCTCTCCCCACCCCCCTTCCTTTTACCAGACTTCCAGGATATAGAAAGAAACAAAAAAGAGTGAAGCCCAGGGTAATGCTGTAACAGAAAGAAGAAAGCTACTGGAAGAGGTGAGGGATTTACCAGGCCAGATAAAGCAGGTGAAGGGAGGAAGGAATTCAAAGCAACCCTGGAGGTCATCCTGGCCTGCAGGAGCCTGACCTTCGACCTCCTTTCTGCCCAGGTTTTCAGTCCCAGGAGTCCCAGGGGCAGCTCCTGCCTCCAAGGGCATCACAGTGATGTACAGGAGCAGTCCCGTGGCAGTGGGACATGCCTGGAAGGTCTCTCTCATTTGTGGGGAGAAATTGAGAAGCTCTCTCTAATGGCGCCCTTGATGCAAGTAAATGGCAACTCTCTCAGTTCATTACTTGTTAGCCCCAGGCAGGGACAACGCAGATTGGCTAATCGTAATAGCCAAGCCATTAAAGGGAATAGCATTAATGGAGGAGAAAACAGCTAATAAGGAGCTGAACTTGGCCACTTTGTTTTGCCCAGGATACAAACCGCTGCTAATTTAAATACCTGTTCCTTCTGCTTCTGGAAACAGTTGGAAAGAAAGGATTCAGTGACCCTCTTTCAAAGGCAGATCAAAAACTTAGGGACATTTCTGGGTAAATCCAACAGCAAGAGTTGATTTTTTCCAGAGGTGACAAACAATGATTCAGTATAAATGAAGCCACACCACCTTTCTTGTCCTGAAGTGAAGCTGTGACCCACCGTGGATAGCACTGGCCTGGCGTTCCCAGGACTGGTGATGTGCGCTGCTGAGCTCAAATGAACCATGCTTTGAGCTAAAGCAGCCCTCTACATCACGGCAGGGATGAGGGGTATAGTGTAAGGTTATGGAATGGAGGGAATTTAATTTTCCCATGCAGGTCTGAAGCTTGTAACCTTGCTTGCTTGTGCCTCAGCGCTGGGTTCCAGCCAAATGAGCTAACCATCCGTGCATCCTTAGAGCTGGGCGGACTCCACAGTACTCCCTGGAAACCACAACCTGGCATTAAAAGGAATCACAGCTTTAGATTCTGCTTACTATTCATGTCAGAAATGTCTAAGAAAATCAGACAGAGGAAAAAAAAAATTTATGGCACCTCAGGAGTGGAAAGGATCTGAATGAAAATGTTTTAAAATTGGGGCAATAAGAAATCTGAGTTTTTTGCTTTGGTGATCCTAGTTCTAGAAACTCGTGCTTTTTCAGGTTATATTTGATGGAACTCGAGGACCTGGAGGAGACTTGGGAACTCACTGGTAGAGAAGGGGGTCCTGATGTTCATGTTACATTTGGAGCTATTCCACCCACACTGTTATTAATAAGCTTTGCCTTACTAGAGGGCATAAGATTGTATAGAAGCGGCATCTTGGAGTTCTAAGGAGCCTGCCTGAGAGCCTTCCCTGTGTGGAAACCCCTTGTTCTCTCAGCTTCAGTCGGCTTTGGGGGACTTCAGTCAGGCTTTGGGGGACTTCAGTCGGCCTTTGGAGGCTTCAGCTGTTAGGCTTTTCTTCTTGTGCACCCATCTGTGGCTGGCTCTATTCTCTGTGGGTATACAAGTGCTGTGGTTTGAATAAGAGTCCCCTTAAAGGCCCGTGTGTTAAAGGCTTGGTCCCCAGAGTGATGCCATTGGGAGGTGGTGGAACCTTTAAGAGGTGGGACCTAGTGGGAGGTCTTTGGGTCATTGTGGGTGTGCCCTCAAAGGGGAAAGTGGAACCCCAGTCCCTTCCTCTTTCTCTCTTTTGCTTCCCAGCCATGAGCTGAGTGAGTGGCTTTGCTCTACCATGTGCTTCTACCATGCTGTGCTGCCCAAAGCATAAGGCCCATTGATTCTGAACTGGAGCCTCCAAAACTGTGAGCCAAAAATAAACCTTTTCTCTTTACAAATTGATTATCTCAGGAATTTATTATAGTAACAAAAGATGACTAAAACAATAAGTAAGCCTCAACTTTTACTTTTACCTGCCCTTCCAATATTTGAAGGCATCTCTGAAGATCCTTTAATTCTTCCTGCCCCACAAGCCATGTATATCCTCAGTGCCTTCATTCATCTCTCATTTGGGAGTGTGCATCTTCAGGCTGTTGATGGAGCTTTGCCTGGACTGTGGCCACTATAAATTCTGGAGGTGGATTCCATGCCTTCTTAGCACAGAGATCTGCGTACTATAGACACCAAATAAATGTTGACAGGGTCTTTTCCTTCTCACTGCTTCTATTTATCTCACCTGTACATTTAGATTTGCTGCCCTTGGATAAATGGAAAGGAGTTGAGTAAGGGAAATGGTTTCTTGTTGTTAATACCCAAGATGAAATTGCTGTCCAAGGTGAAGTTATCATATACACAAGTGATCTTTCAATGTCCTAGTGGCCCCACTGATTATGTCCTGCAGTAAATACACATCCCTGGATGAATTCTAATGCTCTCCTATTCAGAGGTCATACCAGGAGACACTTTCCCATTCATCATAGTTAGTCCTCTTCCTTCAGCTAAATGCATCTACACCCTCCATCTGTTCTCTTTGTGAGATAAGCAACAAGCTTAATAAAGTAGACACCCTAGTTTAGGCAGCTTTGCTGAGTGACCCTCAGGGGCCCCAGTGGAATTTCAAGAGGAGTGTGAACAGATGCAGAGCCGTGAAATATTCCAAGGTTGCTATAGTCCTTACAAGCTTGAACTTATCTCTTGGAATTCCCCATAAGCTGGGAAGCCATTGTTGACTGGCCAGCATGACTTAAAAGCAATTTCTTATTGCTCCTCTTTATGAAAAACAGTTCAGAGGAGTGGAATAAGACTTCCTGTACCCAAATACCAGCTGGGCCATGTCCTGAAGCTGGTGACTGGAACAGGTTGCTTAAGCCTTGTCATCTTCAGGTCAGGTTCCCTACTGTGGAATGGTGATAAGGATGCCATCTTTGCTGGGTTTTTGTGAGGCTAAAATAAAGGCACCACGGGAAGCACAGACCTCATGTTCCCTTTGTGGTAAGCTCCCTTTCCTGGCTGTTGCAATGTCTATACTTTCCAACTAAGATTAAGATTGTTCTGAGAGGTATAAGTATGTATATATGAGTGTCCATATATATTTATGGGTAAAATGACACCGAATTTTGGGGGTGCCAGGGATTGAACTCAGGGGCACTCGACCACTGAGCCACATCTCCAGCCCTATTTTGAATTTTATTTAGAGATAGGGTCTCACTGAGCTGCTTAGTGCCTCACCATTGCTGAGGCTGGCTTTGAACTCTTGATCCTCCTGAGCCACTGGGATTACCAGCATATACCACCATGCCTGGCAAATTTTTAAAATTATTTATTTATTTGCAGTACTAGGGATCAAACCCAGGGCCTGGGATACCAGGCAAGCGCTTTGTCACTAAGCTATACCACCAGACCCTGCACAGAATTTTTTATATTGGGGCCATCATGGAAATCCTTAGGACTTATCGTTGTGTAACTCACAATGCCTAGTACAGGCCTGGGCTTATCAGGAATACAAAATGAATGCTGAAGTATTTCTTAATCATAGGGAGGAAGAAGTCTCAGTGACCTTTTACAGCAAGGCTTGATTGCAGGGCCTGTTGCTAAAGTTCTTTTTCTTTTCCAAACCTCACTGTGCACGGATAAAAGATCTGGGTAAAAGGAAAACCTAAGATATTTTGACTTAATTTTGCTCTTTTTCAGATGCAATATACTTTCTGCTGATTTTAGGATGTCACTGGTCAAGAAGAGGAGGCAAGGGACTGTATATTTCAGCTTTAAACAAGAATCCACAAATGTCAGGTCCCAAAACATTTTCATAAACTTACAGAAAAAGGGCACTGGTGAAACCAGGCTGGTAGGAAGAGCCCTGGCCAGTGTTGAGTGTGGTTTGTCAGGTGTACCCTCTCCCTGAGGGCCATCTGGGTAGCCCAGGGAGGAAGCTCCAGAGACTAGGAATGTGGTTCCCACCCACCCCAGTTTCAACAGGGTCCTCCAATTTTCCCCCCTCTGGAAGTACTGATATACATTCTGCAAGCATCCTAAAAACATTGAACAACATTTGGGTTGTAAAAAATTTAATGACAGTCTCCAGAAGGATATTTCTCTCAGGAGGGGCCCTAGACACCAGGAAGAAAGTGAGGTTGGGCCCTTGGTTTAGACGTCTTCTGGGACCTTCCTGGGATGAGAAGAAATTATCACAACTTCACTTCTGAATATGGTTTTCTATTTCAGAACTCTTGTTTGAATACTTGGAATATTCTTCCTCACCCCAGATCTTAGGGTATTTGCATCTTTTCTCAAGTTCTTTATCTCACTGAATTTTGGGGTGGACAAAATATTCAGTGAATTTCTTTTTCCAGTGAAAGACACTGACTCTCAGGAGCACATTAGTTTAGGTTCTCATGTCTTTTTGCCAAAAACCTAGAAAACAGTGCAGGCAAATTTCTGCTTATTCAATTTTTTTTTTAAATGAGTAGATATAGCTTGTTAATAAAGGCTCACTTAATGAAAATCTGTTTAATGAAAGCTAGCACCACCACCTTGAATCATTCTCCAGCCAGAAGAGTGTACTTGAGAAACTGTGTGTCCAGACATTAATTTAGTAAATCTCAATAAATAGCCTCCCATAGGAGAGATTTCTTCTGTTCAGCCTACACAGGTTGATGATAATGCATGCCTCAGCTATGCAGGCAGCTTTCCTGAAAACCTGCAGGGTGGGAAAGTCAGACTCCCCTCCCTTGTAGAACATGCCCAGTGCAAATACTCTCTTTGCTGCCTGCTGTTTCCCATCTTGTCTGGGTTGCAGTTTGTCATTGCAGTGATGGGACACCAAAGAGCATCAGCATGGCAGGACTCCTGGGGCATTCTTATCATAGCTCTGTGACACTCCTCCTCCTCAGGACTGCCTACACAAGCTTCAGAAACCAGCAGGGGGGAATAATCTGGGCATTTATAATGGGGATGGGGCATTTTCTAGAAAAGTTTCCTAAATCAGGATATCTCAGCTCTTCAGTATGGGAATCTTTGAAATGACCTATAAAACATCTTGTAGAAGTACATCAACTTTATTTCTGTTTATCTCAATTGCCAAAATGCTTTTTTTCCAGAGAGTTAGTATTTAATTAACAATAAACTCCCAAGTTTCCCAATCCTTCAACCTAAAGAGTCAGTTGTACAGGAACAAGTGCATAAATGCCCTAGGGTGATCCCCAGGACATGTAGAAGTTCTATATTGAATAATTTTGAAAAGGAAAGACTATTTTTGTGATAATAATATTTTTCTGTTTGGCTCTTCTATAATATGCAGTCTGTGGTGGGGATGCCATTCCCTTGTTGAGCATAAAAATGGTAAGCCTTGGGCTGGGGTTGTGGCTCAGCAGTAGAGTATTCACCTAGCAAGTGTGAGGCCCTGGGTTCTAATTTCAGCACCACACAGAAATAAGTAAATAAAATAAAGGTATTGCATTTAACTACAACTAAAAAATAAATATTAAAAAAAAAAAAAAAGTGGTAAGCCTTGCCGGGCATGGTGGCATGTGCCTGTAATCCTAGCTGCTTTGGAGGCTGAGGATCACAAGTTCAAAGCCAGCCTCAGCAAAAGCGAGGTGCTAAGCAACTCAGTGAGACCCTATCTCTAAATAAAATAAAAAATAGGACTGGGGATGTGGCTCAGTGGGAGAGTGCCCCTGAGTTCAATCCCAGGTACCCAAAAAAAGGAGGGTAAGCCTGTTTTACATGGGAATCACAGATTCACAGGTTGCTAGGCATTTAATATGAAAATAAGCATAATTAGATGGGTACCCATCATTGGCCTTCATGGTTAGGGGAAGGAAGGAGGAGAGAAATGCAAATCATTTTTAATTCGGTAGTGTTCTTATAGGACCATACTCCATGCCAAAAAGGTATATTCCAACCCTTTGCCTAAAACTATTTTCAGCTTTATTTTCTCTTTTCAGAGCTTCGAGCTGTTCTTCTCTACCTCTCCTTGCCACCATCCTCATAGGTATTGCAATTGGCTTAAGAAATTGCAGTGCCTTTGCTTCTGTTTGGTTTGATAAGTTGTGCCTACAAATTTGAGAGTAGCCTGTTTTACGTTTTTCAGCATCTAAACAATAACATAACCACATGACTGCATCTTTAGTCACATCATTGACCTCCCCCCTACAACACTTGAATGCATTAATATCACTGTAGCATTTTAATTTAATTACAGCTGTGTTTATAATCCTCTTGGGAAAATCCTTACCCCCTTCTCCCCCACTCCATGTTAAAATAAAGCACCTCTGGTTTTCATCTGACTGACAGTTTGCTTTAGAGGTGAGTGAGCTGTCAACTCTATCCATCCCCCTCTTTTGTTGGGGTCAGACCAGGGAAGCAGTTGTGAGAATAGAGCTCCTTTCCTTTGGAACATTGGCTGTTCGTCTCCCTGAGCTCCTCTGTCTAGCTGTCTCCATTTGAGCAGGTGGTATTTGTATGATTTTTCTAATTGTTGGTAGTGTGCTGGTGTGCCATTATAGAGAGTAAGTGCATGGTTATAGTAATCAAATAAAAAATGAGGACCACGTGAGTCACCCTAGAGAGTCACAAAGAGAGACAAAAGGAGTTAACTCTGCGACAGTAGGATTCCCAGCTGTGTGTTCTCTTCTCAGAAAGAAGCCTATGCACTGGGCTGGGGTCCCCTGGGGACTCTTTTGTCCACTGAACCCAGGGTTCCAGTAGGTTGTGTTGGCTGCTGGCAGATTGCTTGAGGCTCCAGAAGCACATTTTGCGTTCCCCCACTTGGTCAAGATAAACCCTCTTCAGTGACTGACAGATCTCTTCCTTGAACCTTTTACAAAAAGACCTTCCTCCTCTCAGCTTGTTGGTTGCAATCCTGACTTTCACTGTAGTGGAAGCCATCCTCAGGAATGAGTGGAGTTCAGGGCCAAAGTTGTTCAGTCTCTGGCCTTCCTTCTGTAGGTTTCATCATGAAATAGCTCAATTATCTCTACTTAAAATTTCTTGGATGGGTGTGGGTGAAGATGACATAAAATCTCAAGCAGGTGCTCAAGTGTGCTATTATCAGTGTAGCTGTGAGGACAGGGAACCATGTAGAAGTAAAAACTGTGGGGGGTCTCTTCCTAAGAAACTTCAGGGAAATGAAGGCACAAATATAATGTCACAAGCCAGCACCTAACACACTGCTGAGGTGAAGCCTCACTGGACTCCTGTCGGTAGGAGGGAGGTAGATTTCCCAAGAAATAGAGTAGAAGTGATTTTGAGGGCTGGGCTTCTCCAGCTTGTCCTTGATGGAGTTGGGAAGGCAGGAATGAGCTGGCCTGTTTTTCATAGACAAGCTAGAGGACCTTGTGAGTTTGTCCTTGCTTTAAGTGAAAAATCATTGTATTATGAAATACCATCCTTTCTATTTCTCGCACTTGTGTCATGCCCTTTGGAGACCCTTTGGTTGCACAGTGTTTTCTTCACCAACTGTTTCACTTCTGCAAAAACCATAACAAAACAGAAAGCTAGTTCTGGGAATAAAGTTAACAGCAAACATCTACAAATATGATGGGATTGGGGGATCATGTGAGGGTGGAGGAGGATGAGAATTTATTAATCTAGAAGAACAGATTATGTTTGAAATGCTTAAAAGCCCATCTCACCTAGCAAAACCCCTAAACAAATTTAATGTTTCCCATACACGTGATTATCTCTCTTCTTTCACCCCAAACCATCCTTACACAAACACCAAAAAGTGAAACTCCTCCTTAAGTTAGAGTTGCTCAAACTATGTGTGATATTTGGTAAAGTTCAAGGAAAGTGAAGTTGACAGTTTTGCCTCTGGGTGACCTTTCATAAGACATCTTGATTGATATAGAAATCAAATCTCTGGGGCTGGGGTTGTGGCTCAGTGGTGGAGCACTCGCCTAGCATGTGTGTGGCCCAGGTTCGATCCTTAGCACCATGTAAAAATAAAGACATCATGTACAACTAAAACAAATAAATAAATATTTTTTTAAAAAAAGAAATCAAATATAGGATATTTGGGCTTGCCTTTAATTAAGAAATTCACCAGGAAACTTTAAGATGTATGTTTAAACAGAAATATTCCACCCACCCTAGTTTCTGCTAGTGGATGCCTTAGGGAAGGTGTAGCAATTCCATCTGGAAATTGCAACAGTATGTATATATTCATTTAAAATTGAAATTTCCTGCCATAACCACCAAACTTTTCAACCCAAGAACAGAAGAGAAGTTTTAATTTGGTTGTAGGGTCAGGGGACTCCCCTGCTCCCCTTTCCACATTTGAAGAGATATAGGATGTTAAAAGAACTATCCTTCCAAAGAGTAAACACCACCTTCACTTTATTTTAATCTAGGATTTTCTTTTGCTCCTGATTTTTAAAATTTTCATAGTGGCATTCTTACTGGTCTTTTCATCCCAACTTATTTTTGGACTTTGTATGTCCTACTTTGCCCAGTTAAACCACAGAAGCTAACGGAAGTTATGTTTATGTATGGCCTGCAAGTCAAACTAGTTGGTATTAGATCTGAGATGCAAATTGTAGTACTGTTCTAACTGAATATACTAGTTGGTTTCTTGCCATTATTTGCAATATTTTAACTTCAAACTAATAATAATCCTTCACAGCCATCCAGTTTCTTTTAATTGATCTAGCAAACACTGTTCATTTGAATTCAAATGGTGAATCTAGTGAAGCCCCTCCTACTGTCATTAAGCATCTTCATTTAAACAGTGCTTTCCTTAGTCCAAATAATTCTTTGAAGATGTCTGAAATATTTCAGAGGGAAAAGAAATACTGATTCTGATGGAAAATGAAGGAACAAGGAGACACCTATTAATGCTGCAGATAATTCCCTCTTAGGAAGGAAGAAATTAAATGTTGGATAATTTTCATTATGGTTATTGTATTGTGAGAGAAAGATGATAGGAAATTTTGCTCATAGATTTATTAACTGAACCTAGGTCTTTTTAGCCATCACTTTCCACTTTGCCTATTTAGTTCACTCTTACTGGATCTGAGTATAGAATCAAACTTTGATTATAAGCTGGGGATATTGCCAGAGAAGAGGAAATGTGGTTTTAATGTACTGGTGACATTGATATGTGACTTGGAAAAATAATTTTTGAGAGTTGCTTTTAATCTATTCTCTTGGACTCTCCCCCTGCCCCCCATTTGCTCACCTGTGTCCCTTCTCATTACCTGAACAAACCACAGGGGTGCACATCTGTTGACTTCAGTCCAAAGAGCCCCATATTCAACCTTTCCTGAGTTTTTTGTAAACCTCAAATGTGAGGCTTCTAAAGGACAACTTATGAACCAGGTGTTCCGAATGCCCCACCTCCCTTTTGCTCCCCACACCCCTGGGTAGTTTCACACCTCCATTCCAAGTTTTCGCTGCCTTTTTAACCCCCTTGCCTCTTCCTGCCCTTATTTTTAACAGCAGGAACGAATTTCATATACACCTCCAGAGAGCCCGGTGCAGAGTTACGCTTCCTCGACCCCACTTCATGTTCCAGTGCCTCGAGCGCTTAGGATGGAGGAAGACTCGATCCGCCTGCCAGCGCACCTGCGTGAGTGTTGGCTGCTGCGGGAAGGGGGAGGACAGACGGACAGACAGGCTGCTGGACCGCCCGGGGTGGGGGAGGCAGAGGGCTCTGAGCCATGGCGAGGCTATCTGAGGTCATTTTCACAGGACTCTGCCTTGTTTGCTTTGGTTGCTTTGGAATCTTTTGCCCCCACCTCATTATGGCCGTGAAAAGTTTGAGATTCTTGTTGATTGTTTCTCAGTGTATTTATTTCATGTCTGATGATATGTCAAAAAAAAAAAAAAAATCTGGAAATGTGCAATATATGGCAGAGTCAATTCAGTCTCCTAGGAGGCAGATTATTATTATTGTGCCACACTTATCTGTATTCCTAGATTCACCTACCCCCCTTTAAAGTTTTCTTTGATCCGAATGTGGCTTGGTTTCTGATTCACTCACTTCACTCCCTGCTTTGCTTTTAAACTGGTGCTCTCCCTTCTTTGTAGGCCCCCTCCCTTCTTTTCTCTTGGAGGTTACATTTTATATGCTGATGTCTGTCTTTTCCCTGGTCCCCTCTTTTCTTCTACTCCCCTCTGCTTGGGTTTGCTTTGTCTCAGCAGCTTCAGTTTGTAGTAGTTCCACCATCCTCTCCCAAATCATCCCTACTCCTTGCCTCCACCACCTTCCATCTGAATTTTCAGCTGCAACTTGGCAGACATCGGGTCCAACACACCTGTGCTGCTGATGCCAACCTCCAAAGCATTGGCATCTGCCAATTCCTTTTTTGATCTGTCTTTCTTGTACTGCCACCCAGCCCAGGTGATAAAATGTGATCGGGGCAGCTGGAGAAAATGCATTACCTGACTCCCACCCTGATCATGGTATCCAAGAAAATGCCAGATTCTCTGGCCTGAATGATATCCCTGAGAGCACAAGTCCAGGTTCTGAGGGACCCTGGGGACAACTTGACCCTTCCCTAGTTGATTCCCAGTGCCTTAAATGGTGGTACAGTCATGCTGGCCGTCTCTTTCTGGCATGGCCACAGTCCCCAGGCTATTCTCCTTTTGTTCCATCCTTCCTCAGAAGGTTGTTTGCTAAAAGTACAGAAAAATAGAACAGGAAACAGGGGACCCAGGCTCTCCTTTTCTTTCTCTGTGATAAATCAGAGAATCAGATGACTTATGCTGGGGGCCCTGGGAGACATTGCTGGTTTATCCCCTCTGCCCACAGTGAGGATGGTTACTGGGATTTTTGCAAGGAGCCAACAACATGAGAATCCTTCCCCTCTTCAACTTGCTGTGTCTGTTGGTAATTACAGAGTTGCTGCTGCCTACTATGGTGTAGACATTCCTGCTTCAACTGGGTAGAGAGGTAAAGGACACAGCCCCACTCTACCATCTTTCCTCTGCAGTGAACTTTTAAAAAGGAGGTTGGAACTGTAAAGGCATTGGTCAATGACTGCAGGCACTGTTGTCCTAGTAGACTGGAGTTTTAGGGCACCATTGCAGCAGACAGAACTGGCAAAGAAATGGTGGGCAGATAATAGCAAATTTCTCTCCAGATATTGCCCTATGCCCAGTATATTTACCTCAGGAATATCCACTTCAGGGTGTAACAGTGCTATGTAGGCAGAACACTTCTACCACCTAATCTCATTCATTTGTTCATTCGATTAGTAGTTACTGATTATCTGTGCTTCTAGGATCGGGGTACAGAAACAAAGACAGCAGACAAAGCTCCCTGTTCTATGGAGCTTAAATTCTAGTACAGAGAAAAGAAATAATGAATACTTGTCCCAAACAAGCTGAGGTTTCTTTCATAACTTTGTATTTTTGTATTTTGCAACATTCCCCAAGGAGGCACTAACTCTTGGTTCACCTCTGAATGCCTTTGACATATGTAAGCTCTTTTGCTGTGGAACTCTCTCCCTAAAAAGTTATCGTGGTAAAACAAAGAAGCAGGCAAGCAAATAGACATGCCAAACCAACGGTCAAGAGGTGTTAATTCATAGCTCGTTCTTCTGTTTGACTGCAATCAGTCATTTAACTAAGTTTCCCAATCATAAGGGACCTCATTTGGAGAAGAAAATGTTTAAGATCTTTACTAAATTTAAAATATGCAGTTCTCACATAAGCTGTCCTTCTCCTTGGAGCCATTTCTTCAACACCAACACTTTAATTTCTTCTAGAGTCAGTTCTTTCATTGAACCATTTCTGTGCTGCTTACCAGTAATTGCTTGTTCCTAGTATATGCCTAGGATACAATCATAATAGCTAATAATAACTGTGGGATTACCCTGTACCTGGCACTGTGAAGTTCTGTATATATATTTTATTTCATTCACACAATGATGTCTGTAAGGTGGGTCTTCTTTTCATCTCCATATCACACATAAGAACTTAGAGAGAAGCCGGGCGCGGTGGCGCACGCCTGTAATCCCAGCACTGGGGAGGCTGAGGCAGGAGGATCGCGAGTTCAAAGCCAACCTCAGGAATGGTGAGGCACTTAGCAACTCAGTGAGACCCTGTCTCTAATAAAATACAAAAAAGGGCTGGGGATGTGGCCCAGTGGTCAAGTGCCCCTGAGTTCAATCCCTGGTACCAAAAAAAAAGTAAAAAAAGAACTTAGAGAATTTAAGTAATTTTTCAAGGTTGGTTGCAGAACTCATAGAGATAAAGATTCAAACACAGTTATGCCTGATTCCAGAGCCTAGGATTTTATCCATTATGCCACCATATGTATGTGTTTAATAAATATTTTTGGGATGGACGGATGAATTCAGGGATGACACTTGGCTAGACTTGTGGCTGATGTGGCCACAGCATTGGCTTATGGCTGGAATGAATTCTAACTGTTGTTCTGTCTGTTGCCCAGTAGTTTGCATATCACCCTTGATGGACGTGTGCACGGATCCTCACATAGACAATCATCCAGCTGTAGCACATTACTGCTGACCTTGGTGCATAATCAGTAGTTAGATTGTGGATTCAGGTTAGGATAATGGCTTTGCCTAAATGTCTACTCTGGCAGTCTAACTTTAGATACCTCTTCTTGGTAATCCACATGAGCCCCTTTGTGACACCATGGTCCCGACATCTGGAACAAATCCTCTGAAAGTGGAGGTTCCCAGGCTCTTGCTGTTTGCCCTCAGCTGGGGCTTTCCAAGCGAGGCCCATCTTCCCTCGTCCTGCTCAGGACTTGACTGCTTGTCATGCTGTTTGAGAGGCACATAGAAGGTTGAGACTGGGCCACACACTTAAAGATGCATCCCAGCTGAGTTTCCAAACCTTAGTGAAAATAAATATTCTAACAAGGGAATTGGGTTATTGCTGTTTTAATCTGGGATTCCAGACAATTCCCAGTGGAATGCTCATGGAAAGTACGGGGAAGAATCTGAAAGCCAAGACAGCAGCAGGACATTTATGGTATTACTGAGTTGAAAGCATTTTTAGCTGCTTGTTTTAAAGAGACACTCACCAGACTGGGATGTCTCCAGGTGGCTTCTTTTCACCATTTATCACTTGATCTCCAGATAAAGCCTCTCTCTTACCATTTTTTCCTCCTTTCATTCTTAAATCAAAATCTTATCCTTGGAGGGAGGAGGGCAGAGATTAAATAGCTAAGGTTCTCATACAGAGTTTCTCACCAGTTTGTTCTGCAAACACAAGGCTAGACCTAAACTGAAGACACAGCATGACAAATTAGCAAGCTATTGAGAAGTAGAAAGTGATGCTCTCCCTTTTATTTGCCTGTGATAAAAGCCAAGTGATAAATGGAGCATTGTGTTAAGTGGTGATTATGAGGGACTGAAGGGATGGTGGGGGCAGTCTGGGCCTAGGGAAGGAGAAGAGCCAAGGGAAGAAGGGCTAGGCCTATCATGCTGGACTGACTCACTGCCCAAATTTGCAGGATGGTGTCCTTCAACAGTCCTGCAGCACAGCTCCCCTGCTCACTAGGGGAGCAAACACAAGTATGTTTGTTGAGAAAATAGAAAGGACATGACTTTTTTCTTCTTCTTTCATAAAGCATATTGAACTTTTTTTTCTTTTTTTTTTCTTTTTCTTTTTTTTTTTTTTTTTTTTTGTATTCTTGGAGAGGTAGAAGGGCTGAAGTACAACAATTATAGCAGGCAGGTGAAAAAATAAGTTCCATCCTTTAAAGGGACCATTGGCCTTCCATCACAGCTTGAGAACACTTGAAAGAGCAAGGACCCCTCAAGGGTTCTCAGTCCAGGTCACTCTTGACCTTGCAAGCAGAGGAGGAGGGCTGTGGCCAGGAGAACCGATGCTGTTTCCCCATTCTCACCAGGGGTCTTGCTGTGCGAGGGAGGGACTTTTTAAAATTCGTCTGTCCAAAGGCCACCTTCTTCTAAACTCCTGGGGAAGTGGGGTTAAAGGGGGCAGCAAAAGTCACATAGTGAAGTAGTGGCACCCTGCTTAGGGCAAAGACTCTGTGTCAGTCAGCTTTCTATCACTGGGACCAAATACCTAACATAAGCAACTTAAAAGGAGGAAAAGTTTATTTTGGCTTATAATTTCAGAGGTTTCAGTCCATGGTTGGTTGGTTCCATAGTTTCTGAGCCTGGGGTTGAAGTGCCCAGCACTTCATGGTGGGCAGTGCATGGTGGAACAAAGCTGCTCACCTTATGGTGGGGACGTGAAAGAGGAAGAGAGGGGTCGAGAGTCCCAATAACCCCTTCAAGTACATCCCCTGTCCCCAGTGACCTCACTTTCTCCCTCTGGGCCCTCCTTCCTAAAGGTTCCACCACCTTCCAATAGCACCACAGACTGGTGACCAAGCTTTGGGAGACACTTAACATCCAGACTATACATGTTTGCAGTATGTTCACAGGGACTCTGTTTGACACTGGGCCTCTAATAGTGATGCCCATGCCAGGCAATATGATAACAATGTAAATACATTTCAGATATGAGGCAGAATTTAAATAATTAAATATATTTATTTTAAATGTCTTTTAAACATTATCAGGTCACATCCTATTGATTTAATTACATCTAATCATAGGTTAGCATTATGCCATTGGCCCAAAGACTATATCTTGCTGTGTCCATTTGGCTTTCTAAAATATCTGCAAGTTGATATTTAAAAATTGAAACCCAGGACTCATTCATCATATTTAATAGGGTTACAGTTTACGATGTTGCGGGTTAATAAATAGTCATAATAGCTGCTTGGAGTTTTCTAGCATCATAACACCAGAAATAGTCCCCTGGCTCTCCTTCCTTTCCTTGTGAATCTTTCAAAATTCTTACATTACTACTTCTGCTTGTGTGTGTTTAATAATTTAATTTAATGCCTTCCTTTGGATATGTTACCTCACTGCTCACTCACCCAGCTGTTTTGCGTTCTCAGTAGAGTAACTGAATTTAAGACAGGCATGTGACAAGCAGAGATGTATTAGAACTTGCACAGAGAGAAGGCACTTGCACAGTGCCTCTCTTGTTTAAATTGGCTAGAGCCACAGTGTTATATACTTTTAAGTTATGTTTGTTCTCAAGAAAGAGACAATGGAAGCTAAATGTAACCATAGTATGTTTTATGTTTTTGTAAGTAACAAAATGTGTTCTTACTTGCTATCTCATTCAATCATGTGACAGTCTTTGAAGCAGGTGTTATGGATTCGGTTTTATTGAGGAGGTGTCTGGGGCCAAAGTAGGTAAACCGAATTGTCCAGGTTCAATAGCATGTGAAGGATCTAATGTGATTTCTACGTCAGAAATCACCCTCTAACTTTCGTGGGAGAAAACACATGGGCAAAGTCTCATGAACTGGAGAGTCAAGGTGCTGCTGACTCCTGGTGTCTGGGCAGCAGTGGGTGCAGGACAGGGGGCAGACAAGGCTCTAGAGATGCCATTTACCATTAATATGTGCTGAACCTCCAACAGGCCCACATTTACCTTTCAGTAGGATGAGGATGGGGCATCAGGATGGAGAGCCTTCTACAATGAAATAGTTTATTCTGGTTTTACCTGCCAGTTACTATAGCTGCCCTCTTTATATTCTTATGAGCTCAGTTGAAATTCGATTTATCTCTGCAACCAAAATGACAGGGCTGGTTGTAAAGGCCTTGGAGGACCAGCTCCAAGGGTGGAGCTCAACCAAACACCACCTTCAACAGCATTTCACTGGGGATGACCTCCTGGCAGGAGGGGCCCACTGCTTCTTGAAGTTTCCAAATTTAAAAAAAAAAACATGTTAGTGGAAGGGACTTGGGTCCAGATGGATCTGAATGTGCTTGAATTTAAGGCAGCCTCTATCTTTTAGAAAGATGATTTAACCCCAAATTAAAATAATTTAAGCCTCAAATTAGCAAAATAACACCTATCGATGAGGCTTCCTTATCAATAGCAGAAGTCATATGTGTGACACCTGGCACGATGCCCGTCATGCAGTGGCCAGATAACTCACTATCTAGAGCTCCATTTCAGTTTCTAGTGCTGGTGAATAGCCAATTTGAGAAGTGGTTTCCCCATATTCAATGGCCAAAGGAAACCTGCATGTGCCTATGTGTCTGCTTCATTAAAGAAAGGACCTAGCGTTCTGTCTACATAGTGTTGAAACTGATTTTTCCAAGTCACAATTGCAATAAGCTTTATCTTACTACAGCCTATGACAACCGTGAGCCCAGTTCTGCTGGAAGGCACCCTCTCCAGGGCCTTTTCTCCCTTACATCTGTCTCCAGTCTGGGACTTTTTCTTCACACTCCTGCCTGAATCTGTGTCTCCTTCCTTGGCTTTTGCCTCTCTTCTAAGACCTCTCAAACCCTCCCCTGTCCTTTGCCATTATCAGTGTTCCAAAAATGGCCTCTCTTTGCACAGCTGCCTGTGACGTACAGTGACATCACCAGCAGAGTTGAGGCAAGGACACAGGGAAGAGATTTAATTCTCAGTCAGTGTCTTAACAAAGCAGTAATGCCTTCTAACAGAGTTGGCCAGCCAATGGCATTTTTCTATTTTATTCCCCCTTAAGCCTTCTTTTGGGCACCTTCCCTTTATTGCATTGAAATGCTTGAAGACTTTGTCTTCTTCGCAGCACATGGGGCTGTGCAAGGGTCCGGTTAGCTGCTTCAGATGGCTTGAAGAAAAAAAAAAAAAAAAGAAAGAAAGAAAAAAAACAGCCCATAGCAGAACAGCCTGGATGCTTTGAAGGGGAAATTTCCTTTTTGGGTTTGCTGTCTGAAAGAATTTCCGATGCAGGCAGACGTTAATTCCTAGCTCCGTGCTTCCTGATAAGGAAGCAGCTTCAATAAATGCAGCTATTTATAGATGTCTTTTTTTAAAAAAAAAATAATATATAACCAGAGGTTTATTGACCTTTTCTTTCACTTCACATTTCATGCAGTGAGCTCTGTGTACATTTGAACTCTGACAAAGTGGCTCTAAGGCAGTTGGCATTCTGAATCAGATATTTGGAAGCTGTTGGCAATTAGGTTGCTGGTACTGTGGGTTGCCCAACTCTATTCTCCAGCATGCCATTAAAAAAAATAAACTCTGACAAAGTGGCTCTAATTCTGTGGGGGAGGGGAGGGCAGGCTGAGGAATGGCACAGCCTCCTCTTCCATGTGATGTGCCCTCAATTTCCTTGGCAGTTCTCTTTCTGAATCAGATATTTGGAAGCTGTTGGCAATTAGGTTGTCCCTACCTGGTACTGTGGGTTAGATCCATGAACCCAGACATGCCCAACTCTATTCTGAACCCTGCATTAAAGATAAAGAAAACATTGAAAGTTTATGGACATCAGACTATGAGAGTGAGCCATAAAAAAAAATAAGACACTGAGAACCAATCAGTTTTATGAGTAGAGTCTTAATAGTGGGTTCCAGTGTCTATCTCCAGCCGAATGTCCATTAGAATCTAAAGTTAAGAAATTTAGGGTAAACAGGGCAACTGCCAATCTGTCCTTAGGATTTTTCCAGTTTCCATCTTTTTGCTTTAGTAACATATTTTTAAGTGTCCGATTTGCTCTTTCAATTATTCCTTGTCCCTGAGGATTATAAAGCGATACCTGTTTTGTGGATAATATTGAACTTTGTACAAAATTGTTTGAAGGATGTGGATGTATATGCAGGGCCATTATCTGTTTTTAAGCATTTTGGGGATGCCCAATGCAGCAAAAGCTTGCAGACAATGAGATATAGTATCTTTAACTTTTTCTCCGGAATGTAAAGAAGCAAAAAATCATGCCTGAGCATGTATCTATGGTGACATGAATAAATCGTAATTTTCCAAAACTTGGCTCATGTGTGACATCCATCTGCCACAAATGATTGGGCATCAAACCTCGTGGGTTAACCCCATAATGTGGATTGGGCAAAAGTGTTACACAAGATGGACATTCTTTTACAATTCTACGAGCTTGTTCTTTTGTGATTTTAAATTTTTGTCTTAAGGTAGTGCTGTTAACGTGGAACTGGGAATGAAATAAAGTAGCTTGTTGTACTGTAGTAAATATAAATATTGTTTTAGTGAGGGCGTCAGCTTTTTGATTACCTTCATGGAGAGGACCAGGCAGATTAGTGTGAGCTCTTATGTGACCTATAAATAAAGGTTCTTTTCGTTGCCATAGGAGATTTTGGATTTGAGAAAACAATTTAAAAGCTGGAGTATGTGGTGCTATTGGACCTGCTAGCTCCAATTTTGGGACAGCATGTACAATATAATGGCTGTCTGAAAAAATATTCATAGGCTGTTCTTTAAAATTTTCCAGAGCTATTATTATAGCTTCGAGTTCCACTAATTGAGCTGATTTTTGATTAGTGATATGAATCATTTTTCATTTTGAGTGACTACTGCAGCAGTACCGTTAGAGGATCCATCTGTAAATACATTAAATGCTTTAGGAATGGGTTGATTTTTTATTACCTGTGGGAATATGATAGGATGATTGATACAAAAGGACAGTATAGGAGATTTAGGAATATGATTGTCAAAATTTGCAGAAGTAGAGCATCTAGCTATAGCCCAATCATTATCATTGAAGCACAAATATTCAACCTGTGACGATGAATAAGGAGTAATAATAGTAGCGGGATGAATTCCAAATATTTTAGTAGAGGTTTTAAGTCCTTGAAGAATAAGTTTAGCTACCATGGAGGTATAAGACTCAATTGTACTTTTAGGAGAGACAGGCAAATGTATCCATAATATAGGTCCCTGTTGCCAAAATACTCCTGTTGGAGTATATTGTGAAGGAATAATAATCAATATTAGTGGTTGTGCAAAATCAAATCTATCGCAATGGGATCTTTCAATGGCCTGTTCTACTAATTTTAGAGCTCTCCTGGCCTCAGGAGTTAATGTTCGAGGTGAGGATGGGTCAGGGTTCCCACGAAGGATGTCAAATAAGGGTTTTAATTGTCCAGTAGTGAGGCTTAGTGTAGGGCGAAGCCAATTAATGTCACCCAGTAATTTTTGGAAATCATTGAGGGTGGTCAAATGTTCTTTACTTATTAGAATTTTTTGGGGTTTAACAAAAGTATCCATGATTTTAAAGCCTAAATATAGTATAGGTGATCTGCTTTGAACTTTTTCTTCTGCTATATATAATCCATATTTTTTTTAGATTTTTTGTTATTTCACTAAATATATTAAATAAGATTTGTTGATTAGGGTGAGCTAATAAAACATCGTCCATGTAGTGTAGACACATAAGGTCTTGATATTTGTTTTTAATGGGCTGTATAGCTCTGTCCACATATAGTTGGCACAGTGTAGGGCTATTTGCCATTCCCTGCGGCAATACTTTCCATTGATATCTTTTATCAGGGCCATTATTATTAATAGAAGGAATTGAAAAAGCAAACCTGGGGGCATCCAGAGGATGTAGGGGAATGGAAAAGAAAACAGTCCTTTATATCAAGGGTTATAAGGTAATAGTTTTTTGGAATAGCTACAGGATTAGGAAGTCCAGGTTGAGTAGGGCCCATAATTTGCATTGTTTTGTTAATTTGTCTTAGATCTTGTAATAGTCTCCATTTACCTGATTTTTTCTTAATTACAAATATGGGAGAATTCCAGGGAGAGGTGGAAGGCTCTATGTGTCCTGCTTCTAATTGTTCTTTAATTAATTGATGGGCCGCTTGCAATTTTTCTTTGGATAGGGGCCACTGAGGGACCCAAACTGGCTTATTAGAGAGCCATGGTATTTTTAAAATTGTTTTCTCAGTGGCCCCTAGAAAAAATGTCCTTTGCCTTTTTTATTATGAGTAGGATTTTTATTCTTAACACCTGCAGGCTTGGTCGCTAGGTGTAGCCCCATTTGATGTAAAATATCTCTTCCCCATAGGGAAACTGGCAAGCTGTTTAAAACATAGGGTTTGAATGTTCCTGTATGGCCTTCATTGTCTTGCCAATTTTTACAGCACTTTGAGCTGGGGTATTACTGTATCCCAAGCCTCTTTAAACTGGTTGAGGCTTTCTGTAGAGGCCAGTGCTTAGGCCATTGTTGTAGATTTATGATGGAAGAGTCAGCTCCTGTATCAATCAGCCCCTCCATCTCTATACCTTGAATTTTTAATTTGCACATAGGCCTCCGTGAACAGTCCTGGACCCAGAAAGCCATAGGTCCTGAACCAGTGGAACCGAATGCTCTGCTATTTCTATTTTGTGGCATGCTTTTAAAAGAATTATGGAGACTGGGAATGAGGAGCAGCTGTGCGATTCTGTCTCCTTGATTTACGGAGATGATGCCCCTGTGTGTACTTAGCATTATTTTAATCTCTCCATTATAATCTGAATCAATAACCCCTGGTATAACATTAAAGCCTAATAAACTTTTGGAACTACGCCCAAGGATTAGTCCCACAGTTCCTGAAGGGAGAGGTCCCCTGATTCCCGTAGGAATCAGCTGAACCCCCATTTCAGGTGTCAGGACCATCCGGGCAGTAGAACAGAGATCTAATCCTGCACTTCCTCTTGTCCCTCTGATAAGGGAGTTAATGGGTAGGAGGGACTGTGACGAGGAATCATTTGAATCTGAGGGCCTTCCTCCTCTAGTGCCTCGTACATTTGTGGGCCCCGGGCATTGGGCCCCGTGCCCCGTTTTTTGAAATCCTTGATAAATCATTTCCATATATATCATATCTAGAATGGCATTGATTGGCCCAATGTATACCTTTTTTGCATCTGGGGCATCGGCCTGGAGCACGGTATGAATTTGATTTTATTACCCTTGGGGGATATTGCTTAGCATCTTTCCCCTCTCTGCTCTCTCCCCTTCGATGTTTCCAACCATCAGAACCTCTGTGGTCTTTCTGTTGGCACACCAGCGTTCTGCAGTGAGGGGTCCTGTCTCTATGTTCTACTGTAACCTCACCTGTAATCAATCGTAGTACTTGCTAGCAGGTATGATAATGATTCAATTTGATGTTGGCTTGTACCCCGCTTTCCTGAGTTTCCGCCCATCTCCTCTTCATTCTCTTTAGAAAGCATTGGCAGAGTTGAATATATACAAATATCATAGAATTTCCTTTCTCCAGTGGCAGATATGTTCTCCCATTTCTCTTCATGCCTGAGCTGCACCTCAGCAGTAGCTCACACTCTTGGAGTTTCTGGCAGGAACGACTTTGACAGCTTCAACCTTAAGCTTTTCCAGAGGTAAATCTTAGCAGAGATCTTCAGATGTTACTGATTTCACTGTTGCCATCGTGGGTTCTGATTCTCAGTTCCTTGTGCCAGCTATGAGTGTTTGGGGGGTTCTTTTTCTAGCCTCTTCTGAATCAAGTGGAGAGCAGAATTTAAGAGATTTAAGCTAGCTCTGGCTCTGGCCACAGGCCAGTTGTAGATTCCCAAGTATAATTAGTCACCCTGGCCTGATATTTCCTGCTTCCATCTTAGGTGGGTGGACTAAGCTCCGTTCTTTTGAAATTGTTCTCTATTTCTGCTTCCTATAGATCATGGATACTAATAATCCATCTATTACTGGAATCTTAGAGTCCATATTAACCAGAGTGGTTCATGGAGGGAAATGAAGGTTTGTACAGAAAGATGTAACAACCATTAAAAAAAAAAAAAAAGGGTACGCAGAACAGGGTTGAAGGGTATTAAGTAGCACCATCTGAAGAAACATCAAAGGATATCAGGCAATTTATGTAGCTCCACTTTAGAAGTAACAGTGATGATTTAAATGGTCATTTTTTTCCCCCTAAGACTGGCTTACCTTGGCCAGTGAGGTCTTATGGAATAAGTAATAATGCTACTATGTATTGAGCACTTTCTGTATACCAGGAACTTTATAAATTATTCAAAATAAACAAAATGTTTCAAAATAAATATTATATTTATTTTATATCTGAGGCTTGGAAGTGGTCCTTTACTTCCCCAGGGGTACACGGAGAACCACAACTTGAATCCACATCTCATTCCAAAACCCAGGCCTTTTTTTTTTTTTTTTCTCTTTCCTACTTCATCATGTTGCTTCTTAAAGTGTTAGGAACTGGTAAGAGTTGTTTCCTTCTAGCTGTTGGTTAGGCAGAGAAAATCCAAGTTAACAGGTTGATTTATTTTTTTTTATTATTATTATTATTTTTTTTTTTTTTTTTTGTGGTACTGGGGATTGAACTCAGGGGCACTCGACCACTGGGTCACATCCCCAGCCCTTTTTTGTATTTTATTTAGAGACAGGGTCTCACTGAGTTGCTAAGTGCC
Source organism: Tamias sibiricus (assembly GCA_025594165.1). Lineage (NCBI taxonomy): Eukaryota > Metazoa > Chordata > Mammalia > Rodentia > Sciuridae > Tamias > Tamias sibiricus. The sequence goes on from CM046661.1 coordinate 76,435,398, forward strand.
TCACCATTGCTGAGGCTGGCTTTGAACTCGCGATCCTCCTGCCTCAGCCTCCCAAAGTGCTGGGATTACAGGTGTGCGCCACCGCGCCCAGCTGCAGGTTGATTTATTTTTAAGAAAAAAAAAATTTCAAACAAAATTGACATAAACTACTGACAAGAAGGCCCAAAGGGATGAAATCAGAGATATAAATCAAATTATCTTTTGAACTTGGAGGAAGATAAATTTTCAGATCCAATCCTGTGGACACAACTGTTATCTGTCACATATTTTCAAGTATCTATATAAATTGTGGAATGTTAAAAACAAAATTAAATGAAGTCGAAAAAGTTTTCTATTATGCCTGATTTTCCATCTTTTTAAAAGAGATGATCTACTTCACAGAATACTACTGTTAATAGAGATGTCCTTGCATGCAGGTTATATTAACAAGTGTACAAATTGAAACAGATTTTTTGTGTTAAGCTGATATGCTTCAGAAAACTATTTTGATGATTTGGTGCCTCAGTTTCCCCACCTGGTATACATGCCAGGACACTATACAGTAGGTATGGAGCACAGAATGTTCCCTGGCTCCTGGCCCCATGTGACTGCTACTCAGGTCTTTTCACCATATTTATTCCTTACCCCAGGACAGCAGTTTCCTTATCTGTAACCAAGTGATTCCTGAGGCTCTTTCCAACTTAAACACTTTATATTATTCTGATTCCAGAAGAAAAATTCAAGGAAGACCAAGAGAAACATTATCTATAAATGCTATGTTATCATGATCATTCACTTGATTTCCAGTGTTGAACACCCAATTTTAGTGCAGACAGTGGTATTTTGATGATGCAGGAAATTGCCCTCCACTTCAGCTGTGATTGTTTTTTGAGGATGCTCTCCTGCAAAAGAAATATGGAAATCCGGCGCCCAGCTCTGTGGGATACTTCCCTGGGATGCCTATGGCTGAGACGGGGATAATGCTTTTGTGGGATAGGAACTGGCGCCAACTCCTGGGCCTTGAGGGGTTATTGGAACTGCCTCTGTCACCCTCATCCTGTGCTGGTTCCTGGGAACTAACAGCCGAATCGAAGGCCTCTCCCCTGTTGTGAAGCCATGCTCCCCTCTTCTCATACCCAACACCCCCCCCTCTCTGGCCTGAATCTTGTCTGTGAGTTGGCCCCTTGCCCAGTGCATTACGCACAGGTGTGGCTTCTGGTAACTACTTGACCCCAACTGTGTGATTGGTGGGAATCCCCTCCGCAATTTGAGGCGTGTTTGCTCTTCCTGTAACCTTAACAATTATACTCTGCATTTGTCTCCCTCTCTGATGTTGTCCACTGGTTTTGGGGCTTTACAGAGCCAGCTGATCTGCATGGATAGGCCACATGATCTCTTTTAGCCAGCCTCATAGCACATGCACAATTAATATTGCATTAATTAATTATGGGGAAAAAAGCACAGTTGGCAAGGGAATGAAGGCTTTCAGCTTCTAAAGTGGAGGCTTTGATGCTGAGCTTTAAAGTACATCCCCATCCGCCCCAGCCAACAGAGAGAATCTTTGACACTTATACTGTCCCCTGGGCATGAAAACTCACACCCAAGAAACTATTTCTAAACAGAGGCCCAAACCAGTTACTTGAATCATTTCCTCATTGCCACAGGCTGTGCAAAGGGGATGTAAGATTAGGGAGAAAAGAATTGCCCAGAGTAGCAGTGATTGGTGCACAAAGCTGATAAGTTTTTCTGCCATCTCTCTCAGTAGTGCTGGGATCGCCAACATGAAGAACTCTTTATATAAAGAGAGACAAGAGGAAATGATTCAGTGCCAACCTGCTTGAGGAAGTAAAACCACTCTTTCTCCTTCCTCCTCCCTGTATACCCAGCTTCGGGAAGAGCCCCAAGGCAGTCCAAGTTCTCAAACCTGTTATTACAATGGGCTGGAAGGCTAATCTGTCTTTTTGGGCAGTTTTTTTTTTTTTTTTTAACCAGATGAGAATAGAGTCAGGAGAAAACTCTGTCCTTTCTTTTCATTCTGAGTCCTTCCACAGCATTGCTATCGAAGTACTGGGCTCCCACACGTACTCCTTTCGCTTCTTGTGTGCAGTAGTGGTGAAGCCACCACACAAAATCCCCTCCCTGGACACAACAGTCCTTGTTCCCCTATTTACATCTCTGTTGAGCATTCTGTGTGGGGCTCTTGCTGACCTTAAATGATTGGTCATGATTCCCAAATTCACCCTGAGATTTGGGGTTTTATTTAAAGATCTTTTAGGAACACAAGCCTAGAATTCCCCAAGAAAGCTTTTCCTCACTTGAAACTCTAGGGTTTAAATGTCCTCTTAAAACTGTACTTTAGTGCCCTGATGAAGTGCTGAGAGGAACTTCAGAGACCCACCAAAACCTAAATGGATTTTTTTTAAAATCAAATATATTTTTGGACCTTGTGAGAGAAGTTTTTCTTTTGACTCTTAGGCAAAGAAAAATTTTAGCTCTGAAGAATGTATGTGTGTGGTTGTGATTATCCCAGTTATTACTCCAGATACCTGCTTCACTATCACCCAAGTGAGGAATCCAAGGAAGAACTTGAAGAAATACAATAGGATATTGTGGTGCCGAGTGGATATACAGCTGTGTAGCTATTTGTCAGGTTCTTCTTTGTTTGCTGAAGGAGTACTGAGATTCTGAAACAATACAATACACTTGTATTGTTCAGCTAGCATTCAACTTTGGACCCAGGACAGAGGGCCTCTAGTTGTCTGTGAACAGGGCCAATGTTACACTTGAGCAGGGAATGTGGTCATCCAGTTGCAGTGATTCAGAGTGTCTTGAATGTAATTATTTCCCACAATGAACTACCTTGGTGCTTAAAATTCCACCACTGAAGACATACATTCTTTGAAGATCAGGCATTGTTTTACCTAGCTCCACTTCGAAAAGTAAGTAGCTATGACCACAGTAACTCAGACAGGAATAATGAATACCTCAAGTCCCTAATGTCTTAATGAGAATTAGTTTATCAAATCCTTTGACTCTTTTACAAAGGAGGGATCATAGCCAGCAAGACGACCAAGGGAGGGGACAGAGTTGGAAGTAAACTCCATAATTTTGCTTACGGCTGGTTTTCTCTATGGAGGAGAAAAGACATAAAACTCGTTGGAAAATCCAGGTCCCTTGGTTTAGACAAAGCGTTGTGAACTTGAACTTCTGTGGCCAACAGGAGTCGTCCACTCTCACCATGCATAGCGGTTGGTTTCCAACGTTCATCTTGGCCAAACAAAGTTGGGCATCCTTAAGCACATTGTCAACTTGAGAATGTGCAAGTGTTTGCATTCCTTTGATAGATGTAGTGAATTCATGGGCATAAGTCTGAATCCTTAAGCCTTTCAACCATTCTAACAAAATGTATTTACTTCACAGATATTTCCGGGACACGTTAATCCAAGTTTCAAGTTGAAGTGTTCAGGAAAATCCACCCTGGGGGACCTTTAAAGAGCCACCAGAGCAGGGTGACTTATATATGTGTGTGATGAGGAGTAGGTGTGTGGAATTTGGGGGAAAGATCCTTCATAGTTTTCCATGTTGTATTATAATTTCTCTTTATTGAGTGCTTATGGTAGGCAATTTTCACATGTATTATATCATTTAATTCTCCCGACAGTCCTCTGAACCGGATTTTATTATCCTCACTTTACTGATGAAAAGTCAAGTTTAAAGAGGTGAAGGAACTTGGCCAAAATCACAGAGCTGGTCGGCAGTTAGGCAGATCCGTCCGTGAGACTCTTTCTACTCCACGCCTTCTCTCCCAGGATAAGCCAAAGCCTTGTTCCCTAGACCAGGCTTTTTAAGAGCATGAAAAACAGGATTGGGTCCCCCTGCAAGATCCAACTGTGGTTAAAACTTCATAAATTTTAGAAAAACAGGGTAACTCACTACAGTAAAAATTTTAAAGCCACCCCACAGAAAATATCTACCATAACCTAAAACCTCAGGGTTCATATATTTGGCTTTTAGTGAGCTATATGATTCTTGCTAGGCCCTTACATATTGCTGTTTCCTGGTGAATAATATCTCTTCCAGAACCCTGGCACATAAATAGTGTAATAAGATCAGATGCTACCATGCTACCATTCCAGGGCAGCCTAATTGCTGGTGAAAATCCAGGGCTGCCTTAGTCCCTCATCTGTGTCTTCTCTGACCACTGCATGATACACAGTTTGAACGTCAATACTATTCCCCCTTTTTGTGCTTTAGGTCTCTGTGATGTTTCCTTTTCACAACTTTTTTTTAAATGAAGTGATTTGAAATGGAAAATTAAAAACTTAAATGCAAATCTGGTAGCCTCTTTGCTAAGAAGCTTTGTAAAATACTGTCCACTGTCATTCACTTCAGCACAGCTGCCCTGGGCTCTTACCACTTAGCCATTCACAGCATTTTTATAAGAGTCTGGTCTGAAATACACCCACCACCATGTTGTAGGGGTATCATCACTGGGAAAATTGGCATAGAAAAAACCCACTACTCCAAATAAAGGCACTCTGGTAATAGATGTGCTTGAGGAACTGTAATTTGCCTTTTGCTTTCTTGTGCTCTCTTCATTTGAAATACTGTAGTCTTTCTGCCAGAAGTCTCATGTGTTGACCTGGCTTTGTGTTGACCTGGCCCTGTGATGACTGGAATGCATATTTGTGTGTGTGTGTGTGTGTGTGTGTGTGTCTAAGTCTCTCTCCTCATGAAAGCTGCAGGTCCTATTCCCTCTTGGTGAATTAAAACTCTGGTGTCTTACAGGATGTGAGAGAGGGCAAGGGCACCAGAGAGCCAAGAAGGAGGAGGAAGAGGCAGGCCCGCGTCAGGTTTTGGTGGGATCCCCATTCCCTGGGTGAGAGCCCAGCTGTTTATCCCCATGTCGCTCATGTCCCTCCCGGCAGTAGCAGAAAGCCGGGGTGTTTTCAGGACTCAGCTGCCAAAGTTTCTTGAAACAGCTCTGCTCAAAGGCATATGCTGGGCTCACTTCTGAGGGAAATTTCCTTTTTGGGGAAGTTGAAGCAAAGGAATTTCCTGTGTGGGCAGACAGAGCTTCCTGACTTGAAGGTTTCTTGGAAGGGAAACAGTTTCATAATGAAATGACAAATTAAAGACATACCAGCCGGGTTCACTTCAAAACATCTATTGAGAGTGCAGGCAAAGCCCATATTATACTCCCTCACAGAACAAAAATAAATCCCATCCTGACAGGTTTCTGTATGCCGGATTATATCCGTCCCCCACACCTTCCTTCACAACCTCCTTCATCCTCCCTTCCTCCCTCCCCCGCCATTAGCTGCCACCATCCCTATCTTTAACCAGGCTCAGGAGCAGCCCCAGGAGGCCTGTGCTCCCTTCCTGCTGCCTGTCCTGTGGCTTCGCCCATCCCTGACCTACACGGAGGCCCTGTGGGTTATGGTACAGCCCTGTGCTGCCAAGATTCGCAGGAATGACCTCCTTCCTTCCCCCTCTGACATAAAGCAATGATTGAAGGTGTCTTCAGCAGTGGAGGAAGTGCAGCCATTTCCCTGGGCTGGCCTCTAAAATCTTGTAGGCAGTAATACAAGTGCTCTTCTGCTCAGAGCTGGGTCTGAAGTCACTTTGTTGAAGGAAATAGGGCTCAATGCTAGGCAGATGAGGTTTTCTGCAGTTCAGTCAGCCTGCATATTATTATTATTTGTTTTTTAATTGACAGGAGGATTCCTTATGAACCAATTTTTTTTTAATGGAAAGAACAATACTATCATCCTTTCTCCTAGTATTGAAGAACTTTATTATTAATTAGGCTTAGGTCAATAAAATTGAATAGATTCAGACTTTGGAATTTAATGTCTAAATTCAGGTGCCAGTTCTAGCGATGTATCACTAGCAGTGTAACTTTGATAAGTCATTTAACCTCTTATCCTTGGTTTTCTAATCTCTAAAATGGGTATAACCCATTGTTGTGTGGAAAATAGTTTATGATTTCAAAGGCACTTTGTAAGCTCCTAAAAACCTTAGTACTTTTTATTAAACCACCATTGATTGGGATCTTGTGGGATTGAAATATAATATTAGACTGAGATAGCAGAATTGTAGAATTTATAGATCAACTTGGCAAATATGAATTTTCTTTGTATGATTTTGGCTGGGCTCAATGGGGAAAAGAAATAGTGTGAAGTTTAGAGTGACCATGTAGTATAGCAGGAGGAATCTTGGACTTGGGGACAGGAGGCCAGACTTCAGTCCTGGGTGCCACTCAATAGCTGTGTTGTTTGTGGTGAATTATTTAACCATGATGAGCCTCAGGTGCTCATCTGTAAAACTGGCAGAAATCAAACTGTGACTTTAATAAATGTTATCCAATGCCAACATTGTATAATCAATTATAAGATTATCCCTGCCATTTGCAATTGTTTATAAGATTGATTCTAAAGATCAGGGAAGAAGAAATAGGCACTGTGTAACAATTTATCAGATGAAGAAACTTGCATCAAAAAACTAAACATCTTTAATATCTCTAACGTAAACTGGGCAGATTGGTGCTTGTCAGCTGCATCAGCTGTAATGATTTATCTTTGGGGGTTTCTGAGTGAATGGGGACATGAAGATAACTGGGGTTATGGGTTGAATATGGCAGTTTCCTCAAGAGAACCTGTCTTGGGTTTTGGTCTGCTTTCTCCAGCTGCTACTGGATGCTGAGGACACAAGAGGTTGTTCCCTTTGGCTTTTCCCATCATAGTTAGCCTTGTCCAGACAGACCTCCAGGGTAGGGTCCTAGTGACTGGTCCAGCGGTTTGATTTTACTATGTGCTGGTCTGTAATTTTAGGACTGCCACACCATTCTGCTTCTAACTTTCAGTTTGTATTAGAAAAGGACTTACTAATTTTGCCTCTAAACAGTCTTCTTAGCATTCCTTTGATTTGAAAAAAAGAGAGGTGCCAGAAAAATCTGATACTACCTATAAGGTCACAGGTTTATTGGGTGTGTACTTTGTGTTACTAGTGCTTTAGTAAATTGCCTCCCAACAAGTCTGGCAGGTAGGTGATACTATCTTTGCTTTACAGATACAGAAAGGAGGTGGTAGAGCTAGGGTTTGAACCCTAGACTGTGTGCTCTGTATTCTTCATCCCTTCAGTGCATTCCATCTGTGTTGGTGACTTTTATTAAATGGATCTCAGTGCTTAGACATGAAGTTAAGCCTACACCAGGACTCTAAAAAGAAACAAAACTAACCTAATAGGGACCATACTTTCATAATGGCAGAAAAGTCTACAGCTTTCCATTGTGGGAAAGAGTATACCTGGGTGGTAAACTGAGCAAACATTACCCTGCCCTTCACCTCTGAAAGAGAGTCTGTTCTGGTTCATCCTAGGACCAGAGCGGCCTGGAACCTCAGCTCTGGCCACACCTTGTATATTAGGACAAAATCTCCTGACCCCATTCCAGATAGATAAGGGAAGTGGCTAGCACCTGATCTCATCCTTTCCCCAGTGAAATTCCTTGAAAATATTGTTTGTGACTGCCTAGGTTTGTTCTAAAGAAAATTCAAATCTTACTCTATTCAACAAGGATTGACTGAAGAAACACCACACTCAGTGCTAGGAATACAAAGAAGAGCAATGTCAGAACTTGGTCTCAGGAAGCAAAAACCTGGATAACCATTCATCAAAACCAATATTTATTGAGTACACCCTATTCCCAGTAGAATGGTAATTGTAAGAGACAAATATATAAAACTCAACAGGCCCATATTGTAACTCTCCAGAGAAAATGTATTTGTTCTTGATTTCTTTGTTTGAATTTATTTGCTTTCCTCTGTATAAATAACTTTTTAGTAGTATGTTAGTGGATGTCCAAAGTTTTATTATTTTTCACTTATTTGACAATAGCATATAGCTCCACGATAAATTTTTTTCCTCATTCCCACTGTCAATCCCATTCTTTTTTTTTTAATTTTTAAAAAATTTGTAATCCCATTTTTCTTTTCCAAAGAATATAGACTTTCAAAACTGTTTTTCAATCAAGACCAAAATATTTTTTCAATTCACTATATTTAGAATACAGATGACATCCAGGAGAAAATCTGAGGAAAAAATATGATTTTGATGGCACCTTATTATAAAAGAGTCACAGTACTAAATTATTCTTTGGCATATGTAGCAAAACACTATGTAGGTGTCATTTGGAGTTCATAGTAAGGGGAGAAATGGTGTCATTTCTCCTGTAGAGAAATTTAATCTCTCACTTTAATCTTTCATTGGCCTTTAGCAGCCAGTGGAGTCTTATAAAAAATTCCTTCCTTCATTTCTCTGTATTCCCCATTTGACTTAATATGGAAAAAAGCAAGTACTATTGAAATGCTATGACCAAATCTACACTTTAATATGCACCTTTGCTCCTCTGGTGAAGAAGTGACAGGGTGTGGGGGGCATTTATTTTGTTTGGAGGGAGAGAAGAGGGGAGAGGGTGGACGGTTTGAAGTAAGACTTGTCTTTAAGAACTTGTATGTGCTCTCCTGGATCCCAGTCCTGTGATTCCTTGGGTGTTTTGTTACCGGGAGCTCTCAAGCAGCATTGTAATGGAGAAGATGTGAGGAGGAAGATCCTGCTAACAGTAGGTGCAGAAGCTGGAGAGATGTTAAAGGGAACAGGGTGACCTACAGGTAGATGGAAGTCAGTGTCCTTTCCTTTTAATAGAGAGAGAGAGAGAGAGAGAGAGAGAGAGAGAGAGTTGCCAATAAGTAAGTCTAACTTATACCTTTTTTCCTTTCTGAACAGCAGAATGCAGGTGTACAGTTGGGGGGTGGCAAAGGGCAACCCCCTCTCCCCCCAACCTGGGCATCAAGATCCTCACATAGACCACCAGGCCTTGGATACTGGGAGTTGACAGTGTCTTCTCATGTGCCCAAGAATTTCCCACACCATCTACACTCCAGGTGGCCCAGAGATTGGGGCAGTGTCCCTGGGTTTCATGCTGGGAATTCAGAGAAAAGAAGTTTTGCTTTCTTCATTCACCTCATAGTTATAGATGCTGGAGTTGCCTGCACCTGTCCTAAAGGAAACCAGACATCATTATGTCTGTGGGTGGTACAGACCTGTCCTGAAGCCTGGGGGACCTGAACATAACTCCAGTGGTGCCAACCTTCCTTCCATTGCTCCTGGAAGGCCCAGTGGAGAAGATCCTATTTGGCCACCATCTACTTGGTGATAGACTTGTTTTGTCAGACAATACCCCTCCCTCATTTCCCTACTCTGTCTTCAGTAACCTCATGTTTTACAGGAAATTATAGCAGACCTTCTTCTAGAAAAATATCAAGGTCCCCTACACAAGCATAATCTATTTTCGATGCTTCAGAAAGAAAGCCTTTTTGACTTCTGCAAATAAAGAATAAGTAGTGCCTATGCTGTGCCCTCCTGGGTGAGCCCATGAGCTTGCATAAGACCCAGAGTGATTCTGACATGCTTTAGCATGTGACCAATATCACGTCTATTTGTCTCTTCCTTTAGTTACTCATATGACACCATTGCCATCGACCTGCCACATATAGGAACTTCGGTTTCTGAAAATGTAGTGGCACTTTTTAAGGATTAGTGCCAAGTAATGCTTTTTCATTTCTCAGCTCACAGTAATAAGCTGTAGAGTGTGTAAACAGTGCATTGTGGATGACTAATAAGGGGTAGGCGGTATTTCCAGGTGCCCCCACCCCACATTTTACTTTCTTTAAAAGTTTTGTTTTTGTCAAGTAATATAATAACTGAGTCCATAACTCGAACCTAGGGAGCAGTTGCTGTATATATGAACTTTATTGCTTTAAAATCTTGAGACACCTTTTCAGTACCTCCCTCTTTGTCTCTGGGTAGACATACTTTTAGTGACATTTAAAAGTCAAACTCTAAACACTTCAGAGCAAAATCCCAGTAGAGATGAACTTTAAACTGGTGGGAGTAGGGGTAGGGAAATCCTTCTGGGAGTCAAAATGAGATACTTGTGTGTCTAGACTGGTGGCAGGTTTGTGTTACCAGAGTGATCTCCATGGTAACAGATCAACATGGCGCCAGTGACAGATCCATTCTCAGAGCTTTAGGTTCCCATGAGAAAGAGAATTCTCACAGCAAATAGAGGAGAAGAAATCAAGAAATGTAGATGCATGCTTCCCTTCCTTGTAGAGTTCTGGCCATGAAGTTTCATTTCATATAACCAAGAATGTGTCCATTTTAACCTCTCACATCCTTCCGAGTAAACCAAAACTCTTCAGAGACTGCACAGTGTTCTTTCAAATTGTAGCTCATCTCATACAAGGTTCAAATAGCTGTACATAGGAAAGAACTATGTTGCAGTGGAATAAAAATGTTGCTTGGAGTCAGGACACCCAGGCTCCAGACCCAGCTCTGTCACTGGGATGGGAGGAAGTCAGCTCCCAGTTCCTTATTTTCCAAATTCTCAAATTCCATCAGTTCCACAATCATCCAATTTTATTAAAAGCCCTTAGTGTGCTACATGAACGGTGAAAAGGGTGGCTGACTAAATATAAAACAGAGTGCCTTCCCCTCCACTGTCAAAAGTATGACAATGATTATGTGCATGAAAACTTTTAAACACCGGAGAAGTGGAAGGTGGGATTCATCTCTTGTTAAAAATTAATCTCTGAACATAACCAAAATCTGGAGGCTGGACAGACAACAGAACGGTTAATTTTTTTTGAGGCTTGGTCGCAAAAGGTTATTAATTTGCAGGAAGAACCAGCAAACACTAGTTTATCTTAAACCACAAAATAACATTTGTGAATTCAGAAGAACAATTATGTAATTTGGTAATTTCTTGTACCTCTTCCCTGGGGAATCTTATGACTCAGCGATCAAAGGTGTCAGAGTAGTGAAGGTAGTTTTCAGTGGTCAGGTCTGTTCCACCAGCTGGGCTTGGTTATACTCAGAAGTGAGATTCTTTGATTGGGTTTCGATTGTATGTTTAAAGGGATCAATTTTTTTCCTTTAATGAAAAAATTTTCTGCCGGGCGCGGTGGCGCACGCCTGTAATCCCAGCACTTTGGGAGGCTGAGGCAGGAGGATCGCGAGTTCAAAGCCAGCCTCAGCAATGGTGAGGCACTTAGCAACTCAGTGGACCCTGTCTCCAAATAAAATACCAAAAAGGGCTGGGGATATGGTGGTCGAGTGCCCCTGAGTTCAATCCCCGGTACCAAAAAAAAAAAAAAAAAAAAAAAAAAATTTTCTTTTGAGGAGTTTAATCCTAGGGGGGTGGGGGAATCAAAACCACAATGAATTAAGGAAGCAACTAATTGCATATTTCCTGTTAAAGGCAGCTATGGACTTAGTTTTGACGAAAAGAGCCTAGAAGCTTCTTCCTACCACCAAGTCAGAACATTTCTCCACTACTCTTTGATTTCAAGAACAACTAAGAAGGGTAGTGTTCCCCTTGAGCTTCTCTTGTGGTTCTCTGTGATCTATCTTTAACCAACAAAAGACTAGTTGTTTTATTTTAGAATCATAACATTGGATGATGTTTTTTCCCCTAGTACTGGGGATTGAACCCAGGGGTACATCCCCAGCCCTTCTTATTTTTTATTGTGAGACAGGGTCTTGCTAAGTTGCTGAGGCTGGCCTCAAACTTATGATCCTCCTGTTCAAGCCTCCTGAGTCACTGGGATTACAGTTATGCCCACCACATCTGGCCTTGAAAGATGTTTAGACTGCCTGCATCATACCATTGCTTTTTAGATTGGTCTCAGAGAGGTCCAAGTTCAGGATTTAAGTGTGAAAAATCTTGATCTTATTATTTCTCTTGTCATATTTTCCTGTTGTTTACTTTGTTGGCATAAAAGAATTTTTATTTAATTCAGCAATATCTAAAAAAAATGTCTTATTGTATACATATATGTATGTATACATATGCACATAAAAGATATATATTATTTAAATTACATTCTTTTAATTAAATTTTTTTCTTTCCAAGTCTCAACTAAGATTTCATTTGAAAATGGAAAAGTTCTTGAAGTAAACTCAGAATGAACAGGATGGAAAGGTAGAATTTTAGAGCTCAGTTTCCTTATTGTGCAATTGCAGATCCAAAGCATTAGATTGTCTAGTTGAAATGTAAATATGCAGTGTTTTATTGTTATCTGCTAGTTTAAGTGGAATATTCTGTGTGTAAGAAGAGACTGTTGAGAATGGTGAACCCTTTGAAAGGAAACTTCATACATCGCTCAGTCCAGCATGGCTGGTCTTCGAAGCACTTTCCTTAGGCTCTGGATGGAAGAGCTTTCAGAGATAAGCAGGGTTCTCATGGGAAAGGAAGGCGTGTGGGAGGTAGGGAAGCACAGTATACTGGCCCTGAGAGTTGGGGAAATGCACCCCCACCACTTCTGTGCTGGCGTCTGTCCTCCTGCACCTCCTAGGCACTGCTATAGCAAAGTGAAATGGTCTGAAGAGGACAGTCCTGACTGTTGCCATCACACAGCTGATGGGGGACCTGGAGCCCAGACGCCTGAAAGACCTTTGGGAGCAGGACCCAACTGCCAGACCAGTGGAAGAGGAAGTTGGCTAATCTCAGGAAAGGGAGGAAAAGAGAGTGGTTGATTGATTTGTTTGTGCTTTTAATGAAAGGAGAGGTAAATGAAAAAGGAGAGTGACTTGGGGTTGGGGGGTTGTGAATAGTTGCAGGTCCAGGGCTGAGAGATGTCCTTCCTAGTCAGCAAACTGCCTGGATTTCATTTTTTCCTGAAAATGTTCCCATTCCCTCAGGGTTTACGTAGAGATTCTGTGTTTTTAACCACCACAAGTGTTTACAATTGGAACTCTGGGGGCCGGTTCAGACAGAGGAACTCAGAAAGTCAAGGGCTGAGTTTAGGCAAAGACTTGACTGTGGACTCCCTGCCTTAATGTCATTGGTTAAAGTAACCAGCACTCCTGCTTGTCCGGGGTCTGCTGGAATATGAAATATCAGGATGAGTGTGTAGTCCAAAACTTGGTTGGCACCCAAAGAACCTTTTTTTTCTCCCAAAGAAATAAATGTAAATAAATGGTGTTCAAATTTTTCATTTAGCTCACAAAAGCATACAAACTTGTTATCTGTCTGAAATATAGTACCTGTTTTAACTCATTACCTTTTTCTAGCATAATTAATTTGGTGAAATACAGTGTATTTTTTGTATGCACGAGCTCTACATCCATGGATTCAACTAAGCAACTAACTGCAGATTAAAAATAATTGACAAAAAATTGCAACTGTATTGAACCTGTACAGACTTTTCTTCTCATTCTTCCCTAAATAATATACCATAAGCACTATTTACATATCATTCACATTGTTTTAGGTATCATAAAAAGCTAGATATAATTTAAAGTATATGGGAGTATGTGTATAGGTTATAGGCAAATACTGTGTGTCTTTTTATATAAGGGACTTGAGCATCCTTGAATTTTGGTATCTGTAGAGGTCCTGGGACCAATCTAATAACTGTATTCTAAAAATAAAAACCCATGTAAAAATTCATTAAGGGGTGCCCAGACTCATGACATGAGGAACATATCATATCATAACTACCTCCCTGCCCCTTGAAGGAACTTGGGGAAAATGAACAACTAGTAACTTATTAACTGGTTTCTTAAAGAGGGAGGGTGCTGCTTTAGACCACCCCCAGGAATTCTGAATTTACAATAGAGGATTGTGGTCCTCAGCAGACTGGAAGACAGAATCAGATGTTTTTCCTTCTGGATTCCTTCTAAGTTGAGTATTTCTTCAGATTTGAGTATGGCTAGATTCTAACCTTGGGTGTTGTGTCTGTAATTCTTAGCCTATGGATAGCCTTGTCCCAGAGACCAATTTGTACAATTTTCTGTTGTCAAACTATGATTCGAGAATTTTGCTGTTAATGATTGGGAGTAAGGGAAATGTTGGAACATGGAATGGTGAAGATGATGTTCCCAGGACTGTGACCTAAGGAAGGGACCTGGAGGGTGATAACAGGACCCATGCTGTACAACGGCCTCCTTCACACAGTTCTGATCCTGGGAAGTCTGCTACAGAAGGAAACAGCCATTCACAAAAAGTGCTTACCAAACTTATTCTGTGGCAGGCCGAGTGCTAGGGTTCACTGTTAGAGAGATGCAGATTGAACTCTATTATTCATGACATTGTCTTCAGGTACATTGTGTTTATTTATTCGGCAAATATTAATTGAGCACCTGTTGTGCGGAAGGTAACTGCTAGGCACTGTGGATACATATTGAACAAGACCATTCTTCCTCATAAGTTTGTGGAATTTTCAATCTGCAAGGGAGACTCTACCTACCCTGCCACATACGTACAGGGAACACCAACACTGCCCTAGTTATGAGTCTTTCTTTGCTCAGGCCACTCCCCACATTGAGTCTACCTTTATGATAAACATTTCTGCTGTGTGAGCTGCTGAAGGGCCAAGGGAGCCAGATAAAATATGCAAGCATTGCATCCAAGGCAGCAAGGGTTCCCTGTGCTGAGCATTATGTTCTTATTCTTATGTATACATCGATATGTTATTGATTGCTTCATTGTGCTAATCTGGTTTTGTTTTATGTAGTTCTTCGGGTCTGCCCAGGATACTATTATCTGACTTCCACTGAGATTCTAAAGTTCTAGGGACTTGTTTAATCCACTTTCTGCCGTGTCTGTGGCAGTGCCAGGCATCAGGTCTGCCAATTATGCTTGCTGGTGATGTAGAAAAGGATGATTATTAACAGTACTGGATTTGCAAACCAAGTCACTGTGAATGACATTTTCAAGGCTCAGTCTGGCAGCTTATAGTCAAATGGAAGAAGGAGCTTAGGACCAAGCCTAGGGAGGTTATCAAGTGATGGAAATTGATTTCTTATATTAAAACGAGTTGCCAGCGAGTTGGTAATAGCATGCCAGGACAAAGCCCTACCATCAGACCAGCATTAAAAATATCTCAATATGGGGATCCAGTTTCTAGCTTAGCTTGAGCATCAAACTTAAATAACTCACCAAAGAATAACTATCAGTGAATACCAAAAATGCAAATTATTAGAATAATAAAATACTAATTTTTGCTTTTTGAATTGATAGGGAAAATGTTAATGTTAATTCTCAATGCAGGTAGAACTGTAGGGAGATGGGCCCACGCATTTATAGTAATAAATGACATAATAGACACTGATATGGAGGTGAAATGAGGAAACACCAGCAGTGACCTGTTCACAAAAATATACCCCAGTGAGCATTACCTTATAGAAGCACTTTGACAACATGATTAAAGAACCATAGAACAGTTTCGCTCACTGGCTCAGTAACTCCTTTCCTAATAATCCATCACTAGGAAGCAATCTCAGATGCTGGTAAACATTCCTATGTATGGGTGTGCAGCATAGCAGGGGCCACCATATGGAATTGATTAAACAAATTAGAATAGGTCATTAGCTAGAATATTATGCACTAATTAAAAATCATGTTTTTGAAATGCTCATGTAATATAATTGAAAAGGCAGGATACAAATGTCTCTCCTCAGAATAATCCCAGTTTTTTCTTATCCATAAAAATAAATGAAAAGGAAATGCAGGGAAATAGGTATTGCAGATGTCTCTAGGCAAAAGGATTGCAAGTAGAATGTTCCTCCTCTTTCTTTTCCATGTTATTTTGAGTGTTGTCCAGGATTATTTTGTCCATGGAGATCTGAGAAGCAATAGGCATTTCTGTATTCAGTACTTTGCACTTAAGATTTATCACTGTATGAATTCCTGCTTAGGAAGTGCCTAGTATGGTGCCTGGTGCCTGACAGGAACCCAAAAATGGTGCTGTCATCCCATAACCAGGCCTGGCTCACACCTGTGCTTAATGCAGCCCTATCTGTTGTGAGTCACTTATGCAGCAGTTTCCCCTGAAGAAGGTTTTTTCCCCCTAGCAAATGAGATCTGGTTAGTGCTCATCCTGAGTTCCTGGAAGACAGTGGTGTATCTTAACCATCTTAGATTCCTAGGGCCCAATGCAGTGCCGATGCTTGGCATGTGTGTACTGAATTGAATCAAAACCAGATTAAGGCACTGAGTGAAAACCTATGTGTTCATCCTACTGCCTTCTCCTTGTTGAGGGCAGATCACTCTGAACTCTGCCTGGAACTATTTGATGCCTTAGTGGAAGAAGAGAAAGATGATTCCCCTGTTGGGCCAGAGAGCTCTCATTTTCCCTTTCTAAAAAAATCACTCTTCTTTGAAACACCTTTAAACTAGCCCAGTTGTGTACACTGGGATTGTATTGCATGCTATAAAAGCCAAGTTCTTTCTTTATGGTCGGAGCCCTCCATATGAGTGATTTCAGGATAAAAGACCTGAGAGGATCAGATACATCATTCTTCTACACGACCAATTGTTCCAGCTACATAGCCCTTGGGCTGTCCCCTTATTGTAGTTTCATAACATTGTCAAACTGTCAGACTTGGGCTGTGGTTATTTTATCTCCCAAGTAACAAAATCCAGATTTACATGGCATGGAGATGGTAGTGTGGCTTTTGTCTTCTTATATCTGGGTTCTTTCCTTTATCTTTTCATAGATTTGGGTTCCAACCAAACATGAAAATTGGGCCTACTGACTTGCCTCTTGTGTATGCACAGTGTATCTCTGCATATATCTGTGCATGCTTTCCTAAATAAGACCTCCTTTAAAACTCAGCCTTAATCATTTAGAAATGATTGGCCATTTTACAGCTTGTGCTTTTTATGGTTCTTAGAGGATCACTGCTGCAAATGTATTTGGCAGAAAGAAAGCACATTAGCCCTTCCCCAGAACTCACTACTGAACTTTAAGTTCCTCGCTTGAAAGCTGGAAATTCCTTTGACTTTTCATGTGATGTACTGACGTCTGATCTGAAACTGTAGTCAGAAGCTAGGCTTGGTAATCATTCATATCAAGAAAGGGATGGATTGCTCAAAAAAGAAGTCAGATGCTAAAAACAGCTTCCACACTAAGGCCCACTTACTTTTCTACCTAGGGAATCAGGACAGAAACATTTTCAAGACTGAAATGACATTGTTCAAGTGATACAGCCATTTGCCTGCCTGCTATTTTTTTCTCTTCTGCCAGAAGGAAAATATATAACACAATATAGAACACCCCCCACCCCAGTCATTAAACTAATCAAATAACCTTTGGTACTTAGTATGATACCCTGGCAAACATGGATCGCTAAGAATGATTCATTTCTTAGATTTTCCATAGACTCAAGTTTTTATTAAAAAATTGGTTGGTATAGTTGGTTCCCACTGTGACAGTTCAATGCATTATGAGAATCCTCCTTCACAGAAGTATAAAATGTAAAGAGCGTTGCTGAGAAGTGACCGATTATCACCTTTTGCATTCACCTAGTGTGCTATATAATTGAGTAGATGGAGTCTATAAGAAATAAAGTTTATGCAATATGAAGTAAATCATATGACTTTTTTTTTCTGCCTATAACATTAACAAATGTTCTACCTTTAGTCTTCTCTGCTTACACAGATGCAAAAAGAATTCAGAAGAATTGAGCTTGAGGATCCTTTTAGCTCAGTGGTAGAGCCCTTGCCTGCCAGGCATGAAGTCCTGGGTTTGATCTCTAGAAGAACAATAAGTAAACAAATGCATAAATATATAAATAAACACAGGGTTAATTAAGAATACTTTCTTTTTTTTCTTTTCCTAACATAGAAAAGGTTTCTAATAAACATGTGCCGAATAAGTGAACCAGTCTAGAAGTTTATTATAAAATCGATTCATGGAAGTATAATTGTCATTTCCTCTGGTTTAATAGATATATCTGATTTTTTAGAAATTGAGATCATCTCTGCCTTTACAGAATGCCAACTTTTCAGAAGAACAAACATCTCAGGATTATATTAGAGTACATTTTTTTTAGGTTTAGCAGCCAGTATTCTTTTTTGCTCTATCGGGACAAGAGCAAATATTTACCTAAACTCACTTTGAAATATGATACTTTTAGAAGCATATCCCTTCTTGCTTACAAATAGCAACAACAAAAAACTATGAACAACTTAACCAGTTAAAAGCTTTTATTGGATATATGTTAGGTAGCTATTTGGCTCCACTTAAAAAATAAAATAAAAAAGCAGAAATCAGGGAAGGGAGGTTTAGTAGCCAAGAGCGCCATCAGGACAGTGCCACAGAGACGGTTTTCTTAGGATGCCACCATGGCATGATTGCTGTGAGCACATGAATCCATGAGACTGGTGCCAGGCCATAAATGATACCTCACCATCCCTGGGGAGTTGGTGACATCCTTCAAATGCACAGCCTGGGGCAGGTGAACCTGAGTGGCTGAGTCAAGGAGATGTCCTGGGAATTGGAAAGCTCTGCGGATCTTAGGATTCCCCCCATACTAAAAAGGTGTGTGGATGCTGAGCAGACAAACATGTAGACATCTAGGACAAAACTGTAAAGTATTGTGTAGCAGTGTTTCTCCTGTTCTTATGTCCCATGGCTGAATTAAGTAGTTCCACATTTGCATTCCCCACAGTCAGCACGCTGAAGGGTTATTGTCTCTCTCTGCTTTCAATTATGTGTAAGAGGTGTTAGAAAATTATGCAAATCCCAATGAGTTTTTGTTTCCAAATTCTGTTAGCATGGTAGGAAGCTTGCCTACGTCATGAAAAAATGGCAAAGCCCTACTTCAAGTAAAAGATGAGCCCAGCCGGGCACAGTGGCGCATGCCTGTAATCCCAGCACTTGGGAGGCCGAGGCAGGAGGATCACGAGTTCAAAGCCAGCCTCAGCAATCGCAAGGTACTTAGCAACTCAGTGAGACCCTGTCTCTAATAAAATACAAAAAAGGGCTGGGCATGTGGCCCAGTGGTCGAGTGCCCCTGAGTTCAATCCCTGGTACCAAAAAAAAAAAAAAAAAAAAAAAAAAAAAAAAAAAAAAAGATGAGCCCAGCTTTTTAATGTGTCGGTGTCCAACTTTTTGGAAGTATTTAAAAGAGATTTTTTTAAAATCACTTTAATAATTTCTGATAATATCAATTATTCTAAGAGTTGCAAAGGACCTCAGAGATGGTATGTTTTAGCTTGTCACTCAAATCATGGATATCACTGAGGCATCCCATATACAGCAGGATATCCAACCTCTAATATGTTCAGCAAGGAGTACTTCACTGCCCCCACACCCTTCTTGGATGGTGATGCATGTGAGAAGGCCTTTCTTAAATTGGGCTGAAATTCACCTTAATGTCACGTTGCTCTTTGGCTCTGGTTTTGCCATTGGAACCAAATAAGACATGCATTTTCTACAATAATTCTAGAGGCAAAACCTTGGGCTCAGATATGGGTGTTTTTGTTTTACCATTTACCCAAACTGGGACTATTACTTCCTTTATCAGTATTTTTTTTCTTAATAGCTATGAACTAAATATTGAGTGAATAAATAGACAGTTATTTTATTAACGCAACATAAAGTTATGTTATCATTTTAGTATCTGTGTTATATTCATATTGATCATATCTGCTAGGTGTATAGCCAAATCAGAGTTTTCTTTCCTTATTCTCTTACAGATCCTTTCCCCTCTTTAGTTTAAATACGCGTCTTTACATTTAACTCTGTTAAATTTCATTTGAATTGACTAAGAAAATTCTGACTTATGGCTGTCATCCCTTTCCATAATTTCTTATCACTTATATCATGTCACGCAGACTAGATGAGTATTCCTTTTATGCCTTTATGTTAATTATCTGGAAGGAAAAAGATTGAATGGGACAGGATCAGTGAAAGCCCTGTGACATACCACTCCAGTCTACCTTCCAGGTAGGAATAGACTGATTTTTATCATTAACAAGTATATCATAGTTTTGGAATGTTTTGTGACATATAAATTTCTATATGCCACATACCTTATATAATGCTATAAATGACACATTATCATTTTGCAAATACACACAATGTTTCTTTCTCTAAGAAAATGCCAAGATAAGCTGTCAGATCATTTGCTGAGATAAGGATGTGCTGTTTGGCTGTCCTGGAAATCTATATCAAGCACCCTCTTGGCTTTCTAATCTGCTCACAGTGAACCTAAAACCTTGTTGTTAGGCTTTTATGCAAGAGTCTTCTTGGTCTATGGTAGTAAACAGATGGCTAATCCATTCATCTACTCTTAGTGCCTTCAAAAGGAAAAAAAGAATTTTAGTTTTATCTAAGCAGGGATTTTGACCCACCAAGTCGGCTTAAACATCCAGTAATCTACTGAGGAGAGAGGGTGTATTTTGCTCTTTCACTCACAACTGTATATGTGTATTTGTTTGTGTTTTCTCCCATTGAACATTTGTGATAAAAAGCTTTTACATTTTTTTCTCTTTAAAATGGACTCTGAGGAATATTCATCAATGTAATGGAAAGAGAGAGGGATTTGGGGATCACTGGGAAATGCTTGGCATCAATCCATTATATAGATGTTCACTGTTTAACAAGTTCAAAGTGGGCTGGGGGTGTAGCTCAGTGGTAGAGCTCTTGCCTAGCACATATGAGGCCCTGGGTTCAATCCTCAGCACCACATAAAAAGATAAATACATAAAATAAAAGTATTGTGTACATCTACAACTAAACAACTAAAATAATAATAATAATAAAAACCAAGTTCAAGGTGGAACAGCTTTTCTTGGTTATGTTCTATCTCTGTAGATTTTTTTTTTTTTTTAATTCTCAACAGGTAATTTGACAACCATAATATCCAAACAATAAGCTACCTCAGTTTGTCTGTATTCTAAATGATGTGTAAGCTAACATCAGGGATGCAGTTGCAAGAAATGAAGCAAAAGGATCTCCATGCATAAGAAAAACATGGGAAGCCATGACTTCAAATCTGGTGACTAGCTGAAGGGGGAGGTGGGGTCTAGTGTTTGAGGGGCTTAGGGTCTGCCTTGCTCAAGAGTTTAGATTTTCCCCTGAAAGTTGCAGGGGGAATTTAAATAGGGGGGAGAACTGATCAAATTGTGTTCAGAAACCTTTCATAAGTGGCAACACGGAGGATAGGCTGAGTGAAAAGGCTGTTGCAATGATCCAGGTGAGGAGAAAAAAAATCAAAGGCAAACTAAGGCTGTGCAGTGGGTGCGGAGCGAGAGGGAGGTGTTCAAGTGATGTTAAATAGATGGAATGGCCAATGTTAGTGATCAGATGAGGAGGGAGGGGTAGGAAGTGGGACAACTCCTCCCTGAGCACCTAGTACCCAGGGTGGCAGGATGAGCCGGAAGAGCCTGGAGTGGAAACATGGGAGGGAATCCTGGAGAGACCAAGGAAGGGAAATTTCAGGAGGGAAAGAGCCAGCCTGCCCTATCCAGTGCTGGAGAGCATTCAGGTAAGATGAGGACCAAAATGTCTTTGGTTTTGACAAGAAGGAAAGTCATACGTGGCCCAGGCAACAATTTCTGTGGCAGGGAAGCAGGTGGAGAGCTGATTGCTGTGAGTGAGAAATATGAAAAAAAGTGAATGTAGCTGACTCTTTGACTGTGGATCAATTGAGAGATGAGGTAGGAGCTGGCCAGCAACCGCGGGTGAAGGGAGATTTCTAATGGAAGATATTTTGCCATGCAGAATTGCTGGTTAAGAGTTGAGAGTTGTAAATATAGGAGGAATGGAGATGGTTATGGGAAATTGGGTCCTTGCAGAAGTGGGGGTGGGGAATGAGAGGCAAAGTAAGAATGGAGGTATTATTTAGCTTTCCATAGCAGGATGGACATTTACTCCACTGAAACTAGAGGAAAGGCGCCTGTGAACATAAGGTCATTGTTTGCATGAGGGCAGCCTGAATAATGTATTGAATTCCCACTTCATTGCCTCCATTCCCCCCACCCCAGAAACCAAAAGATAGAGGAGGCAGCAGTGAAGGAGATGGGAGAGGACATGGTTGAGTCAGAGAGTCATCACTTGGCACACTGGGGGCCCAGCCTTGCCTCCCAGTGAGACCATGGGTTTGTATTAGTACAAATTATCTCTGTGCTGTCCCACACCAGGCATGTTCTGTTCCACTGAGATACAGCAGTTCACAAAACAGAAGTGAGAAGTGAACATGTGACTATCTGGGTTAAAAGATGACAAGCAGAGAGTGCAATAAGAGCTGTGAGGAAGAAATATGTTAGGTGTGTCAAAACAACCAGGGAGGAAGTGAGTGTATCTGAAGTGATTGACAGGTAAGAAGAGTTGAGTTTGGAAGGAGGGGATTTGGAAGGACCCAGTAGGCCATCATAAAGACTTTGGCTTTTAATTTATTAATGAGAATTTTAAGCAGAGAACTAACATGGTCTGATTTTGATTTTTAAAGGACCATTGTAGTTGCTATACAGTTGCTATACAGAGAATAAGAATAGGCAGAGTAGGGGATTTGGTGGAAGCTGAGAGGCCTGTTGGCAGCCTGTTAACATTAAGTTTGGTAAGATATGATGCTGCGTTGGACCATGCAGGTTCCTTGCCTACCATGCTCCTACTCCTGGGCCTTTGCACTTGCCATCTGTCTCGGATGATTTTCTCCCAGTCACATGGCTGACTTCCCTCAGGTATCTGCTTACATGTGAGGCCTTCATAGTAACCCTCACCTCATCACTAGCATGCCCTTTCCATAATATATTTTTCCTCCATTTGACATAGTGTATATTTTACTTGTTTATTTTTTGTCTTCTTTTCCTGGTCAGAATGTAAACTCCATAAGAAAAGGGGGTTTTCTGTGTTTCTGCATTGCAGCACCCCAGATGCCCAGAGTAAGGCCTAAGGTGAGCAGGTACTCAGTAACTATTCTTTAGATCAATTAGTGAGTGAAGCTCTTCCATCTCCATTATCACCAACACCACCTCCACCATTGTAGTCAGTAAGAATAACGGCAGTGCTAGTGTTATTTTTTTCTTTACCATATGTCTCTTTTTGGAAAGACTCAATACATAGAGCTTTGTGTATCTTCTCTATGCAGAGTAGAAGTGTGTCACTAAGCCATGGAGCTGGTTTCCTGGCTCCTGGTGTTGCGAGCAGCCTTGCATTTGGTTTGCGTCAGTCTTTGCATCTTTTTTTAGTCACGTTGCTCACGCTCTTCACAATCCTCCAGCTTAAACTCTTGAGTAACTCTGGACATTAGAGCTTGCTGGGAACTTGAGAACCAGATGAATGATGCTGCCAATAGCATGCCGTATGTGCTTGGCATCAAATTTTGGCGCTTGTGTTAGCAGGCTTTGTTGCATAATTTAGCCATTGGCTTCAAAAAGTGACCAGGTATCCTCCGGAGGGAAGGAGGGTTCAGAGGTAGAATATGGAAGCTGTCCTAGGACTTTGAGGATGGGTTAGAGTTCTCATTTTTTAACATATGCCTATATTTTCAACAGTGTTGGGATTATTTCAGACCTTATGTGTTAGCCATCGTTGAATATCCCTTCATTTCCCAGGCATAGCATGCTTCTACCATTTCTGGTCATTTCATACCCAAACTCCATTTTTATTATATTTTTCATGCCTGGATCTCATGTTTTGCAGTATTTGCTCTACCACAAAGTCCACATTAATCTCGTGTTTTGCAATATTTTTTGTCTACCACAAAATCTATATTAATTAAATACAACTTCATTTGTTTTCCCGCTTTTGCCTAATTAAAGACCTATGTAAACTTCTAAGTCAGAACTTCTGGTTAAGTATAAAATAATTGAAAATAGTATGTGTGATTAACATCATTACAAAATAAAAAGCAAGGAATTTGTAGATTTAGTCCTCATAGCCTCATGGTGGGTTAATACAAGATTTCTGGTATTTTCAAATGCACAAATGGCATACCTCATGAGAACCATCAGTTTCTAAAGGAGGGACTTGATGTTTGTTTCAAATGTGTTGAATTAAGTTGTAAATGAAAAGAGCCCTTTTCACAGCAGCCAGGGACACACAGGGATTCTTCTGTGCCTTTTTTTTTTTTTTTTTTTCTTCCTTCCTTTTTTTCCTTTTTTTAGCATTCAGGGTTAATGAGGGCTATCAGGAGAAGGATGACCGGGGAGGGCAGTGGCTCATGTGGAGAGAGTGCCCTCCAGTACTGTCCCTGGGCAGATGACCCACTCCCTATTTATTTCAAACCTTGAATATTTTCTCTGTTAAGTGTCTGCATAATTGGTATGATTGCCAGTGATCAGGCACTGAAATGACCAATTGGTAGGGCAAAAGAGACCATAAGGTATTATCTAGTTCACTTATATCTCCCAGACCCCTTAAGCCTGAAAGAATAATGAGGGTAGATCTGTGAGGCAAATTTTTAGTATTCCAAATATCCCCTGGTAATGCTGTATTTGGGAACAATATTGTAAGGTTAGGCAAGCTTTATGGAAGCATGAGGTTTCTCTGCATTTGGCTAGAGTTAAAAATGTGAAAATAAACCCGTTTTTCCCGTTTTTAACTGCTCTTGAGTAAGCAAAATCTTACAGAAATAAAATATATGTAGCTACATTGTCAATTGCCATTGACCACATGTGGCTATTAAGCACTTAAAAATGCGGCTGATCCCTGTTGAGCTATGCTGCAAGTATGAACTGACCACCAAAGTTCAAAAACTTAGGGTGGAAGAAACATGACTATCTCACTGATAATTTAATATTGATCACATGTTTGACAATATTTTCCATATAAATAAGATATTTAATTCAAAGTACTGTCAACTGTTTCTTTTTTTACACATCAATTTTATTTTTAAAATTTGTTCTAATTAGTTATACATGATAGTATAATGTATTTTGACACATTGTACACAAATGGAGCACAACTTCTCATTCCTCCACCGGTACATGGTGTTGAGTGACACCAATAGTATAATCATACATGTATGTAGGGTAATAATGTCTGTCTCATTCTACCGTCCTTCCCATCTCCACTGACCCACCCCTCCCTTCACTCCCCTCTGCACAATCCAAAGTTCCTTCATTCTTCCCTGCTCCCATCCTACTCAACTATTTCTTTTTACCATGGAGACTAAAACATTTTGAATTACATTATATGGGTCACATTATATTTCTATTGAAAGCACTGGTCTAAATCAAAAAGTGTCTGGGTAGTGAAAAGGTTGGGATGCACTCTTCCTTTTGCAGATGAGCAGACAGTTTGAAGATGAGACCAGAGAGGTTAGATTGCTTGTTCAAGATCATACAGTGAGTGGTAACTGAGCCAGGAGTATACCACTATCCTTTCCTTTGCCAAAACATATCAAGGGATCATAGCAAGTTCTTTTACCTGGAGTCTATGAAACCTTTGCTTTGGTTACAAGCTGAGAATCTATCATATAGAATGCTAGTAGTTTTCCAAAGACAAGTTCCAAGTTGTATCAATCCAATACCAAAGCCAACCAGAAATATATTGGGGTTGAGTATGTAGCTCAGTGATAGAGCATGTACTTAGCCCTTGTTTCAATCCCCAGCACTCCAAAATATCTGCATATATATGTATATATATGCAGATATATATATATATGCAGATATATATGTATATATATATTCATAAATACGTATGTATATCTATGAATATATATACACATACATACAAACATATACATACATATGTGGATGCGTGTGTATGTATGTGTACGTATATAAAAAATATGGAAAAGAGAAGTAAGAAAAGGAAAGAGATAAAGCCTTCCTATAAAGGATCTGGTGAGAAATTCTTCCGTTTTCATTCTTGAACAGATTTCTTTCACCTCAACACCTTGGTGTGAAACATTAATTGCTGGAGAAAAGCACAATAAGAAAACATTTACCAGGAGTCCAGCCTGCGTTCCTCATGCTTTCCCCTTCCACACAGCAAGAATCTCTTCCAAATACCCATTAAGAGATTAAGGCCGACCAGGAATAAATTGTTTCCTAGAGCCCAGGCATTTCGTTTGGCCTCATTTCCACAGGATCAGGGACCCCAACAATATGTGTTTAGCCTGGGCTATATTAACATGACAGCATCTTATTCTATAAAGTTCTAAAACAGTATTTTAAAAATCTTGAGCAAATGAAGTTAAATGTGGCTAGTTATCATAGTAATATTTTACCCACAAGTAGGGTCTTTTATTTTGTCTCCACAGCATGTAAGCAAACCCAACCTTTCTGCCTTAAATAAAAAATACCCCTGTGAAGAGTGGTCTGGGAAGTACAGCAGCATTGGGGCACTCTAGAGGAATTGTATAATTGAAAGAAAGAAATTTAGCATCAAGCGCTTTCGTTCTTGGTCCTCTTTCCTCTGAGCTATCCTTTCTCTTCTGATAAGTTTATTTGGGCTTTGTAATTATTTTGGTATTATTACATATGGGTTTTGAAAAATCTTAATAATTCTACAAGCTTTGCTATGAAATCCTTCAGGGCTCCACACCTGCCCCCACTCTTGATTTTCTGCTCACCAGAGGCATGCCCTCTGGAGGACTGGAACTTGGGTCACTGACCTCCAGTTCCAGCTGTTTAAACTACGGGGTCGTGCTGCTGCTCCTGAATTATCTGCCATTTCACTGTGGAAGGTGAGATGGTGTGTCCCCTCTGCCCCCATCCCCTCCCCCTCTATGGAAGCATCCTGGTCACCATAATTTGGGTCTGAGCAATATTTAATGTTTAACATATTACAATTGTACATAGATACCCTTTCAGGTTGAGTCATGTATTGAATTGTGGTTATTCTTCCTTTTCTGTCACTTTCCATCTTCCCTGGAGTTAATCACTATGTCACTCTCTCGGTGTAATTTATGTAGTTACTGCTGATTCTAACTCTCTGCCTCACCCTCCCCTCAGTAGATTATAGGTAATGGGTGCTACAGGCCCCAAAGCTCAGTCTCCTGGGCTCTTGCACCTACCCCAGCCTGGAGCCCCGTGTGGTGCCCAGCCGCCTTTTCAGGCATGTATGCACTTTATATCTCCTTTGAGTTGACGTCCCTTTCCTCACTTCCTTGCTTTCTTGTTTTCTAGTTTATTCTCTGG
This sequence comes from Tamias sibiricus, assembly GCA_025594165.1. NCBI lineage: Eukaryota > Metazoa > Chordata > Mammalia > Rodentia > Sciuridae > Tamias > Tamias sibiricus. The sequence continues at coordinate 76,462,321 of CM046661.1, forward strand.
CTTTAATGGAGGACAGTTGCCAATAGCTTCATGCAGAAGGACAGAGGGCAAGTAAATTTCTTGAAAGCTTGCATGTCTTTAGTCTTTCCCCATACTTGTTTGATAATTTGAGTATAGAGTTTTGGAAAAGCAATAATTCCCCGCAGAATTCTGGAGGCATATTCCCATTCTCTTTTCCTTCAGATGACTACATCCTCCTGATCCTGAAGCCTTGGTGTGAAACATTTTTGTTGGACCGCTTTTTTGTCCTCTGGAAGAATTTTTACTCTCCAAGTCCTAAAACTTCCCAGCTAGGCCCTGGCCTGTTCTTTCTGGGTGTTCAGTTCCTTCTGTCTTCCCAGTTCTTTCCTGGAAATTCAAGTTATTAGGATGTGAGTCTGATAATTTTCTTGCTTTTATTTTTCACCTGGGTGTATTTTAAGCTCCTTTTCCGAACACTTCTGAGTTTTTCTTTCCAACGTTAGGCCCTGACTTGGTTCCTCATTATAGCATCTTTTTCATGATTTATAGTTGTAATATCTCCGTTTATTTCTCTGAGGATATTTTTTTCCTGAATTTCTCTGCTTCTCCAAGTTGTCTTTTTCTGGTTTTGGTTTTCATTTTGCTCTCTGCCTATTCAGACTCAGTCTGGTGATCTCTGCCTCTCTGCTCATACCTAAGAGTTGATGGAGACCAAGGCACTGATGGGAAGTTCTACCTGCATCAGAAGACCTGCCCAGTAAAGTGACACACCCGCACATTTTCTTGGGATACCACTGGGTAAATATCTCCAGGTCTTTTGTCTTTGGCTATGCACATTCCCCAGAGTTGAATGACCCTTCCTCGAGGGTATGAGTTAAGCTTCCAGCCTCCTGGGAGCACAGTGGGAGACATGGGTTGGGGGGCCAGCTCTCAATGGCCAACCCCCACGAGTTCTTTTAGTCCTCAGTAAGTAAACTTTCAGTTAAGTCCACTATTTGCTGCACCTCAGAACATAAGCTTCCTATAGGCCATGGTAAGGAAGGAGCAGAAACTTGACTATTTAGATTCAGATATAACTGGTGCCACCAGTTCCCAACCTTTTTAGAGGTGCTGACATTCAAATCTGTAAAGTTATTTCACATCTTTCCTTGCTATAAGTTTAGAATTCCACTTGCTTGCATCTGTAAGTAAATCACCACTGGTTCATCTGCTTTCAAGTTCCTGGTTTGTTTTTCTTTCTCCTTCTTCTCTCCCTACCCCCACCCTGCTGTTATCTTATTTTTATTTTTTTATGTTGTCTTTGTCCTTGTTGGGTTTGTGCCTTCTGAAAAATCTCTTTACTGTTATTTTAGAGGAGTTTGGGAAAAAGAACAGAGCTAAAATTAACTTCCTCCTCTGATGAATTTTGACAGTCTCTCTGCCATAGGGAGATTGTCCCAAATATATGTGTTCTTGTTTATGTCAAACTAGAGCTTCTCAGAAAGAAAATCCTTTGTTCATTGACATTATTATTACTATTTATATTACTATTTTTTTCTTTTTAATCCTTGAACAAGTTCTACTTGAGTCACATGTGTTGCCCTTGGAGAATTTCTGTGAGGTGCTACTTAAGTGATGGGTACTTGTTGCTTTGAATTCCTGTGTGGGATTGATAGAAACAAATTGTTATATCTCCTTTTCTACAAGAAATCAGTGAAAGAATCTGGGTAAAACCCAGTTAGTTAGGTTTTTGCTTTATCTTTTATACTAAGCCCTAATTCAATAAAACATACATGTATGAAGTAATAAACTAGTTGATACATGTAAAGTTCTCAGATCCATGACTGGCACATAGGACTCTGTACCCGTTAATTGCTACTCTTACATACTGTGGCTTTTATAATAAGTAGTTCTCAAACCTAGCTGCATGACAGATGTACCTGGTGATCTTTTTAAAAAGATTCCATGTCCCTTGTCAGTCTTAATCAGAGTCTTCTGGGGTGGGTTCCAAGAACATAACAAACTAGAATTCCAATTTTCTAGGGAAGAAAGAAGCAAGACATTTCGAGAACCTCTCTGTGGGGGTCATCACATCACTGATGGAATTTGTCAAGTGGGTAGTAGTGTAGGAAGACAGAAAGATGAAGGAAGCAAAGGTGCCAGCTCTGAGAGCCCAGACAAATGGCAAAATATATACATAGCACATAAAAAGATAAATAAAATATATTGAAACCATATGTAGTATATTTACTTAACATATACAGTATAAGTGAATTACATTTGTATAAAGCCTGGAACCAAGGCATTATGCCTGGCCCTCTTATATAGAACGTTTAGGCAGCATGTTGCCCCCTTTCTTTCTGATGTTTCGTCCCTTTGTTTAAATCAGATTTTGCTGGTTAGGAGAATCTGCAGAGAAGCCCCATGTACGGTGTGCGCTTACTCCTGCTCTTCCCATGAGAGACGTTTTTGAAGTGCTGGCCAGAGCCAGTTAAGCATTCATTCAGATTAGTCAAAATCCACATCCTGAAAGGGACCCACACGACTCAGAGAAGAATTACATTTAAGTTAATTCTTGTTCAGATTCAGGTCTCATCTGCTAATGGGGCTCAGTTTTCATTCATCTTCCATAAAACCAAGCCACCTTTATTTGTGGCTGAGCTAAATTGGAGGAAAGGGAGGAAATAAAAAATATTAGGTTTTATTTGCATATAAGTGGCTTAGAAGGCTCTAAATGGTTATGTTATCTGAGAATTAATAGCAACTTTTGTTTAACTAAAACAGTGTTGGGAGAATAATTTGATAGAAACCTTTGCTGGGTTCTAAGAGAAGGGGAGAGATACAAAATGTAAAACTTCAGAATGACCAAATTCATGTCCATGAATATTTACATTCAGAACTTTTAAGGCTTGATTCTAAGGCATAATCCTTTATAATTTTTCAAAGAGTTATTTCAGATTCTGTCTAAATAGTGGGAGCAATCAGAATAATACTAGAGCTTTCCATTTGTGCAATAATAATAGCTGATGCTCACCAGGTGCTAACCACGTGCCAGGTATTGTCCCAAGCACTTTACATCTGCAGACTCGTCTTGTCCAGCTCTTTGAGAAGGATCTGTGGTTAACCCTAATTTAAGATGGGGAAACTGAGACACAGGAGGCCAACCTGCCCAAAGTGGTGGAGCTCCTGTGATCACTTAGTCATTTTGCTACACTGCTTTGAATTTCTTCCCACAGGTGTTATCTGGGCAGGGCTGGGCTGTAGAAGGGCTTAGACACAAGAAGCCAAAGGAAGCCCTCCATCAAGTTACACAGATGGACAGTGGCCCTTACCCTCAACTAAAGTTCAGTTCAGGTCAGAGTCTACAGCCAGCCAAGCACCTTCCTTCTCCTACTGTAGGTGGGTAGCCCTTATTTAGAATTTTTGGAACCATAGGTGTTTCAGATTCAGATGTTTTTGGATTTGGGGTTATTTGCATATACACAATGAGATATCTTAAGGAAGGAACACATGAAATGCACTTATGTTGCATATACACCTTCAACACATAGTCTGAAGGTAATTTTAGACACTATTTTATGTACCTACATTTTTTACTGCAAGCTATCATGAGGACAGGTGTGGAATTTTCTTTGTGACATCATGCCTGCACTCAAAAAGTTCTGGATTTTGAAGCATTTTGAATTAATAGAGCATTTTACATTTTGGATTTTTCAGGCTGGGGATATAGCTCAGTTGGTAGAGTGCATGCCTCCCATGCACAAAGCCCTGAGTTCAATCCCCAGCACCACAAAAACAAAACAAACAACATTTTGGATTTTTCAGCATAGCAGTACTCAGCCTACTTTAACTTTTTGTTTCTTTATATTTATTTATTTATTGTGTATGTGTGCCAGGGATTGAACCTAGGGTGCTTAACCACTGAGCCACATCCCAATTTGTTTTTATATTTTGAGGTAGGGTCTTGCTAAGTTGCTTAGGGCCTCACTAAGTTGCTAAGGCTGGCTTTGAACTCGAGATCCTCCTGCCTCAGCCTCCAGAGCAGCTGGGATTACAGGCATGCACCACTACACCCAGCCTGTTTTAACTTTTGCTGTGCTCCCCACTTCAGAGGCAAGAAAGAAAGATCAGCGATGAGTAAGTCCATCTACTTCCAGTTATCTTGTGTAGAGTGCTGTCTGACTATTATGTCAATTTCCCAGGCAGGAACCTGACTGCGTGACCAATAGAGCCAGAAAGGCAGAGTTCTCCTTCAGTGTATGGAAGAAAACAACACTGTATTGTATTGGCAGCAGAGAACTATGTCCATTCTGTTTATGCTCCGCCCCTTTCTTTCTATTATGTTGGTTTTTTTTTTTTTTTTCCCCTTCATCAAAAAGCTGTAAATGCTGATCTGGGGTTGTAGCTCAGTTGGTAGAACATTTGCCTAGCAGTGTGAGGCATTGGGTTTGATCCTCAGCACCACATAAAAAATAAATAAATAAAATATAGTTATTGTGCCTGTCTACAACTAAAAAAAAAGACGTGAATGCTGAGATCATCCCAGAGAAAGCTTGAATAAATACCCTGAGAAAATGGTCCCTCTGGAAAGCATCACATTTTGCAAATGTGAAAAGCTCAGCAACTGGGCAGCTGGATGGTATAAATATAGCCCACAGCACTGACGCCCGCTGAATCCTACTTTCTTAGAAGCACACCGGGAACCCAGGGAAGTCAGGAACAAGCAGTAGAGCCCAGTCAGTCGGCCTTCTTCTTTCTCTGTCTCTCTCCCTCTCCGTCCTAGCTAGACCTTAGTGTGGGTGTGAAGTAGCTCTAAAGTGCACTTAATATAGCCCTTGGAACTGGATGTTGGCTAAGCTCAAAGACAGCAAAGATGCTTCCTATAAACCTGACCCCTTCTTGACCCTTAGACCTGGGGCTATTTTGACCATTCTGTGATCTCAGGAGCGTGCTCCTTCTCGGCTCAGCTGCTTGGGCACGAGCAGGTTTTCCAGTGTGAGCTCCAGGCACTGGCGCCTCTCTGCTGTCTCTGTACTCTGATATCTTGTTCTAACTGGACTCAGCTGTCTAGAGCCTGGGCATTAAAAATAGTTCTTGGTGCTAGCGGTGGGCCTGAGGGAGAGTACTCAGTGAACAGGGAGGTCGGCTTCCCTTAAGGCACCGGACTCTCATACCTGTGGGTTTTGTCAATCTAGAGTGTTTACTCTCTTGAGATTATTTTAGTTTTATGGTATGATGTGGACCATTCTTACAGCTACGCAAGAAAGAACAGTCAGACTTGTGGGTACTGATATTGTTAAGTGTCTGGATTTTGGCAGCAGAAAGCCATTATTTTACTTGGTGTTCTCAGAATAACTCATGTCTAGTTATCTTTCCATGCAGAAAGATACCTTTCAGTGGTATTTACTACTAGTGCATACACTTATTTGTTTATTCTTTCCCATTTAGTAGTAAATACTTCAAAGAAAACAAGCATGTCCTCTACTTCCATTGTAACTGCCCACAAAGCTTAATAAATCATCTTCTACGTCTTAATGTGTCTTGTGACTATTGAACTGACCATAACAACCTTTCTTTAATGTCCATGGCATTCCATTAGCAGATGGCATATATATACTATGTTATTCACCTAATTTTTCATTGCTTAAGGTCTGTGTCCAATAATAGTCTAAGACTATTCAGTGTGTGTATGTGTGGTTTTAATTGTTTCATTGGATATAAGCTGCATATGTGCATTTTTTAAAAATTTCTTAGAGTGCTAGCTTCAAATTGAACCTCAGAGTGCATTTGTAAAAAATAAAGCAGAAGTTGTTATTCAGTTAATTAGAATATATTTAAAATATTAAATATGAACTTGGATGCATCAAAGACTGTTTCTCTCAGTTCTCTGGTAGCCGGATTGCTCCAGCACAGTTCCTTCCTTACAGAGCATCCTGCCTCCAGTCCCTATCCCTGGAACGGGAGCACACTCAGAGAACAATACTAACTGTTTTGGCCTTCGTGATAAAGTACTGGGGAGGGACACTCTCCAAGGAAATCAGGCCAGTAGAGCCAAGCTGAACATCTAGGGCTACAGTCAAGAGCCATGCAGATCATGCAGAACTGTAGTGATTACTAAACCCAAACCACTTGCCTAGTCTTTGAGAGTCAGCCTCAGGTTTATCAGCCTCAGGTTTTAGGGGAATAGCATTTGGATTCTGGCTCTATCACTTTCCACTTCTGAGTAACTTGGAATGTCACTTAACCTCTCTAGAGGAACTATAGGATCCAGTTAATAATGCAGCCCACTTCATAGGGCTATTCGAAGAAAGCAATGTGAACATAGATGTAGAACTCAGTACAGCCTCTGACACATCGTAAAGGCTCAATAAGTGCTGGTCACAATGGAAAGGGCCTCCCACTTCTTGAGAGGCATTTAAATGTCATTTCTCCAATGAAGGATTCTTTTCCTTCTACCAAGAACCTAGAAATAATTTGTTAGTCTTTGCTATAATGCACCTAACTAAATGATGTCATATGTAAAGCTCAGTTTGGGGGAGGCCATTCATCCTTTCAGACACCATGATTTTTATTTGTAGGGTATTCCTAGCACTAGTCCAGGCACTGGGAATGCAATTCCCAAATCTCAGCTATGTTCACAGAGTCAGAGTCATTGGGGAAGTTGCGTATCAGCTAATGGGAGGAAGGTCAGGACTTCAATGTGATGAGTGTGGCAGTGTAATGAGGCAGCATGTGAGGGCTGTGTGCTGTGAGCCTCAGAAACAGGGGCTCCAGGAGCAGATAGCAGAAGTCCAGCCACAGAAATGGGGATTCAGGTATATGCTTTTGTTATTGAGAAGGACCAGGAGGCTCAGCTGGGTGGGGAACTTCAATAGGGACCCCTTCCAGCAAAGGCTTGTTTTCAGGTGGCAGGGTCAGACACAGTAAAGCCTGCTGTAGGAGTCCCTGATTCCCTGAACAACTGGCCCTCAGCTTCCTCTTGATAAAGCACAGGATTGGGCCCAGAATCTGGGTGGAGTTGAACTTGTAGGGGATGGGTGAGTCAATTAAGCCCTGTTGGAAAGGTAGGGTCATGGTAGCAGACAACCAAGCATCTCCCTACAGATAAAACCTAAGTAAAATAAATAAGACAAATGTACACAGATCTTTTACAGTGGACAAAATTAACATTCCAAGTCTGTGTGAGTTCAAGAAAGGATTTCAGTTCTTGTGTTATCAGTTTGTGGATGTGATGGTTGAAACAAAAGAGAATTCCCTTACTTTTTACCATACAAGGATAAGATTTCAAGGTTACCTTTCCAGCAAATACTTAATTAGCCATTATGCGTCAGGCACAGTGCTCTGTGCTGGTATTCCAAAGACAAATAAGGTCATTCTTGCCTTCATGGAACTTGTCATCCATTGGGAAATCCACAAATTAGAATGTAGGGTGATTGAGAGTGCATTTTATGGGTCACTGACCCACAGAAGTGATTGAGTTAGGAAAGGAGAAATGTTTAAGCTGGGTTCTTAAGGCAAATAAAAGGAAAGAAGGAGCTGTGGGGGGAAACAGAAATGAAGGTGTGTACTTTGTTCTAGAAACTTCAAGAAACCAGTGGCTGAAGTTAAGTGGGATAATGGAAAATAAAACTGGAAACACAGGCCTGAAAGCTCAATGTCCTAAGATGAAGAATAAATGTTACGCCAAATTAGAGGGGGTTTATGGAAGGATTTCAGGTAGGGAAGTGATGTGCTGAAGGATGGATTGTGAGACAGGAGCAGAAAGTACAGTTACGAGGGAAAATGATGAGGATCATGCCCTAGTACTTGCATTTTTCTGATACCTGACCTATAGGAGCTTCCAAAACTGTAGACTCACCTACAGAAAAGCAACATGAATGTGAAAGGCTGGCTTGTGAGCCATGTGTGCAGCTCTCACTATTCAGGAAAGAGTGTTCTGGTGCCTAGAAGTGGAAGAGATTGAAATAACTATAACGAGATAAGTTGTGTTAGGACACATTGTAAGGAAATTGCTTTAAAAAAAAAGTTTAAAATTTCAGTCACTGTGCAGCCATAATATTTTAAAAAACCAAAAAATGTTAAGAGTATCTCTAAATGCTTTGAAGTTGGCCCTGAGAAAGCCTGCACACCTTCATTTTGAGTTACAAATAAAATTCAAACGGTGCACAGCTGCGTGAATGGTATTTACATTCTCACACATTTTGGATCTCTAGAGTCCATTTTGCTAGTATTTGTTTTCCTTTGAGATAGGAGTTAATTCAGTCACACTTTCTTCCCCTGACAATAACTGCACTTTTTTCCCTGAGGTAGCTTTCCCCCCAACCGTTTCTTGTTGTTCTTACCCAAGACCCAGTATCTGCCAAAACAAATGTATGTGAGTGATAAATGCTGAGAGGAATGTCTGTTGGACCACAGGAAATTTCCTGTTCAGGAAGAGATCTTGGGAACTTCCTGTGGAGGAGTGCATTGTGGGACTTTTGGCCGTGGGCCCTTGACCACAGCTGCAATTAACTAAAGGCAGAGGGGGCGGGGAGAGGAAGAAGAGGAGACAGCTACCCACAGACGTTTGTTCCACGTAGCCTGAGGAGAGAAGGAGCCAACACCAGTTTAGAATTTTTCAAGTGAACAAACTGGCTCCTGAGTAACAAGGTCACTATGCCAGTCTCCTTTGTTGCCTCCCATCTTTGACAGTATCCCAAATGTTTTCTTAGGGTTCCCAAGAACAACTACTTTCATGTCATCCATGTCACATGAAGCATCCCCCTCCTCTTGAACCCTACCGACTTGGAATCCCTTACTTGGCATCTGAACCACTGGCTGTTGGTGTCCAGGTCTTGTATTTTAATGATCTTTTTCTGTTTTAATTATAAAAGAAGAGAACCCTTGATTCCAGAGCATACCCTCATTTGACTCTGAAAACATTAAAGAAATGTTACAGAATTATAATGAAAAACTAGATTAATACATTTGGTTTACGAAAGCACAATCAAAACCAGGAGGAGAACCATGCATTCTTGGTCTACCATCCTTCAATGGTACTGACTAATGCCTCACACCCTCCTCTGGATCCCCAAACTGGCCCCTTCTGCCCTGCATCAAGTGTCTTTTCGTTGCTGCCTTCCTCCCACCTTTAAAGAACAAGGCTTAGGTTTGAGTTGCAGAATCAAGAGTCTCAGCTTGGTGGAAAGTTAAGGTTACGTCCAATAATCTGTGTGAATTGGGGTCACACACGAGGAGAGAGGAGTGACCATGAAAGCACTGAACCATGTCCAAAGCCATTTTCTGGTCCATGTAGAAGTAGGTTGACATGCTTGCCCTGTCCTGCGGTGCATGGTCCATCCACCTCCCATCCTGTCCCTTCATCCTAACCTGCACATCCCCCGTTCATATCTGGGGCTGATCACTAATGTGAATTTATTACTGTGTTCCAGTAATGTATGTCTACATCACCTGCTAGCAGGGCTTCGGCTGCCACATGGTACATGTTTAATAAATGCTTATCAAATTAAATCAAATTGATTTTAGGGGAAAGAGTCTAGAGAAGCCTTTAACTTGGGACTTGAACAAAAGATGCCAGTGGAACTGTACAACACCAAACAACCAGGCTGAATGCCCTTTGTTGTTATTAAAAATACATGTCTGTGTGCTCTGCTGACTAAATACGTGTGTTCTCCTTCCTGTACTTGGCCGAAGCTCATTACTACATCTCTGAATTTTCATTTTCATGGCCCCAATGTCTTCAGAAATTGAGTTTTGTTTTTCTCCTCTTTTTCTAATTCTCCACTTTTCTGCTTTTGAAGCTTGAAACACGGGCCTGTTTTTGCAACAGGTCTATAAACAAAAGGTATTGTTCCTTGATATAGTGAAACCCCTCACCCCCATTATTGTGAGAGCTAGGATACAAATTTTTATTTATTTTAAATTTCAGTTAATTTTTAAATGGACAAATAAAAATTGTCAATATTTATATATTGTATGTACTTATGGCAGACTATATGATTTTTTTATACAGGTATGTATTGTGAATTGGCTGGATCAAGCTAATTAACATTAATGAACTCATCTCTCTTTTGAATGAGGGCTTTTTTATTTTTGTGGTGCTGGGGATTGAGTGATGAGGACATTTAGAAATCTTCTCTCAGAAGTAATTTTCAAGTATGCAGTACATTGTTGTGAACTACAGTCACCATGCTGTACAAGAGATTTCCTGAACTTCTCCTAGCTGAACTTTTGCACCTTGACTGATGTCTCCCTGGCCCCCTCTCTCTCCCCAGCCTATGGTTACCTCCATGCTACTCTCTACTTCTGTGAGTTCAACTGTTGTAGATACCACATACAAGTGAGATCACACAGCATTTGTCTTTCTGTGCTTGGCTTATTGCTTAGCATAATGTCCTCCAGGTTGATCCATCATGTTGTCATAAATGAGGCTTCAAACTTTAAAATATTCTTCAAGAATATGGGACCAGTTTTTCACTGGAAAGTATTTTGCAGAAAAGATTTTCTGAGCATTTTCTGGATACTGTTTGGTTCAGTCTACCCTCTGAAGTTATATATTACATCATGGTTTTAAATATTAAACCAAAAATATAGGCGAAACAAAAAGTGAGCTATTTTCGTTGAGGATTCGTCCTTACTCATTTCATGTGATTTTGCTTCACGTTATTCTGAGGAGGCTTCCAGCACCAGAATGTCAAATATGCAAACAAAGAAACATAAATTCACCAGAAGAGAACAAAATAGACCTCTCAGCCAGCCATTCTTTTTAACCCTGACCTTGGCTTGGGACGAAAAAGATAAAATTAAAAAAAATAAATAAAGTTATACGATTTAGGTAAAGAGGCAGTTCTCTAGCTATAGCTTAGATATATATTTCCTGCACTTTGAAAATACTTGCATTGGTTAGAAAAATTAAATCTTGGTTTGTTAGTTTGTTTTGAGACAGGGGCTTGCTCTGTTGCCCTGGCTGGCCTCGAATTCCTGGGCTCAGTGATGTTGCCGCCTCAGCCCCCTGAATAGCTGGCACTATAGGTGTACACCACCGTGCCTGGCTATTATCTTGTCTAATTAATCTTGATATAGCCAAAAAATTAAGTAATCAGAATTCTCCATCTCTAGAGCATTCTGGTGAGCCAAAGTGCAGCTTGTGCTCTGTTCAGTTTGGATTGTCTTGAAAAAGACTGAGAAGTAGATGGGGTCCTCCCAGGGTCATTGTGTAGATAACACACTATGGTGCAGGCACTTGCTGAAAACTGAAAATATTGTTATGGCTAAGCTAGTAATAGCTTATATTTATATGATGCCTTACCTTTTACTTGCATTAATACAAGGTAGCAATCTTTCTCATTTAATCATCAGAATGCCATTTGGTGTACAGAAGGGGAATCAGACTCAGGTTAAGGGTGAAGGACTAGCGAAACCTATACCTACGTTAGGTCTTCCCTTGCCAAGTTCAGTCTGGCCTGTGGGGACACTGGTGGCCAGGAGGTGAAAGCCCACATGTGCCCGCGAGTAAGCAGCTTTCGGATAAAGCCAAGGCCAAGGCAAGTAAAATAACTTCTTCCTCATGCCCCATTTCTTGCTGTGCGGTCCAGCCCTCAACCCCCTGCCCCCTCCATCTTTGTTCACACCCACCCCCTCCTGCCCACACTGCCTAGGCTCCGCAGCTTCTGTGGGGGGCTGAGGGCTCTTTGTTTGTGCAGTAAGGGCTTCCTAACAGGAAATTTCCTGTGATGGAAACTCTGGGGAAACTTCCTGTTGGTTAGGCCACTGCAGGGGGCTGATAACATGAGCCACTTAAAACCCCCAAGCCTCAGCTGCTGAAGAGGATGGGGTGGTCCTTCCCTGCTTTCTCATAGTCTGGGAGGGCAAGAAAGGGCAAGTGTGTGGAGGCCCCAGGAGTCTCACTCAGGTGGTATTTTCCAGAAGCTTAAAGCTACAGCTGTGATCAGCCAGTTCTTAAATCAGCCATTTAACCCATGGTTAAATGATCTGCTTGGATTCCTAATGAAAGTGCTATCTGCAGGGACATACTGTTTGCAGATGCCTTAATGGGGCTCTGGAAACCATCTCACGGTTCCAGGTCTGATTCTTTCTACATCATTTTAAAACATGTTCCTATTAGTCGTCAGTGTTATGGGTTTATGAGTACTAAAACATTTATTTTCAGCTGTCACTTATGAACTGGGAATTTTAATTAATCCTGTCACTGTCAGACATAGTTGGCTTCGTATGCAGTGTGGTTCAGGGAACACCAAGTGTGAGTTGTTTTCAGTATGTATCACAGGACAGCCAATCCTGAGCTGTAGCACAAAACTCTTAGAGTAGGCTTTACGATCATTTGACCTGGTTTGAACCTATAGTTGATTATTTTGTTGTTTGCCAGCACTCAGGTAAGATGACTATTCCTAAATCATCCCATAGGGTCAAGCTTTGTTTGAATATCTCCAGTGTTAGGAATTTTATAGTTTTCCTTAGCAGCTCTTAACAGTTCATCTCAGTTTAAAAGTGTGGTATCCTAATATGCCTGAATTTTTCCTTAGAACCTGTAAGCTTATTACTATTTGCCCCACCTTCATTGTATAATAAAAATAATGGACACCTTGTCATCTGTTTCCATATAGGTAGACAGTTACTCGAATGATGTCTTTTAATTGCTTCATTTGCCCCAAGTCTGTATCTCTACGAGTTTCTTAATAGGTGTTGTTTTTCTGGTTTAGGGGATAACAAAACCTTCCTTTCTAAAATGCACTGGATTTCCTGGAAGCTTCTACCAGACCCATCTCTCCAAACTTCTGCCACAGCTTGAGATTTTTTTCTTGTCTTTGGGAAATGATCATTTTAGCATTGGGATAAATCAATGAACTGGACATATATTTAGGTGGTAGTTTTGTGGTTGTATCCCTGGTCCACATTGCAAATTAGGGAAGCATGAGAGAAATTACAGTTAATCAGGAAGATCTTGGTTGGCCAATAAGAAGTCAGCCCCATAGACTTCAAGAAGACAGTGACTATTTTCATTTTTAACAGTCCACAATATTTTCTAATTTGGGGGCATGTAGTCTTGGTGCATATTTGTCAAATGAATGGATCCTAAAAGTCAAAAAGGAGCAGGTTATTGGACTCAGGTTGTCTCTAGAACATGTCACAGTTGTTCCTTTTTTCAGCTTATTTATAAGAACAAGTTAGCTTTCACCATGAATTGAGTATTGATCCTCAAAATGGTGACTTTTCAATGATGAGTGATGCTTCCTATAATATGCTCACAAAGCTTAGGAAAAAGATATTTGTAAAAATGCCTTGGGTTAAACTTTTTTTTTTTTTTTTTTGTGGTACCAGGGATTGAACTCAGAGGCACTCGACCACTGGGCCACATCCCCAGCCCTTTTTTGTATTTTATTTAGAGACAGGGTCTCACTGAGTTGCTAAGTGCCTCGCCATTGCTGAGGCTGGCTTTGAACTCGCGATCCTCCTGTCTCAGCCTCCCAAAGTGCTGGGATTACAGGCGTGTGCCACCGCGCCCGGCTTGGGTTAAACTTTTAATATGAAAATGCAAAACAATTATTTAATTCAGGGCAGTCAGAAGAAGAATAAGAATAGGGCCTATTTAAATGTTTTGCAGCATGACTACTTCTAGTTTTACATTTGATTTTATATTATAGAATGAGATTAACTGAAATATGTTATAAACAGAAGACTGTCATTATAAAGACTAATTAGCACCATTTGTCTACATAAGAATAATTGCCATTTTCAATGCATACTTGCTCTAAAATAAATCACAGTGATGTCATAATGTTTATAGGGTGAGCCAAGGTATCTTCATCATCATGATCATCATCATCTCACAGCCTCCATCAGGTTACCACCAAGTACTTTGGGACTCTCTGCTAGGTCCTGCCCTCTTCTTTGGAAGTCTGGTTAGTATAGAAGGACCAGGGGCTTTGGGCTCTCTGACCTGATTTTTAGTGCTATTTTTGCTATTCTATAAATTCTTTCACCAGATATTTGTTGAGTGACTGCCGTGTACTGTGAATTGCTAAGATATTTTTAGTGTCTAAAACCGATAAGGTCCCTGCTTTTGTGTTACTTATGGTGTAGTGGGGCAGAGAGATGCTCACCAAGGAATTAATGCCAGAGTCCACTTCCCACACAGCAACCAGGGGAATCCATTGTGAAATATAAATCAGATTGTTTATTTCCCTGCTCCAAAACCTCTACTGGCTCCTGCTGCGAATTCCCAGAATGAACCACCAGTCCCTACGTGACCTGGACCTGTAAACACTATAAACCTCTCACTTCATTCTCTATCGTCTTTCTTTTCACTCATTCCTCTCAGTCATTCTAGTCTTCTTTCTTTTTCTGTGGGGGGAGGTACCAGGGATTGAACTCAGGGGCACTCAACCACTTAGCCACATCCCCAGCCCTATTTTGTATTTTATTTAGAAACAGGGTCTCACTGAGTTACTTAGCACCTTGCTTTTGCTGAGGCTGGCTTTGAACTCATGATCCTCCTGCCTCAGCCTCCCGAGCCACTAGGATTACAGGTATGCACCACTGTTCATGGCAACGAATGGTCTTCTTACTGCTCCTGGAACACGCCCAACTATGCCCTTGCCTCAGGACCTTTGCACTCACTGCCAAGCTGCTCCCTCCGATGTTCACATGCCACAGGCTCTGCTTAAATATCACCTCTTTAGAGAAGCTTCCCTGACAGCTCTTTCCAAAATGGCACCTTCCTTTATTCTCCATCCCCTCTACTCTGCACTATTTTCCTTCTTGCCAATTTTCAACCCTTGATGTATAATTCTTTTTAATTGGATGGTAAGCCTTAGTGTCTATTGTCAGTGTTGGTTCTGCCTTCACAGGTGGGGCTTCATACCTGGTAGATCCAACTGATGGATTATTGCATGGGGGCCTGGCAAACTCATGGGGGGACTCCAGAAGTCAGATGAGTTTGAAATGAAAATTCTGTGCTCTTCTGCTTGGAAGGAACAATATGGGAAGGGCTCAGGCTTTTATCATTCATCTTGTACATTTCCGTGGACGTTCCCTATATTCCAGGACTCCTTGCCTGTGCTCTCTCCTGGGCCCAGTGCTTTCTGACTCAGCCTGATTCCAGTGAGTCAGTATCCTACCATCTGCTAGGAGGAGCAGTTGCTGGGCTGGGGAGGATGGAATACAGATCCTCTTGTTGGTGGCCGCCCCTGCTTCCCTCTTGCCTACAGAGGTACTTGGGACCTGCAGTTTCTGAGGTTTTTCTGAGTTTCTCTCAGGAAACCCAGCTTGTTTCTTGGCGTCTCCCCCTGCAGGCAGGCTGGTTCAGCTTTTCCACTCTGCTAAGTCAGACACCATTTGCTCACCTGCTTTCCAGTCTCCAAACTGTTGCGTACCTCACTCGACTGCCATAATTTTCTCCCCCATTCTACGTACTTGTGGTTTTGTACATTTGTTATTTCTCTACTGTGCTCTAGTGTGACCTTGGGCAAGAGCAGGAATAGACACATGCATGTCTCATTTGCTTAGTTACGGTGGGATCAGCGCATTGATGCAGGAGTAGCAAATGCTTTGAAAGCACAAAGTGCAGGAGCCTGGTCTAGTCTATAGCATACATTTTAAAGGGGGCTTAAAACCTTAGTTAATTAGATAAAGGAGACCTAGGATTACTTCTGAGAAGTGGAATAGGGTGTGTAAAGACCCCAAGTCTAGATTTGTCCTGTAAGGAATGGGAAGGTCAGCCCAACCAGCATGTGGTGAATTTTGCATCTTAGATTTGTAGGAGGTGAAGACAGTGAGGAGGGGTAGGATGGTTACATTAAGGATTTTAGTCTTTATCATAAAAGCACAAGCAACCAGGACTATGTCACTTGTGTGACCCTGGATCTCATAAACCATGCCCAATAATTTCTACCTCCCAGAGTTGTGGGCACTAAACAACATCATGATTATACTTAATTGACTTAAAACTATCATGTTTCTTTGCTGAATTTACTCTTTTTGAACAATGACAAGTCACTCTAGCCCTTTTGGAGAAGAGTGTAATCAAGATGTCAAAGTAAAGAATAATCTTTGTGATCACCTGAGTGAAAGGTATAAAGTCAGAAATAATTGAGAAGCATTGTTCTGGGATCCAAAAGTCTAGGTATAGGGAAGTTCCAGTTGTCTACACCCCGGAATAAGCTAGATTTGGAAGACAGCGTAAGGCTTCGAAGGACAAGAATTGGATAGAATTCTACCTGTCCTGTAGGTTGAATGCTACATGAAGGTTGATCAAGGAGCTCATCAATTCTTTGCTGAGAACAGGCAGCAAGGAAAGATGAGCAGCTCTGTATGCCTTTGTCTCAGGCAATTTAAGCTGATAATAAAGCCATCACTTTAGATTTTCATGTAAAAAAGAAAAAAAGGTTTCCAAGGGGGCTGGGGATGTACCTCAGTGGTATAGTGTATATTTAACATGCATGAGGCCCTGGGTTCACTCCCCAGTACCAACAGGAAAATAAAAGTTTTCCCAGTGATGCGCCTAGCTAACAATGTGCTATAGATTATCTACAGTGAGATATTAAAGAGGTAGCTCTTGTCCTCAAAGAACTTTCGAACATTGGTGCATTTTTTTTTTTTTTTTTTTTGGTGGTACCGGGGATTGAACTCAGGGGCACTCGACCACTGGGCCACATCCCCACCTTTTTTTGTATTTTATTTGGAGACAGGGTCTCACTGAGTTGCTAAGTGCCTCGCCATTGCTGAGGCTGGCTTTGAACTCACAATCCTCCTGCCTCAGCCTCCCAAAGTGCTGAGATTACAGGCGTGCGCCACTGCGCCCGGCCATTGGTGCATTTTTATTTGAATTGTAATGTATTTATTACTTTAAAGAATTGGCCAGAGGGCTACAGCTTTGGTGTAGGGATAAATTGGCAAGTCTCTGGCCTCTGAACTTACTGGCACACGGACATGGTGCTAACCCTGCTGTTGCCAATCAACATCATAGAAGCTATTGACCCCAACCCTGTGCCTGTACCCTTTGAACCTGGGAATCAGCCTTACTGTGTGACCTCACAATTCTGAACATGCTGAACATTTCCTCAAAGAAAGCAGTGACTTTTAACTGGTTGCACCCATGATATTCCCCCAATCAAGTCCATCAAGCAAAATTGTCACGTTGGATAATTGTGTGGGGCTTTTAGAATTTATTCTGGGTAAAGGTGCAGGCAGATTCTGAGGCCCACACATTTCCAGTTGCCAGGTGTGTTTAGGCTGTAAAGTTATCCACAAAAAAGCAGTGTGGTTCACATGAGATTGATGTGATTGGATGTAATTGTATTGCTTTTTACGGCTCAGTAGAAACTTGCAATTGTAAATTGTAGCAGAAGCAGGCATCTACCTAATTTTGATCTTAAAGAACTTCAAAGAAAATAAATTCACACTATAGAGTAGGTGGATTTTGATAGCCTGTTTCAACATCACTTTTTATTTAACATATTGCAGATGTGTTTAGTAGTAGAGAAAATTGGTCGAGCAAATGAAAGCATAGACAGAGACACGTCAGCTTTAAATGAAGACATGCATGGTCAGGCTTCCAGTTGGGAAGCAGTGACTCTGCGCAGGGATCTTTAAGTTTTCAGGGCTCATTAGGCAGCAAGCAGGTGAAGCCCACGGCAGTGAGGTTGACAACTGTTCCATGAAGATTCAAAAATGAAAAAAAAATTTTTTTTTTCCTTTCTGAACCTGTTAGTATATGAGAAGGAAAAGGGCAGTCTCATAATAAAATCATATGTAAAGACTAACCAAATAACCCACTTTAGATTTTACTCCCTGGCAGGCAGCAATATACCATATTTAAAGTGGGGAGGCTTTGCCTAAATGGTCCTATGTAAACTGACTACCTTGTCAGTGAAGCAGGATGCACCTGTCCATAGGAGTCTTTGTTACTAGAGCAATGGATGTTTGATTAGACTGAGAAATTTTATTTCCTTTTTTTTTTTTTTTTTTTTCTGGGGTAGGGAGTTGTAGGTGGTATCAAATCACCTTTTCTCTTGCCTCAAGTTTTGCAAAATAGGAATTAATTCTTGAAATCAAGAAACCAGTTATTTGACCTACAGTTTTTATGTCTCAGCACATTATTCTAAAATAATAGAAGTGTATGTTTTTCTTCTTCATAGCCTATAGCCAATTCTGCAATGATCATCAGCAATATACTCACCCATAAATCAATAATGAGAAAGAAACATAAAATTCACCTGAACAAGAATACTTACAAGGTATCTAGAGTTTTCAATATAATTTTTTTTGACAACATGGGTAATTGTTCTCAAATATTTGATAATAAGAGTTGCAGGCAGAGTTCATTTCAAAATCTCAAGTGCGTGACAGGTGCAAGAGGTATGAAATTGGGCCCCATGAACCATCATTGTCTTATGAGTGACTCCAGTTTTAATGTGAATTCCATACTTTTCTCCCTAATTTTAGCCATCATCACCTCCACCCTATCTACTACCTATTTTCTCCACATACAATAAGAAAAATGGAAAGCAAAGTATAATGGAAAAGTAAAATGAAGTATAGTGGAAAGCAAAGTAAAGTTACATTAAAGAAGATGGTAGCATAGCTGGGGCTGTGATTCAGTGGCAGAGAACTTGCCTAGCATGTGTGAGGCACTGGGTTCGATCCTCAGCACCACATACAAATAAATAAGTAAAATAAAGGTATTGTGTCCATCTACAATTAAATAACATGGTAGCATGCAGTAAGATACTGAAAGAAATGATAGAGTAAGGGACCTGTGAAGATTAAGCAGTGCATGGAAGAGAAGGGAACTGTGAGATCCAGGGATTCACTGGTAGGGGGACTGCACCCTTGATCATGGTTGCAAGTGGGTGAAAGAGGCTACAGGTGAGGGAGTAATGGAAAGTGACCTGAGGAAGGAAAGCTCATAAGGAGCAGGGGGAAACACAGTAAGAGGAAAAGGAAAGAAAGAAATGTGAAGGAAAAAGGAGAAAAGTTTGTAAGCAGGAGGAATGAAAATCAACAAGTAAAATAGAAATCAAGTTTCATATCTATTCAACCATGGCCACAGAAGCACATCACTGTTTTCTGTTGTAATGAAGGAGAATGATAGGGCTAATCCAAATGGTGATATTTCCAAAAGTGTTGAAACATTTTGACCTAAGGTACATTTTAATAATTACCTTGAATATATATTTGTCTTTTTTCCTGTTCGGCTTTTTTTTTTTTTTTTTTTTTTTTTTTTTAATTTTCTTTAGTTGTACACAATGCGTTTTATTCAATGCATTTTATTTGTACGTGGTGCTGAGGATCGAACCCGGGTCGCCCACGTGCTAGGTGAGCGCTCTACCGCTGAGCCACAATCCCAGCCCATCCTGTTCGGTTTTAAATGTTTTTTAATAAAGCAGAGAGGCCATGAGGTGTATGCATGATACATGTATAATCAGCTCTTTAGTCTAGCTCCCCCTGCATCCTCCTGTGGCCTGGGAGGGATCCGTATCTGCAGATGTTCTTTCATCAGTCCTTAAGCCATATGCCTGGACCCTCCCAGTCTCCCTACCCACCCTAAAGCCTACTTTCAGCCATTGCCTAGAAAGACTGTCATGAGCTGGTTCTGAAAAATAATGGAACTCGAACACTTTCTTTTTTCCTGATTCCTTCTAAGCTATGGTATTCTAGAGTAAAGTTAAAGGTAACACAGTCACACCTTAGGTTTATGTTCATTGTAAACCTATGAAGAAAAGAAAGCACTTCTTTATTTCAGAAAGAGCACAGAAGGCCAGTCATTCAGGTGCATTTCCAGAGACCTTGAAAGGGGGTGGGGGGAGGCGCCCATATGAGTCCTGGTGAACACCAGTGGCTCTGCAGCTCAGAACCTGCATCTGCGTGTCACCACCCATGGCTTCTAAATGTCACCAGGAGAGAAAGTGCAAGTGTAGATGAGTGTAAGAGAAACCACACTAAAACAAAAATACCTCTGATGTCTTGAGATTCTGGCTTGTAAGGTCCAATCTAAAATAAGTGTGACTATCACAGTGAGATCCATGTGTCAGATTTTCCCTGTTCCTCTCTTCCCCATTTGGGTGAACTGGGGAACATTTGTAGTATTATTTTGTCTTTGCTTGTGCTTTCATACATTCATAGTAGGACTCCAGGTCATCCAGTTCTGCCCTGCCCAGTGCCAGCTTTCCTTACGCAGCATTGATGACTACGACTGCTCAGACTCTGCTGAGGATGGGGATCTCACTATCTCACAGGCAGCCCTTGCTGTTTCTTTTTTTTTTTTTTTTTTTTTTTTTTTTTTTTTTTGTGGTACTGGGGATTGAACTCAGGGGCACTCGACCACTGGGTCACATCCCCAGCCCTTTTTTGTATTTTATTTAGAGACAGGGTCTCACTGAGTTGCTAAGTGCCTCACCATTGCTGAGGCTGGCTTTGAACTCGCGATCCTCCTGCCTCAGCCTCCCAAAGTGCTGGGATTACAGGCGTGCGCCACCGCGCCCGGCTCCTTGCTGTTTCTTTAGCACCAATTTCCAGAAAGTTCTTTCAACTCTTATATACATGACATTAATTAAAACAAAGCCTCACACTATTTCCATAACAGTGATGCAGCAAATTATCGATTCTTTTCATGTTGTTTCCCCACCCTGGTTTTTTTTCCCCCAACTCTGATCATCATCCAATACTTGGATGCAGATGTTATGACAGGAGCTCAGCCTCAACTAGTCTTTCTGCTTTGCTTCATGTTCTGATGGTATCTAGTTACCAGACTCGTTTAGAATCTACTAAAAATGACAAGTGCTCTGTTTAAATATAAAGCTTAGCAATCAATAGGAAAAGGAAAGGTGGTTTAGCAAAGGCCAGTGATAATTCCAAGAAGCAGTGTCTTTTGGAACATTCTATGATGACCCTGACATTTGAGTTATCTGCTTATCTGTGTTCAGAGTTTCCAGAAAAGATTTGCTGCCTTCAAAATACTTCCCGAACCTTTCTTTTGGTGCCTGGATTTTTCTACCATTAGCAGTTTACTCCTTGAGCATGAATTTAAAAAAAAAAAAGACATACAGGTCAGGGAGATGGTTCATTAAACTCTTGGTGGTCATTTTACTACAACATAAATCATTTTTAGATCCTTTCCTGGAAGCTTGTTTTAATGGGTGGCGGTGGTGAGAGGAAACGGGGATGTGCGGATTGCTAAGACCCAGGCTCTGGGGGCGACACAGGGGAGTGTTAGGAAGGAAAGAAGAAAAGAAAGGCAGCATTTCTGAGTGCCTGCAGAGGACCAGCACTTCACACACATAATTCTCACAACAGTGTCTATGATTCGGGTGCACTTTTAAAGATGAGAAGATGAAGACATGAGACTAAGTGACCTGCCCTGGGCATGGGCTAGGAAGGGACAGGCTGGGGCTCAAACCGGAGTTGCCTGATTCAAAGCCTGGGCTCCCTCTGTTATTCAAGGACATCTCATACCATCCTCAGGGCAAAGGGCAGAGAACCGGAACCTGAGATGGAATTGCTTACTTCAGAGTTTTGCATAAGGCTAACCCCTGTCTAAAAGTATCACTTCAAAATCATCCACATGGGGCAAGAAAAATCTCCTAGTGCTAATTCATTTTAAGCCTAAATTTATACAACACCAAAAAATACATGTAATAAGGTATTTGTTTATAAGGAGGCTTCCTCCAGTTGTTCAGAGTTTTTAAAATTATTTTCTTGCGCGTTATTGTAGACAGTCCCCCATTTTGGAGGAAGTGAACTATATCCATACTCTTTGCAGAGTCTTGCACAAATCTCATTGCCACCCGAAGGCTGATGAGGGTCAGTGAGGGTCCCTTCCTCTTCTGACTGTGCACTGTTGCGCTAGATCACAGCAAGCCCAGGTCCCCTTAGGGGTGATATGGGGATAATTCTTAGATATTTCCCTAAAATTAGTTGTAGCAACCAAGGCAGCAAAGCCCCTTCAACTCCAGCCTCCCCCACATTCACGCACAGGGGTAACCCTCCAGAGAGAGGCATACCTTGTTTGGGGGTAGATTTCCCTGTTTTCCTGAAACAAGCTGCCATCAGACTTCGGAAGAGGCTCTTCCAGCAGGCGGGTCCCTTCTCCCCAGCACCCCCTTGGTATTCTTTGACAGCAACCACAAAACCTTGCTTTCTCTATTAAGTACACATTCCTAGGACTATCATAACAGAAGGCTTCTGTGAATTGGGAGCAGCAGGGAGGGTACAGTGTGAAAGCCCGAAGATTTAAAGGGTTTCATTTCTTCCATGTTGGGCACCTTATTGTGTTTGAATGCAGTTTGGAATCTGCTTCTCCACCACAGAGAGAAGTAGAAATCTGCCCTAAAGCTGCACAGGGACCCCAGCTGGTCTTTATCCTCATAGCTTAGTGATTTCCTGCCACCCGAGTGTCAGTGAGGAGGCTCCCTGACAATCAGGAGGCCCTAGGAAACTGGGCTGTGGCTGCCTCTGACCAGGGGAGGAAACCCCTATGGGCGCTGAACCTCAGTTCACCCAGAACAGCTTTGTTTCACTGAGTGACTGCTTGGTCAGGCCTGTTGTTTCCAGTCAGAGCCCACAATCAGGGCAAACCTGCCCTCCAGGAAATCAGAATTTTCCATCCTTCCTGTTGGGGAGAATTGGATTCTAGAGAATATAATGCACTTAAAGACTTAAAGATTAAAAACAAACAAACCCCTCTGCATGCCCACCTCCCTCTGCCCTGCATTGGCGGGAGCCTGCTTCCCTGCCTGGTAGCTCCAGGCACTGTGAGCCATGAGGTTGGCTGCACTGCCAAGCTCTAGCCTTTCAGTAGCACAGTTAATGTGGCCATGACTCAGAATTATGGGACCCTAGATGCTAAGGAAGTGAACTAACTTCTTTTCAGCTCACAGCGGACTCATAGTCAACAGAATAGGTTTCATGTTCTAATGAAACAGCGTGGAAACTCTGTCCTTGGTGGCCCTGTGGTGTGTCTTCCCCCACCCACCTCACTGCTTGCTGGCTCTTTCTTCATCAGAGCTGAGAAGTCCAGATCCAGCCCATTTGCTTTAAGGAACCCCCCCACACCCCCATGCTTCCCCGAATAGGACCCTGAAAGACTTGTCAGAGGCCCATCCAGAGGTACGTGTTGATTATTGGATTCAGGAAAAGCTGGAAAAAATTTTCATTACATTTAGAGGATGGGACCTTGGCTACAGGATTAACAACCACAGCAATAATACAGAGAAATACTCATGCAGAGTGAAAACTTACTAATGAAGAACAGTTCACAATTATATAGCATCTTTCTTCCAAGGAGCACCAAGAACTTCCTTGTAAATTCTGCCCTATTCTCACAGAGCATGAATTATTTCCTAGAAATGATTTAGGCTCTTTTGGAAAATGCATTGATTCTTTTAACCGTCATGATCCCACTTACAGTAAAACCTCTATTATCTGATTTTCTGTGAATTGTAAGGCTATTATTAATGGGCACATCACATTTTTTACCAGTACAATGACAGCTGATGTTTATAATGGTGACCCCAAAGTTCTGTAAGATCCTAAATTACCTATTCAGGAATCAAAATTTAAATTGTATTCAATAGAGTTTTTCATGTTAAGTGTCTGTTTTATTGTATTCAGATCTTTTTTGGAGGAATCCAAGTGTATGTCCACCATGATTTTCCAGGGCAGTACCAATTTAAAATATTTTATCCTTGTAAATGAAATTTTATTTTTTTAAAAAATACTTTGGGTCCAAACTACAAATGATTAGATTTCAAACTTAAAGTGGAAACAAAATTTAGTTTTTAGAGTAGTTGTGCAGACAGGAAATATCATAAACATAATCACCAAACTGTGGGGCAAATCACCCCAAATACTCAGCACTATTACTCTTGGAAATCTTGCCCAGCAGCACATGTTCTGAGTTTACTGGGCTTAATGCTGTCAATCAGGCTGGCTGTAGGTTAGCATCCACATCATGAATGGTTCAAATCGATGGTCTCTTATTGAGCACTTGCTCTCATCTGTCTCTCTTTCTCAGGCTTATTGAGATGTCTGCATCATTTTTCTTTTCTTTTCTTTTTTTCCCTTTTTCTTTTCAGTACTTGGGATTAAACTCAGGGGCACTCAGCTGCTGAGCCACATCCCCAGCCCTTTTTATATTTTATTTTGAGACAGGGTCTTGCTGAGTTGCTCAGGGCCTCATTAAATTGCTGAAGCTGGCTTTGAACTTGCAATTCTCCTGTCTCAGCCTACTAAGCCACTGGGATTACAGTACCACTGCACCTAGCTACCTCATTTTCTTGAAGGAAACATTATATAGAAAAAATAAATTCAGTATACAGTGAAGAGGCTTTAGCCAAGAAATTAGAATTCTTACAAGTGCTTGGGAAAGAGGTTAAGACAAAAACAGACCACAGGGAAAGAAATGTGACCCGAGTACCCATGTCTCCCACTGGCCCTGCTTTGCACCAAATCCATCTAGGAAGCATGGTACATGCTGCCACCCAAGGTGGCTGTAGTACAGGAGCAGGAACCTAGAGGTTGCATCTGCAGGTTAAGCTTAGAAAAATGAAAGCCTGAGCCACCAAGGGCTTAAAGGAGAAGGAGGCGGAGGACCTAAAACGACAGAGAAGTGTGTACCCTGCTCTCCTGTGATGCACCAGTTCACACACCTAGCTGCAGAAGTCACACCATGCTGCAGAATTCAATAGCTCCTTATCATTTAATAGTGTTTAATAATGTCAGAGACCCTTCATGTCCAGTCCCTCATTTAACAGAGAACTAGGCTTCTAATTCCTCTTTGTGATTCTCTGAT
This sequence comes from Tamias sibiricus, assembly GCA_025594165.1. Classification (NCBI taxonomy): domain Eukaryota; kingdom Metazoa; phylum Chordata; class Mammalia; order Rodentia; family Sciuridae; genus Tamias; species Tamias sibiricus. The sequence goes on from CM046661.1 coordinate 76,487,069, forward strand.
ACCCACACTACTCGGATATATAGTAAGGTATAGGATCACCTTTAAGGTAACTAGTCCCCAGGGCCTGGTTGTAAGCAGTTGGATGCATATGAACAGTCCTCTTAAAGGACACTAACCAACAGTGCCACCTTTGCTTTGGGAATGCAGTGTATTCAATGAGCCCCAAACTGAGAGCTAGAAAACTTCTCAGTTCTAATCTTGACCCTGTCTCTAACTAGTTGGGCAACTTCCATCCAGCCCCTGAGCCTCCTTCTCTTTAGGTTGCTCAGCTGGAAATAAGAACATTCCTGTCCACACCGTGGCCGCACCTGGCTGTTGGGAAGACTGAATGAGATAATGTGGATGGAAGCACTTTGTAAACCGTGAAGTGTCACCAGCCATTTCTCATGATTTGCTCCGAGAAGGACATCTAGGAGAAGAGCTCTGTGTGGCTTTATCACCCAACTTAAGCTGGGGGATATTTGGCAACCGACACAACAAATAAATTCATTTGATAGGGCAGAGGACAGGATGCTGCAGTTGTTGAAGGGTCAGAAACTCAAAAATGATGCAAAAGGCAGTTCCATTATAGTTTTTTACTTTTAAAAATTCTTTTCTCTGCTTTTCAACATCTCGTGAGGATGGTGGGTCTAACCTTTCCTGGGTGTAGGTTAGAAAAGACTTCACAAAGAAGGTGACTTTTAAGTAATAGTCACGTTTTGAAGTATGCATGGTTCATCTGATAGAAAATAGAAGCCTCCCATCCCAGGCAGAGGTTGTGGCACGAGCAGAGGCCAGAGAACACGGTGCCTCTAGGAACTGTGAGCCAGTCGAGGTAAGCATGCCTACCAGAAGGCAGGTGTGGGAATTTAGGCAGGAGCTTAAGAGGCCCTGGGGAGCTTCTGAAAGAAAGCAACACGATCAACCTTACGTTTTTAAAAGGTTGCTGTTTCCTGCTCGGTTCCCAGCTACCTGACCCTCTCAGTTTTTACTGCATAGAAGAGAGATCTCAAGACATGCAGAGATTACTGAGCAGGGACTCAGAAGTCCTCCTAGCTCCTCCCTCTGCGCACCTGCAGTCAGCCATGTCTCCGTCTGTGCTAAAGTGTAGTATGTGCCACATGGCAGAGAGCTGAGTTAGAAGGGGTGGGAGCTGGTGAAGGGCCCACGCTGCAGCTGACAATTTTATAGAATTAAAGTCACTCAAATTAAATGGTTTCCTGCTTTTCCTTTGATACTTCCCTATAGCAAATGGAAACTAACCAGGCACCAGCTTCTTTCCATCCTTCCAGAGGATGGACATCCTACTTAGAATTTGGACGTCCAAAGTCCCCAGCCAGGGATAACATGCCATTATCATCCTCAGGGTGGCAGAGGGGATGTTGCTCTCCATCCTTGAGGAGCATCTGTCAGGTGCTGTGATGTGGTGGTGGGGAACCTGAACTTTGGAGTCAGACAGGCTGGGCAGCAAGTCCTGGTTCCGCCATTTCCTGGACTCAGGACCTTCACGAGTTTGACTGTGTCTGCATTTTCTCATCTGGAAAAGGGGGACAGTGGTATCTGTCTTTCTGTTATGAAGATGAAATAGCATCTCCAAAGCACTGAGTATATGATAGAATCTCAATTTATGATCTTGCCAGAAGTTAATATTCTTTCAGTTCTTACTCTCTAGAGGCGTTAGAGATCCTGTTTGCTTGATGCCCCTACAACATCTGCTGTATTGTAATATGGAAGCTCAAGAAATCAGAGTTAGTGATAAAGCATATCAGAAAGGAAAATGTCTCTCTGATGCCAAACAAGGAAAATGTAGGAGGAAGAAGAGCCAATAAATAAATCAATTAACTGGGAGGGGTAAAAAACTGTTCTCCCACACTGGCCTTGTATTACAAATCTAAGGACTGATTTCCACTGATGATCTCAAATGTCTACCCAACTAATAATGTAGTTTTCTAGTCAGAATCATGACCCTGTAGGGTGCCTTTAGTTTTAATGCACAAATCATTATCACCTGTCAAAGTCTTTTTGCTGTGGCCACCAACAGAACACTTAGGCCTGGACAGCTCCTGTGCCAACTCAAGTGCATGAACCCTTACCAGTCTGGGTTCCCTGGGGACACAAATAGGCTTGCATTTAGAGCTTATTGCCTACTAGGGAAAAGTAGGTATGCACTTATAACTTCCAGAAATTCTGTACACATGTTCAAGTACTCCAGAAGCAAAAAGACAAGAAGACTTTTTTAGGTTTCCTGGAAGGAGTGACTTCAGGAAGGTCTTAAGGAAGAGGCAAGTGCACGCTGAGGAATGCTGATCAGAACAGCTATGGGGAAGAGTTGGGTGGAAGTTCTGGAAGAGTGTCTCGATGGGCCTGAATGTTTCTTTGGTGGGGAGCCATAATGTACTTAATCAAAGGAGTAATGGGAATAGTTCTTAAGGAAGATTTCTCAAGGAATATTGTGTATTCTCACCGAATATTTGCTGTTTTGGTTTCATACCAATTTAAATATGGAGCTTGGTATCTCTGAACCTAAAATCTGTGCTTCCACAGAAGAGTAGAAATGGGCCCTCTACACTGTTTATCATGGTTTGGATCTTAAATATCCCCAAAGGTCCATGTGTCGAAGGCTTGGTCCCCATTCTGTGGTACTGTTAGGAAGTTGTGGGACCTATAGGAGGTGGGGCCTAGTGAGAGGGAGTTAAGTTATTGGGGTGTGCCCTTGAAGGGGATATTGAGACCCTGGCCCCTTCCTCTCTCTCCCTTTGCTTCCTCCTGCCATGAGGTGAGCCGTTTTGCTTCACCATGTCCTCATCACCATGTTGTTCTGCCTCACCACAGGTCCCAACAATGGGGCCAAGTGACAGTGGACAGAAACCTTTGAAACCATGAACCAGAATAAACCTTTCCTCCTTTAAGTTATTTTTTCTCAAGTATTTTGTCACAGTGGCAAAAAGCTAACTGATACACTGTTTATCTAGCCTTAAGGTGCCTCTAGTCAGCCCACTCCCTGCAATTATTACAGATGGGCACCATGTTGTCTGACCTACAGTCCTACCCGTTCTTCTACATGTCCTAGCCACCTCACCTCCTTTCACAGGGATCAGCCTGCACTCTTCATGCTTCTTACCTCCTGCTTATCTGCATTGATTCCCTACCTTATCACTCCCTCCTATCATAGTGAAAGAGGGCTTCCCAACCCAGCATACAGGGATTCTTTCCCAAGCTCTGTCTGCTCCATATCCAGCCTTCTTACCATTTGCATGTAGTTCCTCTTCATCTTAAAAGAAACCTGCCTGGATTTTACATCAGTCTTCCCTGCCATACCAGCTGTTCTTCATAGCCAAGTTTTGGAAAGAATTATCCACACATAATCCTCATTTGCTCACCTCCCACTAATTCCTCAACCCCTGCTGCTCCTCTGCTGTGGCTGCAGTCACTGGATGCTACATTTGTGGGACATGCCTTGACTCTCTGTCTGACCACTGCCTGTAGATCACTCTGTCTTGGCTCACAAGATGTCACTCCCCCCACTCTCTTATCTCCTGCTGTCCTACCCTTCAAGAGCACACCTTTTAAAAATTGCTTGCTTCTTAAATGTTTTCCTGCTGAAGCCTGTATATATCGCTTGTTGCTTCAGCAACCATCAGTATCATGGCAATGAGCAAATTATTTTTATAAATCTATATCCCTAGGTCTTTCTCTTAACTACCAGATGCATCTATTCAACTGCCTGCTGGGCTCTCTTTACCTGGATATCCCACAGTCACCTCATATTCAACAAAACGTACGATATCTTAGCCTGTCTGGCCCCTGTGGATCAGGGTGGATAGGCACCACTATCCATCTAGTTGCAGGAATCAGAAGCCTGGATTTTGTCATTGCTTCCTCCACATTGAATTAATCTCCAGGTTCCATCAATTCTACCCCCATAATATCATGAACCCATCCTTTCTCCATTCCTTCTGCTTTTGTTCAAGTTAACAATATATGTCATTTCCATTTCTGCAACAGCCTCTGACCAGTCTTCTCGTACCAGTCTTACCCTGATCTGATTCATTCTCCATTCTGCAGCTGGAATGATCCCTGGAAACAATATCTGATTATGTTACTCCCTTGTTTAAAATCCTTCAATGACTCCATGTAGCCTTAGGATACAGTCTAAGCTCAGTACCGCAGACAGACCCTTCTTAATAACAGCCAGCATTCATCAAGGGCTCAATCTATACCAGGTACTATTCTGAGGGCTAACCAAACATATTTAATGCTCTCAGTTTCCTGATGAAGGTTTTGTTACTATCTCAAGTTTTACAGTTGGAAACTGAGGCACAGAAAGCTAGTAAGTGAGGGAGCCTAGATGCAAACCCCAGTCACCTGACTCCAGGGCCAACCTCCTAATCACTATACTACACTGTCTCCTCTGCATGGCATAGCTTCTTATTCATTCAGAAATACTCATTGAGGATCTAGAATGTGCCAGAAACTGCTTGAGGCATTTGGAGCTATAGCAGAAATCAAAACAAAGATCACATTCTAATGAATAAAATGAGTAAGAAACAAGGTATGTAATAAAACAGATAGATTAGGGATAAATACCAAGGAAAAAATGTAACATAAGAAAATAAGGAGGAGTCAGAGAACAGAGATTTGTGATGCTGAATAGAATATCCAGGGAAGACTTAAAAGAAGGAAGGCTGTCTAGGAAGGGAATGCTCTAGCTGAAGGAACAAAGGCCCTGGGGTAGGAATGTGCCTGGCATGCTTGAGGAACAGCACAGAGGTCAGTGTGGCTGTACCAGGATGGGGGAGGTAGTTCAGACAGGGGTCAGATCATCTTAAGCTCAAAAGCTCACCTTAAGGACTTTGGTATGGACTCTGAATGAGATGAGAAGCCACTGGGGGATTTTGAGCAGAAGAGGGACATGTTTTAAGTGGATCACTCTGGCAGGTGTGTTGATAATAGACAGTCGGGAAGCAGTGGTGGAGGCTGGAGAACCAGTTAGGGACTGGGAGAGAGTGGATAGCGTCTGGGACTCATTGTGGCAGCTGCAGATGTGAAGAAAGCATTCAGATCTGGATATATTTGAAAGGGAACGTCCACAGCATTTGCTGGTGGATTGGAAGGGATGTGAAAGAAAGAGTAGATAAGGATGATCTCCAGGTGCAGGGCCTTGGCGACTGAAAGAATGGAGCTGGCATTCTTGAGACAGGAAAGACAGAGCAGCAGATGTGGATGAGCACTGTCTGGAGGTCAGTTTGGGAGGGATCAAGTCTAACATGAATCAAAATGGAGAGAGGCTCTGTTGCCTCCATCTCATCCCCACTTAAACACACTTGCATGCATTTCATGTTCTAGTCCTGCTGAATGACTCAGAGTTTCCCAGACTGGTTATGCTGTTTCATGCGTGCATGCCTTTGCATCTGCTGTGCTCCCTGTCTGGAAAGCTGTCACCGCATCCTTCAGTCAGTCTTCCCTGGTTGTGCACCAGTGCCCTGATAGTAAGCGTCTCTTTACATTCCTTGCTTCCCTACTAGACCATAAATCCAGGTGTCATCCTCTTGACATTCCCTGTCCCTAACACAAGATGCCATGCACAGTGGGTGCCTTCTACGTTAGATGGACAGGCACCTGGGTGAGTGAACTGAGATGGACAGATGAGCGCTCTGCACAGTTAGACCACACTGTGTTTTTGATGGTAATGACGGGAATTCCCCTGGAACAGGGCCAGGTGAGATGATCACCCAGATTTAAATGAAAGAAACAGCAGATGTCAGGAAGTTTGTGTGCTAATCCTGCAGCGTGCATTAGAACACTCCAGCATGAATCCCCTTTCCCGTACACTGTCCCCACCTTCCGACCCCAGCGCTGACTCCTGGTCTTGTTAATCTCCAGCATCAGTAAGCATGTTCTTTCTACTTTTGCACATCCAGGTCTGTAGGGGAAATTTTGATTATAAAAACCGGAAGAGTGTTTAACCTAATGACGTGCTGCGAGCTTGCTTTCCCGGGCCTCTGGGCCTGCCAAAACCATCAGGCCTCATTATTTAGGAAGCCGCCGCAGCCAGGCATTACTAATTTGGGCATTACTAATTCCAATGCCTATTCAGGCAAATGAGCAATGAATGTAAAGTGCTTTTGTCAGTGAATTGCAGTGAAGGGGGGGATGGAGGGAGTCAGGGGAGAGGGATAGAATATTTGAGTTTCGTTTCATTTCCAGAAAGGACAGCCACTGCTTCCTGGAAGCTGCACTTGGCAACGGGCATGGAGAATGGGAAAGATTTATTTCCCTTTGCCAAAGCTCCATAATTCAGCTTGAGTGTTTCAAATCAATACATTTCTTGCAAAGTTTCCAAGGGCCGCATTTAAAAAGCTGTTTTTAAAAATTATCAGTCCACGACAGCATCCCCTGGTGCTACTGGCATGTTGGGGATGTGTTGGGCCTTCCAGATGGACAAAACCCTAATGGAGAAAGGAGGTGGTTAAAAGTGCAAAGGCAGGTTGGAGCTGAGAACAAGGCCAGTTGCACCTGCAGGGCCCCCGGCGATGCACACCTCGCTGGTTTTGTGGGTTCTTTCTGAGAGGAGCAGCTGACTGGCTCCTCCAAAGGCTCATGTGTGGACGTCAGCAACTAAAACTCCATATTTCTTTGATGGTGCAGTCTGTCACTGAGCTTGGGACTCACTTAGGGAGGTCACCACCATGATCTAGAGGGGCTGAAGTGTCCAGCCAACAGACTATACTCAAGTTTTTGTGAATTTTTTGAAAATTTCATATCTCTGACATGAAAGACAACAAAAGGTTGTGTGCCTTTATTGCTGTTGTTTTAAACTCCACCAGAAATTCCCTCCATTGGGAAAGTTTATTTTCACTGAAATCATTCCTTTAGTTCTTCACATGTGAGAAGCCATGCATTCCTACCCTTGACTCCCAGCGCGCCCCCCCCCCCCCCCCCCCCCCGGGCCTCACAGCCATTCGATTCTCATTGTGTTCCCCCTGGATGAAGCTCTGTGCTTCCTGAATGTAGTGGTTCCTGCACTTTGGGCCGTGACCCCATTTACTGTGGCCAGAGACCCTGAGATTAATTATCACATTTCTTTTACTTGCTGTCACAATACACAGCAGCGGTTCACCAAGAGACACAGAAGATTGGTGCTCTTTTTTATAAGACACTGGAGGGATGCTGTCCTTTGAAATATGAAATATTCTGGGACAGAGTCTGGAAAGACAGCACAGACAATAGCATAATTCTCAGAAGCTTCACATAAGAGCACAGTAGCTCGATAACAAAAACAAAAGCCCATGGGCAATACTTATAAACAAAACTAGGTAAAAGTATAACCCCAAGATGCAGTGTAGTTTTTGATGGACCTTGGAATAGAAAACCCAAATAGCCGAGAGGTATTCAGTGGAAATGTGGAAGAATGGTGGAAAACAGGAGACCTGTAATTTTGCCCTTTCCAACAGCAGAGTGCGCTGGCCCCAGGGGGCCTGCAGGGTGTAGTTCTGGGTTGTGGACATCTAACCAGCCGTGTCCACCTTCCAGGATAGCCCTGTGCTATGGAGAAGCTACTGGGAGTGGAACCAAATGGAGCAGGATAGGTACAACAGAAACTTGGGGAAAAGCTCCCCAGAAGAAAACAGATGGGAGAGATTTCAGAAAGCCAGCCACCATATATTTAAATACTAAGTGAAAAAAAATTGAAGAGAGAGCTGGGTTAAGTTGGAAGCATGCCATTTCCTAAAAATTAAGGGAAAACAAATGTCACATTAAAAATGAGCAATAGAAAAGTAGTGAGGTCAAATCCCATACATGGTTTTTATAAGGTAAAAGAAATCAAGGAGCAGAAGAGCATCCCTAAAGAAAGCATGCCAAAATCACGTGTCTTTGGAACAGTCAGAATGGTCACCCACTTCTGAATTTGCTAGAAGAAATTAAGAAAATGATCTAAAACAGGGGGAGACGATGTTAAATTAGAATTAGAAAAAAACTTAGATATGAAATGGCAGAACTTAGGAAAGGCTTAAAAATAAAAGAAAAAAAATGTGTCAGAAATGAAGAGTAAACTAGTAAGAATATAAAGTGGATCTATTTTAAAAGTAGGTTTTAAAGAGAAACAAAAGGTGGAAACAAAAATTTTTAATAAAAAATATAAACAATTCAAGAGAAAGTAACACATATTAAAGAACACAAAGGAATTTCACCCTGTGGACAACAGGATTCTCTGTATCAGAAAACCAAAGCAAGCCCTTGTCTGTGTAACTCAGTCTGAGCTCTGTCTGCACATGGCCATCTCTTCTCTCTCTCTCCTCTGTTTCCTTATAAGGACGCTTGTCATTGAATTTAGGGCCCACCTGCAGAATCCAGAATGATCTCATCTCAACATCCTTAATTAAGTTACATCTGCAAAGACCCTTTCTCAAATAAGGTCACAGTGACAGGTTCCAGGAATTAGGATGTGGGCATATCATTGGGGGGGGGGGGGGGCAAAATTCAACCCTCTGTAGTCACCAAGCTAGTAGGTAACACAAACAGGATTCAAATTTGAATTTGGACTTTATTTCATAAAAAGGTGGCTAAAGGAGACTTTTAGTAATCCCATCAAGTTGGCAGTTCTTGCTAAGAAGTGGAAGTGGCCAGCATGCCTTGATAAGCAGTAGGATAATAGGTGGTCAGCCTGCAAATCTGCTGGAGACCTCACTAGAGCAGAAGCTCTGCCTGGCCTTGGGAAAGTGTTTTTACACTGTGTGAGTGAACATTGCTTGCACCATCAGCCATGTGCCACTCATTCTCTTCCCAGTTTTCTCAGGTTCCCATCTCAAAATTAAAAAAAAAAAAAAAAAAAAAGTCTCTTTCCATATCATAACTTACAAACTTTTCCATATCATAACTTACAAACTCCATATCATAACTTACACCTCTTGTCTGGTACAGAATGAAAAGGACCTTTGAAGAATCCTAAGCCCTAAGCACCTATGGGTAAGAGTAAGTCCAGGGCTCCTTCTTGTGTCATCTTGTGTCACTCTGTGTCCTGACTGTTAGGATCCCCTGCCTGCTGCGAATCCATCCTTGATACTGAAGTGACACCTGGCTTCTTCCCTGACTGCCTAGGAAAGCCAAATGGGAATAGATCACACTGACTTCAAGTTTTCCCCTTTACCAGCTTTCTCTTCCACAGGGTTCATCATGCTTCATCCACAGTTTGAATAATGTAAAATTTAGATAAAATGATGGAGTAAGAGGGCTCTCAGGTGTGTCTGTGACCACTGATCTGGCCTGAAGCAGTGACAGAGTTTGTGTTGTATTGTTTTTTTTATTTTCCTGACTCTAAATGACTACTCCTGCATCCAGGGTATCAGTAACCTTTACAACTCTGGAACTAGTAACAGAATTTCTTATGGATAAATCTACAAAAGACATTTCCCAGTGAATAAAGAAGGATGGAGGGGATGAGGAACAGAAGTCTCTCTCTCTCTCTCTCTCTCTCTCTCTCTCTCTCACACACACACACACACACACACAAACACACACACACAAGCATGTGTACTCACGCAAGTGCAACACTATCATCTTTAAATAGAAGTTGCTTGTCCAAGTTTGATTTTTTTTTTTTGTTGTTGTTGTTTTGTTTCATGAGGTATCAGCAATGCTGTTAAAATGATTTCATCCTGCCTGTGCTGTCATTCTGCCCCTTGGATGCTGATTCAGCGTCAGCTCAGATGGCCTCTCAGAGGAGACTTGACTCAACACCCAGAGGCCACCAGCAGGGCCCAGGAGACACTTGGAGTTCCTCTCCCAAGAGTCAGGGGAGAGGAGAGGAAGGAGGCATGTGGAATTCTCCTTAAAAGGAGAGATTTCAAGAAAAGCATTGCTGTGGAAGTGTTTTAAGTTGCTGTACACCCCCTGGTTCGATCTGTCTTTGGGGCCCTAATATGTATTTTCTGAGGCATGTGGAGTTAGTGTTGTAAAAGTTAAACACTTCGCATCCTTCCGCAGTCCTCCACTGCCTTGCCAGACTTACCCCCACCTCCCATTCACCTCTGGGGTTCAGTGATAGCGGGGATTGTCTCCGTCCTGAGAAAAGGCAGCTTGCTTTTTCACATTTGCTAAGAATAAAGGGAAGCCCAGGAGGGAAGGGGACAGGAGCAGCTGAACCACACAAAGGACAGCCTCTCCCAAACCAGCGATTGGACTGAGCTGGTCCCCGTCCAGAATGAGAATGAGTTTTACTCTTGTTACACTTTGCAGAGGAATGTTCTGTAGACTGTGGCTGTGGTGGGCACAAGAGATCATCTGTGTGTGGTTTAAAAGAGCAAGAGGAGAAAGAAAGGATTTTTATTCTCTTTTATTCAGAAGCCCTCAGTACATCATCCATGTTCTGTGAATCGTCCACGTCCAACAGGATCTTTGCATCTTCTGTACCTCTTCCATTTCCACCAAGGGTTAGAAATCACACAGGCATTCCACTAGTGGTTTTGATTTGCTTGCTAAATCTGCTTGAGAAACATTCTCTTGTTTTGTGGCGGGGGGGAGGGTGCTGGGGATTGAACTCAGGGGCACTCAACCACCGAGCCCACATCCCCAGCTCTATTTTTTTTTTTTTTTTTTTTGTATTTTCTTTAGAGACAGGGTCTTGCTGAGTTGCTTAGTGCCTCACTTTCGCTGAAGCTGGCTTTGAACTCGTGATCCTCCTGTCTCAGCCTCCAGAGCTGCTAGAATTACAGATGTGCACCACCACACCTGGCTCTAACTCTTAATATTTATTTTCATTTGTTTTTTTTTTTTCCTTCTTAAAGTTGACCTTCTTGTGGGCATAAATTTGGTAACTTTCTGCACTGCAATATAGGAAACTCTGCCCCTTTTGCCTCTTTGCTTTAGAAGCGCCTCTTCCAGTATTCTTTCTCCTTGTGTACCTACATCGCCTCACTCTTCACATGTGAAAATAATTTGCAATGATGAATCTTCACTAGTATGAATAAAAACCTTCAGTATGTTAGTGATGGTTTCTAACATACCTAAGGAAGGGACATTCCCCCATTTAACATCAGGTGTGCTTTCAAATGACACCCAGAGTAACTTTTATAATTTCATGTTCTCCCTACTTCAGAGTGAAAAGAGAGCACCTTTCCTGTCTACCTCTCTCTTCTGTTTTTCCTCCCCACAAATATTGGGAGAGATATGTGTATGTATTTGTCTTCTTAAATCTAACTTGTTTTTGCACTGTATCACAGACACATGGCTTTAGACTCATTTGCATACATGATACTGAAAATGCTAAACTGATTCTCCAATTATCCATGCATAAACTTGAGGTGGTCCGTGAGTGTTGAAATCACAGACAGATATTTCTGAGCCTGTGCCTATGCATTTCAAAAGAGGGTTAGTTTCTCCCCTGAACTCTCAAAGGGATCTTTTGCCTCCAAAAATTGAGAGGTATTGCTCTATTCTGTCCCCCCTTTCCATTAGCACTATACCCTCCCCCATCACCTCTCTTTTCAGTATGACTTCAATTAAATTGTTGGTGCTTAGTTCTTCATGAATTTTTTGCATTAGCTTTAATTTTTAAAATATAATCAACCCTTGGTATCTGCAGAGGATTGGTTCCAGGACCCCTGCAGATACCCAAATCCAAGGTGGCATAGCATTTGCATATAACCTACATACATCCTCCCATATCCTTTTTAAACAGCTCTTTGATTCCTGTCAATAACTAATACAATGTAAAGGCTGTATAAATTCTGGGTATATTGTATTGTTTAGAGAATAAAGAAAAATATCTGTACAGGCTCAGTACAAATGCAGTTTCTAAAAAATATTTTCAATCCACAGTTGTTTGCATCCATGGATGTGGAACCCATGGATTATGTAGGGCTGACTATATTCTATTAAACTGTTATTATTTATCTTAATTACTGAGGTTGTTAGAGTACCCCTTAAATATTATGCCTGAGGCAAATACCTCACTTGTGTCCCCCTTGTCTGGGCCCTGAATGAGCTTCTACTCATCCCTTGTTCTTCCACCCTCTCACCTCTCCATATCATTATTTATGTCTCCTCTTGACCCGTTTTCCTAGCGTGGGCCCTGATGATGTCAGCCCCTTCTTCAAGTGCTGCACAGGCCTCAAAGCTCTGCGAGAGCTTCACACAGTTGACAAGAAACCTTGCTCCAGCTTCTGACACTCCAGTGAGCTGTAGAAAGTAGTTTGGGCTCCTGAGATACATGGCAAGGTATAACTAGTCCGCTCTCTAGACTGTGCTCTCTTCCTGATCCCCGAAAATGCGCAGCACTACCACATATCTGGTATAGTGCTGGTCTTTATAAGGACTATTGCATTTCATACTTAAATTTGCCTGAGAAAGTAAAAACTATTCTTGGCCCCATTTTTACATGTCTCTTACCACATCAGGCTTGCTGTCCAAAAGCAGAAATGAGAAGCAGTCTCCAAAGTCATGTTTGTGAGGATCAGTTGCAAGTCATGGGCCAGTTTTACTGTCAACAGGTTTTCTACACAAACCTCTTTGAGGCTAAGTCAGAAAAATCTGCAAAATGAAGTTTATAAGAAAAAAATAATTCGAGGGAATTGCATATGACTTTGGATCTAAACATGAGCATAAAGAATCCCTGTTCTTGGGGATTTGACATGGAAGATAAACTTCCAGCCTCCACTTGGAAACTGAGTGTTGAGATTCAGGGTTACCTTGAAGACAAAAATAGGAAGTGTTTTGGAGCTTCCAATTCCCTAGTGACAGAATTTGTGTGCAGAAAGCAGTTTGATCAAAGAGCACGTCCAAGGTTAGAGACAGGCCTAGAGGATGAGCTGCCGGAGCTCTTTGGGATGCATCCTCTGGAAGCAGCTTCAAGACTCAGAAGATACTTGGTTTCCTTTTGGAGGGGAAGAATTCTGGTCAGCCCTGCCTGCTGCAGCCTCTAGGTCAGAAGATCCTCTCTGGGCACTGTACTCAGGATCTACAGCTAAACTAGCCTGAGAAGTCAAGTTTATCATTTATTATTCCTAATCCTTTACATTTTTATAGTGCATTTGAGAGTGCAAGGGGCTTTTATATCATTATTTCCTTTGACCCCAAAGAAATTCACTGGACTTATACAGATAACCTGGAGCTGGAGTTTTGGTCCTACACTCATTGGGCAAGTCCCTCAACCTCTCTGAGCTTCTGTTTCTTCTGTAAATGTATTTGTGCCAGCTTTAACTCCTTCACAGAGGATTTGCTGAGATGACATGGGTATGGAAGCATTTGGTAATGTTTTGAACTGCACAGATCTAAAGTGTCCTGACTATTCAAGCCAGAGCAGGATTAAATGATGAAAGGATAAGGGTGGCGGTTGCAGACAGCAGAACTAGTCCAGAGGTGGGTCACCTAATAATGGGATCTCTGACTGTACAGTCTGCCATTACTAGAGGGCCATTTTGTACCTAGCCCCATGTGAAATCATTGAGAAACCCCCTTCAGCTACATGCACACACATTTTAACTCTTAGTATCTGTGCCTAAAGATTAGCAACTTTATATTGTTGGTTGTGTGCATGTGCAAATATGTAACAACAAATCCCATCAGTATGTACAACTATAATGCACCAACAAAAAATGTGGGGGGAGGAGATTAGCAATTTTTTCTCTCAGGATGTAGAAGAGGCAGTGAGGGGCACTGATAATTTGGACTCAAGACTGACAAATGATGAATTGGTTGACAAAGTAGAAATGATGAGAACTTTTGGTAAAAATGAAAACAGAATTAATTAGGGAAGGGAAATGAAAGATGTGACCAAGTGTTTTTTGTTTTTTTGTTGTTTGTTTGTTTTTTACTTAAAAATGGCAAATTTTAAAAGTATAGAGGATAAGTTCCTATGAACCCATGATCTGAAATGCTACATCACAACTCAAGAGAGTCTTACCACTCTCTAAAATGAAACTTGGGCTCATCAACAGCATATAACTTACTGGAGAGGAGAAGATAATGAAAGAATCTGATGAGTTGTTTTTAACTAGAGTTTTTTAGATATAAAAACAATGCATGCTTTATATAGAGAATAGGGAAATTAAAAAAAAATGTAAATATCACCTGTAATTCTACTATTGAGTGACAGTTGCTGTTAACATTTTTATGTTTTATTATAATATGGTTCTGTGCATGACGTTAGCTTATCACATGAGTACACACAACTATTTTGGTTTTCAATATGAATATGTACTCTTTATAAAGGCTGTGTTATTGGTCGCATACTTTTTACCATAGATGTCGTTAATAGTTTATTTAACTATTCCCTTATGTATGTTCCCAGTTTTCCACTATTAAAAATAACCCTTGATATTAAAAATAACAATGAACATCTTTGTGCATGAAAGATTTTTCTGTATACAAAGTTATTTCTTTAAGGTAGATTCTCAGAAGTTAACATTCACTGGGCTCTTAAAATATCACTCAATCGTTTGCCAGAACGATCGTGCCAACTTATCTTCCCACTGTTTTGTACCAGTCTAATGAGCTCAGATTTTTAAAAAGATGTATATAATGAGTGAAAAAAAAAAGTTACTGAAAAGAAAAATATAATGGAGAATTTCTTAGATCTAGAATGTTAAAACTAAGTGAGCTGAAAACTATGAGGGGTGCTTAGGAGAACCATGAGTGATGGGCAGGATAAGAAGAAGCATGGTGTCTTCTGCTGATTGGGTCAGATGGGGTAACATTAACATATGCAAAGAGAAAGCAGAACTGTCCAACTTCTTCTTCCCTGTCTTCCACCAACGAGACTGAAACAGGTAGTGCACACACTGACACAAGGGAATTGAAGCCCAAGACCCGTGGATTCAAATCTAAGTTTTTATAAGTAACTTTGAGGCTATTACCCCACACATGTGTCATTCCTGGCCTGAGAACTTACAGGGGTGAAAGTCACCCTTGACAGTGATCCTTAAGGGAGCAGAAAAGGGAAGAGGTAATAAAAAAAATAATAATTAAAAAAAAAAAGAAAGAAAAGATGAGCCATTGTTCCCCCACATTAGGATTAGAAAGGGTACTGGAAATAGAAAGTGTGTGGGAGTGGAGGGGCATGGAAAGAGTAAAACAACTGACCTGATAGAGAACTTCCAGATAAAGTTCAGGGCAGATTTTCAAACCTTTGTGTTACAAGCACTTAGGGGAAAAGGTGTCACTCTGGAGTCAGACACATGCTCCTGCTCTCCATCCTCATCTTCTTCAGTAAGGCTACTATAAATTTTATAGTTATTGTATTTCTGGAGACCAGGAAAGCATTTTGTTTTATTGCTAATGGTGTTTTATTAATAAGATTGGGAAACATAGTCCCAATACCAGACTGTTTAGGTAGATTGATAAGAGAAGGATTCTACCCCGAGGGAACCAATCGTTTCATCAGTGTCCATCTGAAAGGAGGTGGCTGGTTTGTCTTCAGAGTGCCCCCAGATCAGCATTTTGTCAGTGACCTGTTCAGGTGGCAGATGCTTATCAAAGCTGCAAAGTAGAGATGATCCTAGAAAGAGATTCAAATCTGAGAAACTGCAGGAAGGTGGAATGATGAGGTCTAATGTTGATTAATGTACATTCTTAAAGTTGGGCTCCAAGTATCAGATAATAAGTACAACTTAGGGTGAGACAAACATGATCACAGTAATAACAATAGAAGAAAAGCAGTAGCTGATATGTATTAAATGCTTGCTATAAGGAGACATGGGCAGATCTTTTATATCATCATTATTATTTATAGGATTTTACTTTATACTGGCTTTCTGTCATCCAAAAATTTGATAAGCATGTCATCAGTATTCAGTGGCACTTAATTTACATATTGAAAGTTTTTTCTATTTTTCAGTTGAAGCAAGCAAGACATAAAGAGGTTAAATGACTTGTACAAGATCACACAGCTGGGAAATAGAAATTCCATGTGATGCTCAGTGCCTGCAATCTTAACCGCTATGAAACATTTTCATTCTTTTTTTTTTTTCTTTTCTTTTCTCTATTTATTTATTTAGAGTTTCTGAATTGAGCATATGTCCTGCCAAAATATCAAATAAGCTTAGACAGAGAGGCAGGTGGTCAATTAGATGGACTTTGGGTCTGACCACCTGTACTCAAATGTTGGCTCTTCCATTTCCTGGCTGTTTAACTTTGGCAAAGTCACTTAACTTCTCTGTGCACCAGTTTTCTCCTTTGTAAACGTGGATAGTGATAGTTCCTGCTTTACAGGGTTGTTGTGGGAATGAAAAAGGTGTGGCACATAGAAAGCTCTTGTGCTTGCTGTTACTGTTAGGCTACTTGAGAGGTAATATGGTGGATGTTTAGAATTGACACCATGGAGCCCGTAGTCCCAGCACCACCACTTCAGCTTACACGCGCTCCAGTTTTCTCATCTGTAAGAGAACAATAGTCATTGTCATGACTAGCTTCAGTGTCAATATGCAATAATTGCTGACTATTATTGATAGAGCTTTATTATTCAGAGAAGGAAAGGTGCAGTCCTGTTCCTGTGATTTGTGTAGGAATGTCTGCCCAACAGCGTCCTCACAGGAGACGTGCAGGTTGGCGAGGGTCTAAAAACTATAATGCAAAGGTTGTGTTTGGACCTTACACTTACTCCAAAGGTAGGATGACTAAGCAAGGAAGTGATAGCTGTCCTCACTGTG
The DNA here is from genome assembly GCA_025594165.1 of Tamias sibiricus. Classification (NCBI taxonomy): domain Eukaryota; kingdom Metazoa; phylum Chordata; class Mammalia; order Rodentia; family Sciuridae; genus Tamias; species Tamias sibiricus. The sequence continues at coordinate 76,503,691 of CM046661.1, forward strand.
TCAAGAGTTACAAAAGTGTGTGTCATCGAGTCAGGTTTTGAGAGAACATGGATGTTGGAGAGAGTCAGGGCACCTGGGGGCAAGGTGATTAACTTTTCTAGGCTTCAGTTTCTTAATCACTAAAACGCAGTAGGGGTTGGACAACCTCTGATCATCTCCTGTCTCTCTCACTTTGTGATTCTGCCCTCCTACCCATAGAATCTAGAGCAAATTCCTGTTTATACATAAAGTTTGGGATAAAGGATGGTTTTTCTAAGTGGATACTATAGTGAAAGAGCTTTGAACTGCCTATGGCTCAAACCACGTCTACTGACTCCATTTCCTCATCTGTTCAACTGACATGAGAATCTAACCTACTTTGCAGGAATTACACGAGCTGGTAACACGGGGAAGAGTCTTATCAACTCCAAAGATGTAAACTGCTGTGTTTATCATTGCTATGGCTGGCTTACAAATTTGCAAAAAATGAAAATATAAGATACTCTTAAACACTAATCTGTCTGCCGTGACTCAGAAGATTCTTCAGGAAGTTACAAAATCTTAGGGTTATGATCATGAACATGGAGTAATTTTGTAGAAAAATTAAGGACCTGGCAGCGTGCAGTCTTTGGTTTTTAAGATTCAGACAAAATAGGAGCACACTGACTATATTAAACCCTGAAGGGAATAGCGCTCCCATATTCTAAGCCCCTTATTTTACAGATGAAGCCCCTGAGCCTGAGAGAAACTGAGCAGCCTGCCCAGAACCATGTGTTAATTGGTGGCCAATCTGGGAATCAAATCCAGGCTTCTGACTCCCAGCACACTCTCCACCTTTAGTGTAAGCATAACTCAAAGTCTGAAATGAGGGTAAGATTGCCCTGATGAATGAGGCTGCCCCTTTGAACATGGAATTAAAGATATCAAGGAAGTTTAAGAGCCTGGGTGTATCATAAGGTATGACACCATGAACTTGACTTGACCCTCCCTGGGAAAAAACATGCAGTGAAATTTGGCGTGATTTTCTTAATCGTAGCAGTTCATTTCCTCTTCACAAAATTCTTCTCAAATAGTCTCTGAAAATTAATTGGCATTAAACATGCTGGTTTTAGTAAATGGCTTTCACTGGGTTTGTTGTGTGCACAGGAACTAGTATATAGGTGTAGAACAATACAGTGTCTGTCTCTGGCTCCCCAGCTAATAATCATTAGCACCTATGTTCCTTCACTGTGTTGAGTCAAGGTTTCAGGAGACAACTGTACAACAAGTTAGACTTGTTCGTCTCTCATCTTGCCCAGGCAGCCTCTGTCCTGTCAGCAGCTGTGAGGTCATGTGAAGAGTCCAAGCAATTGAGTGCTGTGTGCAGTAAGTGCAGTAAACCAGCAGCCCAGGAGAGTAGAGCTTTGTTTCTGGGAGCAGTAAAAGCAGACTCCCATCCACACCTCCTTCCTCTTCCCATTTATATATCTATTTCTCTGAGGATCTAAAGATTTTTTTTCCTGTTATATTTCTGGCCTTTTGGTCGCTTGAGAACGCCTCCAAGGATCTCAATCTTGAATAGGTAGGAGTCAGTTCAGTCTTTTTGAATCCTAGGAGATGTTGAAAACCAGTCTCAATTCTGAATCTGGAAGGGCAATGCGTGTGTACACGCAGTGTGATGGATAAGAATGTAGACCCTGGGATCAGACTGCCTGGGTTGGAATCTCAGCTCATCTTGTTCCTAGGGCCATATAACCTTGGGCAAATCCCTTAAACGTACAGTTTCCTAATCTGAGCATTATGTGAGCATTCAATTAAATGAACTAATATTTATAAAAGTGCTTAATAAATGACTGTTTAGTAAAGTAAATGGTTTCGATTAGACCAGAGTTGCCTCCAGGTACTAATCTCTATTCGACTCAGAAGCTTTAACACACAAGAGTCCTTAGGTTTGAGAGGGAATGGCTTCTTTTTCCTCCATTAGAATTGCAAACCTTTTTATTTTGTGGAATTAAAAAGGAAATCGCTTTGGGACTTGACTTCCAACACCTAAAGTGTAGCAGACCTCTTTCCGAGATCAGTGAACTGTCCACCTTCTCTCTTTATGCTAATGGAAGTGCAGTTGGCTGATCCATTTATTGAGTGGCCTCGAGCAGGTAGATTGCTCCATCAGGGTTGCTTTTGTAAAACTACTAGGATTGCCAAGTAGTCTTTGTAACTTGCTGGGTCCCTTTGAGCCTTAGGTGGGTTCCTGATGAGGGGTTTCCACCTGGCTGGGGCCCTGTTTGCCTCAAGGGCTGGGCCGTGGGAGCGATTAATGGGAAGTGAGAAGAGAAACAGTTGTTCTTAACCAGCAGAACTGTTTGCAGTGTGTGACTCTTCTTGTATTTAGGGAAAAGATTACTCATGAGTATTTTCTTCCATAGAATATAAAGAACCTCAAATTACTACTTGCATCCCCCCGCCCGCTTCTCCCCGCCTCCCTCCATCTCAGCGTGTCCTCCGCAGAAACTTCAGCATTTTGCTTTCATTTCCCCTCCGTGCAGGATTCAGTTCTGTATTTGCTTTGGCACCCAGCACTTCCAGCAAGCTACCCCATGCTTTCCCCTGCTTGGCCTAAGCATCCTCTACTTTCTGGCCCTCTCTCCACCAGGGGCTTTCCTAGGCCAAGCCTGACTGGACTTGCCACCCGTCCCATAATGGCCACTGTATCCCTGCTCCTTGTGTGAAGGAGAGCAAGGTAGATGTCTGTAACAGCTAATAACTGTGCTGGTCCCGTTCAGAGGGGACGTTAGGAAGTGTGGTTGAAGGTTTTCACTAGCTCAAAACTTGAGACTTTGCTGAGCCTGGCTGCCACCTCACTGTGATTTCCCTTAGGGATTGTCAAGGTCACTGTAAAGAGCTGGGCACCTCCTGTATCCTGGTCCATTTTAACAGGCATTGCTTTCTGGCTCATCCAATAGTCAAAAACAAAATTTTGAATCCTTTAGTCGCCATGTTTTAGACTAATGGTCACAAAACAATCACATACTACTTATTATTCTATAATGCTACTTGGTTTTTTCCATGTGAAAAAAATACCCCCCACCAAAAAAAAAAAAGAAAAAGAAAAAGAAAAACTCTTAAATGCCTGTCTCTAATGACTTTGATGCCTAATAGTTCTTTAGTGGTGCCTTACAAGATGGCCTGGCTCTAAGTGGACTTCCATAGAGTCAGAGGAAGCCAACTACCTTTCTTCAAAAGGATATTCCATGGAGGAGCTACTTAGAGCCAACATTCGTGCTCAGACCCTGGATATTCTCCAGGGAATCTCAACCATTTGTTCCCCACTCCAGCAACCCATTCAGTAGACTAGACAGTTCATTGCCGTTTCTGTTTTAGGGTAAAAAGTGATTCTTTCCAAGATCTAACTGAAGGACACTTTTATAACACACTCAGGGAGTCTCCTTGAGAAGTTTAAGTAACTTACATTGAGAGACTGAAGATTCTCTTAGCAAACATTGATTCTATTGTTCTCTATTTGAACTATATTGAGTCATAACATGTGATTTTACATACTGAAGCTCTGATGAGCATCTAGCTTCTTCTGACCTAGTGGTTCTTAAATTCTTGTTGTCAGGATTCCCTTCAATTCTTAAAAATTATTTAAGAAGCCGGGCGTGGTGGCGCACACCTGTAATCCCAGCACTTTGGGAGGCTGAGACAGGAGGATCGCGAGTTCAAAGCCAGCCTCAGCAATGGCGAGGCACTTAGCAACTCAGTGAGACCCTGTCTCTAAATAAAATACAAAAAAGGGCTGGGGATGTGGCCCAGTGGTTGAGTGCCCCTGAGTTCAATCCCCGGTACCACAAAAAAAAAAAAAAAAAAATATTTAAGAACTCCCCCAGAACTTTTGCTCATGGATTATATCTTATCTATATATGACATATTATAAACTAAAACAGAATTTTAAAAAGATTTATTATCATTGAAAAAGAATAAGCCAAGTGTACATTAATATAAATATATATTTTAAAAATATTTTCTAAAACGAAAGAAAATTAGTGCAAAAAGTAGTAGTGTTAGACATTGTTACAAGTCTCTTTAATATCTAGCTTTATACAAGATAACTAAATTCTCATATCTTCTGCATTCAATCTGTTGAAATATCACTTGTCATGTAGCCACTAAAACATTCCACTGTCTGGTCAGGAAAAAGAGAAAAAGAGGCAATATTATTTAAAAAAAAAAAAAAAAGACTTTGTATTAAGAAAGGACTTTGTAGTACTACACAGATACCCTGCAAAGGTCTTAGGAACCCTAAAATGTTCTTTAGTTCAAACTTTGGGAACCACTGTCCTAATCACTTGAATGATATACCAAAGGTTTCCTACAGTAGAAGAGTAATATAAAAATATAGGACTCCCAGCCAGACTCCCAGAGACCCAACCTGAGCCACCGTGGGCCTCAGCTCCAGACCTCCCACCACCCTCTTCTGATCCTTCTCAGAAGGACCTCCCCAGGAAGCTCTGACATCAGCAAATCCAATAAAAAGGCTAAAGATCTTTCATCCTTACCTTGCCCTCTTATTCACAGAGGCTAGCCTGATGGTTTCCCAGGGGCTGAGTAAGTCTCTCTTCCTGGAAAAGTTTTTAGGGAACACTTCATTATTTGGCAGCTCTGGAAGGTCAAGGCCAGCTCTGAAACATTCTCATTTCAAAAGGGCACTGGGCTACAGTCAGATCAGCTCCATTCTAAGATCCCCTCCAAAGCAAGTTGAAGTTTTTCTTAATTCTGTGCCCCTGGGCTAACTTGGGCTCCTTAGGACAAACCTGGAATTAACATAGACTCTGGAGCAGGGCTTTAAGACCTACCATCCCTGAGACACATGAAAAGGGAGAGTGAAGGTTTCCTCTTAAAAAAATAAAATAAAAAGATAATCTGATAGCACTTAGGAAGCCTGAGTTTTAACCTGGGACTTGGAATCAAACATAAGGACTCTTGAGACAGAGACTCAATTTTGTTAACTCTTCAGAGATCTTTATTCCTTATTCCAGCTGTCTAACTGATAAGACCTTTTCTTCTCTTTCTCTGCCTTGCTTTCTCTCCAACAGGCTTGCAGCCAATCTACTGGAGCAGGGATGACGTAGCCCAGTGGCTCAAGTGGGCTGAAAATGAGTTTTCTTTAAGGCCAATTGACAGCAACACATTCGAAATGAATGGCAAAGCGCTCCTGCTGCTGACCAAAGAGGACTTCCGCTATCGATCTCCTCATTCAGGTGAGAGTCTGGACTCTTCGAATGGGCTCCACATGGAAAATCTGTAAGTCAGTGGTTGGTCTTTGCCACCACCCATCCAACCTATAGAACCTCCACAGTCGGTCATCACAGGCAGATGTCAGTAACACTTTTGTAGAAGGAAGATTCCACTGACTTAAGCCAGTTTCAGGGGAAAAGAAGTTTCTAGATCAAGGGGAGGCTTGAGGTTTGGAGAGGTAACCCACTTATGACCTACAGACACTGGAACTTAAAGGATCTAGTTGCGCCACCAAACAAAGAAGAAAATGCCATTCCTGCCCTTGCATCTACCTGGCTCCTGATTCTGAAGACTTTAAGAGATGGCTGAGAGAGAGTAGAGGTTGTAAACTGCTCATTTAAAAACAGACAAGAAAGGAAGGGATATGGACATTGCTGAGGCTGAGAGGACAGGAAGGAAATAGGAATGAGGGAACTGGAGGTAAGGGCTGGGAAATGTGGAGATACTGGTAGCCAAGGCAAGTTTAGCAATAACTCAAAGGGCCTCCAGTGATTTACTGTGGAGTGCTAACATTTTTTGAAGTAAGATTTATAGAAGTCCTGAAAGAGAAAAGTCAGAGTTTCCTAGAGCCTATCTAACTAGGAAGATTTGTCACAATATGGGCTCCTAGAATGACATTAGAAGGTTTAATTCAATAACAAGCATGTGTACCCACAAAGTATGTTGCTGATGTGAGTAAGACTTCAGTTTTGCTTCTCAACCTATTTCTCCCACTTTACGGATATGGAGAAGATAGCTATCTGGAAACTGCATATAACAAAGGGGAACTTCCACCTCAGGTTTATTCTCTTGAGAGGTCAGTTATTGAAGCACCAGAGGCCCTCATCCTGTTGAGTTTCCCTACAGACCCAACTTCCATGTGACTTGCCTGGGAGAGTCCCTTTTATTCCTTGGCAAAGGGCAAAGATCCTGCGTGAGGCTGTGGCATAGCCCCTAAGTACATTCAACCCTATTTACCCCTGGAGGCCTGCCAGAAATTAATAAACTGTCATCAGGAAACATCCCCCATTTCAGGGGGTGAGATAAAGCTGTAGAGTAGACTACTATCTCCTCCTTTTCCCAATTGCTGCAGATCGTTTGTATGAAGAAATGCTAAAGAGGAAGTTTCCCCCAAGTGTAGATGTTATTGAAACTTGAAAGTTTATGTCTCTGAAAACAGGTAGTTTTAAAGGTTTTGTCAGGGACTCAAGTATACTAGGAACATTTTCTCTCAAATCATTAATTTTTGGGGGGTGACCTCAGAACAAGAAAACTATAAAACAACCATATATGTAAATAAAACTATCCTAAGTAGTTCCTTTGAGTTTGTTGCAAAATACTTCCCTTTTCCGTTCCAGTGGAAACTCAGTCGTGTTATGTTCAAAGAGGCAAAGTTACATATTTGAAGGCAAAAACCCATAACTCTTTAGTGTTCCAATGAAGCCACTTGTGTGAAACAAATGCAAAAAAAGAAAAATGCTGTCATGTGTTTGACTGGATTTGATCCTGGCCAAGCCTTCGTCCCAAGTCTTTGTAAATTTTCCCTGCATCAGAGCTCATGTGCTCATCTTTATTGTGGGTCTGTTTTTCTCCCCAGGGACCTCTCAGTTTTCTTTGTGTAACTTGGTTCTCTCTGCTCAAAGCTATGAATAAAGATATGTGAAACCAGTCAGTGGCTCCTTGCCGCTCTGTCAAGTCTTTGCTGGGGTGGGCCATGTGGAAGATGGCCCTGCTCCCAAGGAAGTTAGTGTCCAGTTAGAGAGGCAGAATTGCATTGACCCTAAAGACCAAAGACAGCTGGAGAAGGGAGAGAGCAGATAGGGGTAGGTCACGTGAGAGAAGAAATGGAGTTGGTCTGGAACATGAAGGATGGTGGAATTGAGTAAGCGGAGGTAATTGGAGTGGATTTGTCTCATAGATTTGAGTGATGGTTAAAAAAGAAGAAGTCCACTTAATGCATGGAAGAGGCAGAAGACAGGAAGGCCAGAAAAGGCCAGTGCCCTAGTCCAGACACAAAGTCCTACAGACCACAGATAGATGGTGGCAGTAGAAATTCATTCTGTGAGTATTTACTGAACAACTCTGCAACAGCCATATGGAGGTATAGCTAGATTATTAAATGAAGATTAAGGGCATGGCAATGGAGCTGAACTTTGAAAACTTGGAAAGGTAAGCAAGAGGGAAATAAGGAAGAATGTTAAGGAGGAGGCATAGGCAAGTTTGCAGGAAGAGGAGTTCAGAGATAAGGTGACACATGCCACATCCTCCCTTAGAAACACTGTGCACCGTCACTCATCATCCCTCCTCTCACTTGTCTGATTCCCTTCTCACATTTCAAGTTGTGTGACTTTCTCCTGGAAAGCCTAACTTGACTCACAACCCTACATCCCTAGAATCTTGTTCCCTTACAATCTGGGTTAGTTGCCATTCCTCTTTTATCCCAGAGAATTCTCTGCTTCATGGCCTCTCACACCCATGCACTCATGGAGTATATACGTGACTGGTTTCTACCCCATATCCATCCCCTAGAATAGAAAAATTCAGTGTGGGCAGGGGTTTTGTTCTGTGCCACCTAGCACAGGTCATGGCATCCAGTTGGCACTCAATAAATAGTGGTAGAATGATGAACCAGCTTGAGTGTGCCTTAAAAGCCCAGGTGAAGAAGATTGGATCTCATTCTGCAGATGATGGGAGACCGCTGGAAAGTTTTGGTCAAGAGAATGACCTGATTGGAGGTCTCCCTTTATGACAGACATTTGCCATTAGTGCAGAGGGTGGATTCACTGGGTCATGGTCACTACAAGCAGGAAAGCTAGAGAGAGTGTTGTTGCTATAATTCTAATGCAAGACAGTGAAGTCCAGGATGGGATTGGTGAGATGCAACCAGTAGTGCTTCAGACACAATGTGGTCGGCTATGGTGGGGAGCTGATTTGGAAGTTGTGGAAAGAGTTCATTTAGGAACAGGCAGAAAAGAGTAAAGAAGACATGTGCTGTGAAAGAGGAACAAAGCCAGAGCTGGGGATAATAGATAGAAGTATTGTTCCCAGTAGGTGGATTGTTGCGAGCTGGGATAAAGGTGAATTTATACTGCGGGTAATTTAATTAAAGCATTAGCCAGAAAACCATGGGCAGAATTGCAAAGTGACACCTGCTAGTAAGGGCTACAAGAAAGCTTATCACAGTATAGAGGAGTATCATCCAAGGCTCTGAAAGACAGAACAAAGACACATGGAGAAGAGCCATCTTGTGAAGTGACCAGCATCCCCGGCCAGCCAGATGAGGTGTGATGTGGGCACCAGTGTTCTCAGGCAGAGACATGGTTTGGATAGAAAATCTTTTTTTCTTTCTCAGATGGAACATTTGCCATTGTTTCTTCTGATGTGGGCTTTCTGCTTTAGCAGTTTGGTGTAGTAGATATCCAGTGTCCTGGGTTCTCCACCTGGCTTGTCACAAATCACATCACTTCATTTAACTTTAGTTTCTTCATCTGTAAAATGGGCTTTGCACCATGCATGTCCTAAGGTCCCTTCTATTATTAACAGTTTGGCCCAACTTCAACACTGAAACAGTGTTAAGCTTTAGTGAACAGTAGGACCACCCACCCCACAGGTAGTTTCCTTCCACCCAATCACCTTGTAAAACATATATTTTACCCAGTTTTTTCCTGGTTTTTTTTTTTCCCGGTTTTTTTTTTTCCCTATCTTTGAATGGTTTGTTGTTGTTGTTGTTTTGCTACCTAAGCAGAGTTGGCAGTATCTTCTCACTAGGAAATAAAAACCAAAATACCTTGTGGCCCCATCACATAAAGAGAGGACCAGGGGCTGGGGTTGTGACTCAGCGGTAGAGCGTTCGCCTAGCACGTGCACAGCCCGGGTTTGATCCTCAGCACCACATAAACATAAATGCATTGCATTGTGAACAACTAAAGCAAATAAATAAATATTAAAAAAAAATAGGAACTGAAGTTTTTTTTTAAAAAAAAGAGAGAGGACCATATCTTTCACCCAGCCTCGTTTCCCACCCAGCCTTTCCCAAAGCTGTGCTCTCCTAACTCTTCTGCACTGTAGAGAAGAGAGCTGATTCCATGCATTATAATTGCCTGAAATATGAGTATACCTTAAGCTCAAATACAAAAGCTTCTCCAAATGCTGCGTGTCATATTCTTTGGTCAATTTAACAAATTATACTAATTCATGTCAGGACGAGAGTCCTTTCCCACCTCTACAGTAAAGCAGGGAGCACTTGTTCTATGCTTTAAACAGCTAGGTGGTCTCTAAACAGAGGGTGTCACAGTTGAAGATAAATGGGGTCTTTTTTTTTTTTTTTTTTTTTTTTGGAATGGTCTCCTGATCAGAGGATATAACAAGATAACACTTGCAAAGCTAAAGAATAAGTGTGAAAGGATCCCAATTTTATAAAAGCATTGCCTAAACAGAATAATTTTTCCTCATCCTTGGGTTACTAGGTAGTTACCACAATTAAATGATTGCGGGGTGATTTTTAATTCAGAGAGGTATTTGGTTACAGGACTGCTTTGGGACTCTGAGACAATAAGAGGGAAAAGACAAGATACCATTCATATTTACTCTTACTTAGAGTTATCCATTGCAGGGCATTCAAGTGGAATGAATTTATACACCCTTTATTTTATGAGAAAAAAAAAAACCCAAGTTAGTATCAATTTAATTCATGTTGTAACCCTCATTCAGTGCTTTAAAAAGGGGGGGGGGGACATGTTTTCAAAATTCCTTCAATTCAATTTAAAAATTTATTGGAGGTTTCAAAACACATTGGGAATTTTAGTATACTAAAGTTTTAGTATACTAAAATTCAGAGTCTTTTAGTACACCATAGTATGATTCTGCAAATTATTTCTTCCCTTGTCAATCCACCAGAACCTTTGTCTTTGGAAATAAACTTTGCTTGCGTTCATGAATATAGTAAAATCCCATTTCAAAGTTAATCTGAAAATACTAGTCATCTACAGATAGTTCCTTGGACCAATTTGCCTAAACTTCTGTTAAGCAATGACAGGTAGTTTGCTAAATTAAATGGCTGTGTCTTGAGCCAGGCACAGTGGCACACGCCTGTAATCCCAGCACTTGGAAGGCTGAGGCAGGAGGATCGCAAATTCAAAGCTAGCCTCAGCAATGGCGAGGCACTTAGCAACTCAGTGAGACCCTGTCTCTAATAAAATGCAAAAAATGGCTGGGGATGTGGCCCAGTGGTCGAGTGCCCGGAGTTCAATCCCAAGTACCAAAAAAAAAAAAAAAAAAAAAAAAAAGGCTATGTCTTCTGGCTGCTTTAAAATTAAGTCAGAGAATCCATGGATCCAGATCACAGAAGGGGAATTATAGCCCAGAAATGTGGGAGCTGCCACAGCCATGACCCTTGAGTGAAGACACCCAGAGTCAGCTCTTTATTCTCATACTGTGTCTTTGAACAAACATCAAAAGAAGAAAAGGGAAGGAAGGAAGGAAGGAAGGAAGGAAGGAAGGAAGGAAGGAAGGAAGGGGAAGGGAGGAAGGGAGGGAGGGAGGAAGGAAGACAAATGTGTATGACACATCAGAGAAATGCTTAGAGAAGTCACTTATGGGAAAGTCATTTAATTTGTTAGCCCTTCACTTGTCCCATTTGTGAAATGGTGATAGTAACTGATTCTTCTGTCACATAGTGATGTCATGAGACCAGATAAAACAAACCGCTCAGCACTTCCTTTAATAAAGCACATAATTATTTCATAATATTTCTGTTTTCTCAATAGTTCATTATTTATCTTATCTTATATTCTATATCCTACTGAAGGTAATTTTCTTATTATATTTGTTTTCTAACTGCCCTCCTTCTCTCCAGGATCTCTGTGTCAAAGACATACCTCTGAAGGTAAATTTCAAATATTCGTTCCTAAATAAAAGACTAGCTTATTTTTATGTTCACAGAAGGCGCTCCATATTGAATAAAAAGTTTGTAATTCAATTAACCCATAAAAATATGTTGAATGGAATGCACAGTATCAAACGGAGTCAAAAAGCCAAGCAGTTCCATTACAGGAATGGTCACATTTGGCCACCTGTGGTATCCCCCTCGGCCTGTGACTGCACTGGTATTCTCACTGTTGAATTTGTGATGAGATGCAGGGGACTTCATCCTGAGCCCACTACAGGCAGGAAAGACCCAGCAGAGAGAACTTTCTGACACATCTGAAAAATATCCCTCCCACACCAGGCATGCCTCTTTTAAGAATTGGTCAGAAGGAAACCAAAAAACCTCTGAATAAGAATGAAAGAGAAGGGAGAACTGTTTGCAAATTTAAGAATGTGTTACTTCAAATAATCTTCCTAGGAGTTTATGTACATAATAGATCATCATCTGAAAATGCAAATTTTTAGCAATGCCGAAAGGTTCTACTTTAAACCTACTAAAATTGAGAAGTGAGAAGTTGTGGAACTGCAAGGGAAGCATTGCAGATGACGCTGAACATTGGCCCAAGCCTTCTGAGAACAAGCAATGATAATGAGAACTTTAAAATTAATCATACCCTTTCACTGATAATTTCGTCCCTAAGAAAATATCCCAAGGAAATCATCCAGAAGTGGGCAAAAAAAATAAAATGATGCCCTTAGCAATTCTATTTATAATAGTAAAACTGGAAATTCCCCAGCCACCCCCCGCATAGGACCAGCCAGGCAAACTTAGGGAGGGTAAACATAAATGGAATACACTGCAACTTTACAACCATTCACCTAGTCACTCATTACTTCTTCAGTAGATTGTGCAGAGCTTGCAAAGTGTTAGCAGGATTTTAAGCAGAGGATGATTGGCATGGCAAGGTACAGAGGTGAGAGGTGGAGGTGGGCCAGTCTGTTTGGCAGGAGGAACAATGATGGTGATTTGAACTAAGTACTCCAACAGAAAGAAAGGAGTGATTCCAGGAGTATTTAGAAGGCTGTCTATATGTTTTGATGACTGGATGTTAGATGAAAGGGAGCGAAGAGTTAAGGATTACTCACAGGTTTCTGGCCTGATGAACTAATGGAGCATTTCCTGAACTAGGGACCCCCTCCAGTTTGCAAAGATTCTTGTGTGTGACACATGAACTGTGTGGAGCCTGTGGGACATCCAAGGGGAAGTACCCGGAGTTAAATGAATGTGATCCTGCAGTTCAGAAGACATGCCTGTTGGGAGCAAATTTAGCATAGGCTGGTTGAAGCCATGAGAGCAGGTAAGATTGGCCAAGAAGAAAGATCAGTGCGAGCCCTGGGGAACCTTACTATTGAACGATTGGAGATGGAGGAAGAGCAGAGGTGAGGGAAGAAAGCCAGCAGTAGGACTCTGGGTAGCCTCAGAGTGTTTTAAGAGGGAGGTAATTCCTGGTGATGAAGGTTGCTGAGAAGCCAGGCGGTTCCCCAGTACCAACCACTTTGACAGCAGAGAGAGAACTTCAGGAGGACCCATTTGGGAGAAGGATTTTGGGGGAAACCAGAATAGAAAGTAAGTGGAGAGAGCCAGAGTTGGTAGCACATCCAGGAAGTTTGACTATGGAGGGGCAAGAGAGTCAGAACAAGACCTGGAGGGGATGAGGACAAAAAGAGGGGAGGGGGACTTGAAACTGCTTAAAAACTAAAGGAAAAAAGCCCAAAGAAGAGATTGATGAGATAACTGTGAATGAGGGGAAACATGGAAAGAGGTGACTATAACTAGAAATGCCTTTATGAATCGGCATTTAGTCAACTGGGACCAAAAAATATGCTATTCATAAGAAAGTGACTTTGTGACACTTACGCATGTGCTTTCAATACAAAAGCACTGAAGCAAAGGGAGTGTTTGAGATTTGTCTGTAAACAATTATACTTCCAAAGGATACCATCTACTGAGCATCTATCATGTTAGGTACGTGTGCTTTGTACATATCATCTAATGTGGTTCCCGTAACAGCCCTGCCAAGTCCGTGGCATTGTTCTCATTTTACACAAAATACTGAACTAAGTCTTCAGCTAAGGTTCAAAGAGGAAAATAATTTGCCTAAGGGCATGCAATTGACACGTAGGAACTAGGACTCAAACTTGGAACTACCTTACTTCAGAGCCCAAGTATTTTCCTCTAAAAGTAAAATAACTTTAATACATTTAACACCCCCCTTTCAGTGGCATCTATGCTTTCTTGGTCTCCAGACACTGGTAAGGTTGATAAGACAACTTATGCTGGTATTATTCACTTTCTCTACTATGCATTTGAAACAAATTTCAATGAAATAATAGGATCTAGGATTTTCAGAGTATATCCTGGTTTGTCATGTCAAGATACATATGTCAACATGGTATGTGTGTTATGTCTCTATGTGTATTTGTGCAGGCACCCACACGAATATCTATATTTTAGGATATATTTATAATTTGGGGATACAGATATGTCTAGGACCCCTTACAGAGATCTATGCAAGTGAAGTGCCCCGAAACTTGCTAACTTCATGACAAATCCCCCTCTACATGTCACATGAGTACATGAACTATGTATGTATGCACGAAGATATTTGGAGGGACAAATAAAAAGCTGTTGTCCTTTGACGTACAGTCCTGGATTCTATTGCTTAGTGCAATAAAAGCATTAGTTATTATAGTTACTGCTTTTCTGGGATGATAGAGAAGATTTAACAAGAACCAAATGCACTAAGAATTTTTTAAGTGCCATTTGAATTTAAGCCAGTGGTCATTTGCTAAGTTAGATATATAAGACTATGGCTCATGCTCTTTGTTTTCAGTAGGCTAGTGAATATAACTTTTTAAAAATATCTTCTATATACCAGAGAGCCTTTTGTTCATACACTTTTTAGATGTGACCTCCTGTGTATATGAGGATTTGAAGAGTGTATCGGTAGAACAGGCTAGGTGTTGGAAGAACTAAGGGGCACTGGACAGGAGGAAGTTGGAAGGGCATCTTCATTTAGAAACCTGTTGTAGATAAGACACGTGCTTTGTGTTCTCTAGAAGCCAAGACTAAGAACTGGAATGGCCAGGATGGTACAGGAATGGCCAGATTCCAACTCGACAGAATTTTCTACCAACTATATCCATCCAAATATGCTTTGCTTATGCCATGGCCAGCTGCCCATCACAGGACATACTCATCCAAGGCTACTTCTTGGCAGGGGAAGAGGAGATAGGGACTCATACCAAGCAGAAGTTTGAATCAATGTAAGAAACCACTAGAATCCTCTCTAGGTCTAAGATGCCATGTCATTACAGGTACACACCCAGTCACATGCACATAGTACATACACCACCTCATCTGCCCACACCCCCATAGTAGTAATATGTTTGTGCTAATCCAGTCACGTTCCTGACCAAGACCCTGATTATTGAGAATAGGTATCTGTGAATGGATTGGTCTAGTCATGGTCACACTCTAGAGTCTTAAAATTACTTTTTTTTTTTTTTTTTTTTTTTGGCCAAGCACCTGGGACTTGGGTCCATGCTCACTTGATAGTCATCCCTAATAGATGGCATTTATGTCTGTTATCTTAGCAGTAGTCAAAATAGGCTCAGAGTTTAGGTATGAAACTGACAAGAGTCCTGCTTGGCTCACCCTTCCCCTGCTTTCTCCTGCATGCCCAGGGAGAAACTTCACTGTCTGGCTGTCTTGGCCAGCTCCACAATGAGAGTCCAAAGCCAGCTAGCTAGTAGGCCTAGGAGAATGTGAGGCAGAGCACATGTCAGTGTCACTGTGAGCATGACCCAGCAAGGCAGGCTGCAGGGTCCCAGGAGCCTACAGCCATGACCCAAACCTTTCTCTTCTGTTTTCCATGTGAGATCTCTTTAGGGGTCTACAAAGCTGACCTAAGCCCCTTGAATATTAATATTAATAACAATAATGTAGGATGAGTGATGATGGTGGTGACAGCCATAGCTAGTGTTTGCTAAGGGCTTTCTTTTTGCCTGATGCTGCATTGAGCTTATTGTTATTGAAAACATCACTCCAAGCCGGGCGTGGTGGCGCACGCCTGTAATCCCAGTACTTGGGAGGCTGAGGCAGGAGGATCACGAGTTCAAAGCCAGCCTCAGCAATGGCGAGGCACTTAGCAACTCAGTGAGACCCTGTCTCTAATAAAATACAAAAAAGGGCTGTGGATGTGGCCCAGTGGTCGAGTGCCCCTGGGTTCAATCCCCGGTACCAAAAAAAAAAAAAAACAAAAACAAAAACAAAACATCACTCCATGGAATCCTGCCAGAAATCCTACAGAGTAATGCTAATTACCTTCTCTAGATGAGGAAACTAAGGATTGGAAAGATTAATGGACTTGCCTAAGGAAGCATCAGTCAGGCTCCAGAGCATAGACTGAACCATTCTGTTCTCTTGCCTCACTTCCTTTATGCACAGAGGAGAGTGGCTTCCTCCCCTCCCGCCCCTGTTCTGGTCCCCACCAGGGAGCTTCTCCAGCCCCAAGCCAGCCTCCAAGGAGGACCTGAGGGTAACATGTGCATTAACCCTGCTCCAAGTGCTTCTCGACATTTCCCTCATGTAACCCTCACAGCCAGCGTCTGAGGTAGGTGCTACAATCTGTATTCTGCAGAGAAGTCCTGGGACTTGCTCAAGGTGACCTGATGCCCAGGCATCTGCCTCCGCAGTCTGTGCCCCTTGCTGCACCTCAGCTGCCTTGCTGCGTGAGCAGCCTCCAACACCCTCACAGACACTAAATTTATATTTCCTGGCCTCCCCTTCCAAAATGGATACACTAATTGCAGACCATTTTTTTAGTAATAGTAATCATCAGGAACACATTTTTTAATGTTTTCATTTTCTGTTCTGCAACTACTGAAATAAAACATTGATCAAACCCACAGGATCAAACCCAGCAAGTGTGAGGCCATGTAAATTAGGAAAAGTTCAGGAAGACGTTACACTAAACCAAAAAAAAAAAACCACCAAAGTGTTGATTAGGGATTATTTTTATATGAGATTAAAATACGAATCATTAAAATAGGACTGTATTTCGGGCTGCGCATCCCCATCTCATCAGAGCCATCACCATGACTACTAGATTTGGAGTCCATGAGTGCCAAAGCCCTTCCCAGCTCTCAAACATGGCCACGTGTGCCCCCGGTCCTCCCTCATCCATGGCATTTCCAACAGTGTGGTCAGAACACCTTTGCATTTTCCTGCCTGTCTCCTTTTAATGAGACATCCAAGAGACAGGGCATTTCATCTCTTTGAAGCCTTTTCTTAATCAAAATAACAAGTAGTGGCAGTAAGTTATACTAATAGCAACCAAAATTCAAAGGTGGAGGAAAAAAGAAAGTTTTAAAAAGCAAGGTCAGAAGGTTCCCCCAGGAATTTCCTAGGATCGGGTAGTGGTGGAACTTCATTTGGTGCAAAGAGTGGAGTGGAGATTTGCAGAAAGAAATAAATTAATATGGAATTCAGGTTCATGCTGAATTTGGAGAAAAAAATAATATAGCAATATCTATAGCCCAGAATATGCAGTTAAAGTTGTTAATTAAAGTATCTGTTAAAAAATGGCTAAAATTAGGAACAAAGGCCCATTGTTTGGTACAATTGTTGACTGCATATCTCTGTGTGGGAAAGGGTGTGGGGGGACAGTCAGAAGCCTGCAACATTTTAAAGATTAATCACCCATCCTTATACGGTTTTGAAGCACCCACCTGCATTTTGAACTTGGATCTAAGCCAAAGGGGTGGACCAGACCATGACAGTTACTTTGCTAATTAACTATTCAGTGGACACTTCAAATACCAAGTATATCAGAACAGAGGGGCCCCAGCTCAAACTAGCCCCCACCATCCTCCGCCAGCGGCTGACATCTTAAGATGATTCTCTAGAGCTTGTACAACCTTGGCATAATGCCTATATGTATTTTTAAAGGAGGGAAGCATCCCAGACTGTGCCAGTTCCTTATAGAGCATCTTCAATAGTTAGCACCTCTGACCGGACTTGTGAATTTTTTTCACTTTTATTCTCTTCTTGCCCAGGATTGGGGTGGGTTAGAAAGGCATATTTTTCTTTGTTGGGAAGGTTTCTCTAAAGAATCTGAGTTGTCATTGGAACATAAAATATGTTCATATCTAATGACTTCATAATTCTTTGAATAATCTGAAGTGTAAACAGAGAGATATGTAAAAAAGGATATTTTCACAAAAATAATAGGAATTAAGTTGGGAAAATTTATATTACCCCTAATGTCTGGGATATCACTCTGATAGGCTATCATTAGGCAGCTCCTAAAGCAGTTCAATAATGAGGGGACATCCTCAAAACCTAAGGTAGACAGGGAAAAAGAGGATCCTAAACTATTAAAAGCCAGATCCTCACAGCCGGGCGTGGTGGTGCACGCCTGTAATCCCAGCACTTTGGGAGGCTGAGGCAGGAGGATCGCGAGTTCAAAGCCAGCCTCAGCAATGGCGAGGCACTTAGCAACTCAGTGAGACCCTGTCTCTAATAAAATACAAAAAAAGGGCTGGGGATGTGGCCCAGTGGTCGAGTGCCCCTGAGTTCAATCCCTGGTACCAAAAAAAAAAAAACAAAAAAAAAAAAAAAAGCCAGATCCTCACTACATAACATGGGCTTTTCTGACTTCGTAATGGAAATCTAGGTGGTTTTGTTTCCTTTCTGGTTTTGCACATTCTAAAAAACTCTTCTTATGTATTGCTTTCCTAATCAAAAATGTTTAATTTTAAAAATCACATGGTTCTGATGTCTTGCGTTTCAAGGGCAGTATCCTGTGCCCATGAGCTCCATGAGGACACACGGCATGCCCATTAGTTTCACTGTGTGTCCATACTGCAGTACACGCACGTAGCTTCAGCCTGGTCAGCAGCAGTGGAATAAAGTATCCCGTCTATCTCCCGTTCCTCTTTCTTTCCAGGTGATGTGCTCTATGAACTCCTTCAGCATATCCTGAAGCAGAGGAAACCTCGGATTCTTTTCTCACCATTCTTCCACCCCGGAAACTCTATCCACACTCAGCCGGAGGTCCTGCTGCATCAGAACCATGAAGAAGGTACTGGACAAGGCTGCTCTTTCCTTCCCTGAGGTTTAAACAAACCCCTGGGGTTTAATTGCTAACTTTATTAGCTGTTCTTATTCGTGTAAAGTCATTTTTCAGTCAACAAATATTTATTGAGTGCCTACAATGTGCAAGGCACTGGGGGAAATGCCTAGATAAATAAGATGTGATGGAGTTGACTCTCTGAGGCTCACAGTCTAATTGAAGCCATGAGACAAATGTACACATGAGAATAAAAGTCCAATTATAACAGTAGACACCATAGAGACATAGTAGAAGGGGAGGTTATATCCACGTACAGGAAGCAAAGTCAGCTTCATAAAAGAGGGGTCTCTGGAGGATTCCTTGAAGGTCCATCCCCTGATAAGCAATGATGAAGTGGAGAACATTCTGGGCAGAGTAAATGACTAAGAGTGGGGCTAGACCTTGAAATGCAGCAGTTGATGATGTGGGTGCTACACTTAATCTTGCCCCCCACCTTTTTATTATGAAAATTTTAAACTACATATGCATATATATGTGTGTGTATAAATGTGTATACACACAGACATATATGTATACATATACATGTACACACACACATTTGTATTCCAAATAGAGCAAATAAAATGCAATCCATCACCCTTTGCAACACTGATCAACATCTTGCCTTTGCAAAACTAATCCAAAGAGGTGAGACTAGAACCAGAGAGAGTGGAGCACTGGGATTTCCAGGCTATCGAGGAAAGTAATGAGGAATGATGAAGATTTTTGAGCAGTAGGTAATGAACCAGGAAAGAAAAAACCCGGACTCTGTGACTCAGTGTTGGGTTGGGGCTTCTTCATCAAGGTTGGGGAGGTTTATTGGCCTGTGCTCAGTACCAGGGCTTCTTGCAGATGTCCCAGTTGCTGCTCCTCTTGTGATTCACAGGAATCATAAAAGCACTGGTGGACAATAGGAGACCAGAATTGAACTGTGGTCCTGGACGTAGTTTGAGAGCAGGTGTTCAGGTACAGAAATCAGGTATAAAATGCTGCTTTGAGCCTGATTCCACAGAAGAGCTGAGTGAATGGTGGCATCCCATGCTGAGTCTCACCTCTGAGGGCCACTGTGTCCACATTCTCCTGCCAGGTAGACCAGACAACAGACCTGAATGTGCAACGGTGCTTTTTCACTGTACTTTTTCCTTAGGATCAGATTTCTAGGGCCTTACCTCCCCATCCCTTGGGGAATTTCCTTAAATTAATTGATCATCCCCAAGAGCTGGGCTAATATTTTTGTAAGTTTTGTGTTTTCTTAACACTTCACCAAAGAGAGCCCGAGTCCAGGTGGCCCACAGCAGGTCCCCTCACTTCCGTGATAGAGAATAACAAGTGAGCATTTCTGGCACAGTCCCTGCATCTTTCTCTCATCCTTTCTTCCCCTGGCTTTACCTTTGCTAAATTTAGCAGCTTCTTCCTCCCCCAATTCAGTTTTTAATGTTCTTTTGCTCTTCTTGCTGTGTTCATTTCCGGACTGCATCATAGCCAACAGTCACTCTAGAAAAGAGGAGGTGGGTTTACTGAAGCTTGACATTGTCAAGAATTATATTACCTAGCCTGCCCCTTCAGATACAAAGAAGGTATGATGGGTGTCCCTCACTTCTCTTATTATTTAAAAAAGAAAAAGTCCCATTTAGAATTTCTGTCCCCATTTTATTCCCAAATATGACTGGAGGCGTGTGGTTGCACCTTATCATAAATCCTTCCTCCTTTCTCCTTGGCCTGATTTGACTCATAAGTAGGTGTGTTTGTTGTTCTCCTTTGTAGGAGCTCATCAATAGAGAAAGCTGGCTTACTCTGAGAACTACTCTCAAACCAAGTAAATACAGATGTGCCAGCACGTCAGGCAGTAAGAGCTGTGCTCTCAAGTGTTATGTCGGTGGTGAGCTCAGTAGATAAGAGAATGGAGCTAATGAGGCCAAGGTCAAGGGTTTCATCACCCTGCAGACCAGGTGGCTCTGCTTCAGAACCAGCCTTAAAATACCTAATGCATTCTCAGAGACCAGTCCTTAAAGCTGACAGACAGGAAGCGGGATCTGAGAGCCCATACCCTGCCCCTTTGTCTATTTAGATGTGGTGAACAGGTGGACACAGCAAGGTAGGAGCATAGGTCTCTGTGAGGTGGTATCAAATGAGAAGAGCCGTCCAAGGCACAGAGGTGTTGTGAAGAGGCCGCCCCCCACCCCCACTGACTTTCAGATATGTGGTGCCTTGATGTCAGACAGACCAAGTAGAGCAGTGCATGGGTCAGTACTTGTGCCCCACCTCCAACCAGAGCCAGCCTCTTTCCCTTCTTCTCCAAAAAGAAAAACATCCAGCTCAGTGTGAATTGTCTTGAAAATCTATAGTGTTGTATTTAATTGTGAAGGGTAATAAATGATCGATGTGAGCATATGTTAACATATAGAAAGATCTAGTCCTAAAAAAGAGTCTGTAATGGGAAATTAGACATATCAAATATTAATTACTTCCTCAATGATTTATTTTACATAATTAAGGATACATGTAAAAGCATATTAACCCAAGACTCTATATGTTACTATTGACTTGGCTACGACACATACACAAACACACACACACACACACACACACACACACACACATAAAGTTGAATATGCCTTATCCAAAATGCTTAGGACCACAAGTGTTTTAAATTTCAGATTTTGTAATATACATAGTGAGATATCTTGGGGATGGGACACAAGTCTAAACACAAAATTCATTTGTGTTTCATATATACCTTATACACATAGCCTGAAGGTAGTTTTATACAATCTTTTAAATATTTTTAAAGTTTCGATTTTACACAATTTCCAGTGTCCCTGCATTTTGGCTGCAACCTGTCATGTGAGGTCAGGTGTGGAATTTTCTACTCATGGCACCAGGTCAGCATTCAAAAGTTTTCAGACTCTGGAGCACTTTGGATTTCCTATTTTGATTAGGGATGCTCAGCCTGAATATGAATGAGAGGATAGGAAGAGAATGGGGCCTGCAGAGAGGGCCTGAGTCAGGTGCTGAGCAGCCTGGCACAGTGAGGCCTGCAGAGTGAAATGCAAACAGGGGGCTTCACTCAACCCCCAGCCCACCATTCACCCGATCCCAGCCACCAACTTAACCAGTTCACACATTGATAATTTCACAGTGGAATATTTCACAGTGGAATTTACATCACAAAACACGTGTCTTATTTAATCTAGCAAAGCTCCCCCACAGATACCCTCTGTGAGGCATTACGTTGAAATCTCACCTTCCTTGATAGTAGTCACGTGGCAGTGCCGCCAGAAGCTAGGAAGCTGGTGTCAGCTTCCCCTTCCAGTCCTAGAAAGGTTGATCACACTGATTCAAACTCTTTGCTTTGTAAGTACTTGTTATTTTGATAATGTACTCTGTTCTAAAATTCTGTGAGGCCATGAGCAGAGCAGTTATCAGATTACTACATACATCCAGGAAAACCTGTATTTCCACTCTCTTCCCTTATTAGTTATGGGAAGGGAGGGGATGTTATATAATTAGGTCAACCTTACAGTGTTTCTCCTGTACTGAGACACATAGACAGTGACCCAGGGCTTTATTACAAAGCCCATAAATCAGAAGCATCCCAGACGAGCAGAATTAATGTGTGTGTGTGTGTGTGTGTGTGTGTGTGTGTGTGTGTGTGTGTGTGTGAATTGTTAAAGGGTGGGATCTAGAAGTCAGGAAGTCAGGTTCAAATCCTCCTTTTTGCCAGAGCAAATCATAAAGCCAACATTTCTCATTTCCCTGGCCTTCAGTTTCCCCAGTTGTAAGATGGGGGTTAGACTAAACAGTGTCTAAGACCTGTGACAGCTCCAAGATCCTAACATTATATCCAAGCAGTGTGAAGGTCAGTAATACATATTCTTCACCCTCAGGGTCTTGGGCAACTGAAATACAGAAAACCATGACAGTCTTGCCTGACACTGCTCAGGAACAGCAGAAAACCTCTTCTGTTCTCATTTATCGATCCTCATCAAGCGCTTCTAATAATATTGCCCCTCCCAGCAGCCAAACCAAGAGTGGCGTTGTTCATTTCATGATGAAAAGCTCAGTTTAAGCAGATTTCTCTTCTTTGACTATTATGACTCATTTTACCTACATAATGTGTTAGATAGGGGGGTGGGTGCTTATGTAGAAAGGAGACAAAATAAACAATGCTGCTGCTTCTCACACAACAACCAGAAGGCACAACATCTTTAGAAATCTTGGACCCACAAATGATTATAAAATATATTTATTTTACGGGCTGGGAATGTAGCTTGGTTGGTAGAGTGCTTGCTTCATATGCACAAGGCTCTGGGTTGAATCCCCAGCACCACCAAAAAAAAAAAAAAAAAAAAAAGTAAAATACATTTATTTTACACATATTTGTAAAATAAACTTCTTTTGATAACTTAGTCGAAATTCTGTTGTTTTTAGGTTCCCTGGAGCTAACAGTAATTTTCAAAGATAGACTTTATTTCAAATTAGATATTAAGTTGCCACTGGTAATTTGGTGTTGGGACTACTTGAATAGCAATTCCCTAAAAGCTCATTGGGCCACATGAAATAAGTTTCCCTTTAGTCTGAAGTCATTGGATGGGCCAACTCCGCCTATAAGAGTAAACCCTGTAAGACAGGACAGACACACAGTCTATAAGGAGAAGACTTACATAAAAAGTTCTGTTTCTCTAACATTTTCTTCCCGTCACCTCCTTTGGGGCCCCTCCTATCATTTAGACTCTCAGTCTCACCCTTTCCTTTGCTCCATCTAAGAGACTATTATGAGGGGTAATTTTAATCACTTAACATGAGAATGTTCACATGTGGGGTGCTGTGATTGTCTCTACAACAGCGGATGCAGATTTAAGTGGGCGGTTCTGCTCTAGTGGCAGCTTTTTTTCACAAGGTGGATGTGGAAATCTGAAGCATGTTAAAAAATTTCAAGCACTGAAATACTATGGGTCTCAATTTTCCTTACATCTACTACATGGGAATGGCCCAGATGGTAGAGAGCAGTCATTTCTTTGTGGGAGGCAGGAGGGCCACATGTGTCCCGTGACAGCCCACAGAAGTTTCCTTCGTGTGATTGCCATCTTGAGGGAAACATTACCCCTCCCACCCCAACCACTGTCACCAAATCCAAGTGCCCAAAGACTTCATTGGCAGAAGGAAATCTTTTACAATTTTAATGAGATAATTAAAGAAGATGAGGCATATGAATCTGTTTCATAATAACAAAATAATAGCTAACATTTATTGGGTCCTTCTTATATGCCAGGCCCTTCTAAGCTCTTAAACGTTTAAATCATTTAATTGTCACAACCACCCTATAAAAAGGTAACATTATTATCCTTACTTTATAGATGAGGAAATAGAGACTAAGAGCAATAAAGTAAGATGTCCCCATATTAAATAGCAAAGCTAAGATTTACATCTAGGTAGGGTTGCCTCCCATGCTGTTTTCATACAGCATGAATGAACAGACCAAAATAATAGTTAATAAGTGTTGTTGTGTAAGTGTCTTAAAAATAGGGGAAATGATTGAAAGACGAGCAGATGTTGAAGAGATAAGGATGCCAACACAATTTTAAGATCACCTGACTGGAGTAGAGTGTAATAGGTCCCAACACTCCTGTTATGGTACCACCAAATGTGAACAAACAAAACAATGGCAGAGAACTTTTGAGACCCCAAAGTATGTCTTTAGTTCATGATTTTAAGAACCCTACTAAATTGGACAGAATGAACCTTGTAGATGTTCAGCTCCTTTAGAATGAATGGACTCAGCCTGATGAAAATCTCCCAGTCTGTGAGACAGGTGGGTCTTGGTGCCTCACTGGCTTCTGTGAGTGAAGGTGCACCTCAGGGCAGAGCACTCCCTGGAAGTGGGCCCCTGGTGACAGCTGCTCAGAAGGCACCAGGTAAAGTAAGTTTTCATCTGCTCAAGCCACATCCCCCTACTAGCTGTTGTAAAAATCACCCTGATTCTCAGTCTTGCTGGAATGGTGCTGGTGACCAAGTGCCAGGGAGGTCACTGGCTGGGGCAATTTAGCCATGTAACACATGTAGGAGCTAGAAAGCATAAGGGTACCTGTGTGTGCTCTGGATACAGACTACCTGGGTTCAAATCCCAGCTCCCTGGTTTATTAGCTATGTGTCTTTGGACAAGTTACATAACATAGTACCTATCACATAGAGCAGATGTAAGAAAGAAATGAGTTAATATGGTAAATGCCCCTGGAATGGCACCTGTTGGATAGCAAACACTTCACAAATATTACTCATTGTCATTTGAAATTTCTTAACACTGAGTATTTGGGTTGAGTTTTTTCTACCTTTTCTTTTTCTGGATTTTTTTTTTTTTTTTTTTTTTTTTTTTTTTTTTTTTTTTTGATACTGGGGATTGAACCCAGGGGAACTTTACCACTGAGCTACATCTTCAGCCCTTTTTATTTTTTATTTTGAGACAGGGTCTCACTAAATTACTTGGGGCCCTAGTAAGTTTCTAAGTTGCTGAGGCTGGCTTTAACTTGTGATTGTCCTACCTCAGCCTCCCAAGTTCCTGAGATTATACGTGTGTACCCAGCTCTTTTCTGCAAGTTTTTGAGTTGTGATAAAATACGCATAAAACATTTACCATCTTACTCATTTTAAGTGTAATGTTACACTTAAAAACATTATTGTTTTCAGTAGTGTTAAATATATCCACATGTTGTGCAATGATTGCTTTTTGTTTTTTATTTCTAATTCCAGTTTTCTTAGCCATTCTCATTTTTGTGACTTCATTCACTTCATGCAAGCACCAGATTTGTGCATCCTCTGCCTAGGAAAGGCCTGTTGCCTCCTTTAGAATACCGTCATGGATTAACTAGGCACCATCTATAGCGCAGTTTCTGCAGGGAAATACATTTAAAGCACCAATTTTATTTGCTTTCAGAACACAGCCTCTTTTGAAGTGATCACTGCTTGTATTACCACTCAGTACCTGGCACGTGGTGGGTCCTCCATGACCCTTTTGAAATCTTTTTGGTAATCTTCTGTCTGTTCCTCTTACATTCAAAGACAAGATTAACCTTTTTGCCCCTCCCCTCCACTCCACCCTTCCTTCTGTGATTCTTGAATCTGGCAGCAGATAATGGGAAATCCCACCAGAAGAACAGGTCCAGATCTTGACTTCCTGTTCCTACTTTGTAGATGAGGAAATAGAGGCTAAGAGCCTCTTCTTCCTGTTTAGCCTCCTATGTTTCAGGTCCTAGGGCAGTATGACCTTTTACCTTCTGACCTTTTCCCCTACTGTAGCATTTGTTTGCCATGGCAAAGTGGAGAGCACTGGATTCTGCTGAGGGCATTGGTGTCTCATCTGAGCCTTCTGTCGTCTTCTTCACCCTCCCTACCTCTTCCAAGTTCTTCCACTGCTCTGGAGGCTGCTGTTAGCTCTAAGGCTTGCTTACCCTTTTAAGCCAGAAGTTTTAGGGGCAGGAGATCTCTATATGCATGAATAACTCTCCCAAGAGAGGCAGGAAGTCTCTAAGAAAGTTCCCTTAATCCCTGGGGAAATGTCACCTGATCTCTTTGAGATAAGGAGCCTGCAGGCAGTTTGATTTCATCTCCAGAGAAGGAAGACCTCCACTGAGGGGCAATCTTACTGCTTTCCCCACTCCAAGACTCTCAGCCTTATCTTTGTGCCACCCTGACCTCAGTCCCTATAAATGATTGACAGGTTTACCCCCACAGGCCTAATTGGCTCATTTGAAATCTGATCCCTTGATTTTTTTAAATTCACTTCTTGTGGCTGCTTTCTTGAGATTGAAGGAAACTACCCTGCCAGTGAAGAGCAAGATGATTTACAGCCAGGAGCTGGAAACTAGCCCCATCTCTTAGTGCAGATGTGCAGATGCTGTCTGCACTGACCCACTGGGAGGCAGTCTGTGTGGAGGCAGTCCCCCCAGCCCAAAGAAAGGAAGATTAAGCCTCAGCACCATTTCATCAAATGCTTACAGGATTCTAGGAGCTTGCATAGGAGTTTGTTTTTTATGACCTCAAACATAGATGGATCAGGCACTCCAAACTAGGGCAGTTTTCTTCTCAGGCCCTACAAAGGAATTCAGTGACATTGGCAACTTATGGAGATGAATAGGTTGGAATGGACCAGCAAAAAAAAGTCAGTAGAAGGTCCCCAAATCAATCAGAAGTTGAGTCGTGAAAAAAACAAAAAACAAAAAAACATTAGGGAGGAGGGATTTATTAATTTACTAGGGCTGCCCATAACAAAGTACTACAGACTAGGTGGCAGAAGTCCAAGGTGAAGGTATAGCTGGGTTGGTCTCTCCTGAAGGCTGAAGGGGAGGATCTGGTCCAGACCTCTCCTAGCTTCTGGTATGACTGACAATCATTGATTTTCCTTAGCTTGGAGATCTCTGCCCTCTTCTTCATATAGTGTGCTCCCTGTGTCCAAAGTTCCCTTTTTATAGAGACACCAGTGGTACTGGGTGTTAAAATGATCTTAACTAACTTACATCTGCGGGGACCCTCTTTCCAGATAAGTCCACCTTCTGAGGTATACTTGGGGTTAGGATTTCAACATATGACTTTTGGAGGGCCACAGTTCAACCTACAGTGGGAGTAAAAGAACTTGAGTGTGCATGTAAAATATATTTTTAATTCTACTTCAAGAGCCTTCAACTGGAACCTAGAGCCTTTAGGTTTTGTTTAGCTCTTTATATCATTCTCACTCACACAGGCTAGGGAGTGAGAGGCTGGGATGTGGATAGTATCTCCCTGTGTCACTCCTTCTTTGAGCATCATCGGTGGCCTAGGGCAAGCATGAAGGTGGAAGTATGATCCTAGGGTGTGAGATATAAACTTGAGCTTAACTTATGCTCTACCAGTGAAAACCCAGGACTTTTACCAATGACATATTTTTTTAAATTTTTTGTTAACTAGTTATTCACTATTTATAACATGATTCAACTAGGTCAAATTTTGACAAATTTCAAATAGAGAAATTTTTTAAAATAAGTAGAAGGAAAGATAATAAGGAATCAGATCTTTTTTTATTTCGTGACCACATTAAAGTCCTGATTTATTTCCAGTTGTTTGGCAGTGAGGATTATTTGTGTCTGAAAGAGGGCTACAAAGAGAAAGGTTTGGAGTCAGAAAATACTTTCAACCAGAATGATAGTCCTTGCCAGTCCTTGGGCTTTCTTCCTCCGTCCTTCCGTGTCCACGCTGACTGCCATGTGTGGCTTTCCCTCCCTCTTCCTTGTATATTTCCCTCCCATATCAAGACCTTCAGATAGAAGGCAATGTGGACCATTTCCCAGTTTTCCAGCTGGGCAACTCACCAAGAACAAACCCAGACATCAAGGCCAGACCAAAAAAATCTTCTTGTTTTAGACAGAAGACTCCTACATCTGGGGGATTTAATGCACCCACTGTCCGCACAGCGCATTTCCTGTGTCCGGAGCTTCTCTGCCTGCCGGCTCTGGTCTCGTAAGTTTCCATACCCTGCTGCCAACTTATAATAACAGAGGCAGCAGGCAGCCCAGTAGGAACGTCATAGCCCACTCTGTATGTGGGCGCATGCTTTGCAAACTGAAACAAAGCTTGGAAGGTCTTGTTGCAAGCCTTTAAGCCTTGACAGTGGTTGTACCCAGACCACCAGGAGCCTGGAATTAAATACCCTCAGATCCAGTTCTCTACCATTAATGTTATCAACTCCATCAAGTACTTCCTCTTTGAATGGTGTCTGCAGAGAAATAAATAAATCAAGCTCCTCCAAGTCCTGTTCCTGCCCGGATCCTGAGTCAGAAGTAAAATCTGAGTTGAATTATCTAGAGCACTGTCTCCCTCCTTCATTGTTCCCAAAGATCTGGGCAGGAACGGAGAGTGAAATCTCTCCAGGACATTACATCAGTTCCTCTTTTACCCTTGGCATGAAAGTTCTTCCTCTCATAGTCCTCCCAGACTTCCTAAGGCTTGCCCTGAGTGCAACCCACACACTGAGCCTTGAAGCCCAGGACATCAAAGAAAGCCTGCAGGTAACCAGATTACTGACCAACGCCTTTGTCCGTTTTGAAATTTATAAGACGGGAAATGGATTCAGGAAATGGGACTTTTTTTTCAATATATGGTCTTCATCATCCTTAAGTATTTTTAAACCTTAATAAGCTTTTAAGTAAAGAGAGACATTCTGTAAATGGCATTTAGAAGAAAATATATGAAAGTTCAAAATGAAACTATCTTCAGTAGTTACTGACAATGATCATATTCTGTGATGGATGAAAAGTGAACCATGGACAAAAGATAAATCCATTTTTATGGGAAGAAGAATTGGTATCCATGTTAGCCATTGAGGGGAAAAAAAAATTGTCCCCAGAAGATTACTGATCATTTCTATCATACAATTATTATGATATAGTTAACTATTAAAGTTAACTCCTTTGGCCTAGTCAGTACCCTGTAAGCACTTATATGCATTTGGGTTAAAATGAGAAAGTTACTGCTTGTCATTCCAACCTATGTCTTTGTAAGGAAAGACACAGGAAACTTTTCATAATGGAAAGTATCAAACCTATACAAAAGTAGAGAGACTTGCCTAAGGAAACACCATGTACCCATTACAGTTTTGATCATCAACCACAGCCAGCCTGTTTCCTCTGCACCCCACCTACTCTCTCCTTCACCTTCCCAGATTATTTTAAAGCAAAACCAGATATATATTTTCATCTGTAGAAACATCAGCACATGTCTTAAAAGAAAAGGACTCAATAAAACCATAATCATAGAACCAGCACATCACCCAAACACTGGTAGTTCCTCAGTATTACCAAATGTCCTATTAGTGGTTAAGTTTTCTCAACTATCTATTTTTACAGGTTGAATCAGATTCCAAACATGGGTCTATACAATGCAAGGGGTTGATGTGTCTCTTAAGTCTCTTTCAATCCACAGGTTCCCATGTGGGTCCTTCTTGTACAAGCCTTTGAGAGCTCTCTTGTGCATGCTGATGCTCTTTCTCTCCTTGGGTTTTTTAAAAAGAAGTTATCCATAAATAGCATAACTTTTCCCTGTATATATTACAGGCTCAGTATCCCCAACCTAAAATGCTTGGGTCCAGAAGTGTTTCGGATTTGGGATTTTTTTCAGATTTTGGAATATTTACATATATACAATGAGGTAACTTGGTGAGGGGATGCAAATCTAAATATGAAATTAATTTATGTTTCATATATGCTTTGATAATAATAGCCTGAAGGCAATTATATATAATATGTTTAATAATTTTGTTGATGAAGCAAAATTTCATGGTATGGAATTTTCCACATGTGGTGTCATATTGAGGCTCAAATAGTTACAGATTTTGGAGCATCTGAAATTAACATTAAGGATGCTCAACATGAATCTCCCCTCCCCCCCCAACACACTCACCTACCTCCTTCCCCAGCTACTTTCAAATTGTTCATTTTGTTTTTTAGTGGTCTATTTTCTGTTTTCACAGTTTCTGTCATCACTCATTATGACCATCCTTTCCTTTAAGTGTGTGAACTTTTTTGTAACAGCTAAAGTCCTTTTTGCTAATTCCACCATCTAGATTACCTTAAGATCTGTTTCTGTTGATTGCCTTTCTTCTTAATTATTGGTCACATTTCTTCTTATGTCTAGAATATTTTTATTGGATTCTGAAAATTATAGATAAACACATTTTAGAGACTTTGGATTATGTTATATTCCTCTGAAGAGTTTTTTATTGTTGTTGTTGTTTGTCTTTTGTTCTAGCAAGCAGCTAATTTATTAGACAGTCACTTCAAATGTGTGGAGGCTTGGTCTTAAGTTTGATTGGGGCAAATCTGTTTCTGTGTTGGCTTTAGCCCTCAACAAGATCCCTTTGTCCTAGAGCACAGTCTTTACTTGTAAGATATGCCCATTCTGGGGTAATAGATAGCCTTCTCACTTGATGAGAATCAAACTCTGAACTCTTGTCTCTACTGTAATAGCCAGTTGCTGAGACTTCTGCTTATCTCTGCCAACCATACAGCTATTGCTTTTAAGTGAACTCCCTTAGAGACTGCCCTGCACATATACTGTTTAGGAGTCAGACAAAAATTAGAACTCTTACATGCCAATGTAGTAGCTCTCCCTTCTGAGGCTCCCTCCTTTATTAGATTTGCTTCTGCAATTTTCTGCCATTTTAACCTCTACATATCTACCTTTTGATAATTCAAGCAACTTTCTGCTTATCTTCTAACTTCCCTGTGCTGCCAATGACTACAGTATTCTTGGGAAAAGCTGTATTAATACGGATCTCATTCTGTGCACATCCCTTCTCTCAAGAATAAAATCCCCTTCAGTTTTTGTCTGCTTTTGGTCATTCACCAATATCTTCAAATGGTTTTGGGTTTTTTTGTTGTTGTTTTGGTTTTGGTTTGGGGGTTTTTGTTTTGTTTTGTTTTGTTTTGTTTTGTTGTACCAGGAATTGAACCCAGGGGCACTCGACCACTGAGCCACATCCCCAGCCCTATTTTGTATTTTATTTAGAGACAGGGTCTCACTGAGTTGCTTAGTACCTCGCTTTTGCTGAGGCTGGCTTTCAACTCGCAATTTTCCTACCTCCTGCCTCAGCCTCCCGAGCTGCTGGGATTCCAGGCTTGCGCCACTGCGCCTGGCTCAAATTTTTTTTTTTTTAACATTTCTTTTATCAAGAGTCTATAATTTCTATCTGTAGGAAGAAAGGGTAGTCTCGTATGAGCCACTCTGCATTACTGAAACTAAAACTCCTCTTTATTACATAAGTGGTAGCAGATCATAAGTACTTCATTCTTTTCTTGGCACCATTTACCATGGATACCAGCCCTTAGCAATGTATTGAGATACTCCTCATTCCTTTTTACAGTTTCATAGAACCCCATTGTTTAGAGATATACCATAATTTATTAAACAAATCTTATATTGATAGCTATTCCAATAAGTAAGCATTTTGCCTTCAAGATGATCTTATAATGTCATGAACAATACTTCTTTTGTTTATGTGACAGGTGTGATCTAATGGAACTTAAAAAGCAAAAAAAAAAAAAAAAAAAAAAAAAATCTTCATTTTCCTGATAATCCAGTGTGAACTTGAAGAAATTATCCCTTCTGTCTCTGTTTGCTGACTCTATTCGATTAACATATCCCTTTTATACATTCTTTTTTTTTTTTTTTTTTTTTTTTTTTTGGTAACGGGGATTGAATCAGGAGTACTCGACCACTGGGCCACATCCCCAGACCTTTTTTGTATTTTATTAGAGACAGGGTCTCACTGAGTTGCTAAGTGCCTCGCCATTGCTGAGGCTGGCTTTGAACTCACAATCCTCCTGCCTCAGCCTCCCAAGTGTGGAATTACAGGCGTGTGCCACCCGCCTGGTCTTTTATGCATTCTTCACACACAGATTGTCTTAGTGGAAAGAGGTGATATCTCTGAATATTGTTATTCAAAACCATAGGCAAATTTTGTCAGAATTGGAATCAGCAAGTGGGCACAGCCTTTTGGTGAGACAACTCTGGGAACACACGTGGCCAGAGACCTCACTGAGATGGATGTGAGTCCCTACAGAAAGCTCCATTTTTCATGGGTGGATCCCTGTCCTTCTGAGCCTTAGCAGGAGCTCCCGAAGCCACACATGTGCTGGTCCATCTCTCAACACAGCCCCCAGAGCTCCTTGTGCATTGCTATCCTCACCAGCTCATAAGTTCAAGTAGGATGGGGTATATGTGTTACTGGGGTATCCCCCCCTCCTCCTTCTTACTTCCAGTCTGAGCATTTAGAGGTCTATGTACTCGGAAAGGTGCTCCTAAAAGTTCTTTCAAGGGCGATAAGATTGTCATTCTGTAAATTAGGGCCACGGTGTATGCTGAGAGCAAGTTTTGATATGACTTTGTGCCCTACTTTCTATGTGACAAAATGACAGATATTGTAATGAGTATACAAATTCCAGAGTCTGATTCTAATCTGCTAACTGGCTGGTGACCTTGGGTAAGTTGCCTATATCTTGGTTTTATCATCTACAGAATAGGGGTGATAGTGATGTCTCCCGCTGAGGAGTGTTGTAAGTTTTAAACAATAAAATCCAGGACCAGGACCTAGTCATTGTTAATCATCATCATTATTATTAGCAACAGCTCCTGGAGAAAGTATAAAAATTGGGTTATGAAAATGTGAGTCAGTAAGAGCATCTAGAGAGAAACCCCTGAGGACCCCTCACCTCTGAGACCCACATGGAAGAGTCAAGTGAGAAAAAGTAAAGCATACCAATTGGGCTCAATTGTGTCTCTTAGCTACTTCTAGGTGAGGAGTGGAATGCTTGGAGATATTCCTAACTTGTCTAACATTGGGAAAACAATTTCAGGTATGTGCACTTGAATTTCATTTAAGCAATGAGAAGGACACTCTGCATCCTGGGGAGAAAGCAGCTCCGTGCACATACACAGCTACCTGTAGAGCCACCATGAGGCCCCTGGCCTGCTGTTCACTGGAGTCTGTGATTGTCTTTCCCTTTGCCCCACAGATAACTGTGTCCAGAGGACCCCCAGGCCATCCGTGGAGAGCGTGCACCACAACCCTCCCACCATTGAACTCTTGCACCGCCCTAGGTCACCCATCACGACAAATCACCGGCCTTCTCCTGACCCCGAGCAGCGGCCCCTCCGATCCCCGCTGGACAACATGATCCGCCGCCTCTCCCCGGCCGAGAGGGCCCAGGGACCGAGGCTCCACCAGGAGAACAACCACCAGGAGTCCTACCCCTTGTCAGTGTCTCCCATGGAGAATAATCACTGCCCACCATCCTCCGAGTCCCTCCCAAAGGCCTCCAGCCCCCGGCAGGAGAGCACCCGAGTGATCCAGCTGATGCCCAGCCCCATCATGCACCCTTTGATCCTGAACCCCCGGCACTCCGTGGATTTCAAACAGTCCAGGCTCTCTGAGGATGGGCTGCACAGGGAAGGGAAGCCCATCAACCTCTCTCATCGGGAAGACCTGGCCTACATGAACCACATCATGGTCTCGGTGTCCCCACCTGAAGAGCACGCTCTGCCCATTGGGAGAATAGCAGGTGAGTGACCTGCCCACCCCTCTCACGTCTCTCCAGCATCAGGGCATCTGACAAAGCTCTGCTGTCCCCTGAGAATCTCGCAGTTGGCCTCACACCATTCCCAATTAGGGGCCTGCAAAGGCTCTGGGAGGGCGACTGGGGGCTTCTGCCTGGATGAGACAGGATCCCTAATGGCCTGGTTAATGAGCCGCTGGGATGGAGTAGTTAATGAGCCTCAGAAATGTTAAGAAACAAATGTCCTGCGCCCAGCTTACAAGGAGAGTCACACCAGAATCATGGCTAAGCGAAAACATTTAAAATAAAAGGTTTATGAGCATGCTAATGGCCCTGTCCTGGAGTTTCCAGCAGCTAATTAATGACCAGACACAGCATAAAGAACCTTTGTCTCAGATTCATGCCTGTAATTCCATCCTATGGGCAGTGACTCAATGTAACTTTCACCTTGGGAGCGGGGAAGAGAGGAAAACTGTATTGTGGTATTAGATGCAAATGTTGTTAAGTCATTTGGGCAGAGAAAACCACTCCCAAATTCTTTTTCTTCTATGATGACAAGCCCAAATTTGCTTGCCTAAAACAAGAAATCAGTAGGAGAAAAAAAAAATCTACACCTTGCACTTTTGCTAGTCTGCTAGCAATTAACATGCTCAGTCACTCTCTAAAAAGCCTCATGCTCTGTTTGGCAAGGAGAACTCTTTTCCCAGAATGTCTCTCCATTCATGAGACATTTGTTGAGCACCTACTATGCACAGATAGATGTTTTAGGTGCACAGTATACAGAGCTGATTTAAACACACAATATCTTTTTGCTCAGGGAATTGAGAATTTAGTGTGAGAAGCAAAACAGGAAAAACACTAACATACAAGGGCAGAATGATAAGTTTGACATCTCATTTTTTCAGTGTACAAGCATTCATTGAGTACCTACTGTGTGCCAGAATAATAAAGCAAAGCAGAAGGAAGGTACTTTTGACTAGAAGGACCAAAAAAAAGGCTTTTCAGGGGAGATAGCTCAATATTGATGTGATTATGCTTTCAGTAGTAGGAGGGAGGCCTGGAGGTAAAAGACAGACCTGTTCAGGTAAATGTGAGGAATGTCCTTCTGTCCATGAGCTGATGCTCCAGCTAGCCAGCTGGATGCATAGGCATTTCTGCAGGCCTACTTCACCTCCACCTTGACTCATTATCTCTTTTTTATTTACGTCGTTTGTTTCTTGAGTTTTCTCTGGTCCCAAGTATGCGTCCCATGTTGCCTCATTTTGTTCTTATAAATGATTTATATCAGGAATGTTGAAT
This sequence comes from Tamias sibiricus, assembly GCA_025594165.1. Lineage (NCBI taxonomy): Eukaryota > Metazoa > Chordata > Mammalia > Rodentia > Sciuridae > Tamias > Tamias sibiricus. The sequence continues at coordinate 76,538,342 of CM046661.1, forward strand.
CAAGAAAATAAAATAGAGGCTGGAGCATAGCTCAGTGGTAGAGCACTTGCCCAGCATGTGGAAAGCCCTGGGTTTGGTCCCCAGCACTTAAGAAAAAACAAAAAGAAAATGAGGGAGGTCAGTGGGTCCTTGTGGACCACACCTGGAGGCTGTGAACATACAAGAAATGATTCATGTTTGAAAGGGTTTTTTTTTTTTTTTTTTTTTTTTTTTTTGTGGTACCGGGGATTGAACTCAGGGGCACTTGACCACTGGGTCACATCCCCAGCCCTTTTTTGTATTTTATTTAGAGACAGGGTCTCACTGAGTTGCTAAGTGCCTCGCCATTGCTGAGGCTGGCTTTGAACTCGCGATCCTCCTGCCTCAGCCTCCCAAAGTGCTGGGATTACAGGCGTGCGCCACCGCGCCCGGCTGAAAGGGTTTTTTTTAAAAATTGGAATATATTTGGGATTCAACTGAAAATCATTCACCAGTTTTGGGGGATGGGAAGTAGGTGGGGTAAACAGGAAAGGTTAGCCAGGAGCTGGCTGACAGTTTCATGGTGATGGGTATAAGGGGTTCTTGTTATTGTTCTCTCCACTTTTACATGTATATTAATTTTGTGTGTGTGTGCGTGTGTGTGGTGCTGGGGATTGAACCCAGGGCCTTGTACACGCAAGACACTCTACCAGCTGAGCTATACCCCCAGCCCTATATTTATTTTTTAGTAATATAAAAAAAAAAGAAGAAGAAGAAGAAAGAAAGAAACTATGCAGGGAAAAAAAAAAAAAAAAGAACAAGAGATAAAGAAGCAAAGAGCCTAGACAACACACATGAATTTCTTCGGATATTGGAGACAGAGAATGGGGTCAGAGTATTACTGTGAATAATATAATGACCTCTCTTGTGCTTTCCAGGCAAGACCCCTTTTGTCTACATAAACCCTTCTCATATGGTCTGTACAGCACTACTTGATATTTGCAGATCTTCTTTACTTATTTATAATTCCCAGGGCAGCTCTTTGAGGTAGATTTTTACTGCTATATTCATTTTATGTGGAAGGGTCATTTGTACAGGGGAAACCACAGAGAATTGAACCACAGAAGGAATTGAACCCCAGATAGGCAACATCCTTTGTCCAAGGTCAGTTTGGGGTTAGGTGGCCTGCTGCCCCTTTGGCAGCTGTCCATAGTGCTGCCCTCAAGGGGTCTGGCTTCCTGGTAAGATCTGTCATGTCCACCTCCTCCATGACACCATCTTGACCACAGACTTCTTAGGAATCAAAGATTAGCCCAAATATGCAGAAAGATAAATTGTTTAGACTTAAGGAGTTATTTTCCCCTTGTTTAATAAGTTTGCCAATTTTAAAATATCAGTCCCTTAAAATCATGCCACTGTTTTTTAATTAATTTATTTATTTTAATTAGGTATATATAACAGGAGAATACATTTTGATTCATTGTATACAATTGCAGCACAACTTTACATTTCTATGGTTGTACATAGCATCACACCATATGTGCAATCATACATGTACCTGGGGTAATGATGTCCATCTCACTGTTTGTTTTTTTTTCCTTCTTGTTGTTGTTTAATCTCATTCCTGGACACAGTATTTTTTGTTGATGGATACAGACTCATCAAATTTTGTATCAACCAAGCAATGACCCTTGATATCTCTGATGCCCTCTCTGAGAACACACAGAGAGGAAGAGCCTCTGCTTTTCTTTATGGTTCTAGGAAGTCAGATTGTTCATACAAAATAATCCTGGAGCCAGATCATATGGGGCAACGCATTAACTCCTTCAGTATGACAGAGTCCCCTAAAACCAATTATTAACACTCTAATGATATATTCAAAAGTTTTAAAATCTCCAAATATATGCATTAACTAATTTAACCAAATCCAAGATGAACAAATTTATGTAAGCCATTGTTTTTCTCAATGGTCAAATGAGAGAGTTGGAGCAGGTGAGCTCTGAAGTTCCTTCCCACTTGGCAAGTCTGCAATCTTAACACTGTGTTTATTCCATAACCCGCTGAAGAGGTCTTGTCACAGTTCTAGGTATCTCCAGATACCCCTGCCTCCCTACCCCATGCCTCTGATGTCTTTCTGGATGACTCAGATCCTTGAAAATCTGATCCATCTATTGGAGGTCGAATTCCTTGAGTGATCCCTATGTACGACTTAAGGTACTGTCATGACTGAGCAGCCACAAGAAGCCTTTAAATCTCTATAAAGCAGCTGTTAGATGAGAAAACTTGGTTCCTTAAAGCTCTTTAAATGAGCAGAGCACAGAAAGAAATGAAGACACTGCCAAATGTCACACTGATGAGTCCTACAGCTGGAGGGTATAGATGGGAACATTACTCATGGATGTGGGTCAAAAACAAAGTCAGATTCACACCATTCACATATAATTTGCTTCAATACACTAGGGCTTAGACATTCAGACACCGTCTGTGTTTATGGGGCTGTACTGTGCTCTTGTGAGGTGGGAGTTCATGAAGGTGTAAGGCACAAGCTTTATCATGAAAGAGCTGAGCAGAGTTAACTGTAACATTGAAGCAATGGCGTGCCTTACTACTGGAGGAGGTCAGGGCCGCTGCTTGGAGGGCAGCCTTTAGCTGGGCTTGGAACAATGCTAAGAATATGGACAAGTGGAGATTAGAGAAGAAAAGATCACTCCAACTATAGAAAACTCACAGGAGCAAACACAACCTAAGGCCCAGTGTATTTTTTTCTATTTCAGGTAGAAATGTAAATCCAAGAACCCATTTAACCAGGTCAATTAAAAATGATCAGTTTTCATAAAATTCTCTGTTTTCAGTTAAAAGACTATATACAAAGCTGTGACAGTTTACCTGGGTATTTACCATGTGGAAAAAAACAAAATAATTAATAAAGGAAATTCAGTAGATGGTTGACAGTTTAAATACAGATCACAAATTAGATCTAGTTAAGTATAACATGTAGCTCCCCGCCCCCCAGAGGATAAGAAGGACTGTTATTAAGAGCTTAACAGGTTGGAGTGACTAGCATTTATGGAAGAGTTTAACAGGACAAAGTGAGACAGATTCCCTGGGTTCTGTTTTTTATTGAATAACCCATGATGTATGTAACAATGAGTAACCTACTTCTTCCTGTGATATTTTCTATTTATTATCTTCAGGAAAGGATTGCTGGAGGGTTAGCAGAGGAGTGGAAAGCATGACTATCTTCTAGAATTTTTCTCTATCTACAGAAGTCTTACTGGCCTGTGTCCCCACCTGTGTTTCATAGGCAAAGGGACTAACTGGCCAAGAGCACCTACAGGTTGATGAGCTGTGACCCTAGTAATGCTGGGAGTCACATTTTCAGTATGCATAGCAGTTTCCCCAGCCCACAATTTCAGTTACCCATGGTCAATCAAAATCTAAAAATATTAGTGGAAATTTCCAGAAATTTACAAGTTTTAAATAAGTTATTATAGTATATCATTATAATTGTTCTATTTTATTATTAGTATTGTAACCTCTTACTGTGCCTAATTTATAAACTAAACATTATCTTAAGGATACATGAGTAGGGAAAAACAGCATATCCGTGATATCCCGTATTATCTACCGGTTCAGGCATCCCTTAGGGGGTCTTAGAATTTATTCTCCTTGGATAAGGGGAACTACTTGTATTGAAATTCCTTCTTAAGATTAGATAATTTCAAAGCTAGAAGCATCTTTTACACATGAAGGAACTGAGATTCAGACACATCAGTATTGTACCCTCCAGCCTCTGTTCACTGCTTTTCCCAAAATGCTGATTCTTTCTGCCCTGGGTCTCTAGAGCAAGGATTAAAGGTGTGGCTAAATCCAGACACCACCTGTTTTTGTAAATTAGGTGTTAGTGGAAAAAAGTAGGTGTGTGTCTACTTTCATGCTGCACCAGGAGTAGAGTTGAGTAGTTCCAGAGATTGTGTGGCCACAAAGCCTCAAGTGTTCACTAATTAGCTCTACACAAAAGGCTGCCCCTGTGCTACAGCATTGTTTACCTGATGGTCAGTAGGCTGCTAATCACAGGCATAGTGCTAGATGCGTATATAGGAAACACTGTTCCTGCTCTCAAGGAATTACTTGCACTTTGGATGATGAGACGTGTCTGAGACATGTGAAGGTAACAATAACAAATGATGTCAGAGAGTAGACAAGTTCTGGACTGCAGGCTACATTTGCAGAACAATCCAGAATAGTTGCAGTAGCATTATTAACATAAAATAAAATATAGCTAAATAAAAGAAATCATGTCTTTGCACTTTTGAGGTATGTAGTTATTCATTGTTTCATTTATTCAAAAATAATCATGGATCTACTATGTGCCAGGCATTGTTTTAGGCCACAAAGAGGTACGATGTCTGTCACCAAATGCCAACTTATGTGTCTTTGCCTACATAAAGCAGTACCCCTCTTGCTTTATGCTCTCAAATAAACCAAGCTCCTACTTTGGTTTTAACTATAGAAGCTAAATCTTAAAAAAGAAAAATTATAAGTCATTTTGGTTTTCTTTTAAAGTTCTTCCATTCCCTTAAAACCTGAGCTACCAGATTTCGTGTCTGATTGTCCCTTCCTTGGCCTTAATCTAAACATTCACTAAAGAAAAGAGTCATTGGTAAACCGAGAATTGTCTTATAATCCATTCTCCGCCCTTTCCGTGCTACATGGTATTGGGGACTTTAAATGTCCACACAAATTTGGTTGTTCAAAGACCATGACCCACCCAAATAGACAGTATTTCCTTTCTTGTGTTTATCTCACAACTTTTGCTGAAGTCTCTAAATCTTCTTGGAAAACTTGAACTTCTTCATGCTTTGTGAGGATGTCATTAGTTGGTTGGTTCATTGATCCTACAGCAGATAAGACATAGAACTCCCTTCCAGTTCATGATCTCCTCGATCCCAACCCTCTTATACTTCATGTCAATCTTTGTGATCCTTAAAGGAAACCTTTGGGGGTTTTAAAACATGTTTATGATCCACCAAGTATACATCTTTAATAGACACAAAAGCTTCTAAGCAGGGAGACATGAGCCTCCTAATGCTCATTTATCATCTGACTCAATGAGCTTTCGTGGTTTGGTTTTATTGACTAGGTAAGGTATGTATGCACAGAAACTCCATCCTGGAAGCCTCTAGTCTTTGTGTGTGTGTGTGTGTGTGTGTGTGTGTGTGTGTGTGTTACTGGGGATTGAACTCAGGGGCACTGGACCACTGGGTCACATCCCCAGCCCTCTTCTGTATTTTATTAGAGACAGGGTCTCACTGAGTTGCTAAGTGCCTCGCCATTGCTGAGGCTGGCTTTGAACTCGTGATCCTCCTGCCTCAGCCTCCCAAAGTGGTGGGATTACAGGCATACGCCACCATGCCCAGTGCCTCTAGTCTTAAATCAGATAAAGAAACAGAAGGATGGGACTCAGGGAAAACAGTGGGAGGCTTGTCCTCAAGGGCATCCAGAGTCAGGGGACATCATACCCTACTCTGACTTCTTGCTTCCATCTCTACTTCCTCCCCAGCAGGATTTAGTGCTGGTGAAATTAGCTTCAAATGAGGTACTGGATTTTTTTTTCCCCTTTTGTAAATGAATCTTAGGAGTAGCCTTGAAGACAAAAAGATGTCATACTAGAGAAGTCTAAAGCAATTGTATGAAAGAGCGGAGGATGTCCTTTGGTAGTAAGATGTGGGGGTGTGTATACCTTTGCACACTTGTGTATATGTGTAAATATCTGTGTTTGGGGGAAAGAAAGGATAAGGTTATGGGATGCCTCCATCAACCAAAAGAATTCCAGGTTTTTAGTATCTGCTAAAAGAGCTGTTTCCCTACTATCCCAGGGAACTTAATGCTCTGGAGACCCCTCAATCCAGAGTCCTCTTGAGCTGGGGTCTAGTTGAGCTGGCCTTGGATGTGCCCATGGAAGCAGTTGCCTGTGGGAAAGTCTGGGCTTTGCAGTTTAGTGCCCCTCTGCCTCAGTGCAGAGCTGCCATGCTGTGGATCTCAGAGGGGTCACTGCCCCACTTCCCACCTCCAAGCTGGCAGGGGCATTGACAGGCAAGGTCTGTATGTGGCACATTTGTTTCAAGCAATGCTAACCTGCAAAGCATGCCCCTTGGAGGCCACCTCAGCCCCCTTCTTCCCTAGGAGAGTCACTTCTGTGCTCCTCCCTCTACTCCTCTGAAGCTTTGCTTGTTGTCCCTATTGGAGATGGATAAGATGTGACTGGGGTCTGATGAGCCCTAAGGAGGGGGAGGATCTTCATTACAGCTGGAATATGCAGTGTGGCTCTGACTTCTCACACCCTAGCTGAGTCACTGTACTGTATTATCAGTGTGAATGACTAAAAAAATCAAAGAGCCCTGAAGAGAAGGAAATTTCAGGACAATGTTTTTAAAAGATAAAGCAGCAACAGAACTGTGGCTGGGTGGAAAATAACAGAAGGGGCCTGAGGAGACTGGAAATTCCGGTTTGTTTAAGGGTACATGTGTCTGTAACAGTGTCCCCACCTCTCTGCAGTCCCTGGATGTGAATTCCTAGTCTGCGCCCACCCCTGAGCAAAGCAGAGGCTGGCGTGTTGCTAGGTTCCAGCTGTGGCTGACTCTCAACTGGAACCTGAGTTTGAGGCCTGTGTCCCCAGCCTGCCCCACACCATGTGTAAGCAGAGGTGGGACGGCCCAGCCTGTTTGCAGCTGCAGTCCTTCTGCCCTGTGAAGCAGGGAAGCATTGATTTGTATTCTTTGCCTCCACTTCTCCCTCCCCCAGCATGCCACTGTGCACATATGGTTTCTGTTTTCCTAAGCCACAGCAAAATACAAGCAATTGCCCATTGTAAACACACCTCTCCGTATCAACACAGAGTTGGCTGCACTGGATTTATCAACTTTCTGCTTCTAGGTAATAGCCAATCTAGAATGGAAAAGGGAAAAAAAGGACTGGGTAGCAGATGGTCCCCTGAATGTTATAAAACTTTCTACGAGCAGTTTCCCAATCTTAGCACTCTTGATATTTGGGCCAAATAATTTTGATGTGGGGGCTTATCCTGTGCATTATAAGATATTTAGCAGCATCTCTGGCCTCTTCCCACTGGATGCCAGAAGTTCTCTCCATCTCTATCACGACAAGCAAAAATGTCTCCAGACATTTGCCAAATACTACCTTGAGAGCATAATTGCCCCTCTGGTTTAGAACCACTGCTTTACAGCATAGTAGCAACATTTTAAATTTTGTATGCTACTTTGCCTGTTTTATCACTGAACTTGAAATAAATTTTATCAATTTTTGTTTTTGTTGTTGTTTGGTACCAGGGATTGAACTCAGCGGCACTTGACCACTGGGCCACATCCCCAGCCCTTTTTTGTATTTTATTAGAGACAGGGTCTCACTGAGTTGCTAAGTGCCTCACCATTGCTGAGGCTGGCTGTGAACTTGCGATCCTCCTGCCTCAGCCTCCCAAGTGCTGGGATTACAGGCATGCGCCACCATGCCCGGCTATCAATTTTTAAGTAATAAATTTTTAAAATTATATAAAGGTCCTAAGCCTCACCCTATTTGTGATTATATCCATGGTATTCTGGTTTACAGACCTTTGTCTAAAATTTCATTTGGGCCATTAAAACAAAATGATTTTCTTAGAAGCTTTGCTAAAAGTTAAATTAGCCATTGTCCTTATACATTCCCTCTGTCCATAACTTGACCTACTCAAAACTTTGAAACATCAGCTTTGTCTTGCATGTTTTTTTTTTTTTTTTTTTTTTTTTTAGAAACCATGTTGGTTATGTGTGAATTTCCCATCTTTTTACAGTCTCTGCTCAATGAGTTTATACAATGAGTCTCTGGTAGGAGACAGACGTGGGAGTGAAAATATTTCTCCTTAACCACAGGAAGGGATTTTTTTTACAATGCCTTTTAGCAGCGGATGCCTAGGGTACCTCACCCAGCAGGAAACAGAGAGAATTCTCTTTCTGCAATTGGAAAGTAGAACTTTATTCTAGCTAAACCCTTTCATAAGCTTCCTCTCATGGAACAGACAATCCAAGTAATGGACATTTCTCTAAATAACCATGTCTTGATATAGAAGGCAGCCCTTTAGTTTAAGAGAAATGCACTTAAAATTAATGAATTATACATGATTTTTAAAAAATCTTACACATGCATATTCAGTTGTTTTATAGTGAGGTGACCTTTATTAAATAGTATTAAACATTTTCATTGATGATCAAAGAACATTGTATCTGTGCAGACATGGAAGAGTCCAGGTGGACCCTGATAATAGCCTCCAAAGGACCTAGGGAACGAAAGAGGGAATACCTTTTATTTAGTAGAAATCTTAAAAACAAAAATAACTCACTTGGCTTTAACTTCAGTAGTTTTAAAAAAAGGTGGTGGGGGCTGGGGTTGTGGCTCAGCGGTAGAGCGCTCGCCTAGCACGTGCGCGGCCCCGGGTTCAATCCTCGGCACCACGTAAGGATAAAGGAATTGTGTACAACTAAAACAAATAAATATATATATTTTTTTTAAAAAGGTAGGGGGTGGTTGTGTGATCAGGCAGTTATTTTTATCATCTGGACATAATTTTTAACTAAAGAAACAGCAATCGATAGTGTTGTAAAAGCCATTTATACTCTGAGCTTGAAACAGCTTCTTTATGCCACAAAATTCCTGTTGCTACCTCCATTAGTGACAGCATAATTCAATATGTCTTGAATGTCAACAGATTTTTATTACTCAACCGATGTTGGCTTTGCTGGATTAAATGTCATTTACAGTGATCAATTGGAAGCTTGCTCGGTTTTTGTTTTTTGGGCTTTTTTTTTCCTCCCCTAAGTCTATGAAAGAAAAAAAGTATGCAAGATACAAATGTCACTGAAGCTTATAAGTAAAGTCTGTTTTCTGGTAAGCTTTGTCCTTCATTTTTCACCCAAAGAGCAGATAACATGATGATGAGATCCCAGTTTGATGCCTCTGAAAATCCAACATGGTACCCCGGTGCTGGGTCAGCCCTGGCTTGGAGAAATGGCCTGCTTGACATTTCACTATTTTATGAGAACTAGTAAGCACTGTGACACTAAAAGAGAGAATAGAAACAAAGCAGTAGGAACCCTGTGCAGATGGGGGTGGATGTTAGAACCATCCGCATGATTTCAGCTCACAGTGGGCCTCTAGGGTGCAAAGCCTTCTGCCCAGAGCCCAGAGCATCTTACTCACCTTTCTTATGGGCAAAATTTCTTCATATATATATATATATATATATATATATATTTTTTTTTTTTTTTTTTTTTTAAGACAACTGGTTAGTTTCTTTATGTAAAGTTGTGTTAAAATGAATGCACTGGGGAATTCATTCTCATTCCAGAGGCATCCAAAGGTATCCTCAGCCTCTTTGTAGTAAAAGCGATCCTGACTCTGTGAGGAGACCTGGGAGGCGTTAGACGCAAACCACCTTTGTTCTTCCAGACTTACTGGCATTTTTATGATAATATTTGGTTTTGTCAGATGTTTTCCAGTTGGGAGGAACTATGGAAAATGAAAATGTGCCTTCCATTTGATGGTGGGACAAAAAGTGTATGATTAAACCACAGCTCAGTTCTTGTCTTAGTCCATTCAGGTTGCTATAACAAAATGCCAGAAACTGGGTGGCTCATAGATAACAAAAATACATTTCTCACACTTCTAGAGGCTGGTTAGTCCAAGATCAGGTGCAGGTAGATTACAGGTCTGGTGAGGGCCTACTTTCTGGTTCACAGATAGCACCTTCTTGCTGTGTCCTCTCACGATGGGAGGGCGTGAGACCTCTCTCAGGCCCCTTCTATAAGGGCAATCATCCCTCTCATGAGGATAGGGCCCCATGGGGCTTAACCACCTCCCAAAGACCCCATCTCTTGATACTATTACCTTGGGGGATAGGATTCAGCATGTGAATGGGTGGGAGACTTGACATTCAGACCATAGCAGTTGTATATGGTCCCTTTGTAATGAAAGTGAGGCAGGCAGGGAGGTAGCTGAGGGGTAAAGACACTGAGTACTCCTCTGCTTTGCCTAGAAATTAGAGTCATCCTCTCCAAGTGCTTTAAAAATGAGCTAGATTATTCTGTCTGCAATAGTGTGGCACCGACTTCTCAGGGTACTTACACTGACACTAGGGTTGGTAGCCTATTTGCTCCCCCCCACCTCAGCCCACACTGGGGCAATAACAAATGAATCCTCAAGAAGGGGTGGGAACAGAAGAAAGGGCCCACCAGCTTCTGATGTTAGAATGGGGTTCACACTCCAGGACTGTGGTATCATTGTTTTAAGGAAGACACCACTTGACTTTTTCCAAAAACATAACAAATCACACATCACATTAAATTTTAGGCAGAGACAATACACAAGAAATAAAACACTAAGGGATACTAAAAAGATTTAGGGTCATTTTAAGCTTCACGGTACTTCCTTGAAGGATCAAGCTTCCTGGAAAATCCTGTATTTTTTGCCAGTTCCTTCTGCTATTCAGAGAGAAAGCTGGATTTCACAAAGGATGCACTAAGCAGTTACACTTTGCCCTAGAAAGTCCTTAGACATTTACAGATATATACCCATTGAATGACGTCTCTGAGAATAGAAGTCAAATCCGGAACAGTGGCATGGCACGGGCTTTACAGACAAGCAGAGACTAGAATCATGATGTACCCTGCAGTGAGTAAATTACCAAGCCCTCTTGGCCCCAGCTTCCTGGCCTATTAAATAGGAATAGCAACAGCACCTGCCTCATGGTGGTGTAAGGGCCAAGTGCAACTACGCTCACAGAAAATACAGCACAGTGCCTGCAAACAGCACCCAATAAATATTGTTGTTATTTTTATTACTTTCCTTTCACTCACATTATCACTAATATAATAATCCTGTAAAGTAAGTGTTGTGATTCTCATTTCATAAATGAGGAAATAGACTCTCAGGGAGATTAGAGGTTGCCTGACTAAATTCCCCTTATAAATATACTCTCTTCAAATAAGGGTGACTTCGTGTCTCTGGCATGTGAATGTGCCGACTATAAGATATTCCGAGTCTCAACTGGACATGCCCCTCCCAGGTGTGCCAGGCCAGGCCCTACCCAGTGTACCAGAGAGCACATTATAGGGCAGGAGCCAGGAATTCAAATCCCAATGACCTCAGGCAAGTTCTTCTGACCTCTTTGAGGATTAGAAATAATACCTGTAAGTGCCAAAAACATATTTGTCATTCAATTAGTGATCTTCCATACCAGCTATTCTGGCTAGGGCCAAAGTCATATAATGACCACCTGGAAATGGCACCTCTAATTCTTATCTGGAGGCCAGACCTGCATCATCTAAACCTAGAAGGTACATGTCTATGTCCACCTACCTAACAAGGCTCTGCTAGAGAACAAACCACATACCTGTACAGCACAAACCCAGAAAGAAACAGAACAGGGAAGAGGTGTGCATCCCACGTCTTCTCTTTTAATTTGCCAATCCACAGCCAAAAGCCTTGTCTTAGCACAGAACTAGGGCTCTTCTAAGTCACTTAATAAATATGTGTTGCCTGACTATATAATAAAACATCAGTTCTGCAAGTGGAGAAAGGATTTTCTGCACCAGGTTCCTTTCTACCATTGATTCCAGTATAGTAAAGCAATCTTAAAGGCCTCCAAAGCATTATATCATGAGAATATCTGTATTTCTTTTTAAAACCCTACTAGCCACAGTTACCACTGTCAGCGTCACCAAGCCACATAGTTTTTCACTCATTGTATTATTTTGGGGCTGTTATAGCCTAGCCCAGTCTTCTCATATTTATCCATTCAGCATCTCCACCAACACCAAAAGGATCTTTTAGTCCCACCATTTTTTACCACACCACTTTCTCTGGAACTTTAAAACTCTCTTTCCACCTTTCACCCTGCTAGCCTGTTTGCAGGCATCCATCAAAGCCGACTCATTCCCAGGTAGAGTTTGCTCCATCTTTCAATTGGCTCTGTTCAAGTTCAAGTTTTGGCCATGATGGAGGATAAGTCTTTTCCTCATTCTGGGCCACTCCGTCCTCATCTGTGAAAAGGGGGTGGTAGGCCCAGAGGATCTCTAAGCCTCCACAGGTCAAAGATCATAATTCTCCAACACAGTCTCACTTATTATCTCTGGACCTTAGATTCTTCACGTTAGTCCAAACCACGCAAAAGTGGTTACTGAATTCTTTTCTGATTCTTGTTGTGAATGCCTCAACAGGAAACATTTTCAACACTGTTTTCCCTTCATTTTCCTCTGTAGACTGTAGGCTGCTTTGGGATTACGTCTATCAGTTGCTTTCTGACAGCCGGTACGAAAACTTCATCCGATGGGAGGACAAAGAATCCAAAATATTCCGGATAGTGGATCCCAATGGACTGGCTCGACTGTGGGGAAACCATAAGGTAAAAGGGCAGCAGATCCTTGCTCTATAAACTAGTGCCCAAATAAAATGTGCGTCCCTGGATTGGAAGATCATCGTCTGTTCTACTTCCTAAGTCTGCCCATTATTAGTTAGTTTATTCCTCACTGGGAAGACAGTCACTAAGGAAGGAAATAATTAAAGATGCCTCTTTCCATGTTACTTATGCCAAGTTCCCATTAACTCAGTAAATTCCAGTTTGATAGATTGCATTGTAAGTATTCCCTCAGTGCCACTGCCCTCAACCTGGCTCTGCCACCCCTGCTGCCATAGGAACTGGGTGACAGGGAAGTGTTGTGAGCTGTATGACTCACGGGGGACCTTTGGGAAGTGTCACTTCTGTCCTGCTCAGTTGGAAACTCCCATGTTCACAGAAGTCCATTTCTACATGGAAAAATATGTTTTTGAACTGTAAAACATTCTTTTTACAAGAAAACAGTGCAACAAGTTTGTCCCACAGTTTTCCAAACTAGGAGGAACTGGAATTTACAAAGGAAGTCTTTTATAGTAAGGGAGACTGTTCCAATGTGCAGATATAAAAAGTGGAGAATCATGGTCCAGGTCAGACAATACATAGGTAGATCTGAGGTCAAGCTGGAGGCACCATGGTGGCACCGGATGACACAGCCTCAGCTCAGGGACTGAAAGGGCAGGGATACACAGCTGAGCTCTGCCAGGCCTGCAGCCTCCTAAGAAGGCAGCCCATGCTCTGGCTGGGTTGAGAAGAACCTGATGTAGGCCATGACCAAATATGGCCAGGCCTCACTGACAGACATTTCAGTGTGTGAGTCACTGAGAAATACTCTCTGAAACTCCCAGACTATACCGTGGCTCAAGGGCTCATAACCACTGTATTCTTGCTGCCACAATAGGAATTTAAACAACAACAACAACAATCTCTTCCTTAAAATGACAGACCAGAAACAAGTTTGAGAAAGGTCATTGTAACAAAAAAGAAATTCTGTATGGGTCAGGAGGTAAAGGAGGACCAGATTGAAGGAACTTTCAGGAAATCACTGGGGCATAGCAGCAAGCAATCTTGGAAGAAGGACCTGAGGGAGGTGGTTGGCATTTTATTGGCCAGAGCTCCAGGCCTTCTGACAAAGGGTGGTTTACCCTAAAGGAAAACCTTGGCCTTGGTGTATGTGAAAGCCAAAGGGCAAGAATGAAGGGGTCTGGAAGGTGGCACATTAACAGGTTGTGTTCCCAAGCTGGCAGGGCCATGTGGACCAGCTGAGGAGCTTTTATTTTAATAGCTCCCCCAGTTCCTTTTCTGAGGTTCATTTCATTGTGTCTTTGTGCTTTTTTTCTCTCTTCCTCCTTTGAACAAACAGAACAGAACAAACATGACCTATGAGAAAATGTCCAGAGCCCTGCGCCACTACTACAAACTAAACATTATCAGGAAGGAGCCAGGACAAAGGCTTTTGTTCAGGTAGCACTTCCGTTTTCTTCCTTTCCTTCTTTTAGGAGGATATTATCTTCTTTAAATAAGGGGGAGGAGGGAGACTGTTAAAATCTCTACCTGCCTATCTGATCCCCAAAGCCATTATTGCAAATATTACAAATTGGATACCTGGTGCTGGTTTGTTGGGATTTGTGGGGGGGAAAATTTATATTGATGTCTGGCCTATAGTAAAGCTAAAACTAAATATAAACACAGTCTGACTCACCTTTAAAATAATGCAGTGGCAAAATAGTATTATCTGGCTTTAAAGTCCAGTATAGGTGAAGGGAACAATCAGAGTAGCCATTGTCAATGGCACAGTAAGGAATTAAACCTGGACTTCCAGGTTCCCAGCCTCATAAACCAGGGTTTGTCAAACTGCAGGTCATGACCCACAGTGAGTCATGAAATAGGCCTAATGGGTCAGTCTCTGTTGTTGCTGTTTGTTTGTTTGTTTGTTTGTTTGTTTGTTTTTAATGCAGTAGAGAACAGGATAAGATAGAGATGAAAATACCAGACTGCATCACATGAAGAGTGACTATTGATTCGTGAAGATTTGGTTTCAGCCGTGTGTGTGTGTGTGTGTGTGTGTGTGTGTGAGAGAGAGAGAGAGAGAGAGAGAGAGAGAGAGAGAGATGAGTCATGATGTAAACTATATTTCTTCTAATGCATCATAGTCAGAAAAGTGTGAAAGCCCCTACACTAGATATTCTTCTTTCCAGAATTCCCACAGCTAATGAGTTCCAGCCATTTATCCTACCACATAGATTATGATTTCAATAATTAGAAAAGAAAAAAAGGGGGGGGGATCTAAAGTACCACACAGGAAAGACAGAAATAGCACCCCCCCACACACACTGTTAGTAATTGAAGCAGTGGGATCTAAAACAGGCTGAGAGAATGTGTGAGCAACAAATATAACCTTAGGTTAGGAGTTTGGGCAAGTGGACAAAGCAAAGAGCCACAGATGGGGCTAAAGATGTGGATTTGGAGTTATTTATATACAGGTAGAAAATGACACTATGGGTGAGCACATGAGCTCTCTAGGATGGTGGTAATTATTGAAAAGCGCAATTAAGCTTTAGCTTTGAGAAGGAGTGGAAACTTAGGAATAGTAAAAATAATTGCAGTCTTCCACAGAAACAGAAATACAAAAGAACCCTCCTATCTCTGGCTCTGTTTGTATTGTCTCTCCATCTTCACCCTAAACTTAGTCCTTGGGTCCCTATTCTTCCTACTCTATACTTTTTTCCTGGATGAATTGATCCCATTATACAACTTCCTTTGTCACCTCCATTTTGTCACCACATTTAAATCTAGCTCTAAAAATTTCCCTGAAATTCCAAATGTGCATGTTCAAGAGCTTCTTTTAGCACTTTGAGGACTCCCACTTATATCTCACATTAGTATTTCAGACATGATACCTTTAAGATAGACCTTTACCTCTTAGAAATTCCTCCCAGAATTCTTGTTATTCATCATCGGCATCATCATTCTTAATCAATTTTGAAACTAGAACTATTTTTAATTCCTGTATCTTAAGTGAGGCATGGTACTGAACTGTCCATTCCATTCTGTGTTGCAGAGGCTAGAAGTCTAGGAACCACATTTCCCAGGATTTTATGCCAAAGGGTGCTAGGTTAGAGTCTACTACCAATGACAGGTTCTTGCATAGATTGGGAAGGGGAGGAAAGGCAAAAGCATTTTTCCTGCTTCCCTGGCAAAGGAAGCTGATGTCTGTACTTTGGATGTTCACACCAGGATTAATTCAGCAATCTCCTTCTATCTCTGGTCCACCACTCCCCTGCTTCCTGAATTCATAATACACACTTCCGGTGGCCCTATGACAGTGATATGATTCCCTTTGCCACAAGTACATATCCCTTTACCTTTAAAGTACACACGCCGTTAAGGCCTGCCTCAGTTCTCCTACCTTTACAAAGCCTTCTTCAGCTCTCCCACGCTCTTCCTCCATCATCTCTTGGGTTCCCTTGGCCCTTAACCACACCTTGATTCCTATTTTTAATAGGTGTATGTATGAAATCCTTTTCCCCACAACTGGATCATAAGCTCCCAAAAGATAGAGGATAATACTTTATATATAACTCTGTTTTATGCCTTAGGGAGGTTTTCAATAAATATTTCTGACAAGCTTGGTATAGAAGACCAGGAGATTACTATGACAAAGTAGTCAAAAGGAAAAGGAGGTAGTTTCTAGAACCAAATACAGCATATCTCTGGAGTTGGCCTAGAGGGATCGATAGTGACTTCAGATGTTGAGGGAGAAGTTTTAGCTAAGGGATAAAAGCAGAAGACTGTTGCTACACATCACACTGCTTCAGAAGTTTAGCAATAATGGTCAGAAAAGAAAATCAGTAGTAATTGGAAGGTTCATAGGCTTCCAATAAAAGATTTTCAGCAATAGAAAAGAATAGTGCTATTAGTGAGGGAGCCATTAGTTATTTTTGAGAAAATGAGTGTTGAAAGCCAAACTTGCTATAAAATGATGGCTTCTTTACAAAATTCTTAGATATTAAAGGTACCTAGGGGTGTAGTTCAGTAGTAGAGCACTTTCCTACCATGTTCAAGGCCCTGGGTTTAATCCCAAAAGCACCAAAAAAAGAAAAAAAAAAAATGAATGAAAAAAAATAACAAGTTTAGGTTTTGAGTGAAGGTAGATTTCAGTATGGACTGACACATTAAGCACTCTTTGATGATAAAGCAGAACACAAAGAGAGTAGTGAAAGGAGTGAACAGGGTTCCAGTTAAGGACAAAGCTAAATATTTGTGGGAAGACCTGAGCAATGGTCTATATAAGAAAAAGACTGGCAGGCTGGAGTAGAGGGTTCATGGAAGTGAGCAGTGGAAGTTAAGAATTTTCTGGGTAGGAGTGACAGAAGACCCAGATAGGTAGGCCAGAGAGTACATCTTTTTTTTTTTTTTTTTTTTTTTTTTTTTTTTTTTTGGTACCGGGGATTGAACTCAGGGGCACTTGACCACTGGGCCACATCCCCAGCCCTTTTTTGTATTTTTATTAGAAGCAGGGTCTCACTGAGTTACTAAGTGCCTCGCCATTGCTGAGGCTGGCTTTGAACTCGCGATCCTCCTGCCTCAGCCTCCCAAAGTGCTGGGATTACAGGCGTGCGCCACCGCGCCCGGCTAGAGTACATCTTTGACTTGATACATCTTAGGCTTTTGAACAAAGATGATGAGAGAAAATGTATGTTTTAAGGTAGTTTGTCTGCTGCAGGCAGAGTGTATGGAAAGAGAACAGCATGCAGACACACTGGGGCTATAGAAGGAGCACTCTCCCACTGTAAGGACAGACATTTATAACCAGGCCACCTTCCTGAACCATGTCAATCATGGTTGAAACAGGTCGCTGATGTTATTTCCAAGTGGACCATTTTTTTATTTAACATTCAATTGTATCCTTCATATTAAATTCAAGTTTTGAATACCATTCCCTGGTCCTTTGGTCTGGAGTAGAAATAGATATACGACTCTTGTGGGTCTTTGTAAAAACTAACTCTCTAAAAATCAGAAACACAGATACATGAGCTGTACCCAAGTTCCCTCATGTGGTCCTGCAATAACATGTCCCATAGCTCTGAAGGGTGCCATCCGCCCCACCACAGTCACACTAGACTTTATATCATTTTGCCACTTTTTAGGCAATCAGAGGAAGGGGTACCTTTTGCTAATTTGCACCAACTTGGCATTAGCATTTGGGTTCAGTAGCTCTCCAGCTACTGTAAGATGACAGGGCCTCACTTTATGGGTTGGAGTTCAGAGTGAAGACAGCTTTGGGGAAATGTGCTCTCTTCACTCCTCCATTTTCTCTCCAAAGGTTTATGAAAACCCCAGATGAAATCATGAGTGGCAGAACAGATCGACTGGAGCACCTTGAGTCCCAGGAGCTGGATGAACAAATATACCAGGAGGATGAGTGCTGAAGGCAGCCACATGCCACCTGGGCAGGCAGGGGGTGAGGGAGCCCCTGCCCACCAGGATCGCTGGAGGCTTGATGAAGCTGGCAGACTGAGGCCAGCTGGAAAGGAAGAGGCCCAGCAATGGCAGGAACACTTCTCTTGCAGACCAAGAGGGATCCCAGAGCACCTTAGACAAACCACCCAGCAAAGGCGGGGCTGGAATTCTGGCAGAGGGCACGAGCCTGGAACTCGCAAGTCACGTTTCCTTCTTTGGAATCTGTCCACCTGTAATTCCTCACCCTCACCCTTCCACCTGTTGTTAGTCTCATGGTGTTTTTGTTTTTGTTTTTTTAAGAACCTGCAGTTTGACTTTTCATCGTTCATATAAGGGAAGACATCAGATGTTGTTTTCCTATGGAAATATATATCTATTATATATATATATTTTTTGCAAATCTCACAAAGTACAGCCAGCCCAGCTGGTCAGGAAAGAATGTTTGGAGAAGGGATCAGGTTCCTCTTTTTCCTGCCATGTGGATCAGGTTTGTTTCTGTTGCAGTTGGGTCTTGGCTGAAAAAAGAAAAAAGAAAAAAAGAAAAAAGAAAAAAAAAAAAGATGCTTTCAAAAAATGATCACACGAGAAGGAGAGCTCTCTTTTTCGTTCTTGCTCACCTTCCTTCCCTGGCTCCCCTGTGTTTTCCCTCCCTGCCGCCTGCTGTTGCACTTCACATGCCTTTCAGCCGAGTTCAGTCTCCTGCAGAGTCTTGGGGATTCTTGGCACCTAAATAGAATCAGTGACCTGGGTGCTTTTGGCCAACAGCCAAAATTAGACCCCAATGCCAGCATCTGGCCACCCATCTGAGGGAGGCCAGAACCCTCACAGATGCTGCTGTACTCCAGAAAGATAAGTGCTATTCCAGCAGGCCGTCTGTGAGATGACGGTGAGAACCAACCAGCTACCGCGTCAGATAAGACAAGTTATTTGGAAGGCCCCAGCAGCTTGGGATTAGCTTGCAAGTGCTGCAAATACAAAAAGACCACACAGGCCTGGCAGTCCAGAGACTGGGCAAAAATATTTCTGCAGTGGGGATTTATTTTTGTGAAACAGGTTATTGAAAAAGTAAAGCTCCTCTCTGCTCCATTCCAGAGGCCATCTTGTGGTCAGTTTCACACAGCACCTGATTTTTTTCCCCACACTTCCTAGCCTTTTTAAAGTTTCCTGGTCCCCCCTGAACACAGAACATTTGTGAGGGGAGGACCCCGGAATATAGTCCCACATGCAACCAGTGTCTGCCCAGCCTGGGCAGACAGGAAGTTCCTCAGATCCATTACTTTCTCCTTCCTTCATCATTGTATTTCAGAACGTACCCATTCATGGCTCTTTTTCACCTCTCAAAATAAGGTTGGTAGTATCTTACAAAATGAGGGTAGTGCCATCCCTTAGTACTTCTGTTGATAACAGATTTTTCAGAAAACTGTTTTTAGATTTTTTTTTTCCTTTTCTAGCCATCTACATTAACTCTTCCAATATAGACTCAAATATCCAATTTTTGGAATACCGTCTTTTTTAATTCAGAAAATTAGACCTGCCTTTAAAAGCACCCCCTCCCCATTCCTCTGTGTGTCCTCAGCTCCCTTGGGTTAGCCTCTCTCACCTCCCTGAGGTACTTCTATGCTCCACCAGCAGCAGTTCCCTGTGAAGCTGGCAGGCCCCGGGCTTGTCCTCCTGCCATCTCTGAATTGAGTTGGGGGCACACAAGCAAGAGGAATTCCTCCTGGGCCTTACTGACAAGGATACCAGCCTGGGGTGGGGGGCAAAGAGATGAACTACAGTTCACAGACACTGGAATTGAGGAGTCGATCTGGGCTCCTTAGTCTTGCTCTGTCCCTGCCTCTACTCAGACCACAGGTGGCAGCCAGCCTCCTCTTACTGTCACATTCTTCCCCCATTCTGCCTTCTAGCAGGATCTTCTGTGTGAGCCTAGAGGGCCTCATTGTGAAGGGTTCAGACTCAATCTGCTTGCAGGGTGGTGTGATTCTGCTGGATTCCAGCAGCTGTGCATGTCCTTCAAGAGTGTTCAGGTGATATATTTTTCAGCCTCTAAGGTGACTGGTACTGTATCTCAAATGGAGAGATTAAGCCAAATACCTGGTGTGTTCTGAAAGCCACTGAGTTTAAGAACTGAAGAGAAAGGATGGACTTTTTACTGAGGTTCTATATATGAAAATGAAAACAGACCAGGGCATGATGTTCCTCTTCCCTGAGATGAGAACATCTCATTCTGGCCACTTTACCCAAGTTTCTGAACTCAGTCTCTTACCATTCAAAGTCTTACAGATGAATGATAGAGGGAAATGCCTTTTTGCCCCAAGGATTTCTGTATTCAAAGCAATACCTTATGAATATGTAAGACTTAGGATGACTTCTTTAGCCACTTGAAGTAGAGATGCTAATTCCAAATATAATCTTAATTTCCCATTCCAATATTGCCAATAATGATTTTCTCTTGATTCCCTTAACTGCAAAAGTCCTCATTTGTTCTTTGAGAGAAGAGGTGGACAGTGCTGATACCAGAGTTAAAGTATTGACTTACTACAGACCCTGAAGATTTCAGATTCAATTTATCAAACCTTGGGGAATTGCCTAACAGACACTGAGAGGGATTCAAAGATGAACCAGCATAACCCCTCCCCTGAGAGTTTAGATTCTACCTACAGGATCATCCAGCATGAAATTTCTCAGTTCAGCACTAAGGACTAGCTGTGATGAAAATTTTACCCCAGACTAAATTAAAAGTTCATGTATCATCTGAATAGTTGGCCTTTCTCTGTTGCCACCATGGGAACTTGTGGCTCACAAAATCTGAAGTCAGGAAAGAAAAATACAGAAGGGCACTGCCCATGTGAAAGGTAGACACTCTCACTTGTGTCTTGGAATTGTCTTTCCCCAAATCATGAATTCACCAAACTGTCTCCTGTCCGTCAGAAGAGAGCAGTGGTAGCTGGCTACATGGATCACGTCGGAGGTAACATCGTCTCTCATATCTTCTTAATCCAAGGCAACTTGGTCTTGCCCTTAGGCAGCATTGCCAATGTTCCAAATCCCTTTTGGAGGTCCCCACAAGAAAAGAGGAACTGATGAATTTTCTCATACCTTATCCAACTTAAAATGTCCCTTTAACTGAAATTTAAGTGGCTACAACAGAATTTGTCAAAATGACCAAGTAACCCCCATGTCTACCCTTCCTGCCTAGGCTCCAATCCTGGATGTATTTTTGAAACATTAACTGCCTTTTGCAGAAGGGAAGCCTGAGTATCAGAGAAGTAATGTCACCCTAGAAGCAGATAGCATGGCAGGGACAGAATTAGGTTTGGGATCCAGCCTGACCACTCTCCCATTTGACCCATTATCACCCAGGAAACTGAAGATAAAAGATTTGGAAAAACAGACAAAGAACAAAGGGTGGTTTTCTTTCCCCCAAGCATTCGGTGCTAGTAAGAAGCTTTCATTTACTCAGTCTGCTCCTCTTATGAGCATAAACCTAGAATAAAGGGAGTGACACAAGGAAGCCAGAAGGATGGGGGAGGGAGGGGACACCCAATAATCCCTGTGTGTCAGAACCACAGAAGACTAACCTGATACTCTCTTGGCCCCGTCTGCATCAACACTAAACAACTGCAAACTCCCTGTGTCTTTCACACATGCCAAGTGAACATTCTCTTTGTGACTACACCCACCTGCAAACCAGAACGAATCTAGAATGAATTTTTTTTTTTTTTTTTGGTCTAGTTTCTAATCTCTTGTTTATGAGGTGTGGGGTTTATAAGGGACTGAATCAAATGAATGTAACAAAAAAGAAAAAAAACAAAAAAACAAAAAAAAATGCCTTTTCTCAGGGCCAGTGAGTTGCAAATAATTTTTAAAGAAAAGCCTATAATTACATCATCTCAATAAATTTTTTATAAAAAAAAATAGTCCTGGGTCTCTGTTTTTAATAATATGAAATGGAGTCAGGCAAGGTGCTCCGATGAGGTAAATCCTGTCTCCACTCAATTACAGTATAAAGGGCAGTCACGGGTTTGCACTGGCAGGAAGCCTCTGTTACCGAGCCGTCTGCAGACAATCTCTAGACAAGTGGCACCAGAAAGGTCAGAGAAGATCATTCAAAGCTCAGCAGCTGCCACAGGTGGAAAAATTTCACCAAAAGAAACCCAGATCAGAGATGCTTGGGCCTGTGGTACACGGGAGATGTATTAGTTCATTAAGGTGGTACCAGGACTTAGGAAAGCTTGGTCCTCACGTTGTAGCATTGTCCCCTTAGGGTCTGAGCCTACAAGGTAACAAGGGTGTAAATATGACTATAATGACCTGGAAGTCATCATCTAGCTCAGAGCCAGCCCCATGGTCAAGGTCTCAGCCACAGTGGCCACTGACCAGCCAACCAGTAAGCACGTAGGATTTCAAGATCAAACACGGTGTGGTCAACCTGAACTATCGATCTACCATCAGAGGTAGGCAGAAACAAGGACAGTAGGAAAGGAAGAAAAACTACATTGCTTTTTAGCACCTTACATGTAACTTTGGAACAGAAGAGTTTGAAATCAATGGTCTCAGAAATGTTGTTAGATTATCCCTATAAATTGCCCCAGGTACTCTGTATCCCTTGACAACGGATTGCTGAAATCTAGCCTTCTATTATGTCTCATCAGAACACAGTGTCAAATATGAGTCTAGGTCTTGTGGTACTAAAAATGCATTTGAAGGTACTATTTCTAATAATTCAGCATTAGAATCACCTGGGGATTACTAGAAATGCAAAATGTCAGTTCCCACCCCATAAACTTAATCAAAAACGTTAAAAAGCCGGGCGCGGTGGCGCACGCCTGTAATCCCAGCACTTTGGGAGGCTGAGGCAGGAAGATCGCGAGTTCAAAGCCAGCCTCAGCAATGGTGAGGCACTTAGCAACTCAGTGAGACCCTGTCTCCAAATAAAATACCAAAAAGGGCTGGGGATATGACCCAGTGGTCGAGTGCCCCTGAGTTCAATCCCCGGTACCACACAAAAAAAAAAAAAAAAAAAGTTAAAAGTTTATATATTATTAATTAGAACAAATAAAAAAATAAATATAAAAACTTTAAAAGTGGGGCAAATCTAGTTTTAACAATAGCAGATTGTTAGCAGTCTGTTTTAATAAGATCTCCAGGTGATTCAGATACACATTAAAGTTTGGGAGCCACTGCTGTCAATCTGCTCATCTTAGTATGAAAAACAGAAAAAAGCATGTGGCATTTTAAACAATAAGTACTCAGAATAATTGATGACAACCAATTTGCATTAATCCCACCCACAGACCATAATGCTACATTTTCCTAAAAGTAGATACTCTATAGAATGAGGGTAAGCAGACATGGAATAACACAACAAAGTCTTTATCTTGTTTTAAGCAGTTTGCTATAAAGATGAGCTGTTTTAAAGTGTAACTCAAACAGCTGACCTGCCCTTGCAAATTACAGTGCAGCAATTTATCCACTTATGCCCACTTATCTGCCTAACCAGCCTGATCTAAAAAGAAAAATAAAAGGATCATTCTCATCTGCTGAATGACCTTGGCTATCTGTCCCTGAAATTATTAAGCAGAGCTTGGATGAACACTTAGCCAGGGTATTTGCAAAAGACTCCAGAACCACTAGATGAGACCAGCATTTTGCAAGCCTGAAAGTGCTTACAAATCACCTGGGGATCTAGGTGCAAAGTAGATTTTGCTTCCATAATAACCTCTTGAGGAAGTATGGACAGAAGATCTGTTCTTCTACGCTACTCTCTGGGTGGAGCTTGAGAGTCTACATTCCCAATAAGTTCAGGTGGTGTGAATGCAAGTGGCAAGAATGTAAATAACCTCCTTTCAAGCCCTGAGGTTCTGACACCAAGGCAACATGTAAGCCTTTCTCTTTGCTGTAGTTTCTTGAAAATTCCTCCTTAGAATAGTCCCTAGGGTCAATCCTGCTCTGCAACAAGTTTGCTTGGTTTTTTTTTTTAGGACAGCAACCAGAGTAAATGCCATGGTCAAAATCTTTGCTAAAAAAGGAACGGCCATTCACAACTGAACCTTAATACTGGAGCTCATCCCCAGAGGCTCATGGTCACCAACTTTAAATTAAGAACGAGAATCCAGGCGTCGCTGCCTCTCTTGGCCTCCAGAAACCAATCCTGATCACTGTAAAGAGACAGAAAGCTAAGAGTACCACCCTTGATGTTTCAAAAAGCATTCCGAGGGATGAGCAGATCTCCCACCCAAACTGTAGAAGACGATAACATTTAAAGAAGATGATCTTGGACGGGGTTGTGGCTCAATGGTGGAGTGCTTGCCTTGCATGTATGAGGCACTGGGTTCAATTCTCAGCACTGCATATAAATAAATGATTAAAATAAAGGTCCATCCATAACTAAAAAAATTAAAAAAAAAAAAAAAAAAAAAGACGATCTTGGGTCAATGCCCACACTGTCAGTACTTACAGATTCATATTCATTCTCTCTCTCTCTCTCTCTCTCTCTCTCTCTCTCTCGCTCATTAAAATGAAGGCCCTTAGTCCACTAGATTGAAAAGAGAAATATCTCCTAGTAAAAACTACTAGGTAATTCTGCCTAGTGTCTTCTGAGGCCATAGAACACTATTTTAACCTCTCTGAGCTCTGAGGACTCAACCAAAACTTTATCAGACCGTCCACCCAAGCTGACCTTTGCTTTTCCTTTGAGCCCTCATTTTTGCCCCAACTACAAAAATTTCTGTGAAAGAAACCAAATGCTTCCTTGCCTGTGCCTCTAACCCTGCCAGAGCTCCTTGGGCACTTGTTTGACCATCAGACCATGGCACCTGGCACAGTTTACATCGTATTAAGTGCTTTGAATAAGGGAGTGAAGTTACAGACACTGTGACCCTGAGTTAGACAAAGATTTCTTGGATATGACACCAAGAGGTAATTCATGAAAGGAAGAACAAATGATAAATTGGACTTCATCAAAGCAAGGAACACCTTAAGAAATTGAAAAGACAAGCTATAGACAGGGAGAAAATAGTTGTGTAAGTCATGTGATAAAGAACTTTTATGGAAGATATATAAAGAACTCCTACAATTCAATAGTAAAATGGACAACCCAATTAAAAACAGTCAAAAGACTTGAATAGATATTTCACAAAAGAAGGTATTGGAAAGGCTATTAAGTACACAAAAAGATGCTCAACATCATTAGTTATAAAAACCACAATGAGATGACACCACACACAAAAGTGACTCTAATAAAAAGAACATCAGTACCAAATGTTGGCTAGGATGTGGAGAACCTGGAACCCTCCTCTACTGCTAGTAGCAATATAAAATGACAGTCATTTCAGAAAACAGTTTGGCAGCTTCTTAAAAAGTCAAACATAAATTTACCACATGATCCAGAAATTCCACTCCTAAGTATCTTTCTAAGAGACAAGAAAACATGTTCACACAAAGACTCATACACAAATATTTATAAACACAACTGGAAACAGTCCAGATGTCCACTGTTAAGTGCATAAATAAAATAGAGTATATCCATGAAATGGAATACTATTTAGCAACAAAAATGGAACAAACTATTTGTACATGCAATAATTTGAAGAAGCCTCAAAAACATTATGCATTCTTTTAAACATTTTTCTTTTAAACATTATTTAAAAGAAATCAGATACAAACACACACATGTTGTGTAATCCAATTTATATAAAATTTCCAATGAAGGCAAAAACCAGGGACAAAAAGCAGAAGAGCATTTGTGTGGGGATAGAAGCTGAAGTGGGGATTGAACAGAAACGGAAATGTTTGGAGATTATGGTTGATGGTTGCAGGAATCTATAAATTCAGTAAAATTCATTGAAGCATAATTTTATAAAGAGTATGCTCTATGGTTATAATTTTACTTCAAAAAAAGCTGTTTAAAATGAAAAAAGAAAAAAGTGAATCTAGATAATCAATTCATGCTTCTTCTACAGTAGATGGATATTTTAGCTTTTTCATTGCTCTGACCAAAAGACCTAACAAGAAATATGTAAAGGAGAAAAGTTTATTTTGTCTCATGTTTTCAGAGATTCAGTCCATGGTCAACCGACTCCATAACTCTGGACCCAAGATGAGGCAGAAGATCATGACAGAAGGGCGTGGCAGAGGAAAGTGGCTGGGGACATGACAACCAAGAAGGGGTGGGGGTGGTCTGCTCACCGGGATACCACCAAAGGCATGTCCCCAGTGACCCCCCTCCTCCAGCCACACCCTACCTACAGGTATCATCTAGTTAACCCTTATCAGTGGATTAATCCACTATTAAGTTACAACTCTCATAATCTAGTCATTTCATCTCTGAATGTTCTTGTAGTGTCTCACATATGAGCTTTTGGGACACATTACATATGCAAATCATAACAATAGGGATGCCTTCAAGAATGGCACATAGGACTCAAAGAAACACTAGAAAAAAATACACTAATAATGTAAAAATGAAACATTGAGAGAACATCGGTACTATAGGGAATCGTTGTCCACATCCTGTTCATCCAGCAAAATCCCCAGGTCTGTGAGTTTCAACAGTCTGCAATTCTCTCAGAAACCCTTCTAACTATTGACACCCCAAAAGGAACCCCAGGAGCACAGCCTCAATGCACCCTCGGCCCTCACTAGGTGGCTCCAGCAGTATGTAGACAGTGGTGGTCACTCTATTCTTCAAGGACTTAAAACTTCTACTAAAATATTTGGCATTCACCCTGCTACTATTATTACTCCCTATTCATCATCACAGATTGAATATTTTTATGCTTCAACGATAATGGACTGGGCTATAGCTAGATGCTCTACCTCTGCAAATTTTGATAATCACCTTCCTAAGTCTATCCTATATTATCTTTTTGTATTAATCATCCTATTATATTTCCACAGGTAATAAAAAAAATCAACCTATTCCTAAGGCATTTAATGTATTTACAGATGGGTCCTCAAATGGTACTGCTGAATCGTTATGTCTCACATAAGAGCCTGGTTAGAGACCAGCCCATAAACATTCCAGCTAAAATACAAGCCGTCCCCAGGTCTGTGAGAAAAGTTTCATATTAGAGCACAACAGTCTGCAATTCTACAAAAACAATATTTATACTCAGAAACAAGCCTTCCCAGTTTCACTAACTAGGTTTAAAATTGACAGAACAATTGTAAAAGATTGTCTCGAACTGGTGGCCTTGGACGTTGAAGGTTATTTGGTGCTGAAATTTGGGGTTATGGATTCGTGGCACTAGATGGCAACATTAAGGTCCTGGAATCAGCAGGCTGTTAGCTGTGTTGTGTGTGGACAGGGGACTTCCCACAGGGACTGAGGAAGAGCAGCTCAAAAATGAAGCCGGAAGGCTAAGGACCTGCCTGGAATCACATGGGTGAGAACTCCATAAGGAGTGATTTAGCACACCTTTGAACCATTTATCTTCAACTGTTAGTTAGAGCCAGGGAGAAAAGTTGCCAGAATAAAGAGCTGTTTGTTTCCAGTTCGTCTCAAAACTTCTTCCCGCGGCTTCTTTGCTCCAAGCGGCCATCGCTTCTAATTTAACGTTTATTTACTTGGGATGGAGAGAAAATAATTTTCTAATAAAAAGATGTGATTCTTCTTTGTACATAGGAGATTCATCACATGCACTGAACATACCTCCACATTTTTACTTTATGTAAAACTATCTTGAAAGATAATTATCTTTCCATCTAAAATGGGGTTGTGTTAGTCACTCACGCATAAAAGAGATATATTACATGTCTATTGTAATGAAAACCATCTTCAAAATGTGTTTTAAAATTATTTCTTCTGTCATGTTGGCAAAACACTGTACATGTTCTATAGTTCATTTTCCTTCTTCCCTTCCCTTTGTGGATGTCTGAACCAGAAAGCCGCTCGGGGAAGCATAGAAAAGAATCCTAAAATTAGATAATAAAATCAATCATTCCTAGTAAAGGACACTGTATACTGAATCATTCAGTCTCAGAATTTCACTGATTGAAACTATAAGCAAAGTAACATTTTTCGAGAGGAGGCCTGGAGGTTGGGGGAGCAGCCTGCAGTCCCAACATGTGACTTGCTGTGTGGGGACAAAAACTGTCACCAGAGATGGGACAATACTAGGAAGGAGCTTTATTTTGTTCACTTGAGAGAATTCTGTCTTCTTGGGCTTTCATGTCCCACTCCCACTTCACCAGTGACATCAGGAATTTTAGACAGCCCTGAGTTCAATGGCACCAAGTGTTTTTTCTAAATCAGTGTCCCTTGCCTAGTCTGGTACCCTGCACAGCTGGCAGGCTGGCCCCAGAAAGCTATAGAACAGAATGGAGAAGCCAGTCCTCTCCATGGCCGGAGCACCTGGATCCAAACCCACATCCCCTGTCATGAGCTGTGTGATCTGGAGCGATTTACATAACCCCTCTGTGCCTCTTATTATGTAAACTTGGGATGATGGTGATAAAGGCAGGTTGTGAGCATCACAGGAGGGATTCCAGAAAAAGGACTTAGAGAAGTGAAACCCTGATAACTATCAACTGTTCTTATTTCTACACTTCACTCTGGATCTGCTGAGCTACCAACTGCCACTTCACTCAGAGAGCAGCTCTGCTTTTATTATTTCTACATAATGGGATTCCCAAAGATGACTTCTGAAAAAAAAAGTTTCCACTGTTTTTGTTTCATTTTGTTTTGGTGCGAACATCACGGAACCATTGCAACCCCCTCACTTTACAGATGAGCAGTCGAAGGCCCACCAGGAGGGCCTGCCCTGAGCCTCCCCCGCCCCGGGAGACTGAGCCCAGGCCCCCCCTGGCGCTCACTGTGTCTCCTTCTGGGGCCAACTTCTCTGCCTCAAGGAGCACCTGGGCAGTCAGGGATGTTTACTTTTGGTGATGGCCTCGACCCAACGGAAATATTGGTTCAATTCAGGTTTACCGAGAATATTTTGATCTGGTTTCGTTTCAGTTCAATAGCTTTAGGAAATGTGTAGGTTTCGTTCCGTTTAAAATGAGTTTTCTGGGTTCTTTGATTTTGTTTTCTCTTTCTTTTAAAGAAAGTCCTGGCTCAGCATTCCTATGCACAAAACAATGTTAATTGGGTTCAGTTTGAGGACTAGTTAATTTAGAACATTACTTTTGAGAACAGCCCCCAACATGGGGGAACCACTACAGAAAACCCTAGAACTCTGGCCATTGGGGGAACCAGGAGGTTGAGCCAAGAGAATCTCCTGACCATCTTGCTGCCTGCTGGGCTCCTGTTTTGCTAGAAAAGGTAAAGGTGCACAGGGCAGGTTGACTCTCCTCTTTCCAGTTGGAGATGAAGCGCCCTACGGACCAAGAGGAGGAACAGCAGTTATAGGGTTCTAGTCCCACATCAACTCTGTCTCAGACAATTCACACATAGGGTTTGAGCCCTGGTTTCTCATGGAATTGTTTTCCTTAAAGCACGGTGTAGAAGATTCAAGAAGAAAATGTATAGGAATCCTAGCACATACATGATAGCTCCCTTCCCTCCTTACTACCCCTGCTTGCCCCTCCCCTGGCCCACCCCCACACTGTTTTTCCAGCCCTGAATTCCGTCATTCTGATTCTACAGAAAAAGTGGAAAAATCACCAGTGACAACTGCTGAGATATCTCACACCCTTTGTTTCTAGTCACCTAAATACTTTGCCCTGAAGACACTTTGTCAAGACCTTGACCAATATTGGGTAGGTTACCTTTCAACGTGACATGTTCCAGAGGAGAAATCTCCCCCCAAGACTCTTCTCCCCAGCCTCTCTCCGCTAGTGAAAAATCTGTGTGTGCCATTTGCATCAGCTTGGAGCTGATGGTTAGTCAAATCAGTACCTGAATGCAAATCTCTAAGGAATTTGAAATCAGCTTTGGGCAGTTCCGGGGTTTGGAGTTCTTTCCTTTCCGATCTCTGCAGCCTCAAACTTGGGAGCCCTGGCTGAGGTGAACCTAAGATACCAGGGCAAACTCGGGAGATGGCTTTTCCCCAAACCAAAGATTTTCCATTTAATGAGAAATCTTGGTTTTGGTTTAGCCTTTTGAGGTATAATCAGTGATTTAAATATCAAACAAACCTCCCTTACACCAATACTGTGGAACAATGTTGACCAAATTATATTGTTATATTGTGTGCATGCACAAATATGTAACACAAATCCCACTATATGTATGATTATAATGCACCATAAATATATGGAAAAATATAAACACATAGATTGAGAATTTTAAAGTAAAGGAGTTTTCTAAGGATTTCTTTAATTTCAGGGGGTTAGGAATAGACTGGAAAACAGGAGAAGCAGGGTGGAGAGACTGAAGTTGACATTTTGGCAATAAAAAATTGCAGCATATCATCTCATATAGAAATTGTTACAAACTCCAACACCAAAATTTAGTTTACCAAATCTAGCTTCACTTTATTAACTTCTATTTGATTTTAAGTACCTGGATACTGGAATAAAGGTCAGAAAAAAGATGCTTTAGTAAAAACAAATTAAGCTTCTAGAGTATATTAAAAAATATCTCCCTTGTTAATAGATACTTAATTCTGATTCCAGGGTTCACCATCATGGTCATCTTCAAATATTGATTTGGTGCCAGTGATGACATGTGCCAGAGAAATCTATCCTTAAGGGCCACAAGCCTTCCCCATGCAGGGTGAAGACTAAGGAAAATGTGGCTACTTCAAGGGCTTCTGGGCCAGGCCACCTGGCTGGGGTATTTGCCACAAAAAACACCTCCTTCAATTTTATGATTACCTACAAAATCCTCCACTTCAGACATGTAGGGTGGCCTTAACCAGCAGTCAAACAGGAATTTCACCAATATAAAATAATTATACAGTGTCATGATGTACCTGCTTCTCTAGTCTCCCACACTTTTTAATCTTGAGTGCCAACCTTCAGATGAGCTCCGACTTGCCAAAGCACAGTGCCTTTTCTACTGGGTGCTCCACAGAGGACCCAGTTCTGAGACCACTTCTTAGCTAACAGCACGGTTCTAACAGGTCCTGCCAAAGGCCTTCACTGAGCCAGTCACTTTCAAATTATTTTGGAACATGCCTGCTTTTTGCTTCTGAAATATACTCTGAAGGAGACCCAGGTGCTCTGGTGGCATATGGCTCCTGGGATGGATCACTGGGCTTTCTTGGGGAAGTAAAACTAGGGACATCTAGTGAAAAGAGCACAGGCCTTGGGATCAGACAAAACTGACTGCACCCTGGCTCTTCCACCCTCAGGAATATGTCTTGTAAAAATTACTCATCTTCTCTCAGTGGCTATTTCCTTCTCTATAGTTCCAAAGGGTTGGGTTTTCTTGAAAAGTAGAGGCACTATATGCAAAGCACCTGGCAGAGTAGACATTCAATAAATAGTAGAAACTATTCTAATGTAACTGTTATTGTTTTGCAGTATTATCGAATCAACCCAGGGACACTCTACCTGAGCTACATCCCCTTTTTATTTTTTCATTTTGAGACAACATCTTTCTAAGTTGCCCAGGCTGGCCTTGAACTTGCAACTCTCCTGCCTCAGCCTCCCAAGTGGCTGGCACCACAGCACACACCCCTAATCTATCTTTTTCCAAATTATCTGGTCTCTTTCCCAAATAGTGTGTATGGATAAGCTGAGAAGCATTTTTTAATCTCAAGTAAACAACATTTTATTGCTCACACTGTATCCATAAATCCTTTAACAACCCCATGGAAACATGTCCTCTCTCATTTTAAGGAAAGGAAAACTGAATCAGCTCTAGAGATGGTAAGTTACCTGATCAAGTTCACATAGAGAGAAAGCAAGAAAGCTTGGTTTCAAATCAAAATTTTCTGATTTCTTTGTTTGTGTTTTTGTTTTTTTCATATTCTGTCATATTATCCAGGAGCGGAAACTTCAAACCACTATCAGCCTTTGATACAGATGTTTCTTGATTGCCTAGCAAAGAATAGAGAGGGTCTTGAGCAGTGATCACAGCCCAGCCAGGCTGACTGAGGGGAGAGTTGGACATGACAGTCCTGAGAATTAGATGTGGGTACTGGGGTGCAGGCAGTGTCTTCTAAGAAGGCGGGCATCAGGAGAGCATTGGACGTTGTGGAGTGCGGAATGCCAAATGAAGGAAAGACATCTGGAAGAGGTTTTAAAATAAACTTCCCCTGTGTTGCCATTTGGCCTTGGCCAGTTCCACCTCTCTTCTTTACTACGATGACTTCATAAACCTTTGTGACAATTGCCATAGGCTTTTCTCAGGAATCTTTCCATCCTCAAGAATGTAGCCCAGGGCTGAGGTTGTGGCTCAGTGGTAGAGTGCTTACCTAGCATATATGAGGCACTGGGTTCGATTCTCAGCACTGCATATAAAATAAATAAATAAATAAATAAATATCCATTGACAACTAAAAAATATTAAAAAAAAAAAAAAAAAAAGAATGTAGCCCAGTTCATTCCTCCTCTGGAAATGGCTAGCAAAGCAGCAGAAAGTGAGTCCTCTTGTGCCAGGTGAGGCTGTCTGGTAAAAGAAGGTGTAGGGAAGGGACAAAGAAGGAAAATCTGGTGACTCATCAGGTGAAAGTGGACACAAGACCAGGAGCAGAACCGTGAGGGTCACCAGGTAGCTGAAATGAGTACAAGACAGATTCAAGAACATAAGCTAGGAAGCATGTGAAACAAGAGACAGACAGCAAGATGCGGGTGAGAATCAAGAGATTTATGAAAACAGCTTCTGAGAGCGATCAAAACCAGAAATGTCAGAAGATAACAAAAGAGGAGGGGTACGTGCATGTGTTCACACCTGCACGTGCACACACATGTGCAACAGCAACTCCAGCCCCACATGCTGGTGGGCAGTTCAGGTCATTGTAACACTATGTATTCGGCCTAGAAATAGTCTTGGATTGTTTTATGTGAACTGGAGATCACAGGGATCGAGCAACTGACCTAGTCACACAGCTGCTCTGTGGCATTGCTGTTTTGCTTCGGTATGGTTCATCAGCTTTGTTCAGGGTAAGGAAAATACCTCAGCAAGGAATCACAGGCAAAGAAAAAAAAAATCCTCAAAAGCTACCAACCAACAGCATAAATATGAAGGCAAAAAGAAGAGAGGTCAATATTCTGAAATCACAAGTCCAGATATGAAAATTCTCACACATGAGAAGACTTAGGAAAAGCAGAAAGTGGAAAAGGCATAAAGCTGTCTCAGAAAGGAGTACAAAAACAAAAAAGGTTAATTTTGTGGACCACTTGATGCCATAAATATTTGATCTTGCACAAAGAAATACAGAGAACTGGTTTGTATGAGAGAAGGAAGGCTTGAAGCTCACTGAAATTTAAATTTTAAAAGAGGATGAATAAAAATAGTTTATTAGGTGAAAGCCTGCAATTGGCTATTCCAACAAAGTGGCTTCCTGCAGGCTTTTCAGTGATTTATAAATACATGTAGACAGTTTCAGAAACAAGGAGTCCACTGGGGCTATAAACTAGGCCTTGGTTTTCACTCTTGTCCCAGAAATTATTAGGTAGACTAGTGACTAAAATTGCAAAACTTAAAATGAGATTAGAGATCAAAAGTTACGACACTGTGGTGTGAGTTTCATAACATACAAACATGTAACACACATGACAGCCAAGGCATAAGTGACACAGGGGTGGTAGCAAAGGATTCTATGTGGTTAACAGGTTCTTATTTTTTACATGAAGTAATACAATATTAATTCTAATTACCCTAAAAAGTTAGTAATATATATTATAAAGTTTAAGCAAATTTTAAAATACAAAATGCTTGGCTGAGATTGTAGCTTAGTGGCACAGAGCTTGCCTAGAATGCAGAAAGCCCTGGGTCAAGTCCCCAGGGATGCAAAATAAACAAGTAAATTAACTAATTGAAAAATGCAGAAAGACTAATAGATAAATTTAAATGGAATTTAAAAACATATTCAACTGATCCTAAAGAAGTCAAGATAGGAATAATAGAGTAAAAGAACAGGACAAATGGATAATAAATAATAAACTGTAGGGGCTGGGGTTGTGGCTTAATAGTAGAGTGCCTACCTAGCAGGTGTGAGGTACTGGGTTCAATTCTCAGCACCACATATAAATAAATGAATAAAATAAAGGTCCATCAATATCTAAAATTTTTTAAAATAAATAAATAAT
Organism: Tamias sibiricus; assembly: GCA_025594165.1. NCBI lineage: Eukaryota > Metazoa > Chordata > Mammalia > Rodentia > Sciuridae > Tamias > Tamias sibiricus. Next base: position 76,572,348 of record CM046661.1, read on the forward strand.
AAAACTTAGACTTGAAGGCAGTCAAATCAATCAATACAGTAAATATAAAAGGACTAAATATTCCAAATAAAAAAATTAGAAATTTTCAGAATGGATTAAAAAGCAAGATTCAACTCTGTTTTCTATAAGAGACCTGCTTTAAATATAAGGACATGAAAAAGTTAAAAATAAATGGACAGGGAAATGGTCCCACAAAAACACTAAACAAAAGAAGTCTGAAGTGGTTATGTTCATATTAGATAAAGTAGACTTCAAGGCAAAAAGTATTAGTAAGATAAACAAAATGGGAGCCCCTAGAAATAGTCATCAGTTTTCTGTCAATATAGAACCTAGAGTCCATAAAAAGTCAAAAGTCAAAGGACAGAGCATGCACATCTAGTCCCTGAATTCCCACTTGAAAATAAGACAACTTGGTTCAAGCACACTTGAATTTACTGGTTCTCACTAGGAAAGAAAAAAAGGAAACTTCTCAAGAATTCAGATAGGCTCCTCACCTGAAAGAAACTTGTGAGCACTGAGTTATGTGTCCTCTCCAGCTTTATGTGTGCTTGAAATGAATGGGGATGACAAATCATTTGTTTAATGAATATTTATTAAGTTTTCCCCCTGTGCCAGGCACTGAACTAATGATTGGGTAAAGGATGGAAACACATATTGATAAAACAAATTAAAAATCAACACATCCCAATACCAGTTAGAAATAGTAAGAATCATTGTGTGAGTCGAGCTTTTGCTACAGTTAACAAGTACCTAAGGCAAACAACTTATGAGGAGAAAAGTTTTATTTTGGTTCAGTTCGAAGATTTCAGTCCATGATCAACTGGCCTATTGGTCTTGGTATGTGGTGAGGTAGCATCTCATGGCTGGGAAGCTAGAGAGAGAAAGAGAAAGACACAGGGTCTCACAGTCCCTGTTGAGGGCATGTCCATAAGGACCTGAAGACCTCCCACTATGCCAGACTCCACTTCCTACATTTTCCTCCACCTCCCAGTGGCATGGAGGGCTGGGGCCAGCCTTTAATACATGGACCTGGGAGACATATCCAAAGCATAGCAAGTTCAAGAAAACATTCATGATATTGAGATAGAGAATAATGACCAAGAAGGAACCTTGGCTGAGATAACAAGATCAGAGACGGGCTTCAGGAGAGGTGACATTTAGGAAGAGCCTGTCTGGGGATAAGGAAAGTGGGGAGGTCAAGGGAATAGTATGTACTAAGACCCAGGGAAGAAAGAGCTGGAGTGTTTTTAAGGGACTGAAATATGGCCATACTGGCTGGAGTCCAGAGGAAGGCAAACAAGAATTAAATCCTGTGGGAAAGTTCTACCAAGCCTTCCAGGAACATAAAATGCAATCTTATATAAATTTGTCCAGAAAATAGAAAAAGAAGTAACATTTTTTCTTACTTATTTACAAGGCTAATATAACCTCAATACCAAAACCACATAAGGATGATTTTTAAAGGGGAACTCTGAGATGATCTTATTCATTAAATGGATATAAAAATCCCAAATCCAGTAAATAATAATAATACTGATGTGAGCCCCAGGAAGTATTATGAAATAGCCCAAAGCATCTTTGAATACTGGCAAAACAATTCACTGTTGCTTTTCATAATGCTGAAACATTTGCAACTGACTAAGATGCAAACAAGCTTGTAATGGACAGTGCTTACAGTCCTGGAAACATCCAGTTTTCAGATTTTATATTGCAGAAAAGAACTGGCCCTATGCAAATTTGTAAATAGGTAAACTTTGCCTTTGGAACCTAATCTGCTCCTTTTTCTATCCCTAGCCCACAATCTCACCTTGAGTGCTCCTACTATTTTTCGCATTGGGGAAAAACTTTGGGGTCAGAGTTGACCATTTATTCACTATGTCACTTCTCTATAAAACATGGTAAAACCTAATTCTTTCAGCTGTTATGGAATGGCTGAATGAAATAATTAATGCATGGTAGATTTCTACTAGGACACTTGGAAAATAGCCGGAATTCAGCCTCTTTTTTTCTGTCTGTAGAATGAAAGTTTTACTTATCTTCTGAGTTTACTGATCTTTCAGGAGTACAAAGAGGGAGGATATAAAATCTCAGTGAGTTATACATTATATAATAAATCAGAGGGACAGGTGTCATTCAAGGGCTTAATTTTATTTATTCCCAAATAAAGTCTGAATAACTTCTGGTCAGTCCTTTTTCTACTCTATGAACAATATTTAAAAAAAAAAAAAAATCTTAACTGCTTCTATCCAACAACACTATCCACAGACTTTCTCTTAATGGTTCAATAAATATTCACTACATTGAATGAACCAATGTAAACAGACTGTTCTTAAAGGACATCTCTTTAAGGTCATTCCTTGATTCATCTCAGTATCATTAAGTCTGTACCAAAACCATTTGCTATGGTGTGAATGTGGTTTGTCCCCACCAATACTCATATTGAGGTGTAATTCCACAATGCAGCGGTGATGGGAGGTGAGGTCTCGGGGGAGTTATTTGGGCAAGGAGGCCATTCCTCAGTAATGGATTAGCACTGTCTTGTAGTGAGTCATTGTTTGTTTGGTTGGTTGGTTGGTTGGTTGGTTGGTTTTTTTTTTTTTTTTTTTTTTGGTGGGGGGGGGTACCAGGGATTGAACTCAGGGGCACTTGACCACTGAGCAGCATCCCCAGTCCTATTTTGTATTTTATTTAGAGACAGGGTCTCACTGAGTTGCTTAGCGCCTCACTGTTGCTAAGACTGTCTTTGAACTCACGATCCTCCTACCTCTACAGCCTGAGCAGCTGGGATTTTAAGTATGTTCCATTGTGCCCTGTGTGAGTTGTTTTGGGGGACTAGATTAGTTACTGCAAAAACAGGTTGCTATAAAGCAGGGTTACTCCTCATGTTTTTTCTTTTTCTTGTGCCTGCTTGCCCTTCTGATCTTTTTCTGCCTTATCATGATGCAGCATGAGGCCCTTGCCAGATGCGGCTGCCCAGTCTTGAACTTCCCAGCCTCCAGAACCATGAGTTAAATAAAACTCTTTTCTCAAGTATTCTGTGATAGCACTGGCACCACCTAACATTTGACATCTTGGGTGTTCAAAATTTAGAGTTGGACAAGTATCATCCAAAAGAAAAACCAGATTTCTCCACTCAAAAAGAGCTATATCTGTTTCACAGTTTAGACAAGCATACTGGTGCCTTTTTGAGCCCTCTGTGTTTAGTCCCCTACTTTCCATTCTGTAGTAGAGGGGAAACAATGGATCAAACTGGGAGCATATGACAGAGCTAAGCACTTAGCACAAGAGTCCATTTCCAGGATAAGGTATAGGTCACCTCACAGGAAGTGACTGCTCATCTTTTCCTCTAGCTCTTCCTGTTATAGCAGACACTCCATGAAAGTGCACCAGCCACAAAGAAACAACATCTTTTTTTATTACATACCCAGAAACTAGATTCCAAACCACAACCAAGCCTCAAATCAGTCCTGATAAATAGGGATTGACTGAATAATCACTTCTTTCTATTAATTTTGGTTCTCAGTGGTTTCTGACTTGACATCTACTGAATTATGCACTTCTTAGCTGCTCCTCATCCTGCCTCAATTTATTAAAGGTAGGATTATGAACAGCTCACATCATCTATGCTTTATTGCCCTGAGAGCTATGAAATATTCTCAGGAAAGAGGGATCAAGATTTGGCTGTTACTATTCACAATAGCCACAATATGGAATCAATGAGGTGTCCATCAACAGAAGAATGGATAAATAAAATGTGAGATATATATATATATATATATATATATATATCTCACTAGGCCATAAATAATGAAACCTGTTGTTTGTGGCAACACAGATGGAACTGGAGGACATTATGTTAAGAAAAACAAGCTAGGAACAGATAGATAAGTACTGCATGCTGTCACTCAATATGTGGAAGTTATAAAAGCTGATTTCATAGAAGTAGAGAGCATAACAGTGATCACTAGGAGATAGGAAGATAGCAGAGAGGGAGGATAGAAGAAGGTTGAATAACAGTTACCAAAATATAGTTAGATAGGAAGAATAAATTCTGGTTTTCTACAGCACAGTAAGGTAACTCTAGTTTACAATAATTTATTATGTATCACTTAAAGAGGAGTTTGAAGTTTCCCTATGAAAAGAAATGATAAATGTTTAAAGAGGTGAAAATGCTACTTACCCTGATTTGATCATTATGCATTGCATACATGTACTAATTATCACACCATACTCCATAAATATGTACAATTATTATGTGCCAATTAAAATTTTAATAAAAATAAATCCATGTGGGAGCTATAGAGGAATGAATTGGGGCAGAAAGTCTGATCTGATCATCCAAATCACCAAGTTTTAGAAGGAGAATGGTAGTCTGGGACCCAACCTGTGCATGAATCAACAGACAAGAAATCACTCCTGGTTTTTAAGATCAGAAAAAGGAGGAGGGGTGCTCCCCAAAGGTTTAGGTTCCTCCACATCACCACAGGGTGACTACTGAGGTCGTTTTTGTAGGGAAGTTCTGTCTGGTTATAGAAACTTTAAGAAATGAAAAATCAAAGTCACCCCCCAAAACCTAAGAAATTCCACTAGACCCAAGACCTTCTCTCTCTTTTTTTTTTTTCAAATTTATTTTTTATTCTAAGTTGTTAGGAATGACAGCAGAATGTATTACATTTCATATTATACTTGTAGAGCACATTTTTACATATCTCTGCCAAGACCTTCTCTTAAAACTCAACAAATACTTGGTAGATGGAATGAATGCAACGTAAACATGTTTTTAAAGGCCACTTTCATCATTCCTGATCCATCTATGAGGACTTTCCACTGGCAAGGTTTACCTACATGGTACCTGAGAAAAAGCAAGAGTTGACCCCACCCAGTCAGGTTGTCCAGCCACTCATTGGACTGACTGGTTCCACAATGACTAACAGTCCAACAGGCTCACCAGCCTGGTGTAGACCCTGTAGCCCCACAGCCGTCTCTGTTCATCCCTGTATTTTCCCCCCTTTAGAAACAGAGATAGAGTGCCAGATGTAAATGCTACGATGGAATCCAGCTCAAGTGGCAATAATACGTTCAGTTTTGCAGAAGAAACACCTGTGTCAGAATCTGTCTCTGAAACCTACTTACGGTTTTAATTACAAGTCACCTACTGGAATCTTTCTGACTCCACCTTGCTTCTCTACTTTCTTCCATGGTCTGACTCTTCACATCTGTATCTTCCACTGGGGTGACCTTCAGCCTCTGCTAAGCTCAACCTTTGCCAATGAACCCATATTCTTAGCTCTGGCTTTACAAAGACTCATCCAAGATCCCACCAAAGCCTTTAGTGGAGATACTGCCCAGGTAACAAATAGGACCGAATGAGCTATCTAAATGTAGCCCCTGTGGAGCTCCTTGTGGTAACATCTCCGTCTTTTAATGCAAGGGCTTTGCTTCTTCATACCAATCACAAGTTAGGTTTAGCTCCTGGGGCAGCCACTCCACTCTCACTTTTGCATAGTAGAAATCTGTAGCGGAGGAGAATCTAAGAAACAGAGAGCCAGAGAATATGCTTCTTTCCTCTAAGAAGGAAGATACATATTCCCTGGATCCAATAAGGCAATAACTCAAGAAGAATTTTCTGACTCTCTTACCTCATATTCATAACGTTCTCTATTGGATTTCTGTAGCCTTCATGAAACCCAAAACTAGAACATTTAGTAAAACCCCCAGACTTGGTCTATTCTTAATACTTTAGAAATCCAGTATTTTTCGTATTTGAAATTGTGTTAAAGAACTCATTCAATTTTGCACATATTGATGACGTAGAGTGCCTATAAAATTTCAGAAAGCAGAAATTACTATTTTAAGTCCTAAGTGACTTTTGACGGATGGGGGTAACAAAGTATTTTTAGAGCAGTTTTAGGTTTGCAACAACCTTGAGCAAAAGGTATGGAGATTTCTCATATAACCCCTGGTCCCAAACATGCATAGCTGTCTTGTCAACATCCACCACCAAAGTGATACTTTTGTTACAATTAATGAACCTTTATTGATGCATTGTTACCACCTGAAGTCTATAGTTTACATTCGAGTTCTCTCTTGGTGGTGTAGTTCTATGGGTTTTGGCAAATATATTAATGACACCAATGTGGTAGCATACAGAATAGTCCCACTGCCCTAGAAATCCTCTATGTTCTACCTATTCCTCTCTCCTTCTCCCCAAATCCTTGGCACACACTGATCTTTTTAGTATTTCCATAATTTGTCTTTTCCAAAATTTCATATTGTTAATATAATTAGTGTGTAGCTTTTTCAGATTGAATTCTACTTAGTAATATGGATTACAGTTTCTTCCACATCTTTTCACAGGTGACACCTTGCTTGCTTATTTATTTATTTGTTTGGTACCAGGGATTGAAGCCACATCCCCCAGCCCTTTTTATATTTTATTTAGAGACAGGGTCTTGCTGAGTTGCTTAGGGCCTCGCCAAGTTGCTGAGACCTGGCTTTAAAATTGCTATCCTCTTGCTTCAGCCTCCTGAGTCACTGGGATTACAAGTGTGTGCCACCATACCTGGCTCATTTATTTATTTTTTTTAAGGCTGAATAATATTTTGCTATCTAAATGTCCCATAGTTATTTATCTTTTCAACAGCTGAAAATTATCTTGGTTGCTTCTAAGTTTTTGCAATTTTGAATAAAGCTGCTATAAATTTCCAGGTGCAAGTTTCTGTTGTGAACATAGGTCTTCAACTTCTTGGGTAAATACTAAGGAGTGCAGTTGCTGAATCACATGGTAAGAGCATGTTTAGTTTTGTGTGAAACCACTAAGCTATTTTCCAAAGTGGCTACACCATTTTGCATTTCCCCCAACAAAAATGAATAAGAGTCCCTACTGCTTTGCATCCTCACCAGCATTTGAAGTCAGTGCTTTGAATTTGGCCACCTTAATAGGAGTGTAGTGTATCTTGTTTCGATTTGCATTTCCCTGATGACATGATGCATCTTTTCATAGGCTTATCTGCCAAGTGTATATCTTCTTTGGTGAGATGTCCAAGTCTTTGCCCATTGTTAAACACACTTTTTGTTTTTTATTGTTGAGTTTTATGAGTTCTTTGTATATTTTGGATAACAGTCCTTTATCTGATGTAACCTTTGCACATATTTTCTCCTAGTCTGTGGCTTGTCTTCTCATTCTCTTGACAGTGCCTTTCAAAAGCAGAAGGCTTTAATTTTAATGAGGTCTACTTTATCATTTCTTCCACAGATGGCACTTTCAATGTTATATCTAAAAAGTCACCACCAAACCAAAAGACATCTAAATTTGCTCTTAGCTAATGTTCTAGAAGTTTTATAGTTTTGCATTTTACATTTAGGGCCGTGATTCATTTTGAGGTAATTTTGTTAAGAGTGGAATGTCGGGGCTGGGGTTGTGGCTCAGGGGCAGAGGCTTGCCTCACACATGTGAGGCACTGGGTTTGATCCTCAGCACCACATAAAAATGAATAAACAAAATAAAGATATTGTGTCCATGTATAACTAAAAAAATTTTTTTTATAAAAAAAGAGTGGAATGTCTGTGTCAAGTTTCATTTTTTTTTTTTTTTTTTTTGGCATGGGGATGTCCAGTTATTTCAGAGCCATTTGTTGAAAAAACTATCCTTTTGCCATTGTATTATTTTTGTTCCTTTGTCAAAGTCAGTTGGATGTTTTTATGTGGCTCTATTTCTGGGCTCTCTATTCTATTCTATTGATCTATTTGTCTTTTCTTTCACCCATAGGATGCTATCTTGATTACTGTTGCTTTCTAGCAAGTCTAGTAAGTCTATCAATCCTTCAACTTTGTTCTTGTACAATATTATGTGGTCTGGATAACTTTTTTAAATTAATTAAAACTTTTCAGATATAAACTTTACCAGCTTATTGAACAGCTGTTTATATTTTAAATTTTTTTTTTTTTTTTTTTTTTTTTTTTTTTTTTTTTTTTGGGTACTGGGGATTGAACTCAGGGGCACTCGACCACTGGGCCACATCCCCAGCCCTTTTTTTGTATTTTATTAGAGACAGGGTTTCACTGAGTTGCTAAGTGCCTCGCCACAGCTGAGGTTGGCTTTGAACTCGCGATCCTCCTGCCTCAGCCTCCCAAGTGCTGGGATTACAGGCGTGCGCCACCGCACCCGGCTTAAATTTTTCTTTGATAACTCAGACACATGTTTATTGCTCTTTGCTCCAACACAAGATAATATTAAATTGCATTGTCTTTTAGTGATTCGACTTTCTCTACTTTTTCTCTTCTTTCTGTTCCTCATCTTCAACTCCTTCCTGCCTTTGTCCTTCATACATAATGTCATCTAGCTAAGTTGAAATAAACTGAGGTTTCCAAGGGAACCTTACTTTATACTCAATTTTTTTTTTCTTTTTGGTGGTGCTGGGGATTGGACCCAGGGCCTTGTGCATACAAGGCAAGCACTCTACCAACTGAGCTATATCCCCAGCCCTACACTCAATTTTAAGATACACACTCTACGAGCTACTTAGGTGGGGTTTGGGTACTTTCCATGGGGTGAATTACTTACCCACAGAAGCTCTGGACTCTGAGATCTAGGCAGCTACAATCCCCAAATCCCTGCCTCAGGATGTGAGGATCTGATCCAATGCAACTATAACAATGACAGCAATAACTAACTAGCACATAGATATTGACTGCATCTCTCTTCTTCAACAACCTCTTCCCTTTAGTTTTCTCCCACTTCACGTTTACAAAAGTAAGCAACTTGAGCTCCTTCAGAGCCTTTAAATTTATCTAGGAGATGTTGCTATTGATAATCACCAAAACCTGCATCTATCAGTGACATATTCCTTCTCAAACCTCCCACCCAGACACCTGCATCTAGGGAGATGGGGAGGACTGTAGCTTGGGAAAATGACACAGTTCGGGGATGAAAATTGACCTACTGAAAGTTGATAAGACTCATTCGCCTGGGGTCATTGATTCACAGCCAAGCCCAGCTCAATGGGTCCAGTTTCCAGCTTATCACTTTTCACCCTTACCAGGAGCAGCACTTGGAGGGACAGCTGAGTCCACAAAGCCAGTATTGTTGCTCGTGATTTAAAAGAGTGTGGGATTCACTTTCTCTAATACACGGGGAAATAGAAGCTGATTCAACTAAGAGGACAAAAGGAATCCTAGCCAGTGTCACCTCACCTGGAGAGAGAATACAGAGAAGACTGGGGTTTCCATTGCACGTTCCCTGGGGAATGCAAGAACAGGGCTCTCATTGTTCCATTTCAAGCATTTAACTATCAAAGATGAGAGCTTCCTTTCTACTTATTACCTATGGTCCAGAGTTGCCGTGAGAGGAAATCAGACCACACTGCCACATCCTCTGAACTCCTGGAGAGTTCGTGCTACAGTAGAGCATGGGGGATCCTTATCAATTCCAATTCTCTTGGGTCATCCTCTGCCATCTTTATCCCCTGTGCACAGTCTCTCAGCCTCGTTCAGTCATTCTTCATTCTTTGCTGTTGTTGCTTGTCCAAAGTCCATGAGAAGCTTAATCTAGGAAGTAGAAACTAACACAAAAACCCATGTCAGCCTCCTGAGCTCCAAAACACAACCTGGCACAGGGGTGCACTGAAGCATGACTTCAGTCTCTTTGCAAACACTAGAGTAAAAACAGCACTCGCTGATTCTGCAAACTTGAAACCATCAAATAGGCTTTGTCAGTATTATGGTGCCTACGTTAACCTTTCTCAGAAGCAAAGACATTATTTTTTACCTCTACTTTCTCTACACATTATTCTCCTTCATAAACTCCAAGTCAGAAGTTTTGTTATTTTTCACATCAAAAAAAGGTTTTATGAAAGGGTCTACAGATTTTAAAGATGTTGGCAAGAAAGCAAACATGAATGGAAACACTGCTTTGTAAAACTGAATTCCTTTCTAGGAAGATCTGAGAAATGCAGGCATCTAGAAGGATATAGGATAATTTCAGATTATACCCTGTTGGATTTAATCTTCAATTATGAGTAGCAATTCAGTCTGATGATTGAGAATCAGAGAAATTCAGAATGGATAGATCCCATTTTACTGTAAATAAAAATGATTTCCCTGCAACATGCTTTGTTGTAAAAGTATTCCCCCTTTACAAACTTTATTTTATCATAAGATAAAATCTAGATAAGATCTCTTTTTCTCACTAACCTACAGAGGTGTACTGCTTGTGTTATCTCCTAGCTGGTCAATAAATCTAAAATGCAAGGACTTACATCAATTTTATGTTTCACAGTAAGTCTTCTAAAATGGCATCAGCTAAAACTCTTAACATAATAGGAATAACTGGGTACTTCCTTGACAATATGACATACATATACATACATACTGCATATATATATAACAAGGAAAATAAATACATAAATTATTCTCTGTTCATCATAAATAATACAAGGTAATCAGCTATTATCATTTCTATTTCTGTTTAACATTATACTGTGAGTATTATTCAAATCAATTAGACAAGAAGGAAAAAATGAGAAGTGGAATCATTGATAATACTATGATGTTTCTCTGCAGAACGACAAAATTCACTATTTTTTTTTTTTCAAAATAATAAGACATAGAAGCTGTCTGGATACAAAAATCATTATTCAAAAGTCAAAAGTCTTTGTATATGCAAACAATATCTGCTTAGAATTTATAATATAAAGAAATATCCTGTTGACAATAGTAAAAAAAAAAGATAAAACAATAATACACTAAGGAGTATATTTTAAAATGCAAGAAAATAATAAAATGCCAATGAGGGAAACCCTGCTCCCCCTAACATATCTTGAGCAAATATGTTCTTCAGTGGAAAGACTTGACATCATAGAAATTAATAAATTAATCTACAATGCATATCATTCTCTTAAAATATTAACAGAAATTTTTTGAACCAAACAAAATTATTCAGAAGTTTATTTGGAAAATAAACATGCAAGAAATGCCAGGATAATGCTGGGGGGGGGAACAGAATAATTCTATTCTAATGAAATTTAGTCAACTAAAATAGTGTGGTACTTGGTTCATAAATATGTCAACAGAATAGAAAAGTACTCAAATTCATATAAGAATTTTGTGTATACAAAGACTTTTCATCAGTGAAGGCAAGCTAGATTACTTTACAAATGTGTAGACAGCTGGGTTTTCATCTCAGGAAAAAGTTGGATTTATGTTCTAAAATTAATAAATGGATCAAAGATTTAAGTGTGAAAAACTAAACCATAAAAATTCTAGATGAAAACATGGGAAAATTGCTTTTATAATTTCATAGAGGGGAAATCCCTTTCTAGTATGCCAGAACATGTGAGTTGCCTGTCCATCACATCCATAACTTACCTCCCTCTTCCTCCCAACTAAGTGAATCTCCAGTTCTGTTCAGGGTGGCAAGAGGCCCAATCCAAAAAGATGGGTCGTGATGGCAATCATGTTCTCTACTTCCCCAGGTTGTCTTGAAGCTACAGTGTCTATGTGGATTAATTTTGGTCAATAAGACATTTGTAGAAATGTGCTGGGAAATTTTCTCGCTTTCCCCTAAAAATGGACAGACACACTGGCACACATCTTCCCTGAAAGGCTAGTCCTGTAGAATCATCGTGGGACCCGAAGGAAAGGCTAAGAGAATAGGACGAGAGACGTGGACACTGACATCGTTGAGCAGCTGAACCAATGCTAACAACCATCTATTGTTAGATTTCTCCTATGACATGAAAAAGAAATCCTATTACTTGAGCAACAACATTAGTCATGGTTCTCTAGAGAAACATGACCAAGAGGGTATGTATATGTACGATTATAAATAAAATTAGATTGGCTTATATGATCAGAAGCTGGATGGCCACATGGCCATCTCCAGGCTGGAGAGCTGGAGGAACCAGCAGCTGCTGGGTTCAAGAAGTTGGAGCCTCAGAACAAGCAGGACCAATGATGCGGCTCCAGTCCCTGGCTGACAGTCTGCCAGAAAACTCCCTGGAGAATGGCTCTGAGAATCCACACTGGAAGAATAAAGGAGCCGATGGACAATGGCAGCAGCAATGGACATAGCCACTCAATATCCCATCCACTACAGCTTCCTCCTTTCCCCACCATTTTTTCCTTCCAGGGCCCTAGCCTATCAGACAGTGCTGCCCACATTCCGGCAGTTCTCCAACCTCAGTTTGCTGTCCCACATGCCAATCGTCTCTGGAAATACTCTCATAGACACACCCAGAAGTCTGTTAATCTTAGGCATCTCTCAGTCCAATCAGGCCAATGATCCAGATCAACCTTTACAGCCACTCTTTTGTTTCCTCACAGTTGTATGATACTTGCACTGCTATGTGACACAGTAAGAATGCCATATAATTCAGAAATCAAAAAGGAAAAGATTGAACAATTTGACAACATGAAAATGTTTAAAATTCTTTGGGGGGAAAAAAGAAAAAGTGTGAGATTTTAAATTTTACTTCAAAGGCTTATAACTTTACTATATAAAGAGCTCAATAAATAAAAATTTAAAAGACCATAGTCCAGTAGGAAAATGGGAAAGGGTTATAAATAGCATTCATCAAAAAAGAAATGTAGATGGTTCTTGTTTGGTTTGCTTGGTTTTTTGGTGCTGGGGCTTAAACCTAGGGCCTTGTACCCAGTCTCCAGTTGGTTATTAATCATATTGAAAAGATGTTCAACTTCACTCAAAATAAATAACAAAACAATTAAAACTATAGTAATATATCATTCCTATGAATTTTTGGCCAGATATTTAAAGTAAAGTTGACAATACACAATATTTGTGGAGAAACTGATGCTTGTAGGCCTTTCTATTAGGAAGAAAACTGAAAAAAATGTCAATGTCACCAAAATTACAAGGGCCACACCAGCAACCACAACCTCTTTATAAAATTCAAGGATTGAAAATCATCTAAATGTTCCTGAATATAGGGCTAGTTACTTAAATTTTGATATAATTAAATAATAAAATACTATATAATTATAAAAAGAATGGGTTCTATATGTATAAGTTGTAGAACAATCTGCAAGGTATGTTGTTTGGTATGTAACCAGTTGTACTAAAAATATATCAAAAGGAAAAATCTGTGATTGCATAATCTGTAGAACACACAAGGAACTGATAAATGGTGGTTGTCTCTAAGAAAGAGAACTAAATAGCTGGGTATTTCAGTTCTCTGTAAAAGAACCACTCCAAAGCTTAGTGGCAAAAAGCCACATCCATTTTCTTATGCTCATGGCTTGTGTAGATCAAGAATTTGTGGCTGGGTGCAATGGCACACATCTGTAATTCCAGCAGCTCAGGATGCTGAGGCAGGAGGATTCTGAGTTCAAAGCCAGCCTCAGCAAATTAGTGAGGCCCTAATCAACTCAGTGAGACCCTGTCTCTAAATAAAATACAAAAGGATCTAAGGATGTGGCTCAGTGTTTGAGTGCCCCTAGGTTCAATCCCCAGTACCAAAAAAAAAAAAAAAAGAATTTGTACAGAACACAATAAGATGCCTTATTTCTTCTCCTTGGTGTCTGGAGTCCTAGCAGGGATTGACTGGAAATGTGTGACTCAACTGACTGGGGGCTGGAAAAACCTGAAGGCTTCTTCTCTTGAATGTCTGGCACCAAGGCCAGGATGATTCAGCTGGCACTTGGTGTGCCTATATGTGACCTTGGGCTTCCTCACAGCATGGTGGCCTTGGAGTAGTCAGACTTCTCACGTGTCACCCAAGAGCATGTGTTCCAATGAATAAGCTACTGCTGGTTACAAACAGCCTCAGAAATCCACCCCCCCCCCCCCCCCCCCCCCCCCCCCCCCCCCCCCCCCCCCCCCCCCCCCCCCCCCCCCCCCCCCCCCCCCCCCCCCCCGAGCCTAGCTCATTTCTCCCTTTCTCTACTGGCTGAAGTTGTCATCAGACTGCCCAGACTCAGAGAACAGAGAAATAGAAATTGATAACATCAATTTGATAACCATGGTTAACTCTAGGAAGCTCTCAGAAGTGGAACTTGGGAATGGTTTTCATTTTCTTCAATTTTTATTACCTTTATTTCCTCCTTTCTCTAAATAAGTAAGTACTACCTAGTATAAAATAAGTGTTTTAGAAAAATCATGGGTCTCTTAAGATTCTCTTCTGTATGTTGCAGCAAACCATCTTTTTCATGCATTTTCCTTATGAATTTGAAACAGTGACAGAGTTAGGAATTATGCCCATTTATTTCTCATGAACTCTCCCTACACATGATGCATCATGTAAGAAGTGTTATAATTCCATATGACTGAGTGAGTGAAAGCACGCTTTTTTTTTTATTGTGGCACATTCACACGAGAATCGGGTTGTGCAGGCATGGAGAAATGCTGCTTCCATTGGCTTTATCTGGACCTTTTCCAGCTGCGTGGCTTTCTTTGGGACTCACACCTGGGGTCCTGTCATATGCTCGTAAGCAAGCCCAAGACAACCTGCAGCTGACCTGCTTTTCCTTGTTATGCCTTCGGTGGACACTTTTCTCCCTCTTTTTTTTTTTTTTTTTTCCTTCCTGCTTCTGTGTTTATTCTTTCTTCTCTTCCCACTCCTTTGCCCTCCTCAGATCTTTCTTCTTTAACTAACTTATTCTCCTACCCTTGCCTTTTATTTTCTTCCCACACCACACCCCCCTTCATAGGGATGACACAGAGCACCATGGCAGTGTGAGGCTGGAGCAGTCGGGGAACCCAGACAGAATCAATGAAATAAGTAGACAGGGCTCTGTTGTCCTTTCTCAGCAACCCATTTTGGTTTCTTTATTTTTCTATATCATTCTGGTTTATTTCATCATTGATCTTTGCGTTAACTAATACTTCTTGATTTCCTTTCTTTTTGTTATGGTAAAATATACAGAATATGAAGTGACCACTTTAACCATTTCAAAGTATGCAACCCAGTGCTTTAAGGCCATGCACATGGCTGTGTGACCATCACCACCCTCCATTCCCAGAACTTCACACATTTTCCAAAGCTGAGACTCCATGTCCATAAACACCAACTCCCGCATTCCCCACTCCTCCTCCCAGGCCTGAAAACCACGTGTCCGTTTTGTAGATCTCTTAAGTCTGGCTAGGTTAGGTACTTCATATAATGGAGTCATACTGTGTTTGTCCTTCTCTGAGTGGGTTATTTCACTTACCATAATGTCCTCAAGTGCATCCATGTTGTAGCCTGTGTCAGGATTTCCTTCCTCTTTAAGGCTAAATAATATTCCATTGTATGTATTCACCATGTTTTTCTTATCCCTTTTTCCATTAGTGGACACTTGTTTTTTCAGCTACCAGTTCTTTCCAAAGTGGGGTAGACCTTTCTCCTCTAATCATCTCAGAGTAGGGACACCCTCCCTCCTTCCACTCCTGCCTTCTAGTCCACAGACACCCCTGCTCCAGTGTTGAAGACCATCACAGCTGGGTCCTGCACTCCCTCACCTCTTCCCTCCCCTCTCTGGAATGATGGCCTCCATTTCCATGGCCTTAAATGCCCTCTGGGGCTAGTGACTCCAGGCTTACCTCTCCAAAGACTTCTCAGGAACCAAACCTAACAACTCACTCACATGCTTTACAGCACTACTCACAAATATCTCATCACATGTCCGAACCTTGAGTTCCTGACTTTTCCTGTCCATCCATGCTCAGGATAAAAGTGACCAGAACCCTTCCCTGAGCCAGATGAGAGATCAAAGGGGAATAGAAGCTTTCTTCTCTGACTCCAGACACCAGGCATAGAAAGGAGTGCGAGTGAGATTAAGAGCTGGAAAGAAGTGTGTACAGATTGTGCTAGGAAGCAAACCCTGCCCCATTTCCCCGGCTGTACTCTCAGAACAATAGGGTCTATGCCCAGGAAAGAAGTTAGAATATTTCTCCCTGAAGAAGCTGAATGAACCCACAGAAATGACCTTCAGACATGGCACCTTGGCTGGCTCACTGCTTGCTTCTTCCTGAGAAGCTTCCTAGTCAGCAGGGAGAGGCCCAGATGTGTACATGTAGATTTAACCCATGCACCTCCTTTTAAATATAAGTAAATGACCAAGGATCAACAGATTTTCCTTAAATAGGAAAATAGCCATGTACACACATTATTTAGAAACTGAGAAATAAATACCAAGAAAATATCTATAAGAGTTGCAGGTAGTTGCCTCTGGGGACTGGATAGAAAGGAACCAACATGCTTAGTTACACGTGCTTTTAGTACAATGCTATGGCTTACATAGTGTCCCTCAAAGGCCCATGTGTCAAAGACTTGGTCCCCAGCCTGTGACACTATTGGGAAGTGGTGGAACCTTTGATAGATGGGGCCTAGCGGGAGGTCTTCTAGTCCCTGGGGATATGACCTTGAAGAGAATATTGAGACCCCACCCCTTCCTCTTCCTCTTTTGCATCTTGTCCATCAGATGATCAGCTTTGCTCTGCCATGTGTTCCTGCCATGAAGTGCTACCAGGCCACAGGCCTAAAAACAATGAGGCCACTCAATCCTGGACTGAAACCTCTAAACTTCAAGACAAATTAAACATTCTTCTTCTATAAGTTGACTTATCTCAGGCACTCCTTATAGTGATGGAAAGCTGACTAATGTATATTGCCTGATTTTTAAATGTACATAGTACACATGGTGTACACACAAGTGAAGATGATTTTATTTAAAAAGAAAATATAACTGCTACCATCTACTTAATCTGCTTGAGACTGGAGAAATCTGGAAATTATCTCTGATTACTTCCTTTTCTCACCCTACAATATTTGATCTATCACTAACACCCATCAACTTAACATTCAAAATCTTTTTTTTCTTTTAGTACTAGAGATTGAAGCCAGGGGCACTTAACCACTGAGCCACATCCCCAGCCCTTTTCTTTTTAATTAATTTATTTTGAGATAGGGCCTCACAAAGTTGCTGATGCTGGCTTTGAATAGTCAATCCTCCTGCATCAGCCTCCCAAGAGGGATGTACCACTGCTCCCAGTCCCAAAATACTTCTTGATCCACCCATTTTTTTTTTTCCCTTGTCAAACATGCCTCCCAGGACCTCTTCCCCAATACTCAGAGCCCATTATTGGCTGCCCTCTTTTCAACCCTGCCCCCTCCAAACAATTCTCCTCAAGGTCTTGAAACATAAATCAGGTCACAAAAAAACCTCAGATGTCTTCTCATCTCCCCAGGAAGGTTACCCCAGGGTAACCTCCAGACCCTGCCTGTTGGGACCCTTGCTACCCCTTCAACCACATCTTGCTTGCTTCAGTCTCTTCCTTGTTCATTAAGCTCCAGCTTCGCTGTTTCCCTTTCCTACAATTCATTACTGAAAAAGCCAAGATCTTGCTGCTCCCTATGTTCTTCCACAATCATGGGGTGTCTTTTGTCCTGTTCTTCATCTGGCTAGTTCCTTCCAGTTCTTCAGGTCTCAGCCTAAACATCACCTCCCCAGGACACCTCCTCCAGTCAACCTAGCAAAAGGTCACTGTTATTGTTCTCTAATTCACTCATTTACTTGCTTCCTCCATAAAATTTTATTTATTTATTTATTTATTTATTGAACTAGGTATTGAACCCAGGGGTGCTTAACCACTGAGCCACATCCCCAGCCTGTTTTATTTTTTGAGACAGGGTCTCGCTAAGTTAGCTAGGACCTCACTAAGTTGCTGAGGCTGGCTTTGAACTTGTGATCCTCATGCCTCAGCCTCCCAAGCTGCTGGGATTACAGGTGTGCATCACTGAGAGTGACTCTTCTTCGTAAAATTTGAAGTTGTTTTTACTGTTTTATCTATTCATGGGTTTTGCTTTTCTTTTCCCCCAGTAGAAAATTAGTTCCATGAAGGCAAGGACCATGTTCTATCTCTAGGATATAGCACAATACCTGTTTGAAAAAGTTATATCCTAAAGACAATAGTACAAAGATCATTGGCATCTCTCTGGGCAGTTTTCCAGGTTGCACCATATTTCAGAGTAAGCACAACTAACTTGGTGAAGGATTAGGGATGTATGACAACAGCTCCCTAATGTGTGACAAAACATCAGCAGCACTCCACACTGCTAGCACCTCTCCCTGATGGGCTTGGGCAACAGTTTATCTATTTATATTGCAGGGAGAAGAGAGCAGTAAAAATACATACAGACATTGACTCAGGGGAGAAAAACTATTTTTTTAAAAACTTGGTCAAAAATATTCCTTAGATAATAAAGTGGAACCTCTATCTTTGTGGAATAGTAATAAAATAACTTCCATTTGAATCAAATTAGAATGGGGGCCATAATAGCTCACTACCCCATTGCTATGATGACCAGTGGAACTGCAAGGGATCCACAAAGCAGTTGATAAAAAGAGATGGGCAGTTTAAACATCCTCAGCTGTGTTCTTCAGGCACTTTAGTCATGTCTATACCATAATCCTCAACAAAAAGGTCTGCAGTAAATTAGGACAATTCTGTTAATCAGGCATTTGCACTTTATTTGACCTCAGAGGAAATAACAACTGTGTTCGCTTAAAATTTAATCCTTGTCACCCCTGTTACCCTTTCTGTCCAAGTCATGGTGACTTGTATTATTGCACACATATTTGAAAATAAATATGTACACTGAAATGATGCTGAGATCTGAAATCATGAAATCCCCTCTTCCTCTACACTTACAATGGCCCAGAAGCCCCAGTCCTGCCTTGAGAAGAGGGACCAAATGATTCCTCTAAGATTCAATAATTGGATGACCTCATTTGCTAAGGAAGTTAGCCTACAAGATTGGGCAGTGCGTTAAGCTGTGAAACTCATAAGTTTGGTCATATTTACTAAGCTACTAAATCTGTACATTAGCATTTTTGAAAAAAGAAAGTCCAGAGAAGATAAAGAGAACATGTCCAATTTTGTATCAGCAGAAACAAAAGAGGATGATCTCTCATCATTTGCTCATTAAGCAAATTTTATTTAGTACTTACTGTGTAAACTGACATGGTGCTTGAAAATGAGGGCTGATATGTAAAATAAGGGTTTGAAGAGTAGTAGGGATGGTTTTTAAAATAAACAATTATAGCAAGTCTGATGAATGAAGTTTTAGGGTCAGTTATTATAAAGTTTTGTAGGAACCCAGGAAAATGAATAGCTTTGGGGATTAAGAAAGACTTTATCAAGAAACTGGGCTTTGAAGTATGGATAGGGGTTTTCTGATAAACAAGAGGAAGGGGATTCCAAAAAAGAAGGAATGACATACAGAAAGGCACAAAGATATATTTGCAATGAGTGGAACAGGGGGTGTGTGCAGAGGAGAAGCTGGATTCAAGGCAGACAGGGAACTGATTACAAAGAGTTTTGTACACCACACTGAAAAATTGAGATTTTTTTTCCCCCTAAAAACGATAGAATAATTAAATAATTTGCCAAGTATGTTTCATAATCAGATTGCTTTTGTTATAAAGAATTTTCTAATGGGGCTATGGAAAAATTTTTAAAAATAAATTCAGGGAAATCAGTCAGGAGGTTACTGTAATAACCCAGTCAAGAAATGAAGGTATGCCTTAGCACATGGAAATGTATGATAATAGGAGAAATTAAAACACAATCCACACCAAAATATCATTTCTCATCTATCAAAATAACAAAAATTTAAATTCATGAGAGCATATTCAGTTGATAAGGCTGTGAGAAAACAAGCATTCTTCTATTTGTTAGAGTACAAAATAGTATAACTGGTGTGGAGAAGAATTCGACAATGCACATAAAACAATGCATGTCCTTATTCTTTTTTTTTTTGAGTTTTTTAAATTAATTTTTATTTGTTTTAATTAGTTATACATGACAGTAGAATACATTTATGCACTATAATATATCATACATAGATGGGATACAATCTCTCATTTTTCAAAGTGTATATGTTGCAGAATCATATTGGTCATGTAGTCACATATATACATACAGTAATAATGTCTGTTTCATTCCACTATCTTTCCCATCCCCACATCCCCTCCCTTCCCTCCCTTCACTTCCCTGTATCTAATCTAAGGCTATTTTTCCCTAGTGCCCCACCCCCCATCTTATTGTGAATTAGCATCCACATATTAGAGAAAGCATGTCCTTATTCTATGACAATAACAATCATGCTTTTAGGAATTTACAGAAGTTGTGCTTTTACAAATACAAAACAGCATATGTGTAAGGCTATGCAACTGCAACAATTATTTGTATTAGTGAAGTACTGGAAATTCCACAAATATCTACTCAAAGGAATCTGGTTGAATAAACTAGGGTAAGTACACACAATAGAATATTATGCAGCTATAAAAAGGATATGAAAGATCTATATGAATTTTTATGAAATTATCTCCAGGTTATATTGTTAAATGGATAAAGCAAAGGGCAAAACGCATATAGCGCACGTTATCCATTTTTTTTAAGAATGACAGGGAAACAGAATTATGAGCAAATATATTTGCTTATTTCTCCAATGGAAGAAAAGCATAGAAAATTAAGTCAGAAGTAAATGAAAATTTTTGCAAAGGAAGGGTGGATAAGAATAGGATAAAAGCCGGGTGTGGTGGTGCACACCTGTAATCCCAGCACTTGGGAGGCTGAGGCAGGAGGATTGCAAGTTCAAAGCCAGGCTCAGCAATGGTGAGGCACTTAGCAACTCAGTGAGACCCTGTCTCTAATAAAATACAAAAAAGGGCTGGGGATGTGGCCCAATGGTCTAGTGCCCCTGAGTTCAATCCCTGGTACTAAAAGAAAAGAAAGAAAAAAAGAAAGAAAAAAAAAAAAGAAAGAGTGGAATAAAAAGAATAAGAGTGATGAGGTTAATAAAAAGAATAAGAGTGATGAGGTTGGAGCTCAGTGGTAGAGAGCTTGCCTAGCATCTGTGGGGCACTGGGTTTGATCCTCAGCACCACATATGAATAAATAAACAAACAAATAAATAAATAAGGGTATTGTGTCCATCTACAACTAACAAAAAATATTTAAAAAGAGTGATAAGCATCAAAAATTTTTTTCAGTAATGCCTAAGATCAATGCAAATACCAAAAATTATGCTTTCAACTGGAAGTTCTACTAGCAAAATAGAGAAACAAATAAAATGTATGGAGATTGGAAAGAAAGAAATAAAACAGATGACACAATTTTCTAGGTAGAAAATCCAAAAGAACCAAGAAGGACTAAATTTATAAAGAAATATGCAAGAAAGCAAGGTTGTAGGAAATAAAGTTAAAGTACAAACCAATGGAATTTGTCCATATGCAAAAAATGCATAAGTAGAATTTTAAACTAAAAATATTACCATTTACATCAGCACCCCCAAAAGTTGAAATACTCAGGTATAAATCAAACAAAATATGTACAAGATCTATAAGAGGAAAAGCACAAAACTCTAATGAAAGACATAAAAGAAGAACTAAACAGAGATATTCCATGTTCATGGATAGGAAGACTCAATATTTGAAGATGTCAGTTCTTTCCAACTTGATCTACAAATTACACACAATCCCAAAATAGCCAAGCAGGTTATTTCATGGCAATTGATAAACTGATTCTAAAGTTTATATAGAAAGGCAAAAATTCCAGAACAGTCAACAACACAATATTGCAGAAAGACAAAATCAAAGAATTGATACTACCTGACTTCAAGACTGTAAGGCTTTACTAATCAACAGAGTTTGGTACTGGTATAATAGACAAACAGATCAATAGAACAGAATTAAAAGCTCAGAAGTAGGCCCATATGATTTTTGACAGAGGATCAAAAGCAATACAACATTGATCAAATTATATTATTATATTGTGTACATGTACAAATATATAACAACAAATCCCACTATCGCATATAGTTATAATGCCCCAAATAAATAAATAAAAATAATACACACACACACACACACACACACACACACACACCAGTACAAGTACAATGAAGCAAAGATAACCTTTTCACCAAACGGTGCTGGAACTACTGAAATCCACATGCAAAAAAGAAAAAGAAAGAAAGAAGAAAGGCTCTTAATCTAGTCCTTTTACTATTCACATGTCCTTGAGTACCAAGTTTTCACTGTGAGAAAAGAAACAAAAATTTTAAATTGAAATACAAGTAAGGATAAATTTCAATGATAAATGCCAGTATGAACTCATCATTTATTTATTTATTTGTTTATTTATTTTTTTACTTTTTGATACAAAGGACTGAACCCAGGGATTCTTAACCTCTGAACTACATTCCCAGTCCTTTTTATGTTTTATTTTAAGACAGGTTCTTGCTAAGTAGCTAAGGATCTCACAAAGTTGCTGAGGCTGGCCTTGAATTTGCAATCCTCTTACCTCAGTCTCCAGAGTTGCTAGGATTACAGACATGTGCCACCACTCCCAGATTAACTCATAATTTTAAAAAATATTTGTTATCCCTTCCATTGAAAAGGCATAGGTACAATGACATGCCAATAGTAATGAGCACACCTAGCAACCAGAACTTGACTTCTAAATACCATTCTTCATTAAAGGGAACAAGGGTGCCTTGGAGAAATATCTGTTTTTAGGTCGGAGGCTGGAAAACATAAGTTGAGCCTGGGATCCTCCCTGTGAAATAAAGGAATACACAAAGACCAAGGGTTATATTGAAGAGTCACAGGCCCTGGTTGGTCAATCTGGGCAATTTGTAGAAAGTAGAAGAAGATGCTGGGACCACTGGGTGAACTTCACTGGGCATCAGGATATTCACACCATCTCACAATAACATCCACAAATTACTGATTACAAAGTGGGAAAGTGACTTTTACAATTGAGAACTGTAGGTGATATTCTCTCTTTTAGACTTTCCCTGTCCTAGGATGCTAACCAAGCTTAGTATCTGTGGTAGCTTTATGTTGTGTCAGTTTAGCTAAGCTGGAGTCATGTTTCCCATCATTCCCTTCCCCATGTCTCCTTGAGTAGAGCTGTTCACAAGAGAAACTTATAAGAGACTTGTAAGGTGGACATGAAGCAGCAAAGCCAATGAGGTATAGGGTTCTGGGGCTGAAATTTCTCTGGTTTAGGGACCATTCCACTTCTCTACTCCTCCATCCAGTTCCTTCTGCTTCCATTTCTAGGACATGATGTCAAAGATCTGGCTTAGAAAGTAGAAGTACGGGAGGAGTTGGCTTTCTTATCTTCTTCCTTATCTTCTGCCATCATACCGCAGCTTGTCTTGGAAGTCATGAAAAGAAAAACAAAACCCCATATTGGTATTATACCTCAGCCACGTGTGGTCTCCAAAAGTTACAAAAGGCCCCTCCCTGTTTGTTCAGTCATGAAGAAAGAAACTCATTTAAAAATCTATGAAGGAGCAGGGCTGTGGCACATGCCTATAATCCCAGTGGCTCATGAAGCTGAGGCAGGGGGATCACAAGTGGAAAGCCAGTTTCAGCAACTCAGCGAGATTCTGTCTCAAAATAAAAAATAAAATGGGCTGGGGATGTAGCTCAGTGGTTAATCATCCTTAGGTTCAATCTGTGGTACCAAAAAAAAAAAAAACCATCATTGAAGCCAATATTGGTCAAACAGACATGGCATTTTTAGTGTAAGATGCCTTCTAAGCCCAAAAGAAAAACCACTCAGCCCACCATGATGCTAGTGGTTCATGCGTGTCCATAGTGACTGTTCATAACTCTACTGAGGATACAGCCAATTTCTGCTCATCCTCAAATAGATTATTACTTTGCAAAGTATTTGCACAGCAATCTTTCATGGCTTGGACTACCGCTGTTGGCCCTTGCTTGGAATTAGAGCCATATAAAGGAATGTGAAGGAAATATAGAACAAAGGTCAAGGATAAATATTATTCATCTGTGTCATCAAATATTTACTGACCATATACTATGATTGGTACACTGTGTAAACCAGGAGAGATTCTAAAGCTATGAATTAGGGTCCTAACTTCAGAAATCTTACATTAGACTTTAGGACACAAACATAAAAATATATGTGTGAATATTCACCACTAATGGCAAATGCTCTGACATGCTGTATTGAGAACTGCGAATTATCCACTGTGCAGATGAACAGGCAAATCACAGAACTGAGTGATTTCTCCAGGAGAAAGGAGCAAAAAATGTTTGTTAAGCACCTGCTACTGATACTACTAACAGCTACTTTGGTGGGGGGCATTTAATAAATGCCGGGCCCTTTACCTGTGATTTCTCATTTAATTTTTGTAATCATGTAGCAAAGCAAAATTATTGTTTCCATATTCTAGTTAACTAAGTGCAGACTCAGATAAGTAATTGCCCCAAATTCGCAGTTTGTAAATAACAGAGAATTGACACACAGGTTTTCCAACTCAGAGTTCATGCTCTTTCTGTTTCAGTGTCTGGGTTCTTTCTTCTGTGTCTTTCCTCACTAGAAACACATCATGTGTGCCATATGTAACATCCATGGCTTCTGCTTTCTTTTTTTTTTTCAAATTTATTTTTTATTCTAAGTTGTTAGAAATGACAGCAGAATGTATTACATTTCATATTATACTTGTAGAGCACATTTTTACATATCTCTGGTTGTATACAAAGTATATTCACACTATTCGTGTCTTCATACATGCACTTAGGGTAATGATATCCATCTCATTCTACCATCATTTTTTTTTTTTTTAATGGCTTCTGCTTTCGAGGAGCAAGTCCCAAACACAGGATGATTGGGGACGAGAGAATGCCAAGCCAAAGGGGATTGAATGCCTGAATACAGTAGAGGGCGTTTGTGCTGAGAGGAGTGACAGTGCCATGGAGAGAGGACACCCTTCCTAAAGCTAGGTACCTCTAGCTATCTCCATGGAAATCTAATGCTCCCAGAACAAATTCTGGGTACCAAATTCCAAATGGCAACAGCAGCTTAAAGTCTCTTGATGCTACACAATGAGGCATCCTAATTGTGCTTTAAGAGCAGAAATATGGCTCACGGGTGGCATGGCTGCTGGTAGAGTATGCACATAAGAGGCAGCTGTCATTCCCAGCCCCTCCCCCACCCACAAGCCTATCTGAGTGGTGGCAGCTCTCCAGGGGCAGAGAACATTCCCCTGCCTATAATATGCCTAATAATGTCAATATTTACAGAGGGACTCAGGGAACAGATGGATGGGGCGAACCAAAAGACAGCCACTTCCCAGTCCTCAAAAAGTCCCTGTTGCAGTAAAGGAGGAGCAAATTCAGGCAGAGAGGTGCCCATTGTCACCTGAACAAACTTGGTGGCCTCCTGGTAAACATTTGAGTAACCACCCAGTAAAAGGTGGATAATAAATGGCAAGAGTTTCCTGCAGTGTTAGTGTTTCTATCTTAGGTTAAAGCCAATCTCTCCTCTCCCCTCCCCTGGATTGTAATTTTTCTCTGTATCATTTTCAAGCAATACTTGGCAGGATTTAGAATCACTAGCACATGGTCATTAACTGGAAAAATGGTATTGGATGATGCTGAGAGTCCAGAGGGAAGAGAATTATCCAAGAAAAATCCTGGGGAATGCCAACCTCTAAGGTTGTGACATGGAAAAGACATCTGTGCCCAGGACCGCGTTTAAGTGATCACGGACATACGTGGAAAAACAGGACCGTTGGTTATCTTGGGAGCCCCCAAGTGTCAAAGGCAACAGAGAAATCCAGGAAGAAAATGAAAAAGTGTCATTTGTGTTTGGTGCATGGGTCATGAATGACTTTTGCATAAGAGTTTGGGTGGAGTTGTAAAGTTCAGAAGGCAGACCCCATGGAATGAGGAGCCAAAGGGAGGCAAGTGAGTAAACACGGGGCAGAGAGGTGAGTGTTCAGAGGAGTCTTAATATGAAGCTGGAGGCTTGCTAATGGGGGAAGGAGGGTGTCAAGGGAGAAGAACTGTTTTCAAGATGAAAATCATTTGAGGGGTTGGGGATGTGACTCAGCATTAGAGCACTTGCCTAGCCTGCGTGAAACCCTGGGTTCCATCCCCAACACTGCAAAAAAGAAAAAAAAAAATTTTTTTTTTAACATGATGAGAGATTTGGAGGAAAGATCCAGCAGAGGGTGAGAAATCCTAATGGCAGTGGAGGCATCACAGAGAGATCCCAGGACATGAGCTGCCCAGCCAGACTCCCAAACCTTTCTGGAGAATCTATAAATGCCTGAAACAGTTTTCTTTGACATTCCTTTTTTAACTTCTTCATGGACAAGAGACCCTGGCTGGCCATCTGTGTTAGCTGCTAGCTAATCAGTTTACACCCAAAAAAGTGCTGATAAGATTTACTTGACCTCCACTCTTTTTATGTAAACCCTTCATTCATCTTAAGAACTGACTCTCTCACATGTGAGGAAACAATTTGCATACAAAATAATCAGCCAACATGCACACTAAATGTTTGTTTTTTTTTTTTTTTTTTCTGGTAAAAGAAAGAACACAGAAGACAGAGGAACCAATGGCAATGTCTGGGGAAGCAAGGTCCCCAAGAAGGTGGGAGACAACAGAATCAGAGGCATGAGGAGGGAGCAGGTTGCACAGGGGATGCCCCATGCCCTGGTCTGCAGGAAATTTAGGAAGTGTACATATAGATAGGAAGGGTCTGGGGTTGAAGGATCCCAGGGGGTGTGAGGCCACTGGAGCAGGAAGTTAAAGGGCTGTCTGCTTAGAGTGAAGAAAGCCACATATGCAGGGAATGGGGGAAGTTTTAAGTTGTTGAGGAGAATAGAGGACAGACATGACAAGAGAGTAAAAGGATTGCTGAGTCTACATGAGGGACCAGTTGAGGCTGAGACACAGATGGTGGCAGTGTGCGTGGCTTTGCGATTCCACCCCAAACATTGCCCAAGAATAAAAGGAAAGGAGAAGAGGGGTAGGGATTTCACTGAGTGGGTGCAGAATAAAGATGGGGAGGGAAAGCAAAGACCTCGAGGGTGATGACAGGAGAATGGCTCAGATGGCTGGGAAGGTCCCTTGGCAGAGAAGGTGGGCCAATGTGCTTGTTAGAGAAAACAGTCCACTGCAGCTAGTTGAGTAGACAGGGATATAGATAGCTCGAAAGAATCACTGAGAGGTGTAAAGAAACAGACTCTTGGCTGAGCTTCCAGAAACGACTCTCCACCACCAGCAGCACCCACCGTGGAACTGGCCCATCAAAGGAGCTGAGCCTCCACCATAATTATGAAGCTTTGACTCAGAGATGGACCACCACAGCTGCCAGCTTTAGAACAAACCCCTTATGCCACCACTGTCCCAGTAAGCAGATGCCCCGCTCTGCCTTCCCTGTATAGCTCAGCATTGAGTCAAAGTCTCATGCAGGAGCATTAGGTCAGTGGAACCTAAATCACATAGCTGCTCCTGGCCGCAAGAAGGGCTGAGAAATTAACTCTGTGTGTGTGTGTGTGTGTGTGTGTGTGTGTACTTCCTGTCCCTCTGCACTCCAGCTGGGAAGTTGTCACTGCACCATGGAGAACCATCACAGTGTAGAAAGAGCTCCCAAAGTCTAGACAGCCATCCACTGAAGGGTATATCAAGGCAGCTGCTCGCCTGCACTGTGCTCCCTGAATATCTTTTAGAATGTCCTGCAAAGACAGACACCATCCTATAGGCACATGATTTGCAAGCTCTGTAATTTACAATGAAAGTGTTGTGCCTTGTTCCAGAGGATACCCCCCTGCCCTGGTGCACAGCTTGCTGAGCAAAGGGCCACTTAGGTGCCAGCCCCTCTCTCCCTGCTCAGCAGGCAGATCCCATGTGGTACTCAGCAGACACAACCATTTGTGACAGCTCTGGAGCTTATTGGCTGGGAAGAAATTGGGGGATAGAGGGTCCCTTGGCCTCTTGGAGTCTCCACAAGTGAAAGGACATGTGTAGTGGGAATGAGAAGTGGGGAAGACAGAGGAAAGTCATTACGGTCACAGCAGGAAGCCTAGGAGTCTGGAGTTCTGGCAGGGGGCTCCTGTGTGTGTGTGTGTGTGTGTGTGTGTGTGTGTGTCTCCAGCAAGTTCGGGGGGTGGGAGAGGATGATGGGTAGCGATGTTAAAGAACCATTTGAGAGATAGATCACCTACATGGAGGCTAAAAATCAGGTTGGAGCAAGATGAGGAAGAAAGCCAGATCCCAAAGCTCCCAGTGAGAGGGCTACAAAGAGGCAGTGGCTGGAGAAGGAGATAAAGCCAGGTGGCCATGACCTTGAAACAGGAAGGACTTCACCCAAGGGTGGCAGTCGCAGCAGGGAGCAAACAGATAATGACAACAGTGAAATCCCAGCCTTCCTCTTGTTGCTGTCTGAAGCGATTGCCGCTTGGAGCAACGAAGCCGTGGGAAGAAGTTCAGAGGCAAACTGGAAGCAAACAGGCTTTTTATTCTGATAACTTCTCTCTCCGGCTCCAACAACAACTCCAACACGTACCACACACCACCAAACAACCCACAAACAAATGGCGCTGACCCAATCTGATCTTGGCTCAAGTCTCGCCAGATCCCAGGCCAAGTCCCGAGAGATCCCGGGCCAAGTCCCATGAGACCACTGAAGGCAGCAATGCCCGAACATCTCTATGGCTCGCAGCCAACCGCAATCTCAGCCATCTCCCCAATCAGGGCTCCTGCATCCTCTCCTGCCACATGGGACATGAATCTATTTATTCAAGCAAATGATGAATCCCCATGCCTTAGTTGGCTCAGGCTGCCACACCAAAAGTCCAGGGATAAAACAGCAGAAACTGATGTCTCCCAGTCCTGGAGTCTGGAAGTCTAAGATCAGGTGCCAGCAAGGTTGGGTCCTGGTGAGGGCTCTCTGTGGCCTGCAGATGACCACTTCTCACTGTGTCCTTGCATGGTGAAAAGAGGAAGAGCAAACAAAAACGTGCTCTGGTACTGTGCTCTTCTTTTAAGGACACTAATTCCATCATGAGGGCCCTACTGTCACAGTGCCATTAAACATACTCACCTCCTAAAGGTCCCATCTCTAAACACCTTCACCTTGGGGGCTAGAACTTTAAACTAGGGTTGGGTACTAATCAGTTCATAGCACTCTGTTATTTGTGAACAAAGTCCCTATTCTCATGGAGCATATATTCTTTTTCTTTTTTTGTGGTACTGGGATTGAACTCAGGGGTGCTTAATCACTGAGCCACATTCCGAGCCCTTTTCTATATTTTATTTAGAGACAGGGTCTCGCTGAGTTGCTTAGGGCCTTGCTAATTGCTGAGGCTGTCTTTGAACTGTCAATCCTCCTGCCTCAGCCTCTCGAGCTGTGGGAATTAGAGGCATGTACCACCATGCCCAGCTTGTGGAGCATATATTTTTGTAGAAGGAGGCAGAAAACAAAAAAAAAAATCAATAAATACATTGGGATAAGTAGGTTAGTGGAGTGAGGAGACCTGCTCCAGGCAAGGGCTGAGGCCCAATGTGGAAGCCGAGGGGCAAGCTGTCACAAGGTTTCAGGATGTTTGGAGGTACATGGGGCAGCAGGAAACCTCTCAGAATGTGTGAACACCCCCGCCCCGTCCCCAGCACACACACACACACACCTGGGATGAGAAGAGGATAGCAAGAAATGCTGGTCAACAACTACCTAGTGGTAAATTTCAAGAGGAAAAAGTTGGAAAAAGTATAAACCTGTCCAACCCATCCCATGAGACCTGACTCAGTCTACGGATTCTGATGGCCTGGGGATCAGGGAGGGAGAGCTGGCAAGTTGAGAGGTACTCACAGGGGAAGGTAGACCAGGAAGGCAAGGGACTGCCCCCTGGGAGCTTCCTCGTCTGTGGCTCTGCCCTCCTGGTGACCTGGGCCTACAGGAGATAGGACAGGGAGGCGGCCACTGACTGGTGAAAGAGAATCAGCCACAAAGTAGATCTAATCAAGAGCCACTCTGTATCCTTGTTGGCATTTCTATTGCTCCTTTGGCAAAAGGCCCAGGAGAACATTTGCCAGGTGAAGCAGAGGGCCCCACGTGATGTCCCACAGCTGCCAGGCGCAGGCCTGGGGACTTGAAGTTTCCCCACTCCCAACTTTCCTAACTCCATGCTCGGAGATGACTGGGAGAACGGGAGGGGGAACAGGAGAGAGAAGAGGCAGAGGGACAAGCAGGAGCACTGGCTCTCCTTCCCTTTCCTGGTTAAAGCAAGATACAACCTGCTCTTTGATCTATGCACTCTGCCAGTTCTGAAAGGGCTGTGTCTATCTCTGCTCCAAAAAAGAGCAGGAGGTTACTTAGCTATGAATGAATAATAATTGGGCATTTGTCTAACAGCAACTGTGCTGATGAATAATTAAATTTTTTATTACAATTGAGGCAAAAAAATCACTCTACCCTCATGGATGGGGGTCAGCTGTGCCAAGGGAAAAGCAGGTAATCCAGGAGCACCTTCCCAGTGTTGAAATAATAGTCGTTATTACAGTCAAGATGTCTGGGAAGAAGCTGGGAGAAGTCCACAGGTGACATGGACCCAAACAGCAAGGTCTTTTCCTTTTTAGGATGAAATAAGATAAATCAGCTTGAGCTAGCCTTTGCAGAAGCCCTGATTTAAGAGCTGGCTGAGACCGCATTTGTTTACATTAGAAA
Source organism: Tamias sibiricus (assembly GCA_025594165.1). Taxonomy (NCBI): domain Eukaryota; kingdom Metazoa; phylum Chordata; class Mammalia; order Rodentia; family Sciuridae; genus Tamias; species Tamias sibiricus. Next base: position 76,602,841 of record CM046661.1, read on the forward strand.
TGCCCCAGACATTGTTTAAATCTCGCTTGCAAGACTTAGCCCAAAATCTCGCGGCATTTGGCGCGAGATTGAGAGGAAGGACTCCGGAGAGAGAAAGCCTGCCGGGGCCATTCTCCTGCCCGACCGCGTGAGAGTGGGACCTTCCCCAGGAGAGAGCCTATGGAGTGTTTGCTTTGTGAAAGCCGTTTTTGTGTGTGTGTGTGTGTGTGTGTGGGGGGGGGGTGATTGTAAAAGAGAGAATTAAAATAATCTTTTCTTTTCTATCTTGTCTCTGAGTTTTTTCCACAGCTTCGCTGCTTTGAAGGGCAGCTTGCCCGCCGGCGGCTACAAGCCTTGGGTATACAAATGGCTGAATTTTCCAGGGAAAACTAGAGAAAACCAGGAGACAACAGAAATAAATAGAAATATGAAATAACTCAACAATACAAAGATTCTTATATTTTGGTTGATGATGATGACTTTGATGGTGACAGAGAGGAACCACTGGAGAACAGTGGGAAAAGTTCAATGGCTTGGCTACTTCTTGGCTGTGACCTTGGACAAATCCTCCACAAGCCACCATTTCTACATCTATAAAATGGGGATAATACTACTTAAATATCATATTGTCCTAAGGACTCAGCAAGATATTGTTAATGAAAACATCCAGCAGTTATGAAGACAAATAGAAAATGCAAGTAATTATAATACAAAAATTAGAATTAAAGATAAATGAATCTGAATAGCATATATATTAAGGCAGGTTGAGTAAATTAGGATAAACACAAAAGTAGAAAAGAAAATGCATGGTGGTTGGGTTGGACCATGTGAAATTACCAGTGGAACTTAAATGGTTCAACTTAGATGCATTTCATGAGCTAAACAAATGTAACTTTAATTGTCAAATACCATTTTATTTTTCTCTGGTTTATCAATGAGACAGTCCATTTAAAAAGGGAAAACTTACATGACATTTGTTTTGATGGGAGTGTGCCTTTAGAATTTATACAGCCACCAATAAATATTCATATGGCAGGAAGTGACCATGGACAGGAGAGTGTATTGGTTCTCCTATTTGAGAGTGTGTCATGTGCAACAGAACCCGGACAGACTTGAGAGATAAATGACAAGAATGCCCCGACTCCTCAGATACAGAAGGATAATAGGGATGGGGAGTGGAAGTACTCTTCTCCACAGGGACCAGCCTTGCAGTCCATATGATTCACATTCATGGTCAGAAACAAAAAGGTTAATGCATAGGGGCTGGGGTTGTGGCTCAGTGGTAGAGCACTCACCTAGCACGTGTGCGGCCCAGGTTCGATCCTCAGCACCATGTAAAAACAGATTGTGTACAACTAAAGCAAAAAAATAAATATTTTTTTTTAAAAAGGTTAATGTATAAATGCCAATCATCCAAGGCACATTATCTCCCTTTATCCACACAATATTTCTGTGTTCCTGATTTTACACAGAATGAACTGTGAGGCTCAGAAAGGTTGAAGTAACTATCCCAAAGTCCCAAAGCTACCAATGCATAGAGTCAGGATTTGAAACTTATTATCTCTGAAAACCATCAAAACATTCACTATAACTTTCCCCTTCATAGTTCATGTGGCCAGTGCAACATTGGCCATAACACTATCTCTTTCCCTTACAATCTGCCAGGAGAAATGATGGTGAAATAAATTAATTCACTTTCATAGGGTGCAAATGTTCAAGGTGCTGGCGATCTCCTTTATCAAGGGGAGAGGCGAACCCCTCTTCTTGGGAGTAACCATGAGTAGAGGGTCACATCCATGATGCTCAGTGCAGGAGGCCTTGCAGGGCTACCCTGTGGCCTCTGTTGGTGAATCCCCTCATGTTCATGCCATTTGCATGTCCATAGATGCAGTTACCACGCCAACACCCCCTACTAGAACTGAGTGTTTAGAAACTGGGGGGCAGCAGGCAGCCTGGCATGGAAATGACAAAATGGGGATTTGAGAACAGGACCCTGGGTCCCGTTCAGGCCTCACCATCACTAGGTCTGTGACCTTCTGTATGCCCCTCAACTGCTAAGTTACTTTAATATTCTCAAAATGACAATAATTTTTAGTCAAGAGAGGCAGGTGAGAAATTACCCAAAAGTGCTTTGAAAATAATGCCAAGCAAACATTAGTCTTTATTCTCCTTTATATTCCTGCTAATCAAATCTCAGATAATTTGCATTTGGAGCAATCTGTGTGACTCCATTAAATACTATATTTGAATATTCCAAACTTCTCCTTTTCTGCAGGAAGGAGTAATTGTGTCACATGCTTCTGCCTTGAGGGTAGGACAGTTCTGCAGAAGGTGAAGAGCCACAAAGAAAAATGAGTGCCAAGCATCTTTCCAAGCCGGCTCCTTCCTTCCGTTTCTTCTTGGGCACAGAATGTGTGTAGCACATGCTGGACCCTGGTGTAGTTTCAATTATCAAAGAGCCAGTGAGTAAGAAAAGAACTGCTAAAACTTTTGCTGGAAATCCTGAAGTATTTTACTACATTGAAGCTATGTAGGGGTGCTACCATTCCCTCTGTGATTCTGCCCTGTCTGCAGTCTGGACACCATGTCTGAACGACAGTGCCCTGACTGCTGAACTCCTATATACCATAGGATAACAAAGCAGCAGCTGTCCAACCACCTGGGTATGCCTGGACATCTGGCTGGTGTCCTTCCACAGGGCTCTGTCCTAAGCAATGCTCAGGCAAATGCTCCAACTCCCATGTGGACTTGGGCCAGGACCCTGTGCTGGGCTGTTGGCAGCCAGCTGCTGATCTCCAGATGACACGGGTCATGAAGAGTTGGGCTGTTAGCTCAGTTCTTTCAACAACTAGATCAGATGTGACAGGTGAGTAGGAGGATTTACTTGCTCTGCTCTAAATTTTTGTACCTATCAAAAAGAAACACAGCCAAACCCAGAAAGGTCATTTGGGGTGCTGTGTAAATACTGTCTTCACGGTGACTTTTGCCTTCCCTCTTAGTTATCTCAAGTCATGTAAAGGGGAACTTCAGGTAATTTGCTTGCAGGTGTCCAGGGATGGGCATCCAATAAATAACATTTCGCTGAAACTGTGGTCTTCTCCAAAAACTCAAGAACATTTGCAGTCAGCTCATCTGCATCTGCAGTGTCCCTACAGTGTCATGGTGGGGAGGCAGGAATATTCATGTTATCCATCCCCAAGGAGAATGCGCTCCTGAGCTGGTGCCTGTGGAATGGTAAGGAGAGGAGAGAGAGCTGTGAAGACAGTGGAGAAAGCCCCGGCCCTTGAAGTTAGATCTCCCGGCCAAGGGCAGACCCAGACCACCATGACCTCATTGATGGGGAGCCTCCCAGCTTGCTGCATTTAAATCTCCTTGACATCCACTGCATGAGGCTGCCCCTTGCTCTGATAAACATTCAATTATTTGAAGTGTGTGTGGGGGGGAATTCCTTATAGTGAAATGAAGCCAGCTTCTCTAGAACTTTCTTCCGAGGGTCCAATGATATGCTGTGTTTCTATCATGTCTTCAGAAAATAAGGGGCAGTCAAAATGAAAGCGACAGATGCCTTCAACTCTGGCTTTTCTAGATCCTTCCTCCTAATCTATCCCAAGAGGCTCTATAGCTTGTTTTCTGACTTGTTTTTTAAGGTAAGACACTTAGACCTCATATCTTGATAAATTACAAAAAGCTTTTTTGCAGCACGCCCCTTTCCTGTGCTCTTCATCTTCCCTGAAAGCACAAAGCATCTTGCAGTGTGCACCATGTGCCTGTGACATGTACCACACAGAACGCAAGGCAACTGTGAGCATCAAGAAGACAGTTGTGGCCCCTTCTCAATGCTTATTAGGGAAAAAATAAATACCACAATGATAAACTATGCTTTCTAGTGGGGGAGCCACCAGATGTATACATAAATACCACTACATATATACACCTAAAGAAACAATGGACCCAGCAGCTCAGGAGACTGAGGCAAGAGGATTGAGAGTTCAAAGCCAGCCTCAGCAACTTCGTAAGGCCCTAGCTAACTTAGTGAGACCCTGTCTCAAAATAAAAAATAAAAAGGGCTGAGAATGTGGCTCAGTTATTAAGGACCCCTGGAGGTGGGGAGGGGAGAGAGTAGTTTTATTTTATTTTATTTTTTGTAATTGTAGATAGACAGCATGCCCTTATTTTATTTGTTTATTTATATGGGGTGCTGAGGATCAAACCCAGTGCCTCATATGTGCTAGGCAAACACTCTGCCACTGAGCTACAGCCCCAGTCCTTTATTTTAAAATTTTAAATAAATTATGTAATGTTATATGTCCTATGCTGTGCCTGGGTTTTCTGTTTGTTTGTTTGTTTGTTTGTTACCAGGGATTGAACTCAGGGGCACAGCCCCTGACTTGTTTGACAGGTTCTCACTGAGTTGCTAAGTGCGTCACCATTGCTGAGGCTGGCTTTGAACTCGTGATCCTCCTGCCTCAGCCTCCCAAGTGCTGGGATTACAGGTGTGCGCCACCACACCCAGCTTGTGCTTGCTTTTTTTTTTTTTTTTTTTTTTTTTAAATATTTATTTATTTGCTTTAGTTGTACACAATGCGTTTATTTGTACGTGGTGCTGAGGATCGAACCCGGGCCGCGCACATGCTAGGCGAGCGCTCCGCCGCTAAGCCACAATCCCAGCCCTGTGCTTGCTTTTTTTAATTCTGAATTACGCTTTTGAGATTCACCCATGATGTGTGAATTCTAAATCATACATTCCAGTGGCTATCATGGCTATTATTTCTTCCATCTTAAAACAAAAACCTTCCACTGACTTTGCCAGCCATCTACTTCCCTCTTTTATTTATTTTTCCCCCAATACAAATCCCTAGAAAGGGCTGTCCATAGTAAGTATTTCTCCCAACTCTCTCAAACCACTCCATTAGGCTTTTATACCCTTTGCTCAAACAGCAAGAGACCTGGGTATTATAGCAAAGAATCCTTCCTCTTGAGAATTCCTGCCCTGCCCCATGAGCAGCCAAGAGAAGCCCCGTGATGGTTTCTGTGGATCCCCCACAGCTTGAGAGTGCCTGCCTTAGCTCATCTGTCCTGAATACTATGACAAGGTTGAGTGCCCTCGTGAACTGACCCAATTCAGGAGGGATGGCAATTCGGCTGCATCTGCTGCTATGTGAGAGTCTGAAGAACCTTGCACATATAACAATGCCCAACCTAGAGGTTCTGACAACTCCTAAGTTGTTGTTGTTTTTTTGTTTGTTTTTTGTTTTTTTGTTTGTTTTTTGGTACCAGGATTGAACTCAGGGACACTCGACCACTGGGCCACATCCCCAGCCCTTTTTTGTATTTTGTTAGAGACAGGGTCTCACTGAGTTGCTAAGTGCCTCACCATTGCTAAGGAGATGCATAAACTTCATGATGATCCATCCCTTGAAAACACCACCAAGTAAGAGAAGAGGAAATTGCCAAGAGATCCTCTCTACAACTTCCACCTTTGGGTGGCTCTTGGCTTCCCTGCATATCACAGGAAGATATTCCTAGCTCCTAGTAGGGTAGAAGAGCCACAGTGTGAGCCAAAGACAGCTTTTTATACATCACCTTCTATCCATTAAATCATACCTTTGTTGGAGTTTGCTGTAATGTCTGTGAATGAATGTTTTGATCCCCAACCTTCTTTCTCCACCCAACTCATACACTAAAAAGTGTGTGTGTATGTATATAAAATCTCATAATCCTTATAAATCATATGGACACACAAATCCAACTCATGATGAGTAAAGCATGTCTTTCTTTTGTCATATTCAAGAACTTGGCATCTAGTTGGGTACTGAAACATCAGTGTATATACATGAGTTCCAGACACCTCCCTGCTCTGTTGAGGAAATGTGGACAAACCAAACAGGCACCCAACACCCCTGGAGGATATCCTTTCCTGAGCCCAGCACGGAGAAACAAATGACCTGTACAGAGAAAACCACAAATATCCACTGCTTTCTGTGTCAATGTATTTTGTAGACTAATTTTTATTTTGCATTATGCTTTTCATACAACTGCCTCATAAAAGGATTTTCACAATAAACTATGTAAATGTAGTAATGATTGCAGAGAAAGGTAAATACTAAAAAGTATAGGCAAAGAGTTGTACAAAGACTTGGAAAAGAAGGGTTATCTAAGAAAAATAAAACATTTAAAAATGGTTACTGCACAATTAAATGGTCAGAGAAATAACTCAAGATGAGTGAAGCGACTTTCTTCTCTTTTCTTCACATTTCCTGTTCTGAGATACTTCTCACTTGGATAAGACAGCCAGGGTTGGAACCTCAGCTCTCTTCTTACTGCGTGACTTTATGCAATTCATTATATTCATTTTACCTTCATAAGCTTCACTCTCTTTATATATAAAATAAAAAATAATTCTGCACCCATCTCTTTGCCAACTATGAGTTTTATTTTTTAAAATTTTATTATTTATGGAATTGGGGTTGTGGCTCAGTGGTAGAGCGCTTGCCTGGCACAGGTAAGGCACTGGGTTCAATCTTCAGCACCACATAAAAATAAATAAATAAAATAAGGGTATTGTGTCCATCTACAACTAAAGAATATTTTTTAAAAAAAATTTTTAGGGCTGGGATTGTGGCTCAGTGGTAGAGCATTTGCCTAGCATGTGAGGCACTGGGTTTGATTCTCAGATCTCATATAAATAATTAAAAATAAAGGTCCATCAACAACTAAAAATTATTTAAAAATTTTTTTTAGTTATACATGACAATAGAATGTATTTTGACATATCATACATACAACTATGAGTTTTAAATGTAAATGTAGCACCTGGCACACTACTCAGCATATAGAAAGTATTCAGTAATGTTAGCTTCTATTAATATCAACATCTCGAGCCGGGCGTGGTGGCACACACCTGTAATCCCAGCACTTGGGAGGATGAGGCAGGAGGATTGCGAGTTCAAAGCCAGCCTCAGCAATGGCGAGGCACTTAGCAACTCAGTGAGACCCTGTCTCTAATAAAATGCAAAAGAAGGGCTGGGGATGTGGCCCAGTGGTCAAGTGCCCCTGAGTTCAATCCCCGGTACCAAAAAAAAAAAAAAAAAAAGAGAGAGAGAGAAAAAATCAACATCTCTGCATAAATTTCTTAATATTCTCCCATCTGTTTTAAAAAATATTTCATTTAATAGATGGACGCAATGCCTTTATTTTATTTTTATGAGGTGCTAGGCAAGTGCTCTGCCTACTGAGCTACGGCCCTAGCCACTTCCTCCCCTCTTAACTCCCCTTGGCCCCTCGATCCACTTGACCAGGCTGCCACCCCTTCACTGCCTGCATTCCCACCTCATTGAGCCACGTTGACAAGTGTCTTCATAATCTGCTCCAATCTATTTTCCAGCCCCCCAAGTCCCCTTGCTCTATAAACTTACCATCTATGCTGGCCACATGGACGTGTTCCCAGGCTCCCACGGTGGCAGTCTTTGGTGCTTCCCAGTCCTGACCTTCTCTGTGCCCTTTCGCTGGAATGTTCTTCTCTACTGTTGTCCTACCAAAGATGATCAGTCTCTTAAGTCATCACTCTTTGAACCCACCTTTGACATTGTACTTGCCTCCTTGTGCCGCCCAGTTTTGCTTATAGAACAGACTTCTCAGCCATCCTGTGAGCTCCTCACAGGAAGAAAGTGTGGCTTATTTATCTGTATGTCCCCACCTGGAAGGTCTCCAAAGCATGCTTGTGGCATGAACAAGTGAAGATACTGTTTCTTCTAAGATGGTTCCAGTCTTGTTAGGCCACTTGGAAGAATTTTCAAGGACACCCAGAAGACAAGTGGCTGCCTTCTTTTGCCACATAAGAAAATTTAAAAACTATAAGACCCTCAAAACACTCAAGGCAAATTTTTCAGGATATCTGGAAACACTGAGGCTGAGTGTATTTGACTCTCATGTGAAAGAGCTTCTCTTCTGAAGATGAAATGAAGGTGAGGGGTGAGACCACCAGGGGGCCCACCTTCCCTGTCACATCTTCTTGTGATTTAAAAGCGTCTTGGGAAGAATTCTTTGGCACTTGCCTCAGCCTTCCTGGCCTATGATAAGATAAAGTTCTCAGTGGTCAGTGTGGCTTCGTACTAAGGAGCACCCCCTGTACCTACCGCTTTGTTTGTGTTTCTGAGGTGGGAGTTTTAGAGCAAAATTTCCTTGGGAAACCCTAAAGATCCTTTATCATCTCACTATAGCAGTGGGGAACCCAGAAATGATTCACAGTTGAAACCACTGTCCCACATCAATACACCATATCATGTGGTCATTTAAACTGGACATGGCCATCTGGACACACAATTGAGCCATATTTTTGGAAGCTGTAAATACAGTGAGTAAGAGGAGTTCAGTAAAACTGGATTATAATGTTAGTGCTGAGAGCCACGAGGAACACCCCATAATAGACATTTCCTGATCTGGCAAAAGACATTTTCCGAATACAGTATGGAGGACAGGATTCTACCTGCCAGAAAAATAAAACCAAAGGGGAAAAAGGTACTTCCCAGTAGGTTTCTTGTTCAGGGGCTCTTTTTGGTTGTTTGGGGGTTCTGTCTGATTTTGCAATAGCTCAGTTCTGGTAGGAGAGTGGGACTCCATGATGTGGCATAATTACACTGAGTTTTAGTAAAAGTCATGTTAAAAGTATGACCTCCACGGAAGACTCAGAAAAGATGAATCAGCAAGTGAAAACAAATTAAGGAAGAAGAGGTAGGTGACTCTCCTAAGGTCATTTGGTTGGTGGTAGAGTGTGAACCAGAACCAGGTGTCCTGACCACTCCTTGCCCTACCCGAAATTTCTTCTAGGTCAGAGCTGAGAACTAAGGAGGTGGCATCATGGGGGATGGGAAAGGCAGAAAGGGTAGGGAGGAGCCTACAGAGAGGCAGCTCTGGCCCTAACTCCAACAGTCTATCTTCAAAATCCAGGACAGCTCTTGTCAGTCCTGAAACATTGGTCTATTTACTTAATTTCCCTGTTCCTCTAATTCTCTTATCTGGAAAATGGGATTCATGATAACATGGGCCACTCTAAGAACTCAATGACATAGCAAAGCTTTAGGGATTGGGCCTGGCAACAGTAAGGACCATGTTAGCTGTTATTACTCAGATGGCAGCTTCTCTACGAACATAGAGTTGTTGTTTTTATTTGTTTTGCTGTTGTTTTATAAGTAGTGGAGAGCATGAGTTTTGTGCTTTTTTTTTTTTTTTTTTTTTTTTTGTCTTTTTTGGAACTTGGGTCGAACCCAGGGCTTTGCAAATGCAAGGCAGACATTTTGCCACTGAGCTACATCCCAGCCCTTGTGTATTCTTTTAATCATGGCTGTGAATTTGCTGTGGCTCTAGAACTTTCAAAGCAGAATCCTCTATCAATGTCCCCAGGCCCGTGACCCATCTCTGCATGGAAAATATTCAGTAGCAGTACTCTCCACCTCTCAAGAAGGTCCTTTCCACCACTGGACAACTGTAGCTCTTACAAAGATCCCTCTTGCATGGGGATAAACTCTGTTTCTATAACTTCTCCCTTTGGTTAAGACAAAACTGCTTTATCTCTCATGCTGTAATAAATGTTCCTCCAGAGACTCTTGGTGATGTGCTGGGGATCTATCTGCAAATCCATAAACTAAATATGGCATGTTTTCTTGATGAACCAAATTAAAACAAAGATTTAAGTACTTAAATGGAATTTAAGTACTGCATTGAATGTTGTGCTTTTAAAAATATTTTCTAATTTAAAATATTTTTATTAAAAATAAGTATGTTTTTAGTATACAATATAAAGTTCAAACAATTTTATGCAGGCTCAGATTTGGCACAAAATTTTGCTTTGGGCAGCCACTGCCAGCTCTACCCCAGACCTCCCAAGAGTATCTATTCACTTGTCTTTGACATTGGGGATTTCTAGACGGAAAAGTCTGAGAAATGCTACTCTATTGAACAGAGCTACAAAGAACAAATCTAATTCTTTTCCCACAGGACTGCCCGTCAAGTTTTCACAAGATCTTACGGTTGGAAAGAGACTCAGAAGTTGTCTAAATCGATCTCCCTTCTGCAGCAGTCCTAACAGATGGTCACCCAGCCTCCGCTGGATCAGGCTCAGCGCAGAGAAGAGACCACATGGTAATCATTGCCATTCCATTCCTGGCCAACTCTAATTGTTAGAATGTTCTTTTCTTAAGCCCAGCAGCATGCACGTGGGCCCTAGAATAAGAGGCAGACCTGAGTTGGACTCTTGGACCTTTTACTTAATCTGCTCTCTGTGGGTCTGCTGGTTGTTTAGTTTGCTGTTTTATTTCCCAATAGCTTAGTTTTGCTGATAGCAGAGTGGGATTCCACCACATGAAACAATCTAGGCCTCAGTTTCTTCGACTGTAAAATGGGATGAATAGTGTTAGCTGTATCACAGCAACTATTGAAAGAGAAAATGCACATAAAGCATTAGCGTGCTTCCGGACACACAAGAGTTTAGTCATCTTTCACCATCGCCATCACCTTTTCTCTACATAGCTTCATGAGCTAAAATTCCAGAGCCTGTAATACTTCTGCTCCAAAATAATGTTATAGATATTTAATAATAGCTCATGTGCTCTCCTCTACTGCACCTAAAAAGCTTTTTTCCTAAGTTAAATAAGCCCTGGCCTTCCTCAATAGAATAACATCCAGACCCTTTTTTGCCCCTCCAGAAAGCCATTAAAAGTATGTTAAAAGGCCAGGCATGGTGGTGCATGCTTGTAATCCTCATAGCTTGGGAGGCTGAGGAAGGAGGATTTCAAGTTCAAAGGCAGCCTCAGCAACTTAGTGAGGCCCTATGTAACTTAGCAAGACTCTGTCTCTAAATATAATAAAAAGGGCTGGGGATGTGGCTCAGTGGTTAAGCGCCCCTGGATTCAATCCTTGATACCCCCCACACCCCAGAAAAGAATGATTCTTACAGAGGCACTGGAGAAATGTAAGAGGATGATATGTGCAATAGAGAAAAGAAAAGGAGCAAAGAAGGGGATGGACAAGGCTAGGATTGGGGTGGGAGTGCACATTAAAATATAAGTCAAAAACTCTCGCTAAAAGAATTGAGCTTTCTCATGAAGGCTGATTGGAGAGTATGGCTTGGGCCAAATGCCCAACGAGGGGCTTGGAAGGGGGTTCTCACTCCTTTTTGTTGCTGCAGACAGACAGATCTATAGCACAGCACTGACCTGACTTAGCTACCCAGCAGCAGGTAGTAAAGTGGGAAGCCACCAAGCAGGGCTTAGCTAGGACAGCTCACATTAGCTTGCTGTCCTGTTCACTCAGTATGGCCAGAAGCACAATGTCAGCCCATAGGGCCTTGTTATGGAAGGTGAAGAGCACAAGGTAGAGCACAAGAAGCCCACGTCTTTATATTATGCCTGGCCCCTAAAAGTATGGCCTAATGGGTGTGTTGGGCTCCCACCCATCCTTAAGTTAGGAACTCCCTTGAGATAGGAAGGACCGAGGTGTTAGGAACTGAACTGTCTCCCCAAAATTTATATGCTGAAGTCCCAACATGCAGATTGTGTTTGGAGATAGGGCCTTTATGCAGGTAAAGAAGGTTAAATGGGGCTGTAATGATAAGACGCTAAGCCTACAGGACTGGTGCCCTCGTATGAAGAGGAAGAGACACCAGAGCACATATGCTCTCTCTCTCCACAAGCCACAGAGGGAAGACCATGTGACTACCTGGCAAGGAGGCAGTCATCTGCCAGCCAGGAAGAGCACCCTCTCCAGAAACGTGTCATCCCACATCATGATTTGGGGCCTCCAGTCTCAGGACTGTGAGAAAATAAATTTCTAATGTTTGAGCCACCCAGGGTGGGATTTTGTTCTGGTAGCCCAAGTCAACTCAGACACAAAGCCTAGCGGCTCCTCAGGAGGAAGGGTATTGCTAATGGGAGTTTCTTCCTTTATGGGTTGAAACAGAATATGGGAAGGAAGAGTTCCCCAATACAGGTAGATTCTTAAAATGATCCAATACTATAATTGTAAAGGAAAAGAACATAAAACTAAAGTCAAGTAGAACGTTACTTAGTGTGCCCCTCTATGTGTACAGTACAATCATCCCTCCATGTCCAAGGGGGGTTGGTTCCAGAATGCCCTGCAGATACCAGAATCTGAGGATGCTCAAGTCCCCTATATAAAATGGTGTAATATTTACATATAACCTATGTGTGTCCCCCCAAATACGTTAAATCATCTCTAGCTTACTTATAATACCTAATACAATGTAAATGCTATGTGAATAGTTGCTATACTGGATTGTTAAGGGGAATAATGACAAGAAAATAAAAGTCTGTACATGTTCAGTACAGATGCAACCATCATGGACTAACTGCATAGTACACAAAGGAGACAAAAGCAAACAATGCTGACACAAGGAGTGCTGGAGAGAAATCAAGGAGCTGTGAAATGGCAGGAAAGAATAGCAGGTGTGCCTGACATCACTTCATTCTCAGGGATTCGGTGTAGTGCGTGGTGCCTGGAAAATTTGAGTTTTGCTTTTTGGAATTTTCTGGAAATATTTTTCCAAATATTTCCCCTAATATTTTCAATCCATGGTTGGTGGAACCTGTGGATACAAAATCCATAGATGTAAAGTACCCAATGCATGAACTTATTCTTGGAAAGGGAGGAAATGAAATAAAGCCTTGGACAGGTGGAAGAGTAAAGAGGAAAAGGTGGGGAGGAGAAGCTGGAGGTTGTTCAGCACTCCTCAGATACAAATTCATATGGAGCAAATCCTAACTAAAGGCATGAACATTTGTGAAGTACTTACTGAATGCCCAATGTATTCAAAGTGCTAAGTAGGGGAGGTATAATAAAGGATAGGCTATCGATCCTGTCCTCTAGAAACCTATATTTTAGAATACAAATACTAATAATACCCATTGAGAATCTTAGAGACCACTCCTACTTACCCCAGTCTCTATCCCCTGGTAAGATCAGGAAGCTAAGCAGGAAGTTAAAGGCTCTAACAGGAAGAAGGAACAAGAGGTTAGCTAAGGAACAACATTAGCTAAATGTGAGAAAAGTCGAGGCATTTCAAGGGCCACAGCTGAGAACTGAAAATAGTCCCAAGCTTTGGATCAAGTTGGGGCCAGAAACGAAGAGGAGCATGACCAGCACTGTGCTAACAGCTGGGGATGAAATTTCAGAGAGGCCATCTGGGTCCAAACCCACAGACCCACATGGGCTTGGAGCACAGGATCATAGAGCTGGATTCTCATGTGAATTTGCATGGGTTCCTGCAGCTTGTGGACTTCCTGAGGTCTTTGATGGCACAAAAATGAACAGGAGCCAAGGCTTGGAGACTGGGTCGGAGCACTTGGAAATCTCATCCAGCCCCTGGATTTGGCTGATGAGAAAAAAAGGAAAAGATGCTCAGAGTGGTGGCTGAATGCTTTGCCCACACACAGGAGCATCTCCTGCCCTCCATTGCTCTGCGTTGACAGCAATGGGGGGGGGGGGCTTTCTGGGTCCAGAGGAGAGGGAGGCCCCTTCCTCCTGGGGCGGGGGTTCTGGCAGGCCATAGATTATGTAGCATGAAAACGCAAACAACTTCTCTCCAGCTCCATCTGATTCTCCTTCATTCTGCTCTTCCAGAACTTGGTGACAAAATGCTTCACCACATGCCTTATGATTTCACAGGCTGTCTGTCCTCAATCACATTCCCTCTGAGAATAATCTCTCCTGAAGAAAGAGTGCTACCTCTTTAGTCAGCCCTTCCAAATGTGAAAAATTAAAGTCCTACCAAAGCAATGGTGAAAAGCGTGCTCACCCTCTCTTTCCCTCCCTTCCTTCCCTTCCTCCCTCCCTCTAGAGTTTGCCAAATATTTTTTGAACCATTTCTTTGCTAGTGATCACAAAAGGCATGTAAAGATAAGTTCTAGGTCATGCTTTTGTAAAGCTCAGAGTCAGGAAAAAAAAAAAGAGAGAGAGAGAGATGAGTTCAAAATTAAGCCAGCTTCACAGAGGCAATGAAACTGAAAAATTATTGCAAGTCCCCCAGGTGGAACTGGAATAAAATATTCTAAGCAGAGGCAACTAAGTTCTTTTTTTTTTTTTTTTTTTTTTTTTTTTTGTACCCAGGGACACTTTTACCACTGAGCCATATCTCCAGCCCTTTTTAGTTTTTGAGACATGGTCTTGCTAAGTTCCTGAGGCTGGCTTTGAACTTGCAATCCTCCTGCCTCTACAGAGTTCTTCTGAGAGTCCAAACCCAGTCCTGGGAGCTCTGGGTGGGAGGAGTCCACAGCTCAGTGGAGGTTTCCTCTCTGTCTTCAAAATACTTCTCAGATGTGATTTTTGTCTTGAGTTACTCAGCTGAAAAACAAGCCAGAAATACCTATTTTGCTAAAAATAACCAAGTCCTCCTCCCTACACCAGGTTCTCCAAATCTGCCTTGGATGCCTTTGCCCCACGCAAACCCCCATTCCTCCCACATCCGTGACTGGTGATGTAAGCAGAGGATCCAGAAGGGAAAACAACAGCTCGTCTTCACTGCCCCTGCTTCTGAGGCCCATTTTAAACACAGATTCCCAGATCCTCACGTCTCCCACTCCTGCTAAGTCCCTAACATCTACTCATTAATGGTTTCCTTTTTTGAGTACTAGGCACTTTTCATGTATTTTTTTTTTAACAGTCTTCAAAACAAGTCCAAGATGTAAGTATTATTGCCCTATTGACAGATGGAAAAACTGAAGATCAGAGCAGTTGTACCTTTTGCCTAAGGTCGCAAAACTAGTTAACAATGGAAATGTAAAACCAGATTGCCTCTGGAGCTGTGGTTCTCAAAGGGTGGTCCCTGAACCAGCAGCATCAACACCTCGCAGAATCCATCAAAGACCTCCTGAATCAGAAACTCTGGTGGGGGCAGGCCCAGCCAACTGTGTTCTAGCACAGCCTTGAAGTGATTGTGGTGGATGCTAATGACTGAGGACCACAGCCTCAAGAGTGTACCCTCCACCTCTGTGCTGTGTAGCGTCTCCACATTGCTGCTCTCCAAAGGCAAAAATATCACAGAGGCATGGGAGTAATCATCCAGAAAGATAGATGGTTTTCACTTCTCCCCACAGATGTGTTCAAGAAGTTAAAGGTGACTCTTCACTCAAGACTATTAAGTTGGCCCATATCTCATTTCACTACCCCAGGTTCATTATCACACTGATCAGTCCATTGTTAGAGTTCAAAATTAAGCTCTTTCACCCTATAAGGCATTCCATGATGTTCTCCATAAAAAAGGAAATCAAAGCTTAGCTATTGACTACTACAGCATGATAAGAAACTCTATTTGTGACTGGGCAATGGTGCATGCCTAGAATCCCAGCAACTCAGGGAGGCTGAGGCAGGAGGATCACAAGTTTGAGGCCAGCCTCAGCAACTTAACAGGATCTTATCTCAAAAAACAAAAATTTAAAAAGAGCTCAGGATGTAGTTCAGTGGTAGAACTGGGTTCAATCCACAGTACTAGGGTAAAGGAGAAGAAGAAAGAGAAGAAGTTCTTTCTTTGTTCAGTACAACCCTCCCCTCCTTCAGACTAACAGCTCATTCTAGGCACTACCCCTGGAAATGTCACTTGACCACAATCACCAGCCAATGCTCATTGAGTACTTGGTCTGTGTCAAACCCTCTGTTAGGCACATAGATACATTCTCTCAATCAATTCTTAACAACAACCCAAGAGGTAGATACTTATGATTAGCTTACTTCAAAAATGGGGCAACCAAGGCACAGAAAGATGGAGTCATTTGCCTCAGATCACAGCAAATAAACTGTTGAGACTCATGCTTCACTGCCTGGCCCTGTCCTTTCTCAAGCCAGGCTTCTCTCACCAAAGGCCCAACTTCCACATTCCAAGTTTGAGAGGCCTCTTTGCAGGCATGCAAATCCAGCCCCTCGCTCTGCCTTCTTCTCCAGCACCTCCTTCAAAGCTGTCTTCTGTCACCTCCCGCCTGGGTTAGGCTTCCTGCTGGCCACCATCATTTCTTCTTCTTTCAGACCGGCTTCCTCTCCTTGAAGTGCTATTCTGCGTGGAATACACTGAAACTCCTGCCAACTCCCAAGTTTCTAAGGCAGGCTTTTTTATCTTACCATCTCCGCTTTGACCAGACACTTGGTACAACTTCAAACATTGTCGCCTGTGGTTTGGCTGCCTAACAAGGAGCTCTTGGAAGCCAGCCTCTTTTGAAGCCCACCTGACATTTAGCACCCTTAATATAGACTTTGTCTACCAGGGAGCAGGGTACACTGAGAAGTTAGATGAGAATCCGGGCGGAGGCTATTTCTCTGCTTGTGATTTTTAGCCTGGTGGTGGAACCAATTCTAAGTCTAGTGACATAAACTGAAAATGCAAAAGCGGGGAATGCAGGGTGAGGCACGAATGTCGCTACTCAGACTTGGCTCATTAGAGTCTATAGCATGGCGTCTCTAACAGAAGTGGGGAGGCCCCCTGGGGGGTCTTTTCCTCCCAGAATGACTGGGGGATAGGCCAGCTCAACCTTAAAGGCAAACAGGAAACTCTGCCAACAAACAAAAGGAAAAAGGAAGCTCCCAAATTCCTGTTCCAAGTAGCCTCCTGAGAAGGACTTTATCTTTGGGGAAAATTTTGCTGAAGGAAATTTGAACTGAAGTTGCAAGTTTCCTTTGTTAAGAAAAGCAAATAACATGAAAAGGGAGAGAAGCAACAAGGCAAAAGAATGGTCATTGCAGAAGCTGATCTAATCTCTGGTAACATAAACTGGAAAGATCTAGACTTAAATGCACTCACAGAGAGGGGAGGAGGGCGTGGTAGCAGTGGTGCTATGAGCACAAGGGCTGAGCAGAGAGAAGGGCAGTACAACAGTGCTGCCATGGAGAGCTTTGTGCTCCAAGTATCTGGGAAATGAGATAATCGAAACATATTAGTCAACTCTATTCTCAACAGCCACCATGTTTTTAACCCATACCAGATTCATCTTAAGTTCCTCGCACATATCAACTAATTTAAACCTCATAACAACCCTATAAAATAGATACCATTATTATCACTTTCTTCAGTAGAGCTCAGAAAGGTCAAATGTCTTGCTCAAGGTCACACAGTTCATAAGGCTCACGGGCAGGATCCAAACACAGGCCATCTGGTTTTAAGGTTCCTACTCTTGCTTACCATACCAGCTGCAAAGCAGCCCATAGAATTAGTAATATCAGGCCGGGGTTGCCTAGCATGCATGAGGCACTGGGTTCAATCCTCAGCACCACATAAAGTAAAAATATTGTGTCCACCTATAACTAAAAAACAAAAGAATTAGTAATCTCTGTTCTTTAAGGATTTTAATAACTCCTAGAATAGAAATAAGGTACAGTAGAAAGAAACTTGAGTTTGACTTCTAACTCTAAGACTGAAGAATGCAACCTTGGACGTGGAACTTCATAGATGATTGCAAATAAGTGAGATAATGCATATATCAGGCACATAGTAGATGCTCAGTAAATCTTCACAAGAGTTTATATTTGTTGACCTTTATCAGATGTTTGGCATGTGCTCAGTCCTAGATACATGAATAAAATTCAGTGGGACTATATGGGTTTTGCACTCCTGCTCCATTATAGGGCATGAAGAATGGTTATGGTGTGGAAAACTGCTCATAACTTCACACTAGATTTGTATAGTAGAAGCTTGAGCATAATTCAGATGAGGTTCTTGTTTTAATCAGCTTTTTCATCACTGTGACCAAAATACCTGATGAGAACAACTTAGAAGAGGAAAAGTTTATTTGAGGTCTCAGTCCATAAATGGCCTACTCCATTGTCTGGGCCCAAGATGAGGTAGCATGTGATGGGAAGGGCGTGGCATAGGAAAGAATCTGCTCCCCTCAAGGCAGCAAGGAAGCAGGGGGGCTTCCCCTCACAAGAAGTACAACCTTTCCAGAGCATACCCCCAGTGACCCATCTCCTCCAGCTACGTCCCACTTGCCTACAGTTACCACCCAGTCACTCCATTCAAACTAGGATGGTATCAGGATGCTCTCTGAGACCAGAAGGTATGCAAAATTGGCCCCTGGTGGGAGGAAGTTGCAGGTTGCTATGGGAACTTCCAATTCAGTCTCCTTAACATGAGGCTGACTCTATGTCCTGTTTGTTGGGACAGTTCCAGTTGAAGTCTGTTGCTTCCACAGATGTGTCAGTGGAATCTCTTTTCTTTCTCAAAAGTATCCCCATTTTGAAGATAAGTCATAGTCACCCTACTTATCATGGATGAGGCTTCCTTCTGGATGGCCGAATTTCAGTTTCCCCCAGATCTGTAGGCTCCTGGAGGTCTACTCCCTCTAGGGCGTCTTCCGGGATGGAGTCCTTTCAGGAGGGCTCCAGGCTGGCTCCCCTTCCACAAGGCTCATATCTGGTATCCATGAAAAGCAGAGCCTTTTCCTCCCCATTGTCTGTGAAACTGTAGCTCAAGCCTACTGCAACTCATTCTCCTTCCCTATTTTTAAAGGTTGGAAGAAGATGACTATGAATGCTAGCAGGCTTGGTTTTACCATTTCCTAACATGTCTTCAATAGTAGTCCAACATCCAATTCTCCTATAATGTGGTGGTACTTAGCACCTATCTTAATAGGATCTGACTTTAGGACTCTGTCCATATCCTAAACAATAGAAAGAGTTGAATCTAACATTGAATTATATATAGCTTAATAAAGGAGAAGCAGAGGTGGTGGGAGAAGAAGCCAGATCTCCTACCAAGCAGGAGATTCTAATAGCAGCAGTCTATGACCCAATGCCACAGCGGATTCCAGGAATGTCATGTTGACAATGCAGGACTATAGCTGAGCCAGGATAGCTTTGGCTAGGATTTCCCCCACCATAAAGAGGAGACAGATAATCCATCAGGCTTCTATCAGTCTTCTTGTATTCCTTCTTTGATGATGCCAACGCATGTAGCATCTCGAAATCTGAAGCATTTCTTTGTCACTGGTGCACTGGATAAATAGTCTGGGCAGATTTTATCTCAGTTTTGGATGTGTAAAAGGAAAGTCCACTTTAGAATTGCCCCTCTGATTAGGGACACCTGACCTCATTACTAGCTGGAGTATGTGTGGACCTATTAGCCTTGCTGGTTCCAGTTCTTGGTCCTCTATCCAACCCAAAGAGTAGAGAGGGGGGCAGAGGCAAACTTGTTCCTCTCCACATCTCCAGAAAGTTGTCAATGGTATCCCCCATGGCTGAAGGGTAGAAACTGAAGCATGAGGCCATGTGCAGGATCACTCTTCTTGTCCCCATTTTTCTTGGGGAAACCTCGACAAGACTTCTGGATCTTCCCAAGCCACAGGCTGCATCAGCGGCTTAGCAGGGTCTGACTTTCAGGTCCTGCTGGCTGCACAACTTGAGCTCTGTGGAGTGGAGTGCAGAAACAAAGAAAAGCTTTTTAGAGTAATCACACCTTTTCCCACAAGCCATGTTTTCATAGGAGGTTTTGTTTTTTCCCAGCAGCAAGGTAAAGCAAGCAATTGAACTAACTTGTTCTCCGATCAATGAATCCATTGTGTGCTTCAAGTAGCAAAAGGGCTTTTGTTGTTGTTGCTTCCCCCACCTCCCTCTCTCTGTCTTTCAATGTTGGGTTGGAGCAGAAATTAAACTTGGCCATGGGCTATGAGGGAAAAGAACTGGTTAGACAAACCTTTCTTTGGTTAGGATTTAGATTTCTGTACAAATCTGTAGTTTTATAAGTGTTTCTAGATGTGTATTCATTTGCACACATGTACTTATTCAAGCCTCCTTTCCCCCTCCCTTCCTCACACCAGCTGACCTCCAGAACACAGGAACACGCTCACTAAGTGTAATGTGCCTGACATGGCTTGATTATTTCACCAATAGAAACTGACGCAGGATTACTGAGGTACTAACCCACGCTGGCCAAGAAAAGGAGAATCAAAGGTTCATGCTTCCCATGGACAAAGCTTCAGATCAAAATTCTAGAATGTCCTCATCTGCTTACAAATGAGGATAGAGGAGTGGTGTTATTTATTTCACTGTTTCTCCTCAGCTCACAGATGATTTGGACGGATTCTATTCTCAGTTCTGAGCTAGTTTAACAATAACTGGAGCCAAGACAATTCAGTGGGAAAGAATAATCCTTTCACTGAATTATGCTGGGACAACTGGTTAACCATGCACAAAAGAAGGGTGTTGTACCCCTGTGTCAGATGCAGGGGCTGCCATGACAAAATGCCACAGAGTTGGGGCTTAAAACAACAGGTATTTATTTTCTACCAGTTCTGGAGTCCAAGTCTGGAGTGTAAGATCAGGATGTCGCTGGGGTTGTGGCTCAGTGGTAGAGCGCTCACATAGCATGTGCGCAGCCCGGGTTCAATCCTCAGCACCACGTAAGAATAAAGGCATTGTGTACAACTAAAACAAGCAAATAAATATTAAAAAAAAAAAAAGATTAGGATGTCAGCAAGGGAGGTTCTGGTAAGGGTCCCCAACCTGGCTTGCATATGGCCACCCTTTTGCTGTCCTCACATGGTTGGGGTTGAAGAGATAGTGAGAGTTTCTCCTTCTTCAAAGACTAAGAGATCTGATTAGGGCCCCAACTTTATAACCTCATTTAGCTTTAATTACTTCCTAAAGTCCCTGTCTCCAGATACAGTCACATTGGGACTAACTGGAATAGGCCAGGGACCTAAATGTAAGATCAAAAGCTATAAAACTTTTAGAAGAAAATATAATAAATATTCATGACCTTGGGTTAGCCACAGCCTTCTTAGAAATGACACGAAAAGCATAAAGGACAAAAGGGAAAAACTAGATGAATTGAATTTCATCAAACTCAAAAACTGTGCTTCAATGGATACTACCAAAAAAGTGAAAAGACAGCCCACAGGCCAAGAGAGAATATCTGCAAATAACAGGTCCCCATAAAGGACCTGTGTCTAGAATATATAAAGAATTCTTACAACTCAAGAGTAAAAAAACAGCCCACTTAAAACATATGCAAAGAATATGAATAGACATTACATCAAAGAAGATATAAAGGCTGGGTGTGGTGGTGCACACCTGTAATCCCAGCATTTGGGAGGCTGAGGCAGGAGGATTGCGAGTTCAAAGCCAGCCTCAGCAATGGCGAGGCACTTAGCAACTCAGTGAGACCCTGTCGCTAATAAAATACAAAAAAGGGCTGGGGATGTGGCCCAGTGGTCAAGTGCCCCTGAGTTCAATCCCCAGTACCACAAAAAAAAAAAACAAAAAAGAAGAAGAAGAAGATATAAAAATGGTCAATAAGCACATCAAAAGGTATTCATGATCATTAACCATCAGAAAAATATTAATCAAAATCACAATGAGATACCACTTTACTGATCAGATGACTATAATCAAAAAGGTAATCACAGATGTTGGCGAGTTTCTGTGGAGAAATCAGAATCTTGAGATATTGGGGATAGAATATCAGTTGGTACAGCCACTCATCAAAAAGCTAAACCTAAAATTATTACATAAAAAGAAATTCCACTTCTAGTTATATGCCCAGGAGAAATAAAAACACATATTAATATAAAATCTTGTACATGATGTTCATAGCAGCATTATTCATAATAGCCAAGGAGGGGAAGCAATCCAATGCCCAACAACTGATGAATAAATTAATACAATGTGGTCAATTTATACTATTGAACATTATTTGGCCCTAAAAGGGATAAATTACCTACCTATACTACAATAAGGATGAACCTTGAAAACACTATGCTAAATCACAAAAACTACACATTCTGCACTTTAATAAAACCCAAATAGGCAACTCAAAGAGACAGTAAGTGTGGATTGCCTTGGTAGGCTGGGTGCAGTGGGAGACATAGGGAGTAACTGCTAATGAATACAGGGTTTCTATTTGGGGTGATGGAAATGTTCCAAAAATTATTGTCATGATGTTTGCACAGCTCTGTATTGAATGTACTAAAATCCGTTGAGTTTTAAAAGGCAACCCTTTTAAGAGGAGTGTGTAAGAGGAGTGTGCATGTGTGTGTGTGTGTGCACGCACATGTGTAACTGGAAAAATTTTCTCACCAAAGTTGATGTGTGTGTAAAACTAGAAGGAAATATTACCTGAGATTTGAAACAAAGATGAATTATGAGAAAAATGTGGGGGTTAGACCCAACATATGGGCTTTCATTCATTCTGGAGAAAATACCAAAATGTCTAAAAGCTAGAAAAACTTAATTAGGCAAAAATATGCTCAGGAAACCAAGCCAAAGATCAGATTATGTTAAACTGAACAAAATAGTAAAGCACCATCTTATTTAAAAGAGTGAGAGCCCAGGGAAGTAACAGTTACCACACTCAGAATGCTTCTGGTCAGGAAGGAAATGGAACCCCCATGGACCAGCCACATGCTCTTTCCCTGGAAGTGACCAGCAATACTTTTCCTAATTATAGAAATCATATATTTAAGATAATATAAAAAGTACAGAGGAAAGAGGAACATCAATCTCACCATACTCCTATAAATTCTGATATTTGGTAGAGATCTCTCCTAAGCACATAGGTCCATATATTAGAGCTCATACTACACATACAATTTATAGTCAACATTTCCCATTATTTAGAACATTCAGGGGTATCACTTTCAATCAGAGAATAAAACATTATTTATTTAATTATTTTCCTAACACAAGGCATTTATTTTTTCAATCTTTTACCTCATAAATTTGCCAAGAAAAAAAAATTTGGGGGGAGGGGGGTACCGGGGATTGAACTCAGGAGCACTCAACCACTGGGTCACATCCCAAGCCCTTTTTTGTATTTTATTAGAGACAGGGTCTCATTGAGTTGCTAAGTGCCTCGCCATTGCTGAGGCTGGCTTTGAACTCACAATCCTCCTGCCTCAGCCTTCCAAGTTCTGGGATTACAGGCGTGCGCCACCGCGCCCAGCTAAGAAAATTTTGAGCTAGATTTTGGGTCATATTCAAATTTTTCCTAAATAAAAATAATAGATTAAAGTTATAAAACTATTTAACAACCTTGATAGTACTGATCAAAAATGGCCTATTACCTTATATATTAACAGCAGTATGTGATATACCCATCCCTCTACAAAACATGAGGGGTCTTAAAAATAATTCCTATTGTGCTAGGATTGTGGCTCAGAGGAAGAGCACTTGGTGAGGCACTGGGTTCGATCCTCAGCACCACATAAAAATAAAATAAAGGTATTGTGTCTACCTACAACTGAAAAATAAATGTTTTTAAAAAATAATAATAATCTCTATTCACATCCTAGGAAAGAGTTCTCCACACAGCATTATTTACAACAGCAATAATTTGGGGGAAAATAAACAGCTGTCAATAGCAAAAGAGTTAAATGGCTCATGATTGATTATTTTTTAGTAATTTAAGTTGAATTGTTTTGAAGAATATGAAATGACAAAGAAAAGTAATTTCACAAATTCTTAAATGATATGCATGACAAGCACCAAATTCTTTGTGACATCAGACAACAAAGAAACACTACAGGCCAGGCACAATGGTGGAGGCCTATAATCCCAGTGGCTCAGGAGGCTGAGGCAGGAGGATTGAGAGTTCAAAGCCAGCCTCAGCAAAAGCAAGGTGCTAAGCAATCAGTGAGACCCTGTCTCTAAATAAAATATAAAATAGGACTGGGGATGTGGCTCAGTGGTCAAGTGCCCCTGAGTTCAATCCCTGGTAACACCACCCCTCCCCACCCCCCCCCCCCAAAAAAAAAAACCACTGGGCTGTGGTTTTGTTTTCTTATTTATACTTTTCTATATTTTCTAAACTACTTATACTGACAATTTATGTTGTGATTTTCAAAGTTTGTGGGTTTACATAATTAGCCTATAAGTTAATCCACTTTCAATGAGTATCTGCATAGGAGAGACAGGAAAGGTGGAAGTCTGTGGGGACCATTGAAAGGTCTTGCTGCTCAGGCTTCCAGCTCTAGCTATGTTGCTTTCTAGGCGTGCTTTGTGTCCAGGCCCTGACTGGCCTTCATTTCTCCTGTGTCACATGACTTCTCTGTGCTCATGTCCCTGAGTTTGTGTTTCTCAAGACTGCCAGCCAGGGACTGTGCTGAGCCATCCAATGAGCATTAATGTTGGGTGCACAGGAGGCAAACATCCAAGAAAGGAGTTCTGTTTCTTGCCAAGCAGTGAAGGAGAAGGTGAACCTGGATAAAGCTTGCACATGGGAATCTAAACATAATCCTGACTTCAAAGACTCCCCAGACTGCAAAATTCTTCAGACAGGAAGAGAAATGCAACCAATGTCCCTGCCATACCCACCTCTGTGCGTCTCCTGTTACCATTCTCCACCATGACCTCTGGCTTGTCCAGAAGCCTGCTGGATCTCACACTAAGAACAAAACAAAAGTAGGAGGAGAGAGAGAGCCTTCGAAAAAAGGTAGGATTGACAGAAAACCCAGCTGTCAATGGAATAGCCTGGACTTCCTGGTTTGTAAGCCACTCACTCACTGGTCAGGCAATGACAACATGCTGAATTACTGTGGCCCGAGAGCCATAATGTTGGTGAGGTGATCCTTAACTTCAGGGACTCAAACGATGCTAGGATGCATGTATAATCAGATAGAAAAAGCTATATGTGTTCTTGGTAGCAGTTGGCTACCAAGGATGGGAAATCAGATTGACCATATCCTTTTCCTTTCCAAGTAATTGTCTTAACATGTCTGTTTTTTCATCCGCATGTGCACATAAATCCGCAAGTGGCCATAAATCTCTTCCTAGCCAGCAGAGATCCAGAAAGTTCTGCTTATCTGTTATCTATCTCAATGATGCTACAACATACATGGTCTCAAAACTCAGTGACTTAAAAAACAAACAAACAAGGATTTAGACTCACAATCAAAAGTCCTCAAGATTGACTAGGGCTTAGCTGATTTAGACTGAGCAGGCTACAGCTCCCACCTATCATTGGTTCTAGCCTACAGGCTGGGCAATAGGCATGTGTGCTCAATCTAGGGACCAGGATGAATGAGCAATGGTTCCTAGGGGAAGTTCTCATGATGGCTCACCTAGGTACAAAAAGATGGAGCTTTGATGTAGAGGCTCATTTCAAACCTCTGTCATGTCACATCCACTAGTATTCTCTTTGGCCAAACTCAGAGTTAAGGGGCAGAAATTGCACTCCACCCACCCCACAAGTGCACTCCACCCACCACAATTATGTTGATAAATAATTCTCTTAGAATGCTATGAAGAATTGAGAACAGTAATTTTATTTTGCACAGTGATGATTAAATTTCCAGTATCAACCAATTCTTTCTCCTCTGACTACTTCCACCTTTTTCTTCTGGGTTCCCAGATGACATTTGCATCCCTAGGGGTGGTAGAGGGCAATTCACCAGGAGGTCAGTATTATCCACCTAAATGGAGAAGGAACAACTTTTCTTTGGGAAGGTTTTGCCCAACCTGAAACATGCCAAGACATCTCCATTAATTGAAAGGGGACACAGTTATGCAAAGCCACTGAGTGTAAAGAATTTAGAGGCAAAAAGGGAGTGAAGGGAGAAAGTATACTTAGCAGGTCCAACTAGAAACTAAGTTCAAATAATTTCAACTAAAAAACATCCCAAGCAGAGAATGTTCTCCTAAATCCTTTTTTTCTTATTTTACTATTTTATCACAGAGACAATTGTTGGGGGAAAAAAAAAATCAATCTAATGAGTAAAAAACACAACTATCTATAATTCTATCACTCCTACTTAGCTACTGTTGAAATTTTTTTTACATGGGCAACTACAGAGCCCTGGAAATCAAGGTGACCCTACCTAGACAATGCAGTGAAAACTTAAGACTCTGGATCCTGGCTTCTCTAGTACCAGAAATTCTTGTTCTCAACCCTCAACTATAAATGTCTGGGTCAGTCCTCTCTTATGGACTTGTAAAAATGTTTATTGCATTTGCATAAGTACTTTTTATTTTTGCAAATGGAATCAGATATTACATGCTACCTTTCACAGCAGAACAGTTTTTCTTAACAACAAAAATTCAATTACATAATTTTAACCTCTGCTTTGTATTTAATTTATGAATTACCACAAACTTTTAAACTAATGCTCCATTGATGGAAGTTTAGGTTATTTCCAAATTCTCAGAATTACTTTCTTCATGCATAATAACCCACATTGCTTTATCTAGAAACTAAGGCATTTATTTTCATTTTCAGGTCTAAGAAATCTGAGCAGTGTCTTATTGACAATAAATAGAACCACCCTCTTGGTGTTAGAATGTGGGCAGTAAGAAAGGAAATTGTGTGGCTGGGTGGAGATTAGTCATTTCTGAAAGGGCATGTATGTTGACAGCAATCCACTCAAAATTGTATAGATGCAGGTTAGTTCCAGAACCCAGTTCAAGCTCTGAATCAGCATTAAGCACTAGTAAGTTCAGATGTTCATCTTTGCTCTCAAGTCTGCCAACTAGAGTAGAGACAAAACAAGGCCAGATGCCTGGTGGCCTCTTGGCAATCCTGCTCCTGCAGTCACTTCTGGAAAGACAAAAGAACCCTATGGACTCTTGTGCCACTAGGACAGAAATGCCACCCAGCTTCTCAGCCCATCTCCATCACCACAGCAGGGGAGAGTGGCCCAGGCATTATCACTTTGGTCAGGAACAGCTTAAAGCCAGTATCATGCTGGTTGATGATAAGCTAAGCCAGGTATTCCAGATAAAGCTATTGGAGGAAATAAGCCAAAAGACAGCACCAGAAACCAAAGCACCATTCCTTATCCAACTCTACTCCCCAAGAGACATCAAAGCACCATTGCCTAAAGCAGGTGTTGAAATTATTACTGCTATGGAGCAGCAGCATCTTGGCATCAGAAGAACATATTCTCTTCCCTCAACCCTGCTTTCCCCCAGATTTATTTTCATTCCTTTCCATAGCAAACCAAGACTGTCCAGCAAAGCACATACTTAGCCACATGACTGCAGTGCCACTCAGAATTAAGCCACTCTCCTGTTAGTCCAGTTTACGACTTTATATCAATCCTCCGACCTTCTTACACTGTACTGCAGGGTCAAGATGATAGATTCATAGAAAGCCGAGGCCTATGAGGACCATGGAGATTTTGTCCAAAGTCTTCACCCTTCAGTAAGAGAGCGAATGGCCTCATGGCCCCTCAAAGTTGGTGCCAGAGTCTAAGACTCCAGGCCCCCAACCACTCTGTCCGGACTCCAACCTGGTCCTCTCGCCAATGCTCCACACTGACAACAGCCTTTTCGCCTGAATGCCTCTGGGGATGTCATGAAGACAAATTACTCTCTAACTGTATGGTCCTTTAGTCCTTTGGATCGACTTGCGCATATCAGTGTAGCTGGCAGGCCCCCACGCACACTGAAGCTGTGAAGAAATGAAGCAGCCCACCTCGGTTAAAACCATCAAAAGAACACCCTCTCTACTGTTTCACTCTCTAGACAACTGAGCAGGTCATTTGTGAGGCATTAGAGAGAGCTAATCCTCATATATCAGTTAGGCTAAAAGAACAGTTTATTTCATACCCTTAAACTTTACGAGAATAGAACAAAAACTACAAGGCAGTAAGAACAAAGGAACAGACTAGATACATATTTTTTCAGAAATTTTAAGCCATGGAAGAACAAAAAAAAATTTTTTTTCTTCAAATAAAACTTAGGGGCAAGGGATTGAATTACATGCAAAGCTTATTTTTAGTGCCCTTTATGGATATAAAGTCATGCTGTTAGTTTAGGAACAAAAAATGCATTATGTATAACTTGTTTCACTCATAAAATTACCATGTTTTGTATATTGATATATTTAGACATTGGGAGAACTGAAAAAAGATTTTTTCTGATTTCTTTCCTGGTTATTTTCTTGGGCAAAAGAGAATTTTTTAAAGTCCTCAGTGGGAAAACTTTTCTGAGTTTTCAGAACATTAATAGACTTTAGAATGTCTTTTCTTCTCCCAAGCTGATTTTAAATCTTCAGGTTCTCAAGTTATGGCATTCACTTGTGTTCAAGAGTGTCCTCTTGTCCTCTGTCCGGGCAGATCAGCACAGCCTGGTTTTGTCTTGGTGACATATGATGGAACTTCAAAAAGCCCACTTTGGAAATCCCACGGACTTGAAGTTCACTTAGCCCTCCAAGGCAGATCTCTTCTGTTTTCCCCATGGCTGCACTACATTAAACACATTTCTAGAAATGAAACAGGAGAGACCAAAAGTCATTTAGGTTAGACCCCACAAGAGCACAAACCCTCCTTCCACGAAGCCTGCAAATGGTTGACTTTCCCTCGCCTCCCTGACATTCAATGCTTTAAGACTCTAGTGTTATACTTTACAATAAGCATATACCTATGTGTGATCATCTGATCAATATCTGTCTTCCTACTAGACTGCAGATCCACCACAGCAGGAACCCAATCTTCTCTGCTGACTGTTTTGCCCTCAGCATTTATCAGCAACAGGAACAGAGCAGTAAATGTCTGCTCACTACTTTCTAAGATGGCTCTTGTTAGAACTCCCCTCTATATAAAACTTAGGTTACTCTCCCTGTAAATTCCACCCACTGACCAGATTCTCCCTTCTGGTCCATATAGAAACTAGGAAGCTATCTTTCACAAAGATAGCCCTTGAAATATGGGGAACCATTTGGTCATCATCAAAGTTTCTTTCCTCTAGGCTAAATCTCCTCAGTTTCTCCAGCTGTTCCAAGAGTGGAAGGGGTTTTTAGTTCTTTCATTACCTTGGATACTCTTCTCTGAAGATATCATTGCTCTAGTTCTATAGACCCATGTGGCTCACGGGGAAGAGAAGTAGTTATTGGAATAGAAGATTATTGACACAATATGTGATTCTCCCAAAAAGGTTTTGAGGTCTGAGACTAAAAATAGAAATCTGTAATGTTCTTCACCAAAAAGCTGATTGGTAACCAAGACTTTAGGAGGTCTCCTTCTCTCTGTAGCAAGAGAACCCTCATTTTTAGCTGGATATGTAGCTACCTATAGTAAAGACCATGTTCCTGCCCTCTTTTATGGCTATGTGTGGTCATGTGAAAAAGTTCTTGTTGATGGTTTGAGTAGAAATGTATTGAGCAGACTTCAAGAACCTTCCCAAGAGATAGCACACCTACACCTACCTCTTCTATTCTTTTTCCTAGAATGTGAATGCCTTATCTTAGACCATGAGCCCAGGTCACACATAGTTGAACAATAACAGAGGAATTCTGGGTCCCTGACATCAAGGGCTGTTCTGAATCAAGACATTTTTGTCTGAAAGAGAAGTAAACTGCCCTTATATTTAAACTGTCCTAACTCTAGGTTCTTTGTCTTGCACAGCCAAAACTATTTCCCATAATCCTTTGTTCTCTCTTCAACTTTAATTCAAGTAGTTTTGTAACTGAAGCAGAACAGGGTGTAATTAAACGTGGCCTTGCAAGCTAAAAGCTGTCTCATTGTTTGCTACCTTGCCAAGGGTGAGGGAGAGAGGGTAGCACCGTATATAATACAAAAAGCATTACAGAGAGGGTGTCCATGGCTTGCCTGGAAAGAGCTTCCAAGAGCTGACTCTCTGTCTAGTAAAACATACAAAGGGGGGAAAAGGGAGAAGATGCTAGCATCCAAAAACAGAGCCTTAGTCAAAAAAACAGCCTTAGATAGAGTCAAACCATCAATTCTAGGAGACCTATAGAGATGCTCACATCAAGTTCACTGAGAAGGTGAGTGGCAGAATACCACACTGCTACACACACCACTAAGGCCAACGAAATTTGAGTGAATTCCAGAAAGTGATAAACACTTCCTAGGAAAGAAGAGATCCATGGCTGCTTTCATACTGGCAGAGTGAAGAGGAGGGAGTTGCCATAGACAGCAATAAGGAGAAACTAGTCAAACTTTTAATAAATATAGCTACGTATGAACTAACATGACTGATTAAAATATCAAGGAGCTGCCGCCACAGAACAAGTTGGCACCTACCCAACTCTTCATAGGCCTTCACTGCGTGCATGAAGCTGGTAGGCAAAAAGTTGAGGCAAAGCAAGAGACCTCAGAGATACCCACACACCCTGCTCCACCTCCTACCCCAGCCAGATGCACAGAGCTGTTTCCAAGTGCAAGACAGCAGCTAGAGACCGAGGGCAGGGTGAGACAGTTGAGAGAAAGCATCTCCGAGACACACCCGGACTTCAGCAATGCTCTGGGGGCAGCAGCCCTCCTAAGGTTTGAAGTGGGGCTGGAGAGCTCGACAATATTCCTCCCGTGTTTTCCAGGCCTTTATTGATTGCAAGACAGCGTCTTCCAAAAGCTGGAGATAACGCAGGAGAGCAGAAAGAAATACCTCCAAGGCACACTAAGCCTTTACCAGCTGTACTTCAGCAGCACTCCAGATGCTGGGAGAAGAACAGAACGCCAGGAGGAATCCCTGCAAAATGTTCTAATCTGAGTGCACTGCCAGGGACAGGTAAACCAGGTGGAAAGAGATCTCCTGAGGAGCTGGAAGCTAGACAAATAGTAAGCAAAGAAAACTTCCACATACCCAAGAACTGGCAGTTAAACACAACAGTGAAGAAAACCGAGAGTAGTACCCGTGCTCAAATCCTAAGTGCTGATAAAAGGAAAATCCTGACAGTAATCATGAATTGAGTCTAACCAAACTAACAAAGCTCCAATTCAGTCTGACTGCAGAGTATGTTGATTCAATCTCCACTCAAGAGGTCTGACAAAAGGAGTACATATTTTTCTGGGGACAAATAGCATTTATTTTAATCTACTGCTCTTTGACACACAAAGTCTAACATGCAATAAAAAATTTATAAGCTGGGGCTGGGATTGTGGCTCAGTGGTAGAGCGCTCGCCTAGCACGTGCACGGCCCGGGTTCAATCCTTAGCACCACATACCAATAAAAAAAAAAAAAAAAAAAAAAAAAAAAAAAACGCATTGTGTACAACTAAAAGCAAATAAATATTTTTAAAAAAATTTATAAGCTACATGAAAAAAGCAAGAAAATGGGACTCATGGTCAAGAGAGGAAATTGTCATTAGAAATAGACTCAGAGATGACCCAGATATCGAAACTGTCAGATATGGACTTCAAAATAATTATGGCACATATAGTAAAGGACATTGCAGGAATGCTGGATGACGAGAGTGAACAGGCAGGGAATTTTAGCAGAAAGGTGATTTAAAAAAAAAAAAAAAGTAGAAATCCTAGAAACAACACCAACACCAACAAATGACATCTGAAATTAAAAATTCATTGAATGGGTTCAAAAATATTGGGCCTCTTGACTGGAGTTAATATGCTGCTAGGGCAACAGTATCTAAAACCAACTTGGGCCACCAGAGAGAGAATTGTTCCAAATGTTCTGTCTCCATTTTTTTTTCCTAACAAATTGAATCTGACAAAAGTGCTGAAGTATAGCTCTATCAGTTGGCCACTTTAGAAAAATTTTTCCTGGTGAGTTTCTGATAAAGCCAAAAATACAGCTATCGATATGAAACTGGAGACAGAGGTAAAATAAAGGTGAATGGGAACTATTTTCTTATTAGGATACCCCTGCTCATGTCCTGTTGTTCTTAAGACTCAAATCCCATGATATGGCCAAAACGTGTGTGATTCAGGGCTTTGATAACTTTGATAAAGTTACAAAGGATGGCTGTGCACATCCGATCCTTATTCTGCTATCCCCTATCACCAAAACCACCTCTACCCAATCCGATCAGGTTGAATCCTCTTTGGTAAAATCAAAAGGCAGAAAGATCAAGAAAACAACAGACTTCCACTCAGGAAAGCTAGTGACTGACCAGTACCCCCCACGCCCCCAAAAAATGAGCATTTCCATTTCGTAGGCCTGGATTTCTCCCAAACTGCCATGCCAAGAGGCGGGACAGACAGAGCAACACGAATCCATGGGTTGTTTGTGTTGATTCATCCACACCAACAGGAGAAACGACCTCACACACCATGTCCAAAAGACTCTTGAGTTCACAAGAATATCTCCTTTTATCCCTAACTTGAACACTTTCTCACGTAATCTGCCACTGACTTCTACACAACCCTACTCCACAAGTCCGCCTCAGTTATTTCCTTTTTCTAGGGTCACAAACACATGAAAGCAAGACAGTCTTTTCCTTTTTTATCACCTTTGCCTCTTTAATCAACTTGATGATCAGGTCGTATTTGTCTAGTTTCACTGGTTATATCTTATTTGTACCAGAAACATAATACACAAAATACTGCCAAACAGACAGGTTGTGGAACATATTGGAAAAGTATATTTCCCATATATTGCATGTTACTTAAGCAAACAATTTTAAATCATATTGCAAAAATTTAAGACCCTACCACTTATAGTTGCATCATTATTTTAGTGACACTACATACACCTAATGTATTAAGAAGAATAATATAAATATATGAAGTAAACACACCAGCCTCTTGTTTTCTCAAAATATGAGATTTTCTTATTTCTCCTGCCTTATTTTGCATTGGTCAGTATGCAATAAAATATTGAAAGATATTTCAAATCACAAATTCAACATTTGTATGACTAACAATGAGCATAACCTAAGCAAAGTGTGGACACTGTGAAAAGGTTTAGAAGAAATTCACACATGTACAATGACCACATTCTGACCACTGACTGGCCAACAGTGTTTGTGAGACACCTCTGCCTTTAAGACATTTCCTGATTTAAGAAAGGTTAATATGAGCCAAAAATGTGCATTTGAGAATCATTACAATGTGAACCATAAATTTCCTTCCTGATCAGTACTACCTTTGGCTTCTCCATCTGTTACTTGTGTCTTTCTAAAAGTCTTGCATTGTCTATAAAAATATACTTATCAGTATCTATGATAATGATAACTATACAGATAACTATGATATACATAGTATCTTTTTATAGCCATAACTACCTTATAATACTCATCAGTATGTCCATTCAGAGTTCTGTTGTTCAGTGGGGATGTTTTTAAAAGTAATGACACTGGGTACTGTGGCCCATGCCTCTAATTCCAGTGGCTCAGGAGGCGGAAGCAGGAGGATCAGAAGTTCAAAGCCAGCCTCAGCAACTTAGTGAGTCCCTGAGCAACTTAGCAAGACCCTGTCTTAAAAAAATAAAAATTAAAAAGGCTGGGGATGTGACTCAGTGATTGAGCGCCACTGGGTTTAATCCCTGGTATCAAAAAAAAGGAATGATGTGTGTGTATTAAAAAACTAATATTACTAGGCAGTTTTTAAATATTTAAAAGATATAAAACTCATACACAATTTTAAAAATATCTTTTGACAAAAGGCAATGGTAAACAAATGAAAGCTGGAAAAATATCCATAATATACATAATGACTAAGTCCAACTCAACACAATAGAAAAGGCAATTAACTCAAGATGGAATCCAAATGGACAATAAATCTATGATATGAAGCTCATCCAAATTAAAGCCACAGGGATGTCATTTTTCTCATCCTTCCGATTGACAAAACATTTTATTTTTTAATTTTTAAACTTATGGCATTCTGTGCCAGCAAGGGTAGAAAAAAAAAAAACTACTTTCCTATGTTGCTATTGGAGTGGCTATTGCTAAATGCTTTTTTGGAAATCAGACTGACAATAACCACAAAAATTTAAAAACATATAACACTTGCCTCAGCAACTCCACTTGTATATATCTCTCCTATAGAAATAAGCACTAGTTGGTACATTTACAAAAAGATTTATTGCAGCATTACTTCTAGAGGTGAAAACCTGGAAACTTCCAAAAATCCATCAAATGGAGATTAAGTGAATTTTGGAATATCTATAACATAGATTACTATGAAGTTATTAAAGAGAACAATCTAACTATTTTGCTCTGGAGAGATATTCATAGCAAATTGCTTTGTATGGAAAACAAGTTGCATAGAAATATATACAGTGAGAGCTCACTTTTTTATAAAAGCAAAATTATGCTCTACATGGTGGTGCACACCTGTAGTCACAGCAATTTGGGAGGCTGAAGCAGGAGGATCCCAAGATTGAGGCCAGCTTGGGCAACTTGGTCATTATCATTGGTTACCTTAGGGGACCAAGGGAAGAAATGCAGAAATGATGCTTAATTTCTTTTCCTTCCTTCTTCATGTTATTTTACTAACAATAAAGAATGTGTGTGAATTTTCTAATTTTGAAAATGGGATTTAATAAAATATTTTTTTAACTAAAAATTATACACTGTGTATTCTTGTCCCCCTGGAATGACACAGACTCAAGATCTGGTCTCCTTCCAGGAGATAGAATGAATTCCTCTTCTGCTTAGATGATTTATAACCAATAAGTTTCCTCAGATAGCCTGTTTCTTTGATCTTTTGATGGATGAATATTTTTACATTTTTATTTCTTACAAAAAGTTATAGAGTAATCTTTCCATCATGAGGCTAACTGGACAGAGCATTCTGTCTAAATCATGCCACCGCGTCACATGCAGCCCAATGACTTCAAGAAGGATATTTTATGGTTGAGAGGGAGTCATCAGTCCTTGGCAAGAATGAGGCCACATTCCCAAAAGTGAATATAGGATGATGATTTGAGAACCATTTGCTATGGTTTGAACATCCCCTCTAAACTCATGTTTAAAACTTCATCTCCAGTGCCGGTGTTGAGAGGTGAGACCTTTAGGAGCTCCCTCTCTTCTCTCTCTCTCTCTTCTGTCTCTGTTTTCCTCTCCTTCCCTCTTTCTCTCACTTTTCCCCTAATACACTCCCTAAACAAAAATCTGTGCCTGGGGCTGATGATATAGCTCAGTTGGTAGAGTGTTTGCCTCGCATGCACAAGGCCCTGGGTTCAATCCCCAGCACCGCAAAAAAAAAAAAAAAAAAAAAATTGTGCCTGCCACCATTCTAGGTCCTTGTTCTCTGGGCTAACTTTCTTGTCTAGGATGTATCAGAACATGGGGGTAGAAAAGGATGCATTGGGCACCTTTCTAAAGGATGGAAGCCAGCTAACCCCAAACTCCTGTCCCTCTTCTCAGTAGACAGCTTCCTGGAGGACAGGGTTGATAAAAACAGTAAATATATATGTTCTGCTGAAGCATGAAGAGAAATGAGGACTCAAGTATCTTCCTGAACTACCAGGCATGTAATAATAATGAGGTTCCAATGATCTCTGCCTCCAGTGGGTGCTTGTGCCTTGTCAGAGGTCCCATTTCCAAACCTCTGCCTTCTCTTCCCTTCTACTCTTTGTCCCCAAATGAGAGCACAGGAGCCACAATACAGTGTCTGACGATGACTTTATCAACTAGGAATCTGGCAGTGATTCCACTTCCTGGTTGGATAATAAGAATGCTTTAGGCCATTTGATTTGGTAATTACTGAAAAACAGAGGAAAGTGACTTTTGCTCTATATTCCTGGGAAATTAACACATAGAAGAATGTCACTCTATTCCCTCAGGGTTTCCTAGTCTTGAAAGAGGTTTGACCACTGTTGGAGTCACATATTTTTTCACATAAAAACTGGGCAGGGGCTGAGGTTGTGGCTCAGCGGTAGAGCGCTCGCCTAGCACGTGAGCAGCCCGGGTTCGATCCTCAGCACCATGTAAGAATAAAGGCATTGTGTACAACTAAAGCAAATAAATAAATATTAAAAAAAAAAAAAAACTGGGCAGACTGCAACAAGAGTTTCTCTTGATTAATTATCTTTTAATTAGATTCTGATAGCCCAGTTCCACTGGATGCTATGGCAGCTGTAAGGTCTTTCTCACTAACGACTGCTGTGCTGGAACAGGCGTACAGCAGCTGCTGGCGTCTTCAGGAGCACTATGAGCAACACAGAAGGCAAACTTGGGTGACACTTCAAATCCCTATCAATTGTACAGCTGTTTGGTTCAACGGAGCTCCAGTGGTGACTTATGCAAACAAGAAGAATTAAATTAGAAAGGGAGAAACCAAAGAGATCCTATTTGGATGGTGTCTTGTTCTTGTTTTCTGCTGTTAGAATACCACAGACTGAGTAATTACAAACAACAGAAGTCTATTTGGCTCCCATTTCTAGAGGCTGGTAAGTCCAAGATTGAGGGGTCACATCTGGTGAGGGTCATTTTGCTGTGTCATTACATGGCAGAATGTGTCACATGGTAAGGGAGCCACAGTGTGTGTTTGGGGTGTGTGTGTGTGTGTGTGTGTGTGTGTGTGTGTGTGTGTGTGTACCCGTGTGAGAGAGAGATTGATTGTGGGAATTAGCTCATACAATTATGAAGGCTGAAGAATCCTACCATCTGTTATCTGGCCAAAGGCCTGAAAACACAATGGAACTGGTTGTGTAGATCCTAGCATCTGAAGGCCTGAGAACCAGGAGCGCCTATGTCATCCAAGGGCAGGAAAAGATGGATGTCCCAACTCAAGAAGGGAGTGAATTTTCCCTTCTTCTGCAGGCCCTCAAATGGACTGTAAAATGCCCATTGGTGAGGGTACATCTTCTTTATTTTGTCTAATGACTGACTCAAGGCTTTATTCAGCCTAACAATGGCAACTATCGGGACATCCCTTATTTCAGCCAAGTTGACACAAAAAATAACCATCATAGGGATCAACTTCTCCTTCTTTCGGTCACTAAAACATTACATTCTCTGCAATAATCTAATAGCACCAAGAATATAATCCCGTAGTACAATGAGATGATTGGGACGTTTGCTGAGACTTATAGAAAACTGGCCTGGTGTCTTTTCCCCTAAGATTTGAAGGTAAGAAGAGGTGGACCTGGAGCTGTGCAGCCAATGACCCCAGAGGGAGAGGCTCTGAGAATGGGGCCAGGATGAAGATGAGCAGTCATGGTACATGTAGAGAGAAAGGGGACACAATGACAGATTATGACAAGGAGCCTCTCCAGGCCTGGGACTACCACATAAGCAATAAACTCCCTTTTTGCTTAAGCCATGTGGGGTAAGACTGTTTTTTTTTTTTAATATTTATTTATCTACTTTAGTTGTACACAATGCAATGCATTTATGTTTATGTGGTGCTGAGGATCAAACCCAGGCCGTGCACGTGCAAGGCGAGCGCTCTGCCGCTGAGCCACAACCCCAGCCCCAGTAGGACTGTTTTTGTCACTCAAAATAGAGAGTATCCTGGCTGGTAAGACATGCAATGGCAAAAAGCCACAGGTTACAATGAGGACAGCTGCATGTTCTCTTTTTCCATTTTAAATTTCCAAGCCTGGTGCTTACCATCCACATGCCTGAGGAAGGTGTTACATCCTGTTATGGTTTACATGTGGTGTCCCCCAAAAGTTCAAGTGTGAGATAATGCAAGAAGGTTTGGAGGAGAAATGATTGAGCCATAGCCTTAACCTAATCAGTGAATTACTCCTTGATGGGATAACTGAGTGGTAACTGGAGGCAGGTGGGGTGTGGCTGGAGGAGGTGGTTCATTGGAGGCATGGCTATGGGGTATATATTTGTACCTGGCCAGTGGAGTTTTTCTCCCTCTGCTTCCTGATTACTATGTGAGCTGGTTCCCTCTGCCACACTCTTACACCATGATGTCCTGCTTCACCTTGAGCCCTGAGGAATGGAGCCTGCTGTGTATGGATGGAGACCTCTCAAATCCTGAGCCCTTAAATAAACTTTTCCTCCCCTACAGTTGTGCTGGTCAGGTCATTTAGTCACAACAGTGAAAAAGCTGACTAAAACACAGCCTCACCTGGGGAGGGACTCCCTCCTGTCTGTTTCAGGTCTTCTGAAGAAGACAGCTATTTTCCTGAACAAGAAATCTTGGTGGGAAGTCAATGTGTTGCTTACCATCATTCTAATTTTATTTTGAATAATAGTAATTATCCTGCATCTCTGAATACTCAGAGAGTATTCGATTGATCCAACGTTGGAAGGAAGTTTGTTCTCCAGTTGTGGAGAGAATCTCCACATTCTTATATAGACCCCATAGCAACAATGGTATACTATTATGCAATGGCTTATCCAGATCCTCCCTAGTCCTCCTGTGTGCTTTAATTATATTGGCCACTGAACATTAGTCACTTTAAAAAGTAGGGTTATTGAAGGTTGTAAGCAAAAAAAAAAAAAAGGAAATGATAGAAAAGATATGGCGTTATTCTCCCACTCCAGGTCCCCATGCAGGATATTCTTTCAATCTGGCATAGGAGCCACCCCCTTATCCTAGGCGGATACATACAAGAGCCCCAATGGGTACATGAAATCATTGGTAGTCCTAAACCCTATATTTAATGCTTTTTCCTTCTTAAGTAAGCACTTCTTATACACCATGACCATAAGTTTTGCAGTTTGAGGTTCCACTGCAAAGTTATCATGAATTTCTTTTTTCTTCCTCACAATTTCACAGATAGAAAAGTCATTTTTACTATAGAGCTTAGCAACTTCAGTACAGATGTTTTTACTTTCCTTCTAGATAGATAACTTTAACCTTTTCATTTAAAGGAAACGCTTTCTATGGATTCTCTTGTACAAACCCAAATTGCTGGAATCACTACTCCTGTACTTTGGGGCCATTATTAAGTAAAATAAGAATTACTTGAACACAAATACTGGGATACTGTGACAGTGGCTCTGATAACCAAGACAGTACTAAGTGGCTCACAGGCAGGTAGCATATACAGCATGGATACACTGCATGAAAAGGTTTACATCTTAGGAGGGAAAGAGTAAAATAGCACAAGAGTTCACTGTGTTACTCAGAATTGCATGCAATTTAAAACTAAATGCATTGTTTATTTCTGTAATTTTCTATTTAATATTTTCACACCACAACTGACCACAAGAAACTGACACTGCAGAAAGGAAAACTGTGGATGAGGGGAGACCTTTATGTTCCTTACTCTGGATAAATGAAGTATGAAGGGCTGGGGTTGTGGCTCAGCAGTAGAGCGCTCGCCTAGCACGAGCGCGGCCCGGGTTTCGATTCTCAGCACCACGTAAACATAAATGCATTCCATTGTGTACAACTAAAGCAAATAAATAAATATTTTTTTAAAAAATGAAGTATGAAGATGTTAATAACTCCCTTAGCTTATGACCTGGCTGTTCATGAGCCCTTCTTTCTTTCTTTCTTCTCCTTGTTTTTATGAGCAACATTATAAATATATTATTAGGACTTCAGTTATCATGCAACCAAACAAAACATGCACCAAAGCACTCATCCTGACCAGGGCTCACAACACTCAATGGGCTCTCACCCCTTCCTGTGGCTAGGAAATGGCCAGCTTCTGGCTATCCCCTTTCTGCTTGACTATGGTATCAGAACAGGCACTGACATTTCATTGTCTGGTTCCTTTTAATATTCCCCCCCCCAAAGGAATAGAGAACAGATTGTTATTTACTACACTTGCTTATTGTACTAAGGTTCCTGTTACCTGCAGAAAGAGAATTTTAGAGGGTCTGGGTCACTGTATATAGGACAAAATAACAGTTAAGTGAATCCTTATTAATTTCCAAATCAAATCATAATTAATATCTATATAACATGGTCAATGTAGCTTTTCTTTCCCCATTCTCCAAGGGCGAAATTCTAACAACAATATTCTGTGGGAAATTTCTGGTCTGACATGTCTAAGTTGTCCTGAACTGACACTTGTGTTCCATTTTCCTTACTTTATCAAGGCAAGATCATAATAATCAGAGCTTAAAGAAACCTCACACGTTGGTAAGGTGGATGGTAAGGATACACAATGGCTCCCTTCCACCTGGATCCATGTGTCTTCCAGAAAGAAAGTGGGCCCTGGATGGGCCCAGCCCACTGCTTCCTCATGAGGGGACACAGCACCTGATGTCTTGCAGCTGAACTTGTGGTTATATTACAGCAGAACCTATCAAAAGAATGAATCCAAATGTGTCACAATTGAAACTAATCAAAGGAATATCAAGAAAATAATAAAAAAAAAATCATAGCCAGTGAGCATCAGTGCACAGAGAACTAAAATAGACTCCTTTCCAAAATCAAAGAATCATTGTATGGGCAAATATACTTACTTATAAAACACTGAACAAAAGGAAATGTCAGGGGTTCATGACTATGGTATTTTCTACTTTAAACTCTGGAATTAGTTCAAGGACTCTGGCTCTATTTCTTGATTATGTCCATCAAAGTGTGTATGTGTGTAACACTGACAGCATTACCAGTTCAAGCAAGTAGGTAGGAACTGAAAATTCTGAGATCTGAGATATGTCAACCTTATGCCATTTTCTTCATTTGGAAAATAAAAATTAAATTAACAAAAATGCAGCCAATTAAAATAAATGGAATTTTTTAAACCTTACCATTTTTAACATATCTACTATGGGTTATATACAACTATGAAACCTATTATGATCTACATATTATTTTATAAGATATATGCAATGTCCACTCAAAAAGGTATATATTATTATCCCCTGTTCTACAAAGGAGGAAATTAGATTCATGGAACTTCAGGAACTTAGCTAAGGACAATAGCATATAAGAAGTTTGCTGGATAGAATCTAAATCTGGGTCTGGTTCCAAAATTAGTGGTCTATTGTACAGTGTTGTCTCTTTTCAAAATATTTCTTTCTGCTTGAAAAAACCCAGCCCATTCAAGCCCAAGGAAAGAATCTAGGATTTCCAGTTATTTTCAGTCTCTTCAAGGAGAAAAGTGTTTTTTTCCCACTTGGAGCTTCCTGAGGAGACTCTCACCAACCACCACAAGACAAACTTTCTACAAGGTCATCAGCTCCACTTGCACTTGGAGGAATCCTGGTCCTCCATGAATATGCTCCAGCCTAACCATCCTCTTGGGGGCGCTAGTTTCCTGCATGACTTCCTGACCAACCAGGCCTATTCCATGGCTCTTGCTTCCTTTCTTCTTCAAAGCATCCTAGTTCCTTTCTAAGGAGAAGCAGCCTAGCTCCTATCTGGGCTTGACCATTCTCTTCTTGACCATTCTTTCCTTGGGTTGGTTTGATGAAGTAGTAATTCCAACCCAAATTAACTGCCCTCACCTCTTTAAGTCTTCATATTCACAAACAAAACTCCTCAGGCTCCACCTGTCCTTGCCTGATCCTCCCCAGGCCCATCCTAGTTCAAGTTCCATCTTTCTCTGGCTTAATCTATGTGCTAGGTTAAGGTCCTAGTCCAACTTGTTTCTTCTCTCCCTCCAATGTACAGAGATGTTTTAGAACATTTTAATAAAACAAGTGAGGAATTATAGCCTTCTGATTAGAGTTTAATAAGTTTACTTATTTTTTTAATATTTATTTTTTTAGTTGTAGTTGGAAAAATACCTTTATTTTATTAATTTTTTATGTGGTGCTGAGGATCAAACCCAGGGCATCACACATGCTAGGCGAGTGCTCTACCGCTGACCACAACCCCAGCCCTAATAAATTTACTTATTAAAGATGTGTGAGAACATTCAGATTGAAAATAATGAAATGTAAAATAAAAGCAATAAAGATGAATAATAAAAAGCAATAGGTATTCTAACATCAAGAAAATATGACAAAATAGATCATATCAAAAGCAATAAATAATTTATTAAGAGGAGGGGATACCTTTGAAGTAGAAGTAATGATAATAAATTCTTGAATTATTTGATAATCCAATTAACGAGGAGTGAATCTTAAGAATACATTAGGAAAAGATTTATTTTTTTTGCCGAGTTGACACAAAATCTTGGCATTAATGAAGATAACATAAAATTCATAGTGTACCATAAAAATGAGGACACGAATGTCATCAGTTCAGAGTATTTCAGATAAAAATTCAGCTGGGCCTGGTAGCACATGCCTGTAATCTCAGCAGTTTAGGAGGCTGAGACAGGAGGATCAAGAATTTAAAGCCATAGAGGAACACTAGAATGGCCAATGGGAAGGGAGGGGAAGGGAGGGGGCAAAAGGGTAAAGGAAAAAAAAAAAAAGATGGTAGAATGAGATGAATATCATTACCCTAAGTGCATGTATGAAGTCATGAATGGTGTGAATATACTTTGTATACAACCAGAGATATGTAAAAATGTGCTCTACAAGTATAATATGAAATGTAAAAAAAATTTATATGATAAAAAATTATGGCAAGAGTAAAAAAAAGAATGATCTATTTATAAAATCTTGTGTCAAAGATTAAAATAATTGTGATCAAAATATATATATATATATATATATATAAATAATTTAAAGCCAGTCTCAGTAAAAACAAGGCACTAAGCAATTCAGTGAGACACTGTCTAAATAAAATACGAAATAAGGATGGGAATGTGACTCAGTGGCTGAATACCCCTAAATTCAATCCCCGGTATCCCCCCAAAAAATTTTTTTTCACAAGAAAATCTCAAAAGCCCTGAAATTTTACAGCTCATATATGAAGGAAACTTGACAGTAGTTTGTCCAACTTTGACAATGTGAAATATTGTGAAGGTGTTGGAAATTTTTATAAGATATCAATAATAAAAAATAGTAATTTTTATCGGTTATCCTAGATAAAAGACTGAATAATCTTTTATCTTTCTATTCTCTCCATAGAAAATATCACAAGAGCCAGTAATGGTAACACATGCCTATAATCCCAGCCACTCAGTAGGCTGAGGCAGGAGGATTGAATGTTCAAGGCCAGCATGGGCAACTGAGTGAGACCCTATCTCAAAATAAAATGTAAAGGGCTGGGGATGTAGCTCAGTGGTACAGCACTTGCCCAGCATGCACAGGGGCCTGGGTTCAATCTCTAGTACTATCAAAGAAAATTTATATCCCAAAATTGCAGTCATATTAAAACAAAACCAATGGGGAAGGATTGATTAATGTGTATTAAGTTATAGTTAGATAGGAGCAAGGAATCGTGGTATGCTGCTGCACAATAAGGAAACTATAGATAACAGTAACATACTATACATTTCAAAAAGTTAGAAGAAAGGAACTGGAAAGTTTTCACCATAAAGAAGAGGAGATACAATTCACAATAGCTAAACTGTGGAACCAACATAGATGCCCATCAATAGATGAACAGATAAAGGAACTGTGGTATATATACACAATGAAATATTACCCAACATTAAAAGAGAATAAAATTAGCTGGGTGCGGTGGTGCACACCTGTAATCCCAGCACTTAGGAGGCTGAGGCAGGAGGATCGTGAGTTCAAAGCCAGCCTCAGCAATGGCGAGGCACTTAGTAACTCAGTGAGACCATGTCTGTAATAAAATACAAAAAAAGGGCTGGGGATGTGGCACAGTGGTTGAGTGCCCCTGAGTTCAATCCCTGGTACCCCCCCCCCCCCCCCGCAAAGAAAAAGAGAATAAAATTATGGCATTTGTAGGTAAATGGATGGAGTTGGAGAATATCATGCTAAGTGAAGTAAGGTATGCCAATCCCAAAAAAAACAAAGGCCGAATGTTTTCTCTGGAGCCCCTGCAAGCCACACACACACACACACAATTTTTTTTTCTTTTTCTACTTGGCCCAGGCAGGATTAACTGCTCCTTCCTCTCTCTTTCTTTCAACATTTTGATCCTATCATCAGAGCAGCAGTTATCACCTTGACACATTTGTGGGAAACCTTTCATCTTCATCCCTGTATTCCCCATGCCTACTTCAGTGCCTGTCACACTGAAAGAATGTGGATGCTGATCCATAATGGACTATGGGGAGGTGATGGAGAAACTTTGGATTGGGCAAAGGATTGGTGGGGAGGGGAGGGGGCATGGGGCAGAAAAGATGGTGGAATGAGATGGACATCATTACCCTAGGTACATGTATGACTACGCGAATGGTGTAACTCTACATGGTGTACAACCAGAGAATTGAAAAGTTGTCCTCCATTTGTGTACAATGAATTGAAATGCATTCTGCTGTCATGTATAACTAAGTAGAGTAAATTTAAAAAAAAAAGAGGAGATAAATGCATAACCTGATTTAAACATTATACAATGTATACATGTATAAAATATATACATGTATCAAAACATCACATTATCCCATTAATATTCTGTTATTATGTATTGGTTAAAAATAGATTTAATTTTAAATCATAGCCAAAATATATAAAATAATATTATAAAAATGTTACTAATAGCTAATAAAATATTATGATGATTTCTGCTTTCCTAAATATTCACATTTCATACCCCAAAAAAGATGGTAGAATGAGATGGATATCATTACCCTGAGTACATGTATGAAGTCCTGAATGGTGTGAATATACTTTGTATACAACCAGAGATATGTAAAAATGTGCTCTATAAGTATAATACGAAATGTAATGTATCCTGCTGTCATTTCTAACAACTTAGAATAAAAAATAAATTTAAAAAACATGATAAAAAAGAGCATATTGAATCAAAACCTCAGTGAATTTATATTTTTAATAAATTATTTAAGTGATTTTTAAAAACTCCTGTCCTAAGGCAACTAAATGCCAGCATTGGGCTTAGAGAAATCTCCTTGAGAGCAACCTCCTAGGAGAGAATGCTAAGATCTCTCTCAGTGACCAGTAGAACAGGGACTCCCTTACCTGGTTAACAAATTCAATCTATGTCTATTTAGCCAGTCAGGTTTGTCAAAAAATAAACAATTTTGCATTCTTTTACTTTACAAAGGCTCCAAAAATTGTCTAAATTTCAGCTCAATAAACCATGTATCCACTCTCACAATGGGATCTTGGATT
The DNA here is from genome assembly GCA_025594165.1 of Tamias sibiricus. Lineage (NCBI taxonomy): Eukaryota > Metazoa > Chordata > Mammalia > Rodentia > Sciuridae > Tamias > Tamias sibiricus. The sequence continues at coordinate 76,647,417 of CM046661.1, forward strand.
TGTCCCTCCCTCCTTGTCCAAATTTAGGGCTGACCCCTCTTCAGGCAGATGGACAGTGGCCAGGTCAGAACCAGAGCAGGAAGAACAGAACTTCTACTCATGTGGGTTTTCTCCTTCAAGTCAACAGGATTCATTCACTTACCAGTACAAAGCCCATGAAAATGCAGGGTGCACAGAGACTAAAGGAGCTATTGTTCTCACCCAATCACCTATGAACTCCAAATGGATATAACAGCTGGAAAGAACAGGTCCAACCTAGCTGCTGTATGGTTTTCTTTTTAATTATTCTGCATTTCAGACATAAATATGCTGCTGACATAAGTTATCAGAGTAAACACAGGGCTTTCCTTCCTTGCCTGATGAGACCACAGGTGACAGGAGTTCATACACTTGACAATCTCCTCACACTAACATGAAGCATGCCATTTATTTGGTCCCTGTTCTAAAACAAAGCTCTTTGTTTCTTGAATAAGCATTTGTTGGTACAGTGGACAGACTAAAATCATTTCATTATAACTGTTTCACTAAAGAAAGAGTTTTTTTTTTTTTTCCCATTTCATTATATCTTTGATTCTTCTTTGCCCATGGTTGGGTCTTAGAAATTATCTATTTAATTTAAAAGGCAATGCTTTACCAAAAAAAATGTAATTCTATATTCCATTGATGTGTTTTTCACATCAGTTCCATTCACCTCTGCAAACACTGGCTGAGACCTTTCAGTGTGACAGGCACTGAAGTAGGCACAGGGAATACAGGGATGAAGATGAAGGGTGTTTCCCACAAATGTGTCAAGGTGATAACTGCGGCTCTGATGGTAAGATCAAAATGTTGAAAGAAAGAGAGAGTAAGGAGCAGTTAATCCTGCCTGGGCCGTGTGTGTGTGTGTGTGTGTGTGTGTGTGTGTGTGTGTGTGTGTGTGTGTGATTTGCAGGGGATCCAGAGAAGCAGAAGCAGTGTGTGGCGGGGGGAGGCAGGGCTCCAGGGCTCCCCTTATTACTTCAACCAAAGCATAGCTCCTTCCATCTGTTTTATTGAGTGAAAGTCTGCATTAGATTTCTTTGACAGAAAAACTTCTGCTTTGTAAAAATATTTTTTTTAGCTACTAAATGAGTCCTGGACTTCAAAGGTTATAGAATCTATACAGTGGCTTCAACTCCCTTCAGTACATTAAAAACTCCCCATCCTGCATCTTTAGCCCTAACTTCTTCCTAGCACTAGTACCCTTCTTCTTTAATCTGTTCTCTATTCTCCATAGCACACAGTTGATGGCTCCCCATTGCCTACTGGATAAAGTCCAATTTCCCTGGCATGGTCTACAAATTTCTTCTTAATCTGGCTTTAAATGCCTTCTACCATTCATTATCCTCCACTTACCCAAAGATACTGTTAGGAAACAATTCTACGTGGGTCTGTCACATTTCTGTACTTCTTGCAAACAGAGACACTGGCAAGTTTTGTTCCAGACTATCTTTTCAAGAATGTTTGTGTAGTGAACAGCTTTAGAAAATAAAGATAGTGGATCTTTCCAGAGCAGAGAGAAGGTTGGTTTGCCTTCAAACCTTGACTATATTTTGCCTATAGTCAAGATATAGTCCAGAGAAAGTTTGGGCAGGTTTACTTAGAGTTCACTAGAAAATCTTAGGTTTTCATAAGTTTGGGGTTCCTCATTTGAGACAAAAAGCCACTGGAGGCCACATCTATCTGGGCCACTGAATACATGATGGCACTTGACAGGCAAGAGAATCAATGCAAAAATGGAACTCGTGCTGCTTGCTTTGCTATGAGTAATAAAATCCATTGTCTCTGATTCAGGAATCTCATGCCTTCTGCCAACATTCATGTAATGGTGACAGGCTAGCTTGTTAGATTACATGCAATGTAAAATCTCAGACCCTTTACAGTTTTTGACAGATCCCTAAATTATGCTACTAAAACAAATGACTCCCAAATCACAGTGGCTTACAACAGAACTTTGTTTCTTGCTCATCCTCCATATCCTTCACAGATCATTTGGTGACTCTGCTTCCATAACCACTGTCCTCATTCTAGGTGACAGTCTGACAAAGCAACTCCTCTCTGAACATCATCAGTGGCTAAAGAAGATGAGAGTGTGGCAAAGCATGCCACAGCTTTTAACTCTTCTACCTGGAAGATAGAAGATATCCCTTTTGATTACTGTATTTGCCCACATCTAAACTCAGGTCTGCTGGGAAGTGCAAAGCTACCACCTGTCCAAGGAAAAAGAGGGAATATTGCTAACCATCCCTAATGACTACCAGGGCATCCTGGTCTATCCACAACAAATGACTGTCTTTATGCCAATCTGCTATGCTTGCTCTTGCCTGAGTAGTAGTGTGTTCCTTCTTCCCAAAATGTGCTCCTTCTGTCTGCCCTTTCATCCCATCCCACACTTCTTATTCTTTAGAAAACCCCTACTATTCATGTATGTGTGTGCCCAAGTGTATGTGTGCACCACAGTGCTAAGGATCAAACCCAAGGCCGGCCTTGTACATGCTAGGCATGTGCTCTACCACTAAACTAAACCCCCAGACCCATACTATTTTTCAATACCCAGTCCAAATATTATCTCCTTTCTGAAGACTTCTCTGACTACCCCTCACTCAGAAAAATACCTCATTTCTTTAAACTTCCATGGCACTTTTCATATCATTAGAACAAAACACTGAACCCAACTGCTTCATACTTGTTCATGGACTTGACTCCTATCAATCAAGATCTCTCAAGGACAGAGCATAGAGAATGAAGACTTAACTTTTAAAAAATCTACCTTTATGTCAATATGATATCGTTTTGATTTAAACGTACAGAGAATTTCTAATTAAGATTAAAAAACAAAAACAAACAAGACCCTCAACAAAACCATCAAAGTCCACTCAGTCTGACCACCTCCAGCCTCACAGGGTCTGCCCTCAAGTCCCACAAAATTTCTTTCAATTTCTCAAATGCATTACCTTCTCTCCCGCCACAAGGTCTCTGCCTCTACCTGAAACCTCTTCTTCCCCTATCCCCTGACTCACCTAAAAACACCCCCTATCTTTCACATTTGAGCAGAAGCATCACTTCATAAGGGAAATCTCCCTACCTACCACCCACCTGCCACTCTCGCCAGGCCCAGTCAGATCCCTCCATAGCACTCTGTACTTCTCCTTCCGCTAGTATTTGACTTGACATAACTAGTATTTTACAGTTATTTGTAGGAGCATTTTAATGTGTTTCTCCCCACACTTGACCTTAAGCTATGGGCTCATGAAGGCATGAATCCTGTTCTTTGCCCACTTTTGGATCCCTAGTTCTTAGTATATTGCCTGTCATATAGTAGAACTCAATAGTTAAAGAATGAATGAATGAATGACTATAATGAGATACTCAAGGTGTGTGGGTTGAATGGAGAAATTTCAGTAGAAGAGACAATAGTAAAAGGGAGGGGGCATAAAAATTCACATGGTCTTTAGGACAAAATTTTTTTTTTTTTAATGAATGACAAGAACAGCCTGAGGGCAAACCAGATTTTACATAGATCTTCCAATATTTCATCTCAGTTTAGAAGCTGAATTATGAAAGTTCTACTTAGTAGATGCTAGATTTCCAGGAGAGTGAAGGAATACAACCTCATTACACTTTCACCTTTGTCTCTAGGTATAATTTATACCTAACCATTTAAATAAGTGGAAATCTTCAAATCCTGTTATTACTCTCATTATAAAGCATTTATTTGGTGATTTATGGTTTACAAAGCAAGGGAAAACCCTTATTCTGCCATTTAACACCAAATAACGCTATTATAATCAAGATTAGGGCCGGGGATATAGCCCAGTGGTAGAGCATTTGCCTAGCATGCACAAGATCCTGGGTTCCACCCTCAAAACTGGAAAAACATAAATAAATTAACATCATAGAGTCTAACTTTGACATCTCTACAGAATACTTTTTTATATATTTGTGGACTAACAAGGTAACAGGTAAGGCAAGTAGAGTGATGGCAGAGGACTGGGGAGGGAGATCAGAAGACAAAGAATCAAAGAGAAAGGTAACAAGATGAAGTGTGTTGCCTAGAGGGAAGGCCCACAAGGCAGGGGAGAGAGGGTGGTGGTCTTTGAAGGTGGCATCAGTGGGTCGCAAGAATGGAGAAGTGAGTGGGAACCGGTGGAGGGGCAAGTCCCCAGGCAGGGATGACATGGAAGTCCATTAGGACCCTATTGGGACCTAAACTTGTCAACAAGAACATAAAGGATATTCTACATGTAGTTGTCATTAAAGGAATTCTTACATGGGTGGATGGGAGGTCATAAGGTTAGAGGAGAAAATGGAAATTGGGTAATAGGTCACAGAAAATGGAAATTAGTCATTGTTGTTTGTCTCTGAGATTCTGGGTTTGATCTGGGGTTGGCCTAGTTGAGGAAATAAGTGCCTTTTTTTTTTTAATTTGTTCTAGTTAGTTATACATGACAGTAGAATGCATTTTGAGACATCATACATAAAGTGAGTATAACTTCTCATTTGTCTGGTTGTACATGATGTAGTTACACAGGTTGTGTAATCATATATGTACATAGGGTGATAAGGTCCAATTCATTCTACTACCATTCTTGCCCTCACACTACCTCCCCTCTCTTCACTCCCCTCTGTCGAATCCAAAGCACCCCTATTCTTCCTTAGCACCCCACCCTTATTGTGAATTAGCATCTGCATATCAGAAAACATTCAGCCCTTTGTTCTTTGAGATTGGCTTATTTTGCTTAGCATGATATTCTCCAGCTCCATCCATTTATTGGCAAATGCCATAAGGAAATGAGTATCTTGAGTAGGAAGGATTCCTGGAAATCTGAAAGTCTGACAAGCCACAAAGAATGCATAAATGCACTCATCTTGCACCGAGGCACACATCCTTTCATGACGCTCCAAGAGGAGCTGGGGTACCCACAGGAGACTTTCATAGGCTCTGGGGACTCCGTGCTGCCTGCAGAGGCTCTCCCAGGCCTGGGCAGTTTCTGGGATTCTGTGAGAGCCACCATTGGGCAACCCTACCCCTTCACACATAGAGCTGCCTGCAGGGCCCAGCCCAGAGAATTAGTATCATCATCCACTGGTTGCCCATGACAAATGCCTGCAAGTTACACTTGACCCTTCTCTCACTTCACTCCCCACATCTAGTAGACCATCTCTTGCTACCCCACTGCCACTGACGTGATTCAGGAAACAGTCAATGAAGCATGCTCTGACTTCCTCCCGTCTGGCTCCCTTCCTATCTGTTTCTCACACTACAAAACTGATCACAGCCCTTCCTCTGATCATAATTCTTCATTAGCTAGTTTCACCCTGGCGATAAGATCCAAGTTTTTAACATTGCCCTCAACATCCTGTGTGCACTGGTTTCTGGCCTCATCACCGGTTTTATCACTGGGCGTCCCATCCAGCTTCTTCCAGCCACCACCTTCAAACCCAGGCAAGTGCCTCACTCCCTTTCACTCCTGTACTCTGAAAATGCATCCTACTTTCCATGGAAATCATCTTAACTTCACCTCAGCCCCTTCAGTCTTGATTCACCTGGTTGATTTCAGCTTTTGAAATCTCAACTGTGATGTTTCCTACTTCACAATATCTCCCCAACTCTTTCTACGCTGGGTTAAGTGGCTCTACCTGTGTGTTCCCATAGCAGCTTATATTTACCAAAATCAGAGCCTGTAATACTGTGTTGTAGTTTGGGGTTTTTTGTTTTTTGAGGGTTTTGTTTGTTTGTTTGTTTCTTTGACGTTATATGTCTCTCCAATAGATTGGTGATTCTCTACTCTGACTGTACATCAGAGTCACCTAGGACCTTATTAAAAAATGCTAATAATAATTAAAAAAGAATCTCTTAAGGTCAAGAGGTCATCTGCCACCCCGCCCCAAGTAATTCTAGTGGGCAGTTAGAAATGGGCACACTGAGCAGACTGAGCCTGTAGCTTAGAGAACATGCCAGATTGGTGCATGGGAAACAACCCAGAGTATTTGCTACACCCTTGGTTCCACTTTGGTCTGCCAGGCAGAAGTTCTGCTGAGAGGATGCAAAGAAGAAGCAATGGGTCTTAGAAAAGAGCCCTATTCTGGGGCGGATCCACGTCTTACCCTTGACTCTTCAGCAATTTCTGTTACAATATCACATGGCCAAGTTATGAGTACAGCCCATGGGTATGCAACACCTACATGCAACAGTCCTTTTGGAAAGGTTTTGGAGTCCAACAGCCATTTCCTCCTATTCATGGAGGGGAGTGCAAATTTGGAAGTAGAAATTTACTTTTCAGCACTCTTTAGATTTTATTACCTCTTCAGAGCATAGATAAATTGAGGCCCCCATGACTATAAGAAGCCCTCACCTCAAATCCTATCCAAAACAAGGCAGAGCAGAAATCAATTGGTGACGCACCAAAAGTAGGTGGCCTCATACTGGATTGCTTCAACACTGACCCCATGGCTCCTGCCTCCTAGAGCAGATAGAGTGGGCCCACTGCATGGCCCTGCCTCCTGGTGTTGATGGATGTGCATCTGCAGACCAGGCATCTGCCAGTAACATCAGAAAGAGGGAGCAGAAGGACACCTTGGCACCTGAATAACCCTTTTCAAAGAATGGGATCATGTTCATTCCTACTGAGAGAAGGGGAATTTTATCAAGAATCCAGCACCCTGATTTGTATGGGAAGACAGCGGTCTTTACCAACAATGCATTGACTGATCAGCACCCACTGTCAAGCCCCTCCACCAGAGTACCCAGTTAGAATCCACTTGGTAGCCTCAGGCTCCCAAACAATGTGACAAAGAGTGGACAAGGAGGTGGGGCTTAGGGCTGCACTATTAGATGTCTGTAGGGCAGGACTGGCTCTGGCATCCAACTATCTGGGTTCAAATCCCGTCTGGCTTCTGGCACTTAGTCAGCTCTCAAGAATTTTGAATATGGAAAGACCATAAATCTGAACTATTACCACTAAACAAATCTGAGCCTGATTATTGTTGTTGTTGTCATTGTTACCAGGAATCCACTGAACAGCTGCCCTGAAAACCCCTCAGCCATAAAGGGCAACAAGAAATGGGGAAGAACCCATGACCAAGGGAAACTGCAAGTGAAACCAAATGCAATTGCCTTGTGTGGTTTGCGGTATTTGACACTCTTGCTTTGTTGATTGTCTTGGAGGGGGTTAAAAGGCCTTGATTAGCTGGCTCCTCCTTACAATGGACAGCCAGGACTCCATTCAGAGTCACAACCCTGCCAGGTGGCCTCGTGGGCTCTGAAGCTGTGGTTTGAAGTGCCTAGGGACACAGGCATCCCAGCTCATTTCCTGCCTGCCTGGCCCCACAAGCAACGATTCCTAAGAAAGGGGAACCAAGTACTGTCTGTCTGTTTCAACCCTCTCCATAGCTGACAAGATTTGGGTTCCCATTCTGAGCAGCAAGGCGGAGACTATCCTCCTGACACTCCTGCTTCATTGCAGTCAGCGAAGCGAGCAGACTGAGGGGGAAGAGAGCCGCCTATCAACCCAGCAATCAACAAAAGAGACGGTGTGCCTTTAAGATGAAGGTGGTGGGCAACCATCCATCTTCCCTAAACACAGACTCGCCTTGTTCTTCCATTTCTGGCTGAGTGATAAAAACGTTAAATGTCATTTCCTGTATCAGTGGTTAACCACTAGATGCTGGATCAGAGATTTACCAGAAGTGCTGAAGTTAAGGAAAAAAAAAAAAAAAAAAAAAAGAACCTGCTGTTTTCAATAACCCTTTCTTGTACCCTGTGGGAACTATTTAACCTTTGGGGGAGAGGCGAGAGGGGTTCCTGGGTCTGGCCGGAGTGATGTGTTTAGTGCTAGACTGGCCCGATACTTTCTTATGACCTTCAGGAGGTGGAGAGAAGCATGTTATAAGCTCCTGTATCTCGCCCTGTGTGACTGGGCGCACAGGCATGTGCAGGAAAAGCAGGGGAAGGCAGGAGCAAAACTCGTCTGCGCCCTCTTTGCCCACTTCACTCTCAGGATACCACAGTCATTGAGTTTTATTGACCCAGTGTTTTTGTAGAGGACAGTGGCCCTGGCTATTTGATGTCCTTGGCTTCCTGCAGCAATGAGTGTCCTCCAGTGGCAGGAAGGCATGGGGGTGGGGGGCCAATGCTCCTGGGAAACTTCTGCATAAAAGTGGCTGTGGTCTGAGGGCTGGAGAGCGAGCTTGATCCTGTTGTGACTTCTCCATTCATTTCCTTCATTCAATTAAGTGCTCAGGAAAGTGAAGCTGGGGAGGCCTGGCTCAGGCCTCAGGAGACGTGGCTGGATCAACTGCAGATGCCCACAGCTTTGCTGGAGGCCCTGCTACTTGGCCTGCACTCCTGCCCTGGGGTGACCTTCACCAGGACTGCAAACAATTGAAACAGCCCTAGGCTCCTCCCTGCTGCCTCACAGGCCCTGTGCACTTCTTTGTTCAGCTACACTTTGCTCCAGCAAATGAGTGTCCTCCCTAATGCCACCCAGGATATTCTGTGCACACCAAGTACCTAGCCTCTCCTGCTCACCTGGGGTGACAACAGCCTTGTTTGCCTGGGATTGATGGGATTCATGGAGGTAGGACTGTCATTATAAACCAAGACTGTTCCTGGCAAATTGAAATGAGCTGGTCACCTACAACAGAATCAATGGTGTGTAACGGCATATACACACACTACACTAATACTGTGCAAAAGTTTGAGAACAGACTCAGCCAGGCCACGCTAAAGTGCACAGGACACGACGTACAAGTTCCCAGGGAAGGGATGGAGTTCATCGCTGTTCTCCCAGCTCATCGCTGTTCTCCTGCCTGCTCCTAGAAGTCATCTTCTCCTAAGTCAGGAGCTATCCGGAAATAAATCAAGATCAGGACAGGAAAGGAAAGAGCATGGAAATAATGTATTCCACCGAATCTCACATAGGCCTCTGAATCTCAGACTCATTGTTTCCTCCTCGAAGTCTCCCAGAATAGCACCACCAGCCCCCGGTGCCCGGGAAGAAAGCCTAGAGCTGGAGCACTACATCATCCTTCCCTCTACCTCAATCCCACTTTTCAACCACCACTGATGTGGCTGCCACCTCTTCTCCGTCCTTTCCTTTCCCACTGCTACAGCCTGGCTCTGGATCTCACTGCCCCCAGGCTGTCTCCACTCTGAAAACCCCCCCTTTCCCTTCAAGCCTCCATGTCATCTGCTGCCTAACCGATGTTCCTTCCTTCTTCAAATCCAATTCCAGAAACTCTGAACACCTAGACCAGAAGGATGTCATGTGTAGATTCCATGTGACGTTGGACATCATCATCCAAGATGTCTTCTTGACTGAGAAAATCTCCCTCCCTGACATCCCCAGGTAAAGCTGCTCACCCCTGGGACTCCTGCTTTACATTTCCATACTGTCCACTAGCTGGGAACCCCTGCAAGACACTTCCTTGACCTGCATTAATCCCAGACCTTGACAGAGAGTACTCATGAAATAAGTACAAAAATGAATAAGTGTGGAAATAAGAAGGGAAAATAATGGCTGGATGCTATTGTACTTCAATGGTTCTGTAGCCATTGGAACATATAAAATTCAAAAGCTGGGCTGGGACTGTAGGTCAGTGGTAGAGAACTTGCCTAGCATGTGAGAGGGCCTGGTCAGCACTGAAAACAAGAAAAGAAAAAAGGCTATTGATTACACTTGGGCTAATCTGAGGACAGTCTTAAAAGATACACAAAAGAGTTATAAATAATCCAAAATTGAGAAATATCACTAATATGTAGAAAGCTAAAATTTATGTTCCAAAATTATCTTGGCTTACTAGACTGATGGGCTCAAACTAAGAAGACAAAAATTCACACTTAGAAATGTAGCTGCTACCATTGTAGTAGCACCATGCACTAGCACAACGGGGAAGATCTGGGTTAGCCACAGCTCATGTGGAAAAAAACGACTATTCTTTGAGCTAGAAGAGAACTTACAGACTATTTAATATAGACAATCCCAAGCAAGAGCTTAAAAAAGATTTTAAACACGAGAATATTTTCATCAATTAAAATTTCACACAGAGGCAGATAGGTAAAAGAAAATTTGAAAGGTGCTGCTCTTGTTGGGTAGGGGCAGATGTCCACCATTTGCCTCTCAGCAACTCCACCTTAGGAGACCCTAATGTGCCTTTCCAATTTCCTGGGCTCTTCTGAGTGCTATTGAAAACAACATATCTGCATTAATTTCTTTGCTCCACCAACGCTATACTACTTACACTAAGTAGTTAGTGTCCGAACTCCCGGAACCCTCCAATCCCTTAGCCAGCTCTATTTTTTGTTTCTTTTATTTGTATTTATGGTTTCTGTCCCACACTGGCAATGCATTATACATTTTACTATTTGTACTTCACCCAGCTCTCACTGGAGAGAGAATATTTTCCACCATGTATTCCCAAGGCATGGTGGGAGCTCAGTCAACATTTGTTGGGAAACGTGAAAGAACTGGAGAAGAACCCAGATGTCTTGACCTCCAACTTTGGTGTGTTCTTCCAGGAATGTAACTGTCCCCAACAACCACGGAAACCAACATCACATTAGGCTAATGGAAATGTAATCATGATAACTAAGAATGGTTTTCTGGTCCACATCTAAAGTCACCTTCCTCCCACTCTGCCTTTTGATCAGAAGCCCAGGTTTTCAACCACAACCTCCTTGAGGGTCTGAATGCCATTTCCCTTTGTCTGGATCCAACCAGGACAACAATGGGTAGGAACAAGTACTGAGGAAGAGATGGCGAATCCACAAGGAGAAGCGAAGCTGAAAGGGCAGGTGGGAAGATCCCCAAAGGGAAAGGCGGAACCCTGTCTAGAACACAGAGGTGCAAGGACCTGGCGGGTCAACAAGTCCAATAGTAACATACTTAACTTGGCCAGCCACATGTCATATCCATTCTAATCTCTGAACAAAAGCAGCCATAGACCATACCTAATAGAATGGACAGGGCTGTGGAATAATCAAATTTTATTTATAGATAACAAATTTTGAATTTCATATCATTTTCAGATGTGATGAAAAATGTTATTCTCATTTTAATCATTTAAAAAATGTAAAAGCCATTCTTAGTTCACTGGCCTTGCAAAAACAGGCAGTGTGCTGGGTTTAGCCCTTGGGCCATTTGTCTAGTCCGAGCCCTTCCTGAGACATGAGAAATCTGACTCCCAGGAAAGGCAGGGACTAGTGGCTCAGCATAGGATTAGAGTCCAAATATTCGATTCTGGTGCTGTGCTCTTTCCCCTGCAAAGTGATACGTCTGCTGCCCCCATTTCCCTTGGCCATGATATGCCTCCACTGCAAGGGCAACAGCCTGGACCAAGCCCTGCCAACTATAGCATCTGCTCTAGAACTTTTGGGCCTGACAATCTCTGTTTCTGTCTCACTTTTATACCCATTCACAAGATGACCTTGGGCAGGTCGATTACCCTGTCTGGACCTAGGAGAAAATACTAATATGAGTCCTAGACTCAGCCATCTCTGAAATTGTCCTCAGTCATTGTCCTCCCTTTCCACATCCCACTCATCTCTGCCTTTCTCTTTCCTAGGATGACAGTTCAGTATTGGCAGGCCTAGCACCCTCTCCAGTTGGCACTGCCTGCTGTCCTCACCAGCAACTGCCCCCTGGAGCAACCAGCTCTGGTGCCACCAAAGGATAATGACTTCTGGGCAGGAAAACTAGAAATGGAAGCAGATGAAGTATCTATTTTCATACAGATGAAGAAGTGGGAGGATATATGATTCATGTGTTAAGTGCTTTCTGAATAGCATGTTTCCATCATTTTCTGGAAGGCAGCAAGTTAGCTTCTTCCGAAGTGTGGGTGAAGATGTTGTTTGGGGTTTCCTCTTATAAGGGGGGTAGGGGTTGATTTGGTTTCTGATGTTGTTTGGTTGGTTTTTAAAATATTGATTTTGTTTTGTTGTGACTTGTTTTAATGAGGATTTGGAGACAACTATCAGAGAAAGTTTTTTTGGGGGGAAACAAAAGCAGAGCCCGTGTACAATGCATCCAGGGTTTGATCATACAAAGGTCAAGGTGATTCAAAGTCATAGAATCAGATGCCTAGAGATCTGCCAAACACCAGATGCCTTGGTTAGGAAATTAGTGACAGTTTGACATCTGGGTTTTGCATGATTGCCACCAAAGATAAGGAAGGGAAAGGGAGAGTCCTGGTATGGAGTTCCAAGTAGGCTCAGAGCCCTGGGCTTGTCCCTGCCATCACATTAAAGAATGTGGCTGCTCTGCCCCAGAGCAGTTCATTCTAGTCACACCAAGATGATGGTAGCCAGGATCCTGGAGCAGAAGGGGCCTAATCACTGTCCAGCCCAAAGTATTGCTCAGTGTTGGCTCTCTCTGCCACTCTCCCAGATACTCAATACCCCAAGAGGGTGGGTGACTTGGATTAGGGCCTTAGGTCACTGGATCTTCTTGGGAAGCTCTAGGCCTCTGGGAACTTTGGTAGAAATCACTCCAAGAACTAGTCTGAATCCTGCACCCCCTTAGCTAGCTAGCAGTGTGCTGATGAACATTTAACAGCTAGATGTCCCAAAGCAAAGACCCTGGATTTTAGCACTTGCTGGCTACCAGGATGTCAATATTCTACTCAGCTGATTTCAGGTTACCAGTGGGATGTAACTGGCTCACAAAAATCCTGAAAACTGACATTCAGTTAAGAATGAGCCGGCTCTAGTGCATCACAGACCAGAGCCTTTGGAACCCAAGGAGAGGGAAGAAATCAGAGTGCGCTGCTCAGGTACCACAGTGCACTGTGAACCCTGGGGAAGGCTAAGGCTTTCTGAGCCTGAAGCACATCACATTTCAGGAACCCTGGTGGGGTAGATGGGAGGAACAAGGTCTGGCTAATTAGAAGCCCTAAAAACCCATAGAGACTGTCTGTAGGATGAATAAAGGAGCAGGGATAAATGGTAGAATCTGCAGATGCATCAAATCTCTGTGTGATTTTAAAAAAAAAATCTGTATTTAACTATCTCCCCTCCCTATTTCTTGAGCTTAGTCCATCATTTTAGAAGCCTTACCCAAGGACATTTTGCAGTCATACAATATCCCTGAAAAGAGGTCCCCTGCTTTTGCAATGTGTCAAAGAAGAAATAGTGACTGACATTAAGGAATCTGTCCCCCAAACAGACAGCTGCTCTGTCCACCTGGCACCCAGGACAGAATCTCACTGCCCCACTCTAGGCTCCCTTCCTACTCATCCACCAACATGCTGCTTCTAGGTGAAAGGAGGAGGAAAGCCTCATCTCTAATTCCTCAGATTCCCCACAGTCCACCCAGACCTCTTTGTTAAGAGTGTCGAAGGATTCATGGATCAAGGAAGGCCCCTTCCCTTGGGCAGTTTCAGCTTAGCAGGCATTCTGGGAATGGAGCCAAACAGTAACTCACTTATGAAAGACTTCATTCTGTGCCCTCCCTCCTGCCCAGAGGCTGGCACACAGAAGATCCACTTACTGCCAGCTCCAGTGCCCCTGGCCTTGCATCTCACCTGGCCTGAGATGCCCACATGATCCTTCCTGCTGCCTCTGCTCCATTCCCAAGGGACAAGACCCTGCCTGGGTCACACATTGTCTTCAACACTCATTGAACCTTTTTGAATTATGATTTCCTTATCCATAATAGAAAAATAGTTAGATTGTAAGACAATAAAGTGCCATACAAGTTTTATCAAGAAATAAGATTCATGTGGAACTCAAAAATGAACAAGTACATCATTAAATGGTTGAAAAAAACCACAATATTAGTAGTAATGTGAGATGTTGGGAATATAAAGAAGCTGAAGTTCAGACAGTAGACTCAATTGGACATAACTTTCCCATGTTCATATGTGAATACATGGCCAGTGTAACGCCACGTCATGTTCAAGAATGGGATCATAAATAGAATAAGTTATATTTCATGTATGTATGGTATCTCAAAATATACTCTACTGTCATGTATATCTAAAAGGAAAAAAAAAAAAACTAGGGGAAAAAATGAGGCAGAAGGTCAGAGGAGTTGGGAAATCTATCCCAGGTTAGCTAGACGAGAGGTGACCCAGCCAGACCTGAGCTCATTGCTCTGCTGTGTGCCAATCTGTGCAGACTCCTGAGCATAACCCTGCAAGTAGGATCCCACATCAGGGTCCCACAGCTTTTCCTCCAGTTTGACCCAGCTCTGCAGTAGACATTCGTGTTCTTCTGGCTCACCAGTTCGACCCATCAGATACTACTCAGATGGTTCCCATCTGCAGGCTGGGTGACTAATGTGAATGAGCTCAATAAGGAATTCCCAATCCCATGGATCTGGAAACTGCAAAAGATGGGGAACCTCATCTGTGAGTGGATGTAGTGAGTCCTGCCACCTCCTGTCCCCAATTTCCTGTCCTCTACCTATGGAATCTAGCAACTCATCTTTGTCTTAATACTGCCCAGACTCCTCCAAAAGATTCAAAGAATATTATATGATATACCACCTTACCTGCTGCAATAAAGCAAATGCTGACACCCACCCCTCCTCAAAACAAAAGAGAGGACCCCCCTCACTTGACATATGGATTTCTTTCCACCTCTGTCCTATGCCGTCCTCCCCACCTCCTATAGAATTTTTCCACCTGCTCTTAGTCCTTTATTTTTATAATCATCCTTTGCCATTGTCTATGTTATATCCTGAATGTCAGTCATGCCCCACACACACATAAAGAAGGTGATGAAGACCAGACAAAGATACCAAAAAAAGAACAAATTACTACCATTTACATACCACTTTGTAACAATAATACACTTTCAAACCCCTCACTGAATTCTGAAAATAATCCAATAAAATAGATATGGTTATGCTCATTTTTCCAGATGAAGACAATCTCAAAGACATTATAGATCCTTCAGCAAGGAAGGAGAAGAGACAGGATGGGATCCATGCTTCATCAGACTGCAAAGGCAATGGCACAACTAGGGGAACCCCTAAAAATTATTGGATCAGAATATTCAGAAATATTTGCACTTGAACAGCAGTGGCTTGAAGCTAGAGCCTCACAAACCAGCCAAAGGTACTCTAAAGTGCTATAACTAATATTTTCTGATGTAATCATACAGAAGACCCAGTAGGTTTGAAATGTGGCAATCTCTTTTTTTTTTTTTTTAACATTTATTTATTTGCTTTTAGTTGTACACAATGCGTTTATTTTTACGTGGTGCTGAGGATTGAACCCGGGCCGCGCACGTGCTAGGCAAGAGCTCTATCGCTGAGCCACATCCCTAGCCCCTGTGGCAATCTCTTATGACACCAATTAATCACCAGTTCTGTTGACTATAAGACCAACCAATTTTATTGGGAATATAAACAAAGAATGCCCAATTCCATGGATCTGGAGACTGGAAAAGATGAGGTCCCCCATCTGAAGCAGATCATCTAAAACTTTAGGCCTTGATTCAGATCCCATAGGGAACTATAGGTAATAAGAGATTCCCTGCTACTGCCCAGGCACTGGGAATAGTGACCGTACAGTACCTTCTCAAGTCCCCTGCAGTCTGAGACCTGTGGGGAGATCCTGGTTTCAATTCATTAGGGATGAACCGAAAGTATAGAGTTGTGCTTCATAGAAATGAGCAGTATGTTCAGACCATAGGAGAAATCTGACTTCATCCAGAAATGGATCCAGATACTTTAGGAATGATTCCCTTGGGCAGGTCAAATCTAAAGGCTTTATTTACAAAGACATTACAATTCAGTTGATGAAACTTAGTGAGGTATTAACCATCTTGGTAGAGCCAAAAATGATCAACCATTATGGAATTTGACCAGAGAAACAGAAAACTGAACTGTTCAGAAAAGTTTGACACTTTCCTATATTCTTTATATAGGATAAAGATCTATAAAAGATGAGGCTCAAAAGATACGGAAAAAAACATAGATGCACATCAACAGATGAGCAGATAAAAAATGTGAGCTGCACATATGTGCACATGTACACACACACACACACTCATATACACACAGAGTTTGATATTATTCAACCTAAAAAAATGTGGATGAACCTGGAGGACATTATGGGAAATAAGCCAGACATAGACAAATATTGCATGATCTCACTTATATGTGGATATTAAGTACTCAAACTAAGACAGAGAGTGCATCAGTGGGTGACAGGGTCTAAGGGGAGAGTGGGGATGTTGGCCAAAAGGTAGAAAGTTTCAGTTATATAAGATGAGTAAGTTCTGGAACTCTATAGTACAGCACAGTGACTGTTTTAGTCAGCTTTTTCACTGCTGTGAGAAAAAGACCTAACAAGTACAATTAGAGGAGATCCAAGATGGCGGATTAGAGGAAGCCGCACTTCAGGGCAGCTCCGTGGAAAGAATCCAACAAAGCAGATAAATTGCCTTTCATCATATATATATAGGCTGAAAATACTGATCTCCTGGATGGTTTGATTACCACTACCAGAGAGAGAAAGAGACAAGCTGTCTGCAGCGGCTGGAGCCGCGAGGCTTCTGCAAAACCGGTGGTGCACAGGCCCTGCGAAACAAAGTCAGTGTGGGGAGACCGCGCTGCGACTGCAACCCCAGCCACACTCAGGGCACACCAGCGCGAAACCGGCGATAAAAACCAGCGATAACAGCCGGCGGAATTGGTGCTGGGGGACCACGGGAGACCGCGGGTCGACAACACCAGTTCGAATCCACACTCCGCCGGACGCGACCCTCAGCAGTAGGGCCCCGGAGAGAGCGGCGCAGAGATCAGCAATCAGCAAGCAGGGGCAGAGTCGGAGCGGTCCACAGTCCGAAGCAGCGCTGTCTGCGCCGCAGTTACAGTTGTGGCTTCCCGGTGTCACTTCGGCAGGGAGACATCCACCCAACGGCTTTGAAATCAATCAGCGAGGACACGGGAGTCTGCGGAGCTGCTGTTGACTGGAAGGAGAGCACTGCCATCTTTGAAAGGTGCAGTGGCTGACCCAGACAAAGGGGAGGAGACGGAGAGCAACGGCTGCAGCCATCCAGGGACCCTCCAGCTCTCTGAAGACAATGCACACTTGGGTGAGGCTCGGGTGGCCAGCAGGGGAGGGCGTGTCTGAGGCCAGCGCAGCGGCCACAAGAAGCTGCAACTGTGGGTGGGCTTGGGGAGGGGGTGCCTTCTGGAGGGTCCGCTTCCCGGTGCCATTCATCTGCTGACACACACAAACCCCCTGGGCCACTCCTTCACTGAACCGTTCAGTCACTGGCCTAAGATGCAGCCTTGATTCCACTAACAGGATCGCAGACTGTCTAGACGTGATCCAATAACAATTGGTTTGAACTGGAAAGGAAAAAAGAGGGGGGCTTCCCAGGGCCCGTTTTGTCTGAGACTTGGGGTTCGACTTTTTTTTTCTTTTCTTTTCTTTTTTGTTGGTTTGCTTGTTTTGTTGGATTGCGGGGAGGTTTTTTGGTTTGTTTGTTTGTTTGTTTGTTTCTTTTTTTGGCTTTGTTTTGTTCTTTTTTTTTTCTTCCACATTGTCAGTGTGTTTGTTTGCTTCCGCTCCTTTTTTCTTTCCTTCTTTTCTTCCTTCTCACTCTTGCATCTTTTCTTCCTCCTTCATCTTTCATGTTTACATCCTGCCAGTGCATACTAAACAGAGGCAAAAACAAGTTATACGCAGAACTTGGGATTTCTAGAACCGGCGCAATTGAACTGGGTAGCAAAGCGGTGTTATATATAGTTTACTCTCTATTTCCTTGATTCTCTCTCTCCTCTGTCTTACACCAATTCCTACTCTTTTATCATTTTTTTTCTTTTCCAACTTACTTTATATATAAATTGGTCTTTCCACCTAATTGTCAACTCCATTCTCTTTCTTCCCTCGTCTACTGATACTAAACCACTTCCACTAAACCACTTCAATAGATATCTCTTTTCATACTTTCCAAGAAAGAACAATTCAAGACACTTCCTTCTTCCTAAAATAACACCTCTGTATCCAATACTTGAAGCTATAAAACCCCATCAGAAGCGTACAGAGTAAATTGGAAATAATATCTGGGTTAACCAAATCTGTACATTGTGATCAAACTTGGATTTTCTGAATAGAAAGTGTTAGGTTTTAAAAGTGTAAAGGAATTATAAGGTGATCTGATAGCATTGTACTACAGGAACAACATAAGGCTTTAAGGTAAAATCGAAATAGTCAAGGTCCCACAGTGCAGGAAGAATAGACACACAAGCAACATGAAAAAAACAAGGAAAGAAAATGACACAAACAAATCAAGATACCTCATGGGTAGATGTCATGGCAAGCACAGTTGGTCAAATGCCAGAGATGGAATTTAGAAATTACATATGCCAAATGTTTATGGAACTTAAGAATGAACTCAATAATGAGATGAGGGAGCAAGTATAAGAGGCAAAAGATCATTTTGACAAAGAACTCCAAAAACAAATACAGGAAGTAAAAGATTACTTCAATAGGGAAATAGAGGCTCTAAAGAGAATCCAAACAGAAATTCCAGAAATGAAAGAAGCAATAAACCAAAATAAAAGCTCAATTGAAAGCATCTCCAACAGAATAGACCACTTGGAAGAAAGAACCTCAGACAATGAAGACAAAATATATATCCTAGAGAAGAATTTATACAGCAAAACTTGTTAGAAATCAAGAACATAACATCCAAGAATTATGGGACAGCATAAAAAGACCAAACTTAAGAGTGATTGGCGTAGAGGAAGGGGCAGAGTTTCAAGCCAAAGGAATGAGTAATCTATTTAATGAAATAATTACAGAAAATTTTCCAAACTTGAGGAATGAATGGGAAAACCAAGTTCAAGAGGCATACCGAACACCAAACAAACAAAATCTCAACAGATCCACACCAAGACACGTTATAATGAAAATGCCTAATACACTGAGCAAGGAGAGAATACTAAAAGCCACAAGAGAAAGGAAGCAGATTACATATAGGGGGAAACCAATCAGACTATGTTCAGATTTTTCAACCCAGACCTTAAAAGCAAGAAGATCCTGGAATAGCATATTTCAAGCTCTGAAAGAAAAGGGATGTCAACCAAGAATCTTATATCCAGCAAAATTAAGCTTTAGATTCGAAGATGAAATAAAAACCTTCCACGACAAGCAAAAGTTAAAAGATTTCACAACTCAAAAGCCAGCACTTCTGAGCATCCTGGGCAACATTTTTCATGAAGAAGAAGAGAAAGATGATAACGAAAATCACCAAAGGGAGATATTAAACTAAAGAAAATACCAACCAGAAGAGAAACCAAATCAAGCTAAAGACCATAATTCAAATAAAAATGGATGGGAATAAAAATCACATCTCAATATTAACCCTGAATGTTAATGGCCTAAACTCGCCAATCAAAAGACACAGATTATCAGAATGGATTAAAAGAAATGACCCAACAATTTGCTGTCTCCAAGAAACACACCTCATAGAAAAAGACATCAACAGACTGAAAGTGAAAGGCTGGGAAAAGTCTTATCACTCACATGGCCGGCGGAAGCAAGCAGGGGTTTCCATTCTCATATCAAATAAGGTAGACTTCAAACCAAAACTAATCAAGAGGGACAAAGATGGATATTTCTTATTACTTAAGGGAACCATCCATCAACAGGATATAACAATCATAAATCTGTATGCCCCAAATAATGGAGCACCTACATTCATCAAACAAACGCTTCTCAAGTTCAAGAGTAAAATAGACCACAACACAGTTATTCTAGGGGACTTCAACACACCTCTCTCACCAATGGATAGATCATCCAAACAAAAGCTAAACAAAGAAACTTTAAGCCTCCTCGAAACAATTAACAATTTAGACCTAACGGACATATATAGAATATTTCATCCCTCAGTAAACGAATACACATTTTTCTCAGCCGCACTTGGCTCCTTCTCCAAAATAGACCATATATTATGTCACAAGGCAACTCTCAGCAAATATAAAAAAAATAAAGATACTACCCTGCATGCTATCAGACCATAAAGGGATGAAATTGGAAATCAACGACAAAACAAGGAATAAGAAAAACTACTCCATCAACTGGAAGCTAAACAACATGCTACTGAATGAACAAGGGGTTGAAGAAGACATCAAAGAGGAGATCAAAAAATTCCTAGAGGTAAATGAGAACACAGATACATCATATAGAAATCTCTGGGACACTATGAAGGCAGTAGTAAGAGGAAAATTCATTGCACTGAGTTCATTCCTTAAGAGGAAAAAAAAAACCAACAAATAAATGACTTAACATCACACCTCAAAGCATTAGAAAAAGAAGAACAGACCAACACCAAGAGCAGTAGAAGACAGGAAATAATTAAAATCAGAGATGAAATTAATGAAATTGAGACTAAGGAAACCATTCAAAGAATTGACAAGACTAAAAGTTGGTTCTTTGAAAAAATAAACAAAATTGACAGACCCTTAGCGATGCTAATGAAAAGAAGAAGAGAAAAAACTCAAATTACTAACATTCGTGATGAAAAAGGGAATATCACAACAAACACCTCAGATATACAGAATATAATTAGAAATTACTTTGAAAACTTGTACTCTAATAAAATAGACAATACTGAATGCATTGACAGATTTCTAGAATCATATGATTTGCCTAAACTGGATGTGGAGGCTATACACAATTTAAACAGATCAATTACAAGCGAAGAAATAGAAGATGTCATCAAAAAGCTACCAACAAGGAAAAGTCCAGGACCTGATGGGTTTACAGCCGAGTTCTATAAGACTTTCAAAGAAGAACTAATACCAATGTTCTTCAAACTATTTCAAGAAATAGAAAAAGAGGGAGCTCTTCCAGACTCTTTCTATGAGGCCAATATCACATTAATTCCAAAGCCAGGCAAAGACACATCCAAAAAAGAAAACTTCAGGCCCATATCTTTAATGAACATAGATGCAAAAATCCTCAACAAAATCCTGGCAAATCGGATACAAAAACATATCAAAAAGATAGTGCACCACGATCAAGTGGGGTTTATCCCAGGGATGCAAGGCTGGTTCAACATTTGGAAATCAATAAACATAATACATCACATCAATAGACTTAAAGACAAAAATCATATGATCATCTCAATTGACGCAGAAAAAGCATTTGACAAAATACCCCTTTATGTTCAAAACACTAGAAAAACTAGGAATATCAGGAACATATCTTAACATTATAAAAGCTATTTATGCAAGGCCCTGAGCTAACATTATCTTAAATGGAGAAAAATTGAAAGCATTCCCTCTAAAAACTGGAACAAGACAGGGATGCCCCCTTTCACCGCTGCTATTTAACATAGTACTGGAAACTCTGGCCAGAGCAATTAGACAGACGAAAGAAATTAAAGGGATCCAGATAGGAAAAGAAGAGCTCAAACTAGCACTATTTGCTGATGACATAATAATCTACCTAGAAGACCCAAAAAACTCTACCAGAAAACTTTTACAACTAGTAAACGAATTTGGCAAAGTTGCAGGATACAAAATCAATACACATAAGTCAAAGGCATTTGTGTACATCAGCGACAAAGACTCTGAAAGGGAAATGATGAAAAATACCCCATTTATAATAGCATCAAAAAAAATAAAATACCTGGGAATCAACCTAACGAAAGAGGTGAAAGACCTCTATAACGAAAATTATAGAACACTAAAGAAAGAAATTATAGATGAACTCAGAAGATGGAAAGACCTACCTTGCTCTTGGATAGGTAGAATTAATATTGTCAAAATGTCCATACTACCAAAAGCATTATACAGATTTAATGCAATTCCAATCAAAATCCCAATGTCATTCTTCAAAGAAATAGCAATAGCAGTCATGAAATTCATCTGGAAAAATAAGAGACCCAGAATAGCCAAAGCAATCCTGAGCAAGAAAAGTGAAGCAGGGGGCATCACCATACTGGACTTTAAATTATACTATAGAGCAATAGTAACAAAAACAGCATGGTATTGGCACCAAAACAGACTGGTGGACCAATGGTACAGAATTGAGGATACAGAGACTAATACATATAATTACAGCTATCTTATATTAGACAAAGGTGCCAAAAATGTACAATGGAGAAAGGATAGCCTCTTCAACAAATGGTGCTGGGAAAACTGGAAATCCATATGCAACAAAATGAAATTAAACCTTTATCTCTCACCATGCACAAAACTCAATTCAAAGTGGATCAAGGACCTAGGAATTAGACCAGAGACAATACACCTAATAGAAGAAAAAGTAAGCTCCAATTTCCAACATGTTGGATTAGGCCCCAAGTTCCTTAATAAGAATTCTGTAGCGCAAGAATTACTACCAAGAATTAATGAATGGGATAGATTTAAACTAAAAAGCTTCTTTTCAGCAAAAGAAACAATCAGTGAGGTGAATAGAGAGCCAACTAATTGGGAACAAATATTTAATACATGCACATCAGATAGAGCACTAATCTCTAGAATATATAAAGAACTCAAAAACTTTTACACTAAAAAAACAAATAACCCAATCAATAAATGGGCTAAGGAATTGAGAAGACACCTCCCAGAAGAAGATACATGATTGATCAACAAATACATGAAAAAATGTTCAACATCGCTGGCAATTAGAGAAATGCAAATCAAAACTACTCTAAGATTTCACTTCACTCCAATCAGAATGGCAGCCATCAAGAACACAAGCAACAATAAATGTTGGAGAGGATGTGGGGAAAAAGGCACACTCATACATTGCTGGTGGGACTGCAAAATGGTGCAACCGTTATGGAAAGCAGTATGGAGATTTCTTGGAAAACTAGGAATGGAACCATCCTATGACCCAGCCATCCCACTCCTGGGTCTATTCCCAAAGGACTTAAAAACAGCATATTACAGTGACACAGCTATCTCAATGTTTGTAGTTGCGCAATTCACAATAGCTAGGTTGTGGAACCAACCTAGATGTCCCTCAGTAAATGAGTGGATTAAGAAAATGTGGTATATACGCACAATGGAATTTTACTCAGCAATAAAAGAAAATAAATTAATGGCATTTGCAGGTAAATGGATGAAGTTGGAAGACATAATGCTAAGTGAAGTTAGTCAGTCTCAAAAATCCAAGTACCAAATGTTCTCTCTTATATAAGGAGGCTATTTCAAAGTATTGTTGGATGGGGGTACATAGGAGGATTAGAGGAACACTAGAATGGTCAAGGGAAGGGAGGGTAAGGGAGGGATCAAGAGGGGAGGGAGGGGGAGAAAAGAAAAAAAAAAGGTGGTTGAATGAGACGGATATCATTTTCCTTAATGCATGATTGAAGACCTGAATTGTATGAATATACTTTGTATACAAACAGTTGTATGTAAAAAGATACTAAATATATGCACTATGAGTTGTACATATTAAAAATTATAAAAATAAAATTAAAAAAAAGAACAATTAGAGGAGGAAAAGTTTATTTGGGTGCTCACGTTTTGGGAGGTCTCACTCTATATATGGCTGACTTCATTCTCTGGAGCCTGAAGTGAGGCAGATCATCATGGCAGAAGAATGTGGTAGAAGAAAGCAGCTGGGGACATGACACTATGGAAGCAGAGAGAGAGCTCTTCTCAATAAGGACAAAATATTTACCCCAAAGGCACACCTCTCGATGACCTATCTCCTCCAGCCACATCCTATCTGCCTTCAGCTACCCCAAGTTAATCCCCAATCAGAGGATTAATGCACTAATTATGTTAAATCTCTTACAACCCAATCATTCCATCTCTAAACTTTTTTGCATTGTCTCACACATGAGCTTTTGGGAGACAACTAATATTTAAACCATAACAGTGACTATAGTTAACAGTACTGTATTGTACACTTGAAATTCACTAACAGGTCTGAGTGTTCTCACCACAAAAAAGAAAAGAAAAAGGTTACTATGTGAGGTGGTGGGTATGTTAATTATTTTGATTGTGGTGATCATTTCATAATATATACATCTATCACAATCTCAAGTCCTATACTTTAAATATATACAATTTCTATTTGTCAATTATAAGAGTGAGAGGAGAAAAAAAGATGAGGCTGAAGAAACCATCCAAGTGTGCCAGGAAGTCAAACTTCAGGTATTGAGAGAAAAGCCCTAATTACCTATACGTGGCCTTTGTTGGAGGAAGACTAGGCAAACTGCCCAAGAGCAGGTCACACCAACAGGAGGCTGGACCAGATGGGCTGTCTTCAGTTGTGCAGAGTAGAAGGAGAAATGACAAAGGTGAGCTGGGAATATCTGTTCAAATGGATTCAAGGAAGCCACTTGGGACCAGGAAGGATAGGAAAGGGGGTTAGTAAAAGTTCATGAAGAAATGGGGAAAATAAAAAAGATTGACTTCAGATGGAGGTGGGGGGAAAGGAAGAAGAAAAAATGCCAGGGCATGGTAACCAGTGCCCAGACCATTATCTAGGAGAAGGTAGCTAGCTTCTAATGAGTAAATGTGCCAAGGCAGGTAAGCCCGACCAGGGGATCATTCTTTGAGATCAATGAAAGAGTAAACTGAGATGGAATAGCTGCTGAAATTGACAGAGGAAGAGACTTGGCTGACTCATTGTGGGTGGATCCCAACTCCTGGAGAAATGGGCAGAAAAAAAGGAGGCAACAGAAGAGAAATGGAAAAGAACCCTTTAAAGACTAATTCAATCCACACAAAAAGTGGGGGGGGTGATAAAGAGTAATTAAAAGTAGAAATGTGAGATTGCCACTAAAAAGAAGGCCGGCATTGCCAAGTGAAGGGCTTTAGGGAAAGGAAAAAAAAAAAAAAAAAACAGACATAAATTTGTGCATGAATAAGTCTAGATGTGAACCATTTGGAGCAGATTATTCAGCAGAACATGGAGAGGAACTGAATCTATGGGTTTCCTTACCAGCTTTCAAAGAGTGAGATGTTTGTTTATAATGTATAAAAGGAACCTTGCAAAGATAGATGGGATTTGGATCTTATACATAACAATGCTTGGAAATGGAAGAAGCAAAATGATCTGCTTCATGGACACACATGTCCCCTGAAAGAAATGCTTCAAACCACTGTTATAGTTTGGATCTGGAATGTGTCCCAAAGGCTCATGGGTTGAGAGCCAGGCCCCCAGTTGGTGGTGCTATTAGAGGCAGGGCCTACTTGGAGAAAGCAGGTCACTGGGCGCATGTTTTAGAAGCGTTTCCCCAGTTCCTTCTTCTCTCTCTGCTTCTCCAAAGCCACAAGGTGAGCGTCTTTGCTCCACCATGCGCTCTCCGCCATTATGTTCTGTCTTGCCAAAGGCCCACAGTGATGAGGCCACGCAACTATGGACTGAAACCAAGAGCCAAAATAAATCTTTCCTCCTTTAAGTTGTTTATCATGTATTTTGTCACAGCAGTGGAAAGCTAACACAACTACCAAAATAAATTTGAAAAAGAAAAGCCATACGTTAAAAATATAACTCACTTCTTTAACACCACAAGGGAAGGGGTGGAGAGTGAAGAGGAAGACTTCCACTGACTCTCAAGAAAAGAATGAAATGGGCGAGCTAAGAAGTGTGTCTGACAAACCAAATAACCCAGGTGTAGGAGCACAGGAGTGAAAGGTGTTTACTCAAGCACACGTGCCAACGGTTGGCCACCACAATGAAAACTGAGCTGGGGGAGCTGACGCTGTTTATGTACAAAAAAGAATAAAGCCTATGACATGTAATGTGAATGATGTTCCCATTTTTGTTTTCTGAAGGAGGTAGCCAAAATTCATCTTTCAAAAATGAGAAGTTTGGCAATGGTATAAAGAAAGGAGCAAATTCCTGATAGAACAAGAAGAGATTAAAACAAAAGAGGAGAGATGAAGGAGAAGCCAGGCTTCTGATCCTCCCCGACTGGCAGTGGTAGGTGCCTTAGAAAATGATAGGAGCAAGTGTTCAAGGAAGGTGGCCCTGAAATCAAAGGTTTTAAAAAGAAAACCAAAGTCTCTCAAGTAGAAGCAATAAACAGATCAGGATGAAGAAGTTGGGGTAGAAATGATAAAATTTAAAGGACCCCAGAGAAATTTTTGAAGGAGGTTGTTCAGAGAAAGAAATGAGGAAAAGAGAAAGAGACAGCAAAAATGGAGAAATTAATATGAAATTCTAGAGTATGCTAGAAATGTAGGGGGAAATAGAGTGATGGTAAAATAAAAAGAGAGAAGTAGAGGGATTTTTATTTGCATCATTGAAGTGGATCATAAAGGGGTTCTTTTTGAAATGGTTTCCAAGAGAAGTATAGAGTGAGAAGCAGCGGGCTGATTTCAGTATGCCAAAAATAATAAAGAAATGCATGAATTACCAGCCAATAATCCATAGCAAGAGAGAAGCACATCCAAGCTGTGCGTGGAGAAGCACCCCAGCCTCAGGGATCTCCCCACTGATGCCTGTGAACTCTGGCTCCTCACCTGGGCCTCGCCAATCACCTGCTTTCAAAGGCATATGGGGAAGAGGGCGAAAAGATGAATAAAATGTTACAGAACAAAGGTTCTGTCAGACATTTATAAAAACATGACTATGTGCCAGGCACAGCACTCAATATTTAGAAGGTACAAAAATAAATAAGAAACATTGCTGAATATTCTGACAAAAAAAATAGAAGCAGAAGAAGAAGGTGAATATTTAAAATATAGAATTTGCCAAGTAAGGCAGAGAAAAATTCAAAGCCATGGAAATTAGAGACAAGGTGAAATGTGATAGAATTAAAGATATGAAGGTAGACAAGAGATTACTGTATGTTCTCTTTGAAGCGGAACAAGATAGAAAAGGAAACTGGGAAGCCAAAAGGGGAAGCAATGTTAAGAGCCTGCTCTGTAAGCCAGGAAGACAGGGACTCTAGACTGAGGCCGAGCCAAGTTCCTCGCCGGTTCAGATGTGATCTTGAGCAAGGTGCTTATATACTCTGAGCCTCAGTTCCCTTGACTCTAAAATAGATTAACAATCTCTGTCTAATAACAGAGACTTTTGGTTGTTGCCTACCATAAAAAAAATAATAAAACTGAACAGAATACATAAACAACCATTTTCACGTACCACACTACAGATGATGCAGGTATATGATCCTTGAAAGAAGAAAAACACACTAGGTAAAATCCATATTTCCACTGACCCTCTGCCTGGAGGCTATCCAACCACAGCACAGGGAAATAGAGCCTGAACCAAGGATGAAAGAAAAGGAGACCAAATGTTAGGGCTGCTGAAGGGACTGAATTTGTGGGGCAGGGTACTAGAAAGGAAAGAGATGTGCAGAGTAGAAATCTGCACGGAGGCCACCTGAGTCTTTGGCTATAAACAAAGCTGCACAGGTGCAGGGTAAGATTTCCCAAGACCTAGTAGAGATGGATACTAGGAGCTGCATACCAAACAGAGATTCCAGAGATCACACAGTAGGGAGAGACACTAATGTTCTCAGTGTCCACAGTGGAGAGAACTTGATGGATACTCTAAGCATTCATCTGAGATCCAGAAAAGGCCACACCTTTGGAATCTGCCCCCCAACCTGAGAAAGAGACTGCACTGCACCCTCCATGACAAAACCAAAACCCAACTCGCCATAGCATCAAGCTGGTTCACCAGTAGATCAACTGCTGCCAAAATGATGCTCTTCCAAATAAGACAATAAAAGCCATAGTATTTGGCATGTAATAAAAAATGACTAGACATGTAACAAGGAGAAAGAAAAGAAACAATAGAAAGAGTCCCAGAGATGAGACCAATGGAATTAGCAGGAAAGAACTTTCAAGTGACTAAAGCAAATATTTAAGGATTTGCAAATCCTTAAAGAAAAAAAATGGACATATGAGAGAAACTATAAAAAAAAGACCAAATGGAAATGATATAAATCAAAGTGTATAATAACTGAAATAAGTCACAGGATAGACTTAACAAGATATTAGACATTATAAAAGAAAAGATTCATAGACTTGAAGACAAAACAATAGAAATTATCCAAACTGATATACATAAAAGGACTGGGGGAATGGCTAGGAGGCTGAGACAGGAGGATCGCAAGTTCAAAGACAGACTCAGCAATGGTGAGGTGCTAAGCAACTCAGGGAGACCCTGTCCCTAAATAAAATACAAAAAAGGGCTGGGGATGTGGTTCAGTGGTTGAGTGCCCCTGAGTTCAATCCCTGGTACCCATCCCCCAAAATAAAGGATTGGGGGGAAAAAAGAACAGGGCTGGAATTATATGTGGGTCAATATGAGCTGGTCTAATTGGGTCAAGAGAAATATATTTTTTAAATGACCTGCTAATATAATAAAAAATACCAATACAGAAATTCAAAAATCTCAATGCATCTTAAACAAAATAAAGTCAAAACCACCTCTAAGTACATCATAATCAAATGACTGAAAAACAAAGATTTTTAAAAATGGTCTTAAAACACCCAGAATAAAAAAAGAAAAGAAAAACCCTTACTATAAAGGTGCAGTAAGAACAATTATCACTGATTTCTCATCAGAATTAGAATAAGTCAAAAGATATGGAATGACATCTTTGAAACTCTAAAGGGAAAAATTGTTAGCCTAGAATTCTATCTCCAGCAGAAACATCCTTAAAAATAAAAGCAAAGTAAAGATATTTTCAGATAAACAAAGTCCAAGATAATTTATCAGCAACACACATACACAATGAAGCTAGGTGTACTCCTGTAATCCCCCAGCAGCTTGAGGAGGCTGAGCCAGCCCCAACAAAAGAGAGGCGGTAAGCAACTCAGTGAGACCCTATCTCTAAATAAAATACAAAATAGGGACGGGAATGTGGCTTAGTGGTCGAGTGCCCCTGAGCTCAATCCCCGGTAACCCCCCCCCATACACAATAAGAAAATATTAAAGGAGCCGGGTGCAATAATGCACACTTGTAACTTGGGGATCACAAGTTCAAGACAAGCCTTGGCAATTTAGCAGGACCCTGTCTCAAAATAAAAAAACAAAAGGGCTGGGAAATGTATCTCAGTGTTAGTGCACTCCTAGGTCCAATCCCCAGTACCAGAAAAATAAAACAGCTAAAGGAACTTCTTCAGGCCCAAGGGAAATGATATTTGATAGATCTACAATATACAAAGGAGGGTGCCAGATGGGGTAGTTAGAAAACATTTTATTTTTAAATGACTATACTACATTGAATATATAAAGTGAAAATAATGACAATGTGTTTCAGGGTTTATAACGTGGGGAAATGTATGGGAACAAAAGTATAAAGGGTAAAGGAGGAGCAAATGGAAGCAGGCTATAAGGTTCTCATATTCACATGAAGTCTTTCTTTTTTTTTTTTAATAAATATTTTTATTTACTTTAGCTGTACACAATGCAATGCATTTATGTTTACGTGGTGCTGAGGATCGAACCCGGGCTGCGCACGTGGGAGGCGAGCCCTCTGCCGCTGAGCCACAACCCCAGCCCGTCACATGATGTCTTTCTAATTGAACTCAGACTGATGAGCTAAGGAGGCATATCAGCAACTACTAAAATAAAGAGTTGTAGGTGGGGCTGGGGCTGGGGTTGGGGCTGGGGCTCGGAGGTAGAGCTCTTCACCTAGCATGCGTGAGGCACTGGGTTGGATCGTCAGCACCGTATAAAAATAAAATAAAGATATTGTGTCCACCTAAAACCAAATAAATAAATATTTTTTTAAGAAAGAGTTGTAGGTAAAAGTCAGTAGAGAAGATAGAGTGGAATACTCACAAGCACAAGCACTTCACTAATATAAAAAGAGACAGGTGGGAGTGGGAGAAAAAATATATGGGACCGGGCGTGGTGGCTCACACCAGTAATCCCAGAGGCTTGAGAGGCTGAGGCAAGAGGATCACAAGTTCAAGTCAGCCTCAGCAACTTAAGGAGGCCCTAAGTAACTCAGTGAGACCCTGTCTCCAAATAAAATACAAAAGGGGGTGGTACTGGGGATATGGCTCAGTGGTTAAGCGCTCCTGGATTCACTCCCCAGTACCCACTCCCCTCAAAAAGTAAAAGAATAGATGGGGAGCAGGGCACAGTGGCACACACCTATAATCTCAGTGACGCAGGAGGCTGAGTGAGGCAGGAGGATCACAAGTTCAAAGTGAGCCTCATCAATTTAGTGAGCCTCTAAGCAACTTAGCAAAACCCTGCCTCAAAATTTAAAAGGGGAGGGGGTTGGGATGTGGCTCAGTGGTTAAGCACCCCTGGGTTAAATCCCTGGTACCAAAAAAATAAATAAATAAATAAATAATAAAAAGAATAGATGAGAGCCGGGCGCGGTGGTGCACGCCTGTAATCCCAGCACTTTGGGAGGCTGAGGCAGGAGGATCGTGAGTTCAAAGCCAGCCTCAGCAATGGCGAGGCACTTAGTAACTCAGTGAGACCCTGTCTCCAAATAAAAAATACAAAAAAGGGCTGGGGATGTGACCCAGTGGTCGAGTGCCCCTGAGTTCAATCCCCGGTACCACAAAAAAAAAAAAAAGAATAGATGAGGAAATCAAGAACAAATAGCAAGGTAGTAGCATGAGACCCAGCCCCACCAACACAGCAGCTGTGGAGAGAATAAAATCATGAGAGTGGGTTCTGTGATAAAACTGCCTTGGTAACAGAGGTGAAGTTTGGCAGTGGGTTCAGGATGGAGGGGAGGAGATAATAGTGAAGGAAGTAAAAAAGTAAACCTGGGGAAAATGGAAATTTTGATTGAATAGGTCCTAAGTACTCGTGCTGCTTCTCACACTGGTTTCTGAGGCCCACTCTGCTCTGCACTGCTCTCGGGGATGGGCATGCTGCTGGCTGATGGTACCATGTTCCTGGCTTTATGGAACACCACGTGAACCTAGGTTGGATATCGACCCTCACTGGAGGGGAAGCTGAGCTGGTTTGCAGTGTTGCTATTTGAGATGTTTGGTGGGAAGAGAATGCCCTGCTAAAGAAAACAGAAGAAAAAGGCTCTGTCCACTGAAGGGCAGCGGAAGACAACAAAGTCACAGGACCTAACAGGAAAATTATAATCAAACCCATGACATGTGGGGTGCTAGGGCTCACACCCATAATCCCAGCAACTTGGAAGGCTGAGGCAGGAGGATTTAAGACCAGCCTTAGCAATTTAGAGAGGCCCTAAGCAACTTAGCAAGACCCTGTCTCGAAATAAAAAATAAAGAGGGGTGGGGATGTTGCTCAGTGGTTAAGCACCCCTGGGTTAAATCCCTAGTACCATGGGGGGGAGGGACAGAAATTGGGTGAATGTAAAATTAGATTTTCCAAGGTTTTTAACAGGTAATAAACAAAAGATCCATTAAAACAGAGCTTTCATGGGATAACAACTTACAACAACAAATTTGGTTATCTGGCCCAGTGAAGACCTGAACACATAACAACACTTGGTCTGAATATGTTGTTCCAATCCACATTTGTAGCTAAAGGACAGAGAGAAGCTGCAGAGAGTAATTCAGTTCAGTTCAGCACTTGTTTTCTGAGGACCTTATGACATCAGGCTCTATCAGGAGCTAGGAGTAGAAAAATTACTACGACCAAGTCCACGCCTTCAAGAAATACCTAATTCTAGTGGGGAAAAGAGGCATAGAAACAAATAAGAAAGCAGTATGGCTTGGTCCTTGTATTCATCTACCACTTACCAGCTATAAGCCTTTAAGCAAATTACTTGACCTCAGTTCTGGCATCTATAAAATGAAGGTAATGATACCTACCTGGATAGATTGTTGCAAGCTTTATAGACATATTTTTAAATGCACTTAGCACACTACAAACTACTCTTTACTACAAATCTCTACTTTTGAACAAGACACATATTAGGATCTGGGTGGGAAGTGAACTATTTCTAATTATGCCCTCCCTCCCTCCCTTTGGGTATTCCGATTGCCCCAGGAGAATGTGCCCACCTATTCCAAACCCATATGGATGAAGAAATGCTATGAGAGATGCAAACTATAAGAATATGTTTTGTTTGTGAATGGTACATAGACAGAAAGAAGTTTGAGAATCACTGAGTAAGCATTTGTCTTAACATTTGTGAAACACTTACTATGTGCCAGGCTTATTTAAAAAAAAAAAAGTTTAAATTATTTCCATGTAATAATAACATACTGTTTTAGTCTGTTTTCTGTTGCTATAATATACCTGAGATCAGGTAATTTATAAAGAATAGAAGTTTATTTGGCACACAGTTCTGGAGACCAGGAAGTCCAAGAACTGGCAACCACATTTGCTCAGGATTTGTTGGAGACTTAATGCATCATAACATGGTGGAGGGTGTTGTATGATGAGACAGAGCAAGCATGCTAGTATGGGTCTCTTTCTCCTCTTATAAAGCCACTAATGCCATTATGGAGACCCCATCCTCATGACCTCATCCCCTCCCTATTACCTCCCAAAGGCCCTACCTCCAAATACCATTGCCATAAAAATTTACGTGTTTTCAACTCATAAACTTTTGGAAGGCACATTCAAACCATAGCAAGTATGTGCAAAGTACTAAATGAATTTTAAAAAGAAAGTACTTAGTCTGGGGGTCTGGAAGACTCATAGGACATAACTATAACCAGACAGGCAAAGTTGAAAAGAACATTGCAGGGAAACAGAAAGGTGTGATCTGGCAATAAAAAGGAACTACAATCCAAGTACTAAATATGGCTGGGGAAATATATGTCTAGGGGGTCAACAAGGGCAGGTTCATAAAGATAAGCCACAAAACCCACTTTATCCTGTAGGTGGTGAGTGCCGTGGAAGAGCTTGACAAAAGGGAGACCCAGGTCCATTCTGGGCTCAGGTCAGTCTCTCTGCAAGTAGTTTCCAAGTTGAACTTAATGAGAACACATCTAGTCGCTGAGATCCCAACTCCAGGAGGAATTTCTCAAGGACAGGGTCCATAGTTCCCTCTGTTTTGCTTCCGGAACACCCATCAGAGTCCAACCCACAGTATATGCAATCTGTTTATGGTACAGAATTGAAATTAATCAATTTCCTCATCCAGAACCCCGTGCACGTTTAACTTTGTCTCCAACTATAGGATGTGCTCCACCACAAAGTTTAATTAAGCGCCCCCCCCCCCATGTACACCATCAAGTAGGGAGGGAAGAAATTAACACAAAGAATTTCAGTTAAATAAAGGTTGT
Organism: Tamias sibiricus; assembly: GCA_025594165.1. Lineage (NCBI taxonomy): Eukaryota > Metazoa > Chordata > Mammalia > Rodentia > Sciuridae > Tamias > Tamias sibiricus. Next base: position 76,680,515 of record CM046661.1, read on the forward strand.
AATTCAAGTGTGTCCACAATGCTTTAGGAGATAGGAAAAGGAGAAGTGAACTGTCAGGGGAAGCCAGGAAAGTCTTTAACATGGAGAAAATATTTGAACTGCATCTTGAAGGATAAATAGAAACTCAGTTATCAGAGACCAATGCAAGAGTTTGCCAGCCAGGGATGGGCAGAAGCAGGGAAGGAGGGGAGTGCCAGGATTTTCAAGGACAGGTGATTATCTATTGCCCTCACTGGGGATGGGGATTAGACATGACAATGCAGTAAGAGCAGATACCAGACCCCTGTTTTTTCAACCCAGACTGCACATCAGAAACACCTGGGGAGCTTTTAAAACTTCCAATGACCAAACTGCATTCTGAACCCATTAAATCAGAATCTCTAGGGCTGGGAGCCAGAAGTCAGTATATTTTTTTAAAGCTCCCAAAGTGACTCCAATGTGCTGCCAAGTTTCAGAGCCACTAGTCTAGAAAGAAGAGATAAGGATTTACAGCCTCCCCAGAGGACCAGCCCTCTTGCCCACCGTGCAGTCCTGGCACACACTGCCCCCTGGGGAAAAGGCCAGCCAAACCACAGCCATCAGCTTTTCCTGCTGTTCCTCCTTCCACCCGCACCAGCATTTTGCTCTGAAATAGTGGTTCTCAAAGTGTGGTCACCAGACCAGTAGCCTCAGGGGAAAACTGTTTTAAACGTCCAGCTGCACCTCAGACCTACTAAACCAGAAAATGCTAGAAGTGGGACCCTGCAACTTATGTATGCCAAAGTTTGGTGACTACCACTCTGCAGCATTGATCCAAAACTGCAGGAAAGCAAGCGTCTAGGTGTGGTTTTAACTGCATAGGGACTCGTGTAGGACCTGGTGGAGTCACAGCTTAGTCATCAGAGATGCAGAGGGAGCCAGCCAGGGTTCCATCACATTGGTGGTCACCAGGGCCCAGGGGCCCTTGGCCTAGAATCGAAGCTGCCAGAGGGCTAAAAGTAAGGCTTTAGGGTTGGAGGCATGGGATTGTTTATCTCATTTTAATACAAAGTGGCCCTTTGAAAGCAAATTTTCAAAGATATTTAAATCAGAACTGACAAAAAAAAAAAAAAAATCCAGGTTGTCAGAACACATGGGTATACCATATGCCTTTTACCACTGGGCGGATGGGATAAGCGCAGGTGCCAGAGGGTCTTATACAGGGGAGGGTGTTGCTGTTTTCCGTTTTGTCCATGCCCTCCTCCCAGGCTCCCATCTAGTCCAGGGAGGAAGAAAATAAAAGAAGCAATAAAGGAAATGAGTTCCCCATACAGAAATAGAAATTGCCTTTCCCCTTAAGATCAGACTGGTAGAACTTAAAGGAATAATACACCTAGTGACAGCCACTGCTGGAGCCCGAATCCTGGAGGGTTTTGCCCTCAAGGAACAGGTGGAGCTTGCTTGCTCCTGGAGCCAGTCACCTCCTGTACACCAGCTCTACATTTCCTCAAGGAATCTGAAGAACACTGAGTGAACTCTCTGCTGCACAACTGGACAGGGCAAGTTCTTTGGGGGGTTTGCCACCTGCTTTCAGCTCTACTATTCTGAGCTAAAGTGCTGGACCTATTTTTTTTTTTTTTTTTTTTTTTTTTTTTTTTCCCTGCTTCTGTAAATGGGTTAAAAAAAAAAAAAAAAAAAAAAAATCCCCCAGGCCTGGGAAAACTTGTCAGGTTTGACATGTGTGTAGCGCCACCTGGTGACCATAGCTTATCAACACAGTTTCCTCCTCTGTTCTGCATGGATATCAAAGGCTCAGGGTACACTGCATTCTCAAGTGTGGTCTGCTTTCTTGTGGGAATTTCAGCCACTTCGACTTGCACTGGCTGAAAATCATCTTAATTTTCACTGGCAAAAAACACAAATAATACGGATAAGCAGTTTTTTCTTAAGTAACCAAGCCTTTAAAATCATACCCTCTCTGACAAGAGGAAGCAAGAGAGAAATTCCTTACTGTACTTGTAAATCTTGACAAATGGCAGGAGGTACTTCTCCCTAACCATGATTCCTAGGATCCCAGAATATAGGAGACTTGAGGTGCTCCTGACACACATCCTGGGTTCCAAGTCTCTGAAGCAATGTTTGATAGCCAACATGGACATAGGTGGTGAGAAGAAAACGGGGTCTACAGAGGTGCAGTAGGTTAGGGGAACATGCTGATGCTTGGTATCAGGAGAGATAAGTTCTAATCTTGCTGCTATTAAGTCAAGATCACTGTGTGACCTTGGGCAAGTTACTTTCTGGATCTCATTGTCCCAGACTTGTTACCTTCTTCATTATTTTCCCCATAAATTCTGTTTTTTAAAGATGTTGCCTACCAACATTCATTTCTAAAACAATAATATTAAAGTTTTCTGTCCTTCATAATCAGATGTATGAATGTCAGACAGACTATTTGATCATCATGAAAGCACCCAGAATTACAATAAGTTTATATCACAGATAAAATCAGACTTGATCCCTTCTTATCCCAATACCAGGATTATTGCAGAGGTACATGAATGATGTCTTGGAGGCTTTTAGTATATTAATCTAACTCAAGACCCCCTTTTCAGGTCCTAAGTGTTGCAGAATCCCAGTTTGGGAACCAACAGACTAGAAAATCTTGAGAGTAATTCAAGCTGGGGGAGAGGGGTGTGCAGGTAGAATCTCAATTCTAAAAACAGCATTATAAGGAATTAACACTTAAGAAATGCCAGCTCTGGCCAAGCATGATGGAACACACCTGTAATCTTAGCTGAGGCAGGAAGATCACAAATTCAAGGCCAGCCTGTGCAACTTAGCAAGACCCTGGATCCAAGTAAAATTAAAAGGGCCATGGATATAACTCAGTGATCTGAGTTATAGTCTAGCAAGCATGAGGCCTCAGATTTAATTAGAAAAAAATAAAGAAAGAGAGGGAGAAAGAGGAAGAGGAGGAAGGAAGGGAGGGAGAGGGAGGGAAGAAGGAATGAAAAGGAAAGAAGAAGGAAAGAAAGAGATGGAGAGGAAGGAAGGAAGGGAAGGAAGGGAGGTATGGGAAGAAAGGAAGGAAAGAAAAGAAAGAAAGAAAAAGGCAGACAAGGCTGGCCAGGAATTTTTTTCTTAATCATATAATACAGATCATGTATGACATGATGTTTTGAAATATGTATTGTCATGTGTTGAAGATTTGGTCCCCAGTTAGTGGCACTATTGGGAAGTAGTGAAAACTTTAAGAGGTGAAGCCTAGTGGAAGGAAGTAAGGTCACTGGGGGGTGTCCTTGAAGGGGATATTGGAAACCCAGCTCCTTCCTTTCACTCTCTTCTTCCTAGCCACCAGGAGGAGCAGCTTTGCTCCACCAGGCACTCCTAGTCAACATAGGCCCAAAGCAATAGAGCCCGGCCACCATGGACTGAAACCATGAGCCAAAATAAACTTTCCCTACTTTAAATTGATTTTCTCAGGTATTTTGTCAGTGACAGAAAGGTAACACATGTGCACATTGTTGAATGGCTCAAAGCTCATATGATTTACCTCACCATTTTTTGTGGTGAGGACATTTAAGATCTACTATTTTAGAGACTTTCAAGAATACATTAAGTATAGTCATCATGTTGTACAGGAGATCTCTTGAATTTATTCCTTCTGAATGAAACTTTGTGCTTTTTTGACCAACATGCCCCCCACCCCTACTCATAACTACCTCCAGTCTCTAGTGACTGCTATTCTACTTTCACATATTAGCAATTTTATCTTTCTGTGCCTGGTTATTTCAATTAGTATAATGTCCTCAATGCTCATCCAGGTTGTTGTAAATGATAGGACTTTCTTCTTTTTATAGCTGAATGGTATTCCATTGTGGGTATCTGCCACATTTTCTTTATCTAGTTATCAGCTGACAGACACTTAGATCCATTTCTTGGCTTCTTGTGAAATACTGCAATAAACATGGGAGTGCAAATGCCTCTTTAACATAATTTCATTTCCTTTGCTTATATTCCCAGCAGTGGGGTTGCTGGATCCGATGGCAGTTCTATATTTTGTTTTTTGAGGAATATCCATACTGCTTCCCATAATAATTTACATTCCTACCAATAGAATGCAAGAGTTCCCTTTTCTCGACGTCTTCACCAGGACTTGCTATCTTTTGTATTTCTTATAATGGCCATTATAACAGATGTGAGGTAATATCTCATTGTGGTTTTAATTTATATTTATCTGATGATTAGTGCAGGAGTTTCAAATATGGAATCCTTACTAATCCTCACAATAACCTCTGCTGTAGCTATGCAGATGAGGAAATAAGTACAAAGAAGTTACTTGCCTGAACCTTACAGCTAGGATCAGAACCAGACTGTTGGAAGTATGTAAACTTCCAACATAGCTAACTTTTAAACTAAAGCACGGCAATTTCCAAGTATGAACTCAGAATAAAGTCATTTTGTTGAATACCCTGGATATAGCTATCTTTCTATAGGTTACCATGTTTCATGTTTTTAGAATATAGCATTTTTTTTGTTTGGTTTAGCATTTGTTGACAATATAAATACTTCGAATATTTATTCAATACTAATTCCTTTTACAATGTGTTATTTTATTGCAGTAAAGCCAAATTCCTGACCTCTGACATATTTATCTGAAAGTAAACTATGAAATACTTCCCTTATACATCCTGGTGATTTTCAGCAATTTAGTGCGATTGTGTTAATTCAAAATTCATATGTTGGAAGCCGGGCACGGTGGTGCACGCCTATAATCCCAGCACTTTAGGAGGCTGAGGCAGGAGGATCATGAGTTCAAAGCCAGCCTCAGCAATGGCGAGGCACTTAGCAACTCAGTGAGACCCTGTCTCTAAATAAAATACAAAAAAGGTCTGGGGATGTGACCCAGTGGTCGATGCCCCTGAGTTCAATCCCCGGTACCACAAAAAAAAAAAAATTCATATGTTGGAACTTAACCCCCAAGATGATAGTATTAGAAGATGAAGCCATTGGCAGGTGATTAGGTCATGAGGGCAGGAATGGGATTCCTGCCTTAATTTAAGAGCTGAAGAGAGCTGCCAGAACCTTTTATCCTTCCATTTCTTCTACTATGTGAAGACACATATCTGTTACTTTCTACTTCTTTGCCTTTCCCACCATGTGAGGATACCAGAAAATGTCATCCGTGGGATGAACCCTTTAATGAGGCCCATCAGATTCACGTAACCAATGGTCATGAAAATGATACCTGTAAGGTAAACCAAAGTTCTAAAAATATGGGCATCCAAGAGAGGACCAAGGATCAGCACCAACAGAGCCTTGGCACAGTGACAAGCAAGGACTCACTGGGCTGTGCAAGGCCAAGTTTCAACAGTGAGACTTCAGGGCTGCTGGTGCTCTCAGCCTCTCCAGTTCTCTGCCCAGTGTTTAGACACCAGTCTGGCTTCCTTACAATGAACAAATCCCTGGTACAGATTATGTGAGTAGCCTGGATTTCCTCCTCCCCCAGCAGTAAAGAGGAGCTCCCCACCCCCACTCCCCAGTGCAATAGTATAAGAGGGGGCCTTATAGAGAGTCAGGATGCTCACTATCAAACCATGGCATCAGGGGAGACTCAAGGACCTGTGGGACTATCAAAAGATCAACATTCAGTTATCAGAAGGAAAGAAGAAAACAAGCACAGCTGGAAAAGTATTCTCACCAAAATAATGTTTGAAAACTTCCCAAATTTTCCAAGAGACACAAACCCACACTTTCAAAAAGCTCAGCAAACCCCAAACATAGTAAATCCAAAGAAGTCCACACCAAGAAATATCATAGTCAAATTTATAAAAACTTCAAATAAAAATCCCTTGAAATAAATCAGAAAAAAAATAAGGGGAAAACACTTAGAATGGCAGTAGATTTCTCATCATAAACCATGTATGCCAAAATGAATATTTTTCAAGTGCTGCAAGAAAAGAACTGTCAACCCAGAGTCCTGTACACAGCAAAAATATCCTTCCAGGATGGTGGAGAAATCACAATATTCTCAGATGAAGGAAAACAAAGAGCTTATCTAAACCAGTAGAACTACCCTAGGAGAAGCCAGGCTCCATGACACATGCCTGTAATCCCAGCTTGGGAGGCTGAGGCAGGAGGATCATGAATTCAAAGTCAGCCTCAGCAATAGCGAGGTGCTAAGCAACTCAGTGAGACCTTGTCGCTAAATAAAATACAAAATAGGGCTGGAGATGTGGCTCAGTGGCTAAGGGCCCCTGATTTCAATCCTAGTACCCCCCCTCAAAAAAAAAAAAAAAAAAAAAAAAAAAAACTACCCTAGAAGAATGGCTAAAAAGTTCTCTAAACAGAAAGGAGATGAAAAGAAGCATGGAACATCATGAAGCAAGAAAGAGCACATGGTGAGCAGAAATATGGATAAATGGAATGACTTCCTTTCTCTTGAGTCTTCTTGTTGTATTTGATAATTGAAACAAAACCTGTAAAACTGTCTGGTTTGATTCTTAATTTACGTAGAGGAAATATTTAAGACACTTATGCTATAAACAGAGGAGTAAAAGCATGGAAATGGAAGAAACATCTATTCTTCACTCAAAAGGGAAAAATCATGATACAAACTGACTACAATAGCTTATGTATTCATAATGCAATACCTAGAAGAACCAAAAAGTTATACAAAGTGATATATTTGACAATCCTATGGATAAATCAAAATGGAAAATGTTCAGTTAACCAAAAGAATAGAGAAAAAAGTAAATAAAAGAAATAAAAAACAGAGAACAAAAAATAAAATAGGACACTTGGATTGTAATATATCAGTAATTGCATTAAATGCAAGTAATCGAGGGCTGGGGTTGTGGCTCAGCAGTAGAGCGCTCACCTAGCACATGCACAGCCCTGGGTTCGATCCTCAGCACCATGTAAAAATAAAAAATAAAATAAAGGTGTTATGTCCAACTACAACTAAAAAAACAAATTAAAAAAAAAAAAACAAATCCTTAAATGCAAGTAATCTAAATACATTAAAAGAGATTGACATATTGGATTAAATATATAACCCAATTACTACATTGTCTACAACAAATTCACTTCAACTATGATGACCTATGTATACTGAAAGTAAAAGGATTTTTAAAAGAGATATATCATGCAGGGCTGGGGTTGTGGCTCAGTGGTAGACCACATACCTGTCACATGTGAGGCATTGGGTTCAATCCTCAGTATCACATAAAAATAAATAAATAACATAAAGGTATTTAAATATATATGTGTGTGTGGGTACGTATACACATACACACATACACACACACACATATACACACACACACACATACATAGCATGCAAACATTAAAAAAGGGGGAACAGGATTGGCTTATTAATATCAGATAAAGTATACTTCAGAGCAAAGAAAATTACTAGTTAGAAAGAGACATTATGTAATTATTAAGGGGTCAATCCATCAAAAAGTAGCAATACTAACCAGATATGTACCAAACAACAGAGCCTCAAAATATGTAAAGCAAAAACTGATAGAACTGGCAGGATAAATAGACAAATTCAGAGATAAAGTTGGAGATTCCAACATGCCTCTCTGAACAATTGATAAAACAAGTAGAACAAATAGCAAGGCTATAGAAAAACTCAACAATATCATAGATCAACAGGGCTTAACTGATATTTACAGACATTTGACCTAATAACAACAGAATATACATTCCAATGCACATTCTTTTTGAGTGTCCATTGAACATATGCCATAATAGATCATATCTTGGGCCATAAAATAAACCTAAGGAAATATAAAGGAATTAAAATCATACAGAATGCATTCTCTGACAACAATTATATCAAAGTAGTAATAAAAACAGAAAGATAACAGGAAAATATTCAAACAACTAGACATGCAACTACATACTTCTAAAATGATTCACTGGTCCAAGAAGTCTAAACTGAAATAAAAATTACATTGCACTGAATGAAAATAAAACTATAACATAAATATTTGTAGGACAGAGCTAAATCCATGTGGAGAGGAAAATTTATAGAACTAAATGTATACTTTAGAAAAGAGAAAAATCTCAAATCAATTATTTAAGCAATAGCCCCTCCTCTCACACACACACACACACACACACACACACACACACACAAGAACTTACAAAAAGAAGAGCCAAATAAACTCAAAGCAAACATGGAAATGATGTAGGTAAGAGTAAAAATCAATGAAATTTAAGACAGAAAAAAAAAAACAAAAGTCAAAAAAAGCTGGTTCATTGAAAAGGTCAATAAATTGCCTCTGGCAAAACCAAAAAGAAAAAAGAAGGCACATATTGCTGATATTGGAAATAAAACAGGGATTATCATTACAGATCCTGAAGACATCAAAAGGATAACAAAGGAATACTACTCTATACACATAAAAATAAAGGAAACAACTTTATACACATAAATTTAAAATCCTCAATAAAATGGGTCTATTCCTCAAAAACAAAAACAAAACTACCACAATTCACCCAATATGAAACAGATTCTTTGTTATTTTGAGGTGCTGGGAATTGAACCCAGGGCTTTGAATATGCAAGGCAAGTGCTTTACTACTGAGATACACCCCTAGCCCCTGAAACAGATAATTGGAATAGCCCTACAACTATTAAGAAAATTAATCTCATAATTTTAAAACTCCCAAAAAAGAAATCTATAGGCCTAAATGTTTTTTTTTTAATTTTTAATTTTTATAATTTTTAATATGTACAACTCATAGTGCATATATTTAGTATCTTTTTACATACAACTGATTGTATACAAAGTATATTCGTACAATTTAGGTCTTCAATCACGCATTAAGGAAAATGATATCCGTCTCATTCAACCACCTTTTTTCCCCCCCCTCCCTCCCCTCTTGCTCCCTCCCTTACCCTCCCTTCCCTTGACCATTCTAGTGTTCCTCTAATCCTCCTATGTACCCCATCCAACAATACTTTGAAATAGCCTCCTTATATAAGAGAGAACATTTGGTACTTGGATTTTTGAGACTGACTAACTTCACTTAGCATTATGTCTTCCAACTTCATCCATTTACCTGCAAATGCCATTAATTTATTTTCTTTTATTGCTGAGTAAAATTCCATTGTGCGTATATACCACATTTTCTTAATCCACTCATTTACTGAGGGACATCTAGGTTGATTCCACAACCTAGCTATTGTGAATTGTGCAGCTACAAACATTGAGATAGCTGTGTCACTGTAATATGCTGTTTTTAAGTCCTTTGGGAATAGACCCAAGAGTGGGATGGCTGGGTCATAGGATGGTTCCATTCCCAGTTTTCCAAGAAATCTCCATACTGCTTTCCATAACGGTTGCACCATTTTGCAGTCCCACCAGCAATGTATGAGTGTGCCTTTTTCTCCACATCCTCTCCAACATTTATTGTTGCTTGTGTTCTTGATGGCTGCCATTCTGACTGGAGTGAAGTGAAATCTTAGAGTAGTTTTGATTTGCATTTCTCTAATTGCCAGCGATGTTGAACATTTTTTCATGTATTTGTTGATTAATCGTGTATCTTCTTCTGAGAGGTGTCTTCTCAATTCCTTAGCCCATTTATTGATTGGGTTATTTTTTTTTTTAGTGTAAAGTTTTTTGAGTTCTTTATATATTCTAGAGATTAGTGCTCTATCTGATGTGCATGTATTAAATATTTGTTCCCAATTAGTTGGCTCTCTATTCACCTCACTGATTGTTTCTTTTGCTGAAAAGAAGCTTTTTAGTTTAAATCTATCCCATTCATTAATTCTTGGTAGTAATTCTTGCGCTACAGGGTTCTTATTAAGGAACTTGGGGCCTAATCCAACATGTTGGAAATTGGAGCTTACTTTTTCTTCTATTAGGTGTATTGTCTCTGGTCTAATTCCTAGGTCTTTGATCCACTTTGAATTGAGTTTTGTGCATGGTGAGAGATAAAGGTTTAATTTCATTTTGTTGCATATGGATTTCCAGTTTTCCCAGCACCATTTGTTGAAGAGGCTATCCTTTCTCCACTGTACATTTTTGGCACCTTTGTCTAATATAAGATAGCTATAATTAAATGTATTAGTCTCTGTATCCTCAATTCTGTACCATTGGTCCACCAGTCTGTTTTGGTGCCAATACCATGCTGTTTTTGTTACTATTGCTCTATAGTATAATTTAAAGTCCAGTATGGTGATGCCCCCTGCTTCACTTTTCTTGCTCAGGATTGCTTTGGCTATTCTGGGTCTCTTATTTTTCCAGATGAATTTCATGACTGCTATTGCTATTTCTTTGAAGAATGACATGGGGATTTTGATAGGAATTGCATTAAATCTGTATAATGCTTTTGGTAGTATGGACATTTTGACAATATTAATTCTACCTATCCAAGAGCAAGGTAGGTCTTTCCATCTTCTGAGTTCATCTATAATTTCTTTCTTTAGTGTTCTATAATTTTCGTTATACAGGTCTTTCACCTCTTTCGCTAGGTTGATTCCCAGGTATTTTATTTTTTTTGATGCTATTGCAAATGGGGTATTTTTCATCATTTCCCTTTCAGAGTCTTTGTCGCTGATGTACACAAATGCCTTTGACTTATGTGTATTGATTTTGTATCCTGCAACTTTGCCAAATTCGTTTACTAGTTGTAAAAGTTTTCTGGTAGAGTTTTTTGGGTCTTCTAGGTAGATTATCATGTCATCAGCAAATAGTGCTAATTTGAGCTCTTCTTTTCCTATCTTGATCCCTTTAATTTCTTTCGTCTGTCTAATTGCTCTGGCCAGAGTTTCCAGTACTATGTTAAATAGCAGTGGTGAAAGGGGACATCCCTGTCTTGTTCCAGTTTTTAGAGGGAATGCTTTCAATTTTTCTCCATTTAAGATAATGTTAGCTCGGGGCCTTGCATAAATAGCTTTTATTATGTTAAGATATGTTCCTGATATTCCTAGTTTTTCTAGTGTTTTGAACATAAAGGGGTGTTGTATTTTGTCAAATGCTTTTTCTGCGTCAATTGAGATGATCATATGATTTTTGTCTTTAAGTCTATTGATGTGATGTATTATGTTTATTGATTTCCGAATATTGAACCAGCCTTGCATCCCTGGGATAAACCCCACTTGATCGTGGTGCACTATCTTTTTGATATGTTTTTGTATCCGATTTGCCAGGATTTTGTTGAGGATTTTTGCATCTATGTTCATTAAAGATATGGGCCTGAAGTTTTCTTTTTTGGATGTGTCTTTGCCTGGCTTTGGAATTAATGTAATATTGGCCTCATAGAAAGAGTCTGGAAGAGCTCCCTCTTTTTCTATTTCTTGAAATAGTTTGAAGAGCAATGGTATTAGTTCTTCTTTGAAAGTCTTATAGAACTCGGCTGTAAACCCATCAGGTCCTGGACTTTTCCTTGTTGGTAGCTTTTTGATGACATCTTCTATTTCTTCGCTTGTAATTGATCTATTTAAATTATGTATAGCCTCCACATCCAGTTTAGGCAAATCATATGACTCTAGAAATCTGTCAATGCATTCAGTATTTTCTATTTTATTAGAGTACAAGTTTTCAAAGTAATTTCTAATAATATTCTGTATATCTGAGGTGTTTGTTGTGATATTCCCTTTTTCATCACGAATGTTAGTAATTTGAGTTTTTTCTCTTCTTCTTTTCGTTAGCATTGCTAAGGGTCTGTCAATTTTGTTTATTTTTTCAAAGAACCAACTTTTAGTTTTGTCAATTCTTTGAATGGTTTCCTTAGTCTCAATTTTATTAATTTCATCTCTGATTTTAATTATTTCCTGTCTTCTACTGCTCTTGGAGTTGGTCTGTTCTTCTTTTTCTAATGCTTTGAGGTGTGATGTTAAGTCATTTATTTGTTGGTTTTTTTTCCTCTTAAGGAATGAACTCAGTGCAATGAATTTTCCTCTTACTACTGCCTTCATAGTGTCCCAGAGATTTCTATATGATGTATCTGTGTTCTCATTTACCTCTAGGAATTTTTTGATCTCCTCTTTGATGTCTTCTTCAACCCCTTGTTCATTCAGTAGCATGTTGTTTAGTTTCCAGTTGATGGAGTAGTTTTTCTTATTCCTTGTTTTGTCGTTGATTTCCAATTTCATCCCTTTATGGTCCGATAGCATGCAGGGTAGTATCTTTATTTTTTTATATTTGCTGAGAGTTGCCTTGTGACATAATATATGGTCTATTTTGGAGAAGGAGCCATGTGCTGCTGAGAAAAATGTGTATTCGTTTACTGAGGGATGAAATATTCTATATATGTCCGTTAGGTCTAAATTGTTAATTGTTTTGAGGAGGCTTAAAGTTTCTTTGTTTAGCTTTTGTTTGGATGATCTATCCATTGGTGAGAGAGGTGTGTTGAAGTCCCCTAGAATAACTGTGTTGTGGTCTATTTTACTCTTGAACTTAAGAAGCGTTTGTTTGATGAATGTAGGTGCTCCATTATTTGGGGCATACAGATTTATGATTGTTATATCCTGTTGATGGATGGTTCCCTTAAGTAATAAGAAATATCCATCTTTGTCCCTCTTGATTAATTTTGGTTTGAAGTCTACCTTATTTGATATGAGAATGGAAACCCCTGCTTGCTTCCGCCGGCCATGTGAGTGATAAGACTTTTCCCAGCCTTTCACTTTCAGTCTGTTGATGTCTTTTTCTATGAGGTGTGTTTCTTGGAGACAGCAAATTGTTGGGTCATTTCTTTTAATCCATTCTGATAATCTGTGTCTTTTGATTGGCGAGTTTAGGCCATTAACATTCAGGGTTATTATTGAGATGTGATTTTTATTCCCATCCATTATTATTTGACTTATGGTCTTTAGCTTGATTTGGTTTCTCTTCTGGTTGGTATTTCCTTTAGTTTAATATCTCCCTTTGGTGATTTTCGTTATCATCTTTCTCTTCTTCTTCATGAAAAATGTTGCCCAGGATGCTCAGAAGTGCTGGCTTTCGAGTTGTGAAATCTTTTAACTTTTGCTTGTCGTGGAAGGTTTTTATTTCATCTTCGAATCTAAAGCTCAATTTTGCTGGATATAAGATTCTTGGTTGACATCCCTTTTCTTTCAGAGCTTGAAATATGCTATTCCAGGATCTTCTTGCTTTTAAGGTCTGGGTTGAAAAATCTGAACATAATCTGATTGGTTTCCCCCTATATGTAATTTGCTTCCTTTCTCTTGTGGCTTTTAGTATTCTCTCCTTGCTCAGTGTATTAGGCATTTTCATTATAATGTGTCTAGGTGTGGATCTGTTGAGATTTTGTTTGTTTGGTGTTCGGTATGCCTCTTGAACTTGGTTTTCCATTTCATTCCTCAAGCTTGGAAAATTTTCTGTAATTATTTCATTAAATAGATTACTCATTCCTTTGGCTTGAAACTCTGCCCCTTCCTCTACGCCAATCACTCTTAAGTTTGGTCTTTTTATGCTGTCCCATAATTCCTGGATGTTATGTTCATGATTACTAACAAGTTTTGCTGTATGGTTTAAATTCTTCTCTAAGACATATATTTTGTCTTCATTGTCTGAGGTTCTATCTTCCAGGTGGTCTATTCTGTTGGAGATGTTTTCAATTGAGATTTTATTTTGGTTTATTGCTTCTTTCACTTCTGGAATTTCTGTTTGGATTCTCTTTAGAGCCTCTATTTCCCTATTGAAGTAATCTTTTACTTCCTGTATTTGTTTTTGGAGTTCTTTGTCAAAATGATCTTTTGCCTCCTGTACCTGCTCCCTCATCTCATTTTTGAGTTCATTCTTAAGTTCCATAAACATTTGGCATATGTAATTTCTAAATTCCATCTCTGGCATTTGACCAACTGTGCTTGCCATGACATCTGCCGATGAGGTATCTTGATTTGTTTGTGTCATTTTCTTTCCTTGTTTTTTCATGTTGCTTGTGTGTCTATTCTTCCTGCACTGTGGGACCTTGACTGTTTCGATTTTATCTTAAAGCCTTATGTTGTTCCTGTAGTACAATGCTATCAGATCACCTTATAATTCCTTTATACTTTTAAAACCTAACACTTTCTATTCAGAAAATCCAAGTTTGGTCACAATGTACAGATTTTGTTATCCCAGATATTATTTCCAATTTACTCTGTACGTTTCTGATAGGGTTTTATAGCTTCAAGTATTGGATACAGAGGTGTTATGTTTAGGAAGAAGGAAGTGTCTTGAATTGTTCTTTCTTGGAAAGTATGAAAAGAGATATCTATTGAAATGGTTTAGTGGAAGTGGTTTAGTATCAGTAGACAATGGAAAAAAGAGAATGGGGTTGACAATTAGGTAAAAAGATCAATTTATATATATATAGTAAGTTGGAAAAGAAAAAAAATGATAAAGAGTAGGAATTGGTGTAAGAGAGAGGAGAGAGAGAATCAAGGAAATAGAGAGTAAACTATATATAACACCACTTTGCTACCCAGTTCAATTGCGCCGGTTCTAGAAATCCCAAGTTTTGCGTATAACTTGTTTTTGGCTCTGTTTAGTATGCACTGGCAGGATGTAAACATGAAAGATGAAGGAGGAAGAAAAGATACAAGGGTGAGAAGGAGTAAAAGAATGAAAGAAAAAAGGGAGCGGAAGCAGATAAACACACTAACAATCAATGCGGAAGGAAAAAAAAAAAAAAAAGCAGAACAAAACAAAGCCAAAAAAAGAAAAAGAAAAATAAACAAACAAACATACAAACAAACAAACAAAAAAAAAAAAACCCTCCCTGCAATCCAAAAAATCAAGCAGACCAATAAAAAGAAAGGGAAAAAAAAAAAAAAAAAAAAAAAAAGTCAAACCCCAAGTCTCAGACAAAACGGGCCCTGGGAAGCCCCCCTCTTTTTTTCCTTTCCAGTTCAAACCAATTGCTATTGGATCACAGTCTGTGATCCTGTCAGTGAAATCAAGGCTGCATCCTAGGCCAGCGGCTGCACGGTTCAGTGAAGGAGTGGCCCAGGGGGACTGTGTGTGTCAGCAGATGAATGGCGCAGGGAAGGGGACCTTACAGAAGGCACCCCCTCCCCAAGCCCACCCACAGTTGCAGCCCCCTGTGGCCGCTGTGCCAGCCTCAGAAACGCCTTCCCCTGCTGACCAACCAAGTCTCACCCAATTGTGCGTTGTCTTCAGAGAGCTGGAGAGTCCCTGGGTGGATGCAGCAGTCGCTCTCCGTCTCCTCCCCTTTGTCAGGACCAGCCCCTGCAGCTTTCAAGATGGCGGTGCTCTCCTTCCAGTCAACAGCTGCTCCGCAGACTCCCAGACTCCCGTATCCTTGCCGATCGCACCGGGAAGCCACACCTGTGACTGTAGTGCAGACAGCGCTGCTTCAGACTGTAGCCCGCTCCACTCCGCCCCTGTTTGCTGATCGCAGATCTCTGCGCCGCTCTGTCTGGGGCCCCAGTACCGAGGGTCGCGTCAGGCAGAGTGTGGATTCGAACTGGTGTGTGGACCCGCAGTCTCCCGTGGCTCCCCAGCACCAATCCCGCCGGCTGTTATCGCTGGTTTTTATCGCCGGTTTCACGCTGGTGTGCCGTGAGTTTGGCTGGGGTTGCAGTAGTAGAGTGGTCTCCTCACACTGACCTTGTTTCGCACGGCCTGTGCACCGCCCAGGCGGTTTTGCAGGAGCCTCGCGGCTCCAGCCGCTGCAGACAGTTTGTCTCTTTCTCTCTCTGGTAGTGGTAATCAAACCATCCAGGATATCGGTATTTTCAGTCCATATATATATAATGAAAGGCAATTTATCTGCTTTGTGGGATTCTTTCCACGGAGCTGTCCTGAAGTGCGTCTTCCTCCAATCCGCCATCTTGGATCTCCCTGAATATTTAATATGAATGCACCATTTTTGTCTTGCCTGGTGACCCAGCGTCCTCTTGAGTACCTCTGGTCACCCAAGATAGTGGTGACACAGGCTGCACAGACTCACCTAAGACCCAAGATCAAAGAACACCGGCCTAAATGTTTTCACTAGACAATTATACCAAATGCTTAAAGAAGAATTAACAATTCTACACAATCTCTCCTGGAATATACGAGAAGGGAATGCTTTTTTCTTAGTCCATTTATGCTGTTTTAACAAAGTACCTGAGACTGGATAATTGATAAGAAATTTAAATTCATTTCCCGTCATTCTAGAGGCTGACAAGTCCAGGATGGAAGCATCAGCAGTTTTGGGTGAGGGCTACTCTCTCTGCTTCATGATGGCACCTTGCTGCTGCCACTTCCTCAGAGAGGAAAGCTGTGTCCTCACATGATGGAAGAGGGGAAGGCAAAAGGGGCCTCGCTAGTTCCCTCCCAGCCTTTTATAAGACAATGATCCACTCATGAAGGCAGAGCCCTCATGATTTAATCATTTCCTGAAAGGACCTGCCTTATAATGCCACCACAATGCGGATTAGATTTCAATATGAATTTATGAGGGGTCACAAAAATTCAAACCATAACACCTTTGTAATATATTCTATTTATACCAAAAGCAAACAAAGGCAGAAAACTACAAAAAAAAAAAAAAAAGAAAGAAAGAAAGAAAGATGAAAACTACAGACTAATATCCTCTTGAATCCAGATACAAAAATCTTTAGCAAAATATTAACAAATAAAATTCAGCAAAAGAATTATACATCCTAAGTAGAGTTTATACCAGGGATGCAAGGCTGGTTCAAAATATTGCAAAAAGTAATCAATGTATTCAAAATATTGCAAAAAGTAATCAATGTAATCAGCCACATTAACAAGCTACAGAATGTAGATAAAGTATCTGACAAAATTTGCTTCCTATTCATGGTCAAAAACAAATAAAACTCTTAGAAAAAGTAGGAACAGAAGGGAAATTTCTTAACTTTACATCTACAAAAAATTTACAGTAACTTATACCTAATGGTGAAAGCTCAAAACTAAGGCAAGATTAGTCACTCTCAATCTCTTGTTGAGCATAATGTTGGAAGTTTTAAACCAGTGCAAGAAGGCCAAAAGAGGGAAGTGGGGGTGAGGAATGGAATAAAAAGGAAAAAAATAAAAATGTATGACTGTCTATATAGAAAATCCCAAGGGGTATACAAACTCTTAGTACTAATAGATAAGTACTAACAGTGAGTTCAGCAAAGTTATAGGACATAAGATAAACATACAAAAATCAACGTATTTCTATCTATGGACAATGAACATGTGGACACAAAAGTCTAAAATATGAGAGGTACCATTTATAATCACTCAAAAAAGAATGGAATACTTAGGTAGGTGCCAATGTAACAAACATGCCCAGGACTTTTATACAGAAAACCGTTCAATAATGAACAAAGAAATTAAAGGACCTAGCTGGGTGTAGTGGTGCATACTTGTAATCCCAGCAGCTGGAGAGGCTGAGGCAGGAAGATCACAAGTTCAAAGCCAGCCTCAGCATCCTAGCAAGGTCCTAAGCAACTTAGCAAGACCTTGTCTCAAAATAAAAAATAAAAAGGGCTGGGGATGTGGCTCAAAAAAAAAAAAAAAAAAAAACCCTAAATAAAGAGAGAGCCACATAATAAAAACATCAATTCTCCCAAATTGATATGCAGGTTAAACATAATCCCTATCAAAATCCCAGAAATATTTTTGTAGATATAGACAAGGTAATTCTAAAATTTAAATTAAAAGGCAAAGGAACCAAAATATCTACAAACTATATTGGAAAAGATGAAAAATGTGGGAAGAATCTATCTGATTTCTAGACATACTAAATAACTACAGTAATCAAGATTATATGTCATCAGTAGAGGGACAGACACACAGATTAAGAGAATAGAATAGAAAATAGGGAAACAAATCCACAAAAATATGCTCAACTGATTTTTGACAAGGTTCAAAAGCAATTCAACAGAAGAAAGTTTTGTGGGTTTTTTTGTTTTGTTTTGCTTTGGGGGTTACTGGAGATTGAACCCAGGGACATTGAGCAACATTCCCAGCCCTTTTTATTTTTTTATTTTGAGACAGGGTCTCACTAAGTTTCTTAGGGCCTAGCTACGTTGCTGAGGCTGGCTTTGAACTTGCGATTCTCCTGCCTCAGCCTCCCAAGTTACTGGAATTATAGGTGTGCACAACCATGCTCCGCTAAAGATAGCCTTCACAACTGTTATGGGTTATATATTAGATATCCCCCAAAAGTTCATGTGTGAGACAATGCAAGAAAGTTTAGAGGTGAAATGATAGGGTTATGTGAGTCTTAACCTAATCAGCGCATTAATGCCCTGATAGGGATTGTCTTGGTGGTAAACACAGGCAGGTAGGATGTGGCTGGAGGAGGTAGGTTGTTGGGGGCATGCCTTTGGAGTGTATATTTTATCAGTGGTAAAGAAAGTTTCTCTGTCTCTCTGTCTCTCTCTCTCTCCCCCCTTCCTACCATGTACTGAGCTGCTTTCCTCCACCACACACTTCCATCATGATGTTCTGCCTCAGGCCCCAAGGAATGAATTCAGCCATCTAGGGACTGAGACCTCTGAAACTGTGAACCCCAAAATAAACTTTCCTTCCCTAAAGTTGTTCTTGTCAGATCTTTTGAGTTACAGAAGCAAAAAGTTGACTAAAACATCAACAAATTATACTAGAGCAATTGCACATCCTTGGCCAGAAAAATGAACCTCAATCTAAGTCTTACATCTCAGATTAACTCAAAAAGCCCAGGCAGGCCCAGCACCAGCCCCGCCTGACCTGCTGACCTGCGACCTGCAACCCACGCCAGGCACCAGAAGCCCTAGGCCAGAGCCCAGGCACAGGCACGACCAATACGCAGAGTGGAGGACTGTGTTGTGGCGCCCCAACGCTTGGCTCCTTCTGGCATTCCTCCATCTTAGGACACTGCAGCCATCGCCATAGGCCTCCCCACATAGTAAACTCCACCTTGGGACAACTGACAGCACCACATGCCACAGCGCTACTTCTTAGAACAGGCTACCCAAAGCCCACCCTTTCAGCCCCATCTCTGAAAGTGGTCGTTTCCATCTTGGGACACCTCCACCCCATCTTGGATTACCCCCTCCTCTGCCAACACCATCGTTGTCAGTTGTGACGGCTTCCATCTTGGGACACCCAGGGAGGACTGGAAGCCAGGCACTAGGGTACTTATAGATTTGATGCTACCTCCGCCACCAACCAGGGAAGTGGTTGCTTCCATCTATGGACAACAGCCAGGACCCGGAAGACCATCACCAAGGTCCCTGCAGGCTTGATTACACCAGAGGTATCCCTGTTAGGTGTGCTAATAGCCACCATTTTGTTGCAGAGGCAGGAGAGAGCCTTACATGGGGTTGTCTCTTTCTCTCTTTTCTCTTGTTACCAGTCAACTTCCTTTGATTCATCTTTCACTCTGCCTATGATAAAACCTCTATAGTCTCACCTCCTACACCCCAACCCACTCTTTGTCCACCAGTAGAAACTGTAGACCCTTTTGCAAACCTGCTGTTTATATTGCAGATAATAACTGAACACATCATTTCCATTTGTTAAACTGTAATTGTCTAAACAGGAACTAGTTGGTTTAAAGCTGTATATCATTTGCATTTGGAGGTGTTATTATTGATCTCCCCTTAAAGGTGAGACACCAGAAACCTGCAGGGATGCTTTAAGATTATAGGGTAGAAACTGTAACACCTAAGACCGCACTGCTAGAGGGGAAGGAAGACACACAGAAAGCATGGAAAGACAAGGGAAGAAAGTGCCCCAAACAAACCAAGATGATACAATAATAGAATTCTTTGACAGCAAGTAGGTGAACTATCATAGAAGGAGTTCAGAATGTACATAATTTAAATGATCTGCAAATCAAATAATGACATAAGAGAGAAAATACAGGCAACAATTGATCACTGCAACAAAGAGATAAGAGAGCAAATACAGGTAGCAAAAGATTACTTCAAGAAAGAAATAGAGATTCTGAAAAAAACAAACAGAAATCCTTGAAATTATGGAAACAATAAACCAAATAAAAAATTCAATAGAAGCCAGGTGTGGTGGCGCACGCCTGTAATCCCAACACTTGGGAGGCTGAGGCAGGAGGATTGCGAGTTCAAAGCCAGCCTCAGCAATGGCAAGGCACTTAGCAACTCAGTGAGACCCTGTCTCTAATAACATACAAAAAGGGCTGGGGATGTGGCCCAGTGGTTGAGTGCCCCTGAGTTCAATCCCCAGTACCAAAAAAAAAAAAAAAAAAGAAAAGAAAATTCAACAGAAAGCATTACCAACAGACTAGACCACTTGGAAGACAGAACCTCAGACAATGAAGACAAAATGTACATTTAAGAATAAAGTTGACCACACAGTGAAGATGTTAAGAAACCACAAACAAAATTTCCAAGAATTATAGGATAACATCAAAAGACCACATCTAAGATTTATCAGGATAGAGGTAGGCACAGAGATTCAGACCAAAGAAATGCACAATCTCTTCAATGAAATAATATCAGATAATTTCCCAAACATGAAGATCAAGTTGGAAAATCAAATACAAGAGGCTTACAGGACACCAAATGTGCAAAATTACAACAGAACCACACCAAGGCACGTTAGAATCTGTCTGCTGTCCCATCTCTGGTTCTCTACTCATCCTTTCCATCTTCTAGAACCTGATTCCTTGCCCAGGACTTACCACATTTCATTTTACTAGAATTCCTTCTCCAGTCACTGAGAGCCTTGATTTCCTTGTCTGTAAAATGTGGCTCTACCTTAGTCTTGATGGGATGACAAGACAACATAATTCACATACTGATTTCATACTGCCTGGTGTGTAGTAATCCCTTTAAAAATGTAGCTTTTTTTTTTTTTTTTTTTTTTTGGATGTGGGGCTGGGGTGTGCTCAGTCTCACTGCACAGTTAAGTTGGAACTTAAGAGAGTTCCAAGCTGGAACTCTGAAAATATTTCTCCACGGAAATACTGTTCTACATTGTGATTGTATTCTACATGACTATTATTACTATTAAAGATTCTCTGGCTCTAGTACTTCAGCTTAATCCTATAGGTTAAATGGGCTCTCTTCCAACAGCCTAGGAAAACTAACCACCATGAAGAACATCACTGCAAGGAGAAAAAGTGAGTTCTGTACAATTTCCTCAGGAACGAGGCTTTGAATTAGGACCCACTTGTCAGTTAACTACTGCCAGAATTGAATGTTTAAGGGAAGATGTTTTGGGGACACTAGGTTATCATGTATGGTAGATAGTCTTCTGACCCCACTGAGAACCTTAAGAATGAGGCCAGATGGTAGAGATGTTCAGGCCAAAGATAGGAAGAAAAACTATGTTGTAAAGAGAGCTAGGTGAAAGAATGGGAAGTTATAGTCCACGTATGAATAATATGTCAAAATACATTCTACTGTCATGTATAACTAAAAAGGACAAATAAATTTTTTTTTTTTTTAAAAGGAGAACTAGATGGACTTGGGAGTGTTCAGCAGGGGTCATTATCAGTACCTAGGAATGCAGAGGCTGGGGACAAATCTTGGAAAGGAGTCTCAAACCATGGAAAATAAGTTGGGTATTGTGGCTCAGTGGTAGAGCACTCAGCTAGCAGGGGTGAGGCCCTTGGTTTGATCATCAGCACTAAAAAATAAAAAAATAAAAAATAATGAGGGAAAAAGTGATCCCAATCCCAAGAGCAATATCAATGGGTATATGTATGTAAGGAGTATGTAAAAACAGGTTTTAACCAGAAACTTAGAGGAGTACTATCTCTTCTCTGTCCACACATTCTGCCTTCCTGGATTCAACCAACCACCTATCAAAAGTGTTTGCAGGGTGGGATTGCATTTGCATTGAACATGTATAGACTTTTTAAAATTTTATTTTTAGTTGTAGAGAGACATAATACCTTTATTTTATTTATTTTTTTAATGTGGTGCTGAGGATAGAACCCAGTGCCTCACACGTGCTAGGCAAGTGCTCTACCACTGAGCTACAGCCCCAGCCAAGACTTTTTTAACATTATTCCCTAAATAATACCACCTGTTTGCATAGCATTTACATTGTATAAGGTAATCTAGAGATGATTTCATGTATACAGGAGGATGTGAGTCAGTTATATGCAAATATTATGCCTTGACCTACAAGGATTTTGGTGTCTATGGGGGTCCTGGAACCAACCCCCACAGATCTTGAGAGACAACTAACTGCATACCTGTGAACCCAACAGTAAATGCATAGCTGCACCCACAATTTGGGAATGAAACAGAAGAGCCAGAATAAATGCCAATAGTGACTATAGTTCCAAGGCTGAGCGCCTAGAAAAGACAGATTTGGGGCCGTTTTGAGAAAGTGCTTGATAAGGATTGAATAGCACTATAACTGAAGCTAAGCCGAGAGCTTTTAGGATTCAACAGTGGAACACCCCAAATTATTTTAGATGAATCTCAGGACTTTTCACCATAGTGAAGTTCAGCATGAAATTGACCTTCTGGGCACACCAGCCAGCAGTAAGCAGCAGGGGAATGGGCAAGGGAAGGGAGGAAGTGGGGAAGGGGCTGGCTTCTTGTGGAGCACAGTCTCTGCACCCCGGAAAAGCAAGAACCAGGATGAAACTGAGTAAGACCCAGGTCGGTCTGGCAGAGCTGAGCCCCATCTCAGCCCTGTTGGCTTAGTGCCCCAGGCATCCCATCTATCTGCTATGTCTGTGACTACATGTGAACCTTAAAATGTCACTAAAACCCTCAGTGATGTCAAAACCCAGTAATAAACTGGCCATCTCAAGACTGCATCCTATTTTCCCCCCTGCCAAATCCTCAGTCTGCTCTCTAGGTTATGAATCTAAATCTAATCCCTCATCAACTTGCGAGAGGGTTCCAGTCCTCCTACACCTTCTCTCTTCCAGGATAAGCAGTCCACCTCATACAACCTCAATCACCAACTCAAGGAGAACTTCATGATGGCTGATGTATGCCAAGCACCAGGCACATGCTGAGTGGGATCCTAAAGGGAGACTTTCCTTGCTCTTCAGGCAAACAGGATGGAGACAGAGGCATGGACGGCGGACTCTAAAGAAGACCAATAAAGTACTGTAATGAACATTCAAAACTTACTATGCTGTAGGTTCGGAGAAAGAGTAGACCCACTCGACTTGGAGGATCTGGGAAGGCTTCTTAGAAGAGGTGGGATTTGAGTTGGAGTTTTGAACGGCTTCAACAAGCAGATGTGGGAAAGGGGACAGGGGGGTGAAAGAGCACAGGATACCACGTGAGCACTTTGGCGCATGCCTCCCCCCACTCTCTATTTTCAAAATATTAGTTTTCTCTTGCTTTATTTGGTTTGGGGGTTTTCTTTATTTTTCATTGACACACAATAGTGTATACATCTGTGAATGTATGTATTTGTGGAGTGCCATCAATGTTTTGATATGTGTTTTATAATTGGAATGATTAAATTAGGCTAATTAACAAACCCATTAACTCATGCACTTATCATTTTAATATGCTAAAAAACATTTAAAATCTGCTCTTCTAGCAATTTTGAAATAGACAATATGTAATCATTCACTTTATTCACTGTTATAAAATCACCATTCTGTGTGATTGATCACAAAAGCTTTTCCTTCCTGTCTAACTTTGACCATCTCCTGTTTCCCCAACCACCACTTTCCCCATCATCTGGTAACCTTCATTATCCTCTCTACTTCTGTGGGATCCACTTTTTTAGATTCCATATTTAAATAGATCAAACAGCATTTCTCTTCCTGTGCCTGGCTTATTTCCTTTGCCATAACTCCCTCCAGATTCATCAATGTTGTCGCAAATAATAGGATTTCTTCCTTTTTCAGGCTCCATTTTGTTTTCACACCACAATTTCTCTGTCCATTCGTGTGCTGATGAACACTTGGCTGATTCCACAGACGCTGGCTATTGTAAATAGTGCTACAGGGAACATGCGGTGCAGGTGATTTCGATTCCTTTGGCTATACGTGCACAGGTGTGATTGCTAAATCTGAACCTTGGGCTCTTAATTTGTTTGACCTTGAGAATACCTAAAGTGGGAGAATCCTGAACTTAAAATCTGGTCACAGGGAACAGAAACTGTTAAGTCTGATCATTCCAACTTGGGTAAGAGCCCCACAATGTGAAGTTTGCTCACATAAGGGAGTATGTAGTATGTGTTTGAGGCAAGGACAGTGCAGATAGTGTTAAGGTCTGGATGGGGAATGTCCCCCCAAATGCTCGTATGTTGAAATCATGGTCCCCAATGTGGCAAGGTTCAGAGGTGAGACTTTGAGGAAGTGATTGGATCCCAAGGGCTGTAACCATGTGACAGATTAGTAATTGGAATGGACTACTGGGTGGTGCCTGTAGGCAGGTGGGGCATGGCTAAAGGAATTAGGTCAAAGAGGTGGTGTGGCCTTGAGGACTATATCTGGTCCCTTTCACTCTTGTGTGCTTGCTCTCTCTCTCCCCCTCCCTCCCCCCTCTCTCTCTCCCTTTCTCCCTCTCTCTCCCTCTCTCCCTCCCCTCTCTCTCCCCTTCCCTCCCTCTCTCTTCCCTCCCCCCCCTCTCCCTCCCTCTCCCTCTTCTTTCTCGCCCCTTCCGTCCCTCTCTCTCTCCCCTCCCTCCCTCCTTTTCTCTCTCTCCCTCCCCCTCTCTCTCTCCCTCCCTCCCTTCCTTTCTCTCTCCTTCCCTCTCCCTCCCTCTCTCCTTCCCTCCCTCTCTCTCCCTCCCTCCCTCCCTTTTCTCTCCTCCCCCCCTCCCTCCCTTCCTTTCTCTCTCCCTCCCTCTCTCCCCCCCTCCCTCTCTCTCCCTCTACCTCTCTCTCTCTCCCCCTCCCCTCCCTCCCTCTCTCCCTCTCTCTCCCCCTCCCTCCCCCGTCTCTGTTTCCAAGCTGCCATGAGTGGACAGCACACCTTTCTGCCATGATGTTTCTGCCATGGAGTTGGCCAACCAGGGACTGAAACCTCTGAAACTATTTGCCAAAATAAAGCTTCCCTCCTCTAAATTGTCCTTGTCAGGTATTCTGGTCACAGGGAGGAAGCACTGACTGACAGTCTTGCAAGCACCTTCTTTTCCTGGCAGCATTCTTTTCCTGGAAGTTAAGATCAAAGAACTTGTGTCTCTGAAGTAAACAGTAGCCTATCAATGTGATATCTGAAGCTCAAGGTTTTGATCTGTCTCTCTTGACCAAACTGCAGCCATCTTAATTTGGACCTCCACACAATAGAAAACAGTGGCACACTCAGGTTACATTACTTCCTCCCCTCAAGACTGCGCCCTTACCATAGCCCCCAGCAACCAATTACCATAGCTCAATAGCTGAGCATATTTCCAGAGCCAATCTAAATTCATTTAAAACAACTTGTATAACCTACAGAGCTCATGGGAAATTGTTTTTTTTTTTTTTTAAAAAAAAAAAAGAGTTAACTTCTTTCCACTCCATTGTCCCCTCTTTTCCTTTTCCCTTTGAAAACCCAATCCTCCTTACCCTTTACACTTGCCTGGTTTCTGATAGACACTATGTCTCCTGATTTGCAAGTCTATTCTATACCTAAATAACAACTATCCTTGCTTTTATTTTAACCTCAAGTTGAATAACTTAAGTTCATAGAGCTCATTTAACAACAAAGCTGAGATTTAAATGCAAGCAGTCTGGTTACCTGCTTTACTTCTCTACTAGAAAGCATAAGAGTATGGCTGGGGATGTGGCTCAATGGTGGAGCACTTGCCTAGTGTGCATGAAGCCCTGGGTTCAGTCCTCACTGAAAGCTGTAAGAGCAAGTCTGAACATGGCTCTGCATGTTCACAGACACTATAGTGTCTGCTGCACCCACCAAGGTGAGGGTAGAGTGCATTGTAGCTTCTTTTGCATTCCCATTAACTCATCCTAAGACAAGGTTAGCTTTCTGAGGAGCCACATCACAGGGATGATTCAAATGGAGCTGACAATCACTTAAAACTGCATGTCTTTGACATGAGCCACTCTTAAGCCAGGTCTCTCCCATTCTGTTCACGTGCAGCTGATTGGTTAATCCTAAACACTGAGTTTTACATTCAATCCTACAAAAGTCTAGGGTTTAGCTCACATTTCATGCTACAATAATTTTGGAACATTATGCTATCTAGTGTTACCTCTCCCTGCATAGTAGTAATGACAACAGCTGACATTTATTGGAGCACCAGTTTTGTACCAGGCATCAGCTAAGTGTTTTCACGAAGCACCTTTATAGTCATTTAGTCATTACACAAAGCCAAATATGATTATTGTCCTCATTTAGTAGAAGATGGAATCAAGGTTGGTGTGAGGTTCAGAAACTTGCTCAAGATCCAATTAGGAAGTGACAGACCCAAGATTCACATCCAGAATGATCTGACTCCAGGGCCTGAATTTCATCCATATTCTCTTCCCACCTCTTTGCACCATCTGTAAACTTGTCATTATCTAAATCAATCATAAAAAGTGTCAAACAGAATCAAGGACAGAACTCAGAGGCAAATTGCATCCCTCTGGGTGTACAAGAACCAATTACTCATCTAGTCATAAAACGGGGATAAGACATTTTTAAAATAGTACTGGGGGACCAGAGAAGTTGAACAATTTGCCCACATTCACACACCAAGAGAAGGAAGAAGAAATAAATAATCCACAATGTCAAGTCCCTACTCATTCCATCAACACACACTTAGAATATTATTGAGAAACCACCCAAAAAGTTTTGCAATTACAGTATCAATGAGCCTGCAGTTATCCAACTCATTCCCATGTGTCTCCTGAGATCTTTGTCAAAAGCACTGCAGGAGCGAATGTGCACTTCATCAGAAACACCCCTGATTTGTGGAAGATGGGATTCATCTGCCCTGACCGACTCTCTGAGAACATGTGAAATTCACCAGCCTAACAGTTCATAAATCATCCATTTAATAACCCAGTGTAGGATTTTACTGGACATTAGCACAAGTGTGATTTTTGAGACCTACCAACTCCCTCAAGCTGTTAGAGTTATGCCCAGTCCTCAGGCACCCTCAATGGCAGCCCTGGGTCTGCCTACATCAGGCCCAAGTTTTACTTCACACTGCTACACATACCTGTGCCATCTTCTTATGTATCCAGAGCTTCAATGTCCCTCAGTCATTTCCAAATGTGACAGTTTTCCTTGATAGAGAAGATAGAGATCAAATCAACCCGCAGCAGATCTGCTTTCTCTCTGCCTTCTGTTGTAAATAAACTTGAAAAATCTCTTCTTTTGTCATTAAATTGTTCAGGAGCATCTGTTTGGTCTGACACTCTTCTTCCAGGCCCATGCCACTAGTCAGCCTCCTCTGAGCCCAACTGGGCCTTGTGCTTGGGCACATCCCCACCCTATATCCAATCAAGCTTTCCTTCCCACCGTCCCCTAAGAGATGTCTATCACTTGGCCTGCCTCAGCAGGGATTTTGTTAGTGGGTCTAGCAGAGTTTCCCTTTACCCTGGTGCGTCCTTTTAGTAACTTTCCGTCCACTGGTTCTGCCCACCTGGTCCTTGACTTTTAAATTCCCATTGCCCATGCTCTTATCAGGGTTAAGCCAACTCTCTCCCCTCCTGCAAAGCTCCCTATCCCCATGGCAATGGTCTTGAATAAAGTCAACCTCGACATTTCAACAAGTATCAGAAGAGCTTTTTCTTATGGTTTCCTTTGAATACCTTTTATAGACATACTTTTAAAGTGAGAGCTCAAAAAAATTTTTTAAATTTTTGTTTAATATTTTTAAAAAGAAAATAAAGTGAGAGCTCATCCCAAAACTTCATTTTTAGCCTCAAAATCAAATATCTTCTTTGAGCTTCTTCCTCCAAATCACTCCCTCACATCCTTCACCTAGTAAAAGGCAGAATCAGTAACAGAAGCATGAGATTTCAGTCAAAATGCATCTCAATTAATTAAGTATATAATCCAAGAAGAGACTGAAGAGGATCTGAGGGCCAGGGAACTTAAGTGATTTAACCAATGTTAAAAGATTTTTAAAAAAAAATGCACCAGCAATGGTGGTGCACACCTGTAATCCCAGCAGGCTCCAGAGGCTGAGGTAGGAGGATTGTGAGTTCAAAGCCAGCCTCAGCAACTTAGCAAGACTCTGTCTCTAAATAAAATATAAACCAGGCGTGGTGGCACATGCCTGTAATCCCAGCACTTGGGAGGCTGAGGCAGGAGGATTGCGAGTTCAAAGCCAGCCTCAGCAATGGCGAGGCACTTAGCAACTCAGTGAGACCTTGTCTCTAATAACATACAAAAAAGGGCTGGGGATGTGGCCCAGTGGTCGAGTACCCCTGAGTTCAATCCCCAGTACCAAAGGAAAAAAAAATAAATAAATAAATAATTTATATATATATATATATATATATATATATATGTGTGTGTGTGTGTGTGTGTGTGTGTGCTCTGGGGGTGTGACTCAGTGGTTAAGCACCCCTGGTTCAATCCTACATATAAAAGATTAAAGAAATTTAAGGGTAAAACTATGAAAAGATCCTGTGTCAAATGTTTTATAGAACTCCTTTAACTGAAACCAATAAAATATTACAACCAGTTCAAAGGAGAACTCCAACCACCACACATTATCATCAGATAAGAAATACTGGAATGAATCTACAAAAAGCTGCAAAACTGGAAAGGCTGGTCAATATCTACAAGATGATAAACTATTGCATTCTACAGAAGCCAACTTTCTTTTTCACGGAAGGAATTATTTGCATTGTTACTAGCTTTCTACAATTAACCTGTATCTCTAGAGAGTTATGAAAAAGCCTACTCGAAATCAGGCTAAGAGGCATCTTTATAAAATCAGATAATCTCCAAAGTTTCTAACATTCCATCAAAAGAATACTCAGTACTCTCTTTTGCCCATTTCGAATCTCCCAGTTTTCCCCTACTCCAAATGGCAGTGATAGTGGGCCCATTAAAAAAAAAAAAGACAAAAGGCGTTAACGCAGGGAATATATCTAAACCTTGTCAAGAGCTTAGGGTCACAGGCTCTATAAACAGACTACCTGGGCTCCCTCAAATCCCAGTTCTGCCTCATGTGGTTTTTGTTACCTTGAGCAATTTTACTCAGCTGTCTGTTCCTTGGTTCCCTCATCTGTAAATGGGCATAAGTGCCTACTACACAGCTGAATTAATAATTGACAGGCTCAGTAAAATGAGAGCTGTAATTGTTATGCCTCTTTGGAGACTATGACCATAAAACCATGCCTACCTTTACTTTAAGGTTGATACCTGACCAGGCCCCAAAATGCCCCCATCCCCACTCCTCTCTCCCCACCCTCTCTCTCTCTCTACACACACACACACACACACACACACACACACACACACACACACACACACGGAGTGAACCCAGGAGCACTTTACCACTGAGCTATATCCCCAGTCCTTTTTATTTTTTTATTTTGAAGACAGGCTCTTGCTAAGTTGCTACGGTTGGCCTCAAATTTGTGATCCTCCTGCCTCAGCCTCCTGAGTGGTTGGGATTATAGGTTTGCACCACTGTTCCTGGCCCAGAATTCTCTCTTAATGGTTATAAATTCTATAAAAAGATGAATGTGGATTCTTTCTATTCTTTCTCCAAGTTTCCCATTGATTCAAATGTACAACAATGTTTACCATCCTGGCTTTCTCCAGCTGAAAAGATGATATTAGCATCAAGAATGAGACCTTCCGGGCTGGGGTTGTGGCTCAGCGGCAGAGCGCTGGCCTTACACGTGCACGGCCCGGGTTTGATCCTCAGCACCACGTAAACATAAATGCATTGCATTGTGTACAACTAAAGTAAATAAATAAACATAAAAAAAAAAAAAAAAAAAAGAATGAGACCTTCCTTGTTTCTCAGGAATCTTCAACAGACCTCTGAGGTTGTTAAATCTCCTATCACAATTCTGTCTTGCTCTGTGCCAGTGAGTGTTCTGCATCAAAAACATCACCAGTCTTTCCTCTGGCTGGGCCAGCTGCTACAACCCCAACACACATCAACACACTCGCTTCAAGTAGGAGACTTGTTTTGTTTTCACCCAAACACAAGTTAGAGGTTTATTCATCTGGGTTCCTACAAATTAGACTGACAAAAGGCAGATTAACAACGACGACAACAACAACAACCCAGAAGTCTGGTCTCACACACACACACACACACACACACACACACACCAGAATTCAGTGATGAGTAACAAAGGGGTAGTTAGAATTGGGAGCTTATATAAAGATCTTAACCAAAAATAAATAAATAAAATAAATTTGTAGAGTAGGGACAAAACAAAAAGGAAAAGGGTGTTAGGCTTCCAAAGGCAGCCAACCAAAGAAAGATAAGTGTATGGGGAGAGTAAGAAGATAAGAGGGAAAGAGCAGGGCTAGTTTTAGCAAGGCCTGTTATGTACTTTGCTCTGGTGCTGTTTCCGGGTGTGCAGAGGCTGCATTTGGGCAGAATCATCCCGCCCTGCTTCATAGAGAAGGGGAGGGCAGAGAATTTGCCCCCGTGTCTGCTTTTCCATAATCACCTTCAGCTCAGAAAATCCACATGCTACGGTTGGATATCTGGGGTGGTGTATCCCGAACCCCTTCAGGGGGCAGCATGAAGGAGGGCAACAGGCAAGACAGCCACTGCTAGCTAGTCTCTCTGTCATGGAAACAAGGAAATACACCACATTTTAAACAATATTTGCCTTCGAATGAATGAATGACTGGATTATGGTGATCCTATTACGTTTGCTGTTTTAGGTTTTGCAAGTTTTCTATAATAGAATGTATATTTTTTAAATCAGGAGAAAAGTCATTCTTGTTTTGGGTTTTTAAATGCATAACATGGCTTGTTGAGTCTGATCACTGTGGTGTGCCAGCTTGTTAGGCATGGGAAATATGAAGGTGAAAGAGACAGGGCCAGTCCCCACCCTCATTGAGCTCACTTCCTCGTGGTGACTGCCCGTTCCTGGTGTTAACAGCTGCTGTGCCAAGACCTTTGGAATTCCCACCAGTTTCTGCAACCAGAGTCATTTGGTTACCTAACTCTCAGCCCAGGAACAACTGTAGTCCATCCTATGTGTTTTAGTTATTGACTACACGCATTTCATTATACTTAAATCGTTCAAATAAATACACATTATTTCGTCCCCCTCCCCCCCCTAAAAAAAAAAAAAAAAAAGATTGTGGGTT
Organism: Tamias sibiricus; assembly: GCA_025594165.1. Classification (NCBI taxonomy): domain Eukaryota; kingdom Metazoa; phylum Chordata; class Mammalia; order Rodentia; family Sciuridae; genus Tamias; species Tamias sibiricus. Next base: position 76,711,573 of record CM046661.1, read on the forward strand.
TTGGGGAGTTTTCATTTGTTTTGTTTGGTTTGGTGCTGGGGATTCAACCCCAGGCCTCATGCATGCTAGGCAAGCACCCTATCACTCAACTACACCCCTGGCCCTCATTGTAAATTTGTTTAAAGAGAAAACCCATTCTTAATATTTCTTTAATGGGGTTGGGGTTGTGGCTCAGCGGCAGAGCGCTCGCCTTGCATGTGTGCGGCCCAGGTTCGATCCTCAGCACCACGTAAACATAAATGCATTGCATTGTGTACAACTAAAGTAAATAAATAGATATTTTTTTAAAAAAATTCTTTAATACCTCCGTTGACCAGACTGGTGCATGTTATGTTCAGTAAATATTATTTGACTGGTGCATGTTATGTTCAGTAAATATTACTTTGCTGGTGAAAATTCATTTCCGAGTCATCAACAATCTTTCCCACAACCACCATCTGTTAGTCTCTCGTGGGTCAGTTTGCTTAATATTTAAATGACCAGTTCTTCCCCTACTTTGATGAAAATAGCCTTAATTCCCCTTTCACCACTCACACTTCCTTCATCTTCACATTTTGGTCAGCGTGCTCAAGGTTTCATGATCACAAGGATGGCCATAAACATCTATTTCTTTTAAGAATCTGGATAGAGATTTAAATCATATTAAACGGTTTCTTATTTCATATACATAGAGAATTCAATCCCTCAAATAATGACATATTGCTCCTAAATGAGTTTGTGTGGCTTTTACTATGACCGAAATTAGTTTTTAAAGCTTTTCCAGTGGGTCCATTTGATTACAATTTTTGAATCTCACAGGAGAGGTAACATAATATCATGTAAAGTCAGAAAGACCAGGATTTGGATCTCAACTTCAGTGACAGGGACCCCCAACAGATTCTTCACCTCTCTGAGCCTCAGTTACCTCATTTGGAAAATAGGAATACTAACACCTACCCCTTGCTGGGGTTAAGATTAATTATGTGACCAGTACCTGTGGCATTCTAGGTGTGGTCAGTAAGTTAAGTATTTATTAAACTGATGAAACCATAAGAGAATAAAAGTATTGGGAAAGCACCCACCTCGTTGTTTCTCCTGGCAACCAAGGTGTCTGGTAAAGGATGCAGAATTCCTTTAGAGTCAAATGACATAAGCAAAGGTTGGTGCTCCTTGGGTGAAAAGGCTGGGGGCGGGGCTTAATAAGGAAGTGGCTCTGTTCCCCAAGCTTCCCTTCAGCCTTTCGTCCTAAACCTGAAGAGGCTGCAGCCTGGAGCTTTAAGTCACATAAGCCTTTCTAAACGAGAAGCCAAGAAGACCTGTGGAGAGTTTCCTCTTAAGCTTTGTGGAGAGAGGCTCAGGTATAGAAATAGCCACACTGCCACCTGCCCTGCCGGAGCCACTGACAGCTTCCAGACCAGGTAACAGCAGGAGGCAGCAGTCTCCTGCTCAGCCTTCTCAGGGGACAGGTGGGGCTTCAGCCCAGGTTTGCCAAAAAAGGCAGAACTCAGGGAGCTACTGACCAGCTTTATTATAAAGTTATTATGTATGTCTTGGGATGCAAAATGACACTGAGAATCTAGTTAATGGGGTTTCCAGGAAGAGACAGAAAGGTCAGTCATGAAAGTTTCTCTTTCATTTCTCTTTTGCTTCAGAGGGTTTTGAATAGACACTTTAATAATATGCAACCAGTTGAGTCCCTTTTTTTGGGGGGGTGGTAGTTACCGGGTATTGAACTCTGGGGCACTCAACAACTAAGCCACATCCCAGCCCTATTTTGTATCTTATTTAGAGACAGGGTCTCACTAAGTTGCTTAGCACCTCCTTTTTGCTGAGGTTGGCTTTGAACTCCTCCTGCCTCAGCCTCTCAAGCCGCTAGGATTACAGGTATGCACCAGAGCACCCAGCTAATTGAGTCCTTTTTTACATTATGCAGTCCTCCTTCATTGTGTGTATAACAAGGTACATGATGACTGAGAGTTGGTCAGTGGCTGGGTGCCTCTGCCTGGCTGGAGACGCTGACCCCTCCCCTGGAGCAGGGATGGATTTAAGCCCAGAGACCCGAGAATTCTGGGGAACCTGGGTACTTATCCTAGTCCTGGCAGTCCCCCTAAGGACTTCCTTGAATACAAGACCCAGGTGGAATGGGAGAGCCATCTGCTGACCCCGGAGAAAGGTTCCTCCTCCCTGAGTTCCCTGCTCCCCCACCCCTTTCCACACAGAAAATGTGTGGTGAATGTGACCTGAGGCTTCGTTTAGCTTCTTTCTATTTAGCTTCAGATGTAAGAAGTTAAGGCACTGAGCTTAGCTTCTAGGGCAGGAAGTTAAGGCATTTTGCCTTATTCCTCATTTCACCTTCAGGATTAAAGAACATGTCATACTTTGAGATGGCAAACAAGGCAGAAAGGAATGAAGGCCTGGAGAGTTCTGGAGTGATGGGGAAGGGAGGAGGGCAGCCAGCCTCCACAGGTCAGAAGGGCCAAGAGTGCTAAAGATGGGACTCAAGGCAACTAGACAGGTGCAGCTTATGATTTGGGATAGGAATCTCCTGTGGGGAAGAACATGGACACACCCTGAGTTACACTCAAGCCTCAGCTGCATGTTCAGGGCAGAGGAAAGTCAGTTCTTTTGCTGGGCCTGCCACCCAGAGCGTCTCCATGTCCCCCACATCTGGGACAGGCAGAGGTGGAGAGAACCAAGGGTAGGTCCAAACTCCAGCATAATTGGGGCAATAGGTTGTGGAGACCTCTGTTGTCATTTCCCCTGTGTGCTCATCATCCATTACCCACTATAGGAAGGGAATTAAAACCCAACCTCCACAGAGGTAGAAAAATCCAAGAGCTTAGGGGTTCCCTTCAGTTAGGTTTTCTCAGGGCACACTTGGTGTAAGCCATACAGTCTGTGTTCCCCAAGGCATGCTGGGAGATGGGAAGACACTGGGGCCTTGGCCTATTAACAGGTTGGAAGGAAGAGTCCTCAGAAAGGAAAAAAGGTCAACAAAAGAAGCTCTATGACCTTGGCTTCTAGAGTGTGGTTTTTAGATCCAGGCACAGTGGCATATGCCTGTAATTCCAGTGACTCCAGAGGCTGAGGCAGGAGAATTGCAAGTTCAAACCCAGCAACTTAGTAGCCCTAAGCAACTTAGACCCTGTTTTAAAATTGAAAATAAGGGGCTGGGATGTGCTCACTGGTTAAAGCCCCTGGATTCAATCCCCAGTACAAAAAAAAAAAAAAAAAAAAAGGTGTGGGTTTGTTACTGATAAGGAGAAAGTATATAAATGTAAGGTGTAAGGTGTTAGGAGTAGGGTTGAGTCTCTGAGTCAGAGTTAGCATAAGCCTCATGGGCCTTGTGAAGGAAATGAAATCTCCCAGTTCTGAACCAGCGCTCAGGGCTTATTTTTATAATTTATGTATCCTTAAGTCCAGAGGTTGGACGTCTGTAAAGTAAAATGTTCCTAGGAGCCTCTGAGAGCAGGTGGGATCAAATATGTTACAAACTGACTTGCTCACCACTGCTTTAAAGTAAGACTTAGGTATCAGTTAAGCAGTAGCGCTCCCTTACCCTTGTTCAATATACTTCAAGTGTCTTAAACATTAATACTTTTATGTCTGCATTGTTCTCTTCACCCACGTACATTCAAGGCTCTGGTCACAGCGTCCTGTCCCTCCTCCCTCATTCTGCAGCCATATTCTGTGGCCCCATCCTGAGCAAGTGTTGCCTTCTTTTCTGCTTCTCTCACTCTTGGCTTTGCCAGTTGATTGGGCCAAGTCTTCAGTTCCTTCCTAACCCATAAAACACCCAAGTCACTTTTATGAAGTGAAAGGACCACAAGCACCATCTTGTCCTCAGTGGCTTCCACAAACTAACCCAGGGGTGCTCTGCCACTGAGCTACATCCCCAGACCTTTTCATTTTTTGGAAAGGATCTCAATAAGTTGCCCTGGAACTTGTGATCCTCCTGCTTCAGCCTCCCAAATAGCTGGGATTACAGGTGTGCAGCACTATGCCCTGCAGTCCCCCCACTTCTGATGCTACTCCTGAATAAACATTTAGCAAACTTATTTCTCAAAAGAAGCCAGACCCTTCCTCTCTCCCCCAACAACACACACTCAAGAAAAGGGCTCACCCTTCCTACCCAGGAACATAGCTCCTACAGGACCAGAGTGTACTTCCTGCCTACTATGTCTGAAGATGCCCAGTTTAAAAGGAAGCAGCATATTAAAAACCTCATAAATTCTGCCTTGAGAAATCCCAGCTCTGGTCTCTTTCCTGGGCTCAGCCTCCTGCACGCTGCACCTGCTCATCCTTGTGACCACTGAACCCACTGCAGCCTCAATTTGGTTTAAGCTCATCCTCTTGCTTGTCTTCAGTTCCTCAGTCTCAACCCTTGGTCCACTTTATTTATACCTCAGATCTCAGGATTTCTCAGCACATCCTTCATTCACAGGGTTGTCAGATTTAACAAATAAAAATACAAGCCTCCCCGTTAAGTTTGAATTTCAGGTAAACAACAAATTTTTATTTTTTAGCTTAATATAATATTTTATTTGGGATATATGTATACTAAAATTTACTTGTTATTTATAAAATTTATTTGTTCAATTTCAAATTGAACTGGATGTCCTGTGTTTCATCTGGCAGCCCTATAATCATTCGTTCACTCATTCATCAAATATTTATTGAGCACCTGCTATGTGTCCAGTGCAATTCTAGATTCTGGAAAAGTCAGCCAAAGTGTCTTCATATTTTCAGTATATATGATTTATATATATATGTGTGTGTGTATTTGTGTATTATATATGCTTACAAATGTATGTACTTTTTCAGATAAATACTTTTGAATAACAATGTTACCATATTTAACAAGATTATTGATATTTCCTCAGCACCATCTAAAACACACATATTCAGACATCCCCTATTGTCTCAAAAACATCTACATCATTGAATGGTAAATAGGTTTGAATTCAAATCTAAAGAAGGACCATTCATTGCATGTGACTGATGTGTTTCTTATGTCTCTTTTAGTTTATAACAGTTCCCTCTTCCCTTGTGTGTGATTGTATGTGGGTGCATGTGCTATATATTTGCTGAAGAAATTAGTTTATTCATCTTGTAGAATTTACCATATCCGGAATTTGTGCTTCCTTATGTCATTAGTTTATTCCTCTATCTCCTGCATTTTCTGCAAATTGTACTTATACCTAAAGGCTTGAGTAGTTCAGATCTAATTTTGTTTTCATCACATACGGTTGGGCATGAAATGGTTGTCTCACCTTCAGCAAAGAGAAGATCGGTCATTGGGTTCAGGTGCTGTTGATATGATTCAGACTTTGTCCTGTATATTTTTAAGAGATTATTTGGCTGCTGATGGAGTGTGGGTTGGAGGAAGGACAAGAGGGGGGTAAAAGGATCTTGCAATGTTGCAGGTCAGAGACGATGGTGGGACTGTTTGTAGGAACACAAAATGTGTGACAAAGTCAGAACAGACAGGACCAGGCTGCAGGCTGGATGAGGGGGACCAGCTGACCTGGGAGGTCTCTGTGGGGGGAGGGGCAGAGGTGGAAAAGCAAGAAGGAGCATGTCTTTTGAGACATTGAAGTGACAGAGCCAAAGTTCACCTAATGTAAGTGGGATATTGGGAGCAGTCAAGGGAAGACAGATTGTCAAGTGTTGCAATAGGTCAGAAATGTAAAGAATCAGAAGAGGAGGAGCAAGGTGGCTATATTCATGCCACATTCCTCAAGTATTTGTTTACACTCACCTGAGGCAGGTTTATAGTGCTTGGGAGAAGTTGTACAAATATGTCTGTATGTGTAGTAGGTGTGTTGGGTTCTGTAACTCTGCCCATTGCTGCATTGGGAAATCCATTTCTGTCCCTGCATCTTTACCTGATGCTTTAGCACACCCCCTGCAGCTCCCTAGCCTCACTTTGATCAGAACTCACCTAGCCAGGTACCACTGCTTTCTCAGGGCCTGGTGAAGGAGCTGATCCTTAGATGAACAGCTCCTACTTCAGCCAGCAAGAGCCTCTTCCAAATAAAGGAGGGAAACCACAATGGGAACAGGAAGCATCCACAGGCCTGCAGGGAAGATATACCAGTCCCTATAACTCCTTCAAATAGCAGAACTAGAGAATATTCTCAGTCTATGTGGAAACCAGGTACCAAGGAGATTGACTTGCCCAGGGACATAGCAAGTTAGAAGCAGCAGGACCCTGGCTGTGGTCCTACAGACACCTATCCAATTTGTCTGGACCACACATCACACCGCCTCAAACCTGGTCTGCAGTTATTGTCCTGTTCCTGTACAGGTTGGTCCTGGTATGACAGGGTACAGGAGAAAGAAAAGGAGGGGCCTGCCAGTCCATCCCATCAATATCACTCCAACTTATTTATCATCATACCAAAAGATCAGTAGGCACACTGAGAGAAGGGAACATGAGTAGAAGTCATGCCAACGACAGAGCCAGAGGACCTGGTATGACAGTTCCACAGTCATGTGCCACATCAGGACATGTTTGTCCACATGGACTCAGATACGAGGATGGTCCCATAAGATTATATTGCCAAGTTATGTCATAGCCCTCTTAGTTTGTGTAAATACATACCGTATTCACACAACAATGAAATCACCTAATGATGTGTTTCTCAAAACACATTCCTGTAATTGATGCATACATGATTGTAGTAGAATAAAATAACAACTACCACTTTTGAGCAAGGTTCTGTGCCAAGACTTCTCATGCATTATGTACCTTCACAATATCCCTGCAAGATGACTATTATGATTTACAATTTGCCTACAGGCAGCTCAAGTTCAGGAAGATGAAGTAATCCACCCTAGGTCACAAAGGTATCACTGGCATGGCCAGGATTTGAACTCAAGACTGTTGTACTGAAAGCCTGAGTTGTTTTCCAATATATCTACTGGCTGTGAATTTTAACCCAATGAGAGATAAGTAGAACTGGCCTTTCTGGCATCAGAGACAAAAAGGTAAATGTAGTCCTTAACCTATAACAGAAGAAAGCAAATTATAAGCAAAAAGAAGGGTTTTTTTCTAGCAGGAAACTAGAAAAGGAGCTATTTTATGAAAGCTTAAGCAGGAAAAAAACAAATAAAATCAGTTCATTATCTCTATTTAATTATTTGGATGGAAATCAAGATGAAACACTTCCATTCCTGCCATTTTAGAGCTTGTTCCCATCTTTATAAAGCATGCCTGTGAACAAATCACTCTCCCACCAGAACAATAACAATGGGAATCTCTCCATTGCCTCCATCGGTACTTTTCAAATTTGTAATAATAATAATAACAACAACAAGATGCTTTTATGAGATGAAATCTTACATGGAATACCAAATAGAGTAGGAAGTAGCAGCAAACCTAGACAAATTAAAGCAGAGGGCACAGGACAAGGGGAGAGAGGAAGGGAAGGGCCAGTGGGCTCAGACATTCCCTGTTCCTGAGTTGGCTCCCGTCTTTGCTCACCCATCCTCTTTTTTTTTTTTTTTTTTTTTTTTTTTTTTTTTTGGTACCAGGGATTGAACTCAGGGGCACTTAACCACTGGGCCACATCCCCAGACCCTTTTTTTTGTATTTTTTTATTAGAAGCAGGGTCTCACTGAGTCACTAAGTGCCTCGCCATTGCTGAGGCTGGCTTTGAACTCGCGATCCTCCTGCCTCAGCCTCCCAAAGTGCTGGGATTACAGGCGTGCGCCACCGCGCCTGGCTCACCCATCCTCTCTTAAGAAGACCTTTCACCCCTTCCTCAACCCTATGGCTGCTTTTTTTTTTTTTTTTAATGTATTTTTTGTTGTTGTTGTAGGTGGACACAATATCTTTGTTTTATTTTTATGTGGTGCTGAGGATCAAACCCAGTGCCTCACGTGTGCCATGAAAGCACTCTACCACTGAAGCACAGCCCCAACCCTGCTTTTTTTTTTTTAATATACTATCTTTTTAAAATATTTATTTTTTAGTTTTAGGTGGACACAATATCTTTATTTTACATTTATGTGGTGCTGAGGCTCAAACCCAGTGCCTCATGCATGCTAGGCAAGCACTCTACTGGTGAACCACAACCTCAGCCCCTATGTACTATTTTTAAAAATTTATTTATTTTAATTAGGTATATATGACAGTAAAATGCATTTTGATTCATTGTACACAATTGCAGCACAACTTTCCTATAGCTGCTTTTGAAAGGTACTGATTGACATGAGAAAATGCAAAGCTGTACTGCTGATGTTCAAAGGCCTCCATAGTCCAGCCCTGATTTATCTGCCTTCCACTATGCCCAAGCATTGCCTACTTATGCCTGCCATCCTCACACTACTCTTCAAACACATCCTCAAGTCACCCACTCTACTCCTTGTCCATGCAGTTCTTAGCCCACCTGTCTAAACCTTCCATCTTTCAAGATGCCCTTACTCACTCCTGTTTGAAGCTGACCTGCCTCTACCAGATGTGCCTGGCTACCCACATTCTTCATTACAGCTCTTATCTCATTCTCTTCCTTTGGAATTATCAATGCTCATATCTCTGTTCCCATCATAGTCAGACTGTGGCTATTCCATCTCTGGTTTATCCCTGGCTGCCCAACAAAACAGAATAGGTGCACAATAAGTATATATTAAGTTTTCACCCATCTCTCTTAATCTACAAAGAATTAATGTCACCACACACATAAGGAAACATGTGGACTTTGTCGTTACAGCCCACCATGAGCAGCACCAGCACCTGCGACCTAGAAGACATCCCCCTGGACGATGATGACCCAAACAGCATAGAATTCAAAATCCTGGCATTCTACACCAAACACCATGTCTTCAAGAGTGCCCCTGCTGTCTTCTCACCCAAGTTGCCAAGAACAAGAAGCTTGTCCCAGAAGGGACTGGGAAGTTGGGGAACAGACTCATGGACACAGGTGCCATGGCCTTGCAGAAATTCCCCATCCAGTGAGAAGCCCATAAACCTTGGCAAGAAAAAGTCTTCTTGGAGAACTCTCTTTGGAGTAACAGAGAAGGAGGAGAGTCCACACAGTTCACCTAAGTTCTGTTTTCAGGGCCCTGTGGCAGTGGAATCTCAGGGTGGTATCCATGGTCAGCAGTGGTCCCGGTCCCTTTCCAGGGTGGACCAGCACCTGGAGAATAGAGGTAGGCTTCGGGAACCTTTTCTCTCCCCGACCCCAATCGTTCCCTTCTGTGTGTGCACAACAGCTCATCTCTTCCACCTTGGAGAGACAGGTCTTGGGGCACTCCTACCTCAGCTTTCCAGTTGGTTAGTATTCAATAATAATTGCCCCACTCTGCTGGAGACAGCACAGAAAGGAAGATGGCAGTGAAGAGTGACGGGACTGGTTTCCTGGCTCCACTGTCAGTAAACTTGCTGCTCTAATCCTCTGTGCCAGACAGCCACATACAGGAAAGAGCCCTGGCCAGGAGCGGAGGTTGCCTCCCTTCCCAAGTTAGCTGACCTCTTGGGCCCTGCACAGTGTTTCCATTTGCAAAGATGCCCACACTTTTAACAGAAAGCCCCCTCCTGCAAGGTTTGATTGCCCTGGGTAACTTGTTGATAACGAGTCAACAGGTGGCAGTAATGTCTCAATTTTAAAATGTGACTGTCCTAATTTTCTTGGGAGAATCAGCCCACAGGTGAACAGCTTGAGAAAACTTGTTGGGATCACAGAATGTCCACTTCCTGTTAGACTTGTAGATGCCCAGACCAGAAAAGATCAGGGTCAGGACTGCACGGGGAACCTTTTTGCACAGGTAATATGAGGGCCTTGCCAAAGGAAACACTGGACTGCGCAGAGGTCATCCTTAGGCCTTCCTTTAACCTTCACAGCAGGGCATCTGCACTCTGCACTCTGTGCAGCTGAGGGTGGCTCTAGAATGAAGGGGGTAGTTCCCACGTGTCCTCCCCTCCTCCTGCCCTCCTCCACCCTCTCCTCAACCAGCCACACACAGCACAGCAGGCTCCTACTGGAGCAGGGAGGGTGTCTCTGAGCTCTGAAGCCCACAAAAAGGCCTTCAGGCCTACTGTGTGGACTGTGCTGGAGGAGACAGGAAGTCTTCACAGACAGTCATCCTCAGACTTTTCCTGGAATAGATGACATTCTGTGTTTTGATATTTACTGAAGTATCACATGCCCTTGTTTAATTTTCTGAAGTTTCAAAAGCAGCTTCTTTACTTTTTTTTTTTTTTTTTTTTTTTTTTTTTTTGGAGGGAGGGTAGGTTAATAAAGTTAACTTTTATGTGGACTTGAGAATAAAATATTAAATTTAAAAAGCAGAAGGTTTATGAGCTGAATAATATCTGTATATACGAACACACACACACACACAATTTCCTAAGGAAGCTTTGCTTTAAACACTTATGTACAGCTTATCTGCTCTTCTCCCCTTTCTCTCTCCTCCCTTTAGTTAATTATGTGGTTTTTATGTTAATTGTGTTGGTTTTGCTGGGTGTGACCCAAGGGAGCCTCACATTCTGTTTCTGTGTTGCCACACATCAGACAGCCCTTAGTTTCACCTGGTTCTTTTAACTAACGGCTACAATATAACCTTGTGCTGCCTCCAGTACTCAGATACCAGGCTTGAGTGGCAACAGTGAGGTGTGTCCCAAGACCAAAGTGTTCTGGTGAGAGTCCTCAGATATAGAAAAATGGAAGTTAACACGCATCTTAGCCTATCAGCCCAGGTTCTTTTACTTGTGAATCTTGTTTCTCTACAGCTCTGATTTCTTACATGTGGACTGTTACAGTTAAGATTAGGTTCAGCAAAAGAGAGTGGAAAATCCACATAACTATGGCTTAGATAGCATAGAAGTTTACTTTTCTTTCCTATAAAAGAAGACCAAAGCATGGAGGCCCTGGTATGGCTGCTCCACGAAGTCATTAGGGATTCCTAGGAATTCTGCCACGCCTCAGCTAGTGGCTTCCAAAGTAGCTGCTTGGACTCCAACCAGTCTATCTGCATTTTAAGCAGGAAAAAAAAAGGAAACAAGGGAAGGTCCCAGGTGACTTCTTCCTACATAATTACAGCTCCTTTTAGAGAGCCTTCTTGAAACTTCTCCTTACATCTCATTTGTCACCCACTGCTGCAAGGAAGGCTGGGATTATTTGTTTCAGCTGGGTCCAAAAGCTGCCTTTCACATTTTGGGGACTGTTTCTAAGGAAGGAGAATATGAATACTAAGTGGGAAATAACAAACTCTCCCATATGGAAATCACACCCAAATTCCCTGCCCTTTTCCTTTAAAGCTAATGTCTCAGGTTAAGGACTAAGTAGCACCTTCCCAATCCTGCTCTCTGCTGTTCTTGGCCCCACAACATCCCCCATAATACATGCCTGAGGATGGGCAGCCTTTTTGTCCTCTCCTCACCCCCATCCAATATTCCTTACCTATCAGATAGGACCATATCTAGAATCTTTCCTTCCTTCATTTTTTTTTAAAGTGCAGGTATTGTAGATGGGAATGTTAACTAGAGCTAGTCCATCTGAGAATGTTTTCATCTAACTTGTCCTGAACATATTTCCTATAGATCCCCCGATCATGTTCACAGATCCACAGAAATCAGCACACTGGCTATAGGTTAGTCTATTAGGCACAGGGCACTCCTGTGCCTGCTGGTGAAATCAAGGTTACCCTGGCTGTGCTGGAAGTGAGGAGGGACAGCCTTTGAGGCTCTTCATCAGCCTGGCCATCTCAGCATGAAGATGGACACAGGGTGACTTCTAGTGGGAGAACTACATGCTGATGCCCCTAGACAGGCTGTACAAGGTTCCAGAGGTAGCACATGTTGAATTTTCCTGTCTCACCTCCTAATAAGACTGCAACGCTTAGCTTGGGAAATCAGCTTCTTGCCATTTTCTTGTCAGCGGCCATGGTAGCCAGTGTAGAGCAGGAGGTTAGTTTGGCTGCAATAAGATGATTTTAAAATGGGAAGTAAATTTGGTTTGGTTGTTAAAATGAGAAGGAGAAGCATTGACCCTTTTCCCCTTGACTTCTCTCTAGTTCGCTCCTTACCAGTTTTTTAACCCTATGGTTTGAGCATGAGAAACACCACTTTTTTTTTAAGCCAGGTGTCCACCTAAGGAAGGCTTGATGGATAGAGCATTATCTCCATGGCCCTTTGGTGAGTGGCCAGTGAATGCAAAGGAGTGCACTGAAGCTCTCATGCTAGGGAATAATTCCAGGAACAGAGGATAGGAAATTGTCTTGGCAGCTCTGCCTATTTCTCTTGTGACACATTCTTCCTGGGACCTAGGCCTTGTCTCTCATCTATCATGATTTACAGGAACCCAGGATTTCCCCTGGGTATACCAACCTTCTAGCCAAAATTCCACTCCATTACTATCTTCAAGTCTTGTGAATGAGCCAGAGTTATTTTTCAAATAAGACATAATACAACTCAGCTGCTCCATATGGCACCAAAGACAGAGCTTGTATAAGCATCTACTGGTTAAGAACTTGGTGACAAATCAATAAGGAAAACAGGAAAATTTTACTGCCCAACAACTTAGCCATGTACCTGTCCACCACACTCCACCCCATCCCCAACCAGGTGCAAAGTTGACTTGTCTTTGGCAGGCTACAACATTTACAGGGTCAATGCCATGTAAACCTTCCTGTTCCCAAATGCTTTATTCTATACCTCTGCCTGCAAATGTGCAACCCTCTTCGTGGATTATAAATTCTTGAAGAATGGGTCATACTCTGTGCATCCCTGTTTACGTATAAGTGTTAATTGAATGCTTCCCAGTGGACATGGAGGAAAGACGTGTGATTTTATGAGCAAATGGAATTAAGTGTTTATTTAATAATGAATTTAAGTGATGAATATGGCCTAAATCTGGGATATTTCTCTTTCCTCAGTGACAAACCCCCAGATGTTTGTCAGACTATTAAATGTCCTCCTTTGCTCATAGGTATAAAGGACATACCAAATCAAAACAAAATAAAGAATAAAAATAAAACCATAATGAGCATTCCATTAGAGCATTTCCTTTTGTGTGTCTTCTTTTAAAGGGGGAAAAGATACCATGATTTGGAAGACATCAAAATGAAGTGCAAATAGGCAATTGTTACAAGGTGACAATCATTCTTCTGAATACTCCTCCTGCATCCCAGCTTCTGCCAGGCAACTGCCAGCCCTTTCTGAAGAATGACCCCTACACACCCACACACACTCGCTCACTCAAACACACACTCCTGGGCAATTTCTTCTCATTCTGGGCTGGCCTCTTCATTCCAGGAAACTGCATACCAACGAGCCAGATGAAGTTCTGGGAAAGGCCACTAAGTCCCATTTTCTCGTTTCAGACGTGGACCCCAAAGTTGCTTCCATTGCAAACCGAGTGGCTGAAATTGTTTACTCCTGGCCACCACCAGAAAAGACCCGCCTCCAGAGAGGAGGCTTGGAGTTCCAAGGTACTTTTGTGCCACAGAGTCAAAGTACCCGAAGAGAAAGCTTAAAAGTTACAGGAGCAAGTTCTAAGAAAGGTAAGCCTTCCTTCCATGTGTTTGTGTTGGCTGAGTGTGCCAGGCAGAGGTATACACGTATTCGTGTGTTTGTTTAGCTCAGCTCTCTGAAACTTGCAAGTCTCAGCAGACCTGCCAGCAACATGCTGTAGGCACTGAGTTCTAGCTTGAGATACTGCCCAAGGCACGGGGACTACACCAACAGGATGAACCAACATGCAGAGCTCACTGCTGAGTCAAAAGAAGAGGAGGAACCACGAAGGGTGCATTTAACCTTGTCCTGGGAGGTGGGGGATGCAGTATTAGATTTGATCATGTTACCAATGGCTCTAGACCAGTTTGCACTGGATAGAGGTGGAACATCAACCCAGAGATTTAAATATTGCTTTGAGATCCTATGGAAAAGCAGGTGGGCTGTCAGATTCCAGGTCTGGTGAAGAACATGAAGCAAAACTGATAAGTAGTGACCAGACTAGATCAGTTGTCACCAAACCATAGCAACAGCTATAGCTAGGGCTATAGGTCCCATGAGGCTTATGGCAACTGGGGACTCTAAGGGGAGAATTAAGGACAGAAGGACCAAGTGATACAGGAAGGAAAGCTCAATTTTACCTTTCCTCATCAACTATGTTCCTCCCCTGTGATTCCCTCCCTACCACCTCCAGTGGAGGATGTGAGGCAGAGGTGGCTCCTGAGTTTGCGGCACCCTCAAGGTCAAAGCAAAAGGTCTCCTTTGCAACTGCTGACACACAGCAGTGGCTTTGTCCACCTTCTGCTCTACTATGGGGGACACACACTGCCACTGAGACTTTGAGTGAGGAGCTGGAGGAGGAGGGAGCCCTCTGATCTGTTCAAAAGAAAACGTCAACACTTTATTGCTATCTCAAGTGTACCTGGGGTTCGGGAATGATGTCCTAAACCAAGTTGAAGCTAAGGTGTTCTTCCTCCACTGGGAGGAGTACAGGGCACTCTCAGAGCAGCTTTCGCAGAGGAAGGCAGCAACAGACTGTGCAGTCTGTTCTTGTTGCTCTGAAGAAATCTGAGCCCCAGATGTCCTGCTTCCCTCTCCCCTTCACCAGACTGGCTACACCAATTCCCTGACCTCTCCTCTTATCCCCTTATCTGGGACAAATGCAAATTCCTTGACCTCAGGATTGGGCCATAATTAAGAAATACTGTTCTCTCAGTAACTGGCCTTTCTCTGTTTGGCTTCTGTTCTATACCAATGACCATTTTCTTTGCTTTTTTTTTTTTTTTTTATTCTTCTGTACTGGGAGTCAAGCCCAGGACCTCACACATGCGAAGCAAGTGCTCTACCACTGAGCTATACCCCCAACCCATTTTATTGTTGTTTTTTTTTTTAATATTTATTTATTTGCTTTTAGTTGTACACAATGTGTTTTTACGTGGTGCTGAGGATCGAACCTGGGCCGCGCACACGCTAGGCGAGCACTCTACCACTGAGCCACAACCCCAGCCCCCCATTTTATTGTTTTATTTTGAGACAGGGCTTCAGTAAATTGCTGAGGCTAGCCTCAAATTTGTGACCCTCCTGCCTCAGTCTCCTGAGTCCCTGGGATTATAGGCATGTGCCAACATGTCACGCCTACAATGACTGTTCTCATCATGTTTGTTAGCAAGTTGTGAGACAAGAAAAATTAGTCTGCTTCCCTGGTTCCAACTTGTATGCTACACAAAATGGTAGCCATTTTCAGTCTATCTACCATAGCAGACTTGGGGACGGGAGGATTTATTAATATCCTTTATTTTACCCCACCTCATTGTAGAGACATGGCATATAAAGTTTACATTCCAGTCAGTTAAAAAATCAATCAAATTTCAAAGAGAATATAAAGAGAAAACAAAAATAGGAAAATAAGATGGGTTTAGGAATTAGGTTAATCCCAAAACATAGGATGAAAGATTATATTCTCCCTTAGATCTGGGCTACAAATTTGGCTCTTCCTGGTAGATGACACCAAGGTGAAAATATGATCAAGTATGGAATCTGTGGTGTCCATAAGAAAAAACACCATTGCTAAAGAAAAGGCTACAGACCAGAGGGATGGCTGGGGTGTAGCGCAGTGGTAGACTGCCTGCCTAACCTGCATGAGGCCCTGGGTTTGATCTCCAGCACCAAAAAATACATAAAATAATAAAATGAAAATAAAAACCAGAGTAAAATTTCTTCTGATATCTTCATAGGATCATGTACATGAACTGATGTCTTCAACAACATTCTTAGAGTGAGTGGGGTGGGGAGGGGCTACTGGGCAAGGAAAGAAAGGACTATAGAAGAGTCTCAAATGGTTTAGGTCTGATCAGAAGAGGCAAGATAAGATTTATTAACTA
The DNA here is from genome assembly GCA_025594165.1 of Tamias sibiricus. NCBI lineage: Eukaryota > Metazoa > Chordata > Mammalia > Rodentia > Sciuridae > Tamias > Tamias sibiricus. The sequence continues at coordinate 76,727,389 of CM046661.1, forward strand.
AGAACTTGAAAGCATTCCTCTTCCTTGATTCTGAACCAAGCCACAAGCATGGCCACTGGGAAAATTTAAGATTACTGTGTGCTTTTCTTTTTCTTTAAATTTTTATGTTGTGCTGGGGATTGAACCCATTGCCTTGTGCATGTGAAGCAAGCACTCTACCAATTAAGCTATGTCCCCAGACCCCATTTTGTGCTTTTCTTGAAAGAAATAACTGGCATTTTCCCCTCAACAGATGGAGAAGACCAAATAATACCCAAAATTGTTGAGCTGCTGAAATTTTCAGGAGATCAGTTGGACAGAGAGGTATGAAGTACCTTGAACTAATGAGCTTTCTTTTTCTTCCATGTACCAGTGCACAAGAATGGAACTGTACTCCAGGTTGTAACCTTATTCCTTTTCAAAGTTCTGGTTTCCACTTAGTCCTAAATTTTATTTCCCTTGGAGTCCACATTCATGCTGGCTGCATCTCAAAAATGAATCACTTTGGAAAACATAAGTAAACTTTCTGGAGCCTCCCTGGAATTTTTGGAAACTAGAAAAGTAACTGTGTTATTGCAAGAAAGAAAAAAAAACAGTAAATTAAAATTTGCTGAATAGGATCATTAATCTAATTCCCCATGTAACTGATCCTCGATGTAGTTTAGACTCTCCCGTTTGCCCTGCAGCTGGGATATCTGTGTTCCACAGGGGCCCAAAGGTTGAAGACTTCTGAAATCCTCTCCCCTGCAGTTGCTGAACTATTTGTTGTCTGCTTGCGGTCTCTCCTAGCCATTTGGCCAGGGAAGCAGGATAGGAGAACTTGTAGACTTCCTGCCATTTCCAAGTTGAGAATATCTTTCTAATCAGAAACCTGTGAGAGCTGCCTTCAGAGAAAGGAGATGATAAACACTCCCACCCCATCCCCAATGTAATCAGAGGGCTCCTCTTAAGAACGCCATCTCTTCTGTGTCTATTTCTCCCAAGCTATTGCATCATCTGTAGGGGCTGTCAATCAGGGTCTGACCTATAGATGTTTGCCTTTGTTTTGCCAGGATCTATGGGGAGAAAGTCAGGCCCGGGGCAGCTTTTGCAGTAGGGGGCCACCCTACTCAAGTCACAGCATGCTAACAGATCTTCTCACAATAGCTTTGTCAGAAGTGTGCCCAGAGGATGATGACCAGGAGGGTGAAGGGCCTGGGAGATGGTACAGAATGAAAAATGGGTATTGAAAGTTGCAAAATGAAAACCAGATGTATCAAGCTAAAGAAAAGAGAATGGAGTGTGTGAGCTCTGGGGACACACGGAGAGTGGGCAGGGGTGCAGAAGAAGCAGGGACAGGAACATGATACATGATTTGAGGACAACTTGAGTTTCTCCAGAGCCACACTGTGGATACAGAAGTTATGGGGCAATTGATTTCTTCTCATTGTAAAAATGTTTTGGGTACTCAAGGCCACCCCTCAGGGTCAAGGGCTGCCTGTGAAAGAATGATATTGTCACTAGAATTGCAGTCAGCAGTTCAGACCTGAACTAGGAAGGCTCTTTTACCCCAGAGGTTCTTTACAACCCTGAAATTCTGACATGGCCACCTCCTCTTCCTGGCTTCTGAAGGCAGAGACTTTGTAGTAGCCAAGCTGAGGTCAGGGAGAGGAGGGGTGGTGTGAAGGTGACCCCTCTGGTTAGGAAGGAAGGGGCTTTCCTTTCCATCCCACAAATTCCCACACTCAGAAACCTCGCTTTGCCTGATGCTTTATTATTTTTGGTGGTACTTTACATTATTTATTTAGAAATTTGGTTCTTATTCCCTTGGCAAGTTTACCCAGTAAAAGACTTTGGTGGGAACACATGGTAGGTGTGACCTTGTTTTCTGTGGCAGCGAGTTCCCACTGTATGGTGGGAAACTGACACTGAGGAGGGGCACCCAGCCCTGGCTGCAGAGCATCTGCAAAGCAACTCACCTGAGAGGCCAGAGCCAGGTGTGACTGGGGACAGGGCAGGTGACTGAGAGGGGATGGGACAGGGGAGGTGCTCTGCAGAAGATGTTTTCTCTCTGGCATCTGATTCTTTTACTGTTCTGGCAGAGTTCAGACTTCCAGCTGCTGGCTAAGGTTTAGAGTCTCGCTTCTTTGATTGAGCTACTAAAGAAGAGTCCTTTCTTTGTGTAGGAAGTTGGTCATTCCTGCTCAGATTTATAATTCAAATAGGACCTTATGTCTCTGAAGTTGGGAGGGGAGCTTGGCTCAGGTAAAGGACGCTGTCTACCCAAATCTTCATATAGCATCTGACTCATTCCCTAACTATCCCTGTTCAATATTTGCTGAAAACCTACTTAATGTGCCATTCCTCAAGGACAGAACTAGAGGATTTTCAAACAAGCATTTAGTGTCTGCTCACTGGGAAATCTCTGTTTTCACTTGGCAATCATCACACTAACAGACATTGCAAGGATGCTTTAAAATGAAGATGATACATAGATAACTTTATGACATATGCCCTGATTTTTCAAAAGAAGCAGAGGCAGTGTAGATTTTTTCTTTTTAAGGTATGGTAGTCCAAAGGAGGTGAAACAGAGAGATACTAGGCTGTAGAAATGGTGGGAGGAGAAATCAGTTGGGTAGAAACATGGGAAAGGAATCGATGGGTTAGATTTTTTAAGTGAAGATGTATACCGCAGGGAGGCTTCTTGAAACCCTCAGCTCTCACAGAATCCTGAAAAATGATTGGCTTGGCATGGTGGCACATACCTGTAATTCCAGCTACTCTCAAAGTGTCCCCAGTACTGCTAACTAAATAAAAATTTTAAAAAGTTCTGGGGGCATAGCTCAGTGGTAGAGCACTTGCCAGGCATGTGCAATCCCCACTCTCTCTCCCTCTCCCTCTCCCTCTCCCTCTCACACACATACACACACACAAAAAGATAATTTCCAAAGCCCCTGCTCCACGTTCAGCACTATGCTGAGTATCCTACTCAGTTACCCTATGTTACAGATGCTATCATTATCCTGGTTTAGAGATGTCAAAACTAAACCTGAGAGGGTTAGTAACTTCCCCAAAATTGTACAGTAAGGAAGAGGCGGGGCAGAGGTTTACAAGTTAAGACAATGACTTCCAAGCTTTGGATCCTGTCCATTATTTTACCTCTAGTAAAGCACTTAGCACTGTTTTACAGATTGTGAGCCCCCCTGAAAGAGGGCCTGAGTCTCAATTCTCCATGGTAAGTCCACTGTAAGTGCTTAGGAAATATTGTTAAATGTTGAATGAATGGAGTATTCAATTTTATCACTTCTTTGCCCAGAAGAAATGGATCCACAGAGCAGGTCCAAGCCTTTGTCTGGTTCTGCGGGACATTGTGCCTTGGTTGAGACCAGACCAGTGGCTCTTTCCATTGGTTACTTTAGTGGCCCACATTGAACCTAGAGAGTAGCCCTCTGTCTACTTCAGTGAGCCAAGCTGCTTTAGTGACTGCTTCTCTCTCTTACACAGCTGAAGAAAGACAAGCTTTTGCGGATCAACCTCCAGGATATTCTGTCCTACACTGTTTTCAAGACTATCACAGACCAGTTCTTAGGGAATGTGGACACCAGAGGTGAATCAGAAGTAAAGGCACAGGGCTTCAAGGCTGCCCTTGCAATAGACGCCATAGCCAAGCTCACAGCCATTGACAACCACCCAATGAACAGGGTGCTGGGCTTCGGGACCAAGTACCTGAAAGAGAACTTCTCGCCCTGGGTTCAGCAGCATGGTGGATGGGTAAGTGCGTTCCTATTTAAAAAATAATTCTTCTATGAACTCAGAAGGGATGAGATGGAAAGGGTTCTTTTCGTTTTGTTTTGTAAGTGAAGGGAACACATCTGTGAAGCAGTTCTCATGGGCTTAGGACATTTGAGTGGCAAGAGATATATCCCATTGATGGAAACATACTTTTAGTGATTATCTTCATCAACCATAAATATTTACTGAGTTCCCTCAGGGTATGTGGGTGGGGGGGGCGGGTGCCAAGAGACTGGTCAGATAAAGCAGGAAATGAGGAGATGCTGAGATATTAAATGTTTAGATAGATGTAATTTCTGTTTTCACAAATTCTGCAGGCAACGGAAGTCTGGCAGGGAGACAAGGGCAGGGAGATGGAGCCTCACGCTCCCTGATACAGACTGTGGGGGCTAATCCTCATGCAGAGATTCAGGGGTCACGGCATTTTGTCAATGCTGCTTTGACCTACCCACTTTGACAGGGACATTTAGATACAAACTAAAAGGCAAAAGTTAAACTTTCATCTATTTTTAATTATCCAATATCAATCAAAACAGACCTCTTTCCCTCCCCTACCCTGTATCCCTGAGATCTCCTTAAAACTGCCATGTTTAAATGGCTACCCATTGCTATATCCTGGAACCTTAGATCCCAGTAAGCCCAGGAGGATAGCACTTTGCTCCACATTATCATTAGTCCTCCTTCCATGAGAATGGTCTAGGGACCACAGGAAGCTTGAGTTCATACTAGGCATGGTCACAGTGACACTGGGACCTCCAAATAGGCTTATTCCCTTGGGTATTGGAAGAAAAATGCAGTTGGTCTTGCCTACAGGGCTAAAGTGCCTACTATGGTCTTCAGTGGCTGCCCATTGGGATTACCTAGTCTACTGTTCCTTTCTATCTTCCACTTTTGCACCGTACATACATAAGTGTTATCACACATAACACTTAAGTGGCTGATTTAAACAACTAAGACCCTTATGCATTCTAAATCCAAGCTGCCTTAACCCATTCCGAAAGGAGTACAGATTCCTTGACAATATTTCAGTTCTCCCTGATCTTCCTCTCTGTATCTTTTCAAGTCTCTTCTCTACCCCAAAGTTTTCCTGACCACACTAACTATGAGTCTGACTATAACACTTCATGGCTACACTATAGTAATATGTAACGATCAAATTCCCAATCATGTTTCAAGTGTTCATTTTTAAATCATCATTGGTCCTATTACTGTATTTCTGTGAAGAAATGATAAGTATCAATTGGGTTCAGAGGCCACTTCTCATAAGTCTATTTGACTCACTAATGCAGCTGAAATGTCGTAAAAGTTCTATTCAAAAAAATTAGTGGGCTGGGTGCTGTGGCACAGGCCTGCAATCCCAGCTACTTGGGAGTCTGAGGCAGGAGGATTGCAATTTGAAGGCCAGTCTGGGTAATTTAGTGAAACCCTGTCTCAAAAAGAAAAAAAGGAGGGGGGCATAGCTCAGTGACAGAGTATCCCCCAGTCCAGTCCCCAGTACTACAAAACAAACAGTGGTTGAACACCAAAAGTACAACAAAAAAGAAAAATAGGATTTCATTTTGTGCTTCTAAGGCCTCTACCACCATCAAAATGAAGTCAGAACAGGGGGGTGTAGCTCACTTGTACAGCATTTGCCTAGCATGTGTGAGACCTTGGGTTCCATTTCTAGAAAAAAAAAAAAAAAAGAAAGAAAGAAACAAACAAACAAACAAAACCCCATAGTATAGGGAAAACAAATACTTGCAAATCATATTTTAGTAATGACATATTCAGAAAATATAATCAATGCTTCCAATTCAACAATAAAAAGTAATTCAATTTTTAAAAATTTGGCCATCAATTTACATAGACATTTCTCCAAAGAAGATATATAAGTGGTCAATAAGCACACAAAAGATGCTTGACACCTTCATTACAGCAGTAGGAAAATGCAAATCAAAACCATGATGAGCTCTACCCACCAGGATGGCTCAAATAAAAGCTGGTGAGGATGTGGAGAAACTGGAACCCTCATGCACTGCTGGTTGGGTTATAAAATGGTGCAGCCCCTTTGGAAAGCAATTTGGAAGATTCCCCAAATGTTAAATATAGAGCTATAAGGGGGTTGGGGTGTGGCTCAGCAGCAGAGCATATGCTGAGTGTGTGCAGTGCTCTGAGTTCAGTCCCCAGTACCATAGGAGAAAACAAAAACAAAAATACAAAGTGTTGGCAATAGCACCCCTATAACCAAGCAAACTGAAAACACATTTTCACATACAACTTGTCCACCAATATTCATTGCAAAATTGATTATTCATAATAACCAGGAAGGAGACACATGCAAAATGGCCATCAACTGATCAATGAAGCATGGGTGAATAAAATTCAACTATGTGGTGCAATATGATTCTGCCATAAAAAAAATAAAATATTGACATTTATTGATAAGTATTTATATGTGTGTGTATATATTTATTTATATGAGCCTTAAAAACATCACATTAGTAAATAAGTCAGACTAAAAAAGGCCATATGTTGTATGATTCAATTTATAGGAAATGTCCAGAACAGGCGAATTCATAGAGAAAAAAAGTATATTATTGCCAGGAGCTGGAGAACGAGGAAATAGGAGTAATTGCTCATAGACATGAAGTTTCTTTTTGGAGTGATGAAAATATTCTATAATCAGATATGATGGTTATGCAATTCTGAATATAGTAAAAGCAACTGAATTATATACTTTAGCAGGGTAAATTTTGTGGTATAATTTTATTTCAGTAAATATAAATAGTGGTTCTAATCCTAGTCATCAAAAAAGGAAAGAAAAGTGAATACAAGTATTTTTATTATTTTAATTTGGCTTCTGGGGTTAGAAAACCAGATCTAGTGAGAGAAAATAAATTCTTCAGTAGAAATACTAAAGGGAATTGCCCAAGGCTTTAGCAATTGATGGCACTAGTTAGTTCTCTATCCTCTGTAGTTTTCAATCCAAAATTTATGACTTACCCAGGATATCAGAAACCTGAATCTTAACTCTTGGCCATAGTTAGGTTTCATTTGGAACATATGAGTGGAAATTAGAAGAGCGAAGAAAAAGAATGTGTGAGAAAGGACTCATTTTTCCAAACTGCCAGAAAAGGATTGAAAAAAATAAAAGAGGTCCATAAAAGAATATTTATGAGCAACTACGAACTGATATGAGCTATGAGGGTGTGAAAGAGATGTGGACCTGTGCTCCCTCTCACTGGACAGGAATCAGGGGATGATTGGCCCCAGGTATCTTGGTTGCTTTCAGTGGTGCAGAAGGAGGGAGAACTCTTCCTGTGCACAAGCCTACTAGAAGCTCAGGGCTCCTAACTTCCTGAGCATCCCACATTTCCTACGAGGGCATCTAATCTTCCCAACTGAACTACAAATAAGTCTATGAGAGCAGCATGATGTGTTTTACACATCCTTTTATCTCCCATGGCTCACATCACTTTATTACATCATAGATATTCAGCCAATATTTGTGAAATAGTAAAAGAATCAACCAAATTAATGAATAGCAACTCCATCTCCAAAGCATGCTAATCAAACTACCGTGAGATTTTAATTTACTCCTGGCTTCTTTTTCCTCATTGTGGGGCACCGTTCACGTTGTTACCCTGCAGTCCACAACCTCACCTCTTTCTGCAGCACTTCTAAAGGAGAAGTTTGCAGCCTTCATAGTCATCAACCTTTTAGTACTTACTTTGTTGAATTTTAAAAATGGCCTCGAAGCCTTCCCATCGTGGAGAAAAGATCCAGTCTGTTAGCCCTGGATATGTAACATAAGACCTTAGCTAATGTTTTCCTTGCAGGCATACCAAGGATGTCTGTCACCTTTCCAAACCCTCCCCCAACCCTAACATAGTCTTCAAGCCTCAGGTCATGCCTGGGATAAGAGCAGAGTTAACAAGCATATGTTTTCACTTCAACGGTGAATCAAACTTGGAATTTTAAGAATTTATTTCTCTTTTCCTCTTCTAGGAAAAAATACTTGGGATATCACATGAAGAAGTAGACTGAAATATCAGATTTGTCATCTGGAATATTCATCGTCCAATGGTGGTCCTGTGCACATCAGCCTCAGCAGAGACTACAGGAAAAAATTAAAATGTACACAGCAGATGGAGATTATTCCTGTGACTCAAAAAGGCATGGGGAGAGGCCTTATGTGTCTCCAGCTCACAGGACACAGAAGCATGGTCTTGGGCTTTGACGTTGATGTTTTTCAGGTCCTTCACTGAGTGTGAGAGGAAGTCTATAAAGATAAGTGGTCATTTTGCTTTCAAACATTCAGAACGGAAACCATCCCCCTGCTTCTGCTAGCTCCTTTGGAGGAGTATTACTGATGTCCGCTGACCTCACAAGGGTGAAATGCTAAATCGTGCACATGTTTACTTTTTAGTTTCTAGTGCTATTTATTTTTTAAACTATACTTGGAATGGTCTAACAAATGACATTTCAAGCCTACCTTTAGGAAGATGCTGGTTATTTGTGTTAGCAGACATAGCTGAAAGAAATTCTTAAATTTACTATGTCCACTAGTTTGGGGAGATACAGCTGTAGATGCCTTTTTGAGCCACTTTTTCAAAACATTTTCTGGCAGTTTGAAAGACTTCAATTTAGAACAAAACCACCCTCCCCATGGCTTTCAACCTGCATCTCCCTGACACACCTCTACTTCACAAGGCCTCTGGAACCTCCTTATTATTCTTGGTGGTAGCATAATGATGAGTAGCTGGTAAAATAAACACATAGAAAGACTACTGTGGAAAGAGTGTCTTTTGGTTAAAATAATAGTAATAGTACTAGGATTTCCACGAAGAGCGAATGAGTTAATTTACATAAAGTGGAACAGACCTTGGTAGTGTTAAGTGATTGCTTATGTTCCTTAATATGTGTGAGCCCTCCACTAGGCCAAATTTTTCTCTTCTCTCAGTAACTGATTTTCTGAAATTGATACTGTTCAGAATGAAGATTTTTTTAAATAAATATTTATTTGCTTTAGTTGTACACAATGCGTTTATTTTTACGTGGTGCTGAGGATTGAACCCTGACCGCGCACGTGCTAGGCGAGCACTCTACCACTGAGCCACAATCCCAGCCCAGAATGAAGATTTTTAATAAGTGAAATATGTTCAGTAGTGTTCAAGCCTACCTTTAGGAAGATGCTGGTTATTTGTGTTAGCAGACATAGCTGAAAGAAATTCTTAAATTTACTATGTCCACTAGTTTGGGGAGATACAGTTGTAGATGCCTTTTTGAGCCACTTTTTCAAAACATTTTCTGGCAGTTTGAAAGACTTCAATTTAGAACAAAACCACTTTAAAAAGCAGTCATGCTTTTTAAAAATACTATCATATTATAGGGTCTTACACATTTCTGGATTTCTAGCACCTATCATGCAGCCTGACATAAAATAGGTGCTTAACAAAACTCTGACGAACAAATAATAAGTCACTCAGACATACTTTCAGATTTAAGGAGAAACTGGACTTCAATAACATATCACAATGAAGTGAATTATTCTTCTATTCTCTCATGTGAACGTCATAAATGTTAGGGATAAAGGAGTCTATTTACAGATGGAGACACCAAAGACTTTTCCTTCTCCTCCACTGATCTAACCATGCCAACCTATTTGCCATTTCCAAAACACAGTATGCAACCTTGCACTTCGGAGCCTTCAGAATGAATGATGTTCTCCCTGCTTGGAATGTCCTTGCCTGCCAGCATCCTTTCCCCCTATTCCTACTAATCCAACAAACTCCAGCCCATCTTTCCAAATTTACTACTTCATTTCCTCCCTGAATCATTTACTAACTCTGCCTTGAATATCATGGGGCTCTATTTGGATGCCTTTGCTCCTATGAATGTTCCAAAACCCTTTGCATATATATGTTATACTTAATACAATGTACCATAAGAACTGATTTTCCCAGTCTTTCTCAGTGGATTATAAACTCTTGTAAACAAGTATTATATCTAGTTTAACTTTGTATATCTAATGCCAGGCACATTTCTGGCACATAACTGCAGAACCACATCCTAGCCTTGTTCTACTGCTTGTAAATCAGTATATGACTAGAGTATGGCCCAAGATACACATAGTCATTCATTACAAGTTCTCCAAGTCTTTCCAATATCATTTGCAGCTTTAAATCAAGATGAAGTGATAGTAATCAGATTTCGTTTCCTTCTTGAACCAACTAAATAACAGACAAAACAAATGAAACGACAATTTTCAAGACATTGGCATTACCACAAAGAACTGGTCTTGGACAGATGAGAAACTAAGTGAGCCCATACTTTTTTTTCTAGAGTATTGCACATTGAATTTCCAGGCCATGCTAGAGAGAAGGAACACACTCAGGGGTCAGCAGTCTCTCTCAGTGGAGCAGAGAGAGCTGGGAGTCCAGGTGGGCCAAAGCAGCTAATGTGTAAAGGGAAGATAAAGGAGAAAAGAGTGGCATATGATGCTCCAGACCTGTAGATGGTCTCCCTTAAGTCTAGAGGTGAGTACTGATCAATACATGCACGTGAAGCAATTATCCAGGGCTTGGGAAAGAACCACCTGAAATATTTAAAGGAATATTCTCCAAACTTACACAGAACAGGGGTAGTACCTATTGCAGCAATATGTTGAATATTCAAAAGAATTTCTTCTCAGAAATGTAAAAAAAAAAAAAAAATTAGTCCTAAACATTCTTCTGTCTGCTCAGTAGAGACTAAGACCAAAATTGAAAGGATTAAATTTATCAAGTAACTAAGTTGTGTATCAGAATGAAATTTAATAAGTTGTATAGGATTGCCAAAAATATCCAACTCCCAACAAGATAACTCACAATGTCTGGCATATAATAAAAAATTACAAGGAATGCAAAGAAGCAGGAAAATGTGATCCTAATAATGAGGGGGGAAATCAGGCTAGTGATGTAGTTCAGTAGAACATTTGCCTGGCAAATGTGGCTCTGGCTTCAAACCTGAGTACAAACCAAAGGAGGAAATGGGAGAGGAGGAGGGAGGGGGGGGGGAGGAGGAGGGAGAGGAGGGGGAGGAACATAGAAACCAAGAAAACCGCTCTAGAAATGGTACCACTTATAAAATTATTAGACAAGGGCACTAAAACTGTTAACTGTAGTCCATGTGTTCAATAAGCCAGAGGAATGATGAAAGATGTAAAGTACACATTATAAACATGACTAAAATCACACTTCCAGAGCTGAAATCTATAGTATCTCAGAAGAAAGTACACTGGGGTGCATTAATAGCAGATTAGACATCACAGAAGAATAGACAAGTAAATTCGAAGACATAACAATAGTTCCAAAACAAAGCAGGGGAAAAAAAACGAACAGAGCAACAGTAAGTCATAGGACTTCATGTGGTCCTGGGGACAGAACCCAGGACCTGGGGTAGGCTAGGCAAGTGCTCTACCACTGTGCTGTAACCCAAATCATAGGACTTCTAATGGCCTAATGTGTAAGCAGAGTGAAGTTTCCAGATTTCATGGAAAACTGTAAATCCACAGAACCCCAAAACTGGGTGCCAAGCACAAAACACATGTTGAAAACGACACCCAGGCACATCATAATTGCTCAAAATCAGTTAAAAAAAATCTTTAAAATACCCAGAGAAAAAGGTATATTACATACAGAGAAACAGAAATTCAAATGACAGCAAACTTCTTGGGAGACTATATAAGAGAAGAAAGCAGAGTAAACCTCGCTAATATGTGTGTGTGTGTGTGCGTGTATAAACCCCCCTTTAAATGTAGAATTCTATACCAGCAAAAAGATTATTTAAAAATGAAAATGAAGCCAGGTGCAGTGGTGCACATCTGTAATCCCAACTACGGGGCAGGCTGAAGCAGGAGGACATAAGTTTGAGGCCAGCCTAGACAACTTAGCAAAATCCTGTTTCAAAATAAAACATAAAAGGGGCTGGGGAGGTAGCTCAGTGGTAGAGCACCCCTGGGTTCAATTCCCAGTAAACCCTCCCACCCCAAGAAAAATTGAAGGTGGAATAAGGACTTTTGGAGATGTATAAAACCTAGGAGAGGGGTTGTGGCTCAGTGGTAGAGCGCTCGCCTAGCACGTGCGCTGCCCAGGTTCGATCCTCAGCACCACGTACAAATAAACGCATCGTGTACAACTAAAGCAAATAAATAAATATTAAAAAAAAAAAAAAAACTAGGAGAATTCCTCTCCAAGAGACATAGACTAAATTTTTTTTTTTTTTTTTTTTTTTTTTTTTTTTTGTGGTACTGGGGATTGAACTCAGGGGCACTCGACCACTGGGTCACATCCCCAGCCCTTTTTTGTATTTTATTAGAGACAGGGTGTCACTGAGTTGCTAAGTGCCTCGCCATTGCTGAGGCTGGCTTTGAACTCTCGATCCTCCTGCCTCAGCCTCCCAAAGTGCTGGGATTTAGACTAAAATTTTAAAAAGGAATTCCTTCAGGTAGAAGCCAAATTATGTAGAAGCTAAATTATACCAAAAGGAAATCTGTATCTACAGATAAAAGGGAGACCACTGGGAATGATAAATGTGAGTAAATATAAAAAACATTTTGTTATTTAAAACATTATATACTGTTTAAAGGAAAAATAATAATAAACTGTGGGGTTTATGATATATGTTGAACAAAATGTATGTCAATAATAGTACAGTTTAGGAGGCTGAAGCAAGAGGATTTCAAGTTCAAGACCAGTATGGGCAACTTAGACTCTGTCTCAAAATGAAAGGTCTGGGGATGAGGCGCAGTGATGGAGTGCCCTGGGTGCAGTCGCAAGTACCAAAATAAAAGAAGAAAAAAGAAAAGTGCAACATACCAGAATTTGTAACAGGCACTAAACTAGTACTTTAGTAGAGGGAAATTTATAGCACTAAACAGCTATATCAGGAAAGGACAGTCATTCATTAATGACTTCAGCTTGTAATTTATTTAATTATTTTGGACCTGGGGTTTGAACTCAGAGCACTTAACCATTGAGCCACCTCCCTGCACTTTTTTGTATTTTATTTAGAGACAGGGTTTTGCTGAGTTGCTGAGGGCCTCGCTAAGTTGCTGAAGCTGCCTCTGAACTCATGATCCTCCTGTCTCAGCCTCCTGAGCCACTGAGATAGATTATAGGCATGCACCACTGTGCCCAGATTAAGCTTGCAATTTAAACTAGAAAAAGCACAAGAAAGGTACGAGAAAGGAAGTTAAAAAGGGGAATCAAAATAAAGAGCAAACTATGAAAAATCAATGAAACTAAAAGTTGGTTTATTAGTAGATCAATAAAACCTCCAGCCTGACTGATCCCCCCCAAAACAAAACAAAAACGAAAGCCCAAAATTATTGGAATGAAAAAAGTGACATCTCTAGGTTCTACAGATAATAAAAGGATAGTAAGAGAACATTATAAATATCTTCATGCAATAATTCAATAACAGATGAAATGGACACATTTTTTGCAAGACAGAAACTAGCAAAGCTCACTCAAGGAAAACAGAATGGGGTGCCCGGCATGGTGGCACATAGCCCCCTCATTCTATGGGAATGGAGGCAGAAGGATCCCAAGTTCACGGCCAGTCTGGGCAACTTAGCAAGATCTTGTCTCAAAATAAAAAGTGCTGGGGGCTGGGGTTGTGGCTCAGTGGTAGAGTACTTGTCTGGCACATGCAAGGTACCAGGTTTGATTCTCAGCACCACATAAAAATAAAGCATACAATTTGTTAAGAAAAAGCAATAAATCTTCTAAAACAATAAAATAAAAAGGGGTGGGTGTGTAGCTTGATGGTAGAGCACCCCTGGGTGCAATCCCCACTACTTAAAAAAGAAAAAATAAATAAATAAAATGAGGCTGGAGGGGCTGGGGTTGTGGCTCAGCGGCAGAGTGCTCGCCTCGCACGTGCGCAGCCCGGGTTCGATCCTCAGCACCACGTAAACATAAAATACATTGCATTGTGTACAACTAAAGTAAATAAATAAATATTTTTTAAAAAATGAGGCTGGAGAAGTAGCTCAGAGGTAGAGTGCTTGACGAGCATATGTGAGGTCCTGCATTTGATCCCTAGCACAAGAAGGAAGGAGGGAAGGAAGGGAGGGTGAGAAATGTTATAATATTCGGTAGTTTCTTAAAAAGTTTAGTATAAAATAAACATCTACCATGTGACTCCTCGATTTCACTGCTAGGAAGTCACTCAAAGGAAAGGAACATAGAGTGAAATTTGTACTACATATAGTAGCTTTATTTGTTAACGTCCAAACAGGAAACAATTCAAATGTCCATTATCAGAATAATGTACAAGTAAACTATGGCATATCCATACAATGGAATATTATCCAATGATAAAAACAAATGACGACTGCTATATGCTGTAACATAGATGAATCTCAAAATAATTACATGAAGTGAAAGATACCAAATTAAAAAGAAAGTATGCACTATGTAAATTTATTTCTATAAAATTCTATAAAATATAGACAAAAATGCCAGAAAATAGATCATTGTTGCCTAGGAACAGGAAGGAATGGGAAGAAGGGATTCAAGAGAAATGAGTATTCTGGAGTGATAGAACTGCTCTTGATTATTTTATTGTTTCATGAGTGTATGTAAACATTACAAAACCTATCACTGCATATGTCATACATACACATGCAGTTTATTGATGTCACTTATAGCTCATTAAAGCTGTTATAACAATTTTTCCAAGTTAAAGGTCAAGTGAAAACATTTGCAGACGATCCAAAGTAGAATTTCTCATGAGCAGACCAACTGTAGAAGCTATATTAAAGGAAATTTTCAGCCTGAAGGAAAATTATACCAGATGGAGGAGCACCAAAAAAAAATATGTGGGTAAATAGAAATATTTTCCTTATATTTAAATTTCTTTAAAAGATAACTAACCATTTAAAAAGCATGAATAACAACTCTCTTGATATTCATAGCACGTGAAGAAAAATGTATGACAATTAAAAAAAGAGAGAGAGAGAGAGCATTCTGGTAAGATGGTGAAGTAGGAAGCACCAGAAATCTAGAACCCACCTAGACAACACTGGCAGAATCTATCTGGTGTAACTAACTATATTGGAACTCTGGAGTTTAATAAAGACTTGCAACATCCAGGGAAAGGCTTCCATAGGCAAACTGTAGCTAATTGACATTTTAGCTCTGAACAAACTGACTTCTATCCATCCATCTTCCAACCCAATCCCATGGCATGGAATGGCACACCCATTCCTGGAACAGTTTGCACATAGCAGGGTAACCCAGAGGGAAACAAAAGGATCTCATCTTCCAATTATCAGAGATCTGTGTTCTGGCTGCTGAGGGTGCTCTAATCACGGAGGTGCAGAGAGGTGGGCAGTCACTGTCTTTGCTTCCCCCACCCAATCGGGTTACAAGCCCCTCTGCCTCTGAAGTAATTTTCAAGAAATTCAATCGGCCTGAACCACTTTTTTTCCTCCCCATCATTTTCCCCTTTTCCCCTGTAAGAAACCAAAGAATAAGACTGGGACATTCAAAGGCAACTGTATATACTGGGAAGATAAAAAAAAAAAAAAAAAAAAAAAAAAAAAAAAAGTGACCTTGCATATCCACAGAGGCACAGACTCAAAAGATCCAAGAAGATCTTAAGTTTGTACCTCAGACTGATCCATGGAAGAAGGCAGCCTACAATAAAAAGGAAAACAAAACAAAAAAACAAACCCACCAAACACTGGGGGAGAGGGACAATCTAATTTCCAGAAAACACTACATTATCAGATTCAGAAGTCTAGTTTTTAACAACAAAATTGCTAGACATGAAGAAAGAGGAAAGTATGACTCAAAGAGAAAAAATAGGTCTGGGGATGTAGCTCAGTGATAGAGTGTGTACTTAGCATGTACAAGGCCCTGGGTTGCAGCAAAAAGGGGAAAATAAAATTCAACAGAAGCCGATCACAATAAAGATTAAATGCAGGTCTACTAGACAGACTTTTAAACTACTATCTTAAAGATGTTCAAAAAACGAATGCCAGGCATGGTGGCATATGCCTGTAATTCCAGTGGCTTGGGAGGCTGAGGCAGGAGGATCACAAGTTCAAAGCCAGCCTCAGCAAAAGCGAGGTGTCTAAATACAAAATAGGGCTGGGGATGTGGCTCAGTGGTCAAGTGCCCCTGGATTCAATCCCTGGTACTCCCCTTTCCCCCAAAAAAAAGATGTTCAAAGAACTAAAGCAAGACATAGAGAAAGCCAAGAATATGAAGTATGAACAAAACAGAAATATCAGTAGAGAGACTGTCAACCTAAAAAGAAGCCAAAAAGAAATTCAAAAGGTGACAAGTACAAATACTAAAAAAAAAAAAAAAAAAAAATACTAGATGAATTTAAAGGCAGATTCGAGCAGGCAAAAGAAAGACCAGTGACCTTAAAGATAGGACAAGGGAAATTACTGAGTCTCAGAAGCAGAAAGAAGGATGGAAGAAAAGTGGACAGAGCTTAAGGCTATGTGAGACACAATGGACCAACATGCTCACAGGGGAAGGAGAGAAGAAGAAAGAAAGGGGCAGAGAGAACACTGGAAGAAATAATGGTTGAAAACTTCCCAGATTTGATGAAAGATGTGACTAAACATCTAAGAAGCTCAATCTAGCTGGGCCCAGTGGGGCATGCCCTGTAACTCAAGCAGCTCAAGAGTCTGAGGTAGGAGGATCATGAGTTCAAAGCCAGCCTCAGCAATTTACCGAGGCCCTAAGCAAACTGGGGAGACCTGTCTCTAAATAAAAAAGGGCTGGGGGATGTGGCTCACTAGTTAAGCACCCCTGGGTTAAATCTCTGGTACCAAAAAAGAAAGGAAAAAACAAACAAACCTTGGAACACTAAAAAAATTTGGAGACAGAGAATCTTGAAAGTAACAAGAGAGAAAGGACTCATCACATAGAAGGGACCCTCTTTCAGGCCATCAACAGGTTCCTCAGAAAATATGGAGTACAGAAAGAAAAAGGGCCAATATATTCAAAGTTCTACAATTTAAAAATCCTGTTAATCAAGAGTCCTATATTCAGCAAATCTGTCTTTCAAAAATGACAGGGAAATTAATTCCTAGATAAAAGCCAGAGGGGTTTGTTACTACTAGACCATTGTGCATGAAATGCTAAAAGGAGCCCTATGCAAGGTAAAATAAAAGGACACTAAGCAGTAACTTGACACCCTAAGAAGAAATAAAAGAGCTCACAAAGGTAAATATAAAGCTAATTATAAAAGCTATTATTGTGACAATGATACAGACCTCCACTTTTTTTGTGTGTGTGTGGTACCAGGGATTGAGCTCAGGGGCACTTGACCACTGGGCCACATCCCCAGCCCTTTTTTGTGTTTTTTTTTTATTAGAGACAGGGTCTCACTGAGTTGCTAAGTGCCTTGCCATTACTGAGGCTGGCTTTGAACTCACGATCCTCCTTCCTCAGCCTCCCAAAGTGCTGGGATTATAGGCATGCGCCACAGCGCCCGGCTCAGACCTCCACTTTTTACTTTGTACATAATTTAAGAGACTAATACATTTAAAACAGTTTATGGGGGCTGGTGCTACGGCTCAGTGGTAGAGCACTTGTCTCGCATGTGTGGGGCCCTGGGTTCAATCCTCAGCACCACATAAATGAAAATAAAGGTATTGTGTTCACCTACAACTAAAAAAAAAATTAATCTAAAAAAAAACCCAGTTTATGTTTTGGGGGGCACACATCCATAAAAATTCAACTTTTGTGAAACAGCAGTAAAAGAAGTTTTTGGTATGTCATTAAAGTTCAGCTGCTATAAATAAAAATTAGAGTGTTATAACTTTAGGATATTAAAGTCGAGAGAAGCCACGGAGGTTACAAAGAAAAATGGCTATAGAACATATACAAAAAGAAATGAGAAAGTAAATATTTTACTACAAAAAATCCACACAAAAGATTGTAACACAGTAAACGAGGATAGAAAAAGCTACAAGGCATATCACAAACTGCAAATGACAGAAGTCCTTTTTTATTAATTACTTTAAATGTAAATGTATTAAATTCTTTTTTTTAAATATTTATTTATTTGCTTTAGTTGTACACAATGCGTTTATCTGTACGTGGAGCTGAGGATCAAACCCGGGCCGCGCACGTGTGCTCCACCGCTGAGCCACAATCCCAGCCCTAAATGTATTAAATTCTGTGTTTTAGCTTTTCATCCCTCTGACCAAAATACCAAAATAAGAGCAACTTAGAGGAGGAAGAGTTTATTTTGGGTCACAGTTTCAGGTGCATGGTTTAGTGCATGGTCAGCCAACTCCACTTCTTTGGGCCAGAGGAGAGGCAAGACATCATGAGAGAAGGGTATGGCGGAGGAAAACTACTCAGTTCATGGCAGCCAGGAAGCACAGAGAGAGGTGGGGACCAGGAAAAAGAAAAACCATTTCAGGGCACTCCCCCAGTGACACATTTCTTCCAATTAGAGCCCAGCCCTCAGAAGTCCATTAAGCTATCCAGCGACAAAGTCAGAGTCCTCACAATGCAGAATGGTAGTTGACAGGGGCTAGGGGAAGGAAGACATGGGTAGTTATTGTTTAATGAATATAGAGTTTCAGTTTTATAAAATGAAAAGAGTGCTGGGTACAGTGGTGCATGCCTATAATCCCAGCAACTCAGGAGGATCACAAGTTCAAGGCCAGCCTCAGCAACTTAGCAAGACCCTGTCTCAAAAATTAAAAAAAAGGCTGGGGATGTGGCTCAATGGTTAAGCACTCCAGGTTCCATCCCTGGTACTGCCAAAAAATAAAAAAATAAGGTTAGTTATAGAGATGGACGACAGGATGACAGTTACAGAAGTTTATGAACAAAATATATTGTTGTCCCCCCCCTTTTTTTGGGTCTTTTTGTCATTGGGAGCATGTCCTCAGGGAATTATAGGACTTCTGCCACTTCCTCTCTTTCGTTTTCTAGCCATGAGGTGGACAGTGTATTAGTGTCATGCACTGCTGCCATGATGTGCTTTCTTGTTACAGACCCAGAAGCAACAGGGACAACTGATCGTGCTCTGAAATCTCCAGAACTGCAAGCCAAAATAAAATTTCTCTCTATAAGTTGATTTTCTTAAGGACTTTGTTATAATAACAGAAAGCTAACACAGTCTGATTATGGAATTAAATTTTAAAATAACACGGTGCAGAAATGCCCAAATACTTATAAATTAAACATACTTTGTGGAGGGAACTGTTTTTTTTTTTTTTTTTCTCAGTGCTAGAGGTCAAACCCTGAGTCTTACACATGCCAGGCAAGTGCTCTAACACTGAGCTACATCCCCAGCCCAATTAAGCACATTTTTATGTGATTCATGATTCAAAGAAGAAACAAGTAAAATCAGAAAATCTTTGAACTGAATTACAATGAAAATATCAACATCTGTGAGATACAGCTAAAGCAAGCTGGGAAGGAAATGTTTACCTTTAAGTGTTTACATCAGAAAAGAGATCTAAAATCAGGGACTTCAGCTTCCATCTTAAGAAGCTAGCAAATTTAACTCAATGTAATGTAAAAGGAAGGAAATGAGTAGGAATCATTGAAGTAGAAAGTGAACACATAAGAGAGGAAAAGCAACTACTATGAGCTGATTTCTTGAAAAGCTCAATAATAGTAATATTCCTGTAGTTTTGTGATAAGAGAACTAAAGGGACTCCATCTTGTTCTTCAGCAGCCATCTTAGGAGTTCCGAGAAATAGTTCTGTTTCTCAGAAATAATAGAATACGGAAAGTCCTGCCTGTGTACCCATTAATCGTTACCTAGCATAATACGCTTGACAGCATAAAAACAGCAATTCCTATACAATGTAAAATTGCTCTCTTTGGTTTCCATTTTTCCTGGGCAAATACCTTGTCAGAGATTGTCTGTCTAGACGTTAGTAACCATTTTCTAACATGTACTCAACTAGGGTCATCATGACCCCATTCCCTTCTACTTGATCGTTGCTATATCAACCTGGAAAGTCCGGTGGGAAATATTATTGTACCCATTGCTTTGTCTGCTAACTGCCTAGATTCAGCTTCAGTACCATGGCTTGCTTGCATTGGCTGAAACCCTGCAATTGAATATTCCTCCCTCTGTGATTTTGCTCTTTATAAACCCTTGAAAAATCACTGCCGGCGCGCCATCTTGTCACACTGTGATGTGTGAGATGGTGGCCGCTGATCAGCTTAATAAAGGCTTTTTATTGGCATTAATGTGACGTGGCTTGGAGTTTTAATTGGCATTATGCTGGATACAACATTTTTGGTACAACATTTTGACTAATCCAGATAAAGGAAAATCCTTTTTCTCTACTTCTCCTGGGTTCATGACCACAGTGTCTATAATAAGACAGATTAATAACAGGAAACCACGGAATGTATGTAATATGTCTCACATGACACAGACATTATCATAAAGAAAATGAAGACCCAGGGCTGGCTGGGGATACAGAGTGTTTGCCTAGCATGCACAAGGCTTTGGATTCAATCCCCCCAGCACACACACACACACACACACACACACACACACACACACACACACACACAAAAAAAAAAAAAACCAAAACACCCCAAAAAAACAGGAGTACATAGTTGTGGAAGAACATCACAGGGCACAAATATAATCTAACAGTAGCAAACTGGGGAAAGTTAGCAAGTCCTGTTTAGAATCTTCTCTGAGACCCTGTGTCTTCAAAGAAAAAAATGTTCCTTTTCTCTGGTTAGAGAGAGGGACCTGCCTCAGTGGAAGATCAGAAAATACTTCTTGGATTTTTTTCCCCCTTGCTTCAAGGGAAGACAAATGAGGGAGTTTCAGAGAAACCATTCTTGAATTATTTCAGCTTAAAATATTCAGTATGCAAAGGTGCCATATTTTGGAGTTAATGTGCTCTGAGCCCCAAAGAAGACACACATTACCAACATCAGAAATGAAAACTAACATTAAAAGGATAAGGAATACACTTTATGTCAAAAAATCCATAACTTAGATGAAATGGACAGATTCTTTGAGACACAAGTTACTAAAACTTGTGGAGAAACTGTTACTAAAGCTCTCAAAGTAAAAAAACTAGTGGAGAAACTGTTATTAAAGCTCTCGAAGTAATCACTTATGTCTGCTATAGAGCCTGTGATGTAAGGTGGGCACTGGGTTGTCTCCCTTTTGAAAGGTGTCAATTCCTTTGGAAAGGACAGCCAGGGCCCAGGGGAAAGGAGGCATCCAGTAGGCATCTGCATGGAAGAGAATACCACACAGGTATCTGGGCTCCATCAGACTTTACCTTATACTTGCTCCTTGAATGCCTCATGTAAAAGGCCCTCTCTAGACCAGATGGTGAAACGGACTGATCAAAGAATTGGGCTCAGGCAACTATACTAGAGTCTAAAACCAAGAATACCAAAAGAATGAATACAGGTATGCCCTGACAACTGATTGGAATCTAACAGTAGAATCTAGATCTCAGTCCATGCGCCCACTGCAAACCTTTTTTTATTTTTCTTTTAATATCTTTATTTATTTCTATTTGGTACTGAGGATTGAACCCAGTGCCTCATGTGTGCGAGGCAAGTGCTCTACCACTGAGCCACAATCCCAGCCCCTGCCAACCTGTTTTTGACCAAAATATTGCACTGGAAGTTTTCATGCTCAAACTGGACATTTCCTGTTAAGTTTGGTCATTAACCACTTGATGGTGGTGGTGAAAAAAGACAGCAGTGCCTGGTGCACAGTAAATGCAGGTAAAAAGTTAATAAAAATGATCTTTTATTTTAGTCTCTTTGTTGGGGGAAATGGATTTGTCTATTGTGACTAGTCTTAATTTGCAAATGCAAATGTGAAGTAGAAAATCTTCCACATAGGGGAAAGGGATTGTGAAGAATCCATAATGGCATAAATGATCAGATATCTGACCACATTAATTTGTCATATGAATTAAATTTACAGAAACAAGACAACCAGGGTCTGGGGATATAGCTCAGTTGGTAGAGTGCTTGCATCACATGCACAAGGCCCTGGGTTCAATCCCCAGCACCACCGAAAGAAAAAAAAGAAACAAGACAACCATATTCAAGGCAAAGAAAAAGAATTGTGTAAAACCCTATCTGGGGAAAGGACACAAAACACATTTCAGGGTTTTCCCCATTCTTGAGACCTTCTTTAATTCAGGCAAACCAACCAGAGTTCTGCCTATCTTGTCTGTGATTTAACTGGGAATGGCATGGTTTGTATAGCTTTTCCCTTCAGGGGAAAGAACAAGAGTTAGCAAACACCAGGGTAATCATACTTGAGAACAATTATACTAGATCATACTAGATCTTAGTTTCCATTTTACACTTCTGATTGAGGTCTACTACTACAAATAAAACAAGTAGCTTTTTTCCCTGGCTATCAAACCAGTATACTAAGACTCAAGCCAGAACCTGGTGGTAGTTCAGGTTCTCATTGGCTTACCACAACCCACCCTCGTGGAAAAAGTCTTATATATCATATTGGGCTCTACACCAGGACAAGAAATGTTCATTTTATAAGCAGATTTATGGGAATGGAAGGGGATTGCTTAGAGTCCACATTAGGACTCCTTCCAGTTCAGTGAAAGCAAGAGCAGTCCTGAAGCATGGCCTTTTCCTCCTCCTCTGTTTCCACTCACAGGTACCCTCAGTGCTGACAAAGGCAACAGACCTTCTCAAGTCTGTCTTTTCTAGGGCAATAGAGTCCTGGAAGAAATACAGCCAATACAGCTGGGTTTTGTTGTATTTGAAACACAGGAGTCTTATTTATATTACAGCAAAGCACACCATCTACACCATTAATTTCTTGATGAGAATAAATGACACTTATTTTTCCACTGTTTTATTATAAAAATCAACATTTCATTTGTTACAATTCAGCTTATTGTAATAATCAAAAAGGGGATTTATACAAGGTAGTTTTATACAGTTTATAATTAAAGCACTTATTTTACAAAAGGGGGAAGTGAATAAGTGGACAAGGGCTGACCAAATATTGGCCATTATAATATAAATACATCCTTGCAAAGCACCATCGTACCAAAGTCGATGAACATAGAAACACCAGTTTACTTTTAAGACAATGACAAAGATTAAAGCTTAAGAAAAAATTTTAAAACATAAAGGATAAACATCTGAAAGCAGCACCAGATCCTTCACTTGCATGTAAGGCTAGTCCAGTTTAAGCTTCATGGTATCCTCTTTCCTCTTTTTAAATTTCCCTCACTAACCCAGATAATTAACCTCATGTAATAGTGGAACTAATAATACTTGCTTTATTTTCCTTTTAGTACCCATATTCAGGCATTAATATACAGATATATATCTACATAGATACATATCTCTATCCCCTCACCTTATATATGATTAAAAAAACAAAACAACCCAAATGGACAGTTAAACAAAAGCATGTTATCTATAGTTCTTTGGTGTTAACTTCTGGGCAAATCCTAAGTGACAGTGGGAATCTAACAGTTGGTTTATGTTAGGTCCATATTTCACTTCTGAGTACAAGCAATGACTTAGTTTGTAGATTAAGAATGCCGTGTGAGAAAAACAGTAAAGTTTACCTGGATTTAAAAGGGGATGAAGGGTTGAGTCAATAATTTGCTTCTAAGTCATTAACATAAACCTAAGAATCTACCTTCCCCTCTACTTAGGTACAGGATTATTCTAATAACATGTGGAATTAAGTCAAAGAGAAACACCTTCATAATATGAATTCATAATGTTCATAATTTAAATTTTTAAAAAATTAAAAACGTATACTTTTATGCTTGAGGCCCAAAGTTCTTTACTCTAACTCTGAGAATTTTAAAAGCCAAAATTTGAGACTATTATGAAACAGTGCCATACCAGAAGCCAGTAACCACACATATGTTACCAGTACTTTCTAAAATTATCTGTTATTTTTCTTGGCCTGTTTTAGGCTTGGGATAAGGAAAGGAACAACAAATAAAAATTAAATTTCTTGAGTGTAAGAATTCTGCATAGTACGTTTTAAACAATACTTGATTATAAACTTCTTTAGGACCTAGTCCATGTCTACATTTAGTGTATAATGTCAATTGTGAATCCTGAAATACCTGTCAATCAACTGATACTTCCATACCCATAGCCATACCTCAAACTATGGATTTCTTAAATTTACTAAAAGCATGGTCTACTTGGGAATGTGAGAAGTCCAAGTCTGTTGTTTCAGAATCTTGTAAGGTTTCCCCTCCAAGAAACAAAGAGATTTTAAAAACTACATTTGTAGGAATCTAACCTAAGCAAGGTCTACATAGAAAACCAGCAGCAGCCCACCTAACTGCAGAGAAGCAGGCTTGCTCATGGCAAGCCTCTCCAATCTCTATTAATGATCATTGGTATCAGGGCACACAAACAAAAGGATCTAATTACAGGCAAGGTAAGCCAAAGCTACTAACTACTGGTTTTGGTCTTGATTCCCAAGATTCCAATGGTCTTCATTAATGGGCCTTTACAGCAAAACAAAAAGATGTTTTCCCCAAGGCCACTGCTACCTAAGAGATATTGGCTATTCTTACAACTTAAATAGGAATGAGTTGCCTTAGTTCAAATTATTAACTTAAGCGTATTTTAAAATGAATAAGACTCTGATCACCTTAAAATTCTATTGCTCAATTGCTCTAAGTTCCCTCTTCCCAAATTACTGGCTTATTTTAGATGAAAATGTACTTTAAAGTCTTTATTTCTAATATAATATTATCCCTCTAGAAAAAAATAACATTTTGTGACGCACCATATAGAAGAGTGCTACCAACTGCCAAAAGCATAATAAAAATTTCTGGAAGAAAAATTAATACTGACAAAATTCTCTTTTTTTCCCTGTGAATGTGCCATTCTCTGACTTCAGTAACAAAACTGCTTGGGCCACTGTTCAGAAAACTAGGACCTGAAGAAGCCAAGTCCAGAACTTTAGTGATAAAGACCATTTCAATGTGTAGTGCACAGAAGATATGCTGTGTGATAATTTTAACTTATCAGAAGGATACAGGTTCAAAATGAATACTTGTATACTTAATGAATCTAATGAAACTTTATTCATTTTTCCTCTTGAATGATGGATCTAGCAAAATACCAAATTTAGAACTCCTTTTTTATTTTTTCCTGATTTGTGGTTTCATGTTTTATTTTTTTCCTCACTTTTTCCAATTAAAGCTCTGTTTACCAATTAAGATGTAGTTTACTTAAGTATAACTGTCCACATAAACTGAGAACCAATAAATTAACCCCAAATTTGATAATACTCTCATCAAAAAGGACTCTCAGAAATACTAATAATCCATTTCAACCATCCCAGAAAGAGGATACTGAGATTAAGCTGAACCGCCTTCAAATAATTTCAAACAAATTGGCACACAAATTAGTATTTTGCAAGAAGAGGCCATTGCCATCGCAGTACAAGCACTTGGACTGAGATATAACAAGGCAATATTCTTCTTAGTTCATTATAGTGCAAGTTTCCACATGGGAAGCCCACCAGATAAAGATGCACATTAAAAATGTAAACATATAGAATTCTCAAATTCTAATTGATACCCAGTTACGGCTAACCTTTCCATCTTCATTTAAGCATCAAATGCCCCTGTATGTCACAGGATACAAGTTCAATGTTCATTTTGTCTCAGACTAGGAGCACTTTGTTCCACCAACAGGAAGAGTTAACGCTTGTCTGACTGAAATGCAAGACACTGATGGATTACCATTATTTATATGCAAAATCAAGCTGCCCCCAACAATCTGAGCAATATTCTGAAACTACATTTTTCTCCCCTCTTTAAATTGTTTACTTAGATATTTTTTTAATTGCTTGAAAAATTACTTCACCTCTGCCAAAATTCTGAATCCTTTCTTCTGTTGTTTTTTCTTGGGTCCTGAAACCCAGAGGGTCCTCATCAGGACTGAATTTTAAAATCAAGGACTAACTAACCAACACCTGGTAAGGTAAAAGTTTAAAAACACATTCAATTTTAGCAGAGAAGTGATAGACACACGTAAAAAGCAGGAAACTAATTTCTGGTAAGGTGGCAGAGCAGTGCTAGAATCATTCCACAGGTCAGCCCTGATAGCTGAAGATATAGCAGCCCCAGTACCACACATGACAGCAGATCAGGCAGGGCACGTGAGAGACTTCCATCATTCTCCTCCACCCAACTTCTGACAGCTGAGAAATTTATAGTTTGTCTTCTCAATTCAACCCCATTGTTAAATTTGTTAATTTATCTTAATTCATAATGGGATAAGACAGAACACACATAAAGATACATGAGTTGATTATAAGAATTATTTGTGGATAATCAAAATAACTACCATTCACAGTGGGTAACAGGAAGATATTAAACTCATGTCATACATTAGAAGAGGTATTACGTAGACAGCATTCTGAGAAAAACTGGTTTAAAGAACATGAAAATGTCACAGATAGTTAATATAGGGATAAACTAACAACAACAAAAATTTTTTAATATTGCTTATAACCAGAACATACTTAAATGCTTTACTCAAAATATATATAATTTTCATATTGTCATATGCTGAAAGTACTGCAAGGATATATGATTAATTTACAATAAAAACGTTATGATTAGATTTGTAATTTTTAAACACTGTCTATATGTGTTGTAAAAAGACATTTTAATGAGCACTAAAACAATCTTGGACATAAATATGGCTAACTTTTGATTGTTTATGCAAAAACAGCAGTCAAATTGAAGAGCTAAGCCTATTGCAGGATGGAGCTAGTTGAAATATTAAAGTCAAAACCTAATTTAGAAAATACCATTTAATTGATTCCTCAGATAAAAAGCTTGAATAAACCATGGTCTCTTAGCAGAATGGCCTACAAAGTTGCTGGGGGAGGCAGCAGGGTGAAAACATCTAGAGAAAATTTTAATTTTGATAAAGGTGTGGGCTCTGAAGTAGGGACAGAAGATTTGCACATATGCAGCCCCACAACACCTCACAGACCAACAATCTCACCTACAACACCACCACCCAGAATGGATTCTTACTAAGTATCTATCTTCCTCAATAAAATGGTTGGATTTCTAAGAGAGAAAACAAAGCCCTTTGTCCACAGTTAGTATTAATTCCTTTTTTTCCCCCTTCTTTCATAATTTCTTAACTTCTTGGCCCTCAAATGTTAGTTAACCTGAAGGCTATTTGGCTACTCCAAGCATCTATGGTTTGCTGCTCTGAGATGGACTTAATTTCTTTTATTAAAAAAAAAAAAATCATTTTTTTGGTATCAATAAAGTCCAGACATTCCTGGTCAGTGATGCCTTTATTATTCCTGTTTCCTTTGTACTCAGTCACTTCACTGGGTTTAAGGCATGCTTTGTGTATTCAGTTTGCAAAAATAAAACTTTTAGTACAAATTTATTTTTTATACAAACTTTTATGGCACAAGCAGCAAATCTGCTATTTTAAGAAAATATATAAATATCCTTTTCTTCTGTACAAATATCTCCAGTATTTCCTACCCCATTTTATAACTTTTACTATACATGGTCTGCCTCATCCTTCTCTAATAGCTCCCTCCCCCCCTCCAGATCTCAACCAGATATGTATTTACATTTTCACGTTGGAGGCAGTCAGAGGAGGAGGGCCTCTCCTCAGGAGGAGTCCGTGCAGGGAGAGGGTGGCGGTGGGTAAAGGTGATGGGAATAGCTCCTCTCTGTGTATGGAGAAGGTGGACAGCTTTCATAGTTTTCCTCTGCTGACAAGTACTGGCTTCTGGGTGTGGGAGGTGGGGGCACAGGTTCTGAGTCATAGTTCAAGTCACTGGTATAGCCCTTGGCTGTTGCCACTGAGGTCATTCTCCGGCTAGGAGCATAGTCACTGTCACAAACATCTGTGCTGCAGGGTGTAGTGGGAGGTGCAAAGTGCCTGTAGCTATATGGTCTATAGCTGGTATAGGAAGAAAATACAGAGAAGCAGAGTTAAGTTTTATAGAAAAACAATTTTCTTTATCAGAATTGAGGGACATTAGATACAAACTTCACTTTGAAAATTATAAGCTACTGCAATTTAAATATGTACATTTCAAGAAGAAATTTTCAATGGTGGATTAGCAGAGGAGAAAAGAATATGTATTTTTGTATCTTCAAATAAAACATAATTAGAGGTAAGTAAAAATTAATAGAATGGGAAATCAGAGGTAAACTCAATCTAGATGTGCTTTTACATCTTCAAGTTAAACTTTATCACAAAATACAAAGGGACTATTCAAAGTTCTACTTGGTATGGAGATGTAGCTCAGTGGTAAAGTGTGTGCTTAGCATAAGCAAGGACCTGAGTTTGATCCCCAGCACCATATTTAAAAAAGTAAAAAGTAAAAAAACCAAAGTTATACTTAATGGTTATCTTTAGAAAATGTGTCTGTCATACATTCTGCATATAGTGTATGTAGGAGACCTTACCAATTGCTACAGTTTTATAGCCTATCAGAATAATGAGTCTTTCTGGATTTCACACTACAAATGTTAGCATTCCCTTAACATTCTTTAACTGTTCCATAGTTACCTAACAAATAATTTAATGATGCTTGAGGTCTTCATTTCTTTTTTAAAAAGTTGAATATTATATAATCCAGGCTGAATTTTGGTAGACAACCTGAAGGGCATATCTATTCCATTACTATTATCATTAGGTAAAGGGAAACTGCTGTAATTTGGGGGAAATAGTTCTAATTCACTATAGACAGGAATACTGTCATAAGAGCAGCTTTAACTGAACCTCAAAATGAGGACCAGTACATTTTCTAATATATATTTCAGAGGCTTAATATATTTCTTACACTTTTTTATCTTTACGAGTAATCTGCAGTTGCTAAATATGTAGCCTGGCTATCTAAGAAAAAGGTATCGGAAAGAGGGGAACATACTCATAAAGAATTTACCTAAAGTTAGCTGGCCTTGCTGTCTTTCCTAATTGTACATGTAAGTTCTTGTATCTTTCTATTATAAATATGGTAAGGGGTACCTTATTTCATATTTATCCCAAAGATTTATACATGAACTTTCTCACCAAAGTGACTACAAGAGAAGGGGAAAGACCAAGAATAACTGATAGAATAGTTTATAAAATACCTAGTGATATGAGCACAGGAGATAGTCTTTCAAGACACAAACCATCTATTGCTACTCTACCTGACCTCAAAAGAAATCATTTCCAGAAGACCAGAAGTTACACAACCTAATGAGCAAGTTCTCAAAGGCTTTTATATCAATGTTGACAGTATGTCATAGTACTTTTGTTTCTACATTTTTTGTTTTGGTCCTATCAAATCAGGTGTCAAAGACTTGGTGAAATGTCCTGGCTAAGCATTCAAAAGGCCAAATATAATTCTGTTTTTTTTTTTTTTTTTTTTTTTCAAAAGTTGTGGTTGAGTCAAAAATTTCATCAAATGATAAAAGGCTTGACACAGAACAAACAGAAATTGGGCTTAACATGAAACATGGGAAATGGTTAAATAATAACTGTTTCTGATGCAGTTATGTTTATTATCAAAGTGTTTTATTCATTTTGAATTAAAGAAATTCATTTTTCAAAATAAAATTTTAGTTCTTTCCTTTCGTTTTTCAGTTTTCAGTCTTCTGCTTTTCTATTTTGACATTTTAGAACAAACTTGTGGCAGAAAGCAACAGTATGATAAACCATAAAAACAATTAGTTCGGAGCCAAGTCTATCTCAACAGCTTTATATAATAAACCGAAATAAAATTTAAATAATACTTTAAGTAGTTTCCATTTTATTTCCATCCATGTGTAAGGTTATATTGGGTCAATTCAACTGAAATGCTAGGGGACACCTTATGTGAATGATAATGGGCATTTGGGGATACCCACAGACATAGCACTGTGTCAATACAGAGAATACAAAGATGCTGACTTTCTGCTGGCCTTCAAGGAAGATGGAAGAATAAGGCAGACACAATGGTAACTGACCTGGTTCAATTTGCTATATAGACTCACAAATTAGCATAAATGTATAATTTCCCCTGTTGTGGCTTATACTTCATTTATTTTGGCCAGTCTTAATTTACTCCATATAAGAACACAAGAAATCTTTCACTCCAGATCACAATTACCTAGTCACCAGAGGTTGGGGGAATTCATCAGGTATAGTAGGAATCCTTGGTAAATATGTGTCTTTTACATATTACACCTGTAAGCCAAGAGCTGACCTTGTACTTCCCTTAAATTCTGTGCTCTTAATATCACTGCTGTTTGAGAGCTCACACAACTCTTCGAACAATCTTACCCCAATATTCAATCCTTAGAGCATCAATAACACTTAATCTGACTGGTTACTTATTTTGGAATTAGTAATTTTGGTGAGTAAACACTGCCAAAGCCTGGGATCTACTTCATTACTCTAAAGGCCAGCATCTGTGACACTCTTTTAAAAATGTAAAATGCCCAGAAAGAAAAGGATTTGTGAGTGGGGCAGTCAGTATTACCAAGACAAAATGCCTATTCTCCATCTGTTTACCTCCAACTGCTCATTTGGGGCTTCATCAAGCCATACCTGGAATATTTCTTTCTCTAATAAGTACTTCAACTTACATTAAAGGAGGATGTACATACCTGTACGACCTATGAGTGGAAGGGCTGTTTGAAGAATATCCAAATTCCATAGTGTAATGTGATCGCTCTGTGGCAGGGGATGGTGGTGGGTTCAAAATCTAAAAAGAAAAATAACATGTTAAAATAATAAGCCTACTCCAGACAATATACTTGGATTTTCTTTTACCTTTTTTATTCCTATTCTTCTTCATTACACTTAACATTAGCACAATCCTTTTCCAAAGAACTGACCTCAATCAGTATTTTATGGGACTAGGGTTGTGGATCAGCAGTAGAGCGCTTGTCTAGCATGTGCAAGGCACTGGATTCGATCCTCAGCACCACATAAAAATAAATAAATAATGTCCAACTACAACTAAAAAAAAAATTTAAAAATCAGTATTTTATGATTGTGGTTCCCCTTTCCCTAAGACAATCTCCTCATCGCTAAAAAGTATCAAGTGAAAAAGAAAATCTGTAATCTATAAATTACTGGTTTAAATTTAGGCAAAGCTAGGTTCTGATTTTCAAAAATTTTATACACACACACATATACATCTACCCTTTGCCATATTATGGATTAAACCCAGGGCACTCTACCATTGAACTATATCTCCTTTTCTTTTCTTTTTTTGTACCAGGGATTTAACTCAGGGGCACAACCACTGAGCCACATCCCCAGCTCTATTTTGTATTTTATTTAGAGACAGAGTCTCATTGGGTTGCTAAGCATCTCGCTTTTTCTGAGACTGGCTTTGAACTTGTGTTCCTCCTGCCTCAGCCTCCCGAGCCACTGGGATTACAGGCGTGCAGCAACTCCCCCAGCCCCAGCCCTTATTATGTTTTACTTTGAGAAAGGGTCTTACT
The DNA here is from genome assembly GCA_025594165.1 of Tamias sibiricus. Classification (NCBI taxonomy): domain Eukaryota; kingdom Metazoa; phylum Chordata; class Mammalia; order Rodentia; family Sciuridae; genus Tamias; species Tamias sibiricus. The sequence goes on from CM046661.1 coordinate 76,758,608, forward strand.
AATTTGCAGACTCAACTCAGTATTGCAATCTCCTGCCTTAGCCTCCCAAATCACTGAGATTACAGGGCATGTGCCACCATGCCTGGCATATATTTTTTAAAATTTAAATATTTAGAGACAAATTAATGATTTAAGATAAATTCTAGGTATGCCTCCTCTGTTGGGAGGTCATGAAATGAAGGTACTTATTCTCTCAAGAGATACCATTCAGTAATTCTATTTTCACTTGAAATGGAAAATTAATACCCAGTGCTACTGGTCAGTGAACTTAAAAGAAAGATTTATAAGCAGGGACAGTTTGGTAAATCTTTCTGAGACTTATATACCTAAATTCTATAGTAAAATACCATTTATACAGCTAGACATGGTGGCGCACACCTGTAATCCCAATGGCTCGGGGTCGGGGTGTGAGGCAAGAGGATCAAGTTCAAAGCCAGGCTCAGCAACTTAGCGAGACCCTGAGACTTGGCTTAAAATGGAAGTTATACTTCCCTTGAGCAAAATATAAAATATAAAATGAGCTGGGGGTGTGGCTGAGCAATTGAGTGCCCCTGGGCTCAATCCCTGGTACCAAAACCAAAACAAAACAGAACAAAAAAACCCATAACTATTTTTGCATTACCATCATTGAGCACCCACAAATTAATCTAAGATGCTATTTATTTTAGTATTCAGAGAAAAACAAAGCAAGACAGACTGCTTACTGCAGGGAAGTAAGTGCCTTTGGTGCTTGAAGAACTGCTTGATGATGCTCCTGTGACATGGGCTCGATCATAGGGAGGTCCACTGCTTCCCCCCATGATACTGAGGGAGCTGATCATTGATTTACCTCGAGACATTCCTAACATGAAAGAGATAAAAACAGAAGATGAGGGGTGGGAGATGGGGAGGGAGGAGGGAAGTGCTGGGGAGTGATATTGGCCAAACTGTACTGTTATATTGTGTGTATGTACAAATATGTAACAACAAATTCCATCAATATGCATAACTATAATGTATCTATAAAAATATGGAAAAAGACCCAGGATGAGTAAGATCTATAAAAATGTATGAAATACTTTTGCTCAACACAAGGGTCACAAACACCAATAGTTAAACAGAGCCCTTCAAAGTGAGATTTTTCAACAGCCTAGAGAATTTGAAGGAGAAAGGATAGAAGGATGGAGGTTGTCAAGCATGTTAAATAATAAGATTTGTTTAAAAGGGAGAAAAAATAAACTTTTAGGGCATAAACACAATGCATGGAAGATATTTCTTCACCTACTAGATGCAAATATTGCTGGAATCAAAACTACAACTCTAAAGAAAATTCTATTTCTTCCAAGTAGCTTCCCCAAATTTCACATCCAAAAAATTGGTATAGCACCAAGAAAACACTATCATAATCAACTTAAATACCATGATTATTTACTTAACAGTTACACTCAAAGTAAGTTCCTATTTTCAGAGGTCTTTGGCCAGGCACCTCCTTCTTCATATTCATTAAAAGAAAGACTTGTTTTCACTAAGGGCACCAGAAAACACTAAAATGGAAGTCATACTTCCCTTGAGCAATAGTGCCTACCCAAGAGTAAAACTTCTGGCTACTTGGCTATGCCTAAATCAGCCCTAGTCCTACTATCATCTCTTAAGTCAGGAGACAACATAAAACAATATATCCCTCCTTTCTGTCACCCAGTTATTTCCGAATCTTTGTTTGCTGAAGGGAAGTCTACCTATTTGGGGACTTTTATTCCTGGGCTCAATAGTAAGAGGTTCCCTGGTAGTTATGAACCCGAAGAATGCATGTTTCTAACCCTTCACCAAAGGACTAACTAATTTGCTTTCAGGAGCATGCCTCCAGAGGACAGTCAGAGGACTCAGAGCTTGCAGGTATTATTTCCTTTATATCCTTTGCAAATTTCTACCAAACTACATCTAAGATTTTTTTGTGTGTAAAATGGAAGGTGCAAAAAATAAATGAGTACATTGTTCTTACAATTTTTTTAAAACCCAAAATAATCTAGTTTCAAAGAACACCTAGGTGTTCTGTCTTAACTCACCTGGAAGAGATCCTGACAGAGAACTTGGGTGTGGCACATAACCAAGAGGCACAGAAGCTGGTCCATGAACCACATAGTCATTAGTCATAGTTTCCCCATCTCCCTTCATACGGGGACACAACATCCTCTGGCAGATAAAGTATATTGTTCCAGACACAAAAATGGTAACGATTACCCCGATAACTGAACCAACTGTGTTAGTGGCCTGTGGTGCTGGCTCTTCAGTTGGATCTAAAATGGAGAATGTTGTACAGTTATCTAATAGAAAAATAACTGTATATTCAAAATAGCAATTTAAAAGAGGGTTTATTAACAATGTGAAAATATAAATTTAATGAATATAACTCACAAACATATTTTTCTTGTTTTTTTAAGAGTCTTTTTTTAAAAAAAAAATCTTTATTTTATTTATTTATTTTTAAGCAGTGCTGAGGCTCGAACCCAGGGCCGAGCACGTGCTAGATGAGTGCTCTACCGCTGAGCCACAACCCCAGCCCCACATATTTTTCCCTTATGAATACATATATATACCATGCTCCATGGAAGTAAGAATTAAATGTCATCATTAGGAATCAAAATGAACCACCATTAAATGAAGACAGAAATAAAACAGATTGGTAAGTATAACTATAAACTGACAGAAAGAAAGATGGCAAGTAAACATTAAGAAGCTTTAAATTCTTATACAGATAAGAGAGACTTCTTTCTATGCATCATAAAAATCTACAGTTATTTTGGAATTTCAAGGAACATTACATGTCAGATGGGGTGAACTAGAAAAGTCATCAAATGTTTTGACTTGAAATGGTGAAGAAGCCAAAAACAGCTCTGATCACATGCTGGAGTTTAGGTTTTAATGATGACATTTAGGCCTAGTTAAAAAAAATTAGAGGGGCTGGGATTGTGGCTCAGTGGTGGAGCGCTCGCCGCACGTGCGCTGCCCGGGTTCGATCCTCAGCACCATGTAAAAATAAATAAAGGCATTGTGTACAACTAAAATAAATAAATATTTTAAAAAAAATTAGAAACTACAAATGATCCTGGGTTCTCAAAGCCAATAAGCTGCTGCCCTTTGGCTGTTTAGTTGCCTAAGGGTCTTTGATACCTGATTGCTAGAGGATTCACAGAGAAAGGCTAGAGCACTAGAGAAGAATTCTGCCCAGGATATTCACCTTCCCTGGATCCCTTTAAGAAGCAGAGGGCATTAAAAAAAACACAATTGCAGATCCTTTAAAAAGTTTTTTTCCCCCCTCTGCTTCACCTTACTGTGAATCTCCCATACACATACCTAATTTATATAGATTATATATATATAAAAAAAAAAGAGGTAAAAATGATAGCACTAAGTTATACAACATATAGGGACTATCTGTTACAAATTTAGTCTGTGGAATCTGAGGCACAGAATTGCTAAGCAGCAATCCCACCTTTTTTATTCATTTCAAGAGCACTGGTATTTAAATACACTATCCCCATTTCTAGGCTCTGGGCTACATCTTAACTCACTGAATTCAGGCTTCTACCCTCGCCACAGCACTAAAAACTGCTGTTAACAAAAGTCAAAGTTCCTCTATTTGCCACTCTTTAAACTTCATCTCACTGACCTCTCTACACATTCAATAATGCTGGATCCTGTTTTTTTTCCCCCCTCAAAAATGTCTGATCAATATCCTTTCAGTTTTATTATTTCTGATTATTCTTTTTCTCCTATCACTTAATATTTTCCTCCTCTATCTACTTTCCTGGGAGATTTTGCCTATTGCCACAGCTTTAATTATCATCATTAAAATGAAGAGTGCCAAATCCTCCTGGGCCATAGACCCATACATCAACAATTTCCTAATAGCTTCAATGGGATATCCCATGGTTATCTTTAATGCAATATATCCCAAAATGAATTCATCATTACTACCATTTGTTGTTTCTCCCACATTCCAGAGGTGAAGGAGCTCACAAATGAAAGAAGTAGTCTCATACAGGACAATGAAGAGTGATGGGACCTGTGGCAAGCTGTGAAGTGCATGTCTGCCTAAAGGCATTTAAGCTAAATTAAAAAACAAAAACAAATTAACAAAAACCATTTCATCAACCAAACATCACACCTACATCCAGAACATGATTCAGTACTTCAGTTTTCAGTCCCTGCTATTTATTTTAGTTAATGACTCCACTCAACAAGGTATCCCTGGACCATCTTAAACTTGTTGGCTATATCTAGGTGGTTACCAAATCCTTTTTATTCCATTTCTAAAATAACTCTGAAATCTATTTCTTCTTTTAACATCACTGGCTCCTGCTTTTGATTTAGATCTTTATCTTCCATCTAAACTACAATGGCCTCTTAAGCACTTTTAAATTACAGACTACAAGTCATTAATGGATGATAAAAACAATTTAGTGGGTTGCAAGCAGCATTTAAGAAAGAAAGAAAGAGAGAGGGGGGGGAGAGGGGGGGAAGGAGGGAGGGAGGGAGGGAACATAGGGATGCAGTTAACATCATATGGGTTAATACTGCTGTGTGACACTTTTGTTTATGCATGTAATCACATCTTTATATTCCTCTTGATGTGATCCAAACCAGTCTGAAAACAACCAGCCTAAATGACTTCCCTGCCTATAATCTTACCACCTCCAATACACCTGTAATATCATCTCTAATATAGCCTTCATGTATTTATTAATTTATGTAATCATGCAGATCTTTTTCTTAGAATTTTCAATGATTCTCTATTGTGAATGGAATATTGTCTAGGCAATAGAGACAACTCTGGGAACCTTGCTGCAGGTACAAAGTATCCTCAGCACAAGGCAGTAAATCACTGTTGAATCAATGAGTAGATTCTAAAAGTCAGTAAATACTCCACTTGAGCTTTTATTGATTTGGGATAAACACATATTATGGCACTGTTAACAGTAATGAACTTTGAAGAAACTACAGGCTGTTCAGCCAAGGGTCTCTAAGTCTCCAGGTATAGAAACTCTTAAATTCTTAAATTCTTCTAGACATTTGAAAACTGGTGGAAACACTTGAGAAACAATGGTCAACAATTAAGCAGGAAATAATGTTCAGAAACTAAGTTGAGACCACCAACTAATTTCACCCTATCTAAATTATTTGAGATGTTTATGACTTTTTAGTTGTGGCACAGCTATGCTTACTCATTTCTGGTGCTAGACGAAATAATTCTGTGAATATTTTTGTGCATAAGAAAATTGCTCTTTTAAAAAAAATTTTTTAGTTGCAAATGGACACAATACCTTTATTTAATTTATTTATTATTATGTTGGTGCTGAGGATCAAATCCAGTGCCTCACACATGCTAGGCAAGTGTTCTACCATTGAGTTACAACCCAGACCAGAAAATTGCTATCTTTAAGAAATTATTAAAAACAAAACAATGAAATCCCTGGCATAAATAATGAGCTTAATATTAGTACTTAATAAGAAAATCTTGATAATAAGCACATGAGGAAAATGAAAAAGTATTTTAAAGGTTTTCAAATTTTCCCTTGAGAGTAAATTATAAATAAGGTCTTATTCCTACTTACAACAATCCAGTTCATCAGATTTGTCACTGCAATCCACATTATGATCACATTTCTTATGCTTTCCAATGCACTGACCATTGGCACAGCGAAACTGATCAATTAAACAAAGCACTGGAAAAAATGAAATAGTTTTCTTATTTTTAACATTATATAAAGCCAAAATTCTGGCAAGAGTTAAAAGGTGCTTTCTGAATACAAATGAAAAATGCATTAAACCTTTACATATACTCTAAATATTTCTGAGGATTCCCACTGATACAAAGAAAAGAATGGCAAAAACTGGAATCCAACAGGAAATTTCTTACTTTGTTCTTTAAATTCCTTTCACTGCAATAAATTTTGCTTGCTTACCCTAAAGAATTCTAGAGAACTTATTTGTACTGTGTAAGGTTAGTGAGGAAGAGGAGAAAGAAAAATTTTAGATTGTAGTAAGTATATCTATGAAATCAGGGTTCACAGAGACTATTTTTAAAATAAGCCTAATCTTTTGGTCCCATTTCTCAATTTTCAGAGCTTATGGTTTGGACATGGTTTGAGTGTTTCCCCAAAATGTTAGCAGCATGGTCCTCAGTGTGGCATGGTGTTGAGGTGGCAGAACTTTGTGTCACTGGGGCCCTGTCCTCAGAATGGATTAAGATAGCTGGCATGGAACTTCGAGTTAGTTCTCCAGACAGGGTTGTTATGAGAACAAATCTGGCCCCTCTCCTTGCTCGGGCTTCCTGTCTTGGGATGTGATATTTTCTTCTCATAAGTACTCCTCTATTGTGCTGCTACCTGCCACCTTTACCTAACTGATGCCAGCACCATGCCCTTGAACCTCTAGAATTAAGAGCTAAATAAACCTCTTTATAAAAATTACCCAGCCTCAGGTATTTCATTAAAGTTAGAAAAAACTGACTAAACACATTTATTAATCAGTAAAACCTTATGCACGTGAAATGAATTAAAGTAATTTGAAACATGGTATTATATTCATGGCATGTTCAAATATATTTGAAATACTCCAAAAGCTACCACTAGCCAAACTAATACACTGAATTTTTAAAAAATATTTATTTTTTTAGTTTTAGGGGGACACAATATCCTTTTATTTTTATGAGGTGCTGAGGATCGAACCCAGTGCCTCATATATGCTAGACGAGCACTCTACCACTGAGCCACAACCCCAGTCCTACACTGAATTTTAAACAACTTGATGGAAAAATAATTTTCTGAGAAGTTTGATTACCTTCACAGTTCTTCTCATCTGATTTATCCTGGCAATTTGCATCTCCATTGCATCGGAGGGCACCATCAATACACTGCCCACTGGCACACTGGAACTGGGACTCTGAGCATACAGGACAGTTGAGTTCATCACTGTGGTCTTCACATTCAGTAAACCCATCACACCGCCAAGCCACAGGGATACAGTCAATTTCCCCAGTGAAACAAGTAAACTGCTGAGGAGAACATGTTGGGGGTTCTTCAAATGAAAAAGGAGGAGGGAATGACAAAAGCACAGCAATGGTCAAACACCTATACTCAAGTGAAGTTCATTTAATAATTAACATATACAAAGCACTTTATGATTTCAAACATAACCTAGGAAAATCACTATAATCACCAACCTCCAACTTTTTCTTTTTAAATAATTTTTTAGTTGTAGTTGGACACAATACCTTTATTTTATTTATTTGTTTTTATGTGGTGCTGAGGATCGAACCCAGCACCTCACAGGTGCTAGGTGAGTGCTCTAGTGATGAGCCACAACCCCAGACCCCAACCTCCAACTTTTAAAAAAAATCATTTTACTATTTTTTTGTGGTGATTAAACTTGAACCCAGGGTCTTATGCATTTAAGCAAGCACTCCACCACTGACCTATATTCCTAGCCCTCCAAACGTTTTAAAGTTAGCCTAGAACTAAAAACTTTTCTAGCTCTGAGATTCTCAAAAGATTCCACGGTCTCCTCAGAATCCCTGACACCTCTTCAGTGCATATGCTAGGCCAGAACTATTTTAGCAATAATTCTAAGTGTCATTTGCTTTTTTCACTACATTTGCACAGATGCTACAAAAGGAATGGTGGGTGAAACTGTTGATATCAGCAGACTCCGGGCAATTGCACCAAGCTATACCAGCTCTTACTATACTCTACATAGCCACAAATCCACAGTTTAAGCAAAGAAAAGGCCAGTTTCACTTAAGAATGTTTGTGATGAGGGGCCATTGTTGTGCACCTCTGTAATCGCAGTTGCTTGAGAAGTCGAGACAGGAAGATTGCTAAATTCCTGGGCAACTCTGTGATACCCTGACTCAAAATAAATGTTGCTCAGAGGTAGAACATTCTTGGGCTCAATATCTAGTACTTCAGGGGAAAAAAGTTTGTGAAGATCAATAAAAAAATATTAATTTTATTAAAATCATCTTTTTATTTGTTCTTTATAGATATACATGACAGTAGAGTATATTTTGACATATTATAAATACATTCTAATTAGGAACCCATTCTTGTGGTAAAAAAATCAAATTCTGAGTGCATGTGTCTTCAATACCTTTTGATGAACTGGAAATAACCAAAAAGCTCATGTTGCAAACATAACATGACAGTTTTAAGGAGGAAAGCCTTTCTGGAATTGTAAGCACAAATCAAAACTTTTACTTAAAAGAGAAACTGATAAACAATAGTGAATTACATTTGGTTAGTAGGCAAGAATTTTTTAAAAAATGAACCAAATGAGCCTGTTTTTTCAGCAAAAACATGGATAACATTTGTGGCAAATTACATTAAACTTTCAATTAGAAATTAGATTCTAAAAAATTTGTATCTATCCAACACTGTTATCTTGACAGATTCCCAGTACCTTTTTTCTGATGAGACTGGTGGTAATATTAACAAATGTGATTTGTGTGTGTGTGTGTGTGTGTGTTTTACTGGGAACCAAACCTGGGAGTTCTCTACAACCAAGCTCCATCCCTAGCCATCTTTTTTTTTTTTTTTTTTTTAATCTATCTGTCCATCCATCCATCTTCTGTCTGTCTATCTTGAGATGGGGTCTTGTTAAATTACCATGGTTGGCCTTGAACTTTTGATCCTCCTGCCTCAGCTTCCCAAGTTGCTGGGATTATAGGCATATGCCACCATACCCAACTAACAAATGTTATTTTTTGATATCATATGGTAAAATGGGTCAAAATCTGAAGACCTGAGAACTTTTAATGAAATTCTAATACTTCCAAATGATCAAGGTATAAAACCATGCCTGGGCAAAAATATCCATACATCCATTCAGAGTACAAAATACATCTGTGCTTTTTTGTTTGTTTAAAGTGTCAAGAGTCCTGCTATGTTGCCCAAACTCCTGGGCTCAAAAAATCCTCCTGCCTCAGTCTTCTGTGTAGCTTGGACTACAGGTGTGTGTTACCATACCCAGTCAGATCAGTTCATTTTAATATAACAGATCATTAAAAGTTAATTGATAGGGGCTGGGGTTGTAGCTCAGTGGCAGAGTGCTTGCCTAGCAAGTGTGAGGCACAGGGTTCAGATCCTCAGCACCACATAAAAATAAAGGTATTTAAAAAAAAGTTAACTGATAATGGTTTCAAATTCACTGCAACTAAACCTACAGGAAGCTTATTACTTGTCGAGATTTGGTATAGAATTCCAGATTAATATCTGTAATTACTTGAAAAGCCTATTGTTGTAATCTATTCTTCCAACTATGTATCTGTTGTAAAACTAATATTTTATACATATATTTAGACCAAAACTACATATCACATAGAGTGAATGCACAGTAGACATTAGAATCCAGTCCAACTTTAAAGACTTACAAAAACGTAAAATTTCTCACCAAAATCATTTTGCCTTAAAAATAGTTAACTTTTCAATCCTTGATTTATGAAAGGATATAAAGGTTTATTATTATTATTTTTAATAGATTTAAAAGTTCCTAGTTTTAAATTCTGGTACAGTAAATACAAACACAACATATAAAAACAAGCTCTCTAGGGTCCTCAACTTTTTAAAAAATATTTTTTAATTGTAGATGAACACAATACCTTTATTTATTTATTTATTTTTTAATTTTTATAGGGTGCTGAGGATTGAACCCAGTGCCTCACACGTTAGGCAAGTGCTCTACCCACTGAGCCACAACCCCAGTCCCTTAATTTTTTTAAATGTAAAAATATACCGAGAACAAATAGTTTGAGCACTGAATTAAAAGCTAAATTTCCTTGTTTTTAAAAATGAGGAAACTAAGACTCAGAGGGGCTAAGTGACTGCCCAAGGTCACAGAGCTTCTTATAAAATAATGCCTGATTAAAAAAAAATTAGAAGGCTATGCCCTTATTTCTAGCACATTGCCTTTACTACTATACCATGATTTCTTTAAAACTTATCTGTTAATTTCTCGTAGGGAACACACAACTTTATTATATGACCATGGATCAGAAAACCCTTTATCTTTAAAACAGAATATTATAGATTCTAGGTGAATATTTTACCTGGAAAATCTGAAGAATTCTTTTCTAAGAGCCTATTAAGTATTCAGCACTATGGTAGATCACATGGTGAATTAAAAATACATAAAATATGATCCATGTTCTAAAATAGCTTTGAATTTGGTTTTAGATGGGGACCAATAAACATAAAACTGATAGCATTACTCTGAAGTGTATGTCATAAAAACTGTGGTAACAAGTGCTGTAATTCCGAAAAAGAGGAGACAACAACAGCTGGCAAAGGTTTTGTAGATTAACAGGAGACCAGATACACCTTGAAAATGAGTAAGATTTAGGATAGGCATGCAAGAAGAGAAATACATTCCTGAAGTATCAAAAAGAAGAACCACAGAAGCAAATCAAAACAGAACATTCCACAGTGGTCCTCAACCTCAAAACAGTCAAAAAAAAAAAAAAAAAAATAGTGAACAGGGCTGGGGTTGTGGCTCAGCAGTAGAGCACTTGCCTCGAATGTGTGAGGCCCGGGTTCAATCCTCAGCACCATGTAAATGTAAATGCATTGTGTTGTGTACAACTAAAGTAAATAAAGAAAGAAAATAAAATAGTGAACAGTGAGCAATTGAGAAGAAATACAAAATGAGGTGGAGAAGTTAAGACAGGTTCAGATGAAATAATGTTTTAAAAGTGAAGTAGAGGAATTTAGATTTTATATTTATTTCCACTGTAAAATCAATACTAAATTACAAAAATATCTGCAAACAAATTTTCAATGCAGTTTCAGTCTAAATAACGCAAAATTGAAAACAATTAAATGCCTCCCAGGAGAGTAATAAATTGTGGTCTTATATAATGAATAGAAAAGATAAATTACCAATATACTCTACTGTACTCAAATTTTATGTACTCTTAAAATATATTATGCAGGAAACCGAGACACAAAAAAGTTACATATAATGATTCCATTGATTAAGAAAAGGCAAAACTATTCTATGGAGCTAAAAATCACAACAGTGGTTACTTTTAGAAGAGAAGTTAGCAGCAAGGGACATTAAAGTATTGATTTATTCATTTTTGCAGCACTGGGGACTTAACCAAGGACCTTGCCCATGCTAGACAAGTGCTCTGCTATGAGATACAGCCCTAGCCTGAGAGTACTTTTCTCAATAGCGAAATTCTATATTTTGATTTGGATGTTGGTATCATAGTTGTATTTTTTTCCAAAACTTATTAATCATCCAATTCAATGTGTACATTAAAATAATCACTAAATGAACAATGAAAACAAAAGCCCTTTTCTATCTGGAAGATGAGATCCTTGATTCAGTTTTATCTGTTATTAACATAAAGGAACTTTTTCTAGGATTTGACTTTTAAAGTAACAGGCACTCTCATATGGAAACCCATGATTTTGCTGTTTTTGTTGTAGTAACATATACGTGACATAAAATTTACCAATTTAACCATTTCAAAATATACAGTTCAGTGGCATTAAATAGATTCACATTACTGTGCAATATTTGCTGCTTTTTATTTTCTCCCCTAAATAGCAGAGCTTAACTTTTACCATACATGGGTGATCCTCTGATTGTTATTATTTTTTCCCTCTTTAGACTGGGGATTGAACCCAGGGGCGCTTTACTACTGAGCTACATCTCTAGCCCTTTTTATGTTTTTTAATTTGAGACAAGGTCTCATTCAGTTGCTTAGGGTCTTGGTAAACTGCTCAGGTTGGCCTCAGACTTGTGATCCTCCCGTCTCAGCCTCCCAAGCCACTGGGATCATGTGCCACCACACCCAGCTTGATTACACTTTTGCTTGATTATGTTCTACCTTGAAGTTCTTCAAACCCCTATAGTTTAAGACTACGATCTGTGGCTGCTAATCAATACATGCATTACTTATATTTTAAAAAACTGAGCTCTCTGCTTCATAGCCATCATAAACTGAGTAGCTTTTTCCACCATGCCCTTCAGCCATGGTGTTCTGCCTCACCTAAGGCCCACAGCAGTAGATTCTGCCAACCATGGACTGAACCTCTGAAACCAATGAAGCCTGGAGGTAAAGAACAGCTAAGCCTCCAAAACACAGCCCTGAGGACCTGGGACCTGGGAAGCCCCCTTGACAGACTTCTTTCTCTTGGACATGCTGCTACAGAATGTAAAACTGAGAGAATAATAGTCTGAAGCTTCATAGAAAATTCTTGTCTTGACTGATTGCTCAAATATTATCATTTCTGAGGAAATTATGATAAATTCCTAATTCTTAGTACTCAGCCAGGATTCCCTAGAAAAAGAAAACCAATAGGAACCAATAGGAAACAACCTACATGCTCTTCGACAGATGAATGGATAAAGAAAATGTGGTACCTATACACAATGGAATATTACTCAGCCATAAAGAAGAATGAAATTATGGCATTTGCCAGTAAATGGATGGTACTGGAGTCTATCAGAAATAAGCCAATCCCCCAAAAACCAAAGGCCAAATGTTCTCTCTGACATGCAGTTGCTGACTCACAATAATCAGAGGTAAGGGGGCAGGAGAGTGTTTGAAGTTCACTGGGTTAGACAAAGGGGGAAAAAAGAGAAGGGAGGGAGCACAGAAATAGGAAGAGTATAATGAATTGGACATAACTTTCCTATGTTCGTGTATGAATACATGATCAGTGTATCTTCACATCATGTACAACCACAAAAATGGGAAGTTATATTCCATATATGTATGATATATCTTTAAAATACATTCTACTGCCACATATAACTAAAAAGAACAAATAAAAAAGAAAAAAAAGACAACCAATAGGATGTTTATATACACAAACAGATGAATAAGTAGTTAAGATTACTTTAAGGAACTGTCACAGGATTATGGAAGTTTAGTGAGTCCAGAATCTGGTGGGGGAAATCAGCAGGCACAAAACTAAGAAAAGAGCTCCAATTGGGTCCAGTGAACAAAGGCAGTATGCTGATGAACAAAATGAACTGTTGCTGCAGATGAACTCCGAATGTGGACTAGTGGCAGAATTTCTTCTTCCTTGGGTGGGGTCAGCCTTTTAATCTATCCAGGCCTTCAATTGTTTAAGTGTGGATAAGCCACATTGTGGAGTGGGTTAAAATGCAGTGATTTAAACGTTTATCTCATTCAAAAATGCCCTCACAGAAATATTCAGAATGTTTGACCACTATCTAGGCACCATGGTCTGACCACGTTGACACATAAAAATAACCACCACACTTAATATTACATTTTGTGATTATTTACAAATTGATTTTCATTTACTGATATACCTATAACATTTCTATTTCAAACTGTAAAAGAATAAATGATTTGTAAAAATAAAGAAAACATATCTATGCACATTAAAGCAAAAGAAAAGCTTCTTTACATTGACTGATTATTAAAAAATTGTACTAAAAGAATAATTATTTGTGATGCATACTGTAAATTTTAATCTTTCTCAGCCACATTTCCAAGACCAGGTACTTGAAATCTTTCTGAAGAATCTTTTCTACGATGATCTAATTTTTTCTTGCAGTTTTTTTGAGTTGCCTTTTTGTGGCTAATAAATCATGGCAAATTCTACTAAAGATAGATTATGGTAAATTTTTATTTTTTTCATAATAAAATATGTAAATATTTTAACACAGGTACGGTTACAGGGACAGTCCTTTTGTCTCCATGCAGATTAACATTTTTGACAAACATTTTCAGGAAACATCAAGTCATTTGTCATCATTTGTAATTATTTTTATTTTGGTACCAAGATTGAACCCAGGGGCACTTTTGTAGTAGCTTCTTTGTGGTGTGTCAAACATATTGATGAGTAAACAAATAATAAGTTGTACAGCTTGGTAAAATGCCACTAAGTGATCAATACCAACTTAACTACCACTCAGAAAAAAATTCTGAGTCCCCAGAAGTTCCCTTATATAGCTTCGTCATCATCACAGCTGTTTTTCAGCTGAGAAAAAAATAACTCTCTCCCACTATCAGTTTTATTAAGAAGTGCAATATTTAAGTAGTTCAGTAGTTATGTGAGACTATGTTATCTTTCTAATAAGGCTACAAGGTTGGTAGGCTACTGAAAATTTAAATTTAAGAATAATAATACTAATTCAAAACAAAATTTTAAGAATAACAACACTAGGGCTGGGGTTGTGGCTCAGCAGTAAGAGCTCGCCTAGCACATGCGCAGCCCGGGTTCGATCCTCAGCACCACGTAAAAATAAATAAAGGCATAGTGTACAACTAAAGCAAATAAATAAGAAAAAAAATAACAACACTGGCAGTAATGTTTACTTTTACCTACTAAGTCCTACTATACAATTTAATAGATGTAAGCTATTGGAATGTTTTATATAAAGTAAGAGCTTGAAAAACAAGCTATTACATAAAATTTACTTGTAATCCCACTTTATGACTGTTTTGTGTTATGAGAAAATTTAGGTAGATTAAAATCTACCAGATAGTCATTAAAATAATTGGAGTTGTTTTTGGTTTTATTTGTTTGTTTTTGGTATGAGGGATTGATCCCAAGGGCACTCAATCACTGAGTCACATCCCCAACCCTTTTTTGTATTTTATTTAGAGACAGGGTCTCACTAAGTTACTTAGAACCTCACGAAGTTGTTGAGGCTGGCTTTGAATCGTGATCCTCTTGCTTTAGCCTCCTAAGCTGCTGGGATTACTTACAGGCATGTGCCACCATGCTCAGCCTGAAGAAATTTTTAATATCATCTAAACTGATAAATCTAAACAGATTGGGGCAGAGTTTTTATACAATAAGCTTGTAAATAGTAAATTAAAAATTGTTCACACTTTGACTCATAATGAAAAGCCTTTGCTAAAGAGTTAAAAAAAAAAGGAAAATAATATTTACTTGTAATCCCACTTTGTCAACAATTTTTATAATTGAGTGTATGTTAGCTTTAAATCTTGACTTACACATATATGTATTTTATGTAATTGTTATCATTTTTTCCCCCTTTCTTTTGAGATACTAGGGATGGAACACAGGGCTTCACACATGCTAGGCAAATGCTCTACTGCTGATCTACAACATTTGAGAAAGTCTTTTCTCCCCTTGAGCCAAATACATTTTGCATCAGCTTTGATCACAGCATTTAGTAGCTGCATAAACTCAGTTATTTTATTTATTAAATTTCCCAACAGAAATTAGATTGTTCAAAATTTCTATCACTATAAGTAACAGCATGACACAGTCTTTTTCCTTTAGTTGAATTAATTAAGAATTATCCCCAAGAGGAAGATTTCTGAATTAAGGCTAGGAATGTTATTATGGTGCTTGATATTGCCAGATTATGACTTAATGAAGAAATGTACCAATCTGTTATGCCTTGTAAGTGATTAAACAAATTTCACAATATAATCACTATAACTCTTGATAGTTTTTTTTTTTTTTAAAATATTTATTTATTTATTAGTTGTACACAAAGCCTTTATTTTTATGTGGTGCTGAGGATCGAACCCGGGTCGCGCATGTGCTATGCGAGCGCTCTACCACTGAGCCACAAACCCAGCCCATAACTCTTGATAGTTTAAAAAAAAAGATTCTAATTATTATTTTTTATTATTATTAGCTAGGTAAATAAGAAAAACAATAACAAACTACTGATGGATAGAACAAAAGAACATTCTTTTCACTAGATGGTATCCCAACAATGATACTTAAACTGACAGAATCCAGAATTCAGTGGATATAGATTATAAGAGGTGATATTAATTCATCTTGCTACCCTCTGAGGAGATAGGAAAGCTACTATATTATTAGAAAATATACTCATTCACAGACTGAAATGTGGTAAATATATAAGCAATGAAATACTATTCAGGCTTAAAAAGAAGGAAATGCTATCAATTACAACAACAAATAAACCTAGAGATCATAATGTTAAATGAAATAAGCAAGATACAGAGAGGCAAACATCACATAATTTCACTTATATGTGGAGTGTAAAAGTCAAACTCATAAAAACTAAGATTAAAATGGTGGTTTTCAGGGAATGGGGGGATGGAGGGGTGGGAGGATGAGGGGATGAGGAAAGGGAGAAAAATAACTCAAAAACATAATATAATGCAGATAAGTGGAACACAAATAACCAATTAAATAAGGAGAAAGGGTAACATACTCCCTAATCATAGAAGGCTAAAACCAAGATATCAAATACAGTGCCATTTAGCCTTCCACAAGAAAATTATGATGTATTTACCTCCACAAGATAACTCATCTTGAAGAAGAACCAAGTGCATGGGGCAAGAGCACCTTGTAGTGCCATCTCCTTTCACAAGACAAATATGGGAACAGCCACCATTATCCTGGGCACAAGGGTGCTGTCCTGGAAAAGGGGACAATTATAAAAATCAATTATTTATGAACTACATGAAACCCAAATGTAAAAATCAGCTTGGACTTTATTTCCACACAATATAATTCCTCACTCCATCCCCAAACAACCTACAAGAATATATTTATACCTAACCACTGTTACTATTTTACACACACACACACACACACACACACACACACACACTTAAAAATATTTTACAACATAACATTACAGGCTTATGTTAATTTTGTATATAAGAAAAGCTGATTATTGGAACTAGAAACATTGCTAGGGAGACCACTAAGAGCTGGATATTATACCATTTAAAACGTAAGAACTCTTTTCTAAAGATTTTACCTCAGAAACTTCATCTTTTCAAAAGACAAAATGATTTTACTTAAAAGGTATATTTTAGTGAGGAATCCACTGAGAATTAAAATTATTAGAAGAAAAACCTTAAGATCACATGGTACGGAACCATTCAGAGACAAAATTACTGCTTGGTTAACTTGAAGTATTACAAATGTCTGATTTCTCATATTTGGGCAAAGTTAGAGAAACAAAACATAGGTAAAACATTTTAAAATCTGTTTCACAAAGTATATTTTAAAAAATAATTGCTCTGAATTTTCTATTTAGCTTGCATTATAAGCAATTTGACCTTTGTCATCACACAAACACAAAAACAAAAACAAAAAACCCAAAACAGCATCTAATGTACCATCATTTACTATTCAACCCTCATCTATAATAACATGTGTTGTGCTTTCAGTTTGTGTTGATGAGGTTGATAAAATCAGCCATCTACAAAACAGACTGTCCAAAAGAGACATCACTTATCATATTAGAATATATAACCTATACAGCAATGTCTCCCAACCTTTAATTCCATGACACTTTTGATTAACAAAAATCTCATTCTCTTATGTTATTAGAAATTTTAAGACATGTTTTCCTAAAGATAAACCCAAAATATGTTGTTATATAAAGAAGATACTTTTTGCTGAAATTCTAAAAAAATCCATTGAGATTTTCTGCAAAAACAAATATTCATTTATCAATTGAATGATGCAGGTATTGTCATTATCATCTTATTTCTATTAAATGTCCAGTCCAAGTTATAACATAAAATGACAAAAATGCCAACTTTCTAATTCTCAAATACCTTTAATTTTATATCTAAATTCATGAATGGTGGCAAGATAATGAACACTTGAAATGCATAAGGAATGACATTCTCAATCCCTCATTCTCTTTTCAAGCTTCAATTCCACTAGAAAGCACTGAGCTGAGAAGGTAAGGAGTTTTAATAGTTCTGTCTCTAGTATTCCACTAAAACATTAGCATTAAAGACCTATAATGGTGACTACTATGAGGGAACTTTTGGTTATATACATGTATACATACATGTACTGCCGGGGCTCAGTGGTAGCGTACTTGCCTGGCATGTATAAGGCACTGGGTTCGATTCTCAGCACCGTGTATAAAAAAAAAAAAACCATAAAGGTCTATCAACAACTAAAAGAAACTATATTTTTTTAAAAAGAAATTAAGCCAGCCGGGCGCGGTGGCACACGCCTGTAATCCCAGAACTTTGGGAGGCTGAGGCAGGAGGATCGCGAGTTCAAAGCCAGCCTCAGCAATGGCGAGGCACTTAGCAACTCAGTGAGACCCTGTCTCCAAATAAAATACAAAAAAGGGCTGGGGATGTGGCCCAGTGGTCGAGAGCCCCTGAGTTCAATCCCTGGTACCACGAAAAAAAAAAAAAAAAAAGAAATTAAGCCAATATTCTTAGTAATATTCCAAAGTTTTCAATAAAATTTAAAAATCAAAACTATTGGGCTGAAATTGTGGCTCAGCGGTAGAGTGCTCGCCTAGCATGTGCGAGGCCCGGGTTCGATCCCCAGCACCACGTACAAATAAACGCATTGTGTACAACTAAAGCAAAGAAATAAATATTTAAAAAAATAAATCATAACTATTTTTCTAAGTTGAAAATTTAAAACTTTATCTAAGAGGGAAAAAGTAAACAACACTGATTTAAGTTTTCTCTATGTTTATACACTAATTGCAGTTTATTTTGCTTTTGCTTAAGAATATGATTAATCCACAATAAGCATGTTAATTAATCATTATATAAAATATAATTTTTGCCTTTATTCAAACTATAAGGGCAAGGAGGGAAAGAGAAATAAAAGGTTAATACTACCAGTGTCTCAAAGTGACAGAGGGAGATAAAGTCATGATAAGCAGAGTTAATACTTGCAGCCTTTATGTGTGTATTTTGTGTTGCTGAGGATAGAACCTAGGACTTCATGTATACCAGGCAAGTGTACCACTGAGCTACACCCCAGCACAAAATTTTTTAAATGAGCAAGAACATGACTTTCTCCCATTCCTACTTTACAAGGAAATGATTAATTTGGAAAAGATTCCAGATGAGTTTGACATAAAACTTTAAAAGATGAAGTTTTTTTGTTTTTGTTTTTGTTTTTAAATGGCAAACTAAAAGTACCTGAAAATCTTGATGATAAAGAGGCCAAGAATGGGCTGGAGTTATGGCTCAGTGGCAGAGCACTTGCCTAGCACGTGTGAGGCACTGGGTTTGATCCTCAGCACCACATAAAAATAAATAAATAAAATAAAGGTTAAAAAAAGAAAAGAATGCTTAAAAAAAAAAAAAGAGGCCAAGAAGACATAAAAGTATATCTTAGTTTCTCACAACACAAACAAGTACTCTAATTAGCATTAGTCCATCAGCACTTACTGTATTCCTGAAGGTTCAGCTCCTTTACTGCATGAATGTCACTAAGCTGGGCAATTCGAGCCTGGACTTTCGTTCTGCCCTCTCGACCTGTCATGTCAATTTTTTCAATCATTTGCTGCTGCTTATCAATCCAATAAAGCCAGTTTTCAAACACGGTTAGTCCCACAGGCTGCAAGATATTGGAGTCTTCTAACACTATCCTGTTGGCACCTTGGAAAAGGAGAATATTCAACAGCAATTATTAATTTGGTCAAATCATACTTTCAACAATTATTTAATGAATACCAATTAGACTTTAAAAGTATGGGAAAGGAAAGCATGAGCTCTTTATCACAAAGCTTAAAAATCATGCTGAGAATGTATACACACATCAGAAAGCAGGTAATAAAATCATTAACGTGCTATCAAGACTAAACAGTAAGCTGGGTACAGGGGCATACAACTGTGATCCCAGCTACCCCGGAGGCTGAAGCAGAAGGATCATAAGTTTAAGGCCAGCCAGTGCAACTTAGTGAGACCCTGTCTCAAATTAAAAAATAAAAGGGCTAGGGATATAGCTCAGAGATAGAGCACTCCTGGGTTCATTATCAAGTACCACAATAAAGGAAGAAAAAAAAAAAAAAAGAGGGAGAGAGAGCCCAAAAGACAGTAAATAGTCTAGTTTATAGAAATGTAGATAGAATTTAGAGCAACTTATTTTTTTATTTTAGTAGAGTATTTTTCAAACTTAATTTTATGAAAACTCTAATACAAAACAGATTAAAGTGGCACTTCTTTAAATGAAGCAGTGGTGGTGAACCCAGTTTTGTGCTTGACATACACTACTTGAGGAGAACATCTATGAGGAACAACTCTACCCTCACCCCACTTGGCTTCTCAGAATACAGAAAGAAGACTGAACTACTGGGTCAAGCCTCACCCCAAGACAAGAATTATTCCTATAATATCCAAAACACAGAGCTATTTAGACTATGAAGAGGCAACTTGTTTTATTGTTTGACAGTGTGAAAGTTCTTTCACAGAGGAGGCTGACATCTGAGTCCACACACCCCATTCCTTTATTCATAGTTTCTATCTCTAAATAAATAAATGAGAGAAAATATAATCTATTCCCTTTCTTCATAATATTCATGGAAAGTTTTCATGATTTCTAATTAATGAGTTCAGTAAAAGAAAGACATTAGCTTATATTTTAAGAATAACAAGGAAAGTTCCAAAAAAGATGCAAGCATAATGCTGAGTTTTAATAAATGGAGAAAAGTGGGGAAACCAGACAGGAAGGGATTACCTAAATCAACATTCATATCCATAGCAGATTAAGATCAAGGTTACTGAGGCTGGGGTTGTGGCTCAGTGGCAGAGCACCTGCCTCGCACATGTGAGGCACTGGGTTCGATCCTCAGCACCACATAAGAATAAATAAAAACAAAATAAAGATATTGAGTCCATCTATAACTGAAAAATATTAAAAAAAAAAAAAGGACAAGGTTACTTATGCTCTCTCCTAATACTAAAACTGGTGGTGATGGGAAAAAAATAAATTAATGTATAAACCCACCCTGAGGATATGGAAGCACCAGCTATTTTAGAATGCAGCAAAGGGAGGATTTATATGGTTGGGGCTAGAAGAAGAGTATTAACTGAAAATAAGTTCAAGTTAAATAGCTTCTGGAACTCCTCCCTTAGTCTGGCAGAAGATTGAAAACAACCAGGCTTTAATACACCAGGCAAAGACAAAAAATTAGTGCCATAAATGGATTATCACAAGGGAATTACTTTAAAATCTACTTTCTAATGATAATACCATCCCCAACATCTTTCAAAAACACTAGGCAGCCCACTTCTTCTCCTTTTTTTTTTTTTTTTTTTTTAGGTACCAGGGATTGAACTCAGGGGCACTTAACCACTGAGATACATCCTCAGCCCCCTTTTTATATTTTATTTAGAGACAAGGTCTCACTGAGTTGCTTAGAGCCTCACAAAGTTCCTGACAATGGCTTTGAATTTGTGATCCTCCTGCCTCAGCCTCCTGAACCATTGCAACACTGCGCCCAACCTAGGCAGCGCACTTCTATCCTAATACAAAAGACTGGAAGATTTTTCTACAGGGAAAAACTATTAACTAAAGAACAAAAACAATCAAACAAACCAACCCTGAAATACACAAGAGGAAAAAACTTCAGACAGTTTTATCTATGAGTCCCATTAGAACTCCAGGCCTCTAGAAGAAAGCCATTGTAATCAAAACAGCTGCAAGCCTAAGTCAGCATTTTCAGTGTCTAATATTAAGTATAAATGGACACCTAAGGATCACCAAATATTTAAAGAAAACCTCTGTATAAAAAATGAAACTGGCTGGGGTTATAGCTTAGTGGTAGAGTGCTTGCCTAACACATGTGAGGCACTGGGTTCGATCCTCAGCACCACATAAAGATAAATAAAATTAAGGTCCATCGACAACTAAAAATATAAAATTGAAACTAATTTTAAAATTGAAATAAAAGACAAAGACACAATTAAAAGCAGAAGAAATAAGTAAATTAGCCATTATAACCCTATAGAACAGATGCTTTGAGGGCAGAGCACTCAGAGAAAAAAAAAAATAAACCAGACTTTGTAAATTAAACACATGAAATTGGAAAATTTAGAAAAAAATTCTTTTCAATAAGAAAGTTGGGTAACAAATTTAAAAAGCTCTCCAAGAAAGTAGAAGAAAAAGAGCTGTGTAATAGGAGAAAAAAAATACTTATAGCCAAGAAAGTTCAGCATTACCAATATAAGCTACCTTTATCAGTCACTTGGTTGTCATCTGTTATATAAAACTATCTCAGTATCATGGTGCTTATGTTCAAGAAACATTGCTTTTGCTTAATAGTGGCCCCAAAGTAGAAGATGTGAAGGAGGTACATAAAATGTGGGAAGTGAAATTAACTCAAGTACTATGTGGCTATGCCGCAGGGTATATAGGAAATAAAACAGCATGGGATTTGGTACTCTCCATAGTTTCAGGCATCCACTGGAAATCATGGAACATATTCTCTAAGGAGAAGAGGGGAAGCCTGTAGATCTATGCAAGAGAATACATTCATGCAACAAAACTAAAAAGAGTAGTGTATAAATAACAATCATATATAATAAAATTTGTGTATCAGAACAGAAAAGATGGATCATTTAGTCAACGGTGTTGAAAAACCAATTTGCCAAATAGATTAAAAAAAAAAAAAAAACTTGGTTCCTTGTAAGTAAGACTCCTATATGTCTGCAAATAAAGTTAAGACCACTATAGGAGGGCTGGGGTTGTGGCTCAGCAGTAGAGCACTCGCCTAGCACGTGCGCGGCCTGGGTTGGAGGCCCGGGTTCGATCCTCAGCACCACATAAAAATAAAAACGCATTGTGTACAACTAAAGCAAATAAATAAATAAATAATTTTTTAAAAAAAGATCACTATAGGAAAAACTATGAAGATATACTAAAAACTATTAAATAAGACCAAAATAAAGAAAGGATTCTCATGGTCATGGATAAAAATATTAAATTTCTTAAACATGTAATACACATGTAACTAAATAATGACTTAATAATCTGAATACATAAAGCATTTCTAGAAATCCAAACAGAAAAATGGCAGTTGGGCACACGCCTGTAATACCAGCAATTCTGAAGGCTGAGGCAGGAGGATTGCAAGTTCAAGGCCAGCCAGGGAAACTTAATGAGACACTGTCTCAAAAAATAGAAAAGAAGGGAAAATTAAAACGAGCAGAGGCTGTGAACAGCAATTCATAAAAAAAATGTGAATTACCAATAAAAACATGAGATTTTGATAAACCTCACTAGAGACAGGGCAATAAAAATTTTTATTAATGTAATATATCTTTTAAACTTACTAGACTGGCAAAAATCTGTAAGTCTGACAATAACCAGATTCTGGAGTGGCAACTCTCATATATCACTAATATAAACTTCAAATTGATATAATCACACTGGAGATTAATCTATATCTGTTAATATACATACATACACATATATGTCCACATTACATTTTAGAAATTCCACTAATAATATTAGGCCTTGGAGAAATGTTTAAATGTGTGCACAGGGACATTTACTACAACACTGTTTTGTTTTTTCCCCTTTCTTTGGTGCTAAGGATTGAGCTAGACTCACCCATGCTAGGCAAGCACCTTACCCATGAACTACATCCCCGGCCCCTGCAGCACTGTATTTCATGGCCAAAAAAAATTCAGAATTTTTTTAGACAGTTTAGATAGCAAAATAGTCAAATAACAGAATAAGTCATACCATAAAGTGCTAGTTAGCATTGAAAATAAACAACAGAGGTATAGATCAACATGGATCATCTCAAAACAGTAATTTTCCTGAAAAAAGGCAATCTTCAAAGAATACATGATGGGACTATTTATATATTATAAAGTGAAAAACAAATCTGCGTGTGTGTGTATGGGGGGGGGTGTATGATAAAATAAACACAAACACCTCAAAACATGCATGGCAAAGAAAAAAATATCAAAAGTTACCTCTGGGACAGAGAAGGAGGAGAACAGAAGAGGTAGAAAGCAGGGAATGGGGGAGTTACTGGGGGGGTGGTGATATTAGCCAAATTATATTGTGTGCAAATCCCTTTTTTTTTTTTGGTACCGGGGATTGAACTCAGGGGCACTCGACCACTGGGCCACATCCCCAGCCCTTTTTTGTATTTTATTAGAGACAGGGTCTCACTGAGTTACTAAATGCCTCGCTATTGCTGAGGCTGGCTTTGAACTCGCGATCCTCCTGCCTCAGCCTCCCAAAGTGCTGGGATTACAGGCGTGCGCCACGGCGCCCAGCTGCAAATCCCATTATTATGTACAACTCTAATGCGCCAATAAGAAATGTGGAAAAAAAACAGTAAAAGAAAATAGAAGTTAACTCCCTGAAGACTGACGTTAACAATAATAGTGTGTCATATAATCTCCTGATTATCTGAAGTTATTTTCCAAACTTTCTTTAATGAACATGTGTTACTTATTTTTTGGTACTAAGGATTGAACTCAGGGGCATCCCAACCATTGAGCCACATCCCCAGCCCTATTTTGTATTTTATTTAGAGATAGGATCTCACTGAGTTGCTTAGCGCCTTGCTTTTGCTGAGGTTGGCTTTGAACTCAGAATCCTCCTGCCTCAGCCTCCCAAGTGTGTCATATAATCTCCTGATTATCTGAAGTTATTTTCCAAACTTTCTTTAATGAACATGTGTTACTTATTTTTTGGTACTAAGGATTGAACTCAGGGGCATCCCAACCATTGAGCCACATCCCCAGCCCTATTTTGTATTTTATTTAGAGATAGGATCTCACTGAGTTGCTTAGCGCCTTGCTTTTGCTGAGGTTGGCTTTGAACTCAGAATCCTCCTGCCTCAGCCTCCCAAGCTGCTGGGATTATAGGCATTTGCCATGGCACCCAACTTGAACATGTGTTACTTTAATAACAAAAACCAAACATCATAAAAGAAGAGAAAGAGAGAAAAGGCAAGGGGGTGGGAACTTATCTTCAATACTAATAAAAGAGCTGAAACATGGATATAAATAATTATTATACAAAACAGAGGTGATAAAAGAGACACAGGGAATCAGATCGGGGAAGGATCCTGCCTCTGCCTCCCGAGCTGCTGGGATTACAGGCATGTGCCAACAAACCTGGCCAGAACTGTTTTATATTTATTTATTTATTTATTTATTTTTAAATTACAAATGTATTCAGAAATATAAAATTTCATATAATACTCTTAACATTTTAGTATGCCAACATTCCAGACCTTTCTTAAGGTATATTTGTTTACATATTTCAAAGTGAACATACAGACGTGCCCTTATTTCTTAATGGTATATATACGTATAGTGTGTGAGTGTGGTGGGGGGGGGTACATGCATATATATAGTTTTAAATTTTAAACAAAATTGGACCTTAATAAACACTGTTATGCAATTTGTTTTAAAAATCCTTCTATATCAGTGCACATAGATTGACTTTAATCTTTCAAAGGACTGATATTCTATATACTAATACAGTAGAATGTTCCTCCATGAAAACTATTATAAATAGTATTCATGAATATTCCTGTACACATGGGTTTATTTCTAAGACAGCCATTTAAAAAGGAAACTGCCAGATCAAAGGGAATGCCTGTTTTAAATGCTGATAATTATTTGCAAATTACCCTCCATAAGGTTCTATCTATTCCCATTTTTCACCAAACCATATGAGAATGTTATTTTCTAGCATTCTGGCCAATGTTGATTATAATCAACTTTAATATATTTTCATCACTCTGACAGACACAGTATATTATTTTAACTTAATTTCCCTAATCACTAATAAGGCTGCATAGAATGTTAAGATACAAGAAATTAGGGTAGATGAAGTAAATATGATCATAGAGGACTACAGAGAAATGAGAAATTAAAGTATACCTTAAGAGTAAAGAATGACTTAATTTGGTCAAAATAAGAGGAATGTAAAGGTCAAGGTAAGTTTGTAAAAGGCAAATATCAATTTATACCAAATTAAGTGTACATCTAGACCTTTCTCCTGTAGGTTATGAGATTTTACTGAAGACTTTTCGAATATAGTGGTGACATCAGTAAACACACTTCAGGCTGGAAGCAAAGGTACACACCTGTAATTTCTGCTACTCAGGAGGCAGAGGTAGGAGAAAACCAAGTTCAAGGCCAGACTGAGGAACTGAATGAGACCCTTTCTCAAAATAAAATGAAAAGGGCTAGAGATGTTGCTCAGTGGTAGAGCACTTGCCTAGCATGCACGAGGCCCCAGGTTCAATCCCCAGTACCACCCAAAACAAAACAAAACAAAACAAAACAAAACAAAACATGTTTCAAATGATTATGTTTGTATATATAAAAAATTGTGTTCAGGGCTGGGAGAGCACTTGCCTAGCATGTGTGAGGCACTGTGTTCGATTCTTAGCACCACATAAAAATAAATACAGGTCCACTGACAACTTAAAAAAAATATATATATATGTTATGTTCATGGACATTTATTTATATTTACACACACACACACACACACACACACACACACACACACACACACACATTTTATTAGGAAAAACCAGCAGGGAGACCACCAATCACATGATGACAGCATACACAAGAGAACAACGAAGAGAAAAGACACATTAGAAATATACTATTACCTTATAAAGAAAACTGGCAAATAATTAGATAACAGAGAGAGTACATGGTGATGGTTAAAGAAAAAGCTCTTTTCCAACCAACTTGATGTATACTATAGAAAATAAAACTATAAATAAATCTATACAGAAGTAAAATGCAAGAAAAATACAAATGCTATTAACAAACCATCTTAAAAACTCAAATCAAAATAGGGAAGGAAATATGGGGCTGGGGTTGTGGCTCAGTGGTAGAGCACTCGCCTAGCACGTGCACGGCCCAGGTTTGATCTTCAGCACCACGTGCAAATAAAAGCATTGTGTACAACTAAAATAAATAAATAAATATTTTTTTAAATATAGGGAAATATACTCCTTCGGTACCTGACAGATCACTGCTTTCAATTCGCCGGAGATCTGAATCCGCCCAAAAAAGCTTGCCCAACCTGCTATCAAGAGCTAAGGCAATTGGTTTACTTAAGCCACTGAAAAAGAGGACCTCCCGTTCCGTTCCATCCAAAGCAGCCCGTTCAATTTTAGGAGATCTTTCCTGAAGATTGGTGAAGTACATGTACCTGAAGAGGAATTGGGAGAAAATAAGAAGTTATCAAAGTAAGAAACCATGTAAAATAAGAATATTCTTTTTTTTTTCTAAAATATTTATTTATTTCCTTTAGTTGTATACAATGGAATGCATTTATGTTTACGTGGTACTGAGGATCGAACCTGGGCCCGCGCACGTGCCAGGCAAGCACTCTACCGCTGAGCCACAACCCCAGCCCGAAAATAAGAATATTCTTAACGATTAAGACAAATAGAGATGGGGCTGAGGATGTAGCTCAGTGGTAGAGTGCTTATTTACTATGCATAAAGCTCTTGGGTTTGATTCCCATCACTATATAAAAAAAAAATAGAAGATAAATGAAGGTAAAATAATATATTTAAATCTTACTTTTAGATATCTTAAAATCTGTTTTAACTTACTTAAAAAAATTTTTTTAAGATGTAGATAAACACAATACCTTTATTTTATTTATTTTTATGTGGTGCGAAGAATCGAAGCCAGTGCTTCACATATGATAGTCAAGTGCTCTACCACTGAGCCACAACTGCAGCCCCTTAATTTACTTTTAAAATGATAAAAACTGTACATGTTAATGGAATAACAGATGATGTTTCAATACATGTATAGAAGCATAACCCAGTATACCTATCTTAAGCATTATCTAGCTTTTTGAGATGTACATACATATCCTTTTTTCTAGCTTTTTGAGATGTACATACACAACGGCTATGTAGTCACCTTACTGTGCAACAGTGTCAAAACTTCTTACTCTGATCTAATTAGAACTTAGTATTCATTGATTCACCTTTCCCCATTTCTCCCTCCACATTAAAAATTTAGTATTAAAAAAGGCCATGGATGAAGGTGGAAAATATAATGCTAAGTGAAGTAAGCCAATCCCCAAAAACCAAAGGCCAAATGTTTTTTCTGATATGAGGATGTTGACTCATAATGGAGATGGGGGGTGGGGCATGGGAGGAATGGAGGAACTTTACATAGGGCAAATGGGAGGGAGGGGAAGAGAGGGGGTAAGGGGGTAGGAATGATGATGGAATGTTAGACATCATTACCCTACATACATGTATGAAGACACAAATGGTGTGAAAATACTTTGTATACAACCAGTGACTTGCAAAATTGTGCTCTATATGTGTAATATGAAATGAATTGCATTCTGCCATCATGCACAACAAATAAGAATAAATAAATAATTTAATAAGGAAAAAAAAGATCATGGTATACTTCTACTTTCATAGAAGAAACAAAGAGCACACACAAATTCATAGGGAATTAACTTTCATAGATTAATAAGAGTATTAGACACAGTATGCCAATGTTTTCAGAATGATACAATAAATTAGAAATCAGTGGCCATAACTTAAAATTTTAAGTTCCTTTTCTATTAATAACTAAAAATAAGTTATATATGAATCATTTCTTATATTAACTTACAGGTTTCATCAATTTCCTGTAATTATTTTAAAATAAGCTACTTTCCCTGCTGAATTCCTTATCTTTCATTAGATACAACTGAGTACTGAATATTAATTAAATGCAAAGCTCTGTATTAAGTGGGAAAAAAAACATTAATTCTTGCAATAAAGAAGTCTAAGGTCTAGTAAGAAGTATGCAACTGAAAAATAGTTGAGTAGAAGACAAACTGAAAAGAACTAAATATGAATAGAGAGGAACAGATACAGAGCAATGGCTATCTAGGACAGAGGAGAATCATATCTGGCTGGGGGTGGAAAGACCAAGGAAAACTTCATGGAGGAAAGAACAGCTGAAATGGTCCTGAAGGTATGGGTCAAATTTAGAACTAAACCAAGAAAGGAAATTCTAGACAGTGAAATCAAAGAAAATACAAGAAAGCTGTAAGAAAATGCCTGGCCAAGTGGACGGAGAATAATGAGCTGTTCATAGGAGCCCAGAATGCTTAAAAGATATATAAAGAGCTGAAAAGGAACATCAAGAAGGGTCTCAGATGCAAAGACATCTGAACGCCACTTTAGTAACATACCCTTTCTCTGGGTTTACCACAATGGCTCGAGGTCTGTCTTGCTCGCCTTTCAGCACCACTCCAATTGATCTTCCATCTAATCTTGTCACATTAATGACATTGGTAGCCTCACAAGTCCAATAGATGTACCGGCTATAAATATCAATGCTGAGGTCATAGGGTTGTATTTCTAGGTTCTGATTCGGAACTGAGCTCACAACGACAGTAAAGCCCTAAGGAAAGAAAAAGACACACACAGAAAATTAAAGACTCCATAACAAATAGCCCTGAGGTGTCTACTTAAAATGCTTCTGCCTATGTGGTCATATACCTGAGAAGGACCTCTCAAGTCTTTGGGAACTTTTCTTTTCTAATACATTTTTTATAGATAATGTACTTCCTTGTTAACATGCACCTCAAATATTCTGTGGGATTGTTATGGCCTAGGGTAGAAGAGGGAGCTGAGGACAAATTAGTTGCTCCAAGAACCCAATGATGCCTTGATTAGAAACAGAAGGGAGAAAGTAGCAGCAGTCTGCTGCAAACTGTAGACTAGTGGCTAGAGAACCACACCCTAGAAATACCTAAAGAGCAATGGTTCTCAACCAGGGATAAATTCTGTCCCCACAGACATTTGGCAATGTTTAGAGACATTTTGGTTGTCAGGACTATGGGGATGTTATAGGCATATAGTGAATAGAGGCAAAGGATGAATGTAGGATAGCCCCCATAACAAAGATTTATCTGGCCCCAAATGTCAAGAGTTTAAAAACTGCTATAAAAATAATAATACTAATCAGGGCTACAAACCAACTCTACCAATCATCTCTTTCTATAATCCCCAAATTCACCCTCCAAATAAATAATTTTTTTTAACAAAGTCAATCGTAAGAAGATTTGTCCATCTGAATAAATTACATTTCCTTTACTAGGACTTTGAGGGTAACATTCCTTAATGAGGTTATTTAATTTATTTGCCATGTCCTTGACTATATAATAACCATAACTTTTATCTACTTCTATCAGTCATTAGTTCTGATCTACCCACTATAAAGTGTATCTAGAATATACAACTATGACCCCACCCCTAAATGATCTTTCCATAGCTCTAAATATATTACCACCTTGCTCTTAACTGTTTGAAAAGATGTAACAAAAATTAGTAATTTAATCCCCCTAAACTTTAGTACATTCAAAATTCAATTTGACATCACTGCTATAAGGAAGACAATAAATAGTTATATTTATTATAATCTCAGTCTAACACTGCTTGGTCACAGCAAGTAAGTTAAGTATGATAGTGGTATATAAATCCATGACTAGTGTGTAGACATAAGTAAGACAGACAATATTCTCTTTCCCATCTCATAGTCACTAAATAATATTTACCAAAAATATTTGATCAATAGCACATCCTAGATGTTTTAAATTTTACAAGATTGTGCTATATATGCTGTCCTCTGAACCTTTTAAATAATAGGTAATCAGTAATGTAATACTTATTTATTAAGTCCCTACCTATAACAGGTAAGCACTATGTAACTTTGCATTTTTTTCAGTTAAAAAAGTTTATGAGAAACCTAGGGAAGGAGAGAGCTTGGATCAGAACTAAGGCCTATTTGACTTCAAAACCTCTAACATTCCACACAAATGGAATCATAAGAAAAAAGACTACATAAATGGATGTGGGTAGCAGTGATAGTCATTACTGATATATGAGCTTAAGTTATCCTAATATAATTTCCATCCCAATACCATTGTCAAGTAATTGTTCACTCAGAGAAAAAATCATCAAGAGTAAAAGAGAGCTACTAGGTTCATAATTTGTCTCCACCCCCACCTCCTCCCACCCCCCTCACACACACTCTTAGGCAGAACCAAGTGAAATAGTATAAATGGTTAGTCCAATTACCAGTCAGAAGAAATGGATTTTGAACTGAGCCCTGGCTAAGCATGGTGGCATACTCCTGTAATTCCAGCTACTTGGGAGGCTCAGGCAGGAGGCTCACAAATTCAAGGCCAGCCTCACCAACTTAGCAAGACCCTATTTCAAAATAAAAAGGCCTGGAGATGTAGCTTAAGAGCCCTTACCTAGCATGTGTGAGGTCTTGAATTCAATCTCCAGTAGAAGAAAAAAAGAAAGACGGATGGACAGATGACAGGGAGGAAGGGAAAACAAAAGAAAGGAAAAGAGAGAAAAGAAAGGGAGAGGGAAGAGAAAGAAGGGAAGGGAGGGGAGAAATTAATGAGCCCTGAATTACCTGGCTGCCATCTTCTTGAGCCTTTCGGATCATGTTTTGTCGTGAGTCAATCCAATAGAGCTGCTTGTCCAGGGGGTCATAGTCAATGGCCCGGACATTTCGAAGGCTGTGGATGGGAAGGATGATGTCAGGACTCTGTTGTTCATCAATCACCATGCGATTGATAGCACTCTTTTGACTGAAGAGCAGGAAGGTGGTAGGGGCTTAAAGAAAGAAAAGAGCAAATCCAAAATATAGTTATTTTGAGTCTTGCATTACCTAAAGCTTTGACCAGCCTCTTGTATATTATTTCCTAAGTACAAAACAGACAGACATAGCAGGACTCAGAACATGCACTCTAAAACTCTCTTCAGAGTGACAATAATCAGCACTCTGGTTACCAAACCAGTTACCCAGCAACATAATCACCTAGACTACTTTTCTTCTTCTTTCACAGAGATACCATTCAAGACATAATTTCAATGAAGCATTCCATAAAGGTATACTTAATTCTAGTCTATCAGGCAAATAACCTACTCCTCCTTTAAACTATTCTTGTGTGTGGTATGTGGCTTACCACCTGGGCCTTCATAGATCAAAGAAGAATCTTCATAATTATTTTAAATTCAGACCATTCATTGTCTAGTCATTTGATTACTAAGTCACTGACCCTCCCCTAGATCAAATTTTATCCAACTGTAAAATAAAGATAATAGCCATCTTGCCCTTCTCATTGAGTTGCTATAATAATTTTATCAATTAAATGAAAATATTTTAAAAACTGAAAGCCAGGATGTAAAAGTACAAATTACTATTGTTTATTATTATCAATTATTAATAGTAGCAGTAATAAACTTAGATTAACAGGAATTAAACAAACCCTCATGAAATGCAGATACAGACTTTATTTTGCTTTGCTGTATATATGATGGTTGTAGGGATAAAAGGCAGATAAAAATTACCTCAAAATTAATAATAATAGACATTTTACATTCTTTATTTTTAATCCTCAAAAGAAACCTGTATTACACTTATATTTTTGCTAAAATAAAATTCTCCTTTGATGCTAAGTTGATGCCCTAAATTCATGAAATGGGAAAATGCATTGCAAAACACTTCCCTTTCCTAGGGACTAGGCTTCTGATTATTATGTAATCACTTTTATCATAGGAAAACATCTAGAAAAGAATGGCAGCGATAACAACAACTACAAAATCTAGTAGCATTTTTTAAATCTTCACTAAAATACAGTTGTCTCCCTTTATCAGTGGGAGATGGGTTCTAAGACTCCCAGTGGATACCTCAAACCACAGACAATACTGAATCCTTTATATACTCCTACCTATGATGAATTAATGCATAAATTTGGCACAGTAAGAGATTAACAATAAGAATATTATTAGAATAATTATAATAATATACTGTAATAAAATTGCCAGCGCCAGGCACCGTGGCGCACGCCTGTAATCCCAGCACTTTGGGAGGCTGAGGCAGGAGGATCGCGAGTTCAAAGCCAGCCTCAGCAATGGCGAGGCACTTATTAACTCAGTGAGACCCTGTCTCTAATAAAATACAAAAAAGGGCTGAGGATGTGGCCCAGTGGTCGAGTGCCCCTGAGTTCAATCCCTGGTACCAAAAAAAAAAAAAAAAAAAAAAAAAAAAAATCCAGCATCACTACTTTCATGTTTGGGAGCCATTATTAAGTAAAATAAGTGCTACTTGAATATAAACACTGCATTACTGTGACAAATAATCTGATTACAGAGATGGCTACTAAGTGACTAACAGGTAGGTAACATATATAGCATGGACATGTTGGACAAAGGGATTCACATTCTAGGCAGGATGAAAAGTGATTTCATCATGCTACTTAGAATTACATGGAATTTAAAATTTACAAATTCTAGAATGCTCCATTTAATATTACCAAATGGTAGATAAGATATCTGAAACAATGGAAAGTGAAACCAGATAAGGACCACTGTGTGTGTATATATATATAAATTCCATAATTATTCTCTTGATGATCAGTCATCACATAAATCCAGTAGAATTTTGTCCTTCTCAGAAATACAAACACTGAAACAAAAAACAAAAAACCTCTTTTGCAACCCAGAATTTATTGTTCAGTATGAGTTTTGAAACACAAGAAGAAATATCATACCTAAGATAGCTTATAGTGATGGGATACTGATAACTCAAAAGGCTGGTTTTACGACTAACAAGTTGACAAAAAGCACAGGTCATGAGAGAAATCTCAGGTATACTGACTCAATATTCCAATTTTCATACTGATACAAGAAAATCACTTCTTTCTTTAAAGCTTCTATCTTCAGAAAATGATACATGGAGTTGAAGATAAATCTTACTATGTTTGGATCATGTTTGTTTAACTGCCTTATTGGCATATCCCACATCTGTACTATTTCTGAGGGTGATAATAGAAATGAATATGATTTGAACTCAATGATGTTTAGAGAGTTGTAAGCAATTGAGAACCAGGCAGATCCATCTATCCCAAAAAGTCAATTACTTGAAGAAATTAGATCCCAAATATTTTAGATGGAGAACCATAAAGCCATCATCAGTATGTCCATAATTCAAGTGGAAATAGAAGCCCGCCCACCCACCCAATCCCCTGCCAAAGAATTGTAGGCTGATGGGAAAACTAAAGTAAGCATCAGTTCTTCTAAAAAGGGATACTTGAGATGTACAACAAAACAACTACCCTGGGAAATTCTTCAATAAAAATTATTGACTTCAAACAAACAAGTCAGAACTAAGGGCCTATTTTAATCTGTGCCCCATTCTTTATAGCTCCAGTACTTTTGGTTCTCTGGCTTACTTTACATCACATTGAAATGTATATGGACTTAAAACCCAAAGGAATTCATTTGCACTCACAAAAAAAAAAAAAAAAAAAAAAAACTTGATATTCACAACAATGAAATACTGCTTGATTTAAGTTCTTCATTAATTAAAAGTCCATATTCAGTATGGAAGCTTTAGAAAGGATGTCAATGACTACTAGAATTCTACATTATGGAATCCATCATATATTTATTTAACTTGTAGCAACTGTAATAAGAGTCCAGGCCTTACAAAGATTTCACATAAAGTAGCTGCAAACTCTCCTACAACTTTTTTAAGAACTGATTTTTTGGTCAGTAACACTCCTAGTAAATTGGAAAAAAAAAAAAAAAAAAAAAAAAAAAAAAGACTCTAAATTGGTAAAGTTTCCAACAGCATAAGCACTATTTAGGTACTAAGAAAATGAGACTTAGCAGAAAGACCCCATAATCTTAGTTCCCAAATTTTCCTGTCTGGTAAGCAATTTATCAAATATATAGTTGGCTTCTAGTATATTTTACTAGGTGCTGTCCCCCTCAATCCCCAGACAACTTTTAACCTTCAATAAGATTTCACAATTGGATGCAGATCTTGTTCTAGAAATGCAGGTTAAGATGAAGCCAATTGTAACTCCAAGAAAATGTTTGTTCCAAAAAGTCTATTCAAAAGACATTAACAAGTAAACTAAAGTTCTGACTTATTTTACCATGAGTTGGGGCTTGCAATGACACAGAATATGCCACTTTACAAGACTAAATCCTTTCTATCTAATTCATGTAAATTCTAAACATAAATCCTCCATCTCTTGTACAACTGCTGCTTTAAAAATTGTACCAGCAGGTCGTCTGAGTCTTCCATTTCCACAACAAAGACAGCAACAAGCAGTAGTAGGAGAATAGGATATGTTGAAGGCACCAATATTTACCTGTACCTTAAAGGAAAGTGCTGCTCTTAGATAAGAACAAAATGAACTGCAAAGTGAAACCCACCACAAATGACTATGCCACTTGCACATGCCCAGAGCACTAAGCAGGAACTGAAATTCAGCACACACTCATTAGCCAAGTCATGCACCAATAGGATCAAGTCTGCCCAGAGGGAACATCTTTTCCCAATTTGCGCAAATGTGCCATTGAGGCCACTTCAGTACCAAAAAAGGGACTGAACAATTTGGCTCCCCATTTCATCTCAATCATTCCGCTCTAGCAGCACTAGCCTCCTAAGTGTTCTTGTTATCATGTTAGACTTGTTCCTCCCAGGGCTTTTGCATTTGCTCCCCCCTTCTGCTTGATTGATCTTCTCCCAGTATCTCCACAGTTCACTTCTTTACTTGTTCTTGACATAAATGTCACTTTTCAGAAAGGACTCTGCTGATCATTCTATTTAACAATCAACCCCTGCTGATGCCACCCTTTCTTGCTTGTGATATTTCTACATAATATTTGTCAACATTTAACACTGATACAGTTTATTTAGCTCATTATTTGTCTGAGTATTTCATTCACTGTTGTGTTTTCCATTGACTAAAATAATGCCCAGTACGTATTAGGTATTAAATAAATATTCATTGAAGGAATAAATGAAAAAACACACATTGGATGACAAGGAAAGCCCTGGAGCCTTAATTTTTAAAGAAAGAAAATAAAATCATTTGAGAGGAGGAGAGGAGG
The DNA here is from genome assembly GCA_025594165.1 of Tamias sibiricus. NCBI lineage: Eukaryota > Metazoa > Chordata > Mammalia > Rodentia > Sciuridae > Tamias > Tamias sibiricus. The sequence goes on from CM046661.1 coordinate 76,794,275, forward strand.
AAAAAAAAAAAAAAAAAAAACTATCAAGGGCCAACATGTTTCACAAGTGCATCATACTGTTATTTAATTCCCCAAAGATTTCCATCTTATAGGTGAGCAAACCAAGACTCAGAAAGGTAAATAATTTTTCCAAAGCCATAAAGCAATTGAGAGGAAAAGCACATGTGTTTTTGTAGAACCTATCCTGACCTTTCATTCATTTGGAGTGCCTACCACGTACTGTAAATAGCAGCCGAGGTACCCAAGATACATTAGCTTAGAAAATAGGTAAAAATGCTGTTTTGTAACATTTATATTCTCATAAGTAGTAAGCAATAAACAAAGAAGTCATAGTGTATAAATAGCAGAATACATAAATTATACAGTATACACCAATGTGATAAATGGTTTGGGGAAAAGAAAGTATAGGTAAGAGGCACTAGCAATGTTAGATAGGGGGGAAAGATGATTTGCAATTTTAAATTGCAATTTTAAATCACTACGTAGGTCACAAGTTAGCAAAGACATGGAGGTGAAGGATATCCATGCAAATATCTTTAAGAAGAATATCCCAAACAGAGAAAATGAGCAGTACAACAGTCCTGAGATGGAAGTAAGTAGCATATTTGAAACCAGCAACAAGGCCAGTATGACTATTATGGAAAAAGCAAGGGAAAGAATGGAAAAAAGGAAATTGGGGGTGAAGAGAAATTGGGGGTGAAGAGTATGAAGTGAGGGGCATAGATCAGGTATGCAGGACCCACCAGCCCTTATAAAAGCTAGGTTTTTACTCTGTATAAAATGGAGAGCACTGTAAGATTTGAGTACAGAAACAAGGTAGTCTCATTTAGCTTTTAAAACATGTCACAGAGCAAAGCACACAATGTTAGAAATTTTTGAGGGCAAGAATTTCATGTTAAACTTCTCTTATAATGTGCTTTGCAATCTAATATATTTCTACACAAATATTAAATAGTACTCCCTATGAAAAGAGCACACAGCTGGGCAAGGTGATGCACGCTTGTAATCACAGTGGCTTGGGAGGCTGAGGCAGGAGGAATGAGTTTAAAGCTAGCCTCAGCGATTTAGCTAGGCCCTAAGCAACTCAGCAAGATCCTTTCTATAAATAAAATATAAAAAAGGGGTGGGGATGTGGCTCAATGGTTAAGTGCCCCTAGGTTCAATACCCAGTACCGCCCCCCCACAAAAGAGTACACAATAAATCCCTTGAAGCACTGCTTACATGTCTCAGAAAGGCAGTCAACAGACTTTAGGGACACTCAGCAGTGATTTCTCATGGCCTTTACCCAACAACCAACAAGCATGGGCATAAGCAACTACAAGACTAATGCCCACAAAAATAATTTTCATTTTCTTTTTGTCTTCATCAAATATTACCTCATTTTTCTCCTTCCATTCAAAGCCAGACTTCTTCAAAGAGATGTCTATATATACTGCTGCCTCTTCCTTTTTCTTCCATTAATTTTTTAAACTACTAGAATCTGCATTTCACCATTAATTCCCTGAAATCATTCTCTTCAGGGTTACTAGTAATAACCTTACCCACAACTCAAATACATACTATTTCAAGTATCAACTTATTCAACCTCTCAGCAGTAGTCAACAGTTCTTAAGAAACAACCTTAACTCTTTTTGGTGCCTCAATTCTCCCCTGCTTTTCTTCTTACCTCTCTGGCTACAACTTTCCCATGTCCCCTACAAACTCTCCCTTCCGAACCAGAGTTACATAGGTTACCAAGTCCTTTTTTTTTTTTCTAACCACCAGAAATAGGCAAACTATGGCCCATAAACCAATGGGTTTATGGGCCATGCTTTTCTTTTTTTTTTTTTTTTTTTTTTGGTAATAAAGTTTTATTAGAATTAACTCATGCCCACTTTAAAAATGTATTGTTCCATGGCTGATTTCATGCTATAGTGGACAGATGGGCAGAAATTAGTAGGTATGACAAAGCCCACATACCCACAAAGTCTAACATATTTACAATTTGGTCCTTTATAGAAAAAGTTTGCTAGGCCCTGCACTATACCTTCTCCTAGGTAATCTCATGCATTTTAAATATACCGGGCAATTCCAAAATTTATACCTTTAATCTCATCTTCTCATAGCCCATCAAAAGTGACACCTGAGATGTCACCTTTGTCCTCTCTTTTCTACATAGAACCCTAAGTTCTATTCATTCTAGCTCCAAAGTATTTCTGTAGACCATCAAATCTCTCCTTACCACTGCCACCACAGTCTGTCTACCTGCATTACCGTGCTAGTCTTGACTTCCATGCTACCCTTTCTTCTTCCCAGGAATCAGAGCATATATCTTATTTAATCTTTTTTTTTTCTTATTTAATCTGTACAACAACCCTATAAGGTATTTATTATTATCCCCATTTTTAAAATGAGAAAAATTAAGAATTTAAAAAATCTGTTGTGTAAAACAAAACACGAATTGTGACAAATTCAAAAGTGTAATCTCTTAATTATTAAACTATATAGCTACATTCTCTTTCACAATTGAATTCTGTATAAGAATAGATTAAATCTTTTCCTATGTGATTTCTGATACATTTTCTCAGGCACAGAACAAAGTAGTTAATTATATCAGTATCTTGTAATAAGTTTGTTACTTTTTCCCATATTAGCACATCCCTTCTGTCTCCTGTGAATCTACTCTTTCTGACCTCTACCCATTTCTTGACCAGATATACCAATTTGTTCATGTCTGTCTATCAAGACATGGGCTTTCATATCTAATTAAGTCATATATGAGGTTTCCCCTAGCCAACAATGTTCTTCTATACACTATGCTGTTAGCACTGCATGTGTGTAATATTTAATGTGAATTACTTGCCAATACTTAAAAAAATGCAAAGACCCCAAAAAACTAGATTTTTGACTAGAAAAGAATACCAGCTTGAATTAAGCAGCACCATTCACTATGTTTGGAGAGCATGTGCTCTCTAGTTTCCCATCTATTGACTACTATTGTACACTGGGTTAAATTTTGTCATATGCATTTTCTTCCTGGCCTCACATGCAATTAAAATTTTTAAAAAATATTTATTTATTTGCTTTTTTTAGTTGTACACAATGTGTTTTTATGTGGTGCTGAGGATCGAACCCAGGCAGCGCACGTGCGAGGCGAGCACTCCACCACTGAGCCACAACCCCAGCCCCCAGTTAAATTTTTTGTTTGTCCTGTTCTATACACTTTAAAGGACAGGAGGCTATATTTTGGGATTCTGTTTGTTATACTATTTGTTCTGTTCTTCCCTTCGTGAATAACGAATAAATGTGAATTATGTATAAACATGCATGCATGCCTCTCGGACATTATATACATTTTACACTTTTTTTTTGGTACTGGGATTGAACTCGGGCACTCAACCACTGAGCTACATCCTCAGCCCTATTTTGTATTTTATTTAGAGACAGGGTCTCACTGAGTTGCTTAGCACCTTGCTTTTCCTGAGGCTGGCTTTGAACTTGCAATCCTCCTGCCTCAGTCTCCCAAGCCACTGGGATTACAGGCGTGTGCCACCACACCCGGCTATTTTACACTAAATATTAATGCCCACGGGTAAAAGACTTAACTTTTCTACAATACCAAGTTGCTATCATCAAATAAGTGACAAAAATTTGTATCTTCCCTCCTCTGGCTTTCCCCTTAATTAAACAGATGACCAACTTGACATATACAACTGTTTACCCTAGAAAAAGATGAATTAAAGCACTTTCAAAATGCTGCTTACCACTACAAGTTCTATTATCAGCATTCAAGGAGTAGTGGGCAGGGCATCCACAAACAAAACCTCCAACCGGCACAGCTAAGCAGAGGTGGGAGCAGTGCCCATTGCTGGAAGCACACTCATTCCACCCTGCCTGCCGAGAAGAGTGAAAGACGAGGATGTCCATCACATAATCCAAATGGCCCTGAATGATGGTGCGGTTTTGGCCACTGGTTTTGTTGGCACGCTCAATGCTGCGTCGGCTCCAGTCCGTCCAGTAGATGTAATCTTGGTACTGAGTTAAGCCAAAAGGATGAGGCAAGTCATCTGCTATAACTTCACGGTTGAGTCCTATTTTTGGAAAGGCAGTAGATGGGAAACACAAAAATATGTGAAAATACAAGCAAATCTTGTTGCCCTCCCTCCCCCCAAAAAAAACCTATAACATGTAAAATGTTACATTTGTAATAAAATAGAACAATTCCTTTGAAAACAACTCTAAAACCAGACTGGTTCTCTGAAATTAATCTATTTGTATTCTGACCCCAGGCCTCAAACTCATATTCCTACTATAAACCGCTGTTTAAATTCCTCTAGATTTTTTTTTTTTTTTTTTTTTTAGTTGTAGGTAAACACAATACCTTTATTTTATTTATTTTGTGCTGAGGATAGAACCCAGTGCCTCATACATGAGAGGCAAGTGCTACACTGAGGCACTGAGCTACAACCATAGCCCCATGAATGGTCTATTTTAATTGTGTTTTTACTATATAAGGCCCTACAGTATAATGTTTCTTCTTCCTTCCACAAAAGATGGGAATATATTTATTACTATTATTATTTTTACTGGTATAAAAATTTACTTCAGGAATAGAGAGGGTTATAAATGTTATTACAAACCCAACAATAATGAAATTTTTGCATATGAGATAGATATGAATCCCAGTAGCTGGCTACTATTATTAATAATGATACAACTCCAGAACAGAGGAAGAAGTTAGACATCTATATGAAGTTATATTAATAGTATCTAACCAATAATGAATAGCAGTCACTGATATTTGTGTAAAGAATATACTATCCCAATAAAAAGTAGTAAAGCTTACCAAGCATATTTGAAGATTCTATTAAGTTGGTGTCCAGGTCTGTCCAATAAAGCCTCCTTTTAGCATAATCAATAGTTAGGCCATTTGCCCGCCCCACATTTGGAACTAATGTAGTACGTTCACTTCCATCCATAGCAGCTCTGTCAATCTTAGGTTTTCCACCCCATTCAGTCCAATACATAAATCTAAATTCAAAACAATTGACAATTAACATTTCACTTCTGATCTTCTAAGGACACTGGTTATATTCATTCATAGTAACTAAATAAATTTAAAGAAATACATGTCAAGAAAATGGGTAAAACAAACTTTCAACTAAATTTATTTTTTCACTTCCCCAAAAAGGAAGTGAGTCAGCTTTCCTTAGTTTTTCCAACAAATTTATTCCATCCAAACCTAGGAATTGGAAACAAACCAATGGTTTCTTTACGGCAACTATGGCATTTATAAAACGAATATTCATGAAAAAGTGACGGATTAAAGCTCCAGTCTAAGAATCTGGTTCATTTTTGACTAAAATGTCTTTATATGTTTCTGAATACAAATAACTTTTAATTTTTTAAGTGTTGAACTTACCTTCTGTAATCAGTTTGCCTCAAAAACAAGATGCAAAAGTACATCAAATGTAAAAATAAACAGTAAGCCTTTGAAAGGCTCAAGTCAAATGAAAAGCCTGAAAATGCATTTGGTCATATCACCTAAGGGAACATATTGTATGAATAAGAACAATGAATCACCCTTGATGTGTCAGGGGGGTAATAAATACTACTACCATTATCCCTGTGAAATTTTAAGATTCTTTTGCCTTTTTTTTTTTTTTTTTAAAGTTCACTTTAATCTTAGAACTACCCCACAGTACAGGTGTTTTATAGATGAAGAGACCAAAGGACTAAAAGAAATGAATGATGATTTGTCTCATGTTTCCAAACCAGTTTCATGGTAGACCTAGAACTAGAACCTCACCCTTAGCCAAATGCCCTTTCAACTAACCTAGGAAGATGCTAATTCTCAAGACACTGAATACTGGCACTAGGAAAACATTCCACATGCCAACTCTCAAGAAGTAACTGAGGAAAGACATTCACTCATCAGCCTGTCAGCTGATGGCTAACTTGGTAGAAACGTATGAAAATGCTTTCCTGAAAATTAAAGCAGTCCTAGGCTTTTTATTCATTTGTACTTGTCAGTTGTCAGGCATATGCACATCAAAAGAGCCAAAGAAAAACAACTGTGCAAGAAATTTTATACTTGCCAGCAGCAACCTACATTAGAATTCTTAGTTCCAACTACTAAATTTATCTGACAACTAATGCTTAGAACAAAAATCACCATAATTCCACAATATGTCAGTGCAGAGAAGTTGTTTTTGATGTGGGTTTCTGACATGGCAGTCTCCCCTTATCCATAAGGGACACACCGCAAGACTCCTAGTGGATGCCTGAAACTATGACAGTACCGAATATTTTATATATATATATATATACACACACACACACACACACACACACACACACACACACACATATATATATATATGAATAAAACAAAGCTTTATTTACAAATTTGGCCCAGTAAGAGATTAACAACCACTAGTCGGGATCCATAGGAGGATTAGAGGAACAGTATAATGGTCAAAGGAAAGGGAGGGAGCAAGGGGGAAGGGGAGGGGGGCAGAAAAAGTGGTTGAATAAGATGGATATCATTATTCTAAATACATGATTGAAGACTTGAATGCTAAGAATGTACTTTGTATACAAACTGTTTTGTGTAAAAAGAGGCTCTATATGTATAGTATGAACTGTATTACATACTACTACTATAAATAAAAATTAAAAAAAAAATAAAAAGTAAATAAATAAAATTTAAAAAATGGGGAAAACTGTAATAAAGTTATATGAAATTTATTAATTATTTATTTTTGAAATTTTGCATTTAATATTTTTAACCACGGCTAACTGAAACTGCAGAAAGCAAAGCCATGGGAAAGGGGGCACAAGTATAGTTATTTCTTCACATACAATGTTGTTTCAGTGAGTTTACTATCATAGGTTTGTAATTTAGTTATTACTCTGCAGGTAGTTGCAAGCAAATAATGGTTGATTCTATGTTTAAAAGGGCTATTCATTTAATATATAAACACTTATCAGTAATATTCTATTATGAATCCATTTCACTCTTTGTTCACTCAATATTAGTTACAAAAGAAACAGACTTTAGTTAATAATTAATAATAACCAGTGAAATCTCAATTAACGGTTTTAAATAAAGCCTGTCGGCTATTTAGTTGTCAAATAACTTATGAGCATTATTTAAGAAATCAAGGTCATGTTCCTCAAAATGTGCAATGTATGTAGTTTAAAAATGCATATATAAAGCTATTTACCCTTCAGCAGGGTCCAATGCTAAAGCTCTGGGGCTATCTAAGTCTTTCCACACCAAAACTTGTCGGTGCTGCCCATCCAGCTTTGACACTTCAATTCGATTTGTTCCCGTGTCTGCCCAGTATAAATTCTTCCCAAGCCAGTCCACTGCCATGCCTTCTGGATAATCTAAACCGAACTCTACCACATGTTCCAGTGCACTGCCATTCATAAAGGCTCTGCTGATGGTCTGCAAAGATAAAATTCACAACTGAGTTACTTGTTTAAGTATAAAACACTATCCAGAAATGTTTGGTCTGGTTGTCTTGAAAATGGAAAGATGCAGAAATGTCAAGAGACATACTGATTCCTAATAAAATTCACATAGTTTACAGGCACAGAAAAAATCTGATGTCAATCTCTAATAAATCCAACTGTGAGTTTTACTGCCACTTCAGAGAGAAAATCATGAAACTCTTAAGAACCAAAAATTTATTCTACTAAAACAGTGGAATGAGTCTTTAAAATTTATTAGTAATCAGTGAAAAACATGTGACCATAATGCTTTAGACACTTTATTCTGCCTAGCTCCAAGAACCCATATTTCTTGCAAATTAGACAAGAGTTTACATAACATATCTGCATGAGCCCACAACAATCTGGAAGAAGAAAAAATTATATTCCAGATTTTGGAAAGGAGCTTCTCTTTCTATCCTAGTATGCTTCTCAATATTTATTCTAGGAAAAAGAATATAAAGAGATGCTATAACTCACAAATGGCACTTTCTACCTGTCAGGCTTCAAAATTTTGTTTAAAGTAAGTCAAGAGTCAAGCCTCTATAAGCCACTGCATGTGAGCATACAGCTGTTTACTCAGTTTAACTGCAAAAAAAATAACATTTATCATCCTTAAAGATAACAAAGCAAAGATTATGTCTTGCAGATTCAGAACCTCTAGCAAAGTATACTGTATAAAAAGGCACCTAGTAAAATACTAAGCAGGCTTTCCCCTTCACTTCCTTACAGAAATTAAGGGCTTTTATTGAGTTCTATCAAGCAATGAGAGAGAGGAGCCATAATAGCATGCAGAGTCAGAAATTCAAGAAGTTCTCCCTCTTAGTCCCAGCTTTAATACTCCTATTCTTTCGGCTAACCTTGAGTGATATATCAGTCCAGTAAATTCGGTTGTCTGTTACATCAAAATCCAAAGCAGAAGCTTCTTTGACACCAGTGAGTGGAATGGCCACATTATTATTGTTTGTTTCCAAAGAAATTCGTCTGATATCTGCTCTCCGTGAAAACAAAAGAAAAGCCTCTGGGACAATGCAGGTCTTCATGTCACTGATGAGTTCAAAGCCAATGGGACAGGCACAGCGAAGGCCCTGAGGTCTATAGAGGCAAAGATGGCTACATCCCCCATTTTCCTCAGCACAGGGATTAGAACCTAAAAGATAAAATTAATTTATGAAAGGGCACAAATAGGACACACATGTTGACATACTTCACTTAACATATAATATAATCAACATACTTCACTTCTGCATTAGTACATGTTTGATTCACAAAGACCTATGACTATGTTGCTCCCAATCTAGAGTTCTAATTCTCTTCTCAAAAACAAGCAATTTGAGGACTAATAGAGATAAAAGTACAGCAGAGTGCCTTTTTTTCCATTACTGGGGATAGAACCCAGGGGCACTCTACCACTGAGCTACATTCCTTGTCTTTTTTATATTTTCAAACAAGGTATTGCTAAATTGCCCAGGTTGGCCTAGAACTTGTGATCCTCCTGCCTCAGCCTCCTGAGTAGTTCAAATTACAGGCATGCACCACCATGCCTGGAACAAAATACTTTCCTTTGTACAGTAAGCTTTAAAATAAGGTGCTTTATTCACACCATAGAATTAAATTATTTTGATGAAGGTGTATGAGTGCTTATTCTTGTGTATTTAGTCCTTTAATTCAAACTGTGAAGCCAGAATGGTAAGTCAATGTAAAAAAAAAATTGAAGAGGATTTCTATACTGCCTCAAACAATTTACACTGCTGCTTTACAAACTGTAAACTATTTTTTCTCTTTTCTAGTTTCCATTTCTAAGAGATTTTGTAGTTACTTACCAATGACTCGATGAACATTTGTGGCCTTTAGCCCCATGAGGTCAGGCAACTGATCTATGATGATTTCCCTCTCTGCACTTCGCTTGTGGACTCTTTCGATGCTTCGCCTCTGCCAGTCAGTCCAGTAAACATAGTCACCCAACAAAGTAAACCCAAATATGTGAGGAATTTTGTCTTCCACTAGCACTCGTCTTCCAGTGCCATCAGTATTCATAACCTTCAAGTTTAAATTTGAAGAGAAGGAAAAGGATGAAGTATTTATCTTTCAAATGTATTTTAAAATGAGACATAAAACTGCATATTCAATCAAAATCCAAGAGATATCCTAGTTATTCCTATTGTATCAAGGATTTAAAGGCTGCTTTTCCTAACTGACTTTTCACTTGGACCTGCAGATATCATGGGTAACTAAAAGCAGGATAAAAGCTTGGCATCTTTGCCTTCATTTTTGCTTGTCTCCTTTGCTACCTTAATCTTTACAGTAGCAGGAAAATGAGATTGATGTGAAGTTCCACAGTTTGTAAACAGCTAATGTGTTCTTAGGATTCTTTCCACTTAGCATGCTTTTTATTTTGTTGTTATTATTATTTAGACAACAACCACCAAAAAAATTAACAGATAAAAGGGATCTCAATAAATCTCTTACTCCCCTAAGGTTATTATCACAAAAAGTATCTAGAGCTTATGACACCCTCTCTGCAACTAAGTATCAAGTAAAGCTGGTAGTCCTCTCTAAGACAAAAGTAACTGAGGTATTTCCAAAGTTTGCAGGGATATCATAATCAACAGGTTTTCAAATGCCACAGTTTGCAATGTCCTGTACCAAACTCCAAGGGTAACACCTAGAAGTCTCCAGTTATTGCCCTGAACCTTAAAGAACTTAAAGAACTAACACCATCTTGCTTTTTGGCTTTGTCCTTATCTCTGTCCTTCTCTCCTACAGTCAATCTGGATTCCAGATTATGATAAATCGAAATTACCAATCAGGAACAGTAGCATTCTTACTGCTGCCCAAAAAGCTCAGACTGACCAAGACTGCTTAATTATGCACATATACCTCTTGCCTTCTGCCCTAATTCTTCCCCTATTAAAGTCCAAAACTCTTGTCAGTAACCCAAAAGATGGGGCTGAAGATACTGGATCCTCTCAGTCTTCCCAACATATCTATACTGAATAAATCCCTTTCCTATTTCACCAATACTTCTTTTGTTGATGTTTGGGGCAAAGTCCCCAGACCTGGTTAACTGGGACTCCCAAAAGTCAGGCTCTCTCTGGCCTAGGACTCTAGTAACACTATTAACAATGCTTTCACAAAACTATAACATCATGTTTTAATGAGAATGATTTCAAACACTCAACATATACAAACATCTGATCTTTTCCCCTCCCATCTCTTATTGTTCTTCCTTCCAAAAATTCTGGAAATTTTAGATTTAGTATGCAATTCTTCTATTAAATGAAATTTTAAAATACAGGTAGTGGCCGGATGAGGTGGCACACACCTATAATCCCAGCAGCTTGGGAATTGGCAGGAGGATCGAAAGGTCAAGGTCAACTTTAGCAATTTAGCAAAGCCCTAAGCAAGTAAGACCATCTCAAAATCAAAATAAATCATAAAAGGGCTGAGGCTGTAGCTCAGTGGTTAAGCACCAGAGTTCAATCTTCAGTACCACCAAAAAAAAAAAAAAAAAAAAAACCAAACCAAACTAAAACATGGAGTGATATTGGCCAAATTATATTGTTATGTTAGGTGCATGTACTAATAATATGAAACAATAAATCCCTACCATTATGTACAACTATCATGCACCAATAAAAAATTTGGGAAAAAAAATTAAATATACCATATTACCTTAAGATTCTAAATTTGTTTTCAAATTATAATTTGGGGAGGAGGCATGTTGCTGGGGATTGAATTTTAGGGCCACTCTACCAGTGAGTTACATCCCTAGTCCTTTTTATTTTTTATTTTCAGATAGGGTCTTACTAAGTTGCTTAGGGCCTTGTCAGGTTGCTGAAGCTGTCCTAGAATTTATGATACTCTTGCCTCAGTCTCCCGAAATGCTGTAATTACAGGCCATTGCCACCATGCCCAGCATGATGTATCTTAACACATATTCCCACATAAATTGTTTTACAACTTATTTTATTCCATCCTAGGAGTTTTGCCTTTTTTATATCTTAGGAAACAGATTCATTTGAAGGCACATAGCTCGTAAACAGATGTGTTTTTAGGACTCTTTTCACTTAGCATACTTTTCATTTTATTATTGTTATTAAAACAACCACCACTGGGGCTGGGGATATAGCTCAGTTGGTAGAGTGTTTGCCTCACATGCACAAGGCCCTGGCTTCAATCCCTACCAAAAAACAAAAAACACCACCACCAAAACAGGTAAAAGGGGTCTCAATAAATCTCATTCCCCTGAGGTTGTTATCATAAAAGTACATGGAGTTTGTGATACCCTCTCTGCCACTGAGTTATCATTAAACAAAGATAAACTAACATCTCCAATCACCCAAAAGCAACATTATTAAATTTTTACACACGTTTCAAAGATGGAATAACTCTTCCAAAATACCAACTTTCAATCCTCAACTGAGAGTATTCCTACCATTTAAAATAGACCGTGTGGTTGGCAAATTAGCCTCAAAAATGTTATTCTGGCACTAAACACATGTACATGTAAACTACATCTGTCTCCTAATGATGCCAAAAAAGGTATCAGATGTAAGCTAACATGCAAATATTAACGTTTTAAATCCATTAAATTAGTGATAGTCCAAGTAACTCAACACTATTATTAACTAAATGGACAATCAGATATTACCTTTATCTCTCCTAAGAATTTAAAAACACTTGCTGAACATCTAAGAACAGACCAACCCAGTACTTGGAAACTGATCAAGCAAAACTGTCTCATATCCTTACATTTTCATTAGCAAATTTCAATAAATATTTGATTTATATCTGATGGAAGAGAGATTACAGTAATGTTTGTCTATATCAGATATAACAAGACTTTTATTAAGCCCAACTATATAAATCTGTATTTAAATAAGTTTTCTCAAAGTCAAAAACATAGGTTAAACAAACACTAAACACTCAATCCAAATCCTACATGAAATACCTTCTAAAATTATTAATTTCTCTTTAATTTGAAACATGAATTTATTTTTCAGATCCTTCCTGGATATGTCTTATAATGTGTATGTTATATCTTAAAACTTTGGGTCAGATACCAAAACTATGTTAAAGAGTAAAAGGACTAAGAAGCGTAAAGGAGCTGAATATTTACTTATGTATCTTATTAGAATTTGAGTTCTAGGATAACAGGAACCTCAAATTCATTCCACAGTTCCTATCAAAGAGCCTGGCAAAAAACTATAAACATTTGTTAAATGATTTTTTAATGGTAAATAAGTTGAAATTAACACATTTATCATAAATCAGACAGAGCAAAAGAGACTAACCTCTGTTTCTGTACCTATCTTTTAAAAACCTTTTGTGCTTTCTTCTAACCTTGAATGTTTAAAATGTGTACTTTAAACACTTGGCTTCTCCAACTACAGGGTTTAAAAGGTGCCTGTCCATACAAAAACTACCTGAGTCAGAGAAGGACTAGGGAACATGAAGACAAAACTTGTGGGACAAAATAACTGTTGATTAAGAGAAAAAGCATATTTAATTGATTACCATGATTGCTATCATCATCCCTATACAAAGATTCCCCCCACAGCTCTTTTAGTTTATCAAGGCTCTTATAAATAGTATCTATAAAATGCAAAGAACTTGAATTTACATTTTAAAATGTCAATGCTTATAATGCTGGAAGCAGGATCCCGAGTCTCACTAGAAACCTCAGTTGTACAGAATTCCCAAGAAACCTCTCCTAAAAACAGGAAGGAAAATTTACTTATATAATATCCTTATCCTCAGATCCTATAGCTTTGCTATTCAACAGTGTTCATGTCCAAACTTAAATCGATGTAAAACAATGGCATACTAGCTACTTCTGGAGAACAGATATATTCTTCACCCCTCCTAAAAGCAGAGTTCCTATAGAAAGAATTCTTGGTCCTATTTAATCATTATTGCCTGGAAAAGAGTGTGTAGGGAGGGATCTTTCCTTTACTAAATATTCAGTTTAGGAAATTATTTTAGTAGGAAAAGTTTACTTTAAAACTTATTTTTGCCTCCATTCTAATAGAGATTACCTCGTCTCAAAAGTGTCTTTTCCTCAACCCTTCTTTCACGAATTTCTAAATACTTTCTTTCTTCCCAGAAGCTTCAATTTCCCCTTTAAAGAGGACCCTTCCTTTTGCCTTTAACATACACAAATTCTCCTATCTTAGAAAGACACTGTCTCCAAGTTAAATGATTCTGTGCTCCCTCTGATAACTACTCCACTGTTGTTACTGCCACATTCTTTAAATATGATCTGTGACAGCTGCCTCCACCTCTTAACATTAATTCCTTAAACTCCCTGATACTGGCCTCCAACTACGACTCAGATGAGGTAACTGTTGAAAATGGTCAAAGACTACTTTCTTGTTTTTCTCTGTCCCTTTGCTCTTGCCTCTTTTTAATAGTCAATATTCTTAACCACCCACTAAAACTCTTCACCGAGCTTCCATGGCACAATATTATCCTATTTCTTTTTCTATAACAAGGACTGCTTTTTATCTCTTTATTTCACTGGTTCCTCTTTCCTTTTTTTTTTTTTCAAGATTTCCTGGATTTTTCTCTGTAAAATACCTTTTAAAGAGCCTACCATGTTCTATGGCTTCTGCTATTACCTTATGTATAAAAAATATAGAGCCATAAATTCTAGTCTAAAGTCTGGTCAGTTTCTATTGCAGTATCTCCATCTGCAACTCCAGGAAAATGTATTGATACCACATCTAAAATGTAATACACTTACCAGTGGACTATGTTCTCCATCAGAGGGAGTTGATCATCATTTTAAAGAGCACCCAACACAAGATGCTAAATACTTTTTATTATAAAACTCGTAACTATTACTTATAAACTCATGGGATATTTTAAAAATTCTAATTTGCTGGATGTGGTGGCACATCCCTTGTAATCCCAGCAACTTAGGAAGCTGAGACAGAAGGAATGGCAAGTATGAGGCCACCATGGACAATTCAGCGAGACCCTGATTCAAAAATAAAAAAATAAAGAGGGCTAAAGATGCACCTCCATTGTAGAGCCCCCAGCTCCTGCAGTCATTCCCCAGTACTATATTTAAAAAAAAAAAAAAAAAAAAAAAAATTGGATCTGACTTTATTCCTAGTTTATTATCTTAAACCAATCATTCCATATTATCTTACATTTAACAAATTACACTAATTTTGCTGATTACTACATTCAAAGGTGAGCCATCAAACCAAGATTTAATTGCTGATCTAAAATTTTTTTTTGGCTTTGGTCATACTGAGGATTGAACTCTCACAAACATTAGGCAAGTTCTATAATTGAGCTACATCCCTGGCCCTGTTTTTTGTTTTTAATTTTATTTTGAGGGGGCTTGCTAAATTGCCCAGGCTAGCCCAAACTTGTGATCCTCCAGTATGTATTTCTCAAACTGTGGAACACTAAACTCCTTTGTAAAAAATAGTACTTATATTTCCACTTCAAAAACCGCACAGGATCTACCAAATCGGGCTGTATCACCCTACTATGTTGTCTGCTCATATTGATAAATAAATACCTTAAACAAAAGATGTATGGTTAAAAATTTGGATAACAAGTTAAAATAAAACATGAGAAAAATCACAAAAGCCACAATTCCAAAAGACCTTTTCAGTTCATACAAGTCTGCATCTTCAACTTAGCAGTTCCTCTTCATTCCTCTGCTTTATAAAAATCTCCCATGGCCTGCAAAGTTTGTAATCTCAGCTACTTCGCAGGCTAAAGTAGGAGGCTTGCAAATTGCAGGCCAGTCTGAGCAACTTAGTGAGACTCTGACTCAAAATATAATTTAAGGTCTAGAGGTTGGCTGGAGATGCAGTTTAGTGGTACAGTGTTTCTCTAGCACAAACGCGGCCCTGCATTCAACCCCCCAAAAAAGTCTTGAGGACGTAGCTCAGTGGTAGAGTATTCATGTAGCTTGCACAAAAGGCTCTGGGTTCAATCCCCTTTAGGAGTTGAGGGATGTAGATCTCACATGATCAGCAAATAATATTGTGTCAGAAATTAAGACATGAATTTCAAATATAAGCTCTATCAATATTCATTGAATACCCTTGGGCAATTCTCACATGTGAAATAGAGAAGGAGTCACTACCATTGCTGAATTATTTGAAGATTAAATAAAATGATGTTAAATATACTGTACAATATCAGATGCACAGTAATGCTTTGTAAATGCTAGTTCCTGCTGGTTACAATTATTATTAAAATGCTTTGGTCCCTAAATGTAAATAGCTAAATGATTATTAAACTGTAGTGCTTCAAAATAAAAATCAATCAATAAGTAGAAAAGACTATGTGGAAATGGTCTGTTAAAATGAAGAATAAAACCAATATAAAACTTTCTATTTCCTGGGAACCTTATTTCCATTCCCTACACCCATTCTTTTTATTTGCTTTTGCTACTTAATACAGAGTAATAAAAGAGTAAACAAAAGGATCCGATTGACAATTTGACTGAAGTCTCCTTTTGTTGCTCTACTAGACCCTCACCCCATCTGCCCCCAAATCAAATAATATTAATAATGACATCCAATGAATGCAAATCACCATGAAAAATATAATAAATGCTAAGCTTTTGGAACAGGGCCTCTTAGTGCTAAGGGATTACCACAGTCTATCACAAACATGCCCTCTCTGCCCTACAGGTAATCAGGAAAAACTTCAGAAAATAGTAGGTGAAATCCGTCTTGAATAATTCTAATTTTGACAAACAGATAAGGGTTTTCCAGAATCAAATAACATAGAGCAGCATAGAATAAAAGATGCACACAATATATTTGACTGCTTAGGAAAGAAATGCTTTGGATGGGGCAGAAAGAACACACTGGAACTCAAAGGGGACAGCATGAGGCAGGTATTTCCCTGCAGCAGGTATTCAATTCTAGGACAAAGAAAACTATAAAAACAAGTTGCATCTGAAAGCACACCAGAGAATGACAGGACAAAGCTGTATGTCAGGGACATCTCATTGACCTTTGCAGTGTGTCTATATTGTTGATGCTAAAGAGAGATATCTTATTTTAAATAAGATTAGCAAAGCATTTCCAATTTCTGTTTGAACTGGTAACAGAGGTTTTTAAAAATCCCTTATCTAAAGCCCCGGGGGTCAGGTATATTTCAGAACTCATTTGGGGGTGGGGGCTATATTTAGAACAGTTAACACACACCTACATAGCACTAACATCTCTGCTTAGGTCCAATGAAGACATTCATTGCCAAACATATTACTATTTCTACAACAGAATATATCAGTACCCCCACAAATTGGGATACATAAAGACCACAAATAGTCTAACATTGCTTAGGTCAGTTTTCCACTAGCTGAATTAATAAAAATCAATATTTGGTCTTCAGACCTTGTGGATTTCAGAACTAGAGATAATGGATTAATCAAAACTGCTCTGTTCATATTCTCTCCAGTTCCTTGATAAAACTGGGATTTGAATCAGAGTTAATGGGATGCTCTGTATAAGCAAGAGTTTAAGGAAGAAAAAAAGGGAGCAAAGGATTTAAGAAAAAAAAAAATAAGGAAAAGGGAGGGGTCTTCAGCAATATCTGTGATATAATGAAAGTACAACAAATGTGATAAGAAGGATTTTAGAATGGCAGCAGCCAGGAACTAAAATATAATTTCTGAAAAGCTACAACTGAAGATATGTTTGTTTTCTCCATTAGAAAATAGGCCCTTCCAGGTACCCCTTATTCTCTTATTTTTAAAGCAAAAACTAATAAAAGGGTTTTTTCTTTCTTCCTTTTCTTTTTTGGGGGAGGAGAAAGGATGGGAATGAAGTTAGATACATCAAGTAAAATACTAAAACAAGATACATCAATTCATGTCTATTTCAAATTGAACAATGTAATTAAGATGTGCTAAAGAGTTTTGAAACAATTTTATAATCATGTTGTTTCTCTTAATTCCCTTTCTGTTCTTATTTGTTGTACATTTTACAACAGGAATGGGTCTGAAATAGTTCTGTCGAAGAGAAATATAATACAATCCACAAATGTGGGCCATGTTTTAATTTTTAATTTTTCAAAAAGCCACATTCTCAAAAGTAAAAAGGAGCAGAGAATAATCTTTTTTTTTAATAATCTTTTTAAAAATATTTATTTATTTATCTGTACACAATGCCTTTATTTATTTTTACATGATGCTAAGGATCAAACCCGGGCCGCACTCGTGCTAGGCGAGTGCTTTACCGCTGAGCCACAACCCCAGCCCCCGAGAATAATCTTAATAATGCTATATGTTTTACTTAATCTAACATATCTCAAATGACAACATTTCAAGATATAATTAATATTAAAACAGTTTAAAAACTTATGAGGTCTTTGATGTTAGTTAGGTCTTTTTATTATGTATTTTATACTTAAAGCACATGTCAATTCAGACTAGTCATCTTTTAAGCTAGTGGTACATATTGAATTGTACAGATTAGAATTTCACACTGGTGACAATACAGCCTATAATTAAATTAATCTGTTCCTATTTTATAGATCATTGTCCCTCCCATACCTGTCACCTTCAGGCTTGGCCTAAAGCAATCATGCTCAGAAAGTCCATTTGGTCTTTCCCTCCTCCCAGCTATCTTTAACTTAATTCTACTACAGGTTAAACTACCCACAAAACCAAAGAATTTTCTTCTTATATCACATTTACAAGTTTAAATTTCAAAACACGATCGGACATTTATAAGAGTAGTAACAACAACAAAACCCTAATTCTTTCATTTCTTTGAAGTATCAAGACAAAAATTATATTAATGAATTCACTTCCACTATCTCCTTGGCAATTCCCTTAAGACACATTGCATTCTATATTAGCCTGGTACTGATAATGGGATTGGCTTATTTCACTTAGCATGATAGACTCCAGTTCTATCCAATTACTGGCAAATGCCATCATTTCATTTCTCTTTATGGCTGAGTAGTATTCTATTGTGTAAATGTACCACATTTGATCTTTAGTCTGCCTTCTATATACCTAAAATTTTCCATACATCTAAATTTTCAATATATCTAAAATTTTCCATAATTAAAAAAAATGACAGAAAGAAAAATAAGGAGTAAGAGCACTTGAATAATAGCAATAATAATGATGATGATAATTCCTGCTATGAATACATGCTTTTATCATTTTTGTTGTTAATATGATGTGGAAAGCATATTAAGGATTCTCTGAAGAGATTAAAGGATTGACATCTGACTGTGAGACTTTGCATCTGCAGAACTAGATATTACCCATTATATAAAATCCAATGATTTCTTTCTGAAATCCTCTACTACTTTTGCAGAGTTGACACGTATTAGAAAATTGGCTTCTCCACTATCTGGCCATACAATCTCTTTCTAGTAGGCAGAAGGAACATGGTGAAGCAAGAACACACTGCTATGTCTCAAAGAAAATCACTATTACACTTATATCCAAAAAGTAACAGTTTTAGACAGGTTACTAGGTTTATAAATATTGATTTAAGTCCCTTATGTTTAAAATAAAAAATAGTTGTAACAGCTTATTTGAACATTCTGAACCCAGAACAGATGAAAAAATTTAGGTGATGCTAAAGATTAGCCTCATGCTTTAAAGGTGGAGTCAGTGCTAATTAAACCTGGCAACTCTTGAGAGTATACTTTACTGTATTACCTCAGAATGGTTTAATTAGTTAAACTGAAATTAAGCTTCTGTCATTTCTAAAATCTAACTCCAAATCTGTACTAGAGACTCCAGTGGTTTCATCTGCTTCAACCACATTGTGGCATGAGTTTAAAATTCTCAGTCATCCCCAAATATTGTAAACCACACTGAGAATATAGGCTACAACAGGAAACTGATGTGGGCTAACCATAATATAATCTGCACAAAGACAAGGTAAAGGCAAACTTTCTACGATATCACATCCAGTTTTTCGGCAGTTTCATCGGCTCATTAAATGTCAAGACAGGATTACCCATGAAATCTTGGAATGCAGCCAGTCTACTACCAAAATTGCTGCTATGCAACTTCACTTGACTAGACACGTTCAAGCAATAGATGACAGCAAGACAACCAAGCACCAATCATGAAATGAGTAGTAGTGAGAATGAAAGAGTTTCAGACAGTAAACTCAAATTGTGTTAAAAATGAACCATTTTTTAAATATTCCAGTCAATATCCAAAACGAGCTGTTCATTAAAAGTTTATGCATGAGAGAGAAATATGATTAGAGGCTGGGGAAGTATTCTTTTTCTTTAATACAACTTTATGGGATACAAAATATTATTGAATATACATGGACTTTTATAAATAAAAATAGAATAAACATCTATGGAAATAAGATTTCAATGATGCAGGGCTGGGGTTGTGGCTCAGCGGCAGAGCGCTCGCCTGGCACGTGCGCGGCCCAGGTTCGATCCTCAGCACCACGTAAACATAAATGCATTGCATTGTGTACAACTAAAGTAAATAAATAAATATTTTTTAAAAAAAGATTTCAATGATGTCAAATCTCACTGACCTGAAAAAGAGAAATGTTTTCTACCAAGTAGGTAAAGTGGACAGATACCATGCACCTATTAAAAGACCAGGAAGAAATTAGGGCATTTGCAGGTAAATGGATGGAGTTGGTGAATATCATGCTAAGCCAAGTAAGCCAATCCAAAAAACCAATACTCTATAAGTGGATGCTGATCCATAATTGGGGGGGGGGGGACTTTGATGGGGCAAAGGGGAGGGAGTAGTGGGAAGGGGTCAGGAAAGATGGTGGAATGAGACAAACACCATTACCCTAGGTACATGTATGACTGCACATATGGTACAACATTACATTGTGAAAAGTTGTGCTGCAATTGTGTACAATAAATCAAAATGCACTCTGCTGTCACATATACCTAATTAAAATTAATTAATTAATTAAATTTTTAAAAAGAGTAGGAAGAACAGAAGAAATTGGTCAACAAATATATGAAAAAATATTCAACATCTCTAGCAATTAAGAGAAATGCAAAATAAAACTACACCGAGATTCTATCTCATGCCATTCAGAATGACAATTATCAAAAATACAAGTATCAATAAATGCTGGTGAGGATGTGGGGGGAAAGGTACACACTCATACATTGCTGGTGGGACTGCAAATTGGTGCGACCACTCTGGAAAGCAGTATGGAGATTCCTCAGGAAACTTGGAATGGAACCACCATTTGACCACATTATCCCACTCCTCGGTTTACACCCAAAGAACTTAAAATCAGCATACTACAGTAACACAGCCACATCAATGTTTATAGCAGCTCAATTCATAATAGCTAAGCAATGGAATCAGCCTAGGTGCCCTTCAACAGATGAATGGATAAATAAAATGTGGTACATTTACACAATAGAATACTACTCAGCCATAAAGAGAAATGAAATGATGGCATTTGCCAGTAATTGGATAGAACTGGAGACTATCATGCTAAGTGAAATAAGCCAATCCCAAAGAACCAAAGGCCAAATGTCTTCTGATAGGAAGATGCTAAATCACAATAAGGGGGTGGAGGGGTAGGGAAGATTAGAATTGCTCTGAATTACACAAGGGAGAATGAAGAGAAGGGAAGGGAAATGGGAATAGGAAAGACAGAATGAATCAAACATTACTTTCTTATGTTTATATATGAATACACAATCAATGTAATTCCACATCATGTACAACCAGAAGAATGGGAAGTTATACTCCTTATATGTATAATGTGTCAAAATATATTCTATAGTCATGTATAACTAGTAAGAACAACAAAAACAAAAAGAGCAGTAACTTACAGTGCTATATTCAAATCTTCTTAACCTGTTAAGTTCAAGACATATCATGTAAATACATACAAGTGATTTTTAGTATGAAAAAAGAACAAAGTAGCATAGTTATACCAGGTAGTTTTAGAATATTTTTCTAAGAATCATGCTTAGAATACTAAACATCTGCAATTTACTATGTTCTTTTTTGGATTCAGAATTATTATGGTGGGCTGGGATTGGGGCTCAGCGGTAGAGAGGTCGCCTAGCACGTGCGCGGCCCGGATTCGATTCTCAGCACCATGTAAAACTAAAACCACATTGTATACAACTAAAGCAAATAAATAAATTTTTTTTTTTAAAAAAAAGAATTATTATGGGGCTGGGGTTGTGGCTCAGCGGGCAGAGTGCTCTCCTCGCGCGTGCGCGGCCCGGGTTCGATCCTCAGCACCACGTAAACATAAATGCATTGCATTGTGTACAACTAAAGCAAATAAATAAATATTTTTTAAAAACTCCATTAAAAAAAAGAATTATGGTGATCAAATTTTTCTAAAATGAATTACTTGGAAAAAATTACATAATTAAGAACTGTTTTCCAAGATAAAGGCATCACTATAATGAATATCGACAACACCTTCATCAATTATACTCAATTGCTTCATAAGACACTTCTCTGAGAGTCTTGAAGTCCCACATAAATCCTAAGGGAGAAAACATTATCATGTAAACAAAGGAAAACTGCCTCCTTTCCTTTCATTCTTTTCAAGCACAGTTAGAACAAATTTTATCTGAAATTTGAGTTAAAAAAAGAAAAAAAGTAGTTTAGCAATAAAAGGCAGACTGCTCCAGTACCAATAAGGAAAGCTTATGCCCAAATACTGAATTTTAAGTCTTCTTCTTCTTCTTCTTCTTCTTCTTTCTTTCTTTCTTTCTTTCTTTCTTTCTTTCTTTTTTTTTAAGGGCTCCTTGGAGAACTAGCTGAAGGGCTGAGGCAAGAGTAATGTGAGATGAGGCTGGAATATATTGTTGTTCCTGAAAGTGCTTTTAAAATGATGGTGGCTCTTCAAAAAAATTAAAAGACAGAATTACTCATATATGATCCAGCAATCCCACTTCAGGGTATACATCTAAAAGAACTAAAACAAGGATCTCTCTCTCTTTTTTTTTTTCCTTCTTCTTGAAAACAGGATCTCAAAGAGATCTTTGTACTCCCACATTTGTTGCATTACAATTCAGAATAATCAAAAAGTAGAAGTAATATTGATATACAACAGATGAACAGATTAAATAAAATGTGGTACATATACACATTAGAATACCATTCAGTCTTAATAACAACAAAAAAGAGGAAATACTGTCAAAGACTACAACACAAATAAAATATGAGAACAACACTCAGTAAAATAAATTATCTGTGAAAAGAAAAATACATGATTCACTTATATGAGGTATCTAAAGTACTTAAACTCTTAGTAACAAAGAGTAAAATGGTGGTTGCCAAGGAGTTGGGGGTGGGGGGAAAGGAAAAGAGGAGATGGCTATACTTTCAGTCTTGCAAGAGGAAGAAGTTCTAGAGAGTTGCTGACAACAATGTGTATACAGTCAATACTACTGTACTGTACATTTAAAAATGTTGAGATGACAACATTTATATTATGTGGTTTTCATCACACTTTAAAAAAGATGGGGGGCTGGGGTTGTGGCTCAGTGGTAGAGAGCTTGCCTAGCATGTGTGAAGCCCTAGGTTCGATCCTCAGCACCACATAAATAAATAAAGGTATTGTGTCCGTCTACAACTAAAAATAAAGTGTTTAAAAGATGCGGCATGTGAAACGGATAGAAAAGTCAACTAAAAGATAGTTTTGTATGTCAAATCTTTGACAATTCCTGCAACAATAAAATAATCATAAGGAGATATAACTTCTAGAATAAAATAAACATCCAGGGGAGAGGGGATGGCACTTCCTTACAAAATTCCAATTAATAAACACAGCAGGGGTGACAGAAAAAGGTATCAACATTAATTTCCTGGTGTTGATAATTGCACTGATTATGTAAATTAAACCTAGGTAAAAGATACTATTCTTGAAAATTTTTTCTAAGTCTGAAATTATTTCAAAGTGAACAGTCAAAAATAAGGCAGAAGAGTACAACACAAAAAGTACTGCATAGGAATTAGGAAACCCGAATTCCATTCTTTCTAAAATAGATATATAACTTTGAGCAACAAAAAATGCTAAACCAGAAGCACCCAGTATTGCTGAATTTTCAGTGAGACACCTGGATAGAAAGAGCAAATGCTGGGAGTGGGGGACAATATCTAGAAAGAAATACAGTTAGTGTCATGAAATCCAAAACCCGCTTTCTTTTATTCAAAGAAAATAAACTTTGAAAATCTATGAAACATATTTAGTTACTATCTGCACACTAATGAAATCTAAGTGGCAAAGAAGGACTTTTTCTGTACCCTAGGAATAACACAGTAGCTAAAACAGAAGCAATATTATATATCTTCACAAAATATAAAAACAAAGTTATCACAACCAAAAAAATAAAAATAAATAAACGAATATAAAAAAATCTGAACAGAGATTACATTATTTACAGACGGCCTCTAATTTCATCTCTACTTACAAACCTTAAAAAAGTCTGGTGAATTTCTAATGCCCAGTATTATAAGTGAAATGGTAAAACAATACCATTCTACCAAAAATATAATAAATAACTTCAAATCAAACCTAACAACAAATTTACACTACCAACAAATTTACATTACCATGAATGAAGAGTTTGGAAAGTCTATTAGAGTTCAACAAAAAAATTACAGATCTGCATTATTACATTCTTCCCAGTTCTACATTTTTTGCACACCACACTTAAAGAGCAACAAACTGAAAGAGAATCCTTTGTTCATCATAGATAACTTTAGAAATAAGTAGATACAGAATCTTTATAAATAGCTGTTGATAACTTTAAATTGAAACCTTAAAACACCTAATACTTATCCTTCCCAAGTTTAAATTACTATGATCTTTGCCATTATCTGTCCACCTACCCTTTCCAACCATTCTAAAAACAATAAAAATAAAGCATCTATGACCCTTTACAATGATACTAGGTTCCCACTATTTTAAATAATCTTTGAACTGAAAAAAAAATTTTTTTTACATGGACTCCCTTAGTTTAAAAAAAATAAAACACATTAATATGTTTGGCAAGGACCAAACAACAACTTTAAAACATTTATTTAAACCTAACAACCATGTTAGTAATGGAGTAGTCTGTATACATGTGAGTACAAAATCTAAATGAATATTATTTCAGTAAAATTAAGTTATTAAAGTTTGAACTCCTAACAAGAAGTTCTCTTTAATTGGGGAGTACACCCACAGCAAATAGGAAAAGAGTTGAAAGAAAAAACAAAAATACTCATGTCATCTGTGATATAAATTTCCTTTTAGAAACCCTCCCAAAGTAAAGTGAATTATCCATTCTTAAACTAAGACAAGCAGTTAATACAGTAACATCAGAAATGCTATAACTACAAGGAATCTTAAATATTATCTGGTTTAAATGGTCTTATTGTCCAAAATACAAAGACCAGAGATCTTGTGTATTATCTAAGATCATGAAGTTGAATGGGGGAGAGGGATGTCAAACAAAAACTAAGGTCAGGGTCCAATACTATAAAATGTTTCAGTAGGTCTGGGGTTGTAGCTCAGTGGTAGAGCAACTGCCTCGCACATGTGAGGCACTGGGATCTCAGCACTACATATATATAAATAAAAATAGAGTTCCCGGGCTGGGGTTGTGGCTCAGTGATAGAGTGCTTTGCCTCCCACATGTGAGGCACTGGGTTCGATCCTATGCACCACATAAAAACAAACAAAACAAAATAAAGGTATCTGTCCATCTATAATTTTTAAAATTATATTTTAAAAATTTTAAAGATTTTTTTTTTTTTTTTTTTTTTTTTTTTTTTTTTTTTTTGTGGTACCGGGGACTGAACTCAGGGGCACTTGACCACTGGGCCACATCTCCAGCCCTTTTTTGTGTTTTTTTTTTTATTAGAGACAGGGTCTCACTGAGTTACTAAGTGCCTCGCCATTGCTGAGGCTGATTTTGAACTCGCAATCCTCCTGCCTCAGCCTCCCAAAGTGCTGGGATTACAGGCGTGCGCCACCGCGCCCGGCTAAAGATTTTTTTAATTAAAAAAATAATAAAGGTCCATTGACAACTATAAAAAAAAAAAGTTTCAATAAAGATTTAGAGCCCGGCTCAGAGGCCAAGTCAGGAAGATCAGAGTTCAAAGCCTGCCTCAATAACAGCAAAGCTCTTAGCAACCTAGTGAGACCCTGTCTCTAAATAAAATACAAAATAGGGCTGGAGATGTGACTCAGTGGTTGAGTGCCTGAGTTCAATCCATAGTATCCAAAAAATTTTAAAAAGATTTAGAGATTAACACTCTTTACAGCTAAATACTGTTATAAATTGATAAGACAGTAGGACATTAAAAACAATACTCTTTTCCTTCAGGAGTTACAAAAACCAAAAGAATAAATAAATTATTTTAAAAATAATCACATTGAAACTAAAAATACCTCCACAAATATTCAATGGTTTTACATTAAGCATGAGCTGTAAAAGTCTAACAGTAATACACTTCATTTGTTGACTTTTTTTTTTGTTTGTTTGGTGGGTTTTTTTTTTTGGGGGGGGGTACTGGAGATTGAATCCATGGCCTTACAAAATACTAGGTAAACACTCTGCCATCCCCAGCCCAACAGTTCATTTTAAAAAATGGTTCAAAAGCAAGTTCACACTGGATCACTAAATGCTAAGTCCCAACATGCATCAGATTATCCTAATTTTATAATGAAACTATCCAAAAACTCCTAATGAGGCAAAGCATTTTGTTTGGTGAGGCTCTAGGGTTTGTCATGGCAGTTCAGGACAGCATGATTATACCTACCATCAAGTAAGTTTCTCTTATTATATACTTGATTTTTTTTTTTTTTTAATAGAGCCAGGATAAGTAAGAGTGGATAATGAGACAATAGCATATAACTGAAAGGTACTGCTTTGGCTACTGAGGTTATAGCAAGTTAAATGATGCCAAGATAATTGTATATAAACAGAAATTCACAAATTTATTTTCATGAGATATACACTTCCCACCAAAAAAACTGCAAAATTATAAAATAAGACAACACCATATTCAAAACTCAACGAATACAGGTCTGCAATCCAGGTACTCTGTTGACAAATCAAATGATGAAGTTTATCAATCATTTTGTGATCATACACCATGAAGATGGGAGGATACATATTCACACAGATACATATGTGTGCTAAAATAGTAGAAATAGACAAAAGATTTAGGAATTTAAGTTCACTATCTCAGAGATTTCTCAAAACTGAAAGTATAATCAATTTTAAGAAAGAATAAATGTTATAAACTAGCCATGATTCAAAAGGATTACTTGTTGATACTTGCCATATAATCAGAAAAGCTTATCTCAACAATAGATAATTGTGTTACTCTTATTTAAGAAAATTAATCCTAGAAATCAACAGTAGGAAAAATCATCGTAAAAAAATCCTTGTGTGTTTTGACAGACTTCCACAATACGCCAGCTAAAGATGCCAGACAAAGAAATTCCTTTAAAAAGAAATCTGAATACTTGGGAAACAAATTTCCTTATTAGGGTATTGATAAAAACAGAGGAAGTTGTCATCAGAGGAAAATGTAGCCCTGCAATTTCAGGCTTAGAATATGAAACAGAACATTCACCAAATGCCAAGTTTTTTCAGTACACATCATAGACAATAATACACTCTTTATTCAAAAATTCTTGGCATTAAAGGTTCTAATAATCTCTGTTTCCCAACAAAGTTGTGCCAGGTATAATTAGATTTGCACATAACTACCTATAGATATTATATCCTCTAAAGTAAGGAAACTTACAAACTTACAAACTTCAAACAAATCCACAAGATCTTGAAGTAGACACAAAAATCTCTCTTTTTACTTATAACTACCAGGTGTTGCAGCACTGTCAGCAAAGCTCAGAAATGAATGAGTGGTGGGTAAGAAGATTTAACGTGAATTTTTTCTCAGTTAAAGTGTAATACAAGGAGAAAAACATCCTCAAGAAAATACGAGCAAGCTAACAGGTACATTCTGAATTTTATATTATGGCAAGGAATGCTTTACTCTTTCAATTACCAATGACATTTTTTTGCTATTGGAAAGCAGTACTGTAAATCCTAGGTACAACAGATGTTTTGGGCAATGAAACCTGACCAAGAAAAAAATGAGAATGTCCTTAAGATACATTTTATTCTGAGTACTGCAGGATCATACAAAATAGAAATAAAGGCTTCCACTAACAGAAAAATGTTCTTCCTGTTAATACAGGAAGCCCTAGAACACTATAATAAAAACTGAGAGGTGCTGGAATACAGCACAAAAAACGTAAACTAGAAAGTCTGTTTGTAAAAGTCAATGAAATCATTTCAATGTAATGAAAAACAAACAAGTACTGGTCAGTACCTTCTAAATAACACCTAGAGATAAGTGGCCGGTATCAGCTGACAAATAGAAAAAGCAGACAAATCTTCACATACACATTTTTATATTAAAGCAGCAATTCCACATCTTTTTTTTTTAATGTGACATCATTAGCAACATCCTATGTACAGTTTCTCTTTCCAGAAATGATATTACATCTGAGGTAAATCTATTCATTCTTTCTACAACTCTATAACAATAAGTGAAACAAACAAGTTTGAAACCCACAGTGACCCATTCCTTTTCCCTGATTTCCCGAATTCTTAGATCCAAACTCTAATACAGCCAGCATTGAGCCATATCACCACCTATAAAAAGAGGAAGGGAGAAGCTGATCCAAGGCATCCCCACCAAGGAAACAATAACCTGACTGAAAGAACATTCTGAATCTTCCCATGGGCTCCACTCAAAACACAAGAGCTCACTTTGCCTTATAATGCCACATAATAATTCACCTAACAATTCACCAAACAACTACTTTTCTTCTCACATGTACTATTAACACATACAGGGCAATCTGTTCTCATATAAAAACTCAAAGTCTTCTAGAAAAGGACAGGGCTACCACAATCACAACCTGATACTCTCTTGCATTCCTATTCCATTCATGGTCATGACAAAGCTGTAAGGGACTATAAGGGAATATTTCACTCAGATTAGTACTTGGGATCAAATGCACATAACAAGAGGCTAGCAAATAAAATTTCTTGAGGAAAAAAAGTGTTGTGTTTTCTTTTTTTTTTGGGGGGGGGGGTAGTTCGTTTGTTGTTCCCAGGGTTACTTTACCACTGAGCTATACTCCTGGCCCTTTCTATTTATTTGTTTTTTTAGACAGGGTTTCACTGAGCTGCCAAGGCTGTCCTTGAACTTGTGATCCTCCTATCACAGTCTCCCCCATCACTGGGATTACAGGTGTGTACCACTCACTGCACATGGCTTAGAAGCATTTTAAAAATTGTATTTCTTTCAAAAGTTTTCAAATTCAATATTATCTGCCTACCACCAAGTAAAAAGACATGAAATGGTGGTGACAGTTGCTCCCATAATCACTACTATTCTCAGGATGGAAAACTAACAGTTTTTCTCAAATTACACAAGATTAATTTAGATGAAGAGTTGTGCTCTTTCTTTAGTTTTCTTCACTCATCGTAGAGAAGAGAATAAGTAATAACACCTGTTCTACTATTTCCTAGTGCCTGTGAAAAGAAAGACAAAAGCTTTGATGCCCAACTAGTGAAAGTTCACCAGAATCTCCAGTGAAAAGAATAAGGGGAGGTGCTATGTGTATAGTTTGGTGAAAGTACATTCATCACTAACACCAAACAGCCTGTCATTAAGAAGACAAATAACAAACAGCAGTTATGTGCTAAAAACCTTGAAGAAAAAGAAGGCAGGTTAAGGATGCTGGTTCCATTTAGGGTAGAAGGAAAGGAGGAGTGAGGGATCAATGACACCACTGTTCATTTATATAGGTACAGCTCAAAAAGACAAAGTAAGGAGTCCAGAAGGAATACTAATTTTAAGATCTGTACTCACTGTGAACTAAGAAAATAAATTCTGTTTAATCAATATTTATATTGTTAAATGTATGTTCATTTTCATTCTTAACCACTGCTACTCAGAACCAACCTAAACTCTCATTTTTTTTCCCTGACTCCCTCCTTAAATAGTTGTGATATTGAATAAATTTCTATATGTAAAGTGTTGAATATAACTAAAGTGGTGAAAATAAGACTTGAGAATTTCCCATTAAGAAACAATGCTTTTATTTTCAAGCTAATCAAAAGTTATAAGCAGCTTTAGAAAAAAAAGACTAAATGTAGAATTTTAAAAGTCCCTATGAGATAATAAATGAAGTGTTCTTTCGCTATGTAAATTTCATTACTACAGACATTCTTCTATGACACTCGGGCTTTAAACTGTTTTCCTAATGGTAACACATTCAAGTATGGTCCATGGCCGAAGAACAACACACAATTGTAAACTGGCTGGAATTAGGTAGATAATTTGTACTTAAACAGATCCAAATGAAGTTAACAGCGTATCTGAAAAGTAAATTCATCACCTGTGTCTCATTAGCACTGTCCTCCAAGATTCAAACACTAACTTGGATTTTAAGAAGGACGTAAGGAAGTACAGTGAAACACAATAGGAAGAAATTTTATATAGTTAGTATACACAGGATTTCCTGTTAATGGAAACCAGGTGCAAGAATAAGAGATGCCATTTTCAGTATCTGGGCCTGATGGAATACTAATGGATTTCTTCTATTCCAGCTTTCCACTCTGGAAGGAAAGCCCTTTAATTCATTATTTCCTCAGAACTTCTGGAGCGCCTCAGAACCACCTTTCTAAAATGACTGGTCTAGAGTCCAAATTTTCTACATATAAGATGTGTGCAGTGGCTCTCTGAAGAGCCATTCAAGGCCCTTCCTTATACGAGAAGTCATGCATCCCTCAAAGGAAAAATAAGATTCTAACTCTGTCTTAAGTTTGTGATACATAAAACCTTTGACACAGCCTAATTCAAACTGTGAACTTTAAATCTTTCCCCCATACAGTCCATAAATTAATATAAAGTATTTGCATGTAACCATCTTAATATTTAACATATTTCACCTCCTGCCTAACACCAACAAAAGTTACATAACACATATGGGCTTTGTTTTCCCAAATTAGGACAGCCAGCTCTTCCAGTACAGAATATAATTTTTGTTTGCTAAAACTGCCACTAGGAAATGGCTTTACCCAAAATGAGGACAATCACATAAGCTTTTAAGACTAGAAATAAATGAAGATCCCTTTCTCATACCAATCTAACTAGAAAATCACGGGACTAGGTGGAAGATAATACATTAACCCTAGAAACATGAAATCAAGTAAAATTTCTATAAGACACTTTCAGTACCCTAGAAAACTGCTAAAAGGCTGGAGTAACTGCACCAAATTACTACCAAGTCAAAAACATACAAAACTGGTTTTAAAGTGAAAAGGTAAAAAACAAACCTCAATTTTGTCTGTTTTGGCATCTCCCCAGTATATTTTGCCTTCATCATAATCCAAGGCTAAACCGTTTGGCCAACCAAGAGAAGTATTAACCAATACTACTCGATCAGAACCATCCAGAGCTGCTCGCTCAATTTTCGGGATTTCTCCCCAGTCAGTCCAATACATGTACCTGCAGAAGTATACAGAAATTGAGTCTAAAATAGAAAATAAAAGTGATATCCACAACACATATTATACTACTATCATGAGTCAATGCCATAGAAGGAAAAAGAAATAACACATACATAGTCTTCACACGTGAAGAATATGTTTAAGAAACTTATGATAGCAGTAGATAAGCTTGTAGGAAATTTTCAGATCAAACACTGTTTCTACACTGATCTTGAAAATGCTTCCCAATAAGATTCCCTATTTATTTGTGTTTTTTAAAAAAATATCATGCGTCTCTTCCCATGAGCTTTAACTCTTTCTTGATGCTTGTCATTCTTTGACACAAAATTTATCCTAGTAGGAATATCCAGATGACAAACTGAATTCATCCAATTCTCCCTGAAGAGCAAAGTCATTCCTGTGGCTTCTGAATGATTACTGCTATAAACTGAGGTATAATAATTTGTCACTATGCTCATCCCCAGAATAAATCCCACAATAACATTTGGAAGTATGTAGAAAGTTGTGCTACTCCAGACTATAGTCAGGGTGGTATCCCCACTCCTACTACCCTCCCAAAAAAGGAGTAAAGCTATATGGCCTCATAAGGCTTTGGAAACCAAGTCGTTCATATATTTGGGGAAATATGAAGTAAGAAATAGTTTTACTATAAATACTGAAATGGGATGAAATTAAATCTTCTACGGGAAGGGAAAGAGTTCTGAAAATAATTTCTTTCTACATTTTTCATGGTCATGATGCAATCTGAGTAAAATCTGCAGTCAACACCCAAAGTCAGCAAGTATGGACTTAATTTAGAAAGAAAATTAATTATGTAAGACATTTGAGGCAAAAAAAATAAAAAAATAAAAAAAAAACTAGAAATTCTCTAACTTGAGATTTTATTCCAATCATCATATTCTAAAAACAGCCATTAGAGAACTATTTACTAGAAATGAACCTTATGCATTTCACCTTGTATGAGTTGATGTTTTTAAGTAACAGAAACACCAGACATATTTACTATCAGCAGAGTTTCTTACCCAACCATAGGATCTAACACAATAGCCCGGGGTTCTTCTAAGTCCTCTGAAATCAAGATTTTCCTCATGGTTCCATTGAGCCGTGTCACTTCTATCCGATCAGTACCAGTGTCGGTCCAGTAAA
This sequence comes from Tamias sibiricus, assembly GCA_025594165.1. Lineage (NCBI taxonomy): Eukaryota > Metazoa > Chordata > Mammalia > Rodentia > Sciuridae > Tamias > Tamias sibiricus. Next base: position 76,826,427 of record CM046661.1, read on the forward strand.
GATTTCGTGCAACCCAGTCAACAGCAATACCATCAGGATGGGCAATTTGAGCAGTGACCACAAACTGACTGCCAGATCCATCTATGAAGGAGCGGCGGATGGCTCTCACTTCATCATCAGTCCAGTAGATATAGCCTTCCACAGGATCATAATCTATGGCAATAGCATGACGAATGTCTTCTAACTGCAGAACAATGTCTGTAAAATCTGGTGTATCCAAAGAAATGCGTCTCAAGTCTGTCCTTCGGGCTAGAAGCAATAATTCAGTGGCACCTAAAACAAAGTGAAATGAAAGAAAAAGAAAACTCTCTTGAAAGCTATAGGAAAAATTTAGCCACTTAAATAAAGAATGCAGAACTTCTTCAGGAAATAAAAAATACATGAATACAAAAGGAAATTAGTTCCCTTTAAAGTGGAAATGCAAACTAACAAAACGAAATAGGAAGAGTTCATTTGAGGTCAAGCTCTATAATGGCCAACCTCTCCAAATCAAGAATTGGACGAATTAATGAAACACTTTCTGGTTTCATTAAGTAGCTAGATAGCCAGCTATTTAATTGTTTATTAAATGTAATCAATAATGAGTAAGTTATTAGTGAGTAGCTAAATATTTAAAGGAAGAAGGAGTATAGGGTACAGAGCCTTTGTTCAAGAAACATGTTTTGAAAGGTACAAAAATCTAGGACAAGAATCTTTGTAGTGAATGGGAATGTTATAAAATTGGAGTTTGGTAATGTGATGGCTACAAAACTCTATAAATTTATTAAAAATCACTGAATAATATACCTAAAATAGAAGAATTTTATGATGTATGAATTACATCTTAATAAAGCTGTCTTAACAAAGAAATACAGGGCAATACCTAACAGAACTGTGGACAAAGGAAGTATGGAGAAGGAAACAGCAATGAAGAGAGGGAACCAGATAAACATAACACTGTGGTTAAGATTAAGAGTAGTGCAAAACAAACAAACAAACAAAAAAAAAAGAGCAAGAGTAGTGAATCCAATAGAATTTGATTCAAGTAGCTATACAAACTTAAGCAAAATATAGCCTCTCTCTAGCCTAATTTCTTCATTTAAATATCATAAGGTTGCTGTGAAAATTAAAGGAGATAAATATAAAACTCAGGAAGGTATTAGTGTAAGTATTCAATAAAAATCAGGATGGTACTAAGAACAACTACTCAATAAATATTAACTAATGTACTCTTATTAAAAAATGAAGACTTTAAGATGTTTATTTCATTGAGTTTTAAATGGGATTTATTAATGAACTGTTTTTAACCCAAATCAGGATTCAATAAGACATAACTGAGAATGAGAAAATTAAGCTCACTGTTTTCATTTTTTGTGTTCAAGTAATCCACCACCAATCATGTAACTATAAAACACTAAGAATAATAACCAAATTGACATCTAAAAAATTCCTAACCCACCACACCCCCAAGAAAAAGAAAATACTGGTATATAAACTTTAAGCATCCATCTGGAATTATATTTGTAAAAACTTGGAGGAATGACACCTCTCAACATCAGCTATTTAACTCCAGAGCTAATTACAAATGAACTCTAACATGGAGAAAGCATATCCCAAAATGCCATATAGCAAGCACAAACTAGAAATAACTATACAATTCACTGGTCCTGCTGACTGCCAAAAGAAACCAGTCAAAACTTAGCAAATGAGTAAGTTATAAAGCTGTTAATATGGGTATTATGCTCAAAACATAATAGTTAACTTTAGTCTACTCTACCTGACAAATTTATGCCTAAAATTCAAAACTGTTGAACATGTACATCTGCAGTACTGTGAGGCAGTAGACAGAACACCATTGCTAAAATAAATCCTCTGTTTTAAAGTCAGGCTGCACTTTCAAATAAAAAAGCAACATTACAAAAACCTTTTGTTTTAAATTGAAACCAAATTATTGTTTGCCATGGAAACCATCAGACTAGAGTCAGCCAGCTTCACCTTTGACTATGAGGGCAATTTATCAATGCCAAGTCATAACAAACATCTAGTACATGGACTCAATTCCATTTCTCTGACTCCCTGACCTCCTTGCCAGGAACTCTCTAATGCGCTGAAATAAAGGCTTCTGCTTTTCAGAGTTAGATAAAGAAGCCACTGCTAAACATAACAATTTTCTTACCAGGTCTTGCTAGTTGCTAGAGAACCAGATGGTGATCCAAAGGGGTAAGAATGAAGAATAATATTCTCATTAAGAAGAAAAAGAGAAGAACTGGTGTTCTTCCAAATCGGAAGTCCCTTGAAATGTCCTAAATCAGTACACTTCTCCAACATGCCCTCTCTCTATAGGGAATTAAAAGTAAGGAGAAGAGGCAAAGTGTGGTGGTTAACTATTTAAAAAAAAAAAAAAAAAAAAAAAGTTGCTTTTAATAGATATGGAATTTTTTTCTTCTTCTGGAAGGACTTCTGACATTAAAAAGGCAATTAAAAATATCTTCAACCACTGTTAGAAAATATATTTATCCCATGAAATTCTTTGTAACTAAAAGGTTTAGTAAACATTTTTTCCTTTACAGAGGCTCTTTACTTATAAGTGCTACCTACTATTAAAAATGTATTTTTTAATGAGATGTAATACTCAATTCCCCTAGGAATTAACTATGAAATCTGACAGAACAGAAATAGTACCTAATTTTTCCCAAAATACTACATTTCTTAAAATACTAAAACTGATAAAAAAGTATTCAAAAAATATCATAAAATACTTCTGTTATATATCCATTTGTAACTAGTCTCCCAAAGCACTACAACCTGTAGAGTTTATTATAGAGAAATCATAAAGAATCTCAATTGCTGTCATAAAATGTTTTCCTTCTTGGATAACACCATCTTACCATCTTTGCAGGTTTTTCCATTCTCCAGGAGTTTCACTCCAGTTGGGCAAGCACACTGATAAAAAGGCTTAACTGGAGACATCAAACACAAATGGGAACAACCACCATTATCAATTCCACATGGATTTGTAGCTGTCAAATATAAATCACACTGATTAATACCAATGATTAAGGATGACCTCCCTGACTCTCAGTACACAAATGTTAACAACTATAACATGAACAACTGTAATAAACCACAATTATTACCAAATGTCATCCAGGTGCTTGACTACCAAACTATCTGCAAAGAATTAATCATTGAGAATTTACTTAGCACTTTAGATCCAAAAAGTAATAAACAAAAAGTAAGGTAGGAGATCCTTGCCCTAAAAGGGTTTACAATCTAACCAGTAAGGTAAAATCAACAAAAAATAAAATAAGGAAATTAAATGCAATCTTGCACATTATATGTAAGTATACAGTCAAACATGAAATAAATCACTGAAGTTTAAGTAGCTGAAGAAAAGCTTCATGGAGTATAGAGGACATGGCAGTAGTTTTCACGATAGGAAGTACAGGGCACTTCAAATGTAATAAATTCACATGAATAGAATTTTGGGGGCTGTAAGAAACTTACTGTATAGTAAGTTAATGAGGTGAATAATACAGTTGGAAGTTATGATTTCCATTGACTAATAGAAACTAAAGATTAATGAACATACAGGACAGGAACACACTGTAGTAGAGGATACTGAGAGCCAAGAAAAGGACAATGTTGAAATGCTGTGCCTTGGAAAGATTAACATGGAAGAGAGAGCAAAATTGATTAAAAAGAGGGAAAATTTAAAAGCAGAGAAAACTAATTAGTAAATTTATAGAAACTATAGAAATGGATGCCAAATACTATTCAAACAAAAACAATTCAACATAAGATGCAGACCAATGGAATATGAGAGAAAAGAGGAGAGTAACATCAAAGACAACTGCAAATTTTCAAACTAGTAAGACTAAAATATCAACAGTGACATTAAAAAAAATACAGAGGGAAAAATTTCTCCTGAGAGTGACCAAGAGAATAAAAATTTTACACACACAAGTGAATAAATGTTTTCTTTCTTTCTTTCTTTCTTTTTTTTTTTTTAACAAAAGAGTAATTCACAACACAATTTTCAATGTTTTTATGGGCTCATGATCATGAGATTCCAATATAACACGTCCAGTATTTGACTAAGTCCCCCTAAATGGGAAGAGCTAATATAAAGCAACACATGACCCAAAAGCTTTTCATTATTGGCTACAGAACACAATCTGAAATACACTCAGACACATGCCAGACATTTATTTACACACAAGTGCCAAACACTTAACATTCTCATATTCCTTTTAAACCTAATTCCATTCCTCTCTTACAAGAGGTCATTGTCAACAGACACAGCCGAAGTCTTTGTAAAAGGTGACCAAAAATAGAAGCAAAAACTAATTTAAAGGCAGGGGCTAGGAGGTAGGGAGATATGCAGGGAATTGTTTATTCAGGTACTTCATTCAGCAAATTGAGGTGCTTAAATTTACCAACTAGAATAACAGTGCTTTCCATTCAAGAAAAGTGTTTTTTAAATGCACTCACATGAATACACGCAAGCACCCACAGAGACATAAAATGAACAAGAAATACATTTGTGTATAAGCATAGCAAATAAGTTATCTCAATTTTTTTTATGCACCTCCACTACCTTTACCCCAAACAAAGGGCAAGGTAATAACAATGACAGATAGAAGGACACAAATGATTTAGGATACTGTTTAACCTGAATTATATTTTAATGTTTTCCCTTTTTAAATATTTTCCTACTGCCTTCAGATATGTCCTTTCTCCTGACTCTCACTAAAGCCAGACATCCAAGTGCTACAAAGCTATTCCAACTTACAATTTAAAAATTAAGATCACTTACCATTTGGCTGCCTCTGCTGGCTGAAGGCATGTATATCCATGGGAGAGAAGATGTTAGAATGGATTTCACGCAGACCCTCGCCAGTATACTTGTTGCAAGCCAAAATGGAGTGCGTATTCCAGTCAGTCCAGTACAGTGTGTCCTCAAATAACGTCAAGGCAAAAGGATGTGGAAGAGAACCTTTAACCACTGCCTGTCTATTAATACAAAAAGAAAAACTCAAACTTACTTTTAATTTTTCTTCTTTTATCATAATATCCTCACTCCGGTTAAAATGGTCTTAGTTCACATTAACACATACAAATCCTGATCATGTATCTTTAAGTCAAATACATCTATGAAAAACAATTCACCTGATAAATTCAGATAATGTTCAAAAACTCCAATCAAGCTGGTTGTGGTAGTATACATCTGTAATCCCAGCAGCTTGGGAGGCTGAGGCAGGAGGACACAAGTTCAAAACCTACCTCGGCAATTTAATGAAGCCATAAGTAACTTGGGGAGACCCTGTCTCAAAATAAAAAATAAAAATGGCTAGGGATGTGGTTTAGTGGTTAAGTGCCCCTGGGTTCAATCCCTGGCACCAAAACAAAACAAAAACCAACCAAGCACTTCAGAATGGTTTCTAACATGACAATAGGTCCCAAGCTCACTACAAGCCACCTGATATAGAAAGACCAAGTACAAGCACTGAGGCTGTCAATTTCCATTCTTCAACTACTATCTCTGGACTTGCATCTTCCATTCTTTCACATATCATCAAAGGAGAAAGGTGAGCAGTAAGGAAAATACCAAGGGTTACAGCTGGCCCTGGGAAGTAGACTTAAATCAGCAACAGATATTCCTTCCTGATATGGAAGAACAAAGAATCTGAGCCCATTTCTTTCATCACTGCTTAATGGTTTTAATAACTGCTAGTGCAAACACATATGAAGCTAAAATGGCATTCAGGAAGAGCTCTCCCTGAAAACCTCCAGCAAATGATCATTTAAGTTTGCTTTTTTGCTATATTGTTATTTAACCTCCCCAATTCATGCAGTCAAAAGGAAGTCCTGCCAGGATATGGTCATGAGACAAAGTAGACCCAGAATTTATGTAAGCAACACATATTATATAAAAGGAAAAGTGCATTTAGGAATCAAGGCACAGAACTTTGCAAAGTGTCAGTTACATAATAGTAAACGTTCTAGAATTATGAAGAAATCATGTTTTGTCTAAATAATATTCAAGAAAATAAATGCTTTTATATTTTCATAACCTCAGATTTTCTTCTAATAGTATACCCTAGGAAGAAGGGGAGAATATAAGCTACTGAAGAGAAATAATCATCACATATCTTAAAGAAGATAATTGAATTTTTAGATCCATGAGGTTTCTTGCTCATCTCTAATATCTAGCAGACTACCAGTATATTAAATTCAAGAACAATAACATAGTGTGAGGGGACGTCCTGGGAATTTAACCCAGGGGCACTTTACTACATCCCCAATCTTTCTTTCTTTCTTCTTTTTTTTTTTTTTTTTTGAGACAGTATCTCACTAAGTTGTTGAGGCTGGCCACGAACTTGTGATCCTTTCCTGTCTCAGCCTTCTGAGTCGCTGGGATTATAGGTGTGTGCCACTGCTCCCAGCATACATTTTATCTAAGCAAAAATATCATCTGTTATTGTACATGGGATGGTCCAAGCCCAAAGTGTCATAAATTCAAGCCACACTTATAAAAGATTGAATATAAGTTAGCATGATTAGTTTACAAAAACAAACTTTATATTATAGGAACCTCACACCCACTCTGACAGCCCATACCACCAAAATTTTCTCCTTTTATTTACATTTTCTCTATTCCCCAGCATATTATTTTTCCCTCTCCTTTCCCTAAAAGAACTGTCACAATACAAGGGCTTGATTCCTCTTTTAAAATGGACAGTTAACTATGTTGATTAAAGTAACTAGATTATTTACAATAGTGATATCATAATTTAAGTGCAATTTTAAATATTTTACACTAAAGTATTCAAAATTCTTTGTGGGAAGACAGAGACCTCTGAGAAGATGCCAAGACAGGCAAGTAATATAAATGAAAAAAAAAAAAAAAAAAAAGAAATAAACACTAAGTTATTCAGCAGTTCATCAACTATCCTTAAAAACTATAAATGGCAGGCTGGGGTTGTGGCTCAGTGGTAGAGCGCTTGCCCAGCATGTGTGACATACTGGGTTCAATTCTCAACACTGCATATAAATGAATAAAGATTCATCAACAACTAAAATTTTTTTTAAAAAACTGCAAATGGCATATTCAGATCTTTGAAAATTTTCTGGAGGAGGGAAAATGTTTAAGTCCTTTGTATCTTTTTTTCTGGTGGGGGGTACTAGGAATTGAACTCAGGAGCACTCAACCACTGAACCACATCCCAACCCTATTTTGTATTTTATTTAGAGACAGGATCTCACTGAGTTGCTTAGTGCCTCATTTTTCCTGAGGCTGGCTCTGAACTCACAATCCTCCTGACTCAGCCTCCCAAACCGCTGGGAATACAGGCATGCACCACAACACTGAGCTCCTTTGCATCCCTTTAAATAATATTAAAATTCACTCTACTGGGTTGGCCTGGTGGCACATGCCTGTAATTCCAGCAGCTTGGGAGGCTGAGGCAGGAGGATCCCAAGTTTAAAGCCAGCCTCAGCAATGTGGCAAAATCCTAAAAAACCTAGTGAGACCCTGTTTCAAAATAAAAAACAAAAAGGGCTGGGGATGTGGCTCAGTGGTTAAGCACCCTTGGGTTCAATCCCTGGCACAAAAAAAAAAAAAAAAAAAAAATCACTCTACTGAATTAAACATAGGAAAATAAACAGATGGGACAAGCAAAATCCCACCCTAAAAGCCATTATTTTTATCATATTAACAGAACGTACAGAATTATAAACCAGATAAGTGCTCCCTGACACTACTTACATCATTTCTACTAGAACTTTTTTTTTTTTTTGTACTGGGGATTGAATTCAGGGGCAGGGGCACTTGACATCTGGGCCTCATCCCCAGCCCTTTTTTTGTGTTTTATATAGAGACAGGGTCTCACTGAGTTGCTAAGTGCCTCGCCATTGCTGAGGCTGGCTTTGAACTCGCAATCCTCCTGCCTCAGCTTCACAAGTTCTGGGATTACAGGCATGCACCACCACGCCCGGCTCTGCTAGAATTTTTAAAGAATGTTTTCCTTGGTCTGGGGTTGTGGCTCAGCGGTAAAGCGCTTTGCCTAGCATGTGCGCAGCCCTGGGTTCGATACTCCGCACCACACAAAAATAAATAAAATAAAGGTATCCAATTACAACTAAAAAATAGAATAGAATAGAATAGAATGTTTTCCTCATCTATAAATGGAAGATAATAATCTATCCTCACTGAATCATTCTCACTGAATTATAACAAATGCAAAAGCCATTCCATATTATGTTTGTTACTTACTAGCATATCACAAATGATACATCAATTTCAGGATATATAGTTTTAATATTTTAATATTTCTGATAAGGCTAACGTTTTATAATGTAAATGTTTCAAGAAGTAATCTCTGAAAACTTTTAAAAAATTTTTTTCTTTGTAGTTGTAGATGGACATCATGCCTTTATTTTGTTTTGTTTTGTTTTGTTTTAATGCGGTGCTAAGGATTGAACCCAGTGCCTCACATGTGCTAGGCAAGCACTCTGCCACTGAGCTACAGCCCCAGCCCCTAAATATGTTTTTAAAATCAACAATTTTTTTAGAATCAGTAAATATAGTATACTAATATCCAATTTAAATGTCACTTTTTCATAGCCTTCCTTAATCTCCTCGACTACAAGTCATTTTTCTTCCAGGTTCACATAAGGTTACTGGACTATTTTATAAACATTTACTTGTTCAACAACTCTGTATCTCATAAACTTTTGGATAGGGAAGATGTTAGCTTATTTTTATTCCAAAGATCTCATATGCTATACATAATTTAGTGTACTTTTTAAGCACTTAGTGAATGCTTAATAAAAGTAAACTATCAGTTGTGAGGCATTTACTGATTTGTCCAGCCAAGGGGAATTTGTTGTTAAAAGTGGAGATAACTGTACATAGTCTTCAATTTACTTATCTCTGGATGGGATTATCAAACAGGCCTACCTCCTGGTTCCCCTCTAGAAACACAAGACACAAGTTGGTAACAGCTGCTGAGAACGAAACTGGCAGGTAAGATCAAAGTCCAGATCATTAATGTATGCCACAATAACTAGAGCTTAAAAATGGATCTCAACAATGGAGACCAAGGAAAAGAAATAGAGATGGACCCACCATCAGATGATCTGATTTAATGCTAGTCTGTCAGTTTCTGCAGCTTAATGATAAAGCTGCACTCACATCAATATGCCCAGAGTACAAGAGTTCTTTTGCTAACTCTTTCAGATTCCATAAAGCCTGGATTTACTACTTTCAAATCCCATACCAGTTGAACTTACTCATTATAAAATATCTCCACACTCTCATTGCTGTTTCTGGACACCCTCTGGGAAACACTGCCCTACCTCAGAACTGCCTGCCTGTGTGGATAATAAATCTTATTTTAACCATACCATGAAGTACTGTCATGCACTTTTTAACATCTGAACCTAATCTTGTGAGTTTCCCCACAAGAAAGGCAGTCAAAGCACCTAGAAAGATAACATTAGTGATGGTGGCACAATTTTCTGAAAAATCTCCATAAATCCTCTACAGGAAAACAAACTTGATAGTAAAACCAAAAACCCCTAAGACAACATTTCTAAAACCATGTGGAAAAGTAAAACACCGAGACAGAAAAAGTTGTGGAAAACTATAAACACCCAGAAGACCTAATTGGTATTAGAACCTCTGCAGAAGGAATCAGAAAGAAACAAAAGGGAATATAGACTATCTAAGGACAGAACATACAAGACAGACAACACTAGAAAGCATGCAAACAAAGTTGGAACAGTAACTGAATAGGAGGAGTTGTGGCTACTCTTAAGAATAAGTCAACACAACAAACCCATTATCAGCATTAACCAGGCTAGTATTTCCAACAAGTTAGCTCTCAAAATTGACCGACCAGGGGACCCTAGAAAGGTCCCCTTCAAGGCAGCCTTGAAATGATGACAAGTCACTGGGAGCAGAATGAAAAGTGAGTTTGATAGGTACAAGAAAAAAAATGGGAAAATAAGGCACACAAAAAAGTGGAGAAGGAAACAATTATCTCAGAAAGCAAGCTGCTTGCTATTTTTTTTCCCAAACATATACACACAGTCATGAGAGTTCTGTAAAGTCAGAAAATTGATGATGAACTTTGCTTTCTTCCATAAGCTAAAAAAAACATACAATTTTTCATGAAAATAAAAAAAGAAGTACAAATCCCATTAAAAAGTTAATATTAAATAAAACAGGACAAACAGCATTCCTACTGTCAATAAAAGTATGTCAGAAATCTGATACAGAAACAAATTGATAGTCTTCAAAACTAAAACCTTCAGGAACAAATGAGTACCAGAAACAATAAGTATGTAAATTAATAAGACTATAAATAATGGTTTTTCCTTTTATCTTTTAACTTCATAAAAATAAGTAAGATTGCTAGGGCACAGTGGCACACGCCTGTAATCCCACGGGCTTGGGAGGCTGAAGCAGAAGGATCTTGAGTTCAAAACCAGCATCAGCAAAAGTGAGGTACTAAGCAACTCAGTGAGACCCTGTCTCTAAATAAAATACAAAAAAAGAGCTAGAGATGTGGCTCGGTGATTGAGTGCCCCTGAGTTCAAATCCAACACACACCAAAAAAAACAAGATTGTATGAAGCAATAATTAACATTACTATTGCTTGTAACAACAATGAAATATAAATAATACCATGAAGAAAAGAAGTAACAGAGCTATACTGGAGTAAAATTTCTGCATTTAGCAAGAATTAAGTTAATATTTCCATGAAGTAGATTTTGTCAAAATGCAATCTCTCAAATAGTTACTTTTAAAATCTGAAAATATATTTTAAGAAGATTGCAAAGGAATTAAAATGGTACAGAAGAAAACATTTAAATATTAAAGACAGAAACAAACAAAAATGACCTAAGGTCAAAAAAAAGGCCAGATGTAAGCCCAATATTATAATTAACATTAAATGTGAATATACATCAAAAGGCAAAGATTGGGCTGGGGTTGTGGCTCAGCAGTAGAGTGCTCGCCTAGCACATGCGCAGCCCGGGTTAGATCCTCAGCACCACGTAAAAATAAAACGCATTGTGTACAACTAAAGCAAATAAATAAATATTTTTAAAACAGGCAAAGGTTGTCAAGCCTGAATAAAACGAAGTAAGATCCAACTATATGCTGTCTACAAGTGACATTTTAGATACAAAGACACAATCTGATGACAGTAAAAGGTTATAGCAAATAGTAATCCTAACAGAGTTGGTTGGACCAGCTCTGTCAGATGAAATAAAACAAAAAGAAGTATTACAGCAGGGCACAATGGTGCACACCTGTAATCCCAACAATGTGGGAGGCTAAGGATTGCAAATTTGAGGCCAGCCTCAGCAATTAGCAAGATCCTCAGCAACTTAGTGAGACCCTTTCCCAAAATAAAAAATAAAAAGGGCTGAGAATGTAGCTCAGTGGTAAAGCAACCCCAGGGTCAATCCCCAGTACCAAAAAATGAAGAAAAATAAAAAGTATTATTAGAGGTAAAGAAGTGTATTGTAGAACCAAGCTCGGTGGCAAACGCCTGTAATCCCAGCGCTTGGGAGGCTGAGGAAGGAAGATTGAGAGTTCAAAGCCAGCCTCAGCAATGGCGAGGCACTTAGCAACTCAGTGAGACCGTGTCTCTAAATAAAATACAAAGAAGGGCTGGGAATGTGGCCCAGTTGTCGAGTACCTCTGAGTTCAATCCCTGATACCAAAAAAGAAGAAGAAGAAGAAGAAGCAGCAGCAGCAGCATATTGTATGCGGAAGAATCAAATCCTCAGGAAAATATAATTACCAACATATAGGCATATAAAAACAGAGCCCCAGAACAATGAAGCAAAACATTTCAGAATGGAAAAGAAAAATAGTTCAAACATACAGCTAAAGATGTTAACAAGCCGGGCGCGGTGGCGCATGCCTGTAATCCCAGCACTTTGGGAGGCTGAGTCAGGAGGATCGCGAGTTCAAAGCCAGCCTCAGCAATGGCGAGGCACTTAGCAACTCAGTGAGACCCTGTCTCTAATAAAATACAAAAAAGGGCTGGGGGTGTGGCCCAGTGGTCTAGTGCCGCTGAGTTCAATCCCCGGTACCAAAAAAAAAAAAAAAAAAAAAAAGATGTTAACACCCTATTCTCATTAAAGAAAAGGACAAATAGACAAAAAATTATCAAGGATATAAAAAATGAAAAATATTAACCTAACATTATTAACACATCATAACCTAGCATCTATAGCACATTCCATCCAACAAAAGAATACACATTTTTCTCAAGTATGCATGGAACTTTATCCAGGACAGACCACATACTAGCTCACAGAATTAATTTCAAAATACTGAAATTATACAGAGCATATTCTCTGGCCCAAATGGAATTCATTAAGAAATCAACAACAGATGGAAATTTAGAAAATCAAATTCTTTTCTAAATTCTATATTTTCCAAATTCTTCCTTGAATTTGGAAATAAGCAATGGGTCACAGAAGAAATCATAGGGGAAAATATTTTAAGTTTTGATCTAAAAGAAAACAAAAATAGGGACTGGGGTTGTAGCTTAGTGGTTGAGCGCTTACCTCGCATGTGTGAGGCACTGGGTTTGATCCTCAGCACCACATTAAATAAATAAATCAAAGTGTGTGTGTGTGTGTGTGTGTGTGTGTGTGTGTATACACACACATATATATATAAAATTTTATGGACTACCTCCAAAGGAGTAATTAGGATAAATTTATAGAATGCAAATGCCTACAGTAGAAGATGGATCTCAAATCAATCTTCTTTCAACCTGTTTGACCTTAAGAAACTAGCAAAGAATAAACTAAATCCAAAGCAAGCATAGGGGAAAACAGAACTATCAGGATGCCAATCAGCAAAACAGAAAATAGAGGGGAGGGGAAAAAAAAAAAAAAATCAATAGAAGTCGAAATTGGTTCTTTAAAAAGATTAACAAAATAGACAACCCTTTAGCTATTGTGACCAAGAAAAAAGCTAAAAGACACTACTGTGAAAAACAAATAAAATTATGAATGAAAGAGGAACATCACCATAAATTTACCAAATTAAAAGAATAATATAGGGGATACCAGGGACAATTTTATACCAACAAATTGGAGAATTTATATGAAATGAAATATTCCTAGAAAGAAACAATCAAAACTGATTCAAGAAGAAATAAAAAATATGAACAGATCTATACAAATAAAGCAAATGAATTAGTAACATATAATCTTCCCCGCAACCCGGCATCCATTCTGATGAAAGCCCTCCACAAGAAAACTGTAGCTAACATCATTTTAATGGCAAAAAATAATTGAATGCTTTTCCCCCAAAGATTGGGAAAGCAACAATATTTTACAAAAGGTTCTAGCCAATGCAATCAAGCAAGAAAAGAAGGCATTCAGAATGCAAAAGGAAGAAGTAATATGGCATTAATCACAGATGACATGATTCTGTATGTAGAACACAAAGAATATTTTTTAAAGCCTCCCAGACAGGGATATATAAAATGATGGATTAGAGGAAGGCTGAGGTTTCCAGTTGCTCCCATGGCTCAAGAGTCAAGCATTAGGAGCACTGCTTTACAGCAAAATGGGTGTCAGAGGGAATTCCCTGAAATTCAGTATCAAATGGTTAGATTCAAAAAGAGGGAGTTGAGTGCTTAGAACAGAGGACTGAAAAAGAGGACATTAGAGCCAAGCAGTGCCAGTTCACGGGGGTGGGGGTGGGGGGAGGCGTGAGCGCACACACACATGCGCGCGCGCACACACACACATGCGCGCGCGCACACACACACACACACACACACACACAGGAACAATGTGCAAATACAGCACAGAAAAACCTGTAAAACTGAAAAGCAGACTGAACTTAGCAAAACCAAAGAGAGGCTGGTGTGTAACAAAGTGTTCTATGTTTCCCAACTGGCAAAGAGATGAGACCCATCTTGAGGAAGCCATGCTGCAGCTTGCAGCTGTGGGATCCCAGGAAATCATAGCAAACATTGTCATACAGTCCTGACAAGTGCAAATGGTGTTACATAATGCAGAATGTAATTGAAACAGGCACAGAGAAGACTGTACCCAGAGAATTTAAGTCAGAGATATGCAGGGGAGAACAATAGGCTTTCTCTCTGAGACCTGGCAGCTCACAAGACTAGCCAAAGAGAGTGGGGAAACTGAACAAGTGGGTACAATTACACTCAGGAATTGAGCACGGAAAGGCCATATTTGTGAGTGGTAGAGTGTACAAGATCTGTGGAGGATTGGCTACTCAAGTGGAATTCTTGAGAGGCCCCTGAGATTCAGAGGTCCAGCAGTAACCAGCATCCACCAGGTCGAGGAGGGTGTTGATCTAATCTCTCCAGCAGATACCACTGAATCCAGTTCCAAAGGTCATCAGAGCTAAACTCCAGCCACCAGAACTCCCCAGTTAGAACTGTGCATTAACTTGGCCGGGTCAGTGCAATGATCTAGTCTGGGCAAAATTCCAATCAACAGTACTTCCCATTCCATCCTATCTTATATCAATGGGAAGGGAAGCAGGGAGTTATTTCATGGAACTTCATTTCCAGCTGTCAACTTGGTGAGCAACATAAAAAGAGGAAAGATTTAATAATCCCAGTACTTGCTCTCTAAAGGGGGTACACAACCAAAGAAGAAAGAGAAAGGACAGTCTTGCACAACAGTGAACAACCATCCTTGTCAACAGTTTTGACCACCTAAGTAGAAATAATTTTTTCATTTTTCATTAAGAATTGTTTTGTGTGTGTGTGTGTGTGTGTGTGTGTGTGTGTGTGTCTGTGTGTCTGTGTTGTGTTCTTGCTTTGCTTGTGGATTGTTTTGTGAATATAAAATATATACACACATATTTGTTTTATATTTTTTTCATTTTTTTATCAGTTGCTTTTTTCTTTTGAGTTAGGATATTTGGTTTTTTCCCCCTTTGGTTTCTCTTATTACTCTTTCTCTCCGTTCTTCTCCTTTTAATAACTAATTCTCTTATTCTTTTCTTTTTAATATTTTTTTTTTGTAGTTGTGTATGGACAGAGTGTCTTTGTTTATTTTTTTTAACGTGGTGCTGAGGATCAAACCCAGCGCCTCACACATACTAGGCAAGTACTCTGCCACTGAGCTACAGCCCAGCCTTCTTTCTCTATTTATTTAGTTTCCCTTATTTGGCTTTTTCTCTTCCTACTTTATAACCATCACTTTTGCTTTCCAATTTGAAACATTCAAAACTTTCTTTTACCTTTCTACCCCATTTTCCTTTCTCTTACTGAATTATTTTTACAATCTTTCAGAAATATGTTTATAATTACTGGCCTACCAGTCATGTTGTTGTGGTTATTAGGACTATAGACGGCATAGTTGACACCTATTGTTTAATGCCACATCTGGTTCAGTACTACTTACTGTTGCTGCTGTATACAACACAACTTCCTGATCTACAAAAAGGACCACACTCATGAGACCCACAGGGAAAGTGGGATTCTTAAGTTCTGACATAATTAATATGCACTATGTCAAAATACACTAATCGTCACCAAAGAATTAGCAGGGAAACTATACTATAAAACTCACTTGGAAATATGTTTAAAAACTCACAGTAATTGATATACCAGAGACGGGATCATTTCAACAAGAGAAGGCTATACTCTAAAATAGAAGAGTGGAAGAGAACCCAATAGACACACAAAACCCAACACAGGAATACAAAAAATATGAAAAAACAGGTAACATAAAGTTACCTAAACTTCATAATTTACAAGCAACTGACTTCAAAGATATTAAAGTGAATTAAATACAACAAAGAATTAAAAAAAAAAAAGATCATAAAAATAATCAATGAATTCTAAGAGAACACAGAAAAACTGAATGAACTAAAGTAGTTATATAGGATATAAAGGGAAAATTCCTCAGTAAACAAAGATATTGGAAAAGAACCAAACAGAATCCTTGGAAATGAAAGGCATAATAAATTTAAAAAAAAAAAAAAAGTTCAGTCGATAGTCCCTCTAATAGAGTAGACCATGCTGAAGACAGAATCTCAGAGTTGGAAGACAAAGTGGCCAACCTTGAATATTTGGACAGTTTTAAAGAAAATAAGTAAACATGTTTACAATACACAAGAACAACATTAAGAGACCAAATTCAAGAGTTGAAGAGGGCTATCAGAAACAGAGTAATGACATAAATAACCTCTTCAGAGAACTAATAACAAAATTTTCCAAATCTTGGGAATGGGATAGACATCTACAAACAAGAAGCAAATACACAAGATCAAAAAGAATCACACAACAACATGTAATTAAAATGCCTAACATATGAAGCAGGTTAGATTTTTAATTTTAAAAGTCTCAAGAGAGAAACATTAGATCACATTTAGAGGCAAGCCCATCAGAATTACTTCTAAATTCTCAGCACAAACTAAAAATCATGGAACATTTGGAATATGTTCCAAGCCCTGAAAGAAAGAAACTGTCAACCAGATCACAATAACCAGCAATGCTATCCCTCAAGATGGAAGAAGAAATAAAAACCTACCAAAATAGGAGAAAAAATAATTTGTGACTACTAAGCCAGCACTACAGAAAACAATACTACACACAGGAAGAAATAAAAAACAAATTTCAGAGCTTGTATGTACACAAATCTCACTTGAAAAGTAGCTAAACAAATAAGGACAAAATCAAACATTAGAAATAAATCAAAATGCAGGAATTAATAAACATCTCTCTACCATAACACTGAATGTAAATGATATCAACTCCTCAACTGAAAACATAGGCTGGTAGGATGAATTAAGAACTAAAACCCAACTATACATTGTTTTCAAGAAATTCACCTTACAAACAATGAGAACAAAATCAAAGGATGGAAAATGATATGCTATGTAAATAGCACCCCCAAAGAAGCAGAAGTAGTTATTCTCATGCTCAACAAACTAGACTTCAAGCCAAAATTAATCAAAAGAGACAAAAAAGAAAAATCACTTCATACTAGTAAAGGGAACAATCCAACAAGATATAACAACAGTAAATATTTATGCCACAAACATCAGTACACCTAATTACATAGAACAGACACTTCTCACCTTAAAGATGCAGACCCCAGATCAATATTTGGTAATTTCAACACACCTCTCTCAAAAATAGATAGGTCGACAAGACAAAAACTTAGTAAAGACTCTTCAAACATTAAAAAAAATTACAAATCAAATGAACTTAACAGATATCTGTAGAATATTTCATTCAACAACTGCTGAATTCACTTTCTTCTCAGCTGCTCATGGATCGTCTCTAAAATAAACCATATTTTAGGCCACAAAACAACTCTGAGCAGATACAGGAAAAAAATTATATAAACTCCATGTACCTTATCATACAGATTGAAATGGGGGGGAGGGCAAGAAAAACTACACAAATTATATAAACACATGGAGATTGAATAATACATTTATGAATAATGAATGGATGATAGAACAAAATTAGGAAAGAAATTTTAAAATTCTTAAAATCAAATTAGAATAGTGATACAATATACCAGAACCTCCACAATGCTACAAAGGTGGTTCTAAGAGGTAAGTTTAGAGCTGCTGAAAGCCTACATAAGAAAATTACATCCCAAATGAACAACATAATGATACATCTCAAGGCCCTACAAAATCATGAACAAACCAATACCAAAAGCAATAGATGGAGGCAAATAATTAAGATTAGAGTCAAAGTCAAAGAAATAGATAATTTTTTAAAATATAAAACATGAATTAAATGAAGATTTGGTTCTTTGAAAAGATTAACTAGACTGGTAAACCCACAGCCAAACTAATCAAAAAGAAAAAAAAAAGACCCAAAATAATAAAATTAGAGGTATAAAAAGAGATATCATCACAAACATCAAAGAAATCCAAAGGATCATTATGAAAACCTATACTCCAATACACTGGAAAATCTAGAAGAAATGCATACATTTCTAGACACATGTGACAAAAACAAGTGATGAGATAGCAGGGGGTGGGGGTAGCAGCGGCAGTGGGGGAGCCTTCCAACAAAGAAAAGCTCAGGACCAGATGGATTCTCAATTGAATTCTACCAAACCTTTAAAAAGAAGAACAAATTCCAATGCTCCTCAAATTATTCTATGAAATAGAAAGGTGTGGAATACTTCCAAATAAATTCTATGAAGCTAATATCACCCTGAAACCAAACCAGACAAGGACTCATCAAAGAAAGGAAACTATAGACCAATATCCCTAATGAACCTAGGTGCAAAAATCCTTAATAAAATATAAGCAAATCATATTTTTGTCTACTGTAACCAAGTTGGTTTCAAATATAACGGATGCAGATGGTTTAACATATGCAAATAAATTTTTTGTAATCCACCAAATAAATAGAATTAAGGACAAAAATGACATAATCCTCTCAAATGATTCAGAGAAAGCCTTCATAAAATTCAGCACCCCTTCAAAACAAAAACACTGAACAAACTAGGGAGAAAAGGAACTCACTTTAACATCATAAAAATTATATATGACAAACCCAAAGCCAACATCATAGTAAATAGGGAAAGCAGGGGGCGGTGGCACATGTCTGTAATCCCAGCGACTTGGGAGGCTGAGGCAGGAGGATTGCAAGTTCAAAGCCAGCCTCAGCAATGGCGAGGCACTTAGCAACTCAGTGAGACCCTGTCTCTAAATAAAACACAAAAAAGAGCTGGGGATGTGGCCCAGTGGTCGAGTGCCCTTGAGTTCAATCCCTGGTACACCCCCCCCCCCAAAAAAAAAAGAAAACTGAAAAGCATTTACTGTAAAATATAGAACAAGACAAGCATGTCCATTCTTACTAGCTCTGCTCAATATAATATTAGCCAGAGTGATTAGGCAAAAGGAAGAAATAAAAGTGATAAAAACAAGAAAGGAAGAGGTCAAATAATCAATGTTTGCAGATATGAACCTATAAGATCCAAAAGCCTCCACAGAAGATTGCCAGAGCTAATGAACAAATTCAGCAAAGTATCAGGATACAATATCAACATATAAAAATCAATAGCTTTCCTATATACCAATAATAAATATGCTGAAAAAGAAATCAGGAAAACAAGGCCAGGTGTGGTGGCGCACGCCTGTAATCCCAGCACTTGGGAGGCTGAGGCAGGAGGATCGCGAGTTCAAAGCCAGCCTCAGCAATGGTGAGGCACTTACCAACTCAGTGAGACTCTGTCTCTAATAAATCAAAAAAGGGGGAGGGGGCTGGGGATGTGGCCCAGTGGTCGATGCCCCTGAGTTCAATCCCTGGTACCAAAAAAAAAAAAAAAAAAAAAAATCAGGAAAACAATCTCACTCACAGTAAACTTAAAGCATTACAATACCTGGCTTCAAATTATACTACAGGGTTATAATAACAAAAACTGCATGGTAGTGACATAAAAACAGACACATACACCAATGGAACAGAATAGAAGACACAGAGATTTAAAAATAATGCTAGAGAAAAGATGGCCTTTTTAACAAATGGTACTGGGAAAACTGGTTATCAACATGAAGAAGAATGAGACCAGATCCCTATCTCTCATCTTTGATTCAATCCGAAATGAATCAAAGACCTAAGAATTAGACCAGAAATTTTGCAACTCGTAGAAAAAAATGTGGGGTAAACACTACAGCATATAGGCACAGGCAACAACTTTCTCAACAGGACTCCTAAAGTTCAGCACATACCACGAGTAATAAAAAAATGGAATAACGTCAAATTTAAAAGTTTCTATACAGCAAAAGAAGCAACAGGAATATGAAGAGAGATCCTAAACAGCAGAAAAGCTTTGCTAACTACTCTCTGACAGGATTAATAACCAGAATATTTAAAGAACTCAAGCTTACCACCAAAAGAACAAGTAGTAACCCAATCAATAAAAGGGCAAATGAACTTTAAACAAACACTTCTCAAAAGAAGAAATATAAATGGCCAACAAACATATGAAAAAATATTAAACATTTTTTAGCAATTAGGGAAATGCAAATCAAAACTACACTGAGACATCGTCTCACTCCAATTAGAATAGAAGTCATGAAGAATACAAACAGTAGTAAATGCTGAAGAGGATGTGGAGTAAAGGGAACACTTTCACAGTGTTGGTGGGATTATAAATTAGTACCACTACAGAGATCAGTATGGAGGTTCCACAAAAGACTAGGAATGGAACCATCGTATGACCCAACTATACCACTTCTCCATATTTATCCCGAAGAATTAAAGTCAGCATATTATAACCATACATGAATACCCTGTTCATGACATCACAATTCATAATAGCCAAATTATGGAACCAGTATAGGTGGCAATCAGTGGATGGATGAATAAAGAAAATGTGAAATATTTACACAATGGAGCTCTAATTTCATTTTTTAAAAAATATTTTTTTTTGGTTGTAGGTGGACGCAATAACATTTTTTAAAACTTTTTTTTAGTTGTAGATGGACACAATATATTTATTTATTTATTTACTTACTTATTTTAATGTGGTGCTAAGGATCGATCCCAGTGCCTCATGCATGAGTGGCAAGTGTTCTCCCACTGAGCCACAACCCCAGCCTCTATTTTATATTTTTGATATTATTTTAGTTGTCATTGGATCTTTATTATATGTAGTGCTAAGAATTGAACCCGTGCCTCTCACATGCTAGGCAAGCACTCTACCATGAGCTACCACCACCTCAGCCCCATCTTTACTTTATTTTTATGTGGTGCCAACATGTGCTAGATGATCGCTCTACCAGTGAGCCACAACCCCAGCCCTTATTTTATTTTTTGTATCATACACAATGGAGTTTTGTTCATCCGTAAAGAACAACACAATTATGTCATTAGCAGGAAAATGGATGAAAATTGAAAGCATTATGTTAAGCAAAATAACCCAAACTCACGAAAGGCAGGGTCATGTGTTGTCTCTCGTGTATGAAAGCTACGGAGGAAAAATGGGAAAGGATCTCATTAAAGTAGAAGGGAGACCAGTACAGCAGAGGAAAGAGACCAGTTGGAGGGAAGAAGGGAGGGAAAGAGGAGATATTGGGGAACCATAATGACCAAATTATGTTATTATATTGTTTGCATGTATGAATATATAATAACAAATCTCCTTATTATGTAGAATTATAATGTACCAATAAAAAATACGGGAATAAGAAAATAAAATGTGCCAAGAGTTGGTGAGAAACCAGTAACACGTGGAAGAACATAAAATGAAAGAAGTTGAGAAAGGAGATAACAAAACTCACATTTGTGGGGGGGGAGTTTAATCTCTTTTAAGATCATGTTTTTCTAGGGTTTTTTGGGGAGGTGTTTTTGTTTTGTTGGTACTGGGGGTTGAATTCAGAGGCACTGGACCGCTGAGCCACATCCCCAGCCCTGTTTTGTATTTTATTTAGAGACAGGGTCTAGCTGAGTTGCTTAGTACCTCACCATTGCTGAGGCTGGCTTTGAACTCGTGATCCTCCTGCCTCAGCCTCCCAAGTGCTGGGATTACAGGTGAGTGCCACCACACCCAGCAAATAAATGTGTAACAGGTAAATCTACAGCTGGATGTTTTGATTTTTGTCATTGTTTTTTTGGGGTTGTTTTTTGTTTGTTTTTTGTGGTGCTGGGGATTGAACCCAGGACCTTGTGCATGCAAGGCAAGAACTCTACCAACTGAGTTATATTCTGTTCCTCACTCTTTTTTCCCTTGCAGTAACTTTGAATGAGACTTTATCCTGATACTTATCTGATTCTCACATCTGTGTACAATTAGTTTTCCTGAACTTTTAGAAGAAAGTGGTATGTAAGGTGGTTTTCCTAACTTCATACAATCTATTCCTCTGTTTTCTCACATAACAATCAAAAATATCATAGCTTCTTGGTATACTACTCCTCAGTATTTATCCTAAAGAATTAAAGTCATCATACTATAGTGATACATGCATATGCACGTTTATAGAAGCACAATTCTATGAAACCAGCCCAGGTTCATCAACAGATGAATGGATAAAGAAAATGTGGCATCTATGTACAATGGAGTTTTATTCAGACATAATGAATGAAACTGTCATTTGTAAGAGGATGAGTGGAACTTGAGAACATTATGTTAAACAAAATAAGCTGAACTCAGAAAGTACAGGATCATATTTTTTTATCATATGTGGAAGCTAGAGTGGAAAATGGAAAGGGAAGGTGGGAGGCATCCCATGAAAATTGAAGGGAGATCAGTAAAGGGCCTGGGGTCAGGGAAAGGGAGGAAAACGGGAATGATATTGGCCAAAATATATTGTTATATTGTGTGCATGTACAAATATGTAACAATGAATCCCATTATACCATTATGTATAATGCACCAATAAAAAACACAGGAAAACAAAACAAAACAAAAAAGTATATAAGGTGTCCCCAAAAGCTCCTGTTAATGCAAGAATATTCAAAGGTGAAATGACTGAATTATGAAAGCTGTAACCTAATCAGCCCATCCTAGTTTGAATGGACTGATTGGATGGAAACTCTAGGCAGATGGGGTGTGGGTAGAGGAGGTAGTCACTGGGGGTGTGCCCTAGAAGGATATATCTTTCCTGTGGCCTCTTCCCCTTTCTTCCAACTCAGTCTGCCTATCTTGTTTGTCTGTATACCTCTCTCTTTGTCCTTCCCCACCCCCCTCTCTCTCTGCTTCCTGACCCCATCATTAGCTGAGCAGCTTTCCTTCACTTAGTCCTTTCCCCATGATGTGCTACCTCATCTTGGGCCCAGAGCAATGGAATCTGCTATCTACATACTGAGACTTCTGAAACCAAAAGCTCCAAATTAATTTTTCCTCCTTTAAGTTGTTCTTGTCAAGTATTTTGGTCACAGTGACAAAAAAGCTAGGAGATCTTAGAAAATAAGCATTACTTGAGTTTTGCTCATTGTGGCACCCTGTTCTAGATGAGAGGTCTGCCACACACATTTTGTGAGTTCAGTGGAGCGGGCCATACTAGATTCTTCTATTCTTACCATGAATATACTACACTTGCCTGATATTGCTGTAGAAAACCACATACCCTTCCATTTCTGCTATCACTTTTAAAATAGGTCATCATATCATCCAGCAAATAGTTGAGGCTATTTTGACAATTCCCCACTTCCAAGTCCTGTGAGACACCCCATTAATTCTCTGCTTACTCCTGCATAGATAGTGGTACCATGGAGGTTTTATGGCTATTGGTGGCTTGCCCTTCCTTACCTGTTTGTATTCCTAAATGCCTGAAATTAGTTTTATTGTTATTTTTATAAATATGGTTTTGGATTTACCACCTAGTATGTCAATTTTGCTTTAAAAATAAAAGCACCAACAACTATGACAAGGTCATATCCCTCTTCTTAGAATCTCTTATGGCCAAATTTGAAGTTGAAATTAATATTCACCATAAATGTACTTTTTTTTGTTTTGTTTTAGTTGTAGATGGACACAATACCTTTATTTTGTTTATTTTTTTATGTGGTTCTGAGGACCAAACCCAGTGCCTCACACATGCTAGGCGAGCATTCTACCACTGAGCCACAACCCCAGCCCTCATAAATGTACCTTTTTTTTTCTTTTGGTACCAGGGATTTAACTTAGGGGTGCTTAACCACTGAGCCACATCATAAATGTACTTTTTAACATTTATTTTTAGTTCTTTAAACCATCAGGCGATAGGTTGTTTCAAAAACTCCATGATAAAAAAAGACTTATTTGATTAAAGTTTTTAAACTTTTCATAACTCAGAGAATTTATAAAATTTGCAGTGTAAATAATCCTTCAACTGCCTCAGACTCACCTTTGCTAGAATCTTAGAATAAGACCACCAAACACTCATATGATCAAACACAAGAAAGTAAATATAAAACGTCATTTAAAATCTATATGTGATCTGAGAAGAAATTCCATGTATTTGTATTACAGACTTTGTCTTCCTTGGGATAACGGGGATATAAGATGCATGCAGCAGATTTTCTCTTAATCCAGGGGTCACTGAACTTCAGCCCAGAGGCTCACTATCCATTTAATAACTACAGCTTTACTGGGACACAGCCACACCTATTCTGTTATGCATTATCTATAGGTACTCTCTAACCATGGGTAGCAGAAGTAAGCTGAATCAGTGATCATAAGGCCTGCGAAGTCTAAACTATTTAATATTTGGGGCCTTTACAGAAAAAGTTGGCTAACGCCTACAGTTTGGATGTGGTTTGTCCCCACCCAAATTCAGTTGAAATTTAACTGGCAAAGTAATAGTCAAGAAGGTGAGGCCTTTAAGAAGTGTTTGACTCACTGGAGGCTCTTTAAGAAGAGACTTAGAGTTCCCAGGAGAATGGATCAGTTATCACATGAGCAGGTTGTTATAAAGCCATCTGTGCCTCTGCTGTACATGCCTGCTTGATCTTCTGCTTTTCCTGACATGTTATAGTACAGCATGAAATGCTCACCAGATATGGCTGCCTAATCTTGAACTTCTCAGTCTTCAGAACCATGAGCAAATATAAACTTTTTGTGTGTGTGGGAGGGGGGGGGCGGGGGGTTTTGGCAGTACTGGGCCTTTAAACCCACAACCTTAATTTTCCTAGGCAAGTGCTCTGCCACTCAGTACATCCCCAGCCCTTTTTAATTTGAGACAGGCTGGCCTCAAATTTGTTATCCTCCTGCCTTAGCCTCCCCAGTAGCTGAGAATATAGGCATGCACTTTCGTGCCTGGCATAAACCTCTTTTCTTTATAAATTACCCAGTCTCAGGTATTCTTGTTATAGTAACAAAAACAAACTTAAGACACCCTGTTCTCATATAGAGATCTGCCAAGCAAACTTCCATAAATAGTACTTAAAAAATCTACTGGTAATTAAAGTGAACAATTCTTTGTTGTGCTTATGTCCAGCACATTTTAGTATGTTTAGCACCCCTAGTTCTCCAAGAACTAAAATGCTGGTAGCATTCCAAGGCACTGGGTTAACCAAAATTCTCCACACATTTTCAAATACTCTGGGATGGAGTAGAGATACTATCCCCAGTTGAAAAACACTAAAGAACTAAGTCAGCTCACAGAAGGTAGAAGAAAATATAATCTGTAAATTCTAAAAGCTACCTCAACGAATGGCAAATGTAATTACTTTTTTCTTTTTTTGGTACCAGGGATTGAACCTGGAGCACTTAACCACTGAGCCACATCCCCAGCACTTTTTGTATTTTATTTAGAAACAGGATCTTACTGAGTTGCTTAGCACTTCACTTTTTGCTAAGGTTGGCTTTGAACTCGAGATCCCCCATCTCAGCCTCCCGAGCCACTGGGATTACAGGCATGCGCCACCAAGCCCAGGTATAATTATTTTTTAAAAAAACCAAACTAAAAGTCTATTCTTCCCCTCCAACACATAGCCAAAAATACACTAATTTCTTAAGAAAATTAGGTTTTATACTTCGGTTACTATATATCAAGCCAACTTGGAGTTTTCTTACACATAAAAAAAAAAAAAAACACCCAATATAATAATCTTACCTGTTTGTTCCATCCAGATCTGATTTATGGATGAAATTAAGTTTTGCATCTGCCCAATAAAGCTTCCGTTCCTCATAATCCAAAGTCAGTCCATTTGGCCAGTATATTTCAGTGTTTATTATAATGAAACGATTTGAGCCATCCATTCCAGCACGTTCTATCTTTGGCACTTCTCCCCAGTCTGTCCAGTACATGAACCTAAAGGTATAAAAACAATTAAAACCATGACATAAGCAAGTAAAACAACAAAATGTTTTGTAATTAACACTACTAGATAAAGAAACCTCTCTAGAGAACACTAAACCTGAAACCTCAAGAATTTTTTAATTTAATAATCTATTTGCAACTACCATAGTAATATCCGTTTCAGACAAGCATCATCAAAGGTTGCAAAAAACCATTGGATCCAAGTTTAAGAGAAAAAAGAATATTCACACTATCTCAATGTATCTCCCCACAGGATACTTATTAATAACAAAGGAGAAAATGATACCTTTAGACAAACATGGTACACCAACATAAAAAGGTTATCTACATTAACACCTCCAATGGAGATTATAAAAAAGTTGTCTACATTAATACCACCAATGGAAATTAAAACAGCATCATAAATATTTTAATGTGATGCTCTGACAAGAACATGGAATCTTTTTTTTTTTAATATTTATTTATTTGCTTTTAGTTGTACACAATGCATTTTTACGTGGTGCTGAGGATCGAACCCAGGCCGCACATGTGCTAGGTGAGCACTCTACCACTGAGCCACAACCCCAGCCCAAACATGGAATCTTTTATGTAAATCTCTTACATATTATTCCTGCCTAAAAGTAGATAATATGAATAAAAATTATGAAGAAAATACCCAAATTAAGGGGTATTCTAAAAAACAATGGCCTTTGACAGTACCAATGCCATGAAAAATCAAAGGCAGAGGAAACAACACAGTCTCGAGCAGAATAAAGAAATATGGTAATTATATGAAGTGCACGATTCTTATAAGGTGGGGGGAAATTCTAATGACACTAGGGAGAAAGACAAAACTGGTGGAGTATCAAATCATATAGCACTACTATATCAATGTTAAATGTTTTAAATGTGCTAATTGTCCTATAGTTGGTAGGTATAGGAATTCACTGCTTTACTTTCCTTTTTGTGTACAAAATTAAGACTTTTTTCAAAATAAAAAATTAAGAGTCTAATAGTCTCAATACAAGCAAGAAAATTTCTTCTTTGATATAAAGCAAAAACTCTGTAATACTTTAATTAAATAATGAGGGTGCTATGAACTAGGTATAATGAGTTCCTAAAATGTAATAGAACGCAGAGTAAAATACAGGTTTAACTTTGAAATAATTGATAGCCTAGTGATAATGGATTAATTTTACGTAAGCACATTGCTATCTCTACTATTTCACATAAACTGCTTATTCAAAAAGGCTGGGAGGAGAACATCAGGTGGGAAATAAACGTACCTTCCAGATACAAGGCATTTTGCTAATAGCTTTACATATATTTCCTCAATTAAGCCTTACAACTTTATAGACTATTGTTCATCATCACATTTCATATAAGAAAATTCAAAAAAATAAATACATTCCTCAAAGTCACCGCTAACAAACAGGGACTAGAAAGTCCAACTTATATACTCCTCAGGCTAAAAAGTCAACACTAATGACATAAGTCAGAACCTTGTCTTTTAAGGAATAGAAAGCAAAATGCTCCCTAAATTGAGGCTGCTAATTGGATATAGTCCAGAAGGCAGGATAAGAGAATGAGTACATTTACATGAGATAAAACTACACAGGAAAGCAGGCCAGACCATGTTATAATTTGGGAAGTTTATTCTGAGAGCAGCATGAAGACACCTGAACACTTTTAAAATTGAAGATGAAATGACTGGCTTTGTTGTGGGGGTGGAGAGGTGTACTTGCTGCAACGTGAGAATGACTGAAGGGAGACTAACAAGTATAAAGACACCATGGCTTCAAGACTTTCTGTGAGGGACTCCGGAAATCCTCTGACCTAAAAGTAATGAAAAAATAGCACAACATATCCAAAAATAACTAAAGTCTCAGGAAATTGATCAAAAGAGAAACATGTATTCAAGGAAAATCTAATAAATCTCAAGAATTGTGATATTTTAGTTAGGAGCTAACTGCATCCCTACCAATACTGTCAGGTTTATGGCAAAAAAAAATTCTACCCTACATAAACATGACAAGCCATGAGGACTACAGTTACTTTGCCTTACAAGAGAGGATGACTTCATTGTGGACAAGCCATGGGAAAAAAAAAATCTATGTCCAGCAATGTTGTCAAAAACAAGAGTACAGACAATCAAGGCAGGCTATTATCCCAGGGATATTATTTAACATGAAGGTCCTAGAAGAGACAGCCAAAGAGCCTTGTTAAGTGAAGTATTATTTGTAGGTGGTCAGGAAGGCTGTATGTACGTACATGGCTGCTCCTTCTCAAAGAGATAACAGAAAGAACACTTGCAAGCTAATCTGGCTAAATGTGGGACAAACTCAAAACTGCTTAAACTCAAAACTGCTTAAAATTTTAAAATATTCCACAATCCAAAGACCCAAAGGAAAATGGTGCAACATTTACTGACCCAATGTTTTTAACAATAACTTTTACTCAATCATCAACTGACCACTCAGACAAGAGAGATATAAGGGCAACACCTAAAAATCAAGCATAAAATATTTAAAAAGAAAATAAAAGCAATGAATTTAGAGGCAGCACATTGAGCACACATATACAACAGAATTGGTACAGGTAAGTCACTAAACAAGAATACACAATAGCATAATGGTCTATAGTTTCATCCATCTTTCTGGAAATGACAAAATTTCGTTTTTCTTTATGGCTAGATAAGTTATATATATACCACATTTTCTTTATCCATTCATCCCCTTGATGAACACCTAGGCTGGTTCCATAGTTTGGCTATTGTGAAATGTGCTGCTATAAACATGGGTGCACATATCACTGTAATATGATGACTTTAATTCTTCAGGATAAATTTCAAGGAGTGCTATAGCTGGATCAGATGTTGGTTCCATACTTAGCCTTTTGAGGAAATTCTACAATGATTTCCATAGTGGCTGTACTATTTTGTAGTCCCACCAACAGTGTTAAAGTATTCCTTTTTCTCTACACCCTCTTCAGCATTTATTATTTGTATTCTTGAGACTGCCATTCTGACTGGTGTGAGATGAAATCTCAGTGTAGTTTTAATTTGCATTTCCCTAAATGCTAATGATGTTGAACACTTTTTATTATATTTGTGACCATTTGCATTTCTTCTTTCAAGTGTCTGTTTAATTCATTTGCCCATTTATTAATTGGGTGACTTGATTTTTTGGTGTTAAGTTTTGAATTATTAATGTATTATGGTTATTAATCCTGTCAGAAGAGTAGCTTGCAAAGATTTTCTCCCATTCTGTAGGCTCTCTATCCACATTCCCAATTGTTTCCTTTGCTGTGCGGCTTTTTAATTTGATGCCATCCCATTTATTAATTCTTAGCATTATTTCCTGGGCCTTGGGGGTCCTATTGAGAAAGTTGTTCCCTATGCTTAAATGCTAGAGTGATGACCCTACATTTTCTTCTAAGATAATTCTTCTATCCTAGAAGAACAATATCTTATTTCTCTTCTAGGACAGTTCTTGCATAGTTTCTGGTCTAATTTCTAGGCCTTTTGAGTTGATTTTTGTGCAGGGTGAGAGTTAAGAGTCTAGTTTCATTCTCCTACATATGGATAAACAGTTGTCCCAGCACCAATAGTTAAAAAAGACTGTCATTTTTCCATGTTTTTGGCAAACCTGTCAGGACAAGATGATTATACATGTGTGGGTTTGTCTCGTCTTCTATTCTGTGCCATTGATCTATGTGTCTGTTTTTATGCCAACACTATACAGTTTTCATTACTATAGCTCTGTAGTATAATTTGAAGTCAGGTATTGCAATGCCTGCAGCATTGCTTTTTTGGCTTAAAATTGCTTTGGCCTATTCTGGGTCATTTACACTTCCAAATAAATTTTAGGATTGTGTTTTCTAGTTCTGTGAAGATGAAAACTGCACTGAATATGTATATTACTTTTAGTAGTATGACCATTTTAACAATATTAATTCTGCCTTTCCATGAACATGGGAGGTCTTTTCATCTTCTAAGGTCGTCTTCAATTTCCTTCTTCTATAATTTTCACTGTAGAGTTCTTTCACCTCTTTGGTTAGATTTATACCTACATATATAATTTTTCTGATTTCTTTCTCAGCAGATTCACTGTTGGTATAAAGGAAAGCTACTGATTTTTGTATGTTGATTTTGTAATCTGCAAATTTTCTGGGTTTTAGTAAATATTTCCAAAACATCAAAGAAACGGGAAAGGGGATTGGGGGACACAGCTCAGTGCTAGAGCACTTGCCTAGCATGTGCCAGACCATGAGTTTGCTCTCCAGTACTGAAGAAGAAAGGAGGAGCAAAAGAATCTATAAATTTGAAGCAACAGATTCTATCTAACTAAAAAAAGAAAAAAAAAAAAAACTATCCAAAATAAAAGAAATGAAAACTAGAAAAAGGAGGAGGAAGAGGAGGAGGAAGGAACATGAGAGATGTGTACATCCACATAACAAATGAAGTGCCAAAGGAAAGAAGCAGAGCAGAGCAAAGGGTCAGGATGGGGGGAATAACAGGGAATGATATTGGCAAAATTATACTGTGACACTGTATGCACGTATGAATATGTAACAATGAATCCCACCATTATATACAACTATAATGCACAAAAAAGGGGGAGGGGTATTCAGTGTTGAATAATCTTTCTGAATAATACAGAATGCAGTAAACAATTGTGTTGCTATTTGTACTGACAGTCCAAAAGCAATGGTGAGTAAAGTGCTGGCACCTTAATAGAAATCAAAGCAGAAGCACTCAACTATACTAGCAGTACTCTAAGAAATTCACTATTCCAAATGCTAAAGAGTATTCAGAGCATCTGAAATCATTGCATACTACCTGTATTAATTCAAAATGGCATATCCACTTTGGAAAATATGATAAGTTTAATGTAAAAAACATTTCTGTAAGATATACTATTTCTAGATATTTACTCAAGGGAAATTAAGTATACATTCACACAAAAACCTACATACAAATAGTTGTGACAGATTTACTCATAATTCTAAAAGACTATCAAATGTCCTTCAAATGGTGAATGGATGAATAAACCATGTATACTCATGTAATGGAATACTTTCTGCAATAAAACTACTGATACACAAAACAGGTATAAACTGCAAGTGCATTACAATAAAAGAAAGAAGATAGATTCAAAAAGCTACATGCTATATGATCCATTTATATGACATTCTGGAAAAGACAAAATTACAGTCAGAAAATAAATCAGTGGTTGCCTAGGGCATAGGCAGAAAGAACAGATGTCAAGAGGAAAATAATCAATGGAGCTGTGGGGACAAGCATGGAATTATTCTATAGCTTAATTTCAGTGGTAATTATTCAGATATGTGTATTTGTCTAAATTCAGAAGTGTCCATCAAAAGGTATAAATTAAATATATGTAAATTATACTTTTTTTTAAATGGGTAAAGATTTGAATAGATGCTTCACAACAGAAGATATATGAATGGTCAATTAGCACATACAATGATTTTCAACCTCAAAAATTAATAGAGAAATGCAAATTAAAACCAAAGTTAAGATATCATTTCACATCCACTAGAATAAGTACTGGGGAGAACTGAGCTACCAGAATGCTCATACACTGCTATATAATAACCACTTTTGAAAACATTCTATAGTTTCTTACAGAGTTAAACGTACACCTACTCTGTCAACCAAAAATTCCACTCTTACGTATTTATCCAACAGAAATAAAAACATGTTCACACAATGATTTGTACATATACAGTCACAGAAATTTCGTTCATAGTATTTCATACATAGTAGGCTGAAACTGGAAACAACACAAAAGTCCATAAATAGGTAGACAGATAAACTTGGGTATATTCATACAATAGAATACTACTCAGCAATAGAAAATAACTGACTACTTACTTATTCATACACTGACCAGGATGGATTTTTAAATTATGTTGAACAAAAGAAACCAGACACAAAAGAGTGACTATTGCATGATTCCATTACATGAAGTTCTAGAATCAGCAAAACAAATCTATAATATAAAATTCAGATTGGTGGTTACTGGAGTGGAAGCAAGGACTGACTTCAAAGAGGCTAAGGCGATTCCCTGGAGTGAGGTGATAAAAACGTTTTCTTGGGTAATGGTTACATAGGTACATATTATTTATCAAGACCCATTAAACTATCAACAACATTTTTTGCATATAAATTTTATCTTGATAAAGTTTCTTAAAACATGAGTAAGAAATGAGACTATTTTTAAAAGTTAAATTTAAAGGTAGCCTGGCGCGGTGGCGCATGCCTGCAATCCCAGCACTTGGGAGACTGAGGTAGGAGGATCAAGAGTTCAAAGCCAGCCTCAGCAATGGCGAGGCACTTAGCAACTAAATGAGACCCTGTCTCTAATAAAATACAAAAAAGGGTTGGGGATATGGCCCAGTGGTCAAGTGCCCCTGAGTTCAATCCCCGGTGCCCCCCCCTCACAAAAAAAATTTTTTAAAGGTAACTTTATTTCTGTAAATGCTTTTCCCAGCTGTGGAAAGTGAAGCTACTCCTTCCTCTGTACTTTCATACTATGTTTTGCTACACTATGGTACTCATTAACCTTTTAGATAAATTATGAAGAATCAAAGGTAAAGAACACGTCTTACTACCACATCAAGATAATTGACACAGCACATGTTTTTTTCAAACGTAAAGATGAACCCAGACTTTATCCTTATCCGTGCACTCTTATTTCCCATGTACAATCTCCCCTGACTTTCACTCCACCCCAACCCACATGGAAATGGACACAAGACGACTCGGGAGATGTTGCAAGAAAAGATGGAATATGCACGGTTAAAGACATAGCATCAGGGCAGCCAGAAACAGTGAAATGGTTTTGTGAGCACATGTGTATGCCAACAGAATGAACTAGATTTTTTTTTCAGACACCTTTAATACACACCTTCTAAAATCAAATAAGTTTCTATCTTAATTTAATAATACAGTAAAAACGAGCTCACATCACAATTCATTAGCCACCATTCTTTTTTTTTAAATATTTATTTGTTTTTAGTTGTACACATGCCTTTATTTTTGCATGGCTCTGAGGATCAAACCCGGTCCATGCAAATGCTAGGTGAGCGCTCTACCCGCTGAGCCACAACTCCAGCCCCACCATTCTTTTTCTACTCATACACAAAATGAACTATCAGTATTTTCAAGCAACCACCATAAGAGTTACTGTTTGCTTCAAAAATTACTAAACCACACTTGACACTTCATGTGCAACATGCATGACAGATATTATATCATACAAAGTTGGACAAACCGTAAGCAATTTGTAAATAGTTCCCACTTCCAAGATGGAAAATATCATAAGGGATGTTTTCTTCTTTGTATAATGTAATTTATGTAAATTTCACAATTATCACTAATCTTTTCCAAGAAAGAATTTAACTTTTAAAACTCAAATGTCTACTTTGTGGTGAAATTAAAAGTTGTTACAAATGAATTAGCCTAACAAGAATGTTAGTAATAAATAGAATCATTTGCATGCCACTGTTCACCAAAGCTAACAGAAATCCCTATTTACCCATCCCTAAAAAAATAAGTCATGTTACTTCAAAGTTTATACTCAAGATAAAAGATGCAACTACAACAAATGAAACTGAGACATTTTAGAACTTGTAAATGAAGCTTACTGATGTGTTTTTATTCACCAAAATATTTTAAAGTTAAGTAAATTTCATCTATAAATACCAAAGATTTCCATTTTGTTACTTAATTAACTTTAAGTTAAAAGCTCGTTACAAATATAAAAAGTTAAAGAGACATAGAAGCACAAAAGACAAGTATTTTATAAGTCACCAAGATATGTGACTTTAAAAAAAAAAAAAAAAAACTACTGAGCACCTATTAGGAGGTAAGCACCAAGCTTGTCAAAAGTAAGTCACAAGTAAGAGAATAACTGATGGATTCAGGTTTATCACAGGATAAAATTTAGGACAAAGCAGAATTCACTCAACAAGAAAAAAAGAAAATTTCCTTTAAAAAAAAGAAAGAGTCTAGTTAATATTTGTGAATACTACACACAAATGTTTCCTCTATGTAAAGCCTAAAATTCCCCTACACTGTAAAAGTAAGCTTCATTTTACTAACAGGTGGATACAATGTACCATTCCAAGTTCTCTGTCAGCTTAACTACAATATATGGTAAGAATCATAACAAATATACATTCATGCAAAATAAATACATAAGCTTAATCATTTTGAAGAGGCAAGACTTCATTTCATAAAATGTGCTAAGACTGATCTTTTGAATTTATTTGAAATTTCTAACTCCGGTGAGAACTTTTTCCCCTCTATCAGAGCCAACTTCTTTAACTAAGCACAGAAAAAATACACGATTTTCCTGTTATATGGAAATGACTCTTCTCCATTTTTAATTGCAGTTGCTTAGATGCTTATTTATAAGCACAAAGTTAACAATTTTATGAACAGTTTCTAATTTTAAAAAAATTAAAGGGATGGGCTGGGGTTGTGGCTCAGCGGTAGAGTGCTTGCCTAGCACGTGCGTGGCCCGGGTTCGATCCTCAGCACCACGTAAACATAAATGCATTGCATTGTGTACAACTAAAGCAAATAAATAAATATTTTTTAAAAAATTAAAGGGAGGATATCACAGGGAAACAAATATCACAAGTTCATCCCACTGATCCTTGAGATTTGGGGAAATAGCAAACTATGGAGAAAACAAATTTAATTAAAATGGTCTGATAAAAACAATACTGTTGTTTATTACTAATAATGCCCTCAGTCAACTAAACGCTAAGATTTCAGCAGGCAGTTTTTCAAATATTAAAGATCTAGAGTTGGGGCTGGGGTTGTGGCTCAGCGATAGAGCGCTGGCCTAGCACGTGCGAGGCCCGGGTCCGATCCTCAGCACCACGTAAACACGCATTGTGTACAACTAAAAGCAAATAAATAAATATTTTTTAAAAAATCTAGATTTTCTTATAAGAAGCTGATAAGGTTCCCCAAGTTCAAGTGCTAGAAACTTAACCCCCAAAGCAACAGTAGGGGGGTGGCTAAATGAGGTGTTAAGGTTTTAAGGACAGAGTGCTCATAAATAAATGGATTATGTCATTGCTGGAGGAGTGGGGTTTGCTATAAATGTGAGTATAGCCCCATCTTTCTCTCTCACACTCGCCTGCACTTCTACCTTCCACCAATAGCTGAAACAGAAAGAAGGCCTTCTATCTGATGCAGCGTCCTCAAGCCTAGATTTCCCAGCCTCCTGAACTAAATAAAATAAAAGAAATAAGTCTTCGTTCTTTATAAATCACCCAATCTCAGGTATTCTGTTAACATAAGAAACATATTCATGCAAAACAGACTAAGAAAAAAAGCTATTTGTGTAACAGACTAATACATTTGCCCAACTACTTCTTTTCAAAATCTTCAAAGCAGTTATGCTCTTGTACCACTCTTCTCTGAGACCATTTGCCAAGACAGAGACTCTTACCTCACTTTCTTCTGTGTTCTCTTAATTAAACACATACACAGGAAGAGGGGGTATCTCCATCCTCCATAAGCCAAAATCTGATAAATTTCTGAGTAACTTGAATCTTCCTGCACATTTGGAAGTGTCCTTGTTACTGTACAATGAACACTATGTAATCTTGTTTTATAATGATTTAAAGTCAATTTTTAGAAAACAATAATATAGCTTTTTCCCTCCCCCAGTACTGGGGATTGAACTCAGGGCCTTGCACATGCTACAAAAGTACCCTATCACTGAACTGCATCCCTATCCCTTTTTATTTTTGAAGCAGGGTCCCACTAAGTTGCCCAGGCCTTGAACTTGTGGTATTCCTGCTTCAGCCTCTTGAGTAGCTGGGATT
Organism: Tamias sibiricus; assembly: GCA_025594165.1. Lineage (NCBI taxonomy): Eukaryota > Metazoa > Chordata > Mammalia > Rodentia > Sciuridae > Tamias > Tamias sibiricus. The sequence continues at coordinate 76,862,017 of CM046661.1, forward strand.
ACATGCATGCTCCATCACACCATTTACTCAGATGAAAAATATAAGGTCCTGAAGATAGTATAAATGGTAGTTGAGAAGTAGAGACAAATCCAGGAAATATTTAAAAGATACAATAAAAGAATTGCTAACTGAATGAATGAGGGAAAAGGGAGCTGGAATGATTCTTGGATTTTAGTTTTTGCAATCAAGTTAGGTAGAATAACAGTACAATTGCTCACAAATCCTTATAATATTTTGTTACACAGTTTTCTTAGACATGGTCACCCCTCTGTTTAAAAAAAATTAAACCTAGTTGAGGGCTGGAGGTATAGCTCAGTGGCAGAGCACTTGCCTCGAATTTGTGAGGCACTTTGACCCTCAGCACCACATAAAACTAAACAAAATAAAGTCACGCTGCCCTTCTACAACTACAAAAAATAAAAAAAACCTAGTTGAGGATCAATTTCTCAAATCCCAATAAAACTAATGGAAAATTACAACAGCTTCTTGCATTGAGGCTTCTGCTATAGTTTTGATCTTGAATGATCCCCAAGGCCCATGTGTTCAGTCTTGCTCTCCAGCCTGTAGTATTATTGAGAGGTGGTGGAACCTTTAGGAAGGACAGACTGCTGGAAGAAAGTTAGGTCATTAGGGACTCTCTTGAAGGAGATATTGGGACAACCCTTTCCCCCTCAATTTCTTCCTGTTTCTCTTTGGCTAGAAAGCCAAAGGTTTTCTACCAGGAGGTGAGCAGCTTTGCTCCACCACACATCCCCCATCATGATATGCTGGCTTTCCATAGCGCCAAAAGCAATGCAGCCAACTAACAATGGATTGAATTTGTGAGACACAGTAAATCTTTTTTCTTTGTAAGCTGTTTATCTCATGGATTTTGTCACAGTGATGGAAAGCTGACTAACAACTTTCAAGCCCAACCTTCACCCACAATGCTCCAAAATTATTGTCAACTATATACCTTCCCCATCTTCTTAGGCAATTTCCTTACTTTTCAGAATGAATCCCAAACTTCTTATCTGACATAACAACACTCTAATTTGTCTCTGCTTCTTCACAACACTTTCTTAGCTTAAAAAGCTACAGGAACTCAAGCTTCCCAAATGCTAAACCTTTCACAAAGCCACAGTAATCAATGGAACAAAACTGAAAATCCAAAAATAACCGTTATATTTTTGATCAACTCATTTTCCATGAGGTTATGAGTACAATTCAGTGGAGGGAACTATTCAGTTGAACAAATGGTGCTAGGACAACTGGATATTCACATGCAAGAGAATGAAGTTGGACCTCTACCTCACACCATGTACAAAAGTTAACTCCAAAAGGATAAAAACCTAATTGTAAAAGATAAGACCTAAAACTCATAGAAGAGTGGGAGCTGGGCCTCAGCAGCAGAGTGTTTGCGTGGCATGTGTGACATTGAGTTTGATTCTCAGCACTGCATATAAATAAACAAAATAAAGGATTATCAACAACTAAAAAAAATTTTTAAAGAAAAAAGCATAAGAGTAAATCTTCATGGCCTTAAATTAGGCAATGGTTTCATAGACATGACACCAAAACCACAAGCAACAAAAAATAATTAATTCAGTTTATTTAAAAACTCCATCATAAATGTTTGTGCTTTGAAGGACACCATGTAGGCAGTGAAAGGACAATCCACAAAACAGAAGACAACATATGCAAATCATATATCTAAAACAACCTAGTATCCAGGATATAAAAAGAACTCTTAAACCTCAAAAAAAAAAAACCCAATTTTAAAATGGACAAATATTAGTCATTACGGAAATATAAACCAAAACCACAACAGTACACAGTACACACCCCCACCAGGAGGTGTTTTTGTTGTTGTTGTTGTTGTTTTAAATGACATTATTGCAAAAAACAGAGAAACCAGGGGCTGGGGTTGTGGCTCAGCGGCAGAGCGCTCACCTCACACGTGCACGGCCCGAGTTCGATCCTCAGCACCAGGTAAACATAAATGCATTGCATTGTGTACAACTAAAGTAAATAAATAAATATTTAAAAAAACAGAGAAACTGAAACTCTCATATAATTCTGGGAGAACTGTAAAGATGATATGGCAACTTTAGAAAACAGTTTCATAGTTCTTCAAAAAAATTAAATACAGCTTATTCTTCCTGTAAGCAGCCTCAGGTGATTGGTAAAAATGGTTTTGTATACTCTCTTGGCGAGAAAATCCCACAAAATCATGCAAATCAGAAGATTCAAATCTTCATGTTTACCATGAAACTTCCCAGGCTATCAAGGGTATACATATCCAAAAGGCCACCAAGTATCTGAAAGATGTCACTGTAAAGAAGCAATGGTGGGGCTGGGGTTGTGGCTCAGTGGTAGAGCGCTCGCCTTGCACGTGTGCGTCCTGGGTTCGATCCTCAGCACCATGTAAAAACAAAGGCATTGTGTACAACTAAAACAAATAAATAAATAAATATTTTAAAAATATTAAAAAAAAAAAAAAAAAAAAGAAGAAGAAGAAGAAGAAGCAATGTGTGTCATTCTGGCATTACAATGGTAGAGCTGGTAGGTGTGCCCAGACCAAAGAGTAGAGCTGCTGGTAGTCCAAAAAAAATTCTAATTTTTTTCTGCATATGCTTAAAAATGCAGAATTCTAAATTACCCAGGTGAAAAAGCTTTGAAGATGTACCACCATACTTAACAGAGCTCATAGTTGGATTAACCCATACCTAAGTTCCCTTTGCCACACTGAGATGATCCTCACAAAAAAGAAACAAATTGTTCCTAAACTAGAAAAGGAGGGTACACAAAAGAAAAAGATACCCCAGAAGAAATTGAAGAAACAAAAACTTAGTACAGGAATACTTTCAGCATAAAATAATGCAACTAAAAGGGGGGTGGGGGGAAGAAAAGAAAACATTGTCACCATATGACCAAGCAATTCTATTTCCAGGTATACACATGTAGTGCAGGCCCAAGATGGTTGTAGTTATGCTCCCTTCTTGAGTATTCCAGTGAGCTATGTTTTCAGTATGTAGCCAAGGTCATAAACACCCTGATTCAGCATATATACTCAAGGCCATAAACATCTGCTTGTGAGCCGTACACTTACTTATGTAACCTGTTGGCAATGTGCCTTCTTTGTTTGGCCTGCACATAAAAGAGGCCTATAGAAAGATTCAAGGGACTGGGGCTGTGCCTCACATTTTCTTCCACCTACCAGGATCCCGAATCTGTTTCCCAGGGTCTGAGCGCCTCAGCCAAATAACACACAAGAAAATTGAAAAAATACATCCACACAAAAATCATGTACACAAATGTTCACAGCAAAATTATTCATAATGGCCAAAGAATATAAACAAAAGATCAACTGATGAATGGAAGAACAAAATGTGTTATTTCTGTATGATAGAATATTGTTTGGCTATCCAAAGGAATGAAGTATTTAAACATGCTACAGCATAAACCTACCTTGAAAACACCATAACTGAAATTAGGCTCAAAAGGTTACACACTGTACAATTCCGTTTATACGCAACGTCCAGAATCCATGGCAGAAAGTAGATTAATGTTAGCTAAGGGCTAGGAGGAAGGGACAAGGGACAGAACCTGTTAATGAGTACAGAGTTTCTTTTGGAAATGTGAATGTACTTTTAAGAAAACTCACCAAAATGTACACAACCAAAAAATGAATTTTATAGTGTGAATTATATCTGATTTTTAAAAACTACAGGAACTCCCTCTCTCCTATCCAGAGGAGGCAAATTCGAACTCTCATACAACATATTTAACAACCCTGTCAAATGGTCAACTCCAAATCCATGACCATAACATAGAAATCTTATTCTCTAATTAAGCACTGGCCTGCAAACATATCTTCTTTTTTTTTTTTTTTTTAATTGTAAGTAAACTCAATACCTTTATTTTAAAATTTCTTTTTTTTTTTTTTAATGTACACAATATCTTTATTTTGGGGTGTTTTTTGTTTTTGTTTTTTTAATGTGGTGCTGAGGATCAAACCCAGGGCCTCACGCATGCGAGGCAAGCACTCTACCACTGAGCTACAAACCCCGGCCCAATACCTTTATTTTATTTATCTATTTTTATATGGTGCTGAGGATCGAACCCAGTGCCTTATACATGCTAGGCAAGCGTTCTACCACTGAGCCACAACCCCAGCCCCATATATCTTCTTTATTCATTCAACATACCCTTTTTTTTAACTTGGAAATGCTTTTCCATTTTCTCATTCCAAAACCTATATATCTGTTCAGCCACCACTGTAATGAAAGTTTCCCTAATCAATTCACCATTGATTCTTTATTAATTCATTCAGGATCTCATCACTGTAATCCTCTTGCTTATGTGCTTCCTTAGAGTTGTCTTGTGATGATTTTGCATGGTAATCTCTCTCCCAACTAAGTTTTAAGTTCGTGTGAATAAGGACAATGTAAAATAATTAATGAAAATGTCTGATTTATGGCACGCCTTCTGTTAGTCTAACGTTAAGCAAGTCACTTAAAATACCTGGGCTTTTGTAAACTACAAGATATTGATATATTTGCAGTATTTTCTTAATAGTTTAATAAAATGAGGTAATAACAATAGATTGATTATTCCTAGGGTTTATTTCATTTAGAAAATTGTTAGGTCTATAACTGTCATCCTTTTATATTTACAATCACACCTCATTCTCCCAACATTAGCAGGGGGGGTGGTGGACAAATGAGACTGAAATTGTTGCAAATATGTCCACAATCCCATGACCACTCACTTTCACAAAATGTTCTGTCATGGATACCTGGCCTTTTGATGGGCTACCCAGCATCTAAATCACTTCCCTATGTTTGAAGAATCTTTCTCATTCTGGGACTAAGGAAACTTTAAAAAAAAATTTAAAAAGATTTGCTTGCCAAACTTCCCTTGCAATTGGGACAGGAACATGAGACCTGGATTTTGCCAGTCAGACAAACCAACCCCAACTGGAAGCACAAAAAGAAGGCAGAAGAGGAAGCAGCAGCAGCAAGCAACCCATGCAATTAATTCTGGTGAGAATGAGGGCAACAGCAACAGTTTGTTCAGTTCAATTTGAATAAATAAAAAAAAATTTTTAATGCAATGTTTAAACACAGGACTGACAGCAGATTCAGTCATTTCATGCTGGAAAGAGTACCAACAGCAGTGAGCATGCCAAAACAGAGATGCCTTCACTGTGGGCCAGTTCTGTGGTAATGATTTGTGGCATTGTTCCTGCCCATAGATTTTAACCTTGGTTTTACTACTTAGGAAATTAAAAGTAAGACAATATACTGTTCAACCAAAAATATTTTCTGACTAAATTAATGGGATTTCTATTGTTTAAAACTATGAACACTAACATACATTCTTAAAAGCAAATACTATCTCAAAGCATCATCTCAGAACTCCCTATCTTCTTACAAATGGCATGTTTCAAAAGTCTCACAGCTGGGGCTGGGATTGTGGCTCAGCGGCAGAGCGCTCGCCTTGCACGTGCACGGCCCGGGTTCGATCCTCAGCACCACATAAACATGAATGCATTGCATTGTGTACAACTAAAGTAAATAAATAAATATTAAAAAAAATTAAAAAAAAAAAGTCTCACAGCTCTTTGCACAATCTTAGGAGCTCTTTCCTTACAGGCCAATGTCAATACCAGTAAGTAAAACAGTATCTTGATGCAAATGGATAAAAAGGGAAAAATTTATGACAGATTTTAAAAAGCCAACATTATGTTAAAATTTGATATTTGTCACTATAATCAATGAAACAATAGAGTATAAGAGAAAAGAACTGCTTTACCCATGCATTCAGAATTTCAATAAACACCAATACATAACCATGACATAACTAATTATTAAACATATTAATAAACTATAATTTAATGAAAAATTAAGTTATAAGTAGCACACAGTTTCTTAGATTGTGCACCTGCCCCCCTCCCCTGTGACCACATATTAAAATAACAGCAGCAGCAGCGGCAAACACCTACAGCAGAGGGCTAGGAGTGCAGCTCTGTGGTAGAACACCTGCCTGGAACATTTGAGAACCTGAGTTCTATCCTTAGCGCTGGGGAAAAGATAAATAAATAAAACCTACAGGAGAAATGTTCAAGTTCAGCAGCACTGGTGAATAATCTGGGAAACATTAAAAATATCAATAACTTGGGTTCTTCCATCAGGGATTCTGTTTAAATTGTTCTGAGCTAGGACCCAGGAATCAACTTTTGTTTACATGTTCCCCCAAGCAATTATAAAAGTATTTGATGCCAAACACTACGATCTTTTGACCAGATGATGATGGAAATGAAACAGACAGGTAAACATGCAGACAGGGGTTTTATTGGGGCTTCCTTTTAGGAAAGGAGACAGCTCCAACAAGAAGTCAGGTTGGCTCCCTAAATGAAAGAAAACAGCTTGTTTTATTGGTTACTTGCATGAGTGGGAATGTTAATTGGCTTTAGGTGTACTCAACTCAAGCCTTTTACCCTCTGCTAAAGATAAGTTACTGCAGCTATTCAAGATAATGCATATAAGGCACTCTGACCTCAATGAAGCAAAGCTAACAGTGGCTAAGGATGGCACACATCAAGACTCCTGGGTTCTGTGGTCAGGTTATGACCAAGACCCAAAAGTACATTTGTCCTTTGTCCCTGTGGTGGTCCCTGTCTCACATGCATGAGTATAAAACCAATAAAGGAGTGTGACTTTCTCAAGCACCTGTTCATCCACAGCCTTCTGTTCTTGTACAGGTGGTGTTAATGTGTTTAACTCATTAACCCAGCTGGCCCAAGATACTGGCTAATCATCAGCCTGGGTAGTACTCAGCCCTTAAGCGATGCAAAACCACATAAGCAAGCAAAGCACCAAATAAATTCCTTCTCACACAACAACCTTCCATATGTCTTTCAAAAACTTTACAAATTGAAAAAAAAAATTTTTTTTTCAAAGTTCACAATTTGCTGAAAATTTAAGTAAAAGTATTTATGGGAGTAAAAATAGATTTTAAATGTTCTCCTGTAACTTTTCAAGCTTTTGGTACCCAATGCCTTACACAGAAGGAGGTTTCAATTTGCTAATTCATCCAATATATTAAATATAGTCTCATTTTACTTCTAAGATCATGAACAAAGAGGGTTATGACAAATATTTGTACAAAGTTTGTCTCTAGTTTAGAAAACACTGCCAAATGGAAAAGCTAGGTTAGCCAAAATTTTCAATAAAATATATACAATTTACTATAGTAACTATGACACTAATTAACTTGAATCTACCCTTCACTATAATTATGAAATCTTACTTTTTATTCTTAAAGTAAGTCTAGTCAAGTAAGAGATCTTCTTTTTTTTTTTTTTTTTTTTTTTTTGATACCGGGGATTAAACTCAGGGTCACTCGACCACTGGGCCACATCCCCAGCCCTTTTTTTGTATTTTTTATTAGAGACAGGGTCTCACTGAGTTGGTAAGTGCCTCGCCATTGCTGAGGCTGGCTTTGAACTTGCGATCCTCCTGCCTCAGCCTCCCAAGTGCTGGGATTACAGGCGTGCGCCACCACGCCCGGCTAGAGATCTTTATTTTTAAAGCCATCATGACTTAAACAAAACTGCATTACTCAAAAAACAATTGATAAAATTCTAAATTTTCCCAAGGGATAAGTAATGTGCTTCCAAGTTTTTGAACACTTCTGAAAATAAAAAGTCAACACTAATTACCCTCGTTTTCAAATCCATATATATCAGGAGAGAAAAGTACACGATCTTACTCAGACATAAACAACAGACCAATGTTATCAACCAAACCACCCCATTCCCTTGCACAGGGGTAGGGAAGGGGTACATTAAAATTCTTTTTACAAAATCAGACTCAGTTTCTGCCTGAGATTCCAAGAGTCAAAGAGTACATAGAAGGTCTTCAGTTTCCTCATAATAGGAAATCTTAATTTTAGAGTTCCTTGGCAATTACCTATGCCAAAGATGCAAAAATAAGTTCCTTTCAATTTTACCTTGGGGTTAAACAGGTCAAAAAAATAAATAAATAAAACGTCCAGGTTAACCAAAGGAAAAAACAGAACAGAAACATTTATTTAAACTTAAAAAGAAGAAAAGAAAAAAGAAACGTTTAAAATTATTATTTTAAATTTATTCTCCAGTTTGGAAAGAACCTAAGTAAAAGAATTATTATTTTGAATAAACCTGTTTAATATTTAACAAAGATTAAGTTTGCAAAAGAATTTAAAACAATGGATAAGAAACTAGTTTGTCAATAAGTTCTATCAAAATACTACTTAAGAAGCTAACTAAGCAAGCCAGGTGCAGCAGTGAATGCCTATAATCCCAGCAACTCAGGAGGCTAAGGCAGATGATAAAAAGTTAAGAGGCCAGTCTTGGAAATTAACCAAAATAAAAAATAAAACAAGCTGTAGACATAGTGTAGTACTACAGTGAATCTAGGTTCAATCCCCTCCCCCGCCCATGGGGCGGTACTAAAGAAGTAGTATGTTTGAATAGTCATCCATTAACCTACCAGAGGTAGAAAGACCAGGAAAAGGATAAAAATCTGGAATCTAAAGAGCAGACTTTTATCCTTAAGTCGGAATGGCTGAGAAAATGAAAATGAGACTAAATCAGGAAAATTTATTGAAATAAAAATATACAGAGGCCGGGTGCGGTGGCGCACGCCTGTAATCCCAGCACTTTGGAAGGCTGAGGCAGGAGGATTGCGAGTTTAAAGCCATCCTCAGCAGTGGCGAGGCACTTACCAACTCAGTAAGACCCTGTCTCTAAATAAAATACAAAAAAAAAGGGCTGGGGATGTGACCCAGTGGTCGAGTGCCCCTGAGTTCAATCCCGGTACCCACAAAAAATAAAATAAAATACAGAGAGTGCCCAGGCCCAGGCTCCAGCCAATCCCACCAACCTCCGCGCCAGAGAAGGAGCCAGCAAGGACAGACCCGCCAACTCTGCTTGAGTTCAGGCAGGCCCAGGGCACTCCCGGGGACCTGCACTGGAGTGCCGCCAGGGCCAGGTCAGTCCTGCTGACCTTCACCCCAGCGCAGTCAGCCCCAGGTCAGTCCCACTAACCCCACCCCCACCCCGGTGTGCGACCAGTCCCCAGTCAGTCCCTCGAGTGTGGCCAGGCTCAGGGAAGTTCCGCCAACCTCTGCCCAAGTACAGGAGAGCCCAGGTCAGCCCAGCCCACACCCACAGAGCTCAGGCGAGTCTAGGACAGCTTCACTGACCTCTGCTCAGAGGATTGCCTCTTCCAACCAGGAGACCACCTTAGGAGCTCAGACTCAACCAGTTCGACCCACACCAACCTGCATGGACCCAGCCCCAGGTAGCATACTTTGAGGGACAACAGCAGGTTCTAATAGCCCAACACTAAGGGGAGGCACAGACAACCTGCAAGGATATTATAAGAATATAGGGAAGAAACTGTACTATCTCAAATCTACACTGCAAGAAAGTAAGGCAAACAGACAACATGAAAAAACAAGGGAGGAAAGTACCCCAAACAAACCAGGATTCTACAAAAACAGAACCCATGCTCAGCGAAGTTGATGAAATGTCAGAGAAGGAGTTCAGAAGGTTCAGAATTAAAATGATCTGTGAATCAAAGAACGACCTAAATGAGCAAATACAGGCAAAAATTGACCACTACAACAAAGATATAAGAGAGCAAATACAGGTAGCAAAAGATTACTTCGAAAAAGAGATAGAAACTCTGAAAAAAAAGTCAGAAATCCCTGAAATTAAGGAAACAATTAACCAAGTAAAAAACACAATTGAAGGCATCACCAACAGACTAGATCAACTGGAAGAAAGAACTTCAGACAATAAAGACAAAGTATATAATCTTGAAAATAAAGTTGACCAAACAATGAAGATAGTAAGAAACCATGAACAGAACATCCAAGAAGTGTAGGACAGCATCAAAAGACCAAATCTAAGAGTAACTGGGATAGAGGAAGGCACAGAGTTTCAAACCAAAGGAATGCCCAACCTCTTCAATGAGATAATTCAGAAAATTTCCCAAGCATAAAGAATGAATTGGAAAACCAAATACAAGAGGCCTATAAGACACCAAATGTACAAAATTACAACAGATCTACACCAAGACACATTATAATGAAAATGCCTAGCATACAGAACAAGGACAGAATTTTAAAGGCTGCAAAAGAGAGGAATGAGATCACATATAGGGGGAGACCAATTCGTATCACAGCAGATTTTTCAACTCAAGACACTCAAAGCTAGGAGATCGTGGAACAACATATTCCAAACTCTGAAAGAAAAGGGATGCCAACCAAGAATCTTATACCCAGCAAAATTAAGCTTTAGATTTGAGGACAAAACAAAAACCTTCCATGATAAACAAAAGTTAAAAGAATTTACAAGTAGAAAGCCAGCACTACAGAACATCCTCGGCAAAATATTCCATGAAGAGGAAAAGAAAAACAATGATGAAAATCAACAGAGGGAGGTATTACAATAAAGGAAAAAACAATCAGAAGAGAAACCATGTCAAGTTAAATACCAAAGATAAACAAAAATGGCTGGGAATACAAAACACATCTCAATAATTACTCTGAATGTTAATGGCCTAAACTCACCAATCAAAAGACACAGACTAGCAGACTGAATCAAAAAAACAGACCCAACAATATGCTGCCTCCAAGAGACTCATCTCATAGGAAAGACATCCATAGGCTGAGGGTGAAAGATTGGGAGAAATCCTACCACTCACACAGACTGAGGAAACAAGCAGGGGTTTCCATCCTCATATCAAATAAAGTAGACTTCAAGCTAAAGTCAATCAAAAGGGATAAAGGACACTATATACTGCTCAAGAGAACCATACATCGGGGTTGTGGCTCAGCGGCAGTGCGCTCGCCTTGCACATGAGCGGCCCGGGTTCGAGCCTTAGCACCACGTAAAACATAAATGCATTGCATTGTGTACAACTAAAGTAAATAAATACATATTTAAAAAAAAAAAAAAGAGAGAGAACCATACACCAACAAGATTTAACAATTATAAATATATATGCCCCAAATAATGGAGCATCCATGTTCATCAAACTCTCAAGTTTAAGAGTCAAATTGACCACAACACAATAATTCTGGGTGACTTTAACACACCCCTTTCACCACTGGATAGATCTTCCAAACAAAAGCTGAACAAAGAAATTATAGAACTCAAAAATACAATAAACAACTTAGACTTAGCTGACTTATATAGAATATTTCATCCTTCAAAAAGCAAATACTCTTTCTTCTCAGCAGCACATGGATCCTTCTCTAAAATAGACCATATACTCTGCCACAAAACAACTCTTAGCAAATATAAAAAAGTAGGGATACTATCCTGCATTCTATCAGACCATAATGGAATGAAATTAGAAATCAATGATAAAATAAAAAATAAAAGCTACTCCAACACCTGGAGACTAAATAATATGCTACTGAATGAACAATGGGTTGCAGATGGCATCAAAGAGGAGATTAAAAAATTCTTAGAGGTGAATGAGAACACAGACACAACATATCGAAATCTCTGGGACACTATGAAGGCAGTTCTAAGAGGAAAGTTCATTGCATTGAGTTCATTCCTCAAAAGAAGAAAAAGTCAACAAATAAATGACTTAAAATTACATCTCAAAGCTCTAGAAAAAGAAGAACAATCCAACACCAAAAGTGGTAGAAGACACAAAATAATTAAAATCAGAGCTGAAATTAATAAAATTGAAACCAAAGAAACAATTGAAAAAACTGACAAAACAAAAAGTTGGTTCTTTGAAAAAATAAATAAAATTGACAGACCCTTAGCCAGGCTAACAAAGAGAAGGAGAGAGATAACTCAAATTACTATATGAGATGAAAAAGGAAATATCACAACAAACACTAAGGAAATACAGGAAATAATTCAAAATTATTTTGAAAACTTGTACTCCAACAAAATACAAAACACCGAAGGCATCGACAAATTTCTAGAGTTATATGATCTTACCAAACTTAAGCAGGATGATATACATAATTTGAACAGACCAATTTCAAGCGACGAAATAGAAGATGCCATCAGAAGCCTACCAACCAAGAAAAGCCCAGGACCAGATGGATACACAGCTGAGTTCTACAAGACCTTCAAAGAAGAATTGATACCAATACTCTTCAATTTATTTCAGGAAACAGAAAAAGAGGGAGCACTTCCAAACTCATTCTATGAGGCCAACATCACCCTGATCCCCAAACCAGGCAAAGACACATCCAAAAAAGAAAACTTCAGACCCATATCTTTAATGAACATAGATGCAAAAACTCTCAATAAAATTCCAGCAAAACGAATACAAAAACATATCAAAAATATAATACACCACGATCAAGTGGGGTTCATTCCAGGGATGCAAGGATGGTTCAACATACGGAAAACAATAAATGTAATTCATCACGTCAATAGACTCAAAGATAAGAACCATATGATTATCTCAATAGATGCAGAAAAAGCATTTGACAAAATACAGCACCCCTTCATGTTCAAAACACTAGAAAAACTAGGGACAACAGGAACATATCTCAACATCGTAAAAGCTATATATGCTAATCCCCAGGCTAACTTTATTCTAAACAGAGAAAAATTGAAAGCATTCCCTCTAAAAACTGGAACAAGACAGAGATGCCCTCTTTCATCACTTCTATTTAACACAGTAACTGAAATGCTGGCCAGAGCAAAAAGACAGACGAAAGAAATTAAAGGGATACAGATAGGTAAAGTTGAATTCAAATTATCATTATTTGCTGACAATATGATTTTATACCTAGGAGATCCAAAAAATTCCACCAGAAAACTTCTAGAACTCATAAATGAATTCAGCAAAGAAGCAAGATACAAAATCAACACCCATAAATCTAAGGCATTTCTATATATCAGTGACAATCCTCTGAACGAGAAATGAGGAAAACTACCCTGTTTACAATAGCATCAAAAATAAAATAAAATACTTGGGAATCAACTTAACCAAAGACGTGAAAGACCTCTATAATTTATGGAACACCTTAGAAGATGGAAAGATCTACCCTGTCCTTGGATAGGCAGAACTAATATTGTCAAAATGACCATACTACCAAAAGCACTATACAGATTTAATGCAATGCCAATCAAAATCCCAATGACATTCCTCATAGCAATAGAAAAAGCAGTCATGAAATTCATCTGGGAAATAAGAGACCCAGAACACCTAAAGCAATCCTTAGCAAGAGGAGTGAAGCAGGTGGCATCACTATACCAGACCTTAAATTATACTACAGAGCAATAGTAACAAAAACAGCATGGTATTGGCACCAAAATAGGCTGGTAGACCAATGGTACAGAATAAAGGACACAGAGACTAACACATATAATTTCAGTTATCTTATATTAGACAAAGGTGCCAAAAACATAAATTGGAGAAAAGATAGCCTCTTCAACAAATGGTGCTGGGAAAACTGGAAATCCATATGCAACAAAATGAAATTAACCCTCTATCTCTCACCATGCACAAAACTCAACTCAAAGTGGATCAAGGATCTAGGAATTAGACCAGAGACACTACACCTAATAGAAGAAAAAGTAAGCTCTAATCTCAAATATGTTGGATTAGGCCCCAAGTTCCTTAATAAGACTCCTGTAGCACAAGAATTAATATCAAGTATTAATAAATGGGATAGGGGCTGGGATTGTGGCTCAGTGGAAGAGCGCTCGCCTAGCACGTGTGCTGCCCAGGTTCGATCCTCAGCACCATGTAAGAATAAAGGCGATCCTCAGCACCATGTAAGAATAAAGGCTATCCTCAGCACCATGTAAGAATAAAGGCATTGTGTACAACTACAACAAATAAATAAATATTTTAAAAAATAAATAAATGGGATAGATTCAAATTACAAAGCTTCTTCTCAGCAAAAGAAACAATCAGTGAGGTGAATAAAGAGCCTACTAATTGGGAACAAATTTTTACCACATGCACATCAGATAGAGCACCAATCTAGAATATATAAAGAACTCAAAAATCTTAACACCAAAAAAACAAATAACCCAAACAATAAATGGGCCAAGGAACTGAATAGACACTTCTCAGAAAAAGATATACAATCAATCAACAAACACTTGAAAAAATGTTCAACATCTCTGGCAATTAGAGAAATGCAAATCAAAACCACTCTAAGATTTCAGCTCACACCAGTCAGAATGGCAGCTATTAAGAACACAAACAACAATAAATGTTGGCGAGGATGTGGAGAAGAAAGCACACTCATACATTGTTGGTGGGACTGCAAAATGGTGCAGCCAATATGGAAAGCAGTACAGAGATTCCTTGGAAAACTTGGAATGGAACCACCTTATGACCCAGCTATCCCACTACTTTGTCTATACCCAAAGGACTTAAAAACAGCATACTACAGGGACACAGCCACATCAATGTTTATAGCAGCACAATTCACAATAGCTAAACTGTGGAACCAACCTAGATGCCCTTCAGTAGATGAATGGATAAAGAAAATGTGGTATATATACACAATGGAGTATTACTCAGCAATAAAAGAGAATAAAATCATGGCATTCACAGGTAAATGGATGAAGTTAGAGAATATAATGCTAAAGTGAAGTTACCCAATCCCAAAAAGCCAAATGCTGCATGTTTTCTCTGATATAAGGAGGCTGATTCACAGTGGGGTTGGGATGGGGAGCATAGGAGGAGTAGAGGAACACTAGAATGGCCAATGGGGAGGAAGAGGAAGGGAGGAGGCAAAAGGGTGAAGAAGAAGAGAGAAAAAAAAAAACAGATGGTAGAATGAGATGGATATCATTACCCTAAGTGCATGTATGAAGTCACAAATAGTGTAAATATACTTTGTATACAACCAGAGAGATGTAAAAATATGCTCTACAAGTATAATATGAAATGTAATACATTCTGCTGTCATTTCTAACAACTTAGAATAAAAAATAAATTTGAAGAAAAAAAAAGCAAAATTAACCAAGGTTATGGTTTGTGAAACATACATACGGGCTATTATTTTAAGGAAGTATATAAAATAGTTGTCAATACTGAGGTAATAACTCTATAAAAGACATGGACATGCATTTCCTCAGAAGTAAAGAGCACACATCTGTGTGTCTTTGATAATTGACGTTTCATCTTTCTCTGCTGTAGTTGTCTGAAGGCTCATGTACCAAGTCAGCTTTTTGAAGAAATATGGACATGGTCACTATTTGAAAGATTGGGGAACACATATGGATACTTCTGGTTATCCATTAAAATTACAGAAGATAAAATCAATGCTTATCTCAGGTTTTAGAGCTGCAAGTGTGAGTCATCTCTGTGTTAAATGTTTCAAAATCCTAGTAAAGCCCTTAAGTACCTCTACTTTCTAGGTAATATGAGTATAGTCACAGTCAGGAAATTATATCATGAGAGAAAATGCCTACGAATGATTTTTGCTTTATTAAAAAAGGCTTATGTGTTTCCACCTATATGATAATTTCTGAATTAACTCCTGATGTTTTGAAATTGTGCATTCTGTGCCTGGTTATATTTCTTTTATCTTTCACCCATGCGTTATGACCATAAATCCCCAAATGATAATACTATCACCCTCCAGCAGTGATAAATTCATGACTGCAGGGTATTCCTTAATGGGATTAGGGCCCTTATAAAACAGGCCAGGAGAGATCCCTGCACCTTTCTGCCATGGAAGACAGTGAAAACAGGGAGAGGCTCTCCCCAGACACTGAATCTCATATTGCCTGAACGTTAGATATCTAGTCTCTAGAACTCTAAAAAATAAATTTTTGTTGTTTACAAGCCAACAATTCTATGGAATTTTGTTGTGACAGCTCAAATTGCATAATAAAATGGTGAAAGCATTGTTTGAAATGTGTTGAGGTTTAGGCAAAAGGGATAAGTCTGGCTTCCCAGTAAACTAGGGTAAAAAATTTTTACTCTTTTTACATAATAAGAGACTTAATCTAGATTATTTGCAATGTCCTTTCCAGATGCCACATTCTGTCTCTATAAATTATGATTCTATTATATGTAAATCTATTGCACTGTTTAAATAGATTTGGGGGGAAAAAAAAACAAAACACACAGTTACTTCATTGTTGTAGAGGAGGATCAAGAACTGCATAGAACAGTCAAAAGAATGGAATTGACCATTTCTTGGAAATTGAGCCTACCAATATCCTAGCTCCAATGGTTGTTCAGCAGAAGTTATAGGAGAGCAGATGGCGGCTTAAGAAAAATAGAGTAGTGTATGAAGTTGGGAATCCAGTCCAATTAAAATTATTATTACTGGGTTTGCAGTAAGATGAAGGAGATCAACAACAAGAAATATGCTGAATAGTTTTTTTGATCTCTGGATATTCAAATATAAAATACACACACACACACATATATATATACAATATATACTTTTAAAAGTCACAACAAAGGGTAAGTGTCTTACCCTACTTCACATCCCTAAATCAACCTTAATAATCAAATACTCTATGTGGTGCAAAAAAGGAAAAAATCAGTTTGAGGGTTAAACAAACTGCACTGATTCCTGCTTAACCTATGCAGAACACATACCAGTATTCAGTGTTCACTGTGTTATTCTTTTCATTTTTGATATATATGAAATATAATTTATTAGTAGTGGTTTAAAATGCACCAAAAAATTAGACTGAATATTTGGGAGGAAAGAAAATAAGAGTCTGTTTTTGCAATAGGGCAAAACGGAAGTCTTCCTATTACAGAACAACTAAAAATGCCAGACAAACTATAAAAGTAATATTTTAAATTCATGCCTGTGCTCATAGAAAATTTAAATATATTTGGAGCATAACAAATATTAGAAAGAAAAATATCCAGAGAGTTAATCCAGAGATAGAGAAATCTGCACCATCCCCACTGGCCTAAAACTTGAGTCTTAGACCTCCTTCTTACAAGAGAGTCTCTAACCTACACACAGATTTTTGGATGAAAAATCCACACAAGGCCAGAAACCCCATCATGATCATTTTCAAAGGGTAAACTAAAAGGAAAATACACGCACTCATGAAAGCGCGAGCAAGCAAGCAAGCAAGTGCGCACACACACAGAGAAAAGGAAATAGTAGAAATACTTTATTATATTTAGAGACAACTAAAGAACAAAAAAGAATTCTGGATAATCCTTTCAGTGCTAAACACAAAGGAAAAAAAATGGATTCATGAAACAGAGGTTAACAGACATGGAAAACAGAGTTGAGAAGATATATAGTTAAAAGTTCCAGAAGAATGGGGCAAAAGCAAATTGGAAGAGAATTTCCTAGAAATGATTTAAAAAAAAAAAAAAAAAAGACAGTCCACCAAACCCCAAGTGGCATAATAAGAAATAAAGATCTCAACAAATCATACTTAAGCTGTAGTCAGAAAGGGATAACAATAAGAATAACTGGTTACAGCAATCTAGTCCCTTCCTTATCTGCAGGGGATACATTCCCAAGACCAATAGTGAAAGAATTTTCCATTTAATATTTTTGGACTCATGGTTGATCAAGATAACTGAAACCACAGACAGCATAATGGTGGATAAGTGGGAACTACTATATTTTAATCACAAAGAAAACCACATGGGAGAAGAAAACACATGCAAACCTGAAACTGTACAATATATACAGAGAGAGAGAGAGAGAAGAAAATGAAGGCATTTTCAGACAAATAAGAGAAAGTCTGCTACCAAGAGTTTTTGTTAAGTACTATGTTCAAAAAAGGATGAGAACACCTACCAACGCATTTCTTAGAACATATCCCAGTTGTTGAGCAACCTATAAATGTAATTATAATGAGCAAAATGAACTAAAAGTGTCAGTAAAAGACATTTTGTAACAACAAATTTAAAATCAAACTACAAAATCCAGCTATGTGCTCCTCAAAAAAGAAACACCTAGGGGCTTGGGTTGTGGCTCAGCGGTAGAGCACTTGCCTAGCACTCAAGTGGCCCTGGGTTTGATCCTCAGCACCACATAAAAATTTTTTAAAAAAGGTATTTCTCCAACTACAAAAGAAAAGAAAGAAAGGAAAAAAAGAAAAGAAAAAGAAACACCTAGAAAAACACCAAGAAAGAGTGAAAGCAAAAAGATGGAAAACCATGTATCAGGCAAAAATCAACAAAGGGAAAGCTGGTGTAATTAGAAATATCTGACAAAACAGACTCTAAGCCAAAATGCATTCATAGCAATAAAGTGAGTCACTAGGTAACAGTATAAGGTACACCTGGCAGATAATTTCATACCTATCTGTATTTTTTTTTTTTTTTTTTTTTTTTTTTTTTTTTTTTTTGGTACTGGGGATTGAACTCATGGGCACTTGACCACTGGGCCACATCCCCAGCCCTTTTTTGTATTTTATTAGAAGCAGGGTCTCACTGAGTTACTAAGTGCCTGGCCATTGCTGAGGCTGGCTTTGAACTCGCGATCCTCCTGCCTCAGCCTCCCAAAGTGCTGGGATTACAGGCGTGCACCACTGCGCCCGGCTACCTATCTGTATTTAAAGCACAACCTCAAACAACAGACAGGCGTACACAAAGAAATCGTCAATTTCCAAAATGAAAGATTTATAACATCCTCTCAGCAAGACACATCAAATGGACTTTTAAAAACCAGAAGATTTCAACAGAACAAAAATGCTTGATTAAATGGCCACTTCTAGAACACTACACTCACTATAGAATACATCATCTTTTCAAGTACACATGCAGGATTTTTTCTTTTTTGGCAGGGGCGGGGTGTAGGTACCAGGAATTGAACTCAGGGGCACTCGACCACTGGGCCACATCCCCAACCCTATTTTTTTGTATTTTATTTAGAGACAGGGTCTCATTGAGTTGCTTAGCACCTCACTTTTGCTGAGACTGGCTTCAAGCTCGTGATCCTCCTGCCTCAGCCTCCGGAGCTACTGGAGAGTTACAGGCATGCACCACCATGCCAGGCCACATGCAGATTTAAAAGAACTTACCACTGGAATCATAATACAGGTCTCAAATACCAAAGGACTGACACACATTGTCCTATAGGATGGCTTCAAGTACCAAAGGACTGACACACATTGTCCTATAGGATGGCTTCAAGTTAGAAATAAATAATTAGGGGAAAAATCCCTGTCTTATAACTAAGAATTACATTTTTTAAAATTTATTTATTTTGGTGGGGAGGTGTTACTAGGAATTTAACCCAGGGGCACTTTACCACTGAGCAACATCCCCAGCCTTTTTTTTTTTTTAATTTCATTTTGGGACAGGGTCTTGCTAATTTGCTGAGGCTGGCCTTGAATCCTCATAAGCCTCACCAGTTGCTGGGATTATAGGTGTGCCACCACACCTGGCTAAAAATTACATTTCTAAAATAACAAACAATTCAAATGAATAAATCTTAATAGAAATTTCAGCAAACCGGGTGCGGTGGCGCACGACTGTAATCCCAGCACTTGGGAGGCTGAGGCAGGAGGATCGCGAGTTCAAAGCCAGCCTCAGCAAAGGCAAGGCACAAGCAACTCAGTGAGACCCTGTCTCTAATAAAATACAAAAAAGAGCTGGGGATGTGGCCCAGTGGTTGAGTGCCCCTGAATTCCACCCTTGGTACAAAAAAAAAAAAAAAAAAAAACTACAGCAAGGTAACTAAATTATTATATACAAATAATGAAACCATGAAGTATAAGACACAAATTAAGGATTTTTAAATTGGAAAAGTTCTAAGATTTAAAAGTAAAAAGCTAATCCAAAGACACCATAAGACAAATAAAGAAAGAAGAAATCCCTAAGGTTAGAGGAAAACAGTAGGTTTTAAAAGGCGGGGGTGGGGTGGAGATACCACAGAGAAACATATAGGGGAAAGAAGAGCTAACAAAATTGTGCCAAGGTAAAGTTAAAAAATAAAATAATAGCCAGTTGCGGTGGCACACGCACACCTGTAATCCCAGCACTTGGGAGGCTGAGGCAGGAGCATTGCAAGTTCAAAGCCAGCCTCAGCAATGGCAAGGCACTTAGCAAGTCAGTGAGACCCTGTCTCTCATAAAATACAAAAAAAAAGGGGGGGGGGGGGGGCTGGGGATGTGGCCCAGTGGTCGAGTGCCCCTGAGTTCAATCCCTAGTACCAAAAAAATAAAATAAAATGAGTAATGCATCATTCCTAGGTGGAAGATACAGGCAGGACATAGCCCAGTTATTTATTGGTAAATTCTATAAAATTTTCAAGGACTAAATTATTCTAATCTTAGACAAAAATATTCCAATATACAAGAAGATAACAGCCTAAAACAGTAGAATAAACATCCTTCTCAAGTACAAATGGAATATTCAAAAAGAGCATAGGCTGGGCCCTACAACAAAGGAGAATTGAAATCATGCAATGTTTATCTAGCCAAAACAGAATCAGACTAGATATCTATGATAGACATCTAGAAAAATCCTAAAACTTGGGAAATTTACCAATATACTTCTAAACATAAGTGTGCCCAAAGAGATATCTGGTCTTTGCCCTCTGGTAGTGGGTAATCTGTAAGTGCTAGGAAAGTCCTGCGTCATAAAGGTCTTTGTTTATCTACGAGCCTCTGTACCCCAAATAGTCTACTATGCTAACAATGTGAGCTAGGTCAGAGGAGTTGGAAATTCAGGTCAACCATGCAGGTAATTAATCATTCCTACATGATCAAGGTCCAATAAAAACTACATATATCAAGGTTTACATACTCTGCACATATTGTTGAGCATTGTTGCTAGAAGTAGGGGCTATCCACACAGTTCTACTGGGAGAGAACAATTGGAAACTCTGCACTTAAAACTCCCCTAAATCCTGCCCTATGCATCTCTTCCCTTGGCTCATATTAATTTGTTTTTTTTTTTTTTTTTTCACTGAAATAAACCATAACCATGGCATGTAACAGCTTTCATTAAATTCAGTGAACTCTTCTAGTGAATTATCAAGCCTGAGGATGGTCTTGGGAACCTCAAATTTGCAACTGCTGTCAAAAGCAAGACTGGTTTTGGAGATCTCTGACTTTGTAACATGACACAAAGGAAAAAAGGAAACAAGCAAACTGTGTGAATGAATGAAATTGTAAAGACAACTGAGCAATTCTTGTGGGATACAGTCAGAAGTGTTTAAAGTAACAGTATTAAATGTTTATATTAGTTCTGTGGCAGAGTGTATGTCTAGCATGCAAGGGTAGGAGAACTGGGAAGGGTGAGAGGAAAGAAATAGAAAAGAGTAGTTTTTCATTCAATCATCTAGGCTTCCACCTCAAGAAAAAGAAGAGTAAAAATAAACAAGAAGAAAGAAAGAAAAGTACTAGCAGAAAATGATGAAATGAAAATAGAATAAGAAAAAAAGTAAAACACAGTTCTTTGAAAATATCAATGAAATTGATAAAACTTTGTACTAAGAGAATCCACAAGTTACTAATAGCAGGGATGAAAGATAGATCATACAAATATTAAAAAATACAACCAAATACTGTCTTTCAGTCAACTTTTTCACTGCTGTGACTAAAAGACCTGACAAGAACAATTTTAAAGAGGAAAGGTTTATTTTAGGAGCTCACAGTTTCAGAAATCTCATGCCATAGACAGCTAGCTCCATCCCTCCAGACTTGAGGTGAAGCAGAACATCTTGGTGAAAAAGAGTATGGTGGAGGGAAGAAGCTCACATGATGATCAGAAAGCAGAGAGAGACTAAGCTCAGCTCACCAAATATATACCCCAAAGGCCACACCCCCAATGACCCACCTCTTCTAGCCACATCTTACCCAGTTTACCACTTTGTTAATCCCTATCAAGGCATTACTTTCACTGATTGGTTAAGGCTCCCATAATCCAATCACTTCCTCTCTTTTCTTCTTTTTATTATCTTATAAAAGAGCTTTTGGGGAACACCTTACATCCAAACCATCACATACTGTTACAGACAACTAACTTTATGCCCAAATTTTGGCAACATAAAGACATAAACTATAAAAACTCACACAAATAACACAGTCCTGTATCTAATAAAGAAATTAAATTTATAGTTTCAAAACCTTCCAATAAAGAAACTCAAAGTCTAAATGGCTGAACGGGTAAATTCTACCAATTATTTCAATAAGAAAGAATACCAGTTCTAAAAAGTGCTTTGTGGAAGGGGAGACCAAAGAGAGCAATAAATACTCAATGTATTTTCTGCAGCCAGCTTTATACTGATTCCAAAAATCAGAAAGAAAGAAAGAAAAAACAATACAAGAAATAAAAAGGATGGGGAGCTATAGGCCAATATCTTTCAGGAACACAAATGCAAAAATCCTCAAAAAAATTTAGTAAATCAAATCTAACAACATAGTAAAAAAGTAACTCATCCTGGCCAAGTATAGTTAATCCCAGAAATATAAGTCTGGTTCAACAATAAAATCAGTGAAATTTGCCATATGAACTGACCAATGAAGAAAAATCATATTTCCTCATAGATCATAGATACAGAAAAAGCATTTGAAATTTTTCAAAAATTCACCTCAACTCATAATTAAAAACTCTTCAGCAAACTAGAAATAGATGAGAATAGAACTTCTTCACCTTGATAATGTACAGCTACAAAAAAAGCCTGTGAGCCGGGCTTGGTGGCGCACGCCTGTAATCCCAGCACTTTGGGAGGCTGAGGCAGGAGGATCGCGAGTTCAAAGTCAGCCTCGGCAATGGCGAGGCACTTAGCAACTCAGTGAGACCCTGTCTCTAATAAAATACAAAAAGGGCTGGGGATGTGACCCAGTGGTCGAGTGCCCCTGAGTACAATCCCCGGTACCACAAAAAAAAAAAAAAAAAAAAGCCTGTGATCATCACCACACTTAACATTGAATGCTACTTAAGATATAAGTGACAATGTTTGCTCTCACAATTGCAATTTAGCACCCTACTAGATATCTTAGCCAGTGAAATATGGCAAAATGAGGGAGAAGGGGAAAGGAGACAAGAAACGAATTTCTTTTAGGGATTGTGCTTTGTGCTTTCAGCTTCAAATTCAAAAAAATTCTGAGGTAAAATATAACCAAAGTGCTATACAGACATTCAATGTTCACCAAAGGCCCATGTATTTGTTAAAGGCTTGATCCCCAGGTGTGAACCTTCAGGATGAGGGGCTTTATGGGAGGTTCTAAGATAACCACCAGGGGCACATCCTTAAAGGGAATAGTGTGACCCCAGTCCCTTCCTCTTCCTCTTCTGCTTCCTGGCCATGAGGTGAGTAATTTGCTCCACCAACCTCTCTGCCATTGCCATCTAGCATTCTCATCAAAAGCCTAAAAGCAATAGGTCCACCCAATCTTATAATGAAACTGCCAAAATTGTGAACAAAGATAAACATTTTCCTCTATAAGCTGATTACCTCAGATGCTCAGATGTTTCATTACAGTGACAGAAAACTGACTAGCACATAAGGTCACTAAGGTTTTCTCCTATATTTTCTGTAGAAAAAAACTTTGTTAAGTTTTAGCTTTACTTCATTTAGCCCCATGACCCATTTTGAGTTGCTTTTTTTATGATACAAGATATTACTGAAGTTTTTCTTGACATACAAACGTATTATTGAAAATACTACCTCTCCAATGAATTGTCTTTTGCATTTTTATCAAAAAACAACTGACTATATACATATGGATCGCATCTATTTCTAGACTCTGTTTTTGTTTATCTTTTTGTCTACCCTTTTATCAATAATACACTATGTTAATCACTATAGTAAAGAAGACTTTGAAATCAGGTAGTAAGAGTTGGCAACTTTATTCTCTGATTTTCCAAATGAATATCAGAATTGGATTGTCAATTTCTAAATTAAATTCTGCTGGAATTTTGAAAAGGATTGTAAATGTTAGTTTTAGGGAAATTGGCATATTACTAAGTCTTCAAATCCACAATTATGGTACATCTCTTATTTAGGTGTTCTTTGATTTATTTTAATAGTGTTTTGTATTTTTTTTTTTTTTTTTGGTAGGTGGACACAATACCTTTCTTTTATTTATGTGGTGCTGAGGATCGAACCCAGGGCCTCACACATGTAAGACAAGCTATAGCCCCAGACCCAGTGTTTTGTATTTTTTTTTTATTATACAGGAATTTTTTTTTAAATATTTATTATTTGTTTTAGTTATACACAATGCCTTTGTTTTTACATGGTGCTGAGGATCGAACCAGGCTGCGCACGTGCTAGGCGAGCGCTCTACTGCTGAGCCACAACCCGAGCCCAAGTGTTTTATATTTTTCAGCATATAGATTCAGCACATTTTATTTCATTTATACCTAAATATTTCCTGTTTTATGATTCTGTTGTAAATGATACTGTATAACACTTAATTTCCATTTGTTCCTTGTTACATATAGAAACGTAATTGACTTTTTCCTCTTTTATTTGTTCTAATTAGTTACACATGACAGTAGAACACACTTTGATACATCATACACAGATGGAGTATAATTTCTCATTCTTCTGGTTGTACATGATGTGGAATCCCACCAGTCACATAGTTATATATGTACATATAGTAATAATGTCTGATTAATTCTACTATTCTTCCTACCCCCACACCCTCTCCCCTCCCTTCACTCCCCTCTACCTAATCTAAAATAACTCTATTCTTCCCTAGCCTCCCCACTTACTGTGAATTAGCACTCGCATATCAGAAAAACATTCGGCCTTTGGTTTTTTGAAATTGGCTTATTTCACTTAGCATGATATTCTCCAGCTCTATCCGTTTACCAGCAGTTACTTATACTAGACAAAGGCGCTTCAAAAACATTCACTGGAGAAGAGATAACCTATTCAACAAATGGTGCTGGGAAAATTGGAAAGCCACATGTAACAAAATGAAATTAAATCCCTAGCTCTTACCACCCACTCACAAAACTCAACTCAAAGTGGATCAAGGACTTAGGCACTAGAACACAAGACTCTGAGCCTAACAGAAGGAAGAGTAGGCCCAAATCTCCACCATGTCGGCCTAGGATCTGACTTCCTTGACAAGACTCCAAAAGCACAAGAAGTAAAATCAAAAATCAATAAATGGGATGGATTCAAACTAAAAAGTTTCTTCTCAGCAAAGGAAACCATGTGAAGAGAGAGCCTACACAATAGGAGAAAATCTTCACCACATGCTCTCAGAGCATTACCTCCAGGATATATAAAGAACTCAAAACAATAAATAACCCAACCAATAAATGGGCTAAGGAATTGAACAGACACTTCACAGAAGAAATACATTCGATCAATAAATACGTGAAAAAATGTTCAACACCTTTAGCAATTAGAGAAATGCAAATCAAAACTACTCAAAGATTTCATCTCACCCCAGTCAGAATGGCAATTATCAAGAACACAAACAACAATAAATGTGGGCAGGGATGTGGGGAGAAAGGGACACTCACACACACTGCTAGTGGGAATACAAATTAGTGCAACCATAATGGAAAAGCAGTTTGTAATTGACTTTTTTTATATCAACCTTATATCCTGTGATCTTGCTCAACTCACTGGTTCTAGTAATTACTTGTAGAATTTTTTTGATTTTATACATAATCCTGTCTGAAAATACATTTTTTCCCAATGCGTGCTCCTTTCCTTTTCCCTTCCCCTTCCCCTCATTCTCCTTTTAAAACACTCAGTTCCTCTGCATAAATTAGAGTTCACCCTACTGCAACATATTATTGATTAAAAATTCTTTTTTTAAATATTTATTTATTTACTTTAGTAAATAAATAAATTTATTTATTTATTTACACAATACAATGCATTTATGTTTATATGGTGCTGAGGATTGAACCCGGGCCGCACACGTGCGAAGCGAGCGCTCTGCCACTGAGCCACAACCCCAGCCCTGATTAAAAATTCTGTTCTCATTACTTTAATGACTATTCATCCTTGTCAGTACACAAGTCTATATATTTGTCAAATTCTTAACATCATACACTAAAAAGGATGAATTTTACTATGTAAATAATACCTCAATTAAAATAAGAAAAAAAATACGTGAACAGCAGCAAAAAGCTCTCAAACCACCAGCAATAATTCACTTTTATCAACAGGTCAAAGAAAAATCATATGATCATCTGAAATGCTGAAAAGTCATAGGAAACATCAATTCCAGAATTTTTAAAAAATATTTTTTAGTTATACATGGACACAATATTTTGTTTATTTTACTTTTATGTGATACTAAGGATCAAACCCAGTGCCTCACATGTATGAGGCAAGTGCTCTGCCACTGAACCACAACCTCAGTCCCCCAGAATTTTTGTTTCCATCAACAACTGAACACATACATCTTTTTCTCTCAGAGGTAAGCAAACAATGACCAGCAGGTCACATCTAGCCCATACCCTGTTTCTGTATGGCTCCAAGCTAAAAATGGCCTCTGCATTTGTTGAGGAGGATGGGAAGAAAGGGGAAAGAAAAGAGGCAGCCAGGCAGGCAGGCAGGCAGGCAGGCAGGCAAGCAGCAGGGATTGTATGTGGTCTGCCAAGACTCAAATATTTACTATTTGGGCCTTTAAAGAAAACATCTGCCCACTTCTGCTCTCAAGCCCTACTATTTAAGTGTGAGCCAACAGCCTCAGCAAAATCTCAAAAGCTACACACCCTCCAAGTATTAAATCAGAATCTGCATTGTAACAACAAAATAAAACCAAAATATTACCTTTCCTCAAAGATGCATCTTTGTAACACCAGAAAACACATGGCCCACATATACTAATAAAAGCTGCATGTATAAAACTCTAAAAATAGGGTTGGGGTTGTGGCTCAAGAGGTAGAGCGCTAGCCTAGCATGCGTGAGGCACTAGGAAATGAAGATACTGTGTCTACCTATAACTAAAAAATAAGTATTTTTTTAAAAACTCTAAAAATACTTAAGAAAAATTTCTAGGAGAAATATACAAAGCATTTGGCAAACTGCTCCTAAATCAATTCAGAAAAACCACCAATTAAATCTCAATCACATTTGACTTAATTTTCTTGAACCAAAATTACAGATGACACAGTCCAACACCAAAATAAAGTATTTTAAATCATTCTCCCACACAATGTGGTAATAATCCCATACGCCAAAGCTAAGAAAAAACAATTGTAAAGATACTCCAAGGTTTTTCAGAAATATCTCCCTAATTATTCATTCAAGCCTTTCACTTCATCAGAAGGGGTAAAAAAAGAACCTGAATTTTCCTAAACTTTTATATGCATGTGATGGTCACTTATCAGAGCCTCCCAGAATGACTTAGAAATAACCATATTACAAGTCTTGTCACAAACCAAGTGTTTAACTGAATATGAACAAATATTAGCTATAATGAAACTCTGTTGCTGTGTTTCTCTCTGGGAATGAGGGAAAAGGGACAAACCCTATATTTAACATAACTTAAATAAGACTACAAATATTTTTTGTGATTATATTTTGCAGTCAAAATATAATCACTACTCTATGACCAAATTGTGCATGTTTGTATCAGTATAAATCTCCCTCATACTGGAGGTCACTCAATAATATGATTGGTAATACATAAATTTGGGCCCAGGGTCCTCCCTCTGTCCCTTGAGATTTGACAAATCATTTACTGCTTATTAAATGAAATGCTGACAGTACTAATTATAATACATTTTTCTACTATTCCTACCTTAATTTTTTTTAATGGTAGTAATTTCAGGTCTGAGACTTTATGTTTCACTGCTTTGAGGTTAATGAAAAAACTCATTTAAATATATACTGTTGACATTAGCGTCTCCAATTCTAATCCCTCCTCTCCTTGTCTATAGCTTACCACTCCAACAGGAAAATTCTGGATCCCACCACCTGCCAACCATTTTATTTAATTGTTTGATTCTGGTTTATATTACTAAAGGTATGGAATTGTTCATTGAGTCTCTATGTGGAAACAACATCATCTAGAGTATACAACAACTAGAGAACACATGAAGTTCCTTTTGCCTTTAGTCTTATAGGCAGCTATGCATTTCAGTTAATTAAGTCAATACCTTTACCTTCTATCACCTTTATTATATTTGTGAGGTTGTTTTATACATTTCTAATACAAGTAGAGTCTTCTGTTTCAGTCTTTGAGGCATCCCAGGATCCTTCAATCTCCTAAATGATTTGTCTTTAATTTATATTCATTAAGGTTCACTCTTACTGCTGTAAGGTTTTATGGGTTTTAATAATAGTGCAGTGTGCTTTTTTTATATTTCTTATCTCCTACATATATAACATCCTACAGAAATTTTAGCACTCATTCTTCGAGGAATTATACACATTTCCAAAGTCTTCCTCAATTCTAATAAACAGAATACCAAGCCTACGTGTTTACAGGCTTATCTCCATGCACACACCACTTTTTTCACAATCTTCAAGAGATTCATTTCAGAAAACACGACTTCTAGATTACTAACCATCATTTTACTGCTTTCATTTCCACTTTGACCTTCCTATAACTGGGAAGATGTGGATTTCTTATTCAGCTCACTTCTCACTATAAGGATTTTTAAACAAAGTCAATATAACCCATTGAACAGTACTGGTTTACTGCAGGTAAACAGTTTAAAATAATGAATTATAGTATCAGTAAGTCCAATACCAACATGCAGAACACTAGAATATAGACTAAGAATATAAATAAGGTAAGCGCATACAGGCTCTATAACCTGGATGCAGTCCTAATCCAAACGAAAACCTCTGAATATGCCTGGAATTAAACTATTACAATTAACCCAGACCAGACTATATAAGATCTTATATTTCCTAAATATTGTGTTATTTTCCACCCATGTTTCATGTATGCATATTTTAACACAAAAAGCAAAGCCTGACATTCAGTTTCCACATCAGCATCTAGAAACTACCATTCCATCCTAATAGCAAATAAAAAGCTAAACAAACTGAAAAATCAATAATTTTCTGGGCCTGCTGGTGCACACCTATAATCCCAGCAACTCAGGGATTGTAGTTTGTGCAGGAATTTGAATTTCCCAAATTCAAAGCCAATGCAGGCAACTTAGCACGATTCTGCCTCAAAATAAAAATGGCTGGGGACATCACTCAGTGGTAGAGCACCCCTGGCTTCAATCTTCAGTATCCAAAAAAAAAAAAAATCTGTTTTTAGGTCCATCGGAGAAGGTAAAGTTATAGGGCAAATCACTGTTCCCCAAACAAGAGAGACAGATGAGTGGATTCGAAGAATCACAATTTACCAAAGCAGAAACCCAGGGGCAAAAACCTCCACAACAACCAGAACTGAGTGAGAGAAATCTAAACTGACATTTATGACTGTTGGAGTATTAGTATTAACAAATCTGAAAGCTTTCTGAAACACCAGAAAGAACCAGTCATGGGTGGAAGGGAAAAGACCATGTGTGTTTTTACCTCCAGGAGTTCAACCAGATCCTCACAATGAAGATTAGGGAAAAAAATCCCAAAGCCTCTAGCAAAAGGAAAGGAAATTAACCATTTTTAAATATGCCACAGTATTCTGTTCTTAATAGATCTGTCCTCAAGTTAATCTACTTTACCAGAGCCTAATCTAATCTACTTTACCAACCTGGGGGAAGGAAAATATCCAACTCATCTCACTCCACATGTAGAAAGAGAAACAACCTAACTCCATTCCTCTCTAACTCTCCCGTCCTACCAAGGGTGAAAAAAGCTAAGAAGCACTTGTGAAGCTTGTAGTCCAGGCCACAGGCTCCTAAAAGACTGATGTAGTCACAGCACTATAAGAGGCTTTCCCTCCCCCATACCTTATATCACTATAACTAAAGGCCTATATCTACCACAGTTCCTTTTACTAGGTATATATCATATTCAGCTTTCAACAAAATATTACAAGGTTAATGGCACACACACAAAAAAAAAATTGCAGACACAGAGCAAGCAGCAGACCCAGATTCAGATATGAGCAGACCAGGAATTTCAAACAAATATAATTAATATGCTAAGGACTCTACGGGGGGGGGGGGGGGGGCAGAAAACATGCTAAAACAGATGGATAATATAAGGAGGAGAGATGAAAATTCTAAGCAAAAATTCAAAAGGAAATGCTAAAGATCAAAAACTCTGAACAGAAATGAACAATGTCTTTGATGGACTCATTAACAGACTGTTGGCTGAGGGGGAAAAAAATCTCTGGTCTTGAGAATACATTAATAGAAACTTCCAAAACTGCAAAGCAAATAGAAAAAAAGACTGGAAAAGGACAGGGGTTGGGGAAGAACATCTAAAAATAGTGGAACAACAGCTAATGATGTAAAATACCTATAATGGGAATACTAAAAGAGAGATATTTGAAGAAATGCCTTTGAATTTCCCCAAAATTAATGTCAGATACCAAATCACAAATCCACAAAGCTCAAAAAAACATCAAGCAGCATAAAAGCAAAACAAAAAACAACAAAAAAAAAAAAAAAAAAAAAAAAACCCTACATTCTGGCATAATACAAAGTACAGAAAAATCAAAGAAATAGAAAATGAAGAAAACTCTTTAAGTCAGAAGACAACAACACCTTACCTATACCAGTGCAAAAGTAAGAATTATATCCAGGTTCTCAGAAACCAAGCAAGAAAGAAGAGAGTGAAATATTTAAAGAGAAAAAAATAAAAATCACAACTGCAAACCCAGAATTAGGTACTCCACAAAAATTATCCTTTCAAAGGTAAAGAAGAAAAATAAAGTCTTTCCCAGACAAAAACTGAGGGAATTTTTTGCCAGGCCTGCCTTGTAAAATATCTTAAAAGTAATTCTTCAGAAAGAAGGAAAATAACATAGGTAAGAAACAGGATCCATGAAAGAGAAAGTAACTATTAGGGAATAAGTGAAGGTAAAATAAAAACTTTTTAGTTCTTAATTGAGCTAACAGATAAGTTTCTTCAAAATAACGTATTAATGATCATCGCTTTATGTGTAAGAGAAATATATAGATTGAAGGGAGAAATTAGGAATATTTTGTTCCATTCAATTTTGCTACAAACCCCAAACTGCTCTTCAAAAAGTCATTAAAAAACAACAACAACAACAACAAGGGCTGGGGTTGTAGCTCAGTAGTAGAGCACTTGCCTAGCACATGTGAGACACTGGGTTTGATCCTCAGGACCACATAAAAATAAATAAAGCCGGGCGCGGTGGCGCACGCCTGTAATCCCAGCACTTTGGGAGGCTGAGGCAGGAGGATCGCGAGTTCAAAGCCAGCCTCAGCAATGGCGAGGCACTTGGCAACTCAGTGAGACCCTGTCTCTAAATAAAATACAAAAAAGGGCTGAGGATGTGAGCCAGTGGTCGAGTGCCCCTGAGTTCAATCCCCGGTACCACAAAAAAAAAAATAAATAAAAAAATAAATAAATAAATAAAATAAAGGTACTGTGTCCATCTACAACTAAAAATATGTTTTGTTTTTATTTTTAATTCTAGTGCCCTTTTTTAAAAAATAAAAAAAAAAATAGTCATTTATCTTATTTTGAAACAAAAAAAAAGGTGAAGCCTTTTTACTTCAGTTTGGTATTCTGTGAAACTTGGAACTCATTTGTAGTGATCAGTAAAACTGGTACCAAATTATCACTCTGCACATTTCCCCAAGGGTAGCTAAATTATGTAAACAAGGAAAGGAATAAAAAACAGCCTTGAGAGATGGGCAGCTGAGGCAGGAGGATCACGAGTTCAAAGCCAGCCTCAGCAATGGCGAAACACTCAGTGAGACCCTGTCTCTAATAAAATACAAAAAAGGGCTGGGGCCAGGCGCAGTGGCGCACGCCTGTAATCCCAGCACTTTGGGAGGCTGAGGCAGGAGGATCAAGAGTTCAAAGCCAGCCTCAGCAATGGCGAGGCACTTAGCAACTCAGTGAGACCCTGTCTCTAAATAAAATACAAAAAAAGGGCTGGGGATTGACCCAGTGAACGAGTGCCCCTGAGTTCAATTCCTGGTACCACAAAAAAAAAAAAAAAAAAAAAAAAAAAAGGGCTGGGGATGTGGTCCAGTGCCCCTGAGTTCAATCCCCAGTGCCCCCCCCCCCAAAAAAAAAAAAAAAACAGCCAAGAAAGAGATAAATTTTATGCCTAAAACATAACAAATAGGTAGATGTCTTCATGGTATGGGGCAGCGTTGCTTGGTTCTTCTCCACAGCAGCTATGTTATATTTCTCATCAGTATTCAGTCTTTGAGACTTTGTCCTTCTCCAGGGAAGGTAAAAAAAGGCAACAGGTCCAAGACAGGCATTCAAGGCACTCAAGGATGCAGCACTGAAACTCATGCAGGAGTAGCAGAAACCATTGAGCCTCACTCAGAGGACAATACACGGACAATGTTGGAGTACTATGACAACCTGTTTCACCTATTTCTACTTTGCAAACCTAAACCCATTATTTGGCATGAGCAGAGAGGGAAAACCCTAGAGAGAGGAAAGAAAACATAAACTGAGCAGCTGTGGATTAAAACAGAAATGTCCTCCAGCTTACAGCGTGGGTTGTGATTATATGATGACTTCATTTAGGCCAGAATGAACAAGGCTGAATTAATGATATTTAAACACTTGTCAAGTAAATAAAAATTTGTATCTCTGGGTGCAAGTGCAGTGCCAGACAAGACCAGCATACTCTGCCCTCAAGTACTTGTTATCTAGACATGAGGAACAAATATACCTTAAAAAATTCAACAGACTACTAGTCTAGGTACTGAAATAAAAGTTCACTCTATGAAGCATAAAGAGATTGTGTAGTCTAGAAAAAGTCCAAGTAAAGTTTTACCCAAGAGCTTTAAAAACTCCCAGCAAACTTCAATTTTACCATTTTTCACATTAGTGTATTATATAGGTAATTTTAAAACAAAATCGGATCCTTTGAGGTTTTTGTCATTTTCTTTTTTTTTTTTTTAATATATTTTAAGTTGTAGATGGACACAATACCTTTTATTTTATTTATTTATTTTTATGTGGTGCTGAGGATCAAACCCAGGGCCTCACACATGCTAGGCAAGCGCTCTACCACTGAGCTACAACCCCAGCCCTTTTGTCATTTTCAAAATAATTCAACAGCTTCAAAATTTCCAGAAATTTTACACAGCTAGGGTACAGCTGCCAACGGAAATCATCATGAAGGCAATAAACGTCAAACAAGTCAAGGTATATGTGAAATGGAGAGGTGAGGAAAGACCATCTGCAGCACTAAAACATATAATGGATATATAGACGTTAGCTGCCTATTAAGCTATGTAAAAGAATTTGAGGCTGATATGTGAAAGACAACTGCTAACAGCTTAAATGACATACCTAAGGTGTTAGATTCAATAAGGAGCAATATTTAGACTTTTAAAATAGTTAGCCCCTAAAAAAGAAAGAATATAGCCAATATGAAAAAGATGTAAACTTTCAATCTAAACATCAGCCACTAGAAAGAAAAATATCATATGGTTAGCAGAACAGAGACTTCAGAGTGCAGGGGAAAAAAAGAAAACTCCTGAGTTAAAAAAAACATTCACAAGTGGCCCATACCTGTACTCCCAGGGGTTTGGGAGGCTGAGGCAGGAGGACCGAAAGTTTAAAGCTAGCCTCAGCAAAAGCAAGGTGCTAAGCAACTCAGTGAGACCCTGTCTCTAAATAAAAAATACAAAAATAGGGCTAGGGATGTGGCTCAGTGCCCCTGAGTTCAATCCCTGGTACCAACAACAACAACCCAAAAAAAAAAAAAAACCATTCACAAGATCCTCTGCTAGGATATGACATAAACATTTGCTATTGTTAAAATAAAGAATCTGAAAGACTTGAAAACCAGCCCCTTCACTGATTTAAAAATTAGACTGTGAGATAAGCTCCTTGACTACTCATTTTATTTTTAACTCGTCCTAAAAATAAAAATGGGTATGCACAGATTAAGGGGTAAATTTGGTTAGTTGGTTGGTTGATTGGTTGGTTGGTTGGTCGGTTGTTTTCATAAGTTAACCTACCTTTGAAATCTATAAATACCTAGGAGTATTTCAACAACAAAATTGCTAAACTGAACTATTTGAGTAATACATTCTGCAAGAGTTTTTGTCAGAAACCTATTTAAAAGCCAATGTTAGTATGCTGTGGGAACAAAATATAAAATAAATATTTCACTTGGCTTCTCAAAAGCCAGGCTATCAGCTAATATAGGAGAAATCAACAATTATTACTAATTCCCCAATTATGAATTCTATTTGGCCCCTAATTTACTTTATCCTCAACAGGTTCTATTCTGGCTTTGAATTGAAAAAATGAACATAGTTAATAGTGAAGAATTACATGTATGTGGTCACAGGTCCACTTTGCAATAATATGCACATCTGCTATTAATGAAAAATCATGAAAACCAGCACCAGGTTGTTACAGCTGTTCACTAGTGTCCATACGAAGGTAATTTTATTACTGTGTCTGGCCTCATATTCATTTGTAATACTTCTGGAAAATAATTTTTAAATGCAGAGAAGGGTAGAAGACAGGCTCCATTTCAATTGGGAGGGAAGTAAAATAAGCAAACATTGTTTTCAAGCATCAAAATGTCTCATGCCAAGGAGGAAAATATCTCAAACTGACACAAATTTATTATATTGCAAAACATGTAATTTCTATAATTAGGTAAGGATAAAAAATTTTTCCAAAATTTTCACAAGTCCCTAATTTGTTATATGTACTCAATCTGAATTCAGTTTCCTATAATGAAAATATTCAGAAATGTTCAGTTTCAATAAATAAATAAATCTAGACTGAAGGGATAAATTTTCACCCTTTCTAAGATATAATTACACACAAAGGTGGCTAATTACAACATTTAGAATTAAGCCATAAAAACTAAGTGAACCAGATCTATACTGGAGTATAACTAACTTCACTCCCTGACATTACTTAAATAACAAAATGCAATTTTGTGAACCCTGGTTTGGATCCTCATTCAAACAAATGATCAAAAGATGTCATTAATATACATGTTAGTAAGAATACATCAAGCCCAGCAATCACATATATGTATCCCTAATAAAAGCAGGCAACATTACAAGACCAGCCTGGGCAACACTCAAGACCCTGTCTCCAAAACAAACAAAACAAGAGCCCACAGTTGAAGAACAGGCAACATTTCAAACATAAAAGTTAGAATTTCTAGTTCTGATAACTTAGTAACAAAATAACCAGAAGGCCCCCGCCCTTTTACAAAACACCTAGAACTACTGCTTAACCTTTTAATCTTATTTACACATATGCACAAAATAAAATATACAAACACTTCTTTCACTGTAAAGCTGAAGTATCAAAAAAATAGAGGAAATGAACAAGAAAGTAAAAATAGCAGTACATGAGAGGCATGCTGCTGCAATCCTGAAGGATTTTCTGGTCTCAGAAACTGAAAAACTTCTGTTTCAGTGGCAAAGCAGGAAAGAAGAGAAGGCTTTGGCACATGAGAACATCTGTGTTAAGAGTAAGAGTCCTACATATGTGTGCACACCTGTAATCCCAGCTACTCAAGAGGCTGAGGCAAAAGAATAGCAAGTTCAAGGTCAGCCTGGGCAATATATTTAGTAACACCCTGTCTCAAAATAAAAATTTAAAAAGGACTTGGGCTTGAGGATGTACGTCAGGGGCAAAGCACTTGCCAAGCATATACAAGACCCTGGATCCCTGAGTTCATTCCCCAGTACAGTAGCAGTGGCAGTAGCAGTGGCTGCAGCAGTGGCAGAGAAAGAAGAAGAAAAATTCCTGAACAAAAAGCACACATTCCCAGGGAACAACGGAGTAAAAAATTTTGCCCACTGGCACAGGAAGCAAAGAAGTTTTTCTGTCTTGACCTAGTCTCTTAAAATGTGGGAAATGAAAAATCACCAAGGACTTTGTAAATCACAAGGTTGCCCTCACTTTAGACTTTGAATTTATTTTATCTGTATAGTACAAGAACTCCCAACTCCAAAAATGTTCAGTGATTTCTGCTTTAACAGGGTAATGATAACTCGTTTGTCAAAATTCAAACTCTGTATTTAAGATCTGCGCATTTTACTGTATATGTATTATGCTTCAATTTTAAAATAAAAAATTAAAATGGGTCACTGGAAACACCTCTAGGGTGCTTGACAAAAGCAAACCAAAACCTTTCTGCAGCAATATGCCCCCACTGAAGCCACTCAGGATTCTCATAAACCCTCTAGAGATCATTCACAAAACTATGACATATTCAAGGAAACATTTCACCATGAGCAGGAATCAACAAAAAACAGAAGTAGACTTTTTTCTTTTTTGGTGGTGCTGGGGGATTGAACCCAGCGCCTTTGCATGTGAGGCAAGCACTCTACCAACTGAGCTATATCCCCAAACCAAGAAGTAGACTTCTAAGAACCTCAGACAACTAAATAATCTGATAGAGATCATAAATGTTTTAAAAAGGATAAAAGCACACACAAAAAAAGGAATAAAATATAAGAGATAGGACCAAGACATCAAATAGTAACAGACAACCCTAACAAAATAATATAAAAAAATGATCCTCACCGAATGCTGAAACAATGAATAGATGAGTGGTTAATGAGGAACTAGATACTGGCACAAAAGGGTCATCACCAAATTAGATACTGACACAAAAGGGTCATCACCAAATCAATGGAAGAACAGAAAAGGAAAAGCTAACCTTCATAATAAAGAAATTAACTTTCACCATCTGAACCTACTAAACAATCCTGGCATCACTACAAATAAGGTAATATATTGTGCACTTTCTTATGGAATGAATACAAAGTACTCAGTAGTACCTATGAAGTAATTATACCAGAATGTTGAATCTATCTTTAATCAAGTCTATAAAACTTAACTTTACAATAAACACAATCAAATCAGTCAAAGAGTACAAAAATCTATTACAAATTTTTAAAATCAGACATTCTATAGGACAAAAGACCTAGTCTTTTCAATAAGTCAACAGGGAGAAGGAAAAGTAGAGGGGAGGGGGAGAAGAGGATCGACTAGTCTAGTGAAACTTAAGAAGCATAACAAAATGCAATTTTGTGAACCCTGGTTTGGATCCTCATTCAAACAAATGAATATATATATATATATATTTATATATATATATATATATATTTTTTTTATTTTTTTTTTTTTTTTTTAATGGCTGGGTGCAGTGGTAGATAATGGTAATCCCAGCTACTCGAGAAGATGAGGCAAGAGGATCACAAGTTCCAGGCCAGCGTGTGCAACTAACTTAAAACCCTGTCTCAAATTTTAAAAAATAAAGGCGGTGTGTGTGGCTGGGGATATAGCTCAGTGGTAGAGCACCCCTAAAGTCAATCCCTGGTACAAGACAAAGGTGAGGGATCTAAAATGTTTTCTGGATTAATGTAGTTATCTGAATATGGACAGAACAACTTATAATATTAATAAGATTTGCTCAAATGAAGTGTGTAAAAGATAATGGTATTGTAATTATAGTGGTAAAAAAAGGTCTTAATTTGTTATAGATGCAAGATTAAGTATTTATAACAATATGCCTAAATGCCTGTACCTCTATACAAATGGTATTAGAAAAACATTTTTTCTTCTCTTACCCAGTTAAAACAACACAGAACACATCTGACAGAAGATTTTGGGGCGGGCAGGATTTCCACATACCAAGCAATTCAACACCACTTAGGTGTCCTATAATTCAAATGAATTCCAACACTGTCTACCTGGAAACAGAACCAGATCCCACAGAGTAAGGGCTCAGTCTCACAAGACTGCCCCCACTTCAGAGGCCAATCGAAAGCTCCAAACTTTCATCTGTGCTTCTAAGCAGTTGCTTCTGACTTTATGGAGTTGGGGTCCACCACCCTCCCTGCACATGAATGTGTTTAGGGATTTTTTATGGAGGCTTCATCACATAGGCATAATCAATTATTAATCCAATCTCCAGGTCCTCAACTCTTTCCAGAGAACAGGGGATAGTGTTGAAAGTTCTAAGCTTCTAATCATAGTTTCATCTTTCTGGTGACCAGCCCCATCCAGGAGCCCACCAAGTGTTGCCCCAAGAACAAGACACTCCCATCAACTAGGAAATTCCAAGGCATTAGGAGCTTTATGCTGGGCACTGGGGTCCAAGACCAAATATCAGATCAGAAGATGTACCTAGCACCCCTATTGCTTGGGAAATTAACAAAAGTTTTAGGAGCTATGCCAGGAACAGGGAACAATAACCAAATATATTTTCATACCACATTAATATAAACAATTAAATAAATATGTGGGAGACAGACAGCTCATCCTTATG
The DNA here is from genome assembly GCA_025594165.1 of Tamias sibiricus. NCBI lineage: Eukaryota > Metazoa > Chordata > Mammalia > Rodentia > Sciuridae > Tamias > Tamias sibiricus. The sequence goes on from CM046661.1 coordinate 76,900,283, forward strand.
ACAAAATCCTACCTAACAATGAATACAGAAGGAGCAATGTAAGGGGGGGCGGGGGGGGGTCACCATTTGGCAAACACCATTATAATAATTACTACAAGCAAAATCCATCAAGGAATGCTAAAATTAATGGATAAAAATATGATGTGAAACACGAAAACTACATAGCCTCAAATATTTCAAGGTGAAAAAACCGTAACTGCAATAGAAAATCTTGCAGACACCATCACACCCAAGGGATCAATTTAGCATCCATATCATGTACCTGCTGATATGACAACTTGAGAAGGGCACAACATCACACTTTTGTATTCCAAAAGTGTAAAATTTTCACCAAAAAAAATGTATAATTTTAATCATTAGAAATAAATACCAGATAAACCAAAATTGAGGGAAATTCTACAAATGACTGGCTAGTAATCTCTAAATACAAAACTGTCCAATTTATGAACAACAAAGAAACATCCCAGATTAGAAAACACTAAGAAGATAACAACTCCATGGATTCCATATCTGTGGATTCAAGTAACCATGGTTAAAAACTAGAGAAAAAAAAATCCATCTGTAAAAGTGGGCTTAGAGATGTGAGAAAGACAATATATTTGAAAATCAGTAATTTGAGACAAGGAATAATATCATTGGTATAAACAATTAAAAACTAAACAAGGTGGGGGGGCTGGGGTTATAGCTAAGTGGTAGAACCCTTGCCTAGCACATGTGAGGCACCAGGTTTGATCCTCAGCACCACATTAAAAAAAAAAAAAATCATTAAATAAAGGTATTGTGTCCATCTACAACTAAAAAACATTTAAAAAGAAAAAAAATAGACAAGGAACTTTTAGGTAGCAATAAAAAAAAAATTTTTTTTAAACCCCAAACATATGAATCTATACAATTTGCCTAAAAGTAACTGACTACATTTTTCATCCTTTTTTTTAATATTATATTTTAGTTGCAGGTGGACACAATACCTTTTTTTTAATTTATGTGGTGCTGAGGATCGAAGCCAGGGCCTCACACATGCCAAATGAGTGCTCTACCGCTAAGCCGCATAGCCCCAGCCCCCATTTTTCATTCTTTATATTAAAAAAAAAAAAAAATACTTTTACATTCTGAATTTTTTTTTCAGTTTATATCAAGGTAAATTGAAAAAGAGGAAAAAAATAAAAAAGGTTTGAAAAGGTTAGGATGGAGTAGCTCTAAAAAAGGAGACCCAGAGTGAAAACATATTGCAGTAAGGACAGAAGAATCTAAAATTTTAAAGGAAAAAAAATCAGTTCTGCTGGGCTCGGTGGCGCACGCCTGTAATCCCAGCACTTTGGGAGGCTGAGGCAGGAGGATCGCAAGTTCAAAGCCAGCCTCAGCAATAGCGAGGCACTTAGCAACTCAGTGAAACCCTGTCTTTAAATAAAATAACAAATAAGGGCTGGGGATGTGACCCAGTGGACGAGTGCCCCTGAGTTCAATCCCCAGTACCACCAAAAAAAAAAAAAAAAAAAAAAAATCAGTTCTATAAAACACAATTCTGATTGTAACATACCTAAATTACTGGCTTCAACATGTAACTGTAAAATAAAAAATTGAAATGAGATATTGAAAGTGTTTTCCTAAAATGTCTCACTTTTAAAAATTAATGTCAAGGGCTGGGGTTGTGGCTCAGCGGTATAGCACTCACCTAGCACATGTGCAATCCTCAGCACCACATAAAAATAAATAAATAAAATAAAGAGATATCTTTTAAAAACAAAAATTAATGTCAAAAGTGAAAGAAGCTTGTGCTTAGCATGGGCAAGGCCATGAATTCAATCCCCACCACAAAAAAAAAAAAAAAAAAAAAAAAAAAAAAAAAACTTAAAAGAATCCATTATTTTAGAAATGAGGAAATTGAGGTTCAAACAAAGAAATATCATGCTGGTGAATAACAAAAGCTAGGTACAACATAAAATAAGCTCCAGTGAGTATATTTTTATAAATTATTATTTTAATAACTTTTGTTGAAAAATGACTAAAAATTGTTATATAGTAACATTATAATATTAAAGGTCTTACTGATTGGAATTCACCAGGGACAATGCTGAAACTTACAGATGCTTAGAAAATACTTTCTCCCCTACTGAGGAAAACTAAGAGAACTATAACAGACATTTTAAAGTTCAGTCACTTAAAAAATATTTATTAAACACCTATTATGTGACAGAAGATATTTTAGTCATCTGAGATATATGAACATAGGACATACTTTTTTAAAACATACTAGGGGCTGCAGCTGAAGCTCAGTGGTAGAGCATTTGATTAACATGTGTGAGGCACTGGGCTTGATCCTCAATACCACATAAAAATAAAGAAATAAAGGTATTGTGTCCATCTACAACTAAAAAAAATTTTTTTAAATATAGGATATGATAATGTATAAAATTGATAAGGAAATTATAAACTATAATTTTCCTCTTGAGCTAGATCTGCCGAGTATTTTTAAAGCAGAATTTTTAATATTACTTATACTGTTTTAACTTATTAGAAAATATCTAAAATTACTTGGAATATAAAAGGATCCTCAACAAACAATAAATACTTAGAACAACATACAGATTTGCACCTGGAATAGGTTCTCAACATCACCAAAATAAGTACAGTAACTGTGGAATCAGATTGATTTATCATAAGGAGCAATCACACAGGAATTACCTCTACTCACTATAACATAAGAACACTGCTTCTTGTAACTATGTTCCCTTTCTGGAACAACTTTCATACACATATTTTCTTGGTCCTCAATCTGAACTCTATAATGCCAGTCACTATTAAGGGGAGGGGGAAAAAAAACCTCAGACGAATAGTGCCCAAATTTAGATAGAAATAAAAATCTTCCTTCAGTCTATGCTAAATAGACTGATTACACAAAGAACTCCATACATCCAAAAGCACACAGATGTCCGCACTAGTTCCCAGGGCTCAAACAATACCAGTCATTCTAATAGCTTTCCTTTTCATCAGCTGATGAGAGAGAGCTCAGTCAGCTCTTCAGAACCTCATAACCCAGGATCCTTTGGAACGCTAATAATGTCTACATTTTTTCCTCAGCACTGTTTTTCATGTACTTTGAAAGGCAAACTTCAGATTTCCTCTAAAAAATAAATCATCTGGAAACTACCTCTTCTGTTTGACAAGTGGTGTACGTCATCTTTAATACTTTTGCACTAAAACTACAATTCATTATACAAATCTAAGATCATTAGCAATGAGAGACTGTTTGATAGACTGTACTTTTAAATGCATGAGTTCAAAATATAATTTCAAACACACTCCCCATCATGTTAATTATCAAATGTCTACCATTTGGCTGAATTCCATTTGTTTTCAGTTGTGTTATTTTTTTTAGATAATCATGACTCAAAATAACTTCTCAAAATTAAAAGAACTTTTGAGAAAAAATGGTTGGGGTGCGAATTTACCCTCCCTACATACATTAATCACAAATATCAAAAATAATAAAGAGGGGGCAGGGAGCTGGGGCTGTGGCTCAGCAGCAGAGTGCTCACCTAGCATATGCGAGGCCCTGGGTTCGATCCTCAGCACCACATAAAAATAAATAAATAAAATAAAGGTATCGGTCCAATTACAACTAAAAAATAAATACTTTTTTTTAAAGGGGGGTGGGGCCCAGGGCCTGGGCACTGTGGCTCACACCTGTAATCCCAGCAGCTCGGGAGGCGGAGACAGGAGGATTTTGAGTTCAAAGCCAGCCTCAGCAATTTAGTGACACGCTAAGCAACTCAAGTGAGACCCTGTCTCTAATCAAATACAAAATAGGGCTAGGGATGTGGCTCAGTGGTCAAGTGGCCCTGAGTTCAATCCCTGGTACCCAAATATTAATAATAACAACAATAATAATAATAAAGAGGGGAAGGAAGGATAGTAGAATAAATCTGATGTTATTACCCATGAATATATATGACCACACGACTACTGTGATTCTACATCATGTACAAGCAGAAGAATGAGAAATTTATACTCCATCTATGTATGATGTGTCAAAATGCATTCTATGACAGGCACAGTGGTGCAAACTTTAATCCCAGCAGCTCAAGAGGCTGAAGCAGGAGGATCACGAGTTCAAAGCCAGCCTCAGCAAAAAGTGAGGCACTAAGCAACTCAGTGTGACCTGTCTTTAAATAAAATACAAAACAAAAATGGGGCTGAGGTTGTGACTTGGTGGTTGAGTGCCCCTGAATTCAATCCCCGGTACCCAAAACAAAATTAAAAAAGAAAAAAAAAAAAAAATGCATTCTACTGTCAAGTGTAACTAATTAGAACAAATTAAAAAATGATAATATTTCACTGTTTTTGACCAAACTTTTAGATGGGGGGGGGGGGGGGGGATTAAGTATTCTTTAACTGAATTTATTTAGAAACTAAATAACACTATTTTTACAAATGAAGTACTTCAGGGGGTGGGTACTGGGGATCACACCCAGGAGCACTTTACCACTGAGCTACATTCCCAACCCTTTTTAATTTTTTATTTTGCAACAGGGTCCCACTAAAGTGCTTAGGCCCTCCATATGTTGTAGAGTCTGGTCTTAAACTTGTGATCCTCCAGTCTCAGCCTCCCAAGTTGCTGGTATTACTGACATGTGCCACCATGCCGAATTGCAGCACGTTATTGACTCTTTCAGTAATATATCAACTGAGTCTTTGAATTCTCACATTCGATACTGAGAAGAACATGGATTATTATATCCACTAATAATAAGGTAAACTTTTTTTCTTTTTGTTTGTGGTACTGGGGATTGAACCCAGGGGTAGTCTACCACTGAGCTACAACACAGACCTTTCTATTTTGAGAGAGGGTCTCACTAAATTGCTGAGGTTGGCCACGAACTTGCAATTCTCCTGCTCTGGGCTCCAGAGTCACTGGGATTATAGGCATGCACTATTTTTTTTTAATATTTATTTATTTGCTTTAGTTGTACACAATGTGTTTATTTTTATGTGGTGCTGAGGATCGAACCCGGGCCACACACATGCTAGGCAAGCGCTCTACCACTGAGCCACAACCCCAGCCCAGGCATGCACTACTGAGCCTAGTGGCAAACTTATTTTCTAAGCCACGTATCAGGCCAGTAGTAAAGCTCATTTTATTTAGTGAACAATAATGATAATGATCAATTTACTCACTAAATTATTAAAATCCTGAATATTCAAAATAAGTATAATATTATATATATATAGTATAGTGTATATGTGTATATCAATAGTAAATGATATGTACTATCACATAATTATAACCCCTCATGGAAATGATCAAGATGCTATTCCAGAATTATAGGAATCAAGCCTCCAAGGCATGGGTTGTAGCAGGTCTTCTAATTCCTTTAACATCCTTCCCTTCTGCACACACATACAACATAATGCAAACAAACATGCTTTAAAGAAGAAAAAGTTGTGTCAGGTACAGTGGCACATGCCTGTAATCCCAGAAGCTCAAGAGGTTAAGCAGGAGGATTGCAAATTGATCCTGTCTCAAAATAAAAAAGGCTGAGGATGTGGCTCGGTGTTTAATTGTCTCTGGGTTCAATCCCTGGTACCACAAAAATAGAAGAGGAGGAAGAAAAACTTGTCTCCTTCAAGTTTTCTGTCCTTAAATACACAGTAAATCTTAAAGATATACCTACCTCTTCCCAATCAGAATACAAAATACAGAGATCTGAACACATTAACCATTTAATAGATATATGGATGAATTTCAATCATCATCTTTACAGTGATAAGACTGAATTAATCAAGAAAGAAAAAAAAAGGTACTATGTGCCTTTTCACCAAAGTACTCTTTTCTGACCCCTGAAAGCACCAAAATCTTACATGTTCTACAAAGCAGTAACCTCAGAAATATTTCAATACCCCCTTAGACTTACAAACTCTGTTGGCACAACACAAATTACATTTCTTAAAACTTCTCAACAACCAAATTCTTTGATCACAACCTCTGAGAATGCCCAACACTCTTGCTACTACCTCAGCCATTACAATAATTTCTGGTGCTTCTTTTTTTTTAAAACATGGGAAAAATATACAATTTGTATTCATCAGTTATACTTCAATAAAGATGGAAGTAAAACATCGGAACAGACAGGATGTAAACTTATGGTTCATAATTATTCTGTACTCCTAGAAGAGGCACTGAGGTTCAGTTAAATGACAAATTTCAAAAAAATCTGTTAATATGATTTTATTTGTAGTTTAAAATTAAGCTGGATGCAGTGGTGTGTGCCTGTTGTTCCATCCACTAAGGAGACTGAGGCGGGAGGATCACTTGAGTCCAGAAAACCAGTCTAGGCACCATAATGAGATCCCATCTTGGCAGTCTTGGTTACTGTCATCTGCAGCTAGATTCCTATATACACCTACACTCAGAATTGTTCAAATGAACTACTTTCTCCAGATCAGGTGGTACTTCCTTGCCTCTGTGGTGTCCGGTGGAGATGGGTGTCCGGTGGAGATGGGTGTCCGAGGAATGGAGGCTGCAGGTGGGTGGGGCTTGGCACAGGCAACCAGAACACCTAGGTCCTTTCTGGTACTTTAAGAGCACTATCTGACTTCAACACATTACCCTTAAATTCCTCTTTAAAATATATATCTATTTGTGCTTTCCCAAACATCTAACCCTAAAATTTCACAGTACTACTGCCATGTTATCTTCCTTTATGATCAAAGGAATTTTTTCATTTTCTGACATCATGGCATCATCTTTTTAACCTTCATCAACAAATCAGGGCTGAAATAAAGACAAAAGAACACATAAAAACCCTTCCTTTCATTTTCCCTGAGTTCTACATGAGTACATGAAATTAACACACTCTCTTCTATAGATGAGTTTTAAAGCATTCTAACACACTTAAGTTTAAAAAAAAAAAGTACTAAAATAGCTATTTTATTACCCTATATACATATATGATTACACTACTGGTGTGACTATGCACTGTGTACAGCCAGAGGAAGAAGAAGCTGCGCTCCATTTATGTACAATGTGTCAAAATGCATTCTACTGTCATGTGTAACTAATTAGAACAAATTTTTTTAAAAAATAGTTATTCACAGGTTATCTTTGGACTTTAACTAAACATTAATAGGTCATTTCAGGTTCCATGTTTAGATCATTACCTATACTCAGCCATGACAAACTGGCATGACAATTTTTTCAAAAAAAGAAATATCAAGAGCCGGGCACACACACCTACAATCCCAGCAGCTCAGGAGACCAAGATAGGAGGATCATGAGTTCAAAGCCAGCCTCAGCAAAAGTGAGGCACAAAGCAACTCAGTGAGACCCTGTCTCTATATAAAATACAAACAGGACTGGGGATGTTGCTCAGTGATTTAGTATCTCTGAGTTTAATCCCTGGTACCCCCCCCCAAAAAAAAAAAGAAATATCAAGGAATGGTATACAGTGAAACTGAGGCATAGTAACAGAGAAGCACTGCAGAAATACAGTTCACATTCTGTAAAGAGTTTATCCAATTTTAAATTTCCTTCCTCTGTAGAAAAAAAATAAACCTTTACTGCAAATACGTGTATAGCTGACTGGAGATGAGTTATTTAATAACTAAATGTTTTAATTCAACACTGATATATTAAATGGTATTTCAGGGCTGGGGTTGTAGCTCAGCGGCAGAGTTTGCCTAGCACATGAGAGGCACTGGGTTTCAATCCTTAGCACCACATAAAATTAAATAAACAAAGATATTCTGTCAATCTACAACTAAAAATAAAATAGTCTTTCAAGTTTAATATAAAAGATTAGTATTACAAAATATCATAATTGTATAATTGTTACATAATAAAGTTATAAAATCTGTAAATTTTTTAATCTCATCTTGAGGTATCAAATACGAGTCTTGTTAAGTCACCATTCCTTCCTCTCCCTTCTAATTATCCTCTCATAATTATAAAAAGTAAATGCAGAAGAAAAGCAAGAACTATAAACATGACTATTTCATAACTGCTATTAAATGAAGCATTAAAGTATTTACAGAACACCTTACTATAAGTATATAGCTTTCCATGTTCAAGACTACTTAAGCCAAGTATGGCAGCACAATCCTGTAAATCCCAGCAAATCACGAGGCTGATACAAGGAGGATCACAATTTTGAGCCTGGCCTCAGCAGCTTACCAAGACCCTGTCTCAAAAGAAAAAATACTTTTTAAAATGGGCTGAAAGCTCTCTCTGCTTCCTGATGCCATGTCCAGAGCCACTTTCTTCTACCTTACTTTTCCACCATGGCATTCAGCCTTACCTCAGGCCCTAAGGAATAGAGTTGGCCATCCATGGACTGAGACCTCTGAAACCGGCAAGATCTGCCCACAGAGTCTAAGCCTCTTTGGGGTTTGTATGCAACCACAGGTTTTCACAAATCTTGCCTGAAAAAATCCCTGCCCTATGTATGCCTTGTCCAGTTACCATAGACCTCTGGACTGCCCTGATGCTGAATACCCTTAACTGTCCATGCCCCACCTGACAGAGAACAAGCACTTCAGGTCAATTCCCCGCTAACTTCACCCTCTCTCAGCAGGAAGCAGCTTGGAGATGTTGTCACCCACTTTTCCAAAGAAATGGAATTAGAAATTGACAGTGGGGAAACTTATATAACAGTGGTCTACTTCATCCCTTGCTGCTCTGCCACTATGACTTTTTTTATTTTTAACTTTTGTTTTTTTAGTTGAACATGTTTATTTTACTTATTTATTTTATGTGGTGCTGAGGATTGAACCCATTGCCTCACGTGTGCAAGGCAAGAGCTCTACCACTGACCCACAACCCCAGCCCTGCCACTATGACTTTTTTTTAATATTTTTTAGTTGTCAATGGATCATTTGTTTGTTTGTTTGTTTATATGCAGTGCTAAAGATCAAACCCAGGGCCTCACACATGCCCCACAGGTGCTCTACCACTAAGCCACAACTCCAGCTCACTGTGACTTATTTTTAAAACAGACATGTTTCTTTTTCTTCCTTTCTCCCGCTCACTCCCTAATCTTGGAGAAATAGGATTATCTTTCTTCCCCATCCTATGCAATTATCTGTCCTTGAGCACACCAACCACAGAAACAAAGTAATTCAGACTTTGGGTATGGCACTAGAAGATCTCAGAAATGACAATCTCCTGAATTAACAAGTAAACAGGTGGAAAGTAGCCTTTGAATCACCTCTTTTAAGATCCCCTGTTCCCCCTGTTGGGCAGAATCACAGTCTCTGGGACAGAAGTCCCCTGTGTTTCTCCTTTGCTAGCAGAGCAATAAAACTTCTTTTCCTTTTTCTTTAAAAAAAAAAAAAAAAAAAAAAGGCTGGGAATGTAACTCAGAAGTAGAGTGCCCCTGGGTTCAATCATCCATATTAAAAAAAAGATTACTGGACAGGGCTGGGGATCTAACTCAGTGGTAAAGTGCTTGCCTAACACACATGAGTGCTGAATTCATTCAATTCCCAGCACTGCAAAAAAGAAGAAAAACAGAAAACAAGAAAGACCTCAAGCATCTCAACTTCCTGTTTTATCTTTCTTTTCAGTTAGCATAAGGGGTGTGTGTAAGGAGAAACCAGGAAAAAGAGATGCAAAAAATGACCTTTGAACATTACACAAAAACTTACCCACTTGAAGGATCTAAGGCAATAGCTCTGGGTTGATCCAACTCTTGCCAAAATAAAACTTTTCGTAAAGATCCATCTAAATTAGAAACTTCAATCCGATTAGTTTCAGAATCTGTCCAGTATAATTTTTCTCCAAGCCAATCACATGCCAGCCCATCAGGGGACAATAATCCAGAAACAACAACATTCTGTACACTCTCAGTTTTGTTAAATTCTGTTCGTTTAATGGCTTCTTCGCTGACATCACTCCAGTAGATCAAGCCATGACCAAACACAAAGTCCACCGCAGCTGCATCCTCCAAGCCTCCAACTACAATTGTAGCATTCTCTTTGCCATTTGTAGCATCAACCAATCGCAAGTCCCGTCTGTTTGCATAAAGCAACAAAGGGGCCGCTGGAACAAAATAAGACAAGTATGTAAGTAAAAAGGGAAGAAAATGTATTGGTTCTTATAAACTGGGTTTCAAATCAGCATTAGTGAGCAAATACTATAAAAAATTTAGAAAGGGTAAACAGACCAGGGCAATACCTAAAATCTTTTCATGCAAATATTTTTACATCACTTTAAAAACAAAACAACAGGGCTGGGGTTGTGGCTCAGAGGTAGAACGCTCGCCTAGCACGTGTGTGGCCCGGGTTCGATTCTCAGCACCACGTAAAAGTGAAACGCATTGTGTACAACTAAAAGCAAATAAATTTTTTAAAAAAGGAGAAATCAATTCTACCAGAATAGTCTTTTTTTTAATGAAAATGGTCTGTGAGATAAAATTTAAAAGCTTAGCCATACCAAAAGCAAGCAAGGAAACACTCATATTCTACTGATGGGAATATAAAATGGTACAGCCACTTTGGAAAACAGTTGGTAATTTATTAAACTACCAACTTTCCTTAAATACACAACCTGCCATATGATCCAGCCATTGTATACCTAGTTTTTAACTCAAAATATAAAAACATACATCATACAAAGACTTGTACATAAATGTTCTTAGCAATTTATTTGTAACCTAAACTGGAATGTGATCAACAAATTAATGAATGAACAAACTGTACTATATCCAGAGAATAAAAAGTAATTTACATGTACATTAAAAATGAATTAGTCTCAAAATAACAGAGAGAAGCCAGACCAAAAAAAGTATATTTTAGACAGGCTCAGCGGGGCATGCCTGTAATCCAGTGGCTCGGGAGGCTGAGGCAGGAGGATCACAAGTTCAAAGCAAGCCTCAGCAACTTATCGAGGTACACCACGCAACTCAGTGAGACCCTGTTTCTAGATAAAATTTTTTTTAATTTTTTTATTAGTTATTGATGGACCTTTATTTGTTTATTCATACATGGTGCTGAGGATCGAACCTAGGGCTTCACACATGCTAGGCAAGCACTCCACCACTGAGCCACAACCCCAGCCCAATAAAATATTTTTTTATAAAAGGGGCTGGGGGGGGCTGGGATTGTGGCTCACTGGTAGAGTGCTCGCCTAGCACGTACACGGCCTGGGTTCGATCCTCAGCACCACGTAAACATAAATGCATTGTATTGTGTGCATCTAAAGCAAATAAATAAACATTTTAAAAAAAAAAAAAGGGGGGGGCTGGGGATGTGGCTCAGTTGAACCCTCTGGGTTCAACCCCAGTAGAGGGGGAAAAAAAAAAAAGTGTAGTTTACGTGACTCCCATTTATATAAAATCCTAGAAAAATGCAACCAATCTATTACAACAGAAAGCAGATCATTCAATGTCTTGAGGTGAGGAGAGGAGCTGTAAAAGAACGGAAAATAGGGATTATAAAAGAGCATGAGAAAACTTTTGTGGGTGATGACTTGTTATCTCGATTATGATAGTTCCAGAGAGATATACACGTTAAACTTAATAAATTTTGCCTGTCTGAAGACAGCGCTGTGTGGTTGCCCCTGAGCTTCCATGGTTATTTCTTCATAACAGCAGCAGCTCAGTGACAGCTCAGACCTCTTGGTGGTGGAAGGGGGCCCACCCACCCACCTGCTCACCTACAGACTGACCCCTTCACTGCTCTCAAGTGACCCCTACCCCCTCCCAATGTCTGAGTGCCAGGGGATGGGACTCCAGAACTCCCCAACTCCAACCAAGGATAGGAGCACCCCCTTCCAGTGTTGGGCACAGTGGGAACCCTACAATAAAGACTGACCCTACCCCCAAAAAAGACTTATTAATAAAATTTTACACTTCATATAAGTACAATTTATGGTATATCAATTATACCTGAAAATATTAAATAAAAGGTCTAGCAGAGCCAGATTTTAACCTATACTATTAGAATGACTGATACCAAAACTAAGTATTAAACTCATCTTAAGAGTTGGAGTTGTAGCTCAGTGGTACATTGCTTGCCTAGCACATGTGAGGCACTGGGTTCGATCCTCAGCACCACTTAAATAAATATAGATAGATAAATAGATAGATAAAATAAAGATTTGTGTCCATCTACAACTAAAAAAAAAATTTTAACTATCTTAAAGAAATAATATTTAATTTTGAGAAAGTTGAAGCTATTTAAGGATAAACAGCATTAATTCTATGGTTTTGTGGAAATTTTTAAAAATATCTATTCCAAACTTCTGGCATTTACTTTCCTGGTATCAAGTAGCAATTAAAAAGCCAGAGTACCGGGGGCTGGGGTTGTGGCTCAGCGGTAGAGCACTCACCTAGCACGTGCGCGGCCCGGGTTCAAACCTCAGCACCACGTAAAAAACGCATTGTGTACAACTAAAAGCAAATAAATAAATATTTTTTTAAAAAAATCCAGAGTACCACTGTCCTACAGAACTTTCCCTAATGACAGAAATGTTCTCTCCACTGGGCAATGCAGTAGCAACCAGCCACATGTTACTATGATGTACTTAAAATGTAGCTAACAGGGCTGGGGTTGTGGCTCAGCCATAGAGCACACACCTATAGCATGTGTGAGGCCCTGGGTTCAATCCTCAGCACCACATATAAATAAATAAAATAAAGGTACTGTGTCCACCTACAACTAAAATAATTTTTTTAAAAAATGTAGCTAACAAGTTATACTTTTAACTTTATAGATACTAATTCATTTAAATTTGAATTTAAATAAGCATATATGTTTAGTGGTGGTATTGAATAGCAAACATCTAGATTTTAGAATAAAAAATGGAATAAAAAATAAGACCAGAATTATGATGCAATAATCTACACAACCTTCTTTCATTTAAAAAATCTCAAGCTATATTTCCAAAGCAAGTACAACTACTATTTAAAAGTAACCATTTCCTCTTTTTAAAGAAAATACTGTAATTCCAAAAAATTAAGATGCTCACAAAAGTATAAAGAAAAAAAGTGATGTTTAGGTCAGTCCATGGATTGTATCTGCAAAATGGAGTTATGAATATGCACTCTGTTCATCTACAAATACAACATAAACTTCTCTTTTAACCAAGTTTAAATCCAATTTTCTTAGTCAAACGCAAATGGGAGGGCTGGGGTTGTGGCTCAGCAGTAGAGAGCTCGCCTAGCACATGCGCAGCCCAGGTTCGATCCTCAGCACCACGTAAAAATAAAGGCATTGTGTACAATTAAAACAAATAAATAAATATTTAAAAAAAAAAAAAAGCTAATGGGAAGATGGGCAAGGTGGCACACACCTATAATTCCAGGGTTTGGGAGGCTGAGGCAGAAGGATTATGAGTTCAAAGCCAGCCTCAACAACAGCAAGGTGCTAAGCAACTCAGTAAGACCCTGTCTCTAAATAAAATACAAAAATAGAGCTGAGGATATGGCTCAGTGGTCAAGTGCCCCTGAGTTCAATCCCCAGTACCAAAAAAAAAAAAAACAAATGGGAAGATAGCTTTTTCTTCAAAAGTGACTACGAATCTTTTCTGCTTATTCTGCTGCATATTCTGCTGTAGCTACTGGCAAAACCATAAATTTTCTTAATAAAGATTCATTTTGGGGTCTGTGGTTGTGGCTCAGTGGTAGAGCACTTGCTTAGCATGTGTTAGGCACTGGGTTCAATTCTCAACACCATATATAAACAAAATAAAGGTCAATCAACTAAAAAAAATATTTTTTAAGAAAATTCACTTTTATCTCATCTCAGGCCTTCAAATATCACACTGATTTGTCAGTCCTAATAGTGCCTCCTACATTATCTTATATTGAACTTCTCTTAACATGGGCCAAATATAAACATAAGGGGAAAAAAAAGTTCCTATTAGTGAGGGGTTCAATGCTCAATCCTAGAGAGGAACAGAAAGAGCCCAGTGCACTTAAAATTTAAAACCCAAGAATGATAATAATCTAATATTTATCGGGCACTTAATTTATGGCATTAACTTGGGAACTGTTTACATACTAAATCTGTATATGGTATTAGATGGCAACCAAATGTCTTTCTGACTTTAAATTCAAACATTAATATTTCCACTAAACTTTTGGTCTACTAAATCCAAAGAATCATCCTGGTAATTAAAAGCTAACTCACAAACCTTCTGATTACCAAAGAGAAAAAAGCATGAAGCGAGGTAAGTCAGTATTTTCTTAATTTAGAAGTACTAGTCACTGGGCTGGGGTTGTGGCTCAGTGGTAGAGCACTCGCCTAGCATGTGCAAGGCCCTTGGTTTGACCTCAGCACCACATAAAAATAAATAAAATAAAGGTATCGTGTCCAACTACAACTAAAAAAATAAGTATTTGGGGGGGAAAAAAAGAAGTTCTAGTTACAACAAAGGATTTCTAAAGGACTATACATAAACCCACACACTAGTAAAAGGAAACCCAAGTTCATCTTATACAACCACACCTCTAATACTTGAACACTTTCTACATATCATCACCAATCTTTTCAGAAATGTAATAACTGAGATAACTGAAAGATATAATTTGACCTGTAATAATATTTTTATCTACTAAAGAGGTAAGTTGGATCCACATACACCTGCCCCCTGATTGTAGCATATATATGCAATGTGCTCAATACCTTCCATTCCAGAGTGCTACTTCCTGAATTCCTAAAATTAAAATAACCCAAATAATCAATCATACCTCTTTATCAAACACTCATGGCTGCTCAAGAATCTTTAGTTTTCCTTTACTAAATTCCTACCGAACATCCTGTAGCATCCTTTTCAAACTTTTTCTGCACTTCTGTGGACAAATTTCATGTCTTAAAAACTTTATCCTCAGCCGGGCGTGGTGGCGCACGCCTATAATCCCAGCACTTTGGGAGGCTGAGGCAGGAGGATCGCAAGTTCAAAGCCAGCCTCAGCAATGGCGAGGCACTTAGCAACTCAGTGAGACCCTATCTCTAAATAATAAATACAAAAAAGGGCTGGGGATGTGACCCAATGGTCGAGTGCCCCTGAGTTCAATCCCCAGTACCACAAAAAAAAAAAAACTTTATCCTCAGATCATCGCTTAATCTCAGTGAAGCAAGAAAAAAGATAAATGTCAAACATTTCCAATATCTTAATTATACCTCTCAAAAACTTCTCTGTATCTCTCCCTAACCTTCCTTACTTTGTTCTCATTCTCGAAGGCCAGGTTACTCAAGACAACAGTAAAAATTTTGGCTATCTCCTCTCTGCCACTTTGTTCTATCAGTTAGTTGTTCAGTATTTCTTATACCTTCAATAGCTCATGCAGGTCCTGTTATCAATAATTTTGCCTTAATAACCCTACCCTTGTTACCATCTAGAGAATAACTGTATTTCTCTTAACCAAAAAAATTTCATAACATTGGTATGGCCGGGTGTGGTGGCACATGCCTGTAATCCCAGCACTTGGGAGGCTGAGGCAGGAGGATCACAAGTTCAAAGTCATCCTCAGCAATGGTGAGGCGCTAAGCAACTGAGTGAGACCCTGTCTCTAATAAAATACACAAAAAGGGCTGGAGATGTGCCCAGTGGTCGAGTGTCCCTGAGTTCAATCCCCGGTACCAAAAAACAAAACAAACAAACAAACAAAAACCATTGGTATGTACTTTTAGCTATTAATTCCCTACACATCACTCAGCTGAAACTGCTTTCTCTAAGCCTTCATAAACCAAATCCAATGGTTTTTTTTTCCTCAGTTCTTATTCTTCACTTCTTTGCAGCATTCAACACTGTTGGTCATATCCCCACCTGAAGTAGAATGTTTTGCTTATACTATACTATCGTTATTGTTTGTTTGCCTTTTGGGTTTAAACCTTCCTCTTCCTTCACATATATAGTATTCCAAGATTCTTTGTTGGTTCTCCAAATGACAAAAGATGAAAAACTATCAAGTCCACCCGGTCGACAAAACAATTTTACGCAGCTAATTTCCAAATCATCTCTAATCAAACCTTAAGTTTTCTACGCCTACAACTTCTTTTGGGGCCACACTGTCCTCCCATTTATTTAAATTCATCATCTTTCTCTCCAAAAATTCTTCATTGACCAATAATACAATTCTCCAAATCTTATTGGTGTCCCTTGGAGCCATTTTTGCCTCATTCCTTTTCCCCCAGTCTGCCAATTACCATCTTGTTGATTCTTCTTTACCATGTGTTTCTTCTCCATTTTTAGAACCACTATGCTACTCTAGACCTTCATGATCTTATACCTAAACTACCCTAATAGCAAATAATCTTAATACTTTCCCTTTCTTTTTCTATTTCTAATACATACTTATACTTGATCCAACTAAAAGCTTTGATTCCCCTTGCCTAAAATAGAAAGACTCCATACCTCAGCCCTTCACTATATGAATTCTCCCTAGAACTCTAAATTTATCTTTTATAATCTGCATCATACAGATTTTCAACATGTAAACACATCATGTCCTATCACTAGAGTGTATTCATTTTCCTGCCCACACAATACTTTTCTCACCACCCTCCCAACAAGCAAGTCTAAATCCTTCAAGACCAAATTCAAATTTTATATATTTGGTGAATATTTCCAATTGCCTTAGCTTTCCTTCTTTTAACCCTTACACTTACTTGGTATTAGTATTCTTTAAAGTGTATTTCTCTATCTCAACTAGGATCTCAGATATTTAGGATCAAGAGTCACATCTAATAACTAATTTTATTCCCAATGCCTAGTACAGTTCACTCCACACAGTAATGTGGTAAACAAATTCATTGGTATTTAAGAGCAGTCTTCCAGAATCTGATCTAAAAATCTGATCTAAAAAATTTTGCCATAAACCCAAAAGGACTCTGATCAAGAGCTTAAAAATCCTATTACTTACCTATTGATTCGGCTTAACCAAAGGTCAGTCAGGCTTCCTCCTCCCCACAGACCCTAAAACTTTGGTTCACTTAAGCATAAGCAAGCAGATACACAACATCCTCTCTTAAACAACTCATTCAGAGATCTGCAGACCACATCAAAAATCATCTGCTAACTCTGACTAGTTTGCCACATTCTCCCATCCTGCTGGTGCTATTGATCCATATCTTAAAAAGGAAAGACTTTTTGTGTTTGATTTTGAGATACCTAAAGATCTTGTGTGGTCAGAGCAT
The DNA here is from genome assembly GCA_025594165.1 of Tamias sibiricus. Lineage (NCBI taxonomy): Eukaryota > Metazoa > Chordata > Mammalia > Rodentia > Sciuridae > Tamias > Tamias sibiricus. The sequence continues at coordinate 76,917,419 of CM046661.1, forward strand.
CCTCTCTGTTACAACAGTCTTTTCAAATGAAGTCTCTTCCTAAGTCAGGATTTACTTTGATAATTGTATGATGACGTGACTTTGATGGGCACTAGACTTCACCTATGGATCTGTATAATTCCCACCTCAATAATGGCACTTCAGGGAGTCATTTGAATTTCCCCCCAGAGATTTAGATGTATCTGATTAAATTATCTAATCCCATAGGTAGTTCTCACTATAATCAGATACCCTCCCTCCCTTTCTTACTATATGCTTCACCATGTCACTAATTCAGTTCAGTATCTTCGAAACTGGCAAAATATTAAAGACAACTGAGAACTTTTCAATATCTTCCTTGAAAAACAAGATTTGCCCAAACTGGCTCACCAGAGGCCTCTTTCTTTCCATTACTCCCCCATTCTTTCTTCCTTCCTTTTTATCACCTTCAACTTTCCCTTTAATCTATCCCCTGTCATTACCTCAAGCTCCTCATCCCCTCTATCCACACTTGTTAGACCATTTCCTTCCTTAACACTCATTCAAAACTTTAGGCTCCCCATTCCCCACTGGGGACTCATAAGGGACTCAAGAAGGACTCAGGAACCTGAAGCTGGAAACAGACTGATCTTTTATCCACCTGAATGAGGGTTGGGGACACCAGTAAACCACTTGACCTCTCTTTAGTCCTTCACCCAAAATTTAATCTAGTCTCCATAAGAGACAAGACAACAGGGCAAAGGAAATCTTAAAGGCTTTCTCCACAAATGGTGGGTATACTTCAGCCCTTGTTTTATCTAACAGGTAACCTCAACTTAATCCATCTGTCAGAAATACAATCTGGCAAAAATGTACAGGTAGAATGAACAAGAGACACCTCTTCTGGCCACGCATGGTGGCACACACCTGTAATCCTAACATCCAGAGGCTGAGGCAGGAAAATCTCTAATTGGAAGTCAGCCAAAACAACTTAGGGAAGCCCTCTCTGCCCCCCACCAAAAAAAAAAAAAAAAAGCCAACTCTGTGACCTAATCTATTAGTGAGCTGAAACTTTCAAACTGAAGTATAAAACTCTTATTTGTAATTGTCTATATGTTTTATATATGTGTATATGTATGATATTTCCCTACCTCTAGACAGTATTATCAATTAGATTATAAAATCTCTTAAAGAAGCTCTATTCTGATTGGCTAATTAAGAAATAATATTAATTAAATATTCCTAAAATTTCCAGAAATTAAACTTACGCTTTTCAAAAGTACTTTTATAGACATTGACCCAAATGTTTTAAAAATTCAAGCTAACATGAATTTGGGTAAAGCTTTGGCAAATCAGACTAGTTTGATATTGCTGGTTTAATTTTTCAAATATCTAACACAAAAACATACAACTTTATTTTACTTGGATATGTTTTTACTAAACTTTCAAAGGTTACCTGACATCTCCATTTATTTTAAGCTAAACTTAATCATTAATCTGACAAACTTTATTTCAAAAGTAATTAGATTTTTCTGGGGTACACACACACACACACACACACATATATATGAATATTACTCAGCATTAAAAGAGAATAAAGGGGCTGAGGTTGTGGCCAGTGGTAAAGCACTTGCCTAGCACATGTGAGGCACTGGGTTCAATCCTGAGCATCACATAAAAATAAATTACAGGTATTGTGTCCATATACAACTAAAAATATTTTTTTAAAAAAAGAGAGAATATGGGCTGGAGTTGTGGCTCAGTGGTAGAGCACTTACCTAGCATGTGTGAGGCCCTGAGTTCAATTCCCAGCACCACATATAAATAAGTGAATAAAATAAAGGTCCATCAACATCTAGAAATATATTTTTTTAAAAAAAAGAATCTGTTTAAAGAGAGAGAGAGAGAATAAAATTATGGCATTTGCAGGTACATGGATGGAGTGGAAAAATATCATGCTAAATGAAGTAAGCCAATCCCAAAAATCCAAAGACCCAAATGTTCTGATAAGTGGATGCTGATCCATAATGGGGGAAGGGGACATGGGAAGAATAGAGGAACTTTGGATTGGGCAAAGGGGAGGGAGGGAGGGAAGTAAGCATGGGCACAGGAAAGATGGTGGAATGAGAAGGACATCACTACCTTAGGTACATGTATGACTGCACAAATGGTGTGACTCTACATCGTGTACAATAAAGAGAATAGTTATGCTCCATTTGTGTGCAATGAAACGAAATGCATTCTGCTGTCATGTGTAACTAATTAGAACTTTTTTTAAAAAAAAAACTAAAAAAATTTTTTAAAAAGTAATTAGGTTTTTAATAAGTGAACTTGAAAACAGATTCCAAAATCTTTGGTAACTTAAAACCTGACTTGTGCAAAGTTAGTTCATGGATATACATTAAATATATGGATCATTTCTAAGCAAAACTGAACACTGAAGCATAATTTCAATTTATAGTTTTTGCCTTGTATTTTTATGCTACAGAGAAGCTATATATATATTGAAATTTATTAAAGAACATACTCAGTTTTGCCACAATGAGATGTTGTACTGTCAAAAGTTGTATTATCCCATAAGCTCTGCTAGTCTACTACAAAATGCTGGTGTGTGACAGTTTCAAAAGTATCCATCCACCTCATAGCTTTCTGTGTAAAACAGCAGTTACTATAATTATACTGAGTTATCTTACATGTAAATGAGACTCTATAGTACAGAAAGGGAAACAACTTTGTATGCAAGGTATGTGGGATGAGTTTTTGTTAATGAAAAAGAAAAGTTTTCTCATAAATGACTTAACTGTTCCAAAATGAGAAAGAAGAAAATGTAGGACAAAACCTGAATGGATATAAATATTTTAAATTCATAAAAAAGGAACTGTACTTCTTGTTGTCAAAGCTGGCTAAGATTTCGTGGGTTTATTTACAAGATTTTCTTAAATGTACCTTAATATCTTTATACAAAATTAGACTTGGGTTTTCTCTATTAAAAGCAACAAATTTTCCTGGATTATTGGTCTGCTCTAATAAAGAGGTTATAAAAGGTTTGTCTTTGCCTTGTGAATAATAATCTCCCTGGAAGACGAAAGACTGTCTTACCAGAATTTCTTGGACTTGATATTGACTTTATTATGTCTTTGATTATTCAAAAAACAAAGTCTGGGCTGGGGCTGTGGCTCAGTGGTAGAGCGCATGCATGGCCCAGGTTCGATCCTCAGCACCACGTAAAAACAAAGACATTGTATACAACTAAAACAAATAAATATTAAAAAAAAAAAAAAGTCTTCTCACTTTTTTGAATTGACTTGATTTTGTTTGCATGCCACAAAAGCCACCAAACATCCTTGTCAATAACTGCATTATTTTTTGTAACAAGCACTCTAGCTATTTCACTTTTAAAATGATCAGCAACAGATTAATCATACCATTTGAAGTCTTTCGTCATCTATAGATAGCTTTTAATTTTACTCTGATGCTCCTTTCCAAAGAGCTAAGATTCCTTACCATTATGTACTTCCTATGTTTACTTTTAAACATCTTTTTGTCACTTTGGTTAAAATATAGTCAAATAGTTTTTCTCACCAAACCATGATTCTATTTAAACATTCAAATCTCCTGAGAGCTTTTGACATTCTGCCTTTTCAAATCAAATCCCAAATAATGTCTTTTATACTTTTATACTAACAAATATCTGAGATTTTCCAAGGGTCCCTAGAAATCACAAAGAATTTATTTTTTCACCTTGTAAAACTGAGAAGGTAAAACTAACAAAACATTATAAACTGAATGGGAAGCACTGTCAAATCAAAAGAGATGCTTGCCGGGCGCGGTGGCGCACGCCTGTAATCCCAGCACTTTGGGAGGCTGAGGCAGGAGGATCGAAAGTTCAAAAAGCCAGCCTCAGCAATGGTGAGGCACTTAGCAACTCAGTGAGACCCTGTCTCTAAAAAATACAAAAAAGGGCTGGGGATGTGACCCAGTGGTTGAGTGCTCCTGAGTTCAATCCCCAGTACCACCAAAAAAAAACAAAAAAAAAAAAGAGATGCTTATCCTCCCTAAATTAAATATGTATAGGTGAACTGTTACAAATATGAATTATTTCAGACAATGTATGCAGGCATGAAGTTCCTAGAAATTTAGTAATGCTCTCATTGTAGATGATATACTTCTATTGATCAGTTCCTGGTACTACTTTGCCTGACATTAAACAACAGTATAGTGCCCTTAGTCATAATTCCATGTTTGTTTGTTTGTTTTAATGTTAACATGATCACAATTTTACTTCTTTAATTTTGTTAGTTTGTTTGTTTGTTTTCAGAAGAGGTGGGGTTGAACCCAGAGGCATTTTATCACTGAACTACATCCCCAGTCCTTTTTATTTATTTTGAAACAGGGTCTCACTAAATTGCCAAGCCTGGCCTAGAACTTGCAATCCTCTCTCCTCAGCCTCCTGAGAAGCTGGGATTACATGTGTGTGCCACTGCACCTAGCTACTACCTTAATTCAAATAAACTATCTTCTCATTAGGTCAGTGGCTCTGAACTGAGAATTCATATTTACTTATGGAATTTTATTATAGAGATGTTAAGAGCCTATTATAGACTGACTAAATCTTTTTACTTGATAATCTTGGTATAATCTTGTTATATTCTATTCTACAATAGAAAAATCTTGTTATATTCTATATATATTCTGCTTGATAAATTCATAACCTTCTATGACTCAGGATTATTATATATCTTTAGGGTTTTCTTTGAGAAGGTTATATTTATCTACATTCATAAATTACATGTAATAGCAATTTTCTTTAAAATAAGGTTAATCATTATTGCTTATAGATATTTTGTCGAAAACATTTTTGGATTGACTTGATTTTGGTTTGCATACCAACATCCACATCAAAATTGCAATTTTTATAACAACTGCTCATTATTAGATCTTTCACTTTTAAAATTATCAGCAATAAATTAATTATACTATTTGAAGTCTTTTTGTTATCTACAGATAGGCTTTTTTGTTTTGTTTTGTTATCATTTCCCACCCCACCCCGCACACACACACTACCTCCAGATACTGGGGATTAAACCTTGGGTGCTTTACCACTGAGTTACATCCCCAGTCCTTTTTATTTGGGGACATGGTCTTCCTAAATGCTGAAGGTCTCTCTAAAATGCTGAGGACATCCTCAAACTTGTGATCCTAGCCTCCAAAGTCTGGGATTATTGGCAAGCACCACCGCATCCAGCTCAGATATTTTATTTTGTTTTATTTTGTTTTGTTCTACTCTGAACATACCTGCAAGTATGTCAGAGTATACAGGTCGAACTACTTGTCTCCAAAAAAAGTACTGTTGAAAAAGAACTGCCAGTTACACTAGCACACAGGCTTCTTCTGATGGCAACATGTAGACAGATGAGAACATACCAGTGTTATAAATCAGGATTTCCAAAAAGCTAGTAATAGAGAAGTAGATGGGTTCAAGAGATTGCTAACACCAATCCAGCAGAACAAGAGTTAATTATGTAGGACTGAATAAATTGCTGAAGAATGAATATCGGTTTTATTTAAAATAGTGCTCTTTTAAGTCCTTTGGGAATAGACCCAGTAGAGGGATGGCTGGATCATAAGCTAGTTCCATTCCCAGTTTTCCAAGGAATCTCCATACTGCTTTCCATATTGGCTGCACCATTTTGCAGTCCCACCAGCAATGTATGAGTGTGCCAAATTTCCCCACATCCTCTCCAACATTTATTGTTTGTGTTCTTAATAGCTGCCATTCTGGATGGAGTGAAATGAAATCTTTAGAGTAGTTTTGATTTGCATTTCTCTAATTGCCAGAGATGTTGAACATTTTTTCATGTATTTGTTGATTGATTGTATATATTCTTCTGAGAAGTGTCTGTTCAGTTCCTTGGCCCACTGATTGATTGGGTTATTTTGTGTGTGTGTGTGTGTGTTAAGATTGTGAATTCTTTATATATTCTAGAGATCAGTGCTCTATCTGATGTGCATGTAGTAAAGATTTGTTCCCAATTGGTAGGTTCTCTGTTCACCTCACTGATTGTTTCTTTTGCTAGCACAATTCACAATAGCTAGATTATGGAACCAACCTAGATGCCCTCAGTAGATGAGTGGATAAAGAAAATGTGGTATATATACACAATGGAATTTTACTCAGCAATAAAAGAGAATAAAATAATGGCATTCGCAGGTAAATGGATGAAATTGGAGAATATAACGCTAAGTGAAGTTAGCCAATCTCAAAAATCCAAATGCCGAATGTTTTCTCTGATATAAGGAGGGTGATTCACAGTGGGGTTGGGTTGGGGAGCATAGGAAGATTAGAGGAACACCAGAAAGGTCAATGGGGAGGGAGGGTAAGGGAGGGAGCAAGGGGGTATAAAGTGAGGGGGGAAAAAAATGATGGTAGAATGAGAGGGATATCATTACCCTAAATGCATGTTTGAAGACATGAATGGTATGAATATACTTTGTATACTAACAGTAATATGTAAAAAGGTGCTCTTTATGTGTATTATGAATTGTAAAGCATGCTACTGTTATATATACAACAACACTGAATAAAAAAAAGAAAAAAAAATAGTGCTCATTTTATATTTCCTGGATATAAGAATCCCCTTTCTTTCTTCTCTCAAACTATCTATAATCATAACCATATAAGCAGACTAAGTTTTATGAAGTAAAACAAACATTTATCTCTCAGTTTCTCCTGTCACCTCCAGAATTCAAACTCTTATTAAGCATTCTTCTCATAGCAACATAGTTATCTGCATATGTTCACTGAGTCTGCCTCTTGTTGGAAACACTGTTGTAACAACTGATATTTGAAAGTACTGCTCCTTTAATCAGATATGACCAGACACTTTCAAAGGAGCTACAGTTGACTTTATAAGCCATGCTTATAGCGCTTTTGGGAAACTTGTCCAGGTAAATGGCTTACAGAGTCCCCAGCCTCAAAGATTAATTAAGAAGGGTCACTTCCTAGAGGGCCCAGAAAACCTAGAATATTTCATAAACCTCAACAAGGCAGGCACTAACTCTCTACAGGTACTACAAGTAAAACCTGAAGGTAAGAAGTTCCTGACTTACATCTCTACCCTCAAGAGGGTTTTAAAACTTCAATCTAGGGCTAGGGATGTAGCTTGCCTCACATGCAAAAGGCCCTGGGTTCAATCTGCGCATACACACACACACACACACACACACACAAAAAAAAACTTCAATCTAAGAGTCCTTTAAAACCTTTCGGCAAAACTTTAAAGACCCATCTAGTAAATTACTATTCATGCTATTAGATATAAATATACAGGCCAAATCTAATGAGACCAACTGCACAGTGACTCTTGTTCTATCCCTAACAGTGACAGGTTTTGTTTTAAGCAACACGGGGACTAAGAAGTGTTCATCACAATTGCCCATTATTCACCCATTATCTTGGCTTGACCAAAGTTTTGTCAGGCTTCTCTCTTTCCCCACAAGCCATGCTAAGGGGCATATGGAGTTGTTTTTTGTGTGTAATTTGTTTGTTTTTTGGAGGGTGCTAAAAATGTTCAGGAATAAGACAGTGGAGACAGCTGTTCAACCTCGTGAGTATATTAAAAAACGCTGGACACTTTAAAATGGATATTTTTTATGGTACATAGATTTTATCTCAAAAACACTGGGTTAAAAAAGTATAATCACGGGCTGGGGTTGTGGCTCAGTGGTAGAGTGCTTGCCTAGCACATACATGACCCTGGGTTTGATCCTCAGCACCATGTAAAAATAAATAAATAAATAAAATAAAGGTATTGTGTTCAACTACAAATAAAAAATAATTTTTTTTTTTAAAGTATAATCACGGGGCCAGGGTTGTGGCTCAGTGGTAGAGCACATGCTAATGTGAGGCACTGGGTTCGACCCCCTGCACCACATAAAAATAGAAACAAGTAAAATAAAGGTATTGTGTCTTTCTACAACTAAAAAAAAAAAAAAGACAAAAGTATAATCATCCCTCAATATCTATGAAGGACTGGTTCCAGATGCTTCCCTTCCACCTCCCCACTCCACTTCTACCCTATAGGGACTTGGGGTATAGCTCTGAGGTAGAGCACTTGCTTAGCATGTGTGAGAGGTTATATATATCCAGCACCACAAAATATTAATTGTATTAACAATACCCCTGAACACCAAAATCTGAAGGTACTCAAATCCCTTAGTGGGGTAGCATTTGCATATAACCTAAGTGTATTCCTCTAAATACTTTAAATCATCTCAAGATTACTTATACTACCTAATATAATTTATAATATATCTTATGTAACACCTATGTAAATACTGTATTGTTTAAGGAATAATGACAAGAAATAAAGTGTTTTTTCCATATATTTTCGATCAACAGTTGGTTGAATCTATGGATATGGAACACTGATATGGAAGGCTAACTGTATGTGAGAATAATAAGTATATTATTAATGCAATAGTTACATCCTAAAATCAGAAAATACATTACATAACCCACACTTCAATTTCAACTTCAGATATAAATACATTGACTTTTTTCTAAGTAGTCTGTTTTCCATATCTAGCCTGTGTAAGAAATCTTTCTAATAGTTACAAATGTATAACTTAACCATGTCTAATCAATGATTTCAGACAAAACACAAAATGAAGTTCCAAATAAGACTCTATAAATATTCACATATTTTATATCCTTTTTTTTTTTTTTTTTTTTTTTGGTGGTACCGGGGATTGAACTCAGGGGCACTCGACCACTGGACCACATCCCCAGCTCCTTTTTTTTGTATTTTATTATATTTTATTAGAGACAGGGTCTCACTGAGTTGCTAAGTGCCTCGCCATTGCTGAGGCTGGCTTTGAACTCGCGATCCTCCTGCCTCAGCCTCCCAAAGTGCTGGGATTACAGGCGTGCGCCACCGCGCCCGGCTTTTATATCCTTTAAATGTAAAATTTACAGTATCCAATAGGTCTGAAGGTCTGGTACACAGTAGCATATGAAGGGGAAAAAAAATCTATTATAAAGAAACTCTTCATCTAAAAGCTATTTCTTCATTAGCATAAATCAAGAAATTTATAAATAAAGACCATATAACATGCAGCTAAGACAGCATGCTAATGAAGTTCATTTGTCCGCCCTCTCAAACTTATAAAATATCTTTTAAGTTGGATATATGAACATATTTAAAATTATACTTCACAATAAAGCATTCCACTAAGGAGGAAGACTCCTATCCCTATAATCTACCTGGTGTGGTTTGGTTCCAACAGTGATAAAAAAAAATGATTAGGACTGGGATTGTGGCTCAGCAGTAGAGCATAGAGCGATCGATCATCTAGCACATGGGAGGCACTGGATTCAATCCTCAGCACCACATAAAAATAAATAAATGTCCAACTAAAAAAAAAAATACTTAAAAAAAATGATTAGCCAACACCAATACAGAAAACACCCTTCCCTCCTGATCAAACACATATAATAAAGGTACAATTTTCTATTATTTAGGTAACCGTTTTCTTGTGGGAAAAAAATGACTATTGCTGTTCACATTCACCTCTGTATTTTTATTCTCATTGGAAAATCTAATCAGTAACTTTAGGCCTGGTGTCAATTCCTAACTTACATACTTTAATATAGTTTTTTGCCTAAAAATATGTCATCTGGCATCCCTAATGTCCTCCTGAAATTAGTTCCAAATAATCTAAGCACTTATACATGGCCCTTCTAAACAAAAGTATCACCACATAACTGGCAAGTTACATTATACCTAATAGGATCACAGCTCCAAAGTACCAATAATTTTTACCAAACAGAGCCAAAGCATACTTAACATATGCTAACCGCACACTTGAAAATCTTAAATCTTTCCTGAGTATAATCACTGCCACAAATAACATGTACAGATTGAGAAACAACTGTTTTCCCTGTATTTACGTACTGAAAAATTATATTTTAAAATAAATAATTTTAGGGGCAAATCAACTATTCTTAGGTTGTCTGGCCCATGTATTTAACTGAATTTCAAAGTCATATGGAGCAGTGTTCTAGCCATTAACATGAGGCTTATTTTACAGAAGATATATAAACACGTATGAAAAAGTGAAACAATGCAAGAACTCAGTATATTATCTAATCAACCTGCAGGGAGGAGTCCACCAACAGAATAATTTTTTTAAATACATATATATATATATACACACACACACACACACACACACACATAGTAGATGGACACAATACCTTTATTCATTTATTTATTCATTATTTTTATGTGGTACTGATGATCGAACCCAGTGCCTCACACATCCTAGGCAAGTGCTCTACAGCTGAGCTACGACCCCAGCCCCCAGAATAATTTTAATTCTGGTTAAAAAAATAATAATTTCCAGGGCTGGGATTGTAGCTCAGTTGTGGAGTGCTTACCAAGCACCCGTGAGTCACTGGGTTAGATCCTCAGCACCACATAAAAATAAATAAAATAAAAGGTATTGTGTCCAATTACAACTAAAAAATAAAACAAATTAGAAAAGAAAATAATAATAATAATAATGATAATAATAATTTCTGCTGGGCACAGTGGCACATACCTGTAATCCCAGCAGCTCGGGAGGCTGAGACAGGATTGTGAGTTCAAAGTCAGCCTCAGCAATTTAGGGAGACATTAAGCAACTCAATGAGACCCTATCTCTAAATAAAATACAAAAAAGGGCTGGGGATGTGACTCAGTGGCTGAGTGCCCCCAAGTTCAATCCCCAGTGCCAAATAATATCTCACTTAGAAAATGTTTTGGTAAAGTGATTTTATCCATACTTATTTTTTTTTTTTTTTTTTTTTTGGTACCGGGGATTGAACTCAGGGGCACTTGACCACTGGGCCACATCCCCAGCCCTTTTTTGTATTTTTATTAGAAGCAGGGTCTCACTGAGTTACTAAGTGCCTCGCCATTGCTGAGGCTGGCTTTGAACTCGCGATCCTCCTGCCTCAGCCTCCCAAAGTGCTGGGATTACAGGCGTGCGCCACCGCGCCCGGCCATACTTAATTTTTTGAGCTGGAATCTCACTTATCACCCATATTGGCCACAAACCGCAATCCTCTTGACCCAGCTAGTATTATAGGTATGCACTACCACACCTGGCTCCACCATACTAAACCCTTAAGTAAGTACCAATATTAACTGAGTTATCTATCTCTAGCTGATTTATAATAATCATCACCTAAAAAAGCATTGTTCAGATTGCAGCCTTTAACAGGGCAAACACTAATAATCCCAGGTGCTCAGAAGACTGAGGCAACAGGGTTTAACCAAATGTAGACCCTGTCTCAAAATAAAAGGGTTGGGGATATAATTCAGTGGCACCATGTCCCTGAGTTGCAACCCTTTAGAAAGTAAAAGTTTGGCAATCATATTTTATGTAAAACAAAACAGAAAATATCAGAAGTAAATGTATTTCATGGAGCTTTTGTTTTCATTGCAGAAAAAAATAAAAGTTGAAAAACCACTGGCCTACAACTATTGCCAAAAACAATTCCTGGTACATAACAGGCACTTAAAATGTTTTACTGGTCTTTTCTGAGCATTATCATTTTAATGTGGCCATCAATAGTTCAATGTCTACTATTGACAGCACCATACTACCTTTCCAGACAATATCTCATGAATTCTCACTAAAATAAAAGTTGTGATCCCCATCTAAGAGGAGAAGGAACTGAGGTTAACTTTCCAAAGCTACATAAAGTGACAGAAAATAAGGGCTGGGGCTATGGCTCAGTGGTAGAGCGCTAATCTCACATGTGTGAGGCCCTGGGTTCAATCCTCAGCACCACATAAATAAAATAAAGGTACTGTGTCCACCTACAACTAATAAAATATTAAAAAATAAATAAAGTGACAGAAAATAGGAACTTGGTCTGACAATGAAGCCCCTAACTTTCTGCTATAGTACCCCCCTTCATCTCCAAATATAAACTTACTACAAAATTTACACAATGAAAATGGATTCTCAGAGTAGTCACCCATGAGTTAAATAGTACTATAACCTATGTTACTTGTTTATCCAATGCCTTCATATTCAGACAAAAATGTTCTGAAAATACTTTCCACTTATATACCTCTTCACAGAATCTCTTTTGATATTCAAAAATAATAGTCCTTTCTGATAGCCAAAGCATGTTTCAAGACACAGAAGAGTTCAGTTCAGCAAATGGAAAAACCTCCAATGAAAGCACATGAAAAAATTCCCTGAAAAATTCAACCATAATCACTATTAGCCCTTCTGATAATACTAAGCTAAAACCTTAAAGTTTCTTAACCAAATTATTCTCTAGCTAGCTAAGCAAAGCTAAGCCCAAGTAAGTGAGCTGGAAGAAAGCATCAGCTCAACTACATGAAATAGTCATGAAATAACAATTCAAATGAATCAACTGAAGACCTATAATGATTATCTAGTCAAGGTCCGTCTCCAAGTGCACTTCTTAGAGCTAAAGTCCAGTGGCATGTTAAAAGGACTTATAAATATTTTGTCAAATTTGGGAAATATGAAATTAAACAAAGTTAAAACTGGTCTCTTTTTACTACAGGATTCCTCAGAGCCTTTAAAGTGATAATATGAACTACAGATTCCTTACCCTAACAAAGAGAGTAACTTATCCAAGGTCACAAAGTAGCTAAGGGAAAACAGAACTATAAATTTGTTCTCTTGATTTCCACTCCAAAATTCATTCTTCTTCCCCAAAAATTTAAAATATCTGATTTTAAAGGTGAGAAGGGGGTTTAAAAAGATCACTCGTATAGAAATGTAAGTTTGGACAACAGTGATTTATTGCTTTATTCTGGTACCATTACAACCAGCCCAAAACAAAAAAACAAAACAAAAAAATCAATCAGCAAAGAATTTTTAAAAAACTAAAGCCTCCTCAAATAAGGCTAAAATATAGTATTCACGTAGATTATACACTTTGATGGTATTTCAAAACTTATAATTCTTATCAAAAAGACTTTCTTTATAAAATCAGAGATAGCCTTTTCTCTAACCCGCACCTGGGTGGAAAAAAAGAATGATAAGAATGGCAACCTAGGGCTGGGATTGTGGCTCAGCGGCAGAATGCTCGCCTAGCACGTGCGCGGCCCAGGTTCGATCCTCAGGTTCGATCCTCAGCACCACGTAAACATAAATGCATTGCATTGTGTACAACTAAATAAATAAATATTAAAAAAAAAAAAGAATGGCAACCTAAAGTGCAGAGTCCATTAGAGCAAGGACCATGTCTGTTTTGCTCTCCACTATACCAGAAGCTCATGTATAGTAAGTATCCCATACATATTTGCTGAAAGAATAAATCCCTGCTCTACCATTAATTAGCTGTAAAATCTTGATCAAGTTATACTATCTCTGAATCTTGCATTTTTCCCCACTTATGAAGTAGTTAAACTCTCATGACTAAGATCCCATCTACCTTTAAGAATTCATCAATCTTTCACAAATTAAGCCTCAAATCCCCAGCATTTCAGGCTACATCCACAAATAATCAAAGATTATGACAAAGAGTTGGGGATATAGCTCAGTGGTATATATACATATATGGGGAGAAAAAACCTGCAAAGCATCTTAAATTCATTTACTTAATATGTCCAATAATCCTGCAAATTAGTCAGACAATATCTATCATTACCCACATTTCATAAATTTAAAAAAACTGAGACCCAGAGAAACTGAATGGACCAAAACCACAAAGTTAAGAAGTAATGAAGCTTTGGCTTTAAAAAAAAAAAAAAAAAAAAAATCAAGATTTTGGTGTTAAAACCCCTCAATTTTTCTATTATATTTTGCCACCTGATGATGGGGAAAGAAATGCAGCCTGGATAGTACTTCCTGGCTTTCAGTTACTGATTAAACAAGGTTATGCGATAACAGGTTTCCCAAACTGTCTCATACACCCCATCACATACCCTATGTTAAGGCTCCAATTCTAGAAAAATGACCTTAAAGCAACAAATTAATATTTTCCTCCTTGGAGTCCAAGGTTGACTAAGTATCCCTACCAAAACAGAGGATGACACTATCAAGGAGTCACAACAATCTAAATTATGAACAAAAAATTTTTTACATCAAAAGAGTTTTAGTTCACATGATTTGTGCTCACATTAAATACTGTTAAATGTAAGGACCACTTTATACTGTGATTATGCTACATCTAAAGTAAGAGCTCCACTTTTGAAAGCTTTGGTAGTAGAAATGAGACTACCTATTAACTCTTTCAGTTCTTATTACATAAGATCATACTTCAAAACATATTACTATACAAGTGTGACTTCTCTAAACTCAAGTAATGAACAAACTCAACTCTGGGCTCAAACCTGTTACAAAATAAACAAAGAGCATTTACATCACACCCTTCTCCTTCAAGAAATACAACTGGGGAACCAGAAGTATGCGGGTTATGGATTTAATTTCCCTTAGACTTAGCAACCCACTGGCTCTCATATTTGTTTAATTCTATTAATTTCTGTCTTAAATACATATTCTTATATCAAATATAATTCCTTCTCACAGCTAAAGCAAAATATTTTAATGAAGAGTGTACTATAATAATAAACACATACGTATTAAATTCCTCAAGTACCTAACACTGTATTAAGTACTCTGCCATGAAAATTAAACAAGCACTATCTTTCGGAGTTTACATATAGAACTACACAGTTCAAGATATGCTGACAAGACATAATTATTAAGTATAAATAGAACATGTAAACATAATAATAGTGCAGGAGAGCAGCTAAAGAAAACGCTCCTTCTGAAAAAAGGCACTCTCATCAAAAATACATATAGACACACAGAAATGACACACCTGTCACATTTATACCACAGAATTATTTACTACCATGTTCTACAAACTTCTTAAAAGTTTTAGATAACTTAACAAAGTTTAGCTTGTTAAATTAATAGCTAAAAAAATCTCCAGAGCTTCCAGAGGTCCCATACCTGAAAAAAAAACTGACCATGAACACAAGCAAAACTAAGAAAACCAAAACCACAAGCCATTGCATCAAGCAGCACTTAAATTCCTCTGCTGGTAAATGCTTGATAGCATCAGTCTCATCTCAACTTCAACTCTAATAGACTTGAGACGACCTGTGGACAATCTTGCCAGCTAGTCAAAACACTTTAGGAACTGTCACAAAATAAAAGTCAGCACGTGTGTCAGCTTTGAGATCCAATTCAAAACATCACAGGGGCACAGAATCTGAATGGTTCTCAGAGCAAATTATCCAGGGAGGTCTGTGATATTTACCAAAATGCCAAGCAGTCCCCAAGAGTGCACAGCAAATGATAATTTAGTTCCCAGGATAGGCTCTTCCTCACACAAGGACGACTTCCCTACTTGGTGCCAACTGTACAATTGCATACTCCGAAAATAGGGGCAAATCCTGAATACCAGGGGTTACGAGGGCAACGTTAGTATTTTATTATGGGCTGAAGCTCAGATGATTCCCATTGCTGAAACGCTCGACCTATAACCTCGGAGTCACTTTCCAACTGTGCTCTCACCCAGGATCATTATTCCCCAAACGGAAGCCAATTATTAGTTGTAACAAGGTCCGGAAAAATAGTAAGAGGGCTCTAAAAGTTCATCTAAGAAACACGGAAAAGGTGGGGGCTTCGAGAGAGAAGCCAATATTAAGCACTGTGGGCTCAAACATATTTAAAGCCAAAATACGTACAAAGACCCTTTTCCCTAGAAACTCCAGGCAGAAAGAGGTACACAGTCACTCAGTCATTCCGATAGAATAGGGTGCCAGGGGTTCACCAAGACAAGCAGCCCGGACCTAGGCTCAGCTTTGTCCAGATAGTCTGGAAACCCAGGCAGGGGTCTGCATTGTGGCCAGGCGGTGCGCACAGCCCCTTCTCCCGGGCCCCTTTCTCTCCCTCTCCTTCCCCACCACCAGGCCTCTCTCTCCTCGCTCCTCTTCCCCGTCTTCTCCCTCCCTTCTTCCCTCCCCTCCCCCCAGACACACAAAACAAGGGCACCCCCCAAAAAATATCCCACCAACTTTCCGGTCCCCCACTCTTCTCACCTCTCAGGAGCACACAGAAACTGCAGGCCAGGAGGCTCCTCAGGACGGCCCCCATCTTCCCTTCTCGCGTTCTCCTCTCTTACCGGCGAGGGGCAGCCAGAAGAGGGGGAGGCGAGGAGCCCGGGCGGCCGCCGCAGCGGCAGGTCTGCACGCTCATGCTTTCCAGAGAGAGAAGAAAGAAAGGGGCACGTCAAGGCTCCGCGCGCGCCGCCGCCGCCCTCTCTACCGCGTCGCTCTGCCCCGGGCTCGCGCGACGCCAGCGTCTGCTCCCATCCCGCCGCCTCCTCCCGCGGCGCCCCACTTCCCCCGCGCTGCTCCTCATTCAGCCTCTTCCTCTCGCGCAGCGCGCAGGGATACGGCCTCCCGCCGCCGCCTCCAAGGGTCGCCAACGAGGTCTCCCTACGCGTGGCCGGCCCCCTCCCTCAGCGCCGCCTCGCGCGCAGGTAGGAAAAGAGGTGAGGACCCATGTGCACACTTGTGCTTGGAGACCACGGGAGATGTACCGCGTGAGCAGAGGTCTGCTGAAGGGGAGAGGCCGCCCGGCGGCGCATTCCGATGGGATTCTTTCCCGGTCCGGTAGCTTCGGCCCTCCCCGCGGAGGGCGTGAAGCGACGTCGAAAAACATTGGAGCCGGCGTGGTCGGGACTACTTTCTGCGGCTTGGCCGGGCCGCCTCCTGCCCCGCTCTTTGTGCGGCTGGCGGCGGCGGAGCCAGGTGGAGCTCCGCGTCCACGCAGGCAGTCACCTGGGCCGAGGGCTGGGGACCAACCGCTGGCGAGGCGCGTGTCTGTATTTCAGGAGCCGCAGAGGATCCTGTCACCGGCTATGAACCCCGTCTTCAGGGTTGGAAATTGGTTTAAGCATCTTTATTTTTAAAAAGGAAAATAAAAATGCTGGTTGCACTAGCTTTAAACGTGGGTCAGGTGAAACGCCAACTCAAAACAGATTTTTATTTTATCCTGGCTTTTTGGAAATACAGACTTACCCCAGATTTAAAACTGACAAGGACTAAAGATTTCTAAACCGGCAGATAAAATTCCAAGATAAAGGCGTCAACTCCCCTAACAGCTAGGTGGCAATTGGACAAGACCGCATTTTTTACAAGTCGCATTTAATAATGAATGTTTGGCATGCTTTGATGATCAATCCTCTACTTGAGGAGGAAAGAATTACCCAGAATAAGACTTTGCATATCCTCTGCCGTTCCAAGTGCACTGGGCACTCAGGAGTAATGGCCTGGACGCCTCATGAAATCACCTAGCAGACTTCGGTCTAGACTGTGGCACTCCAAGAGTTAACCATAATGGAGACATCAGGTGCATTCTACCCAGCTGTCACACGCCCTTACCTGCAGGCTGATGGGCAAGGAAGCAAGCTACTACCAGTGTTACTAATATCTTAGTGACATTGGAGTTCACCTGGTACTTGCACACACTTTATCATATATGACGCTCAAAACAACCCTAGGGTAAGACAGGTTGTGTTATTTATTATGTTCATTGCACACAGGAGGAAAATGAGAACCTGAAAGAAATTCAGTGACTTACCCAAGGTCACTCAAGTAGTGACTAGCAGGACTTGAACCAACCCAATTTGGAGGATTGAGCAAGAATGTTGGAAAATGTTTACAGTTGGTTGAACTTTTAAAAAGTGAAGGTGGGGCTAGGGTATAGCTCAGTGCTAACGTATTTGCATGCTTAAGGCCCTGGGTTTAATGCCCAGCACAACAAAGAAGAAAAAAAGGGGGAAAGTGAACATAAATTTTATTTATAGTTATGTAAAATACATATAGTACAAACACATAAGCATACACAGAGCACATATTTGAGCAAAGACTAGAAGTAAGTGCACTAAAATAGGCATTAGAGTGGAGATATACTTTTCTTCAATTTCTTTAAGCACATTATATATTTACCACAAATTTTTTAAAGGTACTTAAGTGAAAATCTATAGCTTAGGCATAAGCCATAACCAGGATGCTGTTCTCAATTCAAAATTAATCTGTTTCTCAGTCACTCAAGAACAAATTAAATGCCAGTCCCTGTATTAAGTATTGGAGATTTAAAGATGAGAGCAATCATAGTCCATACATTCAAGAAGTTTTACAACCTAGTTTGAAAACATTAATTAATCAAATAATTAAACATGTAAAAAATTGCTGAATGTATGGGCTGGGGTTGTAGCTCACTGGTAGAGTGCTTGCCTCGCATGCATGCGGCCCTGGGTTCAATCCTCAGCACCACATAAAAATAAATAAATAAAAGTAAAGATATTGGGGCTGGGGTTGTGGCTCAGCAGTAGAGCACTCGCCTAGCACGCGTGCGGCCTGGTTCGATCCTCAGCACCACGTAAAAGT
The DNA here is from genome assembly GCA_025594165.1 of Tamias sibiricus. Classification (NCBI taxonomy): domain Eukaryota; kingdom Metazoa; phylum Chordata; class Mammalia; order Rodentia; family Sciuridae; genus Tamias; species Tamias sibiricus. The sequence goes on from CM046661.1 coordinate 76,935,823, forward strand.
AAAGGCATTGTGTACAACTAAAACAAATAAATATTTAAAAATAAATAAATAAATAAAGATATTGTGTCCAACGACTAAAAATTATTTTTAAGTATTGCTAAATCTAAAAAGTACTGACATCTTTCTAGACAATTTCATTAAGGGAAAATAACTGTAGAACTGAGGCTGGAAATATAAGTCAGAATTTGCCAGGACAACAAGACTGGCAAGGAGTTCCAAGCAGAAGGATAGCAGGTGCAAAGCTGAATTACTAGAGAGCTGGGGATTTGAAAGTAGAGCCACATAGCTAAAGCATGGGGTACTTTTATGGTATTTCAGGAAATGACACTAGACCACTAAATAGACATTGGGTTTATTAATGAAGAGCTTTTTAAGCCAAGCTAAGGATTTTAGAGCCTAGTGACAATGTTGACATTGAAGATATTTGCATATGGTAGAGAAGTCTGGGAAGGGATGGTCAGGACAACAGCACTGACACTCAAAAAGAGATAATGGAATTGATAAACATGAGATCAAAACAGTAGAACTTGGTAAACTATCACAACTATATATATATATGTGTATATATATATATATATATAAACATATATAAATCTATCAAAAGAGAAGAGAGTCTAGGATGAATTTCCAGGTTTCTAAGTACCTGAGTATAATGGGAGTTTCATTTTAATAAGAAAAGAAATGCATAAGAATCATTTTAAAAGGGAGGAGATGTTGGGCTGGGGTTGTGACTCAGCAGTAGAGCATTTGCCTAGCATGTGTGCGGCCCTGGGTTCAATCCTCAGCACCACATAAAAATAAATAAAATAAAGGGAGGGGATTATAAGTTACACAATGGGTCTTTAATATGGCAGATGTCTATACAACATTCAGTTGGAAATACACAGCAACAGATCTGGTATAGAAGTTAGGACATGCCAGGCATGGTGGAACACACATGTAATCCCAGCAACTCAGGAGACTGAGGCAAAGGATGGCAATTTCAAGACCAGCCTCAGTAACTTTGCAAGACACTGTCTCAAAATAAAAAGGGCTGCAGATGTGGATCAGTGGTTAAGCAGCCCTGGGTTCAACCCCTAGTACAAAAAAAAAAAAAAAAAAAAAAAAAAGAAGAAGAAGAAGAAAACAAGAAGTTAGGATTCAGGAGAGGAATGGGGAAAACAACCATGAGCAATGATTGTGGAACTTATATACCACAGGGGACAGCTTATAGAATTCTCAATAGTTACTACCTGTGAAGTAGCAGAAAGGCATTTAATCAAGGAAAATGAAGGAATATAATGGGAGTTTCATTTTAATAAGAAATGCATAAAAATCATTTTAAAAGGTAGGGGACTTTATTCAGGTGAAGTCACCTTTGGGGATAGTCGTGGGCTAAGGGTAAGATCCTAGATGAAGGGGTAAAATGCTGTCCTAATGTGTGAGGCCTTGAATTCAATCCTCAACAATGAAAAAAAATCTGGCTAGAATTATGAACTTACTTAAGAAGAGTATTCAGTATAACTAGAAATGTGAGCCAAGACAGAGTCACGTGGCATACAATATCTAGAGGCAATCAGAACAAATCTAGGAAAAGAGACCAAAAAGAGGCAGGTAGAAAATGGCTGAAAATACTACCACAAAAGAAGGGATAGTCAGCCAGGTGTGGTGGCTGGCACACACTTGTAATCCCAGCAGCTGAGACAGGAGGATCAAGTGTTCAAAGCCAGCCTCAGCAAAAGCGAGGCATTAAGCAACTCAGTGAGACCCTTTCTCTAAATAAAATACAAAATAGGGTTGGGGATGTGGCTCAGTGGTTGAGTGCCCCTGAGTTCAATCCCTGGTACCCAAAAAGAAGAAGGAGAAGGAGAAGGAGAAGGAGGTATAGTCAACAATGACATGACAAATACAATGTATTGTGGCAAAGTCTGCTGACAAAAGCTCTGAAAAAGAATGTTGGGACTTAGAATTGACCAAAAGATCACTGATGGGAACATTATGCCAACACTTTGGGAAAGAAATTTGGGAATAAAATATGTAAATTTGGGGCTGGGGTTTTGGCTCAGTTGTAGAGTGCTCGCCTAGCATGTGCCCAGCCCAGGTTCAATCCTCAGCACCATGTAAAAATAAATGCATTGTGTACAACTAAAGCAAATAAATAAATATTTTAAAATAGAGAGAGAGAGCCAGGCATGGTGGCACACACCTGTAATCCCAGCACTTGGGAGGCTGAGGCAGGAGGATCATGAGTTCAAAGCCAGCCTCAGCAATGGCAAGGCTCTTAGCAACTCTATGAGACCCTGTCTCTAATAAAATACAAAAAAAGGGCTGGGGATGTGGCTCAGTGGTTGAGCCCCTGAGTTCAATCCCCAGTACTAAAAAAAAATATATATATATATATATATATATGTATATATATATATATATATACATATATATACACACACACACACACACACACACACACATATATATATATATACTTTCCAAACTAGAAAATAGAAACCTCTAGCAATTTATCCGTAAGAACTAAAGTTTATAGAGGTGTGTACATAGGTATTTATTGTAACATTATATGTAATAGAAAAAAATAAGCCTACAAAAATAGCAGATTTTATGATTCAGCCTAATCTAAAAAACAAACAAAAAAATGCCGTTCAAGGAGGAATAGTTTAATAAACAAGTGTATGTCTTCCTCCCAACCCCCACCCACAGTACTGAACTCAGAGGTCCTCTACCACTGAGCCACACACCCATTCCCTTTTATTTCATTTGTGATAGGATCTAGCTAAGTTGCCCAGGTTGGCCTCAAACTTGCAATCCTCCTGCTTCAGCCTCCCAAGTCACTGGGATTATAGGTGTGTGCCACTGTATCTACAACTGCATCTAGCTACAATGGTACGTCCTTATTATGAAATATCATATGGCTTCCAAAAAAATGATAGATTTATATGTACGGATTTGTAAATATAGCAGTCATATATTGTTAACTGAAGAGCAAGTTACAGAATAGTGTGTATGCATGTGGAATTTTTTACTTAGAAGAAAAGGAATCGTAGAAGCCCTAATTAAGGAGATAGCTAAGATTGCGGTTAGCTGTGAGCCATAAAGCATTACCACCTTCCATGATCTCGCGAGACTTGGCCCGGGACATTGTGGACGGGGTCAGCGCCATTTTGTGGTGGTTGGAGGAGTGTAGATTGTGTGTTGGGGTGTTGTTGGAGCCGGAGAGAGAAGCTAGCAGAATAAAGAGCCTGTTCGTTTCCAGTCTGCCTCTGAACTTATTCCCGCGGCTTTGTTGCTGCAGGCGGCCATCGCTTCAGGCAGCAACAGGTGGTGGCCCGTACGGGAAATTCGGCCGGCAGGTAAGAACTGAAAATGGGAGCGAAAGTAACAAAAGGTCGGATAATAAAAGCCATGGATGAGTTTTTCTATATCGCGGACTCAGTGGATAGTGAGGAAAGTGATCAAGAAAGCATAGCCTCTGAGTCAGTTAATACCAGTGAGAAGAGTAGTGGTGTAAGTTCAAAAGTAAGAGCTGCAAAAGCCATCAGAAACTTATTGAAATTAGCCGAAGAATATGTACTCTACTTAGAAGCTGAAATTCAGGATACCAGTAAAAGTGATAGTAGTGAAGAGGAATCAAAAGGTGATTCTAGGAGCACAGTCTCCAGTAAAAAGAACAAAAAGAAATTAAAAAAAGAAAAAGAACCATCAAGTAGAGGAACCACTTGTGTCCTCTACTCCCCCATGGGTGGAATCCATTACAGAAAATATGAAGGGTATTACTAGGTGTTTGCAAACCCTAGAAACAGAAATAAAAAGTCTTTCTGAGCGCTTATACGCTCTCGAGGGTAACTCACAGATACATTGGGAACTGCCAGTATTTGAAAAGGAAAATGGACAGAGGGTCCACCAGTCAGTAGATTTCAAAACAATAAAAAATCTCAAAGAGGCAGTAATGACGTATGGGCCCCAAGCTCCATTCACGTTCAGTAAACTGGAGTCCCTTAACATCTTTAACTTAACCCCCTCATACTGGAAAAGTCTATGTAAAGCAGCATTAAGTGGGGGGCAATACTTGGTTTGGCGATCGCAATTTCAAGAACTTTGTATAGAAACAGCTAAAAGAAACGCAGCTGCAGTATTTAGAGACCATAATATAGAAATGCTCACAGGAGAGGGGGCAGTTCGCAGACTCACAGGCTCAAAATTATTATGTCCCAGGTGTATATGCTCAGATATATGCTGCTGCCTTAAAGGCATGGAAAACTTTACAAGGACCTGGAGATCTACAAGGTAGCTTGTCCAAAGTGATTCAAGGACCTAATGAGCCTTGTGCTGACTTTGCTGATCGACTTTTGAGAACTGCAGGTAGATTGGAGACGTTGATCAAGCTATGCCATTAGTTGTTCAATTAGCATATGAAAATGCTAATAAATATTGCCAGGAAGCCATCAGGCCATGGAGAAATAAAAAGGATCTTTCCATATATATACAACTATGTAAAGATATAAATGACGCCTTTGTCACAGGAAATGTGATTGCAGCAGCAATGAGAGATGCTTCCCCACAAAATTTCACAAGGGCGCAACCTAGACATTATAATCAATCATGATATTCCAGGCAAAATTATCATAATCAATCAGGCTATTCTGGGCAAAATCCCCAAAGAGAAGTAAGACCTAGCTCATACCATGCCCCAGGCCGCTGCCCCAGGTGTAAAAAGGGAAATCATTGGGCCAATAAATGCTATTCAAAATTTGACATCCATGGAAATCATTTGTTCAGGAATTTAAAAAATGGAGCACGGGGCCCAATGCCCCGGGGCCCACAAATGTACAAGGCATTGGAGGAGGAGTATCCTCAAGCATCCACTCAGATGCTTCCCCGACACAACCCCTACTACCCATCCACTCCCTCGCCAGAGGAACAGGAGGAAATGCAGGATTAGACCTCTGTTCTACCGCCCAAATAGTGTTAACACCTGAAATAGGGGTTCAACTGATTCCCACAGGAGACAGGGGACCTCTTCACTCAGGGACTGTAGGACTTATTCTTGGGTGAAGTCCTGAAAGCTTATTAGGTTTGCAAGTGACCCCAGGTGTAATAACCTCAGACTACAAAGGGGAAATAAAAATAATGCTTAGATTTAAAACCTTCAATAAATGCCCAACTACTATTATAACTTAAAAAAATAATAATAATACTGTTTAGCTCACCCCAAAGTATAAGTTCTGTTAATCAAGGAGATAGAATTGTTCAGCTGCTTCTCCTTCCAAATTTACATAATTCATTTAAAATGAGTATGCCTCAAAAAAGGAACAATAGAGGATTTTGTTCCACTGACTCAGGATCTATGGCATGCTGGGTTCGGGATTGTTCAAGGAGGCCTATGTGTAAAATAAAAATCCAAGGAATAGAGATGGAGGGATGATAGATACTGGAGCTGACTCTTCCATCATTAATCTACAGCAATGGCCCAAGCACTGGCCTCTGCAAAAAGCTTCAACCAGTTTAAGAGGCTTGGGATATAATAACCTCCCAGAGAAAAGTGCGGTAATTTTAAAATGGGAGGATGATGAAGGGCATAAAGGAACATTTCAGCCTTATGTTATACCTAACCTACCAGTTACTTTATGGGGAAGAGATATTTTGCAACAAATGGGAGTACACCTTGCAACCAAACCTGCAGGTGTTAAATGTGAAAATCTACAGAGTAATCTTAACCTTAAAAGAAATCATTATCAAGCCAGGGCGCGGTGGCGCACGCCTGTAATCCCAGCACTTTGGGAGGCTGAGGCAGGAGGATCGCGAGTTCAAAGCCAGCCTCAGCAATGGCGAGGCACTTAGCAACTCAGTGAGACCCTGTCTCTAAATAAAATACAAAAAAGGTCTGGGGATGTGACCCAGTGGTCGAGTGCCCCTGAGTTCAATCCCCGGTACCACAAAAAAAAAAAAAAAAAAAAAAAAGAAATCATTATCAAAAAGTACAGAGTAATCTTAACCCTAAAAGAAATCAATATCAAAAGGTACAGGGTAATCTTAACCCTAAAAGAAATCATTATCAAAAGGTACAGGGTAATCTTAACCCTAAAAGAAATCATTATTATAAAGGAAAAAGATATTTTTTTTCGGGGCCACTGAGAAAATAATTTTGAAAATACCATGGCTTTCTGATAAGCCAGTGTGGGTCCCTCAGTGGCCCCTATCTAAAGAGAAATTACAAGCAGCCCACCTACTAGTTCAGGAACAACTAGAAACAGGACATATAGAACCTTCCACCTCTCCCTGGAATTCCCCCATATTTGTGATCAAGAAAAAATCAGGAAAATGTCAATTATTACATGATCTTAGAGAAATTAATAAAATCATGCAAATCATGGGCCCTGCTCAACCTGGACTTCCTAATCCTGTAGCTATTCCAAAAAATTTCCATCTTATTACTCTTGATATAAAGGATTGTTTCTTTTCTATTCCTCTACACCCTCTGGATACCCCCAGGTTTGCTTTTTCAGTTCCTTCTATTAACAATAATGGCCCTGATCAGAGATATCAATGGAAAGTTTTGCCACAGGGAATGGCTAATAGCCCCACTATGTGTCAAATCTATGTAGATAAAGTTATTCAGCCTATCAAAAATAAATACCCAGAGCTTATGTGCCTCCATTATATGGATGATGTTTTGCTTGCTCATCCTAATCAAGAAGTCTTATTCATCATATTTAGTGATATATCAGAAAACTTGAAATGATATGGACTAAACATTGCTAAAGGAAAAGGTTCAAATTAGATCTCTAATATTATATCTAGGATTCCAAATTATGGACACTTTTATTAGGCCTTAAAAAATATTAATTAATAAGGAGCATTTGGCCACTCTCAATGACTTTCAAAAATTGCTAGGAGATATTAATTGGCTTCGCCCTACACTAAACCTCACTACTGGCCAACTAAAACCTTTATTTGACATCCTTCGCGGGGACCCTGATCCATCTTCACCGCGAACATTGACTCCTGATGCTAGGAAAGCTTTAAAGTTAGTAGAAAAAGCCATCGAAGGAGCTCATTGTGATAGATTTGATTTAACTCAACCGCTGATATTGATTATTATTTCTTCACAATATACACCCACAGGAGTATTTTGGCAACAAGGGCCTTTATTATGGATACATTTGCCCGTCTCTCCTAAAAGTATAATTGAGTCTTATACCTCCATGGTGGCTAAACTTATTCTTCAAGGACTTAAGACTTCTACTAAAATATTTGGCATTCACCCTGCTACTATTATTACTCCCTATTCATCATCACAGATTGAATATTTATACTTCAATGATAATAATTGGGCTATACCTAGATGCTCTACTTCTGCAAATTTTGATAATCATCTTCCTAAGTCTCCTATATTATCTTTTTGTATCAATCATCCTATTATATTTCCACAGGTAATAAAAAATCAACCTATTCCTAAGGCATTAAATGTATTCACAGATGGGTCCTCAAATGGTACTGCTACAGTAGTCACTAAAAAAGAAAATATAACTTACATGACTGCACACAAATCAGTTCAACTAGTGGAACTGGAAGCTGTGGTAAGAGCTCTGGAAAATTTTAGAGAGCAGCCCATGAACATTTTTTCAGATAGCCACTATATTGTACATGCCGTCCCAAAATTAGACCTAGCAGGACCAATAGCACCTCATACTCTGGGCTTTAAATTGTTTTATCAAATACAAAAATTTTTGTGGGCAAGAAAAGAACCTCTATTCGTAGGGCATATTAGAGCACATACCAACTTGCCTGGTTACCTCCATGAAGGTAATCAAAAGGCTGATGACCTTACCCAAACAATCTTTATACTTTCAGCGCTCCAGCAAGCTACTTTATTTCACTCCCAGTTTCACGTCAATAGCACCACCTTGCAGCGTAGGTTTAAAAATCACAAAGGAGCAAGCCAGAACAATTGTAAAAGATTGTAAATCTTGTATGACACATTTGCCCAATCCTCATTATGGTGTTAACCTAGAGGATTAATGCCCAATCATTTGTGGCAGATGGATATTACTCATGAGCCAAGTTTTGGAAAATTGCAATTTATTCATGTGACCATAGATACATGCTCAGGCATGATTTTTGCTTCCTTACATTCTAGAGAAAAAGTTAAAGATGTTACATCTCATTGTTTGCAAGCTTCTGCTGAATTGGGCATCCCCAAAATGCTTAAAACAGATAATGGCCCTGCATATACGTCCTCATCTTTCAAACAGTTTTGCGCAAAATTCAATATATCCCATAAAACAGGCATCCCATACAATCCTCAGGGTCAGGGCATTATTGAAAGAGCAAACCGCACACTGAAAATTATGTTATTAAAACAAAAAGAAGGAAATTGGAAAAGTCCTAGGGACAGATTGGCCGTTGCCCTGTTTACCTTAAATTTTTTAACTTTAGACTCTAATGGTTATTCTGCTGGAGACAGACATTGGAACCCACACCAACAACATAAACCTTTGGTTTACTGACAGGATGTTCTTTCAGGTACATGGAAGGGTCCAGATCCAGAATTAATTTGGGGGAGAGGATCTGTTTGTGTTTTTCCAAAGCACGAATCCTCTCCAATATGGATACCATCTAGATTAATAAAGCAGGTACCAAATCATAAGGATCAAGATGAAGTTGTTGAGGAATCAAGATTAATAAAAAAAGGTACAAAATCAAGAGGACCAAGATAAAGGTATAGAATGATTCCCTTAAAAGAGTCCTTCAAAATATTTCACAACTTAAGTGTCATTCCTCCTGGCCAGGATGAGGAGATCTCTCTTTAGTGTGCACACAATTGTATTTTTTCTTTTTATTTATATATATGTCTTTATGTCTGTGCATTTGTCTAAATTTCATGTAAATGTGATGTCACAAATATATGTTTGTAGGTTTGTACGTCTATCCAGTGTGACGTCACAAATAACAAAGCGCTTATGAATATACATATATATATATATATATATGTATATATGGATCCCAAATAACTTTAATTCACTTAAGTTTAAGAGTATTTGATTTGGGTAAATAATTTAATAAGTGAAGGTACCTTCAATTTTGTTTTATAGGTGTCCCAGGATTTCTCTTTAGCGAAGAATATGACTAGTGCTGTATAACCTGATATTTTGGTGTTTTGACATAGGAATGTTTATTTGTAATTAACTTTATTTGTTTTATAGCTGATTAATTTGAGTTATTTCAACAGATAATTTCATGGAAGATTACAGAGACTCGAGGGCCAAGCTAACAAATTATATTTCCAAAGTGCCTTTAGCTTTTCTTTACTCTATCTTTAATGCAGTAAATACCCTCAGTCTTTCTTTGTTTTGTTCTGAATATGATATTTTGCCAGCTTATTTTGTGGGAGCTCAAGCAGCAATGGGTGTGAGCAGAAATCAAGTTTAATTTTGTAATCTAATAATTCTATTTTTTAGTTTGACAACTTGCCTCTTGACTCAGTGCTGGAATAACACTGCCTTTCCTTTAATAATTGATGCTTGAGTTTCTAGGTAGCGAGCCCTGAAGATTTGCCGGTGGCATTGTCTAGACATAAAAAAGACGGCTGCTGCTACAGCTGCAGGGATCGCAGTCGCTGCAAGCATCCCTGCTGCTCAAGCATCAAACAACCTCACCAGCAGTGTGGCCTCTGCTCTGCATGCATGGGGCCTCCTAGATCAACGTGTTATAACAAGTGGACATTTTGATCTTTCATTGTTTTGGACTTTACGGGACAATGCCTTGCGGGTATTTGTCTAGAGAACTCAGTGTGTTGCTTGATAGAACTCAGGGAAGCTAATTTGTTTAAAGAATTTGATATGCTATGCAACTTGGCTTGTCAGCAGAAGGCTTGTCGCTTTAAAGCCGCAGCATCTCCTCACAATTGGACGGCTGTTAGTCATCATACACAGTCGATCCTGAAGGGCTCGATTGGATGGCTAGTAGCCAATGATGGGTAAGATCCCCAGAGGGAGACAACGTAAGACAGGCACAGTCGCACGGGACAGTCTCATGTGGCCAACATATCAACCTAAGACAGGAGTCAAGGGCACAGCCTTGATTATCCGATGATGGGTAAGAATGTTGGTTGCACATGGACGTCCTAGAGCATCCCCTCTTTTAAAACAAAAGGGGGGAAATGCAGGAGCCCTAATTAAGGAGATAGCTAAGATTACGGTTAGCTGTGAGCCATAAAGCATTACCACCTTCCATGATCTCGCGAGACTTGGCCTGGGACATTGCGGACCAGGTCGGCTCCATTTTGTGGTGGTTGGAGGAGTGTGGATTGTGTGTTGGGGTGTTGTTGGAGTCGGAGAGAGAAGCTAGCAGAATAAAGAGCCTGTTCGTTTCCAGTCTGCCTCTGAACTTATTCCTGCGGCTTTGTTGCTGCAGGCAGCCATCGCTTCAGGCAGCAACAAGGAATGAAGGGGAAGAAAGAGAAGAGACAGAGAAAGAGAGAAATCATATGTAGATGTATACATTTCTGTTTTGGATTTGGCTAGACAAAGTACAAAGTATGGACTGTAAACATGAAACTGCCAAGAGTGGACACAGAGCAGTGTACTTAAAAGGGTGGAAGAGACTTAATTTTTCTTTAGAATTTTTTTATTATTATTTGAGCTACTAGGAGTAACATTCTTACTCTTTTAATTCAAATAGTTGCTTTTTAAAAATCACTGATAAACTTGAACAAAATAGTCATTGGTGACTTTGGCCAAAGCAGTTTCAACAGCATTATGAGAGCCAAATCAAGAGTTCAATTAATTGAGAAATGAAGGGGAAACAGAGAGGGAGGACAGTAGTTTTTCCAAAATCTTGTTGTTAAAGGAAAAAGAGCAATTTTTTGGCTGGAAAGGAATTTGAGGCTGAAGGAATTTGGGAGTTGACTTGGTTAAGGATGATTGCTTACTTTGTTTTTCCAAGTTTAAGAAGAACATGATCATCTTTATAACCTGGAGTGAGTGATCCAATAAAGAAGGGGCAAAGAAAAGTGAATCAGATATTTCACAGAGAATCTGGAGTTTAGCAAATGAATTAGCCTTGGAAAGGAGGAAAAGGAGAGAGAGGTGGGGGAATGGGAAGTACCACCATGTCTGGAGGAGAGGAGAATGAGTAAGGCTATAAGAAGCTGCTTGACCTTTAACTTTTTCCCTCCTCCCACATTTTCACAGACTTCTTCCAGAGTCATTGGGAGGGACCTTGGCAATGATTCTGCAGGATCATAGGTTTTTGTAAAATTTACAAAAGTATGGTATTTTTTGTATTTATTTTCTTTAAAATGCCTCTTTTCCTGATTGTATATGCTTAGGCACTACAAAACCTAAATCTTCCCTGATAACTATAAATCAGGTTTGGGGGAAGAAATAGTGGAGGAAAAATTTGATGGATTTTTTTTTTTTTTTTTTTTTTTTTTTTTGGTTTTTCGTGTTTTGTTTTTTGTTTTGTACCAGGGATTGAACTCAGGGGCACTCGACCACTGGGCCACATCCCCAGTCCTTTTTTATATTTTATTAGAAACAGGGTCTCACTGAGTTGCTAAGTGCCTCACCATTGCTGAGGCTGGCTTTAAACTCATGATCCTCCTGCCTCAGCCTCCCAAGTGCTGGGATTACAGGCGTGAGCCAACATGCCTGGCTTGTTTTGTTTTGAGTACTGGGGATTGAACTCAGGGGCACTCAACCACTGGGCCACATCCTCAGCCCTTTTTTGTATTTTATTTAGAGACAGGGTCTCACTGAGTTGCTAACTGCCTCACCATTGCTGAGGCTGGCTTTGAACTCATAATCCTCTTGCCTCAGCCTCCCAAGTGCTGGGATTATAGGCGTGCGCCACCACACCCAGTTTATTTTCTTAATAAATGGAAAGTAAAGTCAATCTGTTGAGAGTGAAATGAGAAAGAATGTGGTGTGAGCTTTAAGAAAGTGATGAAGAGGGCTGGGATTGTGGCTCAGCGGTAGAGCGCTCGCCTAGCGCGTGAGCAACCGGGTTCGATCCTCAGCACCACGTACAAATAAAATGTATTGAATAAAATGCATTGTGTACATCTAAAGCAAATAAATAAAAATATATAAAAAAAAAAAGAAAGTGATGAAGATTTGGAAGAGCTCCTGCTGAAAATAGAAGAGGGATCTGACAAAGGACGTGTTACAGGATTCCCTAACATCAAAGAGGGAGCTTCTGCTTGCCATAAATCTGGTAGATTCTATGAAGAATGGCCTTCTTGCCTCTAATTTTCCATCTTTGAATGGTAATAATACTTGTTTCTAGCTATAGTATGAGAGTAAGATGTGGATGACTAAGAGGGATTCATTATAATTTGAAAGTATTATTTATTTCTGCCAATATTTTTCTTATTTCAACATCAACCACATGACCCCCTGTAATAATTATCAAAATATTAATAATTAATAAAAAACACTGCACATCAAAGTTCTCAAATTAGCCCCCAAACAGAATGAAAGAACATGTACAGGTAGAGGGTTGCCTGGAATAGGGAATCAATGTCAGAGCAAAGAGAGAAAGGTGTCTGTGCAGGGGAGAGGATAATGACAGAGTTAGAATATTGGTTACATACAGAGGGTAATCTAATAAGTAATTATATTAAAGATAATGGAATCTGTGTTTCTAACTACTGGAGAAGAGAGTTACAAATATAAGATGCCGGGGTCCAGCCCCAGAGGTGGCGGGGAGGTCAAATCAGGGGTCCTGAAGGATGAGTGGCATCAGTATAAGGAATGGGATGACTCCTTCTCTTGTCCCTGCAATAAGAGAGAAGCCAGGCATGGTGGTGCATGCCTGTAATCCCAGCATTCGGGAGGCTGAGGCAGGAGGATGGCGAGTTCAAAGCCAGCCTCAGCAATGGCGAGGCACTTAGCAACCCAGTGAGACCCTGTCTCTAAATAAAATACAAAAAAAGGGCTGGGAATGTGGCCCTGTGGTTGAGAGCCCCTGAGTACAATCCCCAGTACCAAAAACAGAAAAAAAAAGAATATATATATATTGGTGCCAAGGTCAATGAAAATGGTGGAGTAGGGAATACTAGGTTGTCCTCCTCAGAACACAGGGGGAAAAAAATTGGCCAAAAGTGTCAAAATCAACCTTATTGAAACTCTAGCAAATAGACAAAAAAGTAACCACATAATCAAGAGAATGGCCATGGTAGGAGAGGTTTTGTCATGTTTTAACATACCTTAGTCCAAACCCCTTCCTGGTATAGCAGTGATCTAGAAGATACTAGCCCATTTTCACATTGTAGGTTCCTAGTTTGGGAGGGGTCAAAGGGAACCTTGTTCCTAAGGAAATGTGTTTGCATATTTTGACCTGTTTTGGGGGTCCCTAAAGAATTGATATAAGGGGGGACTGGGATTGTGGCTCAGCGGGTAGAGCGCACACCTAGCACGTGCACGGCCCGGGTTCGATTCTTAGCACCATGTAAACATAAATAAAGACATTGTGTACAACTAAAGTAAATAAATACTTAAAAAAAAAGAATTGATATAAGGGAATTGCCTTTGTTTTATCTAACTTAGAACTCTTACAAGGTAGAAAGAAAGTGGCTATGTAGTGGAGGTTCTTCAAAAATACTGAAAGGCAAATGAACAAACCTGTGCTTCCTAAGGTAAAATAGTTTATGTAAATAATAGAAATGTTGAATTCTAGGAGGAAAGCTTGGGGAATGAGGGCTTTGAAAAGTTCCTGTATATACAGGGGAATCAAGAAGGCTATATGCATATCCAGAGCAGGATACATCCTCAGAAAATATCTGAAAAGACCATAAGCTTTCACCTCTGGTTGATCTTTAGACTTGCCACAACCAGGAAGTGAAGGCTAAGGCAGAGTTATAAATGGTCTGGCTAAGCCCTGAAGCATTGGCCCCAATACAGAGCCAATTTGCAAAGACCTGAGAGTTTTGTTTTATTTTGTTGGCTCTAAGAGTTGAAGAAAACCCCTGTTAAACCACTAGCTGACCACAAAGCTAAAGGAATAGTCTCCCCAGATTATAATACAAAGAATATAATCCACATAAAAATAGTTTATAGCTGGGTGCAGTGGCGTACACCTGTAATCCCAGCACTTGGGAGGCTGAGGCAGGAGGATCACAAGTTCAAAGCCAGCCTCAGCAATGGCAAGGCACTTAGCAACTCAGAGAGACCCTGTTTCTAATAAAATACAAAAAAGGGCTGGGGATGTGGCCCAGTGGTCGAGTACCCCTGAGTTCAATCCCGGTTACCAAAAACAAAAATAGTTTATAAATATATACATATATACATATATATGTGTGTGTGTGTACATATATATATGTATATGTATTTTATAAGTAATTATATTAAAGATAATGGAAACTAAACACTATATATATACATATACGTATGTGTATATATAGTATCTCTATATACATATATATGTATGTATGTATGTGTGTATGTATGTATATATCATATCTCTATCAACCAAGCAAATGTGTTAGTTCTTGCCTACTGAGAAGCAATCATTAAGACAGGATTTGATGTGTAAGAGTTTTATTTGGTGAGTTCCATAGCCTCTGATATTCTCACCTCATGGTAGTCACACCTCTGTGAAATCCTTTGGCATACTGAATAAGGTTGACCTAGTGAAGCAATACACAGAGTGTGACTAGACAATTAAATAAATACTGGTATTTGCCTCATTCTCCTGGAACACTCACCATAGGGGGAAAATCAGCTATTATGTCATGAAAACACTCAAGAAACCCAAGACTAGATGAATCTTAATGGGATGGGTTCCTATCAACCTCTTTGCTGAAATCAGTGTATGCTCATCTCTATAAGGTGCAGATCTGCCTGGGTCCTACAGGTTAGTGGATGCATCCTGGTCCCAGTGGGGGAAGTAAGCTTTATGTGCTGGATGGGGAGGTGATGAGGCGCACAGTTCTCCTTGTCTGTCAGTTTCATTTCTCTCTCTCCCTCCTTGGATGAGTGTTAGTGAGAGCATTTCATGTCCCAGGAATAAAACACAGAAAATCAAGTGTTGTTATTATTACCTGGAGTTTTGGAAAATTTACCACCTGATCTCCAACCTCACCCCACCAATCTCAAAGGAGTAAATAAGTAGTAAAGAAAAATGAATGACCTATGTGAGTATTCTTTACAAATAGGTAGAAGATTAAAGGGGTATATATCATTTTGTGGTTTTTAAAAAATGTTGTTTAGTTGTCAATGGACCTTTATTTTATTTATTTATATGCGGTGCTGAGAATTGAACCCAGTGCCTCACACATGCTGGGCAAGTGCTGTACCACTGAACCACAACCCCAGCCCCGAAGATATTGTTTTTACGTCATTCAACTTCAGATAATTTTCACCTTGTATTATTCATCTGATTTACATAAACAGAAGTACTGGCAAATGAAATATGTTAAAATGAAAGAACATATTTAAATCAAATCACTGCTATAAATAGTACATACCAATGGGTATACTAGTATGAGTAAACATAATCCTTGTTTACAATCTTGGTAGTTCCCAACTAGAGAGCTGAAACTGATTTATGTATTCGCAGTATGTATATGATTTGTCAATATTCACTCTCAAAAACACAAGTATGCTCCCAGCATTCTCCAAATGTTGATTGAGTATTCATTATGTACTGCCCACAGGCTTACATGATGAGGTGTGAGCCCAGGAGGCCCAGGAGGCTGAGGCAAGGAGGATTACAGTTCAAGTTTAAGGAACTTAGTGAGATTCTGTCTCAAAAATAAAAAGGGTTGGGGATGTAGCTCAGTAGTAAAGCACCCCCGAGTCCCCTGGATTCAATCCCCAATACTAAAAATGTGTACACAAAAATGAGGCAAGAGTGGTCTTTGCCTTGGGAGTTAGGGAAATGAGTAGTATCACATTTCACTATCTCATTAAAATGATATCTGTTCTGTTTAATTTCCAGACAGATTTGATGCAGTTCATTGAACACCTTTATGTACTTTATTTGTATTAATTGTTCCATTTAATACAAATGAGTTCCTTGTAAGGGAATTGTTATATTTACACACATTTTCCAGAGGACAAAATTGAGTGTCAACAACTTGTTTAGCCAAGTATTCTGCTAAATCAAAAGACACTCTTATCTATCCTAAGGGGATGCGTCGAAATTTTATCAAGTTGTCTTGCAAACGTTGGGGGTATAACTCAGTGGTAGAGCATTTGTCTAGCATGTACTGGCCCTGGGTTCAATCCCCAGAATTTTTCTTTCCTAAGGTTCTCTCTGAGCTAGAATTTTTTGTCTGTCTGTTGTTTTATGTCCTGCCATGTTAGGCAGCTATCTTGCACTAAAAGTTATGTCTGATATGATTTTGGGGAGAGTTTCCATTATTTTTAACTATTTTTACATTGAACAAATATGATGAAATTATATGTCAAGTACCTATGGATATACCATCCAGCTTAAAAAAAATTTTTTTAAATATCAATCATACTGGCGATGTAGCTCCCCTGTTGAGCACTTACCTAGAATATACATGGCCCTGGGTTCAATCCTCAGCCCCACAAAAAAAAATACAATTTAAAATTTTAAAATATCAACAGAAATAAAAGAATAATCTCCATGAATTGCTCCATGTGGTGAGGAACTGAGACCTCCTACCAATAGCCAAATCAGCCATCTTGCAAGTAAATCTTTCAGGCACAAATGATTCCAAGATAATGAAGCTGCTCCTGAATTCCAAACTGAAATAATAAACACTTATTTTGTTTTAAGCCACTACATTTTGGTGATGATTGTTATTCAGTGATAGGTAACTTACTATAAAGTAGAAAGCAAATGAAGAAGGATTCTTTAGATTCTTTAGTGCTAGAGTACTTGTCTAGCACTCACAAGGCCCTGAGTTCAATTCCCAGCACCGCAAAAAAAAAAAAAAAGTAGAGGGAAAGATTGAGTAGGAAGGGTCTTGTACTGCAGCATAGATCCAAGAATGCATTTAACAAATGGATAGGGAATTC
This sequence comes from Tamias sibiricus, assembly GCA_025594165.1. Classification (NCBI taxonomy): domain Eukaryota; kingdom Metazoa; phylum Chordata; class Mammalia; order Rodentia; family Sciuridae; genus Tamias; species Tamias sibiricus. The sequence continues at coordinate 76,952,811 of CM046661.1, forward strand.
TTAAGCCAGAGTTGCCCACTGGAGGATTTCTGTGTCTTACCAAAAGGGCCTGCTTTAGTACTAGTGCTGTGCTCTACCACTGTCTGGGAGCAACTCTTGAAAACCTAGTGAATGGGGTAGAAGATCCAGGAGGCAGAGTTGGGACTGTCAATCAATTGTCCTCAGCAGGAGATCTGAGTGACATATTTCATAGCCACTATAGCAGGCCTATCAGTGACAGCAATGAGCACAGCTAATGTGGAGATCTTAGCCACTAAATAACATTTTCCTGTAAAAATAACCAGAGGTTACAGAAAAATGGTTGATCCCACATCTTGGGCAAGGAAAGTATAAGAATAGTCTGGAACACCTTGTTGCAATAGAGCAAGAAAGGGCTCAAGAAACCATGGGAACATGTTAAAAGGATGTAAATACCAGCTTGAAAAAGGCTTCCACTGGCTGACTCAGTAATAAATCTAGCATCAAAATGAAAAAAATGGCAGTAAATTATTATAACTCATTGTGTAAAATAATATAGTCTACACATACATATATACATAAATACATCAAAATTCTATGAGGAATGGGGTTACATGGTTTCAAGTGGGAAAAGAGTATGTTTACAATAGAGATTCTGACAGATACCTCCATAATCAAAGGAATCAAAGTGAACATCATTTGTAGTTGGACATATTGAAATCATGTGCTGCCTGATATGATATCATTTATATGATTATATTAGTCAGCTTTTCATTGCTGTGATCAAAGTACATAACAAGATCAACTTATGGAAGAAAACATTTATTTTGCCTAATGGTTTTAGAGGTCTCAGTCCACAGTTGACCAAATCCATTGCTCTGGGTCTGAGATTAGGAAAAACATCCTGGCAGAAAGGTGTGGTGGGAGAAAGCTGCTCAGCTCCTGGCAGCCAGGAAAACAAGGCGGGCAGGTAGCCAGGGACAAAATACAATCCCGAGGTCATGCCCCTAGTAATCTACTTTGTCCAGCCATGTCCCCCACCTGCCTACAGTTACCATCCAGTAATCCATTCAAATTATTAATCCAGGGGCTGGAGTTGTAGCTCAGTGGTAGAGTGCTTGCCTAGCATGTGTGCAGCCCGGGGTTTGATCCTCAGCACCACATAAAAATGAAGGCATTGTGTACAACTAAAAACAAATAAATAAATTTTTTTTTTTTTTTTTGTGGTACCGGGGATTGAACTCAGGGGCACTCGTCCACTGGGTCACATCCCCAGCCCTTTTTTGTATTTTATTTAGAGACAGGGTCTCACTGAGTTGCTAAGTGCCTCGCCACTGCTGAGGCTGGCTTTGAACTCGCGATCCTCCTCCCTCAGCCTCCCAAAGTGCTGGGATTACAGGCGTGAGCCACCGCGCCCGGCTTAAATAAATTTTTAAAATTATTAATCCATCAAATTGATTAATCCACTGATTAAATGTCAGCTCTTATAATTTTATAATCAATTCATCTCCAAACATTTCTATATTGACACATGAGATTTTGGGGTGATATAGCCAAACAATAACAATTATATGCCTCCCAAAGATGTATAACTTCAATCTAAGCATAAGGAAATATCAGTTGATCCCAAATTAAGGGACAAGTTGCAAAATAACTGGCTGGTTCTCTTCAAAAATATCATGGTCATGAAAGTCAAGGAAAGATGGGGAATTATACCAGCTAAAGAGTAAATAGACATGACAATTTAACATAATGTATGTTTGTGAACTGGATCCTGTTGCTTAGAAAACATTTTGTTGAGAGACACTTGATAAAACTTAAGTGGGTCCAGGTGCAGTGGCACATGCCTATAATCCCAGCGACTCAGGAGGCTGAGACAGGAGGATCACAAATTCAAAGCTGTCCTGAGTCAGGCCCTAAGCAATTTAGCAAGACCCTGTCTCAAAATAAAAAATAAAAATGCTGGATGGAGATGTGGCTCAGTGGTTGAGTGCCCCTGGGTTCAATTCCTGGTACCAAAAAAAAAAAAAAAAAGGTAGAATCTGAAGATTAGACAATAGTCTTGTCTCAGTTTTAATTTTCTAATTTTGATGGTTGCATTGTGATTATGCAGAAAGGGGTGCTATTTATAGGAAATAACACCAAAAAGTACTTGAGCATGATGGAGCATCCCCTCCCCGTTCTCAGTTCATTGAGGACAAAATGTTCTTTGTATTGTACTTATTTTTTTAAACTTTGTGAGAGTTTTGAAATAAAAAAGAATAAAAGTACTTATGCTATTTGAAAGATAAACATGCTATAAGTATAAGGTTTTATTATTTAAATCCAGGGAGCTCTTTAACTTTTTAACTTGGTGAGTAACTCCCCCTCCCCCTTTTTTTTCCCTCCCCATCAAGATTGCTGCAATTCATTCACAAGACTGACTGGAACCTCAGCATTTAAATGCCTAATCTCTTTCTTTCATCTTTGGCACCAGCGAACTGGATTTCCCCACTTATATGAGTCACCTGATAACAAATTTCCCAGCTTAAATATGTTTAAAGTTGCACTATTAGTAAAGTAACATTGTGAACTATGCCTCAGATTCAGGATTTTATGGCAACAATACGTTTTAGCCTGCATGTTCTTTTCAACATACACATTTTTTTATGCATCTTTTTAAAAAAATATTTATTTATTGGTTTTAGTTGTACACAATGCCTTTATTTTTACGTGGTGCTGAGGATCGAACCCAGGTTGCGCACGCGCTAGACGAGTACTAAACCACTGAGCCACATCCCCAGCCCTGACATTTTTCTTTCATGCTGTAAGAAACTTTTTCTGATATTAAAAAGTTTTCATTCAGTTATACCATGACAGACCCTGTCCACTTCTCACTCTCAGAAAAATCACACAGTTTGATGGTTTTTTTTTAGCCTTGATCCGTATTGCAAAACACTGAATTCTTTCAATTTTCCCACAAAATTAAATGAAAGAAATAGACCATTGCTATTTTGGAAGCACGTGTCCAAATAAATAAAACATGGTCCTGAGTTCTGTCCACCCCCACCATCCCAGAGCCCCTGCTCCTTGCCATTTCTGAGAGTGAAGATGGAAATGAATATTGTAGTTGGGGAAAGAGAAATTCTTTTTTCCTTTTTTATTTTCAGAATCTGTTCCATTTAAAGACATATAAGCCCAATCTTTTCCTTGGAGATTAAAAAGAAAAAAAAATGAATCCCAGCAAAATTGACTTTATGTGAAAATGTTACAACAGATTCCCTGGACAAGGGGTCCTTAATGGTTAGAAAAGAGCTAGGAGACTTTTCACACACACATGCACACACACTCACATACCCCAACTTTCAGCAATGTCTGAATAAATTTTAAGTGGGTTGGTGGGCATGCAAATTACTATAGCCACTTTGGAAACAGTGCAGAGGTTCCTTTAAAAACTAAAAATAGAACTACCATATGATCTACTCCTGGGTATATATCTGAAGGAAATCAAGTCAGCATACAAAAGAGACACCTGTATACACATTTTTATTGTGTCACTACTTACAATACCCAAGATATGAATCAGTCACAGAGCCCTTCAACAGATGAATTGGATAACAGTAAAATGTGGTATATATACACAATGGAGTATCATTCAGCCATGAAGAAGAATGAAATCCTTTTATTTGCAGGAAAATGGATGGAACTGGAGACCATCAAGTTACAGGAAATAAGTCTGACACATATGTCTCTTATATGTGGAAACTGGAAAAACAATTAAAAAAAAGACCTGAAAGTAGAAAGAGGGACTATTAGGGACAGGGAAGGAACTGTAGGAGAAGGGAGGTTGAGTGAAGTAGAATAGAGAGTGGACATGATCAGTGCACCATATATGCATATATGGAAACATCCCAGTGAAACCCATTAATTTATACAAATGATATATGCCAATAAAAATAAATTAGAGGGCTGGGGATATAGCTCAGTTGGTAGAGTGCTTGCCTTGCATGCACAAGGCCCTGGGTTCAATCCCCAGCACCACAAAGAAATAATAATAATAATAATAATTAAATTAATTAAAAATATGTACTCTGAACACATAAGCAATCAGATACCTATTTGTACAGAAATAAGAGGATCTAAAAATCCACTCACTAGTTACTAAGGTATTAAACATAAAAATGTAACTTTTCGCCACGTAGCAACTCAGTGAGACCCTGTCTAAATAAAATACAAAAAAGGGCTGGGGATGTGGCCCAGTGGTCAAGTGCCCCTGAGTTCAATCCCTGGTACGGAAAAAAAAAAAAAAGTAACTTTTCCCCCCAAAATAAAATTTTCTTTAAAAAAAAAAAAAAAAACTATTGTGAAATGCTACTGGCAACTTAGTAGAAGGCAGGGACGTTGCTAAATATCCTACAAGACACTGCTTCCCATAGTAAGGAATTCTTAGGTATCAAGTTGAGTAAACCTGTCCATCAGGGTACAGAGTATAGAAAAGAAGGTGTGACAGAAAAAAACAGACACAAAGAAACACAAGAACACAATACATTCTCCTCTACATAGACATACACACACTAGAGTTTGAACCCAGGGTCTCCCCCATGCTAAGACAGCACTGTATCACTGAGTGATGCCCACACCATTCTTTTTTTTCTTTTTCTTTTCTTTTTTTTTTTTTTTTTTTTTTTAGTTGTTGATGTACCTTTATTTTATTTATTTGTATTTGGTGCTGAGAATCGAATCCAGTGCCTCACACATACTAGGCAAGTGTGCTACCACTGAGCCCCATCCCCAGCCCAGCCCACAGCCATTCTTTGTTTTTGTTTTGAGACAGGGTCATGCTAAGTTGCCCAGACTGGCATCAAACTTGCAAACCTCTTGCCTCAGTCTCCCAAGTCACTGGGATGGATTACAGATATGTGCCACCATGCCCAGCCATTTTGAATTTTCCTATTAATATATTTTTATCAGTTTATTTACCAAGCATTGAACCCTTACTGTGTGTCAAGGCTGAGGACACAGAGATGAACCATGTCTTCCCTGAAGGAGCTAAGATTTTTTAGTGGTATAAGTACATATAAATGAAGAATTCTAATACAAAGGGCAAGAGGTGAAAAGTAAGAAAAAGGTTTATTTTGAACCTTCTGTATGCCATCATTTCTTCTTGTCTCTAGTAACCCTCATATCAGCTCTCTCCAGTAAGTGTTGTTGCATTCCACAAAAGAAGAAATTACAAGATTAACAACAAAAGCTAACAAACATGTATTAGGCAGTTCTCAGAGCTTCATATGTGTATGTGTGTGTGTGTGTGTATGTGTGTGTGTATCTCCTCGCAAACATGCTATGAAGTGGACATTTTATCATCATGCCCATTTTACCTATTGTGGGCGCTGAGAAGCCAGGAGCTTATGTAACTTGTGTAAGTTCCCATAGCCAGTCATCTGGCTCCAGAATCTATGTTCTTCGCCATCTTCATGAGTGCCTCTTACACTTCATCCAAAGATGAAAAATACTAGTTCTGGGCCTTAAATATGGAGTGTAACTAACTGGAAACCCAATGCCCTGGTCTAATACACAATATTGCATGCTCTTCCCTATTCTAGAGAAGCCTTCATGGTTCTACAGGCTCATGATGTCTGACTTTGCCTGAGAAAGCCAAAGTAGATTTCACATTGGTGGTGGCATCTGAGCTCATATTTGAAGTCTGAGAAGAGGTACTTCAGGAGGAAAGTCAGAGAAGGGGCTTTTGTGGACAAGAAGATCTGAAAGAGAACAGGACATGCTCCACCATAGTGAACAGTTTGTCCTGGATGGAATCTAAGCTCTATGGGGAGAGAAGACTAAAGAGAACCCAGAAGACTAAAGAGAACTCTGGGTTCCATATTAAGCCCAAACTTTGTCTTCTAGGCAAAAGGGATTATTAAAAGTATATAAGCAGGGTGTGATCTAAATATCAATGCTTTGAGCCATACTTTGCAATCTAAAACAATTCTCTTCCATTTTCTTCTGTCCCTGCTCCCTTTTACTCTTTTTTGCTTTTCCTTTCCTTTGTTATTATTATTTTTTTTTCTTTTTTGTTGCAGGGTCTCACTATATTGCCCAGGCTGATCCCAGTCTCAAGTAATCCTCCCACCCCCGCCTCCTGAGTAGCTATGACTATAAGTGCATGCCACCATGCCTGCTCTGTTGTTCTTTTTAACCCCATTTTACCTGGTTTAAATGTTAATGGTGCAAGCAAAGGAAAATTCTGAATTGCCTCCTCCCTAGCAATCCTCCCCAGCCACTCCACCCCATTTGAGCCAGCTGACACCCAGGAGTTATTAAGGATGACATAGTGCTATTGAAAAGCAGAAAGCAATGTGATGCAATTATGCCCCAAATTACGCTTTCTAGATTGATGTGGCTAGACACATTTTGAGTGTGGCAGTGGTCCTATTAGTAATACTCATATAGTGCTTTATAGTTTACCAAGCTTTTTCACATGCACTCTGTCGTTTGATCATCAAAACAAACCAGGGAGGTAGGTATTATCCCATTTCACAGATGTGGAAGCCGAAGCTTACAGAGGTGTGTGAGTAAGTGAAAAGAATGAACACAGGACTCCAGACTTTAAGTCTCATCCTCCGTTGGCTTTCTTGCCTTGCCTTCCTCCCTCTTTACAAAGTTTCTCTGTGTGTGTCAATTTTCTCTCATGTGTGGGATAGTAAAATCTAGGAGATTTGATTTTTCCTTCCTTTGTCTTGCATAGGGTTTGCCTACTTTGGCTCCTATGCTTGATAATGCAACCTTATGATGTTTGTCCAAACACACCCTGTCCTTTTTAGTGACTCTAACCTCCCAATGAATCAAGATTGTGCCTCTTTTTGTGGACCATAGGAACTTCTGCTCTATTATGGCTTCCATCCTAGTATGATGAGTCATCCTAGTTTTCCCAGAACTGAAATACAGGGGCAACTACTAATAAAAACTGGGAAAGTTCTGGGCAAAGCAGAATTTTGGATGCTGTCTATCTCCTTCCCTTGCTGCCTGATCTGCCACTCTCAAGCTCCAACTTCTGATCACTTCTACTGTCCTGTTTCAACTTCCCTGTCTTTGCTTATGCTATTCCTTTTGTTGGAAGCACAGACCTCTACCTTCTTCTCTCAGCTACTTTCTACTTTTTTTTTTTTTTTTTTTTTTTTCTTCTTTTTTTTGGTACCGGGGATTGAACTCAGGGGCACTTGACCACTGGGCCACATCCCTAGCCCTTTTTTGTATTTTATTAGAGATAGGGTCTCACTGAGTTGCTAAGTGCCTCGCCATTGCTGAGGCTGGCTTTGAACTCGCGATCCTCCTGCCTCAGCCTCCCAAATGCTGGGATTAGAGGTGTGCGCCACCACGCCCGGCCCTCAGCTGCTTTCTACTTTTTCTTCAAAACCATGTTCTGAAGTGTTGTATGACAGACTCCAACACAGGATCAGCATGCAGTGTTTTTTATTATATTTCTCTCAGCCTTTTTATACATCTTCCAGACAAAGAGGGCAATTAGCCATCAGCAAACATTAATAGACAATGAAGGCAAAATAGCCAGTAGCAATGACGAGCATAAATTTGCGAATCAGCAATCAGCCAGATAAACTTTCCCTAAAGAATATCTTAAACTAGTTAGGGCTAGAACATTTTGAGCTCCTCTTCTTTTCAATATAGAAGAAACAAGAAAGAAACACCCTCGTTTGCAAGCAATGTTTCTTTACTATCTATTCTATATCTCTTGGCAAGACGTTCCGTTTGCAGACACGCCCACCAAGGGCAACAAAGCCTCGTTTGCAAGAACTGTTGTTGCCAAACTTTCTGATTAGCCTCTTGGCATAACATACCGTTTGCAGTATGTTCACCAAGGGGGTGATAAGTGCCTCGTTTGCGAGAACACCTTCACCCATTACTTTTGATAAACTACTTGTTTCTTCTCTATTTGTTCTACACCTCCTTTTACTTCTAAATCAATATCAGATTGCTAATATCATACTCAATATTCTGATTTTGAGGATGTATATCCCATCAGACTCTGAAGGGTAGGCACTAATTTCTCTAAGAGGCCTTCCTTGACTTAAGTGTCTTTCTTTCTTTCTTTTTAATATTTTTTTAGTTGTTTTTAAAATATTTATTTATTTGCTTTAGTTGTACACAATGCATTTTTTAAAATATTTATAACCCTTTCGGTTTTGTTTTTTAGTTGTGTACACAATGCCTTAATTCTTATGTGGTGCTGAGGATCAAACCCGGGCCGCGCACGGGTGCTAGGCAAGGATTCTACTGCTGAGCCACAATCCCAGCCCACAATGCGTTTATTTTTATGTGGTGCTGAGGATCGAACAGGGCTGTGCACATGCTAGGCGAGCGCTCTACCACTGAGTCACAACTCCAGCCCCTTTTTATAGTTGTGTGCACATGCTAGCGAGCGCTCTACCACTGAGTCACAACTCCAGCCCCTTTTTTATAGTATTTGATAGATTTTTATTCATTTATTTATATGCAGTGTTGAGAATCGAACCCAGTGCCTCACACAAGTGAGGCAAGCTCCCTACCACTGAGTCCACAACCCCAGCCCAAGTGTCCTTTCTTTGTGATTCCACCTCACCCCATCAGAACTTTGTCCTAGCATTGGACTTCACTGTGTTTAAGGCATTTTTTCCCCTTTAGTTATGATTTGGACTGAATGTGCATCCATCATTCATATGTTAAAATCTTTTTTTTTAAATATTATTTATTTGCTTTAGTTTGTACACAATGCGTTTATTTGTATGTGGTGCTGAGGATCGAACCCAGGCCGCGCACGTGCTAAGCGATCGCTCTGCCGCTGAGCCATAACCCCAGCCCCATATGTTGAAATCTTAACACCCAATGTGATGGTACTAGGAAGAGCAATTTGGGGGGAGGTGAATAGATCCTTAGGAGAAGACCCCTTACCAAGGGGATTGGTGCCCTTATAAGAAGAGGCATGAGAAATATTATTTTTCTCTCTACCATGCAAGAATACGGTGAGAAGACAGCCATCTGCAAACCAGAAATTGGGCCCTCACCAGACACCAGACCTTTCAGCTGCTTGAGCTTGGACTTCCCCATCTCTAGAGTTGTGAGAAATAAATGTTTATTATTTAAGCTACCAGTCTATGAGCAGTCCAAACGGAGACAGGCTGTTTCTTTCAGTATATGTTATGCTTCTTTGTAAAGAATCTCTTCTTCCCAGTCCCTGGTAGAATTCCTGGCACATAATAGGCAGGTCATAAAGGTCTTTGAGCAGATCAAATAGTGTGAGACTCTTTAAGAATTTTTCTCAATTCCCTTCTACAGACCTCTTGCCAGAGAGAAGTTTCCCTTGTATCATCAGCAAGGTAGGAGACTCAAGAAACAAGCCGAGTTGAGATTTTGGCCTTCCATGCTAAGGGGTATAAGCTTTCATGTTTCAGAAATGGAAAGATATTAGCAGGACCAAAAAAAAAAAAAAAAAAAAAAAAAAACAAAAAATCATCAGTGGCCTATTTCCCTAAACTCAAGAAGAGCCTGGACAAGGAAAAAAAAAAAAAAAAAAAATGTAGGTATCAAGCCCAGCAGAATAAAAAACAAAGATGCTACATTAGAGATCTTCTAGTCTGTCTAGAGTTTTCTACACCTTCCTCAGCATGTGAGTTTACCTGAACCCACGGGTATACCTGGCTGGAGTGAGCAATAAAGAACAAAGTGAAGAACATTTCCTGACTTAAAAAAACTCAAAATAGTTTGACTGCAGGGGCATACATACAGGTAGGTACTATATAAACAACTCCCTGGCATTCTCAAACTTGATCATGATTAAGAATCACCTGCAGGGATTAGTGCACAGTTTGCTGAGTTCCATCCCCAGCGCTTCTGATTCAGTTGGCCTGAGTTATGGCCTGAAGATTTGCATTTCTAACAAGTTCCCAGATGGTGCTACAAGTTTGGGGACTGTACTTTGAGGCCACCAACCTAGCACTTATTCCAAATCTCTCTTCTCAATAGATAACATTGCCTGTCCTTTTACCAAGAAGATCAAGGTCCCCTGTGATTCAGGACTTATCTCCTTCCTGGATCTTTCTTGTCCCTCTTCCTTAACTCACTCACTCTCCTTTCCACTTTCTCAGATCTGCACTCTAGCATGGTGGAGGGGAACCAAGGGAGGACAAATACCCACCTTTCCTCATCAGAGCTACCCTTTAACGCTGACTCCATTTCTCTCTTTTCTTGAAAACTTTCAAAATTGTTTCAATTGATTAATTTCATTTTTATCCTCTTGTAATCTTCATCCCCTGTCTATCACTCCATTTATCATAAAGATTTCTTGTAGCTCAATCATCAGGTCCAGTCATTGTTAAACTTACAGTATGACACAGATCTCACATTGTTGACCACCTGTCCTTCCGTTTTTGAGAAAAGCTCTGGGTTTGGAACATTTTCCACATCCCCTTTATTCACTGATTTTGTTTCTCCTCATTAATACTACTTACTTTCTTGTAATATATCCAACTAGCACTTATTCAATAGAAATTAGTGCCCTTGGCTAATAGAATAATACCTCATTTGGTTCAGGTATCCATTGGCAATGTGCCCAAGAAAGGTAGGCCCCCTCCTAGACCCAGGAAATTGATTGATTTAAACCAACACAGTAATCCTGTTCCCACTGCCAATAACTTAAAACAAAACAAAACAACAACAACAAAAACTTTGTGATGATAAAAAGTTTGATGATAAGTCTGTGACTCTGTTCTGGCCAATGAGAAAATAGGAGAAGACTTCTGGGGGGTTCCTGGGGATTTTCTTTCCTTTAGAAAAAAAAAACTACAAGGAGACCTTACCTTTCCTGCCTTTCACTACATTTTTTTTTGTGAGGATGTGATGTTTGGAGCTGTGGCAGTCATTTTGTTACAAGGAAAATTTACTTCCGGGGACAAAAAGCAACACATTGAGGATGCCAGAGCCAAAAGTTTGAAAACACTTAGGTTAACACCACTTTGTAGCTAATTAACTAGAATTCTTGCTATGTGAAATAATAAACCTTTATTTATTTATTTAGAGCAGTGCTTCTCAAATTTTAATGTGCATATGAATCACCTGGGGGGTCTTATTAAAATGTACGTTCTAGGCCTGGAGGCCTGTAACAAAGGCTTAGGTAGAAGGATGACTTGAGCCCAGGAGTTGGAGACCAGCCTGGGCAACATAGTGACAACATAGTGAGACCCTAGCTCAGGAAAGAAAGGTCAGGGGAGAGGAAATAAAGAAAGGAAGGAAGGAAGGCAGGCAGGCAAAAGGCACACTGAGATTCTGCGTTTCTATTAAACTCCCAAGTGATTCTCATGTTGGTCAGGGATTCTGTTATTTGCAGGTTTATACATCCTGATAAATACCTCTAACATCTATATGTTACTGAATATCTTTTTTAAAATGCAATTGCCAGCTGGGCACAGTGGTGCATATCTATACCTCCAGCACCTCTGGAGGCTGAGACAGGAAGATTACAAGTTCAAGACCAGCCTTAGCAAATTAGTGAGGCCCTAAGCAATTTAGTGAGCCTTTTTCTCAAAATTAAAAAAATAAAAATGGCAGGGATGTAGTTCAGTAGTAAAGCACCCCTGGGTTCAATCCCCAGGACCAAAATAAAATAGAATGCAATTGGGCTGGGGTTGTGGCTCAGTGGTGGAGCGCTCGCCTAGCACGTGCGCGGCCCGGGTTCAATCCTCAGCACCACATACAAATAAATTCATTGTGTACAACTAAAGCAAATAAATAAATATTTTAAAAATTTTAAAAAATAGAATGCAATTGCCAGTGCTTTTCGTTTATACCACCAAAAACAAATCTTCAAGCCTAATGTTAAAAAAGAGAAAAAAGTTACTTTGAAACATACAAATATTCAGGATATTTTGTAGCCTGGGTATATATTACATAGAGATTAGTAGTGGTTGTTATTTTTGTTTCATTTGGGATAGCTGTGAAAGGTTGGGAAACTAATTTTCTTTTTCTCCTTTTGCTTAGGTAGACTCTGGAAAAACATTTCCTAGTTTCATGTAGAGAAACTTTTAATTTCTCCTTGCCTTTTTTTTTAACACTGTGGGGTTAAAAATAGCATGCATGTATTTATTTTGTGCCAATTTCCCTTAGGATGTCTGCAGATGTTGACAGATACTTCAAAGTCCAAAAAGGAACCTCAAATGTTTTCATTGGAGTGGGTGGGGAATGGAAGGCCCTTGATCCCTGTTAACTAATTTAGTTGGATATCACCATTATTGTTTTCTCTGCTAAGAATTTCTTTTCTGAAATTAATTAATTAATTAATTAAAAAAAGAAAAAGAAAAAAAAAAAAGAATTTCTTTCCTAATAAGAATATGAATGCTTGTATTCTAATGGAAATGTTTTATCTACAGTGAACTCATAGGCATTAATTCCTTCACTACCAAAATGTATACTTCTCTGAAAAATAGGCTATTTAACAGGATACATTTGACATAAGAATAAATTGAACTGGCATGAAAAAAGAAAACTACGTTCGTTTGGAACTGAGGAAGGGTTTCAGGTCATTGGATTGTATGTTATTACTAACTCTTGATTATTGATGTCAGTGCAGTAAATTCATTTGTTGCTTCATTAAAAATACTAAATGAGCACCTGTCTGTACATAGCACTTAGGTAATAAGGTGAATACTAAAAAAATAGAGCCCAAAGTCAGTTACATTTAAAAGAAGTGCAGTATCATTGAAGACATTGGACATATGCACAAGAAAACCAAATGTGATGGAAAAACAACGTGAGATTTTGAGAACAGTGTGCCAAGTGAGGGGTAGGGACAGTAAGTGCTAGGAGTCCAATAGTGTCAGCTCCCCCGGTTTATGATTGCAAGAAGCAGGTAAGATTCCTTCCCAAGAGGTTAGGACAGGGAGAAGGGGCTCCAATGATCACAGACTGAAAAAGTGGCAAAATGGAAGAAGAACTTATTCAAGAAGACCTAAGAGCAAAAGCAAGTTCACGGATCAGTGAGTAGGCCAATCTGACTGGAGCAGAGATTTCAGATAGGGAAAAGCAAAGACATCATATCTTAGTAGTATTACAAAAAATATCTAAGATTTCATCAACAAGTTCCAGGGAAGAAATGGAGATTAGAGGGTTAGTTTGATGATCAATGTCTAGTAAAGTTGAAAATGCACACGTCATATGTTCTGGCCAGTGCCTTGGCAGGAAACAATGCAATGCACTCTCACCCTGGGTAACTGAGGACAAGTCAGTAGTCTATTTACAAAAGTGTGGGTGGGGCTAATGGCCATTTTATTTATTTATGTTTATTTATTGCAAGCTGGGGATTGAACCCAGGGCCTTGCACATACTAGGAAAGTTCTTTTTTTTTTTTTTTTTTTTTTTTTTTAAATTATTTATTTGCTTTTAGTTGTACACAATGTGTTTATTTGTACGTGGTGCTGAGGATCGAATCCGGGCCGTGCACGTGCTAGGCGAGCGCTCTACCACTTGAGCCACAATCCCAGCCCCTAGGAAAGTTCTTTAACCACTGAGCTACCCCCCTACCCCTTAGTGGATACTTAAAAAAAAAAAAAAAAAAAAAAAAAAAAAGTGGCAATAGCAGGGGAGCCTGGGGAGCTTCATTGCTACCCTGGGGCCTGAAGGGACAAAGAGAGGGAGTAGCCACCAGAGCCCAAGGAGAAAAGCTGTGGAAGCAGGAGAGCCACTTGGCAGAAGCTGTAGCCTTAGGTGGAGGAATGCAGCCAATCCACAGAGGCCCAGCAGGACAGGAGCCAGGACAATAAATGCCCTGGTTTCACTCTCCTCCCACCCTCTGCTCTCCTGCTGGCATCTCCCACTGGCCAAAGCCAACAGGAAGTCAGAGTGAAAGGGATTTCATGGATACGGTCCATAAAGGTCAGCTTCCTAGGGCACAGAGCCCAGTAGAGAAGAAAGTGAATTAGAGAAGCAAATGGAAAACATCCAACATACCCACCTGACTAACAATTCTACCTTTAAGTTATACCCTCTAGAAACTTCCACCTGTGTACAAAAGGACATGCACAAATACTGTCTTGCAACGTTGTTTTTAGTGACCATATTTGGGGGTTGGGACCTGAAAGTTTTATCAGTAAGGATTAGGTAAATTGAGGCTTATTCATTTGATAGAATACAGAGGCAGCCATTAAAATAAAGGATGTGTGTGTGTGTGTGTGTGTGTGTGTGTGTGTGTGTGTTAGATGTATGCAGTATGACACTGAATGTGAATATTTAAAACAAACAGAAAGCAATTGTTGTATATTATTTATATTTATGTATATGTAGTGGAAGTATAAAAACAAGTAGAAGAATGAGTGAACTCAGAGAAAACAAAACCGTGACAGTAGTTTCCTCTGGTGAAGGAGGAAAGGGAATCATATTAGGAAGATGGATAAAGAGGATTCTCCAGAGAGACAGAATCAATAAGATAGCTAGATGGATGGACAGATGGATGGATAGGCAGATGGATAGATGGGTAGGTAGATGAATAGATGAAGATAGATAGATAGATAGATAGATAGGGAATTTATTAGGGGGTTGGCAACATATGATTACAGAGGTTGTCCCACAGTGAAATGTCTACAGGTCACAGAACCTGAGATGCCAGCAGAGGGACTCAGTCCAAGTCTGAAAGCCTCAAAATCAAGGAAGCTAATGGTGTAATTTTCAATCTGAGACTGTAAACCTGAGAATCCAGGGTGAAGGATTATGTCAGTCCTGGAGTTCAAAAGGCCATAGGGTCTGGTGTTCTGATGTCCACAGGAAAGGGGAAAAAAAGAGTCTCATTCCAGCAGAGAGAGAGAGAAGAGAGAGAGAGAGAGAGAGAATTTGCTTTTCCTCTGCCTTTTTTTTTTTTTTGGTACCAGGGATTGAACTCAGGGGCACTCGACCACTGGGCCACATCCCCAGCCCTTTTTTGTATTTTTATTTAGAGACAGGGTCTCACTGAGTTGCTAAGTGCCTCGCCATTGCTGAGGCTGGCTTTGAACTCACAATCCTCCTGTCTCAGCCTCCCAAAGGTGCTGGGATTACAGGCGTGCGCCACCGCGCCCAGCTTCCTCTGCCTTTTTGTTTCATCTTTGTCCCCAGCAGAGTGGATGGTGCCACCCACAGTAAAGACAGATCTTTCCCACTCAGTCCAACAACTAACACACCAGTCTCCTCTGGAAACACTCTCACAGACACACCCAGAAGTATGCTGTATCAGTTCTCTGGATGTGCCTTAATCCAGGCAAATTGACACTTAAAATCTACCATCTTGGGAGCTTTCAACTTTTATTCATTTCAGAAAGATTTGAAGAAAATATTACCAGCCTAGTGATAACTACTATGAAGGGGAAAATGAAGCAGAGGAAAGAGAGATGTTGGATGATGCTTAAAATTTAGATAGAGTGGGCTGGGGTTGTAGCTCAGTGGTATAGTGCTCACCTAGCACATGTGAGGCCCTGGGTTTGATCCTCAGCACCACATAAAAATAAATAAGTAAAATAAAGGTATCGTGTCCAACTACAACCAAAAAATAAATATTTTTAAAAAATTTAGATAGAGTGATTCTAAAAATCCATTCTCGGGAAGTGACATTGGTTAGAGCAGTGACCCAAATGAAGGAAGGGCAAAGCATACAGATATCTGGGTAACCAATACAGACGGAACTGCAGGTGCAAATGCCAAGGGGGCAGCTGTTTGGCCTGTTTAAGCAAAGAGTCTGGAGTGGCCAGTGGGGAGGAGCCCAGGAGGCAGTGGTAGGAGATCAGCACCAAGGGTCAGTCTAGAGCCAGGTCAAGTGGGGTGTATAGACTACAGTTATGCAGGTGGTAAGAGGAATAAAGGATGTGGAGATAGAAAGAAAAGAGGATTCCTAAGAAAGAAGAGGGCTGGGGTTTGTGGTTCAGCAGTAAATGCTCACCTAGTTTTTTTTTGGTACCAGGGATTGAACTCAGGGGCACTCGACCACTGGGCCACATCCCCAGCCCTTTTTTGTATTTTTTATTTAGAGACAGGGTCTCACTGAGTTGCTAAGTGCCTCGCCATTGCTGAGGCTGGCTTTGAACTCACAATCCTCCTGTCTCAGCCTCCCAAAGTGCTGGGATTACAGGCGTGCGCCACCGCGCCCAGCTTCCTCTGCCTTTTTGTTTCATCTTTGTCCCCAGCAGAGTGGATGGTGCCACCCACAGTAAAGACAGATCTTTCCCACTCAGTCCAACAACTAACACACCAGTCTCCTCTGGAAACACTCTCACAGACACACCCAGAAGTATGCTGTATCAGTTCTCTGGATGTGCCTTAATCCAGGCAAATTGACACTTAAAATCTACCATCTTGGGAGCTTTCAACTTTTATTCATTTCAGAAAGATTTGAAGAAAATATTACCAGCCTAGTGATAACTACTATGAAGGGGAAAATGAAGCAGAGGAAAGAGAGATGTTGGATGATGCTTAAAATTTAGATAGAGTGGGCTGGGTTGTAGCTCAGTGGTATAGTGCTCGCCTAGCACATGTGAGGCCCTGGGTTTGATCCTCAGCACCACATAAAAAATAAATAAGTAAAATAAAGGTATCGTGTCCAACTACAACCAAAAAATAAATATTTTTAAAAAATTTAGATAGAGTGATTCTAAAAATCCATTCTCGGGAAGTGACATTGGTTAGAGCAGTGACCCAAATGAAGGAAGGGCAAAGCATACAGATATCTGGGTAACCAATACAGACGGAACTGCAGGTGCAAATGCCAAGGGGGCAGCTGTTTGGCCTGTTTAAGCAAAGAGTCTGGAGTGGCCAGTGGGGAGGAGCCCAGGAGGCAGTGGTAGGAGATCAGCACCAAGGGTCAGTCTAGAGCCAGGTCAAGTGGGGTGTATAGACTACAGTTATGCAGGTGGTAAGAGGAATAAAGGATGTGGAGATAGAAAGAAAAGAGGATTCCTAAGAAAGAAGAGGGGCTGGGGTTGTGGTTCAGCAGTAGAATGCTCACCTAGCACGTGTGAGGCTCTGGGTTTGATCCTCAGCACCACATAAAAATAAATAAATAAAATAAAGGTATTGTGTCCAACTACAACTAAAAAAAGTAAACAAAATAAAATTTTAAAAAGATGGGCTGGGACTGTGGCTCAGGGGTAGGGCTCTCGCCTAGCACATGTGTGGCCTGGGTTAGATCCAAAGCACCACATAAGAATAATGGCAGGGGCTGGAGTTGTGGCACAGCAGTAGAGCACTTGCCTCACATGTGTGATGCACTGGGTTCAATTCTCAGCACCATACAAAAATACGTAAATAAAATAAAGGTCCATCAAGAGCTAACAATAATTAAAAAAAATAAAATAACACTTTCCCTAGAGAGGAAAAATTTTAATAAACTGATTATTTAAATAAAAAAAGAAGAAGAAGAAGAATGGCATTGTGTACAACTAAAACAAATAAATAAATTTTTTTTTTTTTTTTTTTTTTTTTTTTTTTTTTTTTTGTGGTACCGGGGATTGAACTCAGGGGCACTCGACCACTGGGTCACATCCCCAGACCTTTTTTGTATTTTATTTAGAGACAGGGTCTCACTGAGTTGCTAAGTGCCTCGCCATTGCTGAGGCTGGCTTTGAACTCGCGATCCTCCTGCCTCAGCCTCCCAAAGTGCTGGGATTACAGGCGTGCGCCACCGCGCCCGGCTTAAATAAATATTTTTAAAAAATAAAATAAAAAGAAAGAAAGGGAGAAGAGGGTTGGTTAAGTGACCAGTTTCCCCTCAGGAAAGAGTGTACTTGGTGTCAAGCAAATAGCAGACATCAGTCATGATCAATTCTTTAAAAATATTTCACAACATTTTGAGGTAAAATTCTCAAAAGATACAGTCATGTTTCATTTAATTAGTGGCATACATTCTGACAGATGCATCGATAGGTGATTTTGTGTGTGTGTGTGTGTGTGTGTGTGTGTGTGTGGTGCTGGGGATGGAACCCAGAGCCTTGTACATGTGAGGCAAGCATTCTACCAACTGAGCTATATCCCCAGCTCTTCAACAGGTGATTTTTGCATCATGTGAACAACATAGAGTGGATTTACCCAAATTTAGATGGTCCAGGTCAATCACTCTATTTGGTCTCCTGATGCAATCAAGAGACGACCAACAGATGCATGGGGCTGCTATTGTCATAACACAGCATACTATCTTACAGGAGACTTTTTCTTTTTAATATGAGAAGGAGTATGCTCTAAAATAATGACAAAAAGTATAGAACAGTAAATATGTAAACCAGTAGTTATTTATTTATTATCAGGTATTATATATCATACATAATTGTGTGGGCTATACTCTTAGATGATTGGCAGCACAGTAGGTCTGTTGACACCAGCACCTCCACAAACAAATGAGTAGTCCATAGCATTAGGACCTTAAGACAGCTACCATGTTGCTAGGCAACAGTTTTTCAGCTCCATTATAATCTTAAGGACACACAGTCTATTGTTAACCTAAATGTCATTATGTGGTGCATGATATAATTAGCTGTTTTAAGTGAACAGATCACTGCATTTAGTATGTTTATAGTGTTGTGCAACCACATCCTGTCTAGTTCAAAAGCATTTCTATCACTCCTAAGGGATACCCCATACCCATAAGCAGTTTTTCCTCCTTTTTTCCTCTCTCCAACCTCTGGTAACTACTGATATGCATTCTGTCCCTGTGAATTTACCTATTCTGGACATCTCATGTAGACAGAATCATATAATGCCATCTTTTGTATCTGACTTCCTTCACTTAGCACAATGTTTTAAAGATCATCCAAATTAAAACATAGATAATGTTTTCATTTCTTATTTATTTATGTATTAGTTCTAATTAGTTATACATGACAGTAGAAAGCTCTTTGATTCATTGTACACAAATGGAGCAGAATTTTTCACTTCTCTGGTTGTGCATGAAGTAGAATCATACCATTCATGCAATTATACATGTACCCAGGGTAATAATTTTCCTTTCTTTTTATGACTGAATAATACTCAACTATATGTGTATTTGTGGTCAGATTATTTAAAAATTTTTAAATGTGGTACTATCTTAACAACCTCCTCCCCCTCCTCCTCCTCCTCCTCCTCCACCTCCTCCTTCTTCTTCTTGTACATGTGTGTGGTACCAGGGTTGACCCACAGCCCTCATGCATGCTAGGCAAGTGCTGCTGTACCACTGAGCTACACATAAAATGAGCCTATTTTATGTTGTTGTGTTATGTTTATCACAGAATCTCACTAAATTGCCCAGGCTGGCCTCATACCAGGGATCTTCCTGCTTCAGTCTCTGGAGTAGCTGTGATTTCAGATGTATGCCACTATGTCCAGCAACCATGTGGATCTGAGTAAGAGGGAATATCTCTCAAAGGGCCTGGAAGAGCCTGAAGTGTTTGAGGAACATTGTGAGGGCAGTAGAGCAACAGAGTGAGAGGGAGAGCAGTTGATGAGGGACTGGGGGCAGGGGAAGCATGTGCCATCACATCCCCAACTATCTTAATTTTTTTTTTTTTGGTGGGGGGTACCAGGGATTGAACTCAGGGGCACTCGACCACTGAACCACATCCCCAGCCCTATTTTGTATTTTATTTAGAGACAGGTTCTCACTGAGTTGCTAAGCACCTGGCTTTTGCTGAGGCTGGCTTTGAACTCATGATCCTCCTGCCTCAGCCTCCTGAGCCGCTGGTATTACAGGCGTTCTACACTGCGCCCAGCCCCAATTCTTTTTTTTTTTTAATATTTATTTATTTACTTTAGTTGTACACAATGCGATGCATTTATGTTTACGTGGTGCTGAGGATCGAACCTGGGCCGCGCACGTGCGAGGCGAGCGCTCTGCTGCTGAGCCACAACCCCAGCCCCCCCCCAATTCTTTTTTATATTTTATTTAGAGACAGGGTCTCACTGAATTGCTTTAGGACCTCACTATGTTGCCGAGGCTAACTTTGAACTCACCATCCTCCTGCCTCAGCACTGCATCCCAAGTATGTGTCTCCTTGTGTTATTTCTCCTACCATAATATCCTCAAGGTTTATCCACATGTTCTATCATGTGCCAAAATTTTCTTTCTTTTTAAGGCTGAATAATGTTCCATTCCAAACATAAATACCACATTTTGTTTATCCATTTATCTATTGATGGATACTTGGACTGCTTCCACTTTGGGGAACTGTGAATAATAATGCTATGAACTACATGTATCTCTGATGCTATGAGCATGGGAGTACATATAACTGTTCAATTTCCTGCTTCCAGTTATTTTGGATATATATTGTATGATGGGTCATATAGCAATTCTATTTTTAGTATTTTTGAGGAATTGCCATACTGTTTTCCATAATGGCCACACCATTTTATATTCCCACCAAAAGTGCACAGTCATGATATTTTAATGTTCCCTAGATCGGTATTTGTGGAGAGGACTGAGCAACTCTAGAGTAGACAATCACCTACATATTAGCCTCTTAGGAGACAGTGGTACAATGACATGAAAGTAATCCTTGTTTCTTAGTGTCTGATGGCATAAAACTACCCAGCTACCCCTGGATATCTGATCACTATTTTATAAGAGTCAGAACTGAATTTCAATCTTATCTAAACTACTACTTTTGAGTCTCTTTGTTACCTCAGTTTGACTTCTACACAAATTAAAATGCTAGGGGAATAGGGTGAGCTGACAGAATTAATTTAATCAGGACCCACCTCTGGGGGTGAGTTCAGTTCCCCCTGAAGCTCACAGGTTTTACAGAGGATGGTAGAATGAAAAATCAGGGTGCTCTTACAAGGAGGAGGGAATGAATGGACACTGAGCAACCAAAAGCAGAAAATGCCCACTTTACCCTAGAACAGGGTTTCCCAATTTAGACATTATTGTCATTTGGAGACATCTAATTCTTCATGATGAGGGACTGTTCTATACACTATAGGATGTTAGCACCATCCCTAGTCTCCACCAGTTATATAGACCTCTCTTATGACAATCAAAAATGTCTCCAGAAGGGGTTGGGGGTGTGGCCCAGTGGTAGAGCGCTCCCCTAGCACGTGCGCGGCCCGGGTTTGATCCTCAGCACCACGTAAACATAAATGCATTGCATTGTGTACAACTAAAGCAAATAAATAAATATAAAAAAAATGTCTCCAGACAGGCTGGGGTTGTGGCTCAGCAGTAGAGCACTTGCTTAGCACAAGCACGACCGGGGTTCGATCCTCAGCACCATGTAAAAATAAATAAAGGCATTGTGTACAACTAACTAAATAAATAAATATTTTTTAAAAATGTCTCCAGACATTATCAAATGTCCTTGGGGAGGAAAAAAAAATTCTCCCTAGTTATGAAGCAGTACTGTAAAAATAACCTTACCGCTGTCTTTTCTGCCTCTCATTTCTAGTCTTTTTCTCACATGACTGGCAAATCTTATTTGGTAACAAAAATATGATGTGCTTGGAAATAACGACTTTATCCTGTGCTTTCATTGGGTAAAAGTCTAAATTCTCAAGCAATGCTTCCAAAACCCTTTACCAAAAATGAAACAAAACACAAAACAAAAATCCTACTTAGTCTATTTTTTTACTCCTGCAATAAAATATAGACTGGGTAATTTATAATGGACAGAAATTTATTTGACTCATGGTCCTGGAGGCTGGGAAGTCAAAGATTGAGGAGCTGCATCTGTCCTGCATCATAACATGGTGGAAGGCATCACATGGCAGGACAGCAAGAGAGGACCAAACTCCCTTTTATAGCAAACCCATTCTAGTGGCAACCACAATGTCATCCCACTCCAGAAGTAACGACATCAATCCATTCATGTGGGCACTGACCTAATCACCCCTTAATGTCCCCTCAACACTGTTGCACTGATGATTAAGTTTCTAACACATGTGCTTTGGGAACACATTCAAACCACAAAAAGTACCTTGCCAGCCTCATCTACAATCTTATTCCCACATACCCATTGCACTAGTAATTCTAAAATTCTCCAATGTTCTCTAAATTTCCATGCTTTTTCCACTCCTATATTTTTATACATGCTGTTCTTTCCAACTGGAGTACCATTCTCACTTTTGTCCTAAGGAAACTCCTATAGACTCTTTGAGACCCCAAAATATATGACTCCCTGTTTTTGTTTTAATGAAAAAAGTCCTTACATTTCCTAAGAAAAGTTTGTTTTTCCATACTACTTTGTTTCTATCTCTAAGGTCTCACTTGGCACAATTGGTTGCAATTATTTGTGTATTAATTGTCTTTGAATCTCCAGTCCCTGACAAAGAGAAGTTGCTTAATGAATGCTTATTGAATGGATGAGTGAAATGAGGAAAGCTGTTAGCATAGTGCCTTTGAATTTCACCAACAAAAATTGTGGCTCAAC
This sequence comes from Tamias sibiricus, assembly GCA_025594165.1. Lineage (NCBI taxonomy): Eukaryota > Metazoa > Chordata > Mammalia > Rodentia > Sciuridae > Tamias > Tamias sibiricus. The sequence goes on from CM046661.1 coordinate 76,975,145, forward strand.
CAGAGGTCATTGGCTTCTATTTGTTTCTACCAGATTTACAACTGGTACCTCAGCCACTGAGCTGGAATTGGGTGGAAGGCAAACCTCAGGATACCAAATTGAGTACTTGCAGCTGTGTGCCTTGAGAGCTCTTGGATCACTGAGCGTGAAGTGTTTAAGTTGTGATTTCTAGCTGCTGCTGCCGGGGAGATACTAAATAATGTTACATGGGAAGTATCACCTTATAGTTTACCATGTATGAACTTCTGTAAGAGTAAGCTCATGGTTTGCCTCCCAAGCATGGGCTCAGCCTTTTCAAACAAATCCATTTGGATATCTTTATAAAGTCATAGTCTAAAGAATTTAAAATGTATTTTGAAGATGTAGATATATCCAACACATGAACCACATGAGGCCTGTATGAGTATCTGAAGCAAAATTCTTGTATCCAGACAGCACAAAAATTAGAAAAGTATGTCTTGTTTGCAGAATGACCAGGCTCATTTTCTTCTGATGGGGTCACATGTCCCTCTCTTCTATAGGGCATTATTATCAAAATATGCCCATTGAAATAGCCTCTAAGCCATCTTTTCTGCTTCTCACAACTACTCTTCTCATATTACTGACATAATTGTCTTCCTGTTAACACAAATATTCCACGCTTGAGGAAACTAAGTCTGTTGGTAGGGTTTTTAAGTGTCCTGCAAAGGCCTGTGTGTCTTGTTCCCAGCCTGTGGTGTGACTGCAGAGTGGTGGAATATTTAAGAGGTGGGGTCTGTTGGGAGGCTTTCTAGTCCTTGAGAGGGTGCCCTAGAATAGAATATTGGAACCCTGGCCCCTTCCTGTTTCTCTCTTTTGCTTCTGGCCACAAGGTAAGGGCTTTCCCCACCATGCACTCCCACTGTGATGTGCTGCCTCACTGTAGACCCCAAATCAACTATAGACGGAAATCTTCAAAACTATGAGTCAAAATAAACCTTTTCTCATTTAAGCCAATTTTCTCAGGAATTTTGTCACAGCAATGGAAAGCTAACTAACATACCTATTCAGGATAGCACAAACCTTAAAGTTGAGCCTAAGAATAATAAGAATGTGACAACTGATTGATAAACTCTTAACAGGTTTTTATTTAAATCTAAACCTAATTATGCATTAACAAAGCAGAAAAAACACCCATTTTATAATATGGACAAACCAGATGGAGAGTCAAGAATGAGAAGGCTGGAGAAAGGGAAAAGAGAAAATCTGTTGAGTTGGGGAATGGTAGGAGGCCTCAGGGTTCTTGTGTCATGATTTTCCTGTCCTGATCAACTGGATTTCAAACCTGTCTCTATACTAGATCTTAAAAAACACTAGAACTTAAAAAATACTAATGCCTTGGTCCCAACTTAATCAGAATTTCAGGGGATATCCTGTACAGCCACTACTTAAATACCCAAGCATGTATCTGAAGTCTGCAGAATCTTCTGTTTCAGAAACGCGGAGCCCAACCCTATCTTGGGTAAGCAGAGCTCTGTTAGAGTTCCATCATGAATATGTAGAGCTGGGGAAGAATTGTTCTCCTTCCTCTCCCCTCTCCCATTCTCTAACCCCAACAAAATAACTAGGGAGATTATACTGGGCAGGGGAAAAAATGAAACAGTCACGGTACTATAGTGGCATAATTGTGCCTAGGGCTCTAAGTTCATATGCTGGGTCTGAACAGAAATTGCTAGCTGCTGAAGTCTTGACTTAAACCTAGTTCAGAACCTAGGTGGGGTTGGGTTTAAATCTGTAAGTAAACAACGCTGGGAAATGCAGGACCCCAGGCAGGTAGTAAAAAAAAGATGTGGGCGTATTTTCTAAGCTTTGAGTGAAGAGGATAAAGATTGTGAGAAAAATTTCTCCCTCCCCCCCTATCAAGATTGATATAATGTTGGGGTTTTTTTTGGAGGGGGGTGGACCCAGAATTGAACTCAGGGGCACTCAACCGCTGAGCCACATCCCCAGCCCTATTTTTTTTTTTTAATATTTATTTGCTTTAGTTGTACACAGTGCCTTTATTTTGTATGTGGTGCTGAGGATCGAACCCGGGCTGCGCATGTGCTAGGCGAGCGCTCTACCACTGAGCCACAACCCCAGCCCCCCCAGCCCTATTTTGTATTTTATTTAGAGACAGGATCTCACTGAGTTGCTTAGTGCCTTGCTTTTGCTAAGGCTGGCTTTGAACTCATGATCCTCCTGCTTCAGCCTCCCAAGTCACGGGGATTATAGGCCTGTGGCACCATGCCTGGCTTAATGTTGGGAATTTTAAGAAAATATTTAATTAGTTGTTGATGGACATTTATTTATTTATATGTGGTGCTGAGAATCAAACCCAGTGCCTCACACATGCTAGGCAAGCGCTCTACCACTGAGCCACAACCCCTGTCCAAAGGTTGGGAATTTTAAGAAAATATTTATAATCCTCTCTATCTCTAGGAAAGTTCCCACTGTGTTACATATTGGATACCCTACTGAATTAAGATATAAAATATAATCTATATGTGTAATTCTGTTTCTGATTCACAAAATATGTGGTATTCGTCAGTGTTGTTATGATTTTTTTCACTTCTATTTATTTATTTATTTATTTGCTTTAGTTGTACACAATGTGTTTATTTGTATGTGGTGCTGAGGATCGAACCCGGGCCACGCACGTGCTAGGCTCACCGCTGAGCCACTATCCCAGCCCCAATGATTTTAATGCTTAAGAGAAGAAGGTGAACTCTGCTTTGGTTCCCTCCTACTCCACCAAAGACAAAGCAATAAAAGGAGTAAAGTCCTATTTTTAGAGGTAGCATGTGTGTGCTGCAGAGGGGGAGTTGCTGCTCCAGGGGAAAGACTTCACCTGAAGAACTTTGAACCAAGAGCTTCTGCAGGTTCTTGAAATAGCATATGTCCTGGTGTGGTCTTTACTGGAGAATTTCTGGGTGTATCTCATTAGGCAAAACGTCCCTATGACACAATGATTCTTACTATACACACCCAACTCTCCATTTTATGAGAGTCAAGAAAGCAGTAATGATTTTAATGTCAATAAATGGTGACTTTTATTTTTTTCTACTATGTAGACTTTGTGCTGGGTATTTCATCTGTTGTAGTTTTTGTTTTGTTTTGTTTTGTTTTGGGGGGGTACCAGGGATTGAACTCAGGGGCACTCAACCACTGAGCCACATCCCCAGCCCTATTTTATTTTATTTACAGACAGGGTCTCACTGAGTTGCTTAGTGCCTCACTGTTGAACTTGTGGTACTCCTGTCTCAGCCTCCCAAACTGCTGGGATTACAGGCATGCACCATTGAGCCTGGCTTGTTGTAGTTTATTTAATCCCCACCCTATAAGGTAGAAATTTGCACCAGTTCAGGTGGATGAACTGAGTATGTCTGAGCTGGGTATTTCAGGTATGTCTCTGGGAGCCAGATTTTCCCACTTTCTTCATGACCCCCTCACTTGAAGGACTGTATACTCTTAGTTCCTTCATTGCCTCAGGTCACCCATAGGTCCTAACACCTAGGACTGGCAAACTGTGCCTTTGCTGACAGGTCTCCCTGTTGCCAATGGCCTGCCTCTTTGGCCTCCTTTCAATCATCTGACAGTGGCCTGGCCCCTCCTGCATGACTGATCCTCAATGCTTCTATGACTTGACTTCTTAAAAGTGAGAATCCATCTGTCTTTCCCCCTTTAGGCCTATCTTTTGGTCTTGCCATTTTCTCCAAGTCTCATACCAACTCAGCTGTGCCTTTAGGTCCAGCCCAGTGCCCACAATCTGTGCCTGATTTCTGTCCTGTCCTGTTGTAGTTTGGGCTTTGTTTATGAAGGAGATTTCTCAGACTCCAGAAACATGATCAAATATGTAAGCAGTAGCTCTCTAGGTTTTTATGCCTGTAAGTGCTGTAGCTAATGCTTCTCAAAAAAAAAAAAAAAAAGTAAACTGTGGATCCTTGTCCTTTTGTGGGGCTGGAAGCTTCTGTGTAAAAAATATAAATGTGGTGTTCCATGTGTTTTTTTTTAATAACTTCTGTTTTTCTCATTATAGAAATGATATTTACATTTTTATAGACAAGTAAAATACAGAAAATATAGTGGCAAAAATCACCCAAATCTGATAATCTAAAAGTAAATGATCATTGTGAACAGTTTGTTGTATCTGGTATATTTTCCTTAAGCCTTTACACACATATAAACACAAAATTGGGATCAGATTCAAAATGGTCTTATATACTACTATTTTATTTCATATTATCCTGCTAACACTTTCCCATATCACTAAAATTCTTTGTAAATGTATGTAGTAACTATATAATGTTATAGTTTATGAATATTATGAATAATTTAACTAATCCTATTCAAAGACTGAGATTGATTCTAATGATAAATATGCTGTAATGAACATATAGTGCATTAATTTCTATGTGCAATTCTATGTCCTTAACCTAGAATCTCAGATGTAGAATTACTGGGGTAAGGGTTAGATTATCTATAGCAGCCGGGTGTGGTGGCGCACGCCTGTAATCCCAGCACTTGGGAGGCTGAGGCAGGAGGATGGTGAGTTCAAAGCCAGCCTCAGCAGTGGCGAGGCACTTAGCAACTCAGTGAGACCTTGTCTAATAAAATACAAAAGAGGGCTGGGGCTGTGGCCCAGGGGTCAAGTGCCTCTGAGTTCAATCCCCTGTTCCCCCCCCAAAAAAAGATTATCTACAGCAGTAACTGATGCAGTTTTTAGTGTCAGGATGCCTTTGTAGTCTTAGTTATTGTTTAAGACCAAAAGAGATTTTGTTTATATTGGTGATTGCTATCAAAATTCACTATATTAGAAGTTAAAAATGAGAAATTTAGGCCAGGCCTGGTGGTACATGCCTGTAATCCCAGAGACTTGGGAGGTTGAGGCAGGAGGATCGCAAGTTCAAAGCCAGTCTCAGCAACTTAGTGAGGCATTTAGCAACTCAGCAAGACCCCGTCTCTAAATAAAATATAAAAAAGGGCTGGTGATGTGGCTCAGTGATTAAACACCCCTGGGTTCAACCACTGGTACAAAAAAAGAAAGGAAAAAAAAAAATGGAGAGAAATATTAAAAGTATTTATTATTGCCTGTAATCCCTGCAACTCAGAAGCCTGAGGCAGGAGGATTGCAATCTGGAGGCCAACCTGGGCAACTTAGTGAAACTCTGTCTCAAAATAAAAAAATAAAATAAAAAGGGCTGGGGATGCTGTTCAGTGGTAGAGTGCCCTTGGGTTCAATCTCTAGTACAAACAAACAAACAAACAAAAAGCCCAATTTTCTGCATGTTAAATAACAATAAGAAACTATTATTTTTTTAATAAATGGATGAATGAGTGAGAGGTACAAGTCAAACATGCAGGTTTCCTGCAGAGACAGATTCCTGTGTTTCTGGTGGTCTTTCATTCACTGGGACTGAAAGTGGAGGAGTAGCATCGTGGGAAGGAGTAGGCTGGAGGTGGGGGGTGGCAAGGGTGATGAGCTCGAAATGCAGGCAGTCTCCCCAGGACATGTAGAAATTTTCAAGACTCCAATCTACTAGGTAGAACTTCAAAGTCTTATACCACATTTTTCCTTTCTACCCTTCTAAAATGCTTTCTAAAATACCTGTTTTATAGGGTTTTAAATACCTGCTTTATAAGAATCCTTTTACAACATTAGGCCAGTTAGCCTCAAAACCAAACATTGAGATAGGCTAGACAGATAGGAGGAATTATCAGCCTATTTATGAGGAAACTGAAGTCTTGGGAGGGAAGATGACTTGTCTTAGGCACTTCTTCCTCCTTCTTCTCTCTTCCACAGGTACACGATAGCCTCATGTCCAGATGCTGGCTGTCCTGACTGCAACTCCAGTGGTGTGCCCATTGATTCAAGGGTATGAACACTGTTGGTTCAGTAATTTGTTTTCAAATATTTTGTCTTTTGCTCCTTCCAAAAGTGATTAAGTGGTGTACAAAATACAAGTTACTCCTTAGGCTACCAGGCAGGTATGTGATTTTTCCCCTGGGATAGTTGGACCCCTCCCTCTCACCTTTAATTTTCCAGAGAGACTGAACATACAGACAGTGGACAATGACCAGACCATACATGGCCATAGAAATCTCTGGCCCACACCCTCAGTAGCAACCAGCTGGGAGTGCCAAACCATTTGGCTTCCAACTCAGGATTCCTACCTGCTTTCCAATTCAGGACCAACCAAATATGAAAGCAAATCTGCCCCTCCCAATCCAATCATAAAAGATGCCCGACTTCTTGGTAGCCCTCCTCCCTATCCCCATGCTGATCCCCTCCAATCCTGGCATACGAAAAGCCCTTCCTTTTTCACTTGGAAACCTTTCCCACTCCCCTCCCTGCCTTGAGTATCTGCCAAATGCAAATTACGGTGGCTGACTCCCTCAGTAATGGCAAACCCTGAATAAATAGCTTGTGTACTCACTTGGGTTGTCTTCACTTATTTCTACACCACTGAATGAATAATAAAAGATGTTATAAAGCCAAGTTATAAAAAGAGCATCAGTTATTAAACATTTGTAAAGGCCTTTACAATCATTTTAGTGTACCTCGTAAACACCTCTCAAGTACCGATATCCCCATTTTAGAGCTGAGAAAATTGAGAAGGAACCACGAGATTAAGTGTCTTGTCCAGAGCTAGGCATGGAACATAAATTTTGAGGTCTGTTGTTTATCCACTGAGCCTGGGCTGCACTTTGGAATCATTACCATTTTAAAGCATTTGACTCTGGGTTGTGTGAATATTAAGAAGTAGATCACATTTCAGCCTGGCAGGCACAAAAGTATTGTTTTTAGCTTGTTTTTCTAAGTTTTAGTAGAGCACATATGGGCTCCATTAACTTTACTATGTAGCATAATTTTGAAGATAGTTTCTTTTCCAAAAAAATTTTTGCCGTCCCGTAACATTTTAAAGTTCAGCACACACCATCAACTCTTGGTACTTGTTTTTCTCAAAGTTTTCCCTTTTCCTCTGTGCTGTTGGTGGAGGGGGTCATAAATCCAGCCAGGGGTATGTTTTGTGATTATGGCTGGGGGTGGTTTCCAAAGTTATGTACGTGGGTAGAGCAAAAGGAGGGTGGGTTCTGTGCTGGACAGAGTCCTTTTAAAGCAGGGCTTCCTTTTTTAAAATTTTTTATTCGTTTATTTATTTTTATGCAGTGCTAAGGATCGAACCCAGTGCCTCATACATGCTAGGTTCTGCCACGGAGCTATAATCTCAGCCCTCTTTTTTAAGATAAGAGATATTTTAATCCCCCCATCCATCTGCTCCAAGTGTTAAGACTGCAGATCATGTTAATTGAAAAGGATATGAAGAAAATGGAGACTTACAACACCTAATTGGAGCATAAGAACACCTGTCTGGAAGGCAGAGGTAGGTGGGAAAGATGATTCTTTGTAGCTCCTTGCTGTCTGCAGAAGAGCAGCTGTCCCTGTCCCCTCTACTCTGGGGCATTTGAAAAGGAGGCTATGTAGCAGCCCCATTTGGCCTAGGTGCCACTGTACCTGGTCAACCTAGTGTGAAGTGCCCTGCTGGATTTTTAGGGAACACTGACTGAGGTTAATAAATTTATCACATGTATAATTAACTAAATATTAAACAATAATATTAATTTGCTTTCTGGGGTTTATCTGCCCAGTCCCTGGAATCGTCTCATTCATAACTTTTCATCCTCACTTATAAGTTATAAACTCATGCACTAAACTCCAAATTTGATTTCTTCTACATTATCCTTTCCAATGTCTTCAGGGTTTTTTTTTTTTTTTTCTTTTAAAGTTATTATGCACAAACCTGCATAAAAGGCCTACAGGTGAATGTGATCAGGTAGGTGTTATGATAGCTGGTAAAGTTTTCCTTACTTCCTTTGATAGTGAAGCAAGCTTTCAGGTGTTGTGAGAACAAGAAAGATCTCTAAAGATATGGGTGGCTCAAGCAGAGCCTGTCTATTCCATGTGTCCTCATTTCCTACGGAAGTCACACCCTTGAAGGCAGAGGAGATGCTGGAGGAAAATGCTGGATGTTGAGGAAGTTGAGGGTGGTGTTGGGAGGAGGAGAGAAGAACCAACAGGATGAGGCTTAGGCCTGGCCTATGAAAGATCCCACTGCTTGTAACTCATCATTCTTGTCTGGCTGTGTTTGGTTTCTGTTCATGCCATTAAAAGAAGCATCAAGCCTTGGGAATCCAGAGATATTAAAACTAATCTATTTTTATTGATCACTTTCAATGCACAGGCCAGGAGGATCTGTTACCACAGAAAACACCAGGTGGAGAGGTGGAAGACCTGGTTGGACGAGTCCTTCAGCTCTCTAAGCTGTATATTTCTTATCCTTTACAGCACCATAATTAGGATTAGATGAGGGGGAAAAATTAGGTATGATCCCTAGCCATAAGTGGCAAACAATAAATGACTCTAACAGATAAAAAGAAATGTAACAAGAGGTGCTAATCTCCCAGGCACTTTCAATATTGCCAGGAAGACAAATTATCCATAGTAAAAGGTGAAAGCAAACTTTTTCATGCCTTTAGTCCCAGCTATTTTTGAGGCTGAGGTGGGAGGATTGCCTGAGTCTAGGACTTCAAGACCAGTCTGAGCAACATAGAGAGACTCCATCATAGAAAGACTCCATCTCAAGAAACAAACAAAAGTGAAAACAGAAATAACACTACACTACTATTCTGTTGGCTCTTGATAAAGACTGTAGTTGCATGTAATCATCAGAATTATAGAATTTGGTCTTTAACAAATCCTATGTATCCTTGTTTTCTTTCCTTCCTTCTTCCTTCCTTTTTTTTTTTTTTTTTTTTTTTTTTTTTTCTTTCTTTCTCACTGAGGATTTAACCCAGGGGTGCTTAACCACTGAGTCACATCCGCAGCACTTTTTATTTTTATTTTGAGACAGGTCTAAATTGCTGAGGCTGGCTTTGAACTTGTGATCCTCCTGCCTCAGCCTCCAGAGCCACTGGGACTACAGGTGTGTTAACTGTTTCTTATTAAGACCAGAGTAAATACAAATGTTTACAAAAGAAATTGTAAACTGCATAATATATATTGAGATTGAAACTTCAAAGTGAATCCTCTCCATCTGAATGCCCAGGTGTGTGTTCCTAGAGGTACTATTTTCATAGAGACATACCCCATTCACATTACTGTGCAGTAGAGAGATACTGAATGGGATGGCTGGAGCACTAGGTTTTAATTTGGGCTCTTTTGCTGACTGACACAGTTTGGAAACAAATAACAGATTGTGAGCTTTATTTTGGCTCCAAAAGGACTCTAAAATTACTTTAATTATAAATTAACCAAAAATATAAGGGCACAAACAAAAATTTATTTTGTTGGCTCATCCTCTCCATGGGCTAAGTAAACTCTGCTGTCTCAGCCCTGAGAGAAATGAACAAAATCAATTGCTTCTCTACCAATCCCCCAGCGTATGGTCTCAGTTAAAATGAGAGTATATACTTTATTACTGTGCACCTGGATTTTATCCCATTCTCCTAAAACATCCATGTAAGTGGAGTCTTGATTGAATTTTCCCTTTATGATATAGAAGCTGTTGCATACACAGCCAACTCGTATTACTGCCCATTGCTGAAAGGAACGAACTTCTACAAATAGGTTTTTAAATTCACTCGAGATCATTTATGGAGTGTCGACTATGTGCCAGACACACTATTAAGCATGGATGCACCAGAGACATACTATCAGATCAGTCTAGCAGTGTAATATATAAACTGATAGAAGATACCATGGAAGCATTTTGCTCATGGTATAAATCAAGAGCTGTGTCAGAAATCTAGGAGGAATAATACCTCCCCTGGGAGAAACTGGAGACAACGTTGAAGGTGATGTTTGACCTTGGTCTTGAGGGATGAAAGGAAATGTGCCCAGTGAAGAGGGCAAAGGGCAGAGAGAATAATATGGCTCATCAAAATGCTTGGCATATTTGAGAAATGATGAAAGGGGTTGTGTGGCTACAGCCCATGTTTCGTGGGAGAGAAGGCAGATGGAGAATGGTTAGATTGGGGCTGGAGCATGGGGAGGATTGCTATGCCACATTCAGTTGGTAATCACCCCTATAGGTGGTAGTGGGGCACAGAGCATAATGTATGAGTTACTGCCTGGGTGGTGTTCTTTAAGGTAACTTGAAGTTGTGTGGAGGAAATGTATGGCAGGGGAGCTGAGTATGGAGAAGCCAGTAGGGTGGCAGGACATTTTGCACTGCCACAACCGGATACCTGAAACCGGATAATTTATCATGAATAGAGATTTATTTCTTACAGTTCTGGAGGCTGGAGGTTACAGGACTGTATCTGGTAAGGACCTTCTTGTTGCGTATTCCTTCCTGGAAGGCAGAAGGAATGAGCACACTTGCACATATGCATGAAAGAGAAAGTGAGAGTAAGAGTAGGAGGGAAAGAGGAAAGGGGACCAAACTCAACCTTTCAGGAACCCACTCCTGCAAAAAAACTAACTCATGAGGGTGGAGTCCTAAGGTCTATTTGCTTTTTTTTTTTTTTTTTTTTTTTGTGCTGGGTATCCAACTCAGAGCCTTATCCGTGTAAGCATGAGTTCTCCTACTGAGCTACACCCCCAGCCCACTCTGTTCATCTTAAAGTCCCCATGTTCCCAACATTGTTGTTTTGGGGATTAAGTTTCCAACACATGAACTTTGAGGAACACAGTCAAACCACAGCAAAGACCAAACAGGAGACAGCAGTGGGAATAGCTGACTTTGAGATGCGTCTTTGAAAGAAAATGGGTATATGGTAAACATTGGGGGTGGAGGCTGAGGCAGAAGAGAAAATAGAATGGGATTATGAAGTTGCTCAATGAAGGAGAGATCCGGTGGCAGGTGGTACTATTGACAGAAGAAGGGACAGAGAGGAACAGAATGGTTCTCTCTTCCAATGTGCTCTTGACTGAAGTGTGACCCTTAGCCTTGGCACATGTTGTCAGTGACCAGATGAGATGATGGGCTCTCAGTGGCTAAGAAAGTGAATGAAACCTACCCCAGAATGAGACCACTGACCTTTTATTTCCATGCTTTTGGCCCAAGGTATCATTCAGTCCAACACTATTTAAAAGGTGTTATCTAGAATATGCCTTGTTTACTGCAAACCTCTTTTTGATTCATTGTATATCATTCCAAATATAAGAACTTAGAGAGTGAGAACTCTGGAACCAGACTACCTGGCAAGTGACCTCAAGCCAGTTACTTATACCTCTCTCTCTTTTTAAAATATTTTAATTTATTTTTTTATGTGGTGCTAAGAATTAAACCCAGTGCCTCACATATGCTAGGCAAGCACTCTACCACTGAGCTATAACAGCAACCCCACTAATGTTTTTCTCTTTGCCTCAATTTCCTCACCTGCAAAATAAGGATAAAAGTTTTTCAAAAAGTTTTTGTATGAATGAAATGAGTTAGCATATGTAAAAGTGTTCCAGACACCTAGTGTAAGGACCTCATAAGCATTTGCTATCATTTTTAAGTAATGGAATACTCAACTAAAAGCAGATATATTATATATATATACATATATATATATATATATAGAGAGAGAGAGAGAGAGAAATTATATATACATATATATATAATCTCTACATATATACAGATTATCCCAGAACAAGATAAAAGCAGATATATTATATATATTTATATATATATCTCTCTCTCTATATATATGTATATATATCTCTCTCTATATATATGTATATATGTATCTCTCTCTCTCTCTCTCTCTCTAAGAGAGAGAGAGAGATTATCCCAGAACAAGATTAACATTGGCAGTTCCAGAGTTAGCCCTATAACTTAGCTAAAGCATCAGGGACCAATCCCTTTCCATATCCCATTGCCATATTTAGCATGTTAATGTTTATCTTCTCATGGTGGCAGGAAGGCTGCAGTAGCTCTGAATATCACATCCAGCATCCCAAGCAAGACTTCTCTTTTTTTAAAAATGTTTTAGCTGTACACAATACGTTTATTACCCGGGCCGTGCACATGCTAGGTGAGCACTCTATCGCTGAGCCACAACCCCAGCCCCCCAAGCAAGACTTAAAGAGCAAAGTCTTGCTTCCATGCAGTGCACTCTTAATAAGCTTTCCTAGAAGCCCCCAACAAGGTTCCATTCATCTGGAATTTAGTCATAGAACTGATGCTCACTGCAAAGGGGGCTGAGAAAGAGAATCTGCCACTTCCAACCTGTAACAAAACAGGAAAAAGTGGGACTGGCTGTTGGGTGGATAAGTGGTAGCACTGCAATCTGGGAGCCAAGGAGTTTTTAGGCCAGGGGTAATGGAGAAACCAGAATGCAGCAGTATTCATCTGGGATGAATAAGCCATAGACTTCATCCTTTAGAGTCATTAGCTGTTTTGAGCAGTCTCTAAATCCTGGGTGTCATGTTGGTGAATTAAGGATTTTTTTTCTTCTTTTGAGACAGGGGTCTCATTATGTTGCCCAGGATGGACTTGAACTCCTGGGATCAAGCAATCCTCTTGCCTCAGCCTTCCAAATAGCTGGGACCGTAGGCGTGCACCACCACACCTGGCTGAAGATATTTTTGATCAGGGGGTCCTTTCTAGTCTTCTCACCTGTTCTAGGCTGCTACCATTCAGCATGCTTTGTCTGAGAGGCTGACTAGGCTAATCACTGTTAAAGCCATCCGAGAACAGCCAATCACAGTGGTACATTCCTCTAATTCCAACTACTATTGAGGCTGAGGCAGGAGGATGGCTTGAGCCTCAGAGTTCAAGGCTAGCCTGGGCAACATAGTGAGATCCCATCTAAAAATAAACAAACAGCAAGTGCAGGAATCTTGCCCCCTTAATTTTAGTCTTAAATTCAGATGCTTCTCTACAATTCACATCTCCACAATCTCTCTCATCTGAACTACTAAGTGCTACAGCCTCCTGTCTAGTCTCCCCATCACAAAAGATCCCAAGAAAGTGAACAAAAAACAAGAGGAGAACCAGAAACTTACAAACACCCACAGAAAGCCTTATTTTCACTCTTCAAATCCATTATCAAAGAGAGGAGACATTTTAAAATTCCAAGGCACTTGGTTAACTAATCTGATTCTGGTCTACATGTAGATATTCAATGAATACTTGTTAAATTAAATTGACTCAAGGTTTTATTTATTCAACTTACTTAAAGCTTATGTAAACCCGTTGGAGATTTGTGTCAAGCTGTTAAGCTGCAAAATATATGAAAAGTAGTATTTTCAATAGACTAGCTTTCCTCTTAATATGCTTTATGAGCTTAACCATAAACCAAGGGGAAGGGGGAGAGGCAGCAGGAGAGCAGAGGGGATGGAATAGGTGAAGAAGGAGGAGGAGGGAGGAGAGGGGAGCCCATTTCTGTTATTGTCTACATTTGTTTCCATGCTATGCTTATTAACCAGCTACTGCCCTCTAGTGCTCACTGTACAAACTGCTCATCTGAAGTCCATCCATTTTTATCTTAATCCTGTTCATACCTGGAAGAGCCCAAACTTCTTGTTTTACAGATAAGCAGGCTGACATCCAGAGATGACAAGTCAAATTGACCCAGGTGGCCTCATAGACTCAGTTATCCCACCTTTAACTTGTCTGGCAAACTCTATTATAAGCATTTCTCAGAAATTTCAGTAACACCAACCAATAAAAATTATAGCATACTAATCTAAGAGTGTTTTTATTACTTCTAATGCTGTTCCAAATAAAGCTAAAATTGGATGCTGGTCAGGTTTAGATAAAGATTTATATAAATAATACTGGTACATCTTAAAATTAGTACAAGTTAAGAAAATGTTAACACAAAAAGAACAGACCCCAAGTGGATTTGGCCATTTATTAGAATTGGCTTTTATCATTGTCTCCATATAGGCTGATATTCTGCTTAAAGTCTCCCAGAGGAACCTCTTTGCTCATTGATGGGAAAAGAAGGATTTGTCATTTTAACTTGGAACACATATTTTCATCATTTCATCATTTTGCTGATGGGAATAAATTGAAAGTTATCCAGCTGGACATGTCACTTACAAGAACATTACCAAGTAACAAAAGATTTATTCAAATATTTAATTGGAAGGAAATACATCTGGAATAAGTTTTATTGGAATTCATATAAAAATAAAAGCAAATCCATTAAACTAATATCATAAACAGTCAACTTTATCTGGAACCAGAAATATTAACAAATTGGAATCTAGACGTCCTAAACTTTATTCCTTGCATAAAGCCAGATGAATTTCCCAATTTATATGGCAGTTATGATTTATTGCTTTAGGTAGAGCATTATTTTCAGTCAGTATTTTAGAGACAGAGCAGGCAAATTACCTGATTTTTTTTCTCTCTCCTCCTCAAAAGACAAAAAGAAATTGGTAAGGAACATTTTCTGGTATTCAAAATACAACCTCCTATTGAGACCAGCAAGTCAACAGAAATTCAGTGCATTTGGCTTCTAATTACTAAAGGATCAAGAGATAGCTACTTTTGCCTTTAGATGTCAACGTAGATTCCATTGATCAAGTAATCCAGTCTTGAGTACCGTTTCCTGCGGAGGGATTCTAAGAGCATCCTGCCCAAGAGGATGAGGCCTATCACCAGGAACAGAACACCAAAGAGCAGGGTACCCATGAGGAGCCACTTTTCAAATGGAAGGCTATATGGGCTTTCTGGAACTCTGCTCAGTGTTGAACCATCTATAGTGGCCTTCCCATTGTCCTGAAAAGCAGATTTATTTGTTGCAGAAGACTCCACATTTGACAGAGAAAGTGTAGCAGATTTATGCCCAGACCCTATGTTTGAAGTCAGCATTTCTCTAAAGGGCACAGTTTCTGAGGTGCCTGTCAAGTCTGTAGATGCCTGAAAGATAGTAATTGGAACTGCTACTGTAGTTTTAGCTTGAGGTGTAACCATGGCATGTGTGAAAACTGTAGAAATGGGGGCTCTGGTCTGCTGAGAGGTGACAGTGGTTACGGGTGGAGCTGTGGTGGCCTCCCATGGTTGAAAAGTCACAGAGGGTCTCACTGAAGTACTGGTCAGTGAAAGAACCACAGGTTTCAGAATAGCAGAGATGTTAGGCAGAGAGGCTGCAGCCACTGGATCTGGGAAGGTAGCTACATTTTCAGGCAGTGGATGAGCTATTTCTAGTTCTGAGGAAAACTGTGAATTCTGAGAATGGACATTCTCTTTATAAACAGGGACCCGTGCAGTCGTTGGATCAGTCTTGGATAGTTTCTGCAAGTGATCCGGGGATCCAGACTTCTGAGAAAGTGCGTCTCTCCATAGGAGATCAGTGGGTTTCAAATCACCTGCCAGAAGAGGGAGAGTTGGAGTGACCGCTTGTGAAGACTGGCCAAGGAAGAGACCATCTTCTTGTGCTAACTCTTGGTGTGGCAAATCAGTTCTGGTCAAAGATGGAAAATCTGAAAATGTAAATGAAACAAAAGGAGACTTAAATATGTCCATGCTAGAGTGGGTTAAAAAAATGACATATTAGCTTGTTCGATACATCTTCAAACTGATAACTGATACTTGATTTTTTTTTAAACTGGAGATTGATAATTGATTTTTTTTTTTTTTAAACTGGAGATTGAATGCCGGGTCTGGTGTGCTAAGAAGCAAGCACTCTACCTATGAGCTATACTCCTGGCCTTGATACTTGATATTCCATTGAAATATGTACAAAAAGGAAAAATACAAGTTGCTAAATCAGAACTGATAATACTGCCTCTCTACCCAATGCTGTGGTTTATTTCTACTTTGATGGAACAGAAGAAACGTGTGGAGGCACATCAGTTAAATTAAGAAAAAGGTAGAAGCAGTAAAGCAGAGGGCTAAGAGGAGCTTAGCATGGGCAACAAGAGGGTTAGGAAGATGGGGATGGCTAAGGGGCTGGGGCCAGGGCAGAGATCTGGACCAAGGTGACACAGGCAGGTTGAGGTCTGGCAGGGAGGATGCTGCTGTGAGGCATGAGCTCCTGCAGGACATACCAACTGGGACTCAAATGACAAGTAATTATTAGGACAGATTTTACAGCATGGGCACAGGGTAGGCAAGAAAGGCTATGTAGGAGCAGTGGGAAAGTGAGGCAATGGGTTTAGCAGGAAAGAACTGAACTGTGATTCCAGTGATGTGCCTTTAACAGGAAAGAGGAGCAGAGGGCTGGGTCTGGTCTCAGCATACTGAACCAAGGCAGCAGCAGAAGGTTGATGACATTTCTCAACCAAACACCTGGGACACACCGTTCCAGCACTGTACTCAGGAGGAAGGCTACCTGGGAGATTTAATTTTGACTCTTAAAGCTTAAGACTTTAGAATCAATGTCTTAGGTTAGGAGGAGGATGGGACCAACATTTGAAATTATGACAGTCATACTGAGGATAGGAAGAGCAGAAAATCACATGGTCCTGATTCCTGTGGAGGAAGAACCAGCCTCAGATGTGCTCCTGCTGGAGAAAGCTTAGATTTTCACTCTTTGTCACACACACCATTTATCCCAGCTCAAACTGGAAAAGCTTGTTAAGGCAATCGAGGGCAGCAAATGATCATCTGAATTACTCTGTATTACTCTGCTACTGGGCTAGTCATTTTGCTTCGATTAGAACTGCAGAAAACACAAGGAAAGAAGCCGAGGAATTTCCTGGGTTTTATTGGTTGACTCTCTTCTTCCTCAATACCCATACATCTCAGTATCTAAACTAGTCCTCCCCACTCTCTTAACAGGTCCAGGGGCAACTTCATTCTTATAATATCCTAGGACTACTCTCTAAGCCTCATACCCCTAGGTGGTCCTTCAGAACTGTCACTTATTAATCCATCTAGGACAGGGGTCAGCAAACCATAGATCAATAGCTGAGTTGGGCCTGATGTCTGTCATTGTATGGCTTATAAGCTAAGAATGGTTTTTACATCTTTCAAATGGTTGGAAAAAATCAAAACAAGAATAGTATTTTGTAACACATGAAACGTATATGATATTCAAATTTTAGTGTCTATAAATATTTACTGGTACACCTGTTCATTTGTTTATATGTTATCTATGACTGCTTTTGTACTATGAGGACAAAGGCAAATAGGTACAAGGGATCATGTGTGGCCCACATTGCTTAAAATACTGGCCTCAGAAGTCTAAAACACTATTCAGACCTTCATAGAAAACACTGGCAGACACCCACTCTTGGATATAGTACTCTAAAGTAGAATTTGGATGGTTGAATTTCCTTTTTTTCCCTCCAACAATGCAGAATAAAGCGTTTTTAGTACAGGTAATGTTCACATTCATAGTATCAACATCAGAAAACCATCTCTAGAGAGAATTCAGGTATTTAAAAAAAAAAAAGACTTGGGCTGGGGTTGTGGCTCGGCAGTAGAGCACTCGCCAGCATGTGCAAGGTGCTGGGTTTGATCCTCAGCACCACATAAAAATAAATAAATAAAATAAAGGTATTGTGTCCAACTACAACTAAAAAAAATATTAAAAAAAGACTTGATGTGTGTAGCTCAATGGTAGAGCACTTGCCTAGCATGCACGGGGCCTGAGTTTGACCCTCAGCACTAAAAAAAAAAAAAAAAAAAAAAAAAAAGATGATGACTCAACATATTTCATTTTAAAGCTTGAGGGACAAAAAGAAAGACTATATAAGTAAATAGACTCTGATTGCTCTGATGTGTGTGATATCACAAGGTAAATAAAGCCATTGACGAGAATGATTGAAACAGCCATTTTCTTTATCAAGCATGCAAGCTCAGAAATAAAGCAAAGCCAGGGCCTTTTCCTAGAGTAATACATAATGCTTTTTTTTTTTTTTTTTTTTTTTGGGCACCAGGAATTGAACCCAGGGAATGTTAACTACTCAGCCACATCCCCAGCCCTTTTTAATATTTTATTTAGAGACAAGGTCTTGCTGAGTTGCTTAGGGCCTTGCTAAGTTGCTGAAGCTGGCTTTGAACTTGCATCCTCCTACCTTAACCCCCACAAGCAGCTGGGATTACAGGTGTGCACCACCTTGCTCAGCTTAGTCCCATTTCTTGATAAGATTCTTGTATTGGCAAAGGTCTTAGAAGCACAAAGGGATCCTCCACACCTGCTCCATTTACCTCTTTGACTGGTGTTTGCATTGAGGCATGGCACTCTCTCTCAGTCATAAGAGGGAGTTGAGAAACAGCTCTCTGCTCTCAACTCTTTTGAGTTTCATTTTCCAAGAGACTTCACTGAGTCAAAAAATGAAGAACTGGGGACTAGGGTTGTGGCTCAGTGATAGAACATCCTTGGGTTCAATTCTCAGGACAACCTCCCTTTCACAAACAAAGAGAGACTATTTTACGGAGATTAGCTAAGCAGAGTTCCAATCTGTTCTATTTCTGAATTCTGTTCTTCCAGTCCTGGGTAGAAATCACATACCTTAAAACTATAAAAAATGATTAAATAAACTGAACTGGTGATGATCTTAGAGAATGAACAGAGTCCACTGTCATCATTCAAATTTTCAGTCTGTAAATATTAGTCAATTGACTATAGGAAATAAGAGTTCCTCCAGATATAAACCTTCAAATATATATCTACATTTAATTTTACTTCAAATGGAGACAATTTTTTATTTTTTGGTACCAAGAATTGAACTCAGGGCACTTAACCACTGAGCCACATCCCCAGCCCTTTTTAATATTTTATTTAGAGACAGGGTCTCACTGAGTTGCTTAGAATCTCACTTTTGATGAGGCTGTCTTTGAACTTGAAATCCTCCTGCCTCAGCTGGGATTATGGGTGTGTACCAGCATCTGGGATTATTGGTGTGTACCAGGCATCTGGGAAAGAGATACTTTAAAAAATACAAACATATCCTCTTGTTCAACAGGTCCTCAAACTGATATTTCATTATTTATTTTGGTGGTACTGAGGATTGAACTCAGGGCATCACTAATGCTAGATAAGCATTCTGCCACTGAGTTACACCCCACCCTTTAAAAAACAAATTTTTTTAGTTGTAGATGGACATAATACCTTTATTTTATTTACTTTTATGTGGTGCTGAGGACCAAACCCAGTGCCTCACACATGCTAAGCAAGCGCTCTACTACTGAATCACAACCTTAGCACGTCCCCACCCTTTATTTATTTATTTAGAGGAAGGGTCTTGCCAAGTTGCCCAGGCCAGCCTCAAACTTGCAATCTTCCTGCCTCAGCTTCCTGAATAGCTGGAATTATAGGAGCATGCAAGTAATTTGTTTTTTTTATGGGGTATGCTTGATCTATCAACATAGGTATATTCATAAATAGAATTAAGAACATAACTTGTACACATACTGTAGACATAAACAGTTCTTTGCATGGTAGGATTGGTGCCACTTTGCCCTAAATGTCTATCAACCTGCTCTGGGCTGATGATGCCCCCTGGTGGCTGTCATAAGAACGTCTTGATTCCAATTCCACTGGATTGTCTAACACTTGCCCCCAGAACATTTATACACATGCCAAACTCCCTTTCCTTCCTTTCCCACTGATGAGTATCTTTACCACATATTTCCTCCTTTATAGTGCATTATAATACTTCTATAATGTTGTTGCTTTTATAAACTTTTTTTTTGTACCAGGGAATGAACTCAGGGGCACTTGAACACTGAGCCACATCCCCAGCCCTATATTTTTTTAAAAATATTTTTCTTAAGTTGTAGATGGACACAACAACTTTATTTATTTTTATGTGGTGCTGAGTATCAAACCTAGTACCTGACACAGGCTAGGTGAGCGCTCTACCACTGAGCCACAACCTCAGCCCTCCCCAGCCCTATTTTGTATTTTATTTAGAAACAGGGTCTTACTGAGTTGCTTAGCACCTTGCTGTTGCTGAAGCTGGCTTTGAACTCGCGATCGTCCTGTCTCAGCCTCCCAAGCTGCTGGGATTACAGGCATGCACCCGGCAGAAATATTATAAACATTAAAAAACAAACTCAACTATAATTTCTATCATATACAAAGAATTCATGCTGCATGCTGCTGTTTAAAGGACTGATTGATAGAGCAGGTTGATAGAGCAGGTTTCCTGGTTTATGAACAAAACTTAAACACAGGCTCACTTGGGAGACAAAGCAAAGCCATCATCCAGGCAGTGTCTGGAGCAGTATTTCTTTTTTTTAATTTTTTTGGTACCGGGGATTGAACTCAGGGGCACTCGACCACTGGACCACATACCCAGCCCTTTTTTTGAATTTTATTAGAGACAAGGTCTCACTGAGTTGCTAAGTGCCTCGCCATTGCTGAGGCTGGCTTTGAACTCGCAATCCTCCTGCCTCAGCCTCCCAAGTGCTGGGATTACAGGCGTGCGCCACCACGCCCGGATTGGAGCAGTATTATTCCCCAAAGAAACTCACACTTAGATGGGCACGGTGGCACACACCAGTAATCCTGGTGGCTTGTGAGGCTGAGACAGGAGGATTGTGAGTTCAAAGCCAGGCTCAGCAACGGTGAGGTGCTAAGCAACTCAGTGAGACCCTGACTCTAAATAAAATACAAAACAGTGCTGGGGATGTGGCTCAGTGGTCAAGTGTCCCCTAGTTCAATCCCAGTATCCCCCCCCCCCCGCTGCAAAAAAAGAACCCCACACTTAATGCAGGCAAGAGAGAAACCCTTGAGAGAAACCCTTGATTCTACTCCACCTCTCACCCCTAAAACTGCTCTCCTCAAATTTTGCTTAAGTGGTGTCTCCATCCATTTAGATGCTCAAGTTCAAAACTAATACTCAACTCTGCTACTTTCCTAGTCCTGGTCCCCAACATCCATGCCACCAAGAGGTCCTGTCAGCTCCATCTCTGGAACAGCCTCTATGTCCACTCCTCCTTCCATCTCCTCTACCACCTCCCTGGTCCACAACACCATTGTCTTGCATCTAGATCTCACTCTCCCCTCATCAGTCTTTATATTGTTCTTGTCCTGAGAGAGCAGTCACAGTAAGCATTGAGAAATCACGGGGACATTCCTAATTAACTCCCAACAACTTCTTAATACTTGTGTAGTATAAAAACTCCCTTCTATGGCTCGCAAAGCTTTATGTGATCTGGATTCCTGCCTTTTTGTATATCACTCTCTGCACAGCTCATCCTGTGTCTGCCAGCTGGGATAAGATGTTTGTTCTTCAACATTCCAAACCCATTCTGTGTGAGGATCAGGGACCTGGAAGGTATTCTACCATCTTCTTGAATGTGCTCCTGGCTGTTAAGATCTTAGTTCAGAGGGTACCTATTCATGGATGCTTTCTCTGATCACCTGATCAAGAGGGTCTGCCACTCAGTGATTATGTTACATTATTCAATCCAAAGCCTCTGCAAGGCATTTGTGATTATATTTTTATATTTTCTTTTTCTTCATATAAATATATAATGTGTGTATGTATATATATTATTTGTGCACTACAGTCACCCATAATAGTGGAATTTGTTGTTACATTCTTGTACAGGCACACAATATAACAATACAATTTGGTTGATTTCGTTCCCCAGTACTTCCCTTTTCCCTCCCCTCCTCCCTCCATACATTTTTCTTGATTATTTGTTTATTCTGGTTATTATCTCTTTCCCCTAAATTTCAGAAGTGATAACTTTGTTTTTCATGGTTATTGTTGTATCCTTAGGGTGTAAAAAGTGCTTGGCACGCTGGACATGGTGGTGCACTCCTGTAATCCCAGCAGCTCAGGAAGCTGAGGCAGGAGAACTGTAAGTTCAAAGCCAGCCTCAGCAATTTAGATAGACCCTAAGCCACTTAGTGAGACCATGTCTCCAAAAAAAAAAAGCTGGGGATGTGGCTCAGTGGTTGAGCATCCCTGAGTTCAATCCTGGTAACACCCAAAGGGGGGCAGGGGAAAGTACTTGGCACACATAAAATGCTAAATAATGTTATTTACTGAACAAATTGAATACTAATAATCAAAGGTGTGATTTAAAAAAACCTTCTGAAACTTAAAGGAAATTTGATACTGAAAGCATTTCATCCTAAAATACTTAACATGCCAAAAATCTCAGCAAGACACATCCAAGTAGTTATCCATCTTTTTAAGCTGTTAATTTTTTACATTCTAAACTAATATGTAAATTTCACAACATGGATACTCAGTGCTTTGCATAGAATCTAGCACATAGTAGGTATTTAGTGAATAGTTCTTGAATGAATGTCCCTCCAGTTCTAGACAACAAAATCCAGTGAATTTTATTTCAGATAATTATAAAATAATGAATACTTAATAAATAAAAATAAAGTAAAAGTTTATATATTTACATAGATCTTAACCCTTTAAAAATAATTGCGCCAGAGACTTGCGTACTTCCAGTGTTGATCACATTGTTCTAAAGAGCTTAAAAAAAAAAAAAAAACAGGGCTGGGGATATAACTTAGGGGGTAGAGTGCTTGTTTTGCATGCACAAATGCCCTAGGTTCAATCACCAACACCACAAAAAAAAAAAAAAAAAAAAAAAAGAAAGAAAGAAAAGAAAAGAAAAAAAACACCACCACACAAAGAAAAAAAAACAGTCTGGGTGGTACACATTTATAATCCCAGCTATTTGGAACTGAGGCAGGAGGATTACAAGTTTGTGATCAGCTTGGGTAACTTGGTGAGACCCTACCCCAAAAGAAAATTTTTAAAAGGGTAAGGGATGTAGCTCAGTGGTAGAGTGACCCTGGATTAATCTTAAAAAAAAAAAAAAAAAAAAAAAAAGTTTCATAAGAGATCTGTGCACCTTTTATCATATAAACGTAAAGACAAAACAAAATACTATCACTTAGAGGTCTTTCATTGGAAAACAAATTTTGGTTTAATAAATTGAATTTCCAAAAGTGAAATACATGTGGACACTTTTGGTAGTTTTATTTACACTCTAGTAAAAAATCTTCCATAGAAACCATATCCTTGATTCCAATCACAAAAAAAAAAAAAAAAAAAAAAACATGCTTTTATTACCTCTGATTATCCTGTAACTCATAAGTCCCTTTGCAGGTTTTAGTGGACAGGCTTCCTCACTGGGACAGAAAAACAGGTAGCAGTTGGGTTGTTTGGCTGCTTTTCGAGTGTCGAAAATCATCAAGTTACATGCTTTGTCCCCTGAAATGAAAGGTTTTATAAGCATAATTTTGAAACAGATATTCTGAAGAGCAGGGCAAGAAGGAAGAACTTCACTTATTTTGGAGTCCAACATAAACACCTTTGTTCAGTTTATTCACTTGCCGGTTGACCACTGAATCATTTCCTTTCTTACTTTAGTTGTGCAAAGCAATTTTAAGCCATTTTGGGTTTACAAATCTGAGTTAAGGTTATTCTTGACAAAACCAGTTCTTAATAGTACATTTAATTCCTTAGAAATAAACCTTCCATTTGTTAAAATATCCCTCAAAATATGCATTGATATGCCGACTTTGCAGTCATTACATGACTTACAACTGGCTGGACATTAAGAAATGGCTCAAACTCTAATGATTTCATGTATCACTTCTACCCTGAGGGCATTTCAGACGTATAAACTGAGTCAGGGTGGAGTAAGTAAATCAGTCATCATAAACATCGTGCCTCTTCCTACAAAGGATTTGAGTAGTACATGGAATACAAAGTCCATCTTTTTATTAATTAATTTTTTAAGAAAACAGGATCTTGCTGGGTTCCCCAGGCTGGGTTCCTCAATGCCTGGCTTCAAGCAATCCTCCTGGGACTACAGTTGGGTACTGAAGCACCTCACTGCAAATTATTTTTATCAGTATTATGTTAGTCAGCTTTTCACTGCGATGACCAAAATACCTGACAAGGACAATTCTGTGGAGGAAAAGTTTATTTTGGCTCATGGTTTCAGATGTTTAGTTCATGGTGGGCAAGCCCCACTACTTTGGGCCCAGAGTAAGAACATCATGGCAGAAGGGCATGGTAGAAGAAAGCAACTTGGATCATGGCAGCAAAAAAGCAGAGAGAGAAGGATTAGCTGCTGCAGGCAGATAAACTTTCCCAGGGCAAGCCCCCAGTTATCTGTCCCCTTCAGCCAAGCCCCACCTGCCTACAGTTACGATCCAGTCTGTCCATTCAATCTAGGATGCACTGATTATGTTATAGTTCTCATAATCCAATTATTTGACTTCTGAATAGTCCTGCATTAACAGGAGCTTTTGGATGACACTTCATATCCAAACCATAACAAATATCATTCTTCTGTTTTTCTTATTTCCCTTATCATTTTACCACTTCTTCTAGACCAGCAAATGGCTAGGGATCAACCCCAAACTCTAGGTGAGAATGAAGATTAGCCTCTGCAAGGATTTTATCACATCATCTCTTCACTACTCAGGAAATAAGAGAGATTCCTGCTTTTCATTTCTCAAAAATATATTATCTGCAGTACTTTCTTTTTGGCACTTAAGGAAAATGGAGAAGCTATAAGCTGCCTGCACCATATGCAAAATTTTGTGTCCTTTGTGTTTATGTGTACTTTTTAGAGTCCATGGCTATCATCCAATTATCAAAGTGTCTTTTGAACCTTGAACAGTTAAAAAAAAAAAAGAAAAAAGAAAAAAAATTGCTTAATAAATGAGGGAAAGTTTGAGATCCATGAACTGAGATTCCACAGGTACCTTTGCTTACAGTAAAGTGGTAATAGCACTTGTGCTGGTAAAATAAAGCAGCAAAACCCTCATTTCTTGGAATTGAGGAGAAATGCAGTTCCCTATGGTGCCAGAAAATACCCACAGGTGATGTTTCTATTTTACATAAATGCTTTCATCAACATTTAAAGAAAAAAGTAGGAATTTAAAATTCTGTCCATATATAGTATGCACGCTGCTCAGTTAGAGATCACTGAAGGGATTTTTTCCTACCGACATCAAGTATATAGTATCTTCCACACCAGTTCCCAATTCTCTGACAATAACTGGATATCCAATAATTCAATTCAATTCTGATTCAAATACCTAGAATTGGCATCAGATTCCAGAGTTTAAGGGCTCAGTCCCACAAGACTGCCCTCACTTCAGAAGCCAATAGCAAGCATTAGGCCTCCATGTTACAGGACCATCTATCTGGGTACAAATTCAGGGGATGCCAAAACCCCACCCTTCAAGTTTGATAATTTGCTTGTATGGCTCATGGCATTTATTCAGGTAAGTGCTATATTTACCATTATAGTTGTTTACAAAAGATAAAAATGATTTTTTTTTTTTTTTTTTGGTGCATTGAGGATTGAACCCAGGGCCTTGTGCATGCTACACAGAAAGATAAATGAATACCTGGATAGAGGCATACAGGATGATGTTTGGAAGGGTCCTGAGTATAGTATCCTGTGTTTTTATGGAATTGGGGTATACTACCCTCCTAGCACATGGATGTGTTCACCAACCTGGAAACTCCCCAAATCACACATAGGGGGCTGTATGGAGGTTTTATTACATGATTAAGTTATTGGCAACTGTGATTCAATCAATCTCTAGGCCTTCCCTAGATGTCAGTGTGGGTGGGGTTGAAATGTCCAAGATCCTGATCAAGTGGCCTTTCTGGCAATTAGCATCTATCTAGAAGCTATCTAGGGACCTGTCAAGAGTAGCTTCATTAGCACAAATTCAGGTATGGTTAAAAGGGGTTCATTTTAAATAACAAAATATGTGCTTCCATCACTCAGGAAATTCCAAAGGTTTTAGGAGCTCTGTGCCAAGAACCAGGGACAAAGACTACTATATATTCCTTGTTATACTACAACCATTATAGAAAGAAAAGGAAGTAAAAATTCAAGAGTAAACATATGCTTTGGTTGGCTAATAAGTCAAGAAGCACTGGTCCAGGATTCACTAGCTCTTCTAGGTTCCTTAATGGCAAGACCTTGTCCATCTTTTTATTTTTATTTTTGTGGTACCGGGGATTGAACTCAGGGGCACTTGACCACTGGGTCACATCCCCAGACCTTTTTTGTATTTTATTTAGAGACAGGGTCTCACTGAGTTGCTAAGTGCCTCACCATTGCTGAGGCTGGCTTTGAACTCGCGATCCTCCTGCCTCAGCCTCCCAAAGTGCTGGGATTACAGGCGTGCGCCACCACGCCCGGCAAGAACTTGTCCATCTTATTCACTGTTTTGTCTATAGCACTTAGAAAGGTATTAGGTCCTCAATAAATGTAGTTGTCTTTTCATTTAGAGAACTAGGACAAGATGTAATAAAAATTGAAAAACTACCACTGTTAGATAGTTCTCTTTTCAGGTTGCAGATGTGAAGTCTAAAATACATAAAGGCATTGTTCAAACACATCAGACTCAGTTTCTTTCTGTGTCATGTGCAGGGTTCCTAAATGACTCCCTTGCCCCTGTAGAGTCCTAGAAGCTGCAATTACCTAGTGGTCAGTGGCTTCATTCTGTTTTTATGCCAGTTCTAGCGAGGCCAATAAAGTGAAGGTTTTGTGCTTCCACTTAAAAATCAAATGCTGATTAGATTTTAAATCTAATGGAATGAGTTATGACTTTGAATTTTTTTTTTTATTTGTACTGGGAATTAAACCCAGGGACACTTAACCACTGAGCCACATGTCCAGCCCTTTTTAAAAAAATTTTGACACAGGATCTCACTAAGTTGGCTGGCTTTGAACCCACAATCCTCCTGTCTCAGCCTCCCAAGCTGTATGCACCACTATACCCAGCTTAGGATCTTCACTTTTCATCTCAACTCCTTTGTTCTGTTTACATATTCTTATAATATCACACTGCATCCCAGTACTTCATGATGACGGCAACTAAGCATTTAAATACAATTTTTGTTTTCAAGAGGCCTAGAGGCCTGTTAGGATATAACACTAGTAGTCCTCAAACTCTTGTCTACCCAATCACCCAAGGAATGTACACACAAATTCATCAGTAAAGTTAACACAGCTTAGGGGAGGGGAAGGCACACTTGTGGAAAATTCCTCAGTGATTTTGTCACCCACCTTTCTTCCCCATTGAGAATCACTGGTATAAACTATTCAGTCACATTCACCAGATGCTTATGTCACAAAACATGGAAGAAAATGTTGCCATGTTATTTACCTGCTATGTTTTTTGTTGAACAGCAAGAATTAATGCAGTCTTCCTGAGTTATTGTATATGTGGGCTCATTGCCTCTGATTCCCTTAGAAAGAGATGATTGAATGTCAATGACGACATCTTCTAGACTCTTGGTGAGGCAATTCTGACTGGTGGACAGCCGTAGAGTCAGGAAACAAATTATCACCAAAGTGTAAGTTGAGCTCCATTCTTCCCTGAAGAACATTTTAAATTTCACTTTAGTCTTGGTCTTCTAAGGTTAAGAATGACTCTTTCTGTGATCTCAGTTTGCTTCAGAAAGCTTGCACAAATGATGGAACTTCTTTCTAGAACAAAAATAGAAAATCATCAATGATTTTTGTTTCCTTTAACAAACCAAGGAAAAAGTATTTCAATTAATGAAAATGACCCACATACAACTTAGAGAAGGACAGACATAAACAAGTGTGTTTTGTTTATTTCACCCTTAATATATTTGAGAAGTTCATTAGAAACTTAGCAAAGAACGAGTAAACACAAACACAAATACTATCCTGTTGATGATTCAAAGCTGACAGTACCAATGAAGAGGTATAAATAGGAGCCCTGGCTCTGAGTTCTAATTCTTCTTGCCTCTCATAACCAGGAGAGGACACAAAATTTCTAGTTACTGATGAAAAAGTGATACTAGGTTTGAGCACACTTCCTTTCTCAGCAATAACATGATTTTAAAATGATCTACTGGGCATCGTGCTAAACAATTTGCATATATTACACTCTTTTTAAAAAAATATTTATTTATTTGCTTTTTAGTTGTACACAATGCGTTTGTTTTTACTTGGTGCTATCAAACCTGGGCCACGCACGTGCTAGGCGAGCGCTTTACCGCTGAGCCACAACCCCAGCCCATATTACACTCTTCAATCCTATAGCGGCCCTACAAAAGAGTACCCCCTCTCCCCCCTCCACACACACTTTCTTTTGCAGTACTGAGGATGAAGCCCGGGGTGCTCTACCTCTGAGCTACATCACCAGTCCTTTATGTTTTTTATTTTGAGACAGGGTCTCAATAAATTGCCCAGACAGGCCTCAAACTTGCAAACCTCCTGCCTCAGCCTCTGGAGTTACTAGGATTACAGACATGTGCCACCATGCCCTGCTAAAAAACAAAACAAAACTTATTTTTACCTCATTGTATAATGAGGAAGTGGAGGAAGATTTTCTTACTGTTGCCTTTCTTTATATACTGGAATGGAGGCAGATAAATCTAATAATCCAAATCTAGGGATTAGCTGGTCAGCAGAGGGAATATTCGGGTTCATTTGAGGGAAAGTTTATGGAAAGGTCTCCTTTGTGGCATCCCTAAAAATACAAATTACACTATGCATAATGCCAACTCCATTGGGAAAGCTGATTCTTTCAGGAAAAATAAATGTTAAACTGGCAAGGTAATATTAGAATGCACTCACTTACCTACCCCCACATTTCCAGAATACAAATATTGACTGAATGATAGCTTAGCACAGAATTGCTGCTTCTTTAACCTTTCTTTGTTTACAAATCCCTTTGGTAGTCTAAGGAAGGTTAGGATATATCCTGAGATACACATTTTAAAAAGCATAAAATGAAATATATAGGATTACTAAGGAAGCCAGTTACATTGAAAAAATAACTATCAAAATAGTTTTTTAAGCCGGGCGTGGTGGCGCACGCCTGTAATCCCAGCACTTTGGGAGGCTGAGGCAGGAGGATCGCAAGTTCAAAGCCAGCCTCAGCAATGGCGAGGCACTTAGTAACACAGTGAGACCCTGTCTCTAATAAAATACAAAAAAGGGCTGGGGATGTGGCCCAGTGGTCGAGTGCCCCTGAGTTCAATCCCCGGTACCAAAAAAAAAAAAAAGTTTTTAAAATGTTTCTACAAAGATCGTCTAAATAAATGGAGAGATATTCCATATTCAAGGTTGGAAGATTCAACATTTTAATATGTCAGTTTTTCCCAGCTTGATCTACAGATTCAATATATCCTCAATCAAAATCCCAGCAAACAACTTTGTGAATACCAACAAACTAATTTTAAAGTTCACATAGGAGTGCAAAAAAGACCTAGACTAGCCAATACAATACTGAAGAAGAACAAGGCTGGAGAACCGACACTATTTGACTTCAATATTTATTATAAAGCTATAGTAGCTGAGCACAGTAGTGCACATCTGTAATCCCATCAACTTGGGAGGTTATGGCTGAAGGAGCTCAAGTTTGAGGCTAGCCCTAGCAACTTAGTGAGACCCTCAGCAACTTAGCAAGACCTCAAAATAAAAAAGAAAAGGACTGGTGATATAGTACAGTGGTAAAGCACCCCTGGGTACAATCCCCGGTCCCCCCCCCCCAAAAAAAAATATATATATAGTAATCAAAAAAGTGTGGTACTGGAAAAAGAATAGAAAAATAGGTCAATGAAATGGAATAGCAAGCCCAGAAGTAGGCACACACTAATCCAGGCAACTGGTCCTTGATAAAGGAGCAAAGGCAATTCAATGGAGATAGTCTTTTAAAAAATGGTGCTGGAATCCCTGATTATCCATGAGCAAAAGATAACTCTTGACACAACCTTATATCTTTTACTAAAACTAGCTCATAATGGATCATCAACCCAAATGTAAAACACAAAACTATAAAATTCTCAGAGGATAACATAGGAGAAAAATCTTTGTGATCGCAGACTAAACGATGAGTTTTCAGATACAACACCAAAAGCACAATCCATGAAAGAAAAAAAAAATCAATGTTGGGTTTCCCTAAAATTAAAAACTTTTTCTATATAACAGACATTGTTAAAGGAATGAAAAGAAACACATAGGGGCTGGGGTTGTGGCTCAGCGGTAGAGAGTTCACCTAGCATGTGCGCGACCTGGGTTCAATCCTCAGCACCACGTAAACATAAATGCATTGCATTGTGTACAACTAAAGCAAATAAATAAATATTAAAAAAAAAAAAAAGAGGGGCTGGGATTGTGGCTCAGTGGTAGAGCGCTCTCCTAGCACGTGCGCGGCCCGGGTTCGATCCTCAGCACCACGTACAAATAAACCCATTGTGTACAACTAAAGCAAATAAATAAATATTTAAAAAAAAAAAAAAAAAAAAGAAACACATGCTTGGAAAAACTACTTGTAAAACACATATCTGATAAAGGACTGGTATACAAAGAACTATTAAAACTCAATAATAAGGAAAAAAAAAAAACCTAAAAAATGGGTAAGAGATTTGCATAGACCTCACTAAAGATACACAGATGACAAATAAGCATAAAGTGCTCAACGTCATATGTCATTAGGGAATTGCAAATTCCAATGAGAACCACTACACACATGTAAGAATGCCTAAAATCCAAAAAACTGATAATAGCAAATACTGTCAAGGATATGGAGCAATAGGAACTTTTATTCATTGTTGGTAAGAACGCAAAGTGGTATAGTCACTTTGGAAAAAGTCCTGCAGATTTTTTTAACAAAGCTAAATATAGTTTTACCATACAATTGATCAATTGTCCTATTATATAGTGACCCAAATGTTTTAAAAACTATATCCATACAAAAACCTGCACAAGAATGTTTATAGTATCTTTATTCATAATTGCCCGAAACCGGACACAATCAAACTGTTAATAGGTGAATAGATAAATAAAATGAGATACAATTATACAGTGGAATATTATTCAGCAATAAAAGGAAATGATCAAGTCATGAAAAGATATGAAGGAACCTTAATTGCATATTGCTGAGTGAAAGAAGCAGCCAGTCTGAACTGGTGTGACGTTCTGGAAAAGCCAAGCTACAGAGACAGTGTTTACCAGAAGGGAAAGAAGAATGAATGAGTGGAGCACAGTAGATATTTTTTTTTTTTTTTTAGCTGTAAGTGGACACAATACCTTTATTTTTTTTTTTTTTTATGTATGTGGTGCTGAGGATCGAACCCAGAGCCTCACACATGTGAGACGCGTGCTCTACCGATGAGCCATAACCCCAGCCCCAGCACAGTAGATTTTTAAGGCAGTGAAACTATTTTGTATGATACTGCAATGGTGGATACATGTCATTGTACATCTATCAAAACTGATAAAATGTCTCACCTCAATTAGAAGGAAGGCTGAGATGGTAAGGATGGTGGAACAAAAACTGAGAAGGTTCCATGATCCATGTAGAATTAATATTAGAAAATATTACCCTTCATACTTCAGACTTTTTTTTTCTTTTTTTTTTTCTTGGGTACTGGGGATTGAACTCAGGGGCACTCAACCACTGGGCCACATCCCCAGCCCTTTTTTGTATTTAGAGACAGGGTCTCAATGAGTTGCTAAGTGCCTCGCCATTGCTGAGGCTAGCTTTGAACTTGCGATCTTCCTGCCTCAGCTTCCCAAATGCTGGGATTACAGACATGCACCACCGCGCCGGCTCAGACTTATCTTTGCAGGAAAAAATTAGGCTGCATCTGTCATGCTTACGTTCTTGCACTAAAAAAAGAATTCCTAACCTATTAGAAAAATACTTGAGAGAAATAAATCAATTAAAAAATGATAGAATTATAGAAACATGCAGAATAAACCCATGTGAGCTACAACTTTAAATAAAAACACTAAAAGGTTAAAAAAAACAAAACCAGTCTATAGTAATAGAACACAAATCTAATACCTCCCTTGCTGTTATGATCAACTTCTGTATATAGTAAAATAATAACACTGTTTCTCACATGCCAGTCTCCATGCTAAGCACTTTACATATATGTCTTTAATCCTTATAAGAATCCTAATGAGGGTCGGCGTTGTGGCTCAAAGGTAGAGCGCTCACCTACCATGCATGAGGCACCGGGTTTGATCCTCAGCACCACATAAAAATAAAATATTGTGTCCACCTATAACTAAAAATAAATATTAAAAAAAATCCTAATGAGATAGATCCCTTGTTATTCCCATTTTCAGTTAAAATTAAAAACCCAACATTGTGTGATATATATGTGCTTCTGTGTGCGTGGTGCTAGGGATTGGATTCAGGGAGGCTCTACCACTGCATCATTGCCTCAGTATGTTTTTTTTTTTTAACAGGGTCTTGCTAAATTGCCCAGTTTGGCTTTGAACTTACAAGCCTCCTGACTCAGCCTCCCAAGTAGCTGGGATTACAGTTGTGTGCCACTGTGTCTGGCATATAGCTACTACTATTACTTTTTTTTTTTTTTTTTTTTTGTACTAGGGATTGAACTCAGGGGCCTCAACCACTGAGCCACCTCCCCAGCCCTATTTTGTATTTTATTTCGACACAGGGTCTCACTGAGTTGCTTAATACCTTGCTTTTGCTGAGGCTGGCTTTGAACTCGGATCCTCCTGTCTCAGCCTCTCAAGCTACAGAGATTACAGGCATATGCCATAGCACCCGGCTATGTACTTCTTTATTAACTGATTAAGTAACAAGTGGTACATCTAATAACTGCCATAATTTTGAAGAAGTGTTGAGTATAAATAATATTTTGAGATATATGCAACAAGTAACATTTGAAAATATCTGTGATATCTACGGGTGACAAATCACAGCTACTGCTACTACTACTGTGGCTTTTGCTGATATTCCTCTTGAAGGAAATGCTACCTTTCACTTAGAGTTTAGTGAAATAACACATTTTTCCACCTAAGGTCATAGATGTCCTGAATTCTATTCACAGACTCTTTGGGTATCACGGATTCCACAGGTTAAGAATCTTGGCACAAGTTATTTATTATGCTGCTACAGTCTACATGCCTGTTTTCTATCCCAAGGGAAACAAGAGAAAGACAAGGTAAATAGTTTATTTTGAACTGGATTATGATTAGTCTCTTCCCTGATAAGAAACCTGAACTATGAGAGATGGGACAGGAGGGTTCTCATTTATGCAGCATCTTTACAGCACCTGCACTGCAAGAAGTTCTAAAGAGCTCATCTCATTAAAGAGGCTAAACAACTATGAGGCTGTGCTCTGCCCTCCTCTTTGTCTTAAATTTGATTATCCATTTATTTTTGTGGTGCTGGGAATAGAACCCAGAGGCCTGTGCTTGCTAGGCAAACACTACCACTGAGCTACAACTCCAACCGATTACTTTCTAACCCATTATTATTTTGGCCTTAAAGGTCTGAAGTCAGCTGTTCGGCTGTCAGATGGGAGAAAGGTTACAGGTAGGAGAGAGAAAGTACATGAGCCTTAACTCCAGCTTACTAGAATCACTAAAATTTATTTGTACATAACTATTTCAAATATTGGAAATCATTTTACTTACAGCATACTCTAATTTATCAGGATGCTTAGAACTGCAGAAGCACACGCACACCCTTTAGAGTATTGTACAATTAGGAGGTTAGATAAACCATGTAAAGAAACATGGGGAAATTTCCCTTCCTTTGAAGAAAGGTATATTGCTTACTGAACTATTCTTCCGCTTCTCCCTCTGATAACAACGCTGACCTGGTGCCATCTAAGGCAGGTGCTTCTGAGCCTGCCCTGACAATCCCCTTTGGGATACTGCAGTGACACAAAAATCCTGCTAGGCCGATTTGCCCCTGATTCTTCGGATGCTCGGTATGCGTGGAGGAGACTGGGCCTCATTCTGCAGGTGGCGAGGCTTCTTGGGGCCAGTCGGGAGGGGAGGACGAAAACGCCTTTACCTGGTGGCGAGAGGACCCCAGGGGGTCCCTGTTGCCGGTTGGATGCAAAGACAGCTCCGAAGCGCCCGCAGGAAGTTCCAGCGAATCCGAGCCGAGGGTCTAGGCGAAGACTGCGGGGGATGCTCCGCAGCTCCAGCAACCGCCGGCCGGGTTTTGTGGTTAGCAAGTTCCTGCTTCCGTTGCACGACCGAAAGTTTGCCGCGGGGGAAGGGCACGTTCCTGCCCTGCAACCCGGAGCTGCTTCCCAGCAATGTTCAACCAAGTGGCATCGGCAAGAACCGTGTACCCTTAGCCGCGGAGACTGCAGGCCCCCAGTGCCGGCATTCCCAGGCTTCCTCACCCAACTCGCTCCACACTGCCTGCCCCAGGCTGTGCGCGCTGCGGGGAGGCGATGGCGCATGGCTGCTAGCAGCCCGAGGGTCTGCAGCTGTGCCTTCTCGCCTCTGTGAGGCTAAGCCCGCGCAAATGCACAAGGAGAAAAGCTCAAACGTACAGAATGCCACTCTCTCCCAGCTCCACTGTCCCAATCTCCTAGTCCCCCATTCCAGAGACAACCACTGAGAGCAGTTTCTTGATGTTTGGAAATGCACAGTGCATCTTATTTGGGATACAGTTATGAGGATCCTACTTCCATAATTGGAGAATGGAGGGTCCTCAGTTAGATTGACAATTCTTTTTCTTTCTTTCTTTTTTTTTTTTTTTTTTTTTTTTTTTTTTTTTTTTTTTTTTTTTTTTTTTTTTTTTTTGGTACCGGGGATTGAACTCAGGGGCACTGGACCACTGAGCCAATTCCCCACCCCTTTTTTGTATTTTATTAGAGACAGGGTCTCACTGAGTTGCTAAGTGCCTCGCCATTGCTGAGGCTGGCTTTGAACTCGCGATCCTCCTGCCTCAGCCTCCCAAGTGCTGGGATTACAGGCGTGCGCGCACCCGGGCAGGATTGGACAATTCTTGAGTTAAATATTATGCGCCGGGCAAACCTGGAGAGGAAGGCATGTGACTTTCTGCAGGATTTATTGTTTTTAGGTGTGACTAATAATGATGATGAAAACAACATGTTATAGTTAAAATTGTAACCTTAATACTTAGCATACTACCCGGTATGTAATAGGTTCTCGGTATATATTTTTAAAAACATTTTTTAGTTGTCAATGGATCTTTTATTTTATGTATTTATTTGTATGTGGTGAGGATTCAACCCAGGGCCTACACACATGCCAGGCAAGTGCTCTACCACTAAGTCACTACAGCAACCCCTCAGTGAATATTTAACTGAAATATATTTGTTGCTGAACAACAGAAAATGTGCATAGATTGTAGAAGTTTGTTATTAAGTCACTGCTTCCCTCACTCCCACCCTCAGACGTATCCCCCAAATGACATATTTTTGAACCACTGACATAATTTGCCAAATGGTGTAACTTTGACAGTATCTTTACTTTGATATGAAAGAGCTATGGAATCTGAAACATATGCAATGTAGGCTTTTTTAATTTTTCATGGATTTTTTTTTTTAGTTGTTGATAGACCTTTATTTTATTTATTTACATGTGGTGCTGAGAACCGAACCTAGTGCCTCACACATGCCAGGCAAGTGTGCTATTGCTGAGCCACAGCTGGCAATGTAGGCTTATATAGCCAACAGCTACACCCTAGTTTTAACCAATAGCTGTAGGAGGTATATATTGTCAGAGAAAACTTGTCAACAATAGTCTGTGAAACTGACTGGACTAGCTGTATTCAGAGGATGACCTACTCTCCCCTTACAATAACGTTGCCAAAGTTTGGTTTCAAAGAGCTACCAAAGAAAAGTAAACTCCAGAGTGATTTTCCAGTGAAGTTATTGTTCTTATACAGTAAGGGACTGAT